>CM065368.1:17155601-18620601 GCA_033032245.1 Poecilia picta
TATTGCAAATCAGTATTACATAAACTGATGGGTTTTAAATGGTAAATAGACTGAACTTATAGCAATTTATTTGACTATTTCTGACAAATCAAATTGCTTCAGGCTAGTCCCACATTCACACACTGATATGCAGCTTAGTAGGCTATTTGAGATTGGGTGCCTTGCCCAGGGGCACAGTAACATGTGCTGGAGAAAGCAGGAGTCTAACCTGTAACCTTCCAATTGAAAGCCACAGTTGCCCGTGTTGCTAATGACTGAAGCTTTTGCCAGATCCATCACCACATTTCTGTGGCTGATCTGATTCACAGCAACAATCAACAGCTGAACTCATTGTTCAATGAAATTCAGTACCAGACTGACATCTATATAAACTTTGGACATGTCCTCCTGACTCACGGTCTGAAATAAAAAAAATAAATAAAGAGGTCATTGTTTTTTTCTTGAAAATTTTCAAGCGTCATACTAAGTATTTTAATTCACATTCAAAAATTCAGAGAAATAATAATTTTATGCAAGCAAAATATGAATAATCACAGGAAATATGTATTCTTCCCACAATGCATTGTGACCTCTGAGCCCGTTTGTGAGAGTACAGCGCTGCTTTCCCGGCTGTCTGATCCTCCATGTCTTTTTTTACTGCAGTGAGCCTCGATGTAGCCAATCTGCGTCAAGTATTAGCTTCATTGTGTTGATATATTTTGACGAGCTCCGCCGCTGTGAGTCCAGCTGCACATGCAGGTTATTGGCAACAAGAGACAACGATCGCAGCGCACCGCTAATTGACACTGTTAATGATTAACGAGCTTCAGACCGAGACTGAAGCTGCGCACATGTTCTCACTCACGGTACAAAATATTAAAAAAATAAAGACAGTCTATAATAGTTTATTTGTCTAAATCTTTCAGCCTTCATACTAAGGATGTCATTTCACACTGAAAAATTCAGAGAAATAATAATTTTATCTAAAGAAAATATCAATAGTCACAGGAAATACTCTCTGCTGTCTCTCAGAGTAATGGCTGCCGCTGGCTGGAACCCGTTACTATGGTAATTAATCCCCCGCAGCTGTGAGGAGACAAAGAGCGGGAAAATCCTCTTCTCCCTCGTTTCTATACTTGGGAGACACCCAGCGCCAGTCTGAAGGACCCTGACAAAAATCCATAAGCCCTAGGAAATTTTTGAAAACATTTTACGGGAGCAGGGATGTGTATCTATGTTATGACCAAGTTTTAGACCAATAGGGCAATATTTATGCCTGTGAGGGCGAGTTAAACACAGTTTTTCAGTAAGCCATCAGGAGTCCTGTGTGTGTGTTTCAGACAGAAAGGTTACTGATGCTGCGAGTTCCTCAATCTCCAATTTTTTCGTTTTTATTAATTTTTGTCGTCATTTTAAGTCAGAATCCCAACAAAAGTAATAGCTCCCTTCTCGGCACCGAGCCGCACGATTTGATACCACTTTTGTGGGTGGGCACGCAGCGGTACGAGCCGCATTAACGGTGACGGAAGAATAATAAATAATAATAATAATAATAAAGAGACATTCTATTGACAGAAGAACAGTAAGTGCCTGCCATGCAAATGCATGGAGGCAGTGACTGACCTGCTTCGCAGGTCAGTCACTGCTCTCCTTATGCATTGCATGGCAGGCCCTAATAAATAAAGAGACATTCTATTGGGTGTAGAACAATAAGTGCCTGCCATGCAAATGCATGGAGGCAGTGACTGACTTGCTTCGCAAGTCAGTCACTGCTCTCCTTATGCATTGCAATGGCAGGCCCTAATAAAGAGACATTCTATTGACAGAAGAACAGTAAGTGCCTGCCATGCAAATGCATGGAGGCAGTGACTGACCTGCAGGTCAGTCACTGCCTCCATGCATTTGCATGGCAGGCCCTAATAAACAGACATTCTATTAGGTGTAGAATAAGAAGTGCCTGCCATGCAAATGCATGGAGGCAGTGACTGACCTGCTTCGCAGGTCAGTCACTGCTCTCCTTATGCATTGCAATGGCAGGCCCTAATAATAATAAACAGACATTCTATTAGGTGTAGAATAAGAAGTGCCTGCCATGCAAATGCATGGAGGCAGTGACTGACCTGCTTCGCAGGTCAGTCACTGCTCTCCTTATGCATTGCAATGGCAGGCCCTAATAATAAACAGACATTCTATTAGGTGTAGAATAAGAAGTGCCTGCCATGCAAATGCATGGAGGCAGTGACTGACCTGCTTCGCAGGTCAGTCACTGCTCTCCTTATGCATTGCAATGGCAGGCCCTAATAATAATAAACAGACATTCTATTAGGTGTAGAATAAGAAGTGCCTGCCATGCAAATGCATGGAGGCAGTGACTGACCTGCTTCGCAGGTCAGTCACTGCTCTCCTTATGCATTGCAATGGCAGGCCCTAATAATAATAAACAGACATTCTATTAGGTGTAGAATAAGAAGTGCCTGCCATGCAAATGCATGGAGGCAGTGACTGACCTGCTTCGCAGGTCAGTCACTGCTCTCCTTATGCATTGCAATGGCAGGCCCTAAATATTCAGTTAAAGCATGCAATATTAAAGTATTCTATATGATATCAGTCTGAAAGTTCAAAAGTTCACAGTTTCAGAGTTCAGAAGTGCATAGGTCAACCGTGCGTCTTGCCAAATGTTGCCTAATGACCCCCTTCCTGAGACAGGAATGTGTTCCTGGTTTTCACACAGATATGCTTGATTACCTCCTGTAGTTCTGCAACCAGGTTTTTCTAAATACTGAATCTGTGACCTTCCAACCCCAGGGGCTGCATCTGAGCTTGCTGACACAAAATTCCTAGTTCTAATTAAAAGATAAAACCAACTCAAACACTACAAAAATGGTTATATAAGTCAAAGATTCACTAAACTAAAGCACTAGAAATGGTTATATGATTGAATTCAACAAAACACTAAACAATGATTCTATTTTCCTCAACAATATTCAACTGATTTAAATTAATTTAATTAACTTTAGAGTTTATTATCCATACAAAGCTCTTTAATTGCTTCTTTTCCTTTTTCCAGGCAGGCTTAAGCACCTCTAATGTTGGATGAGCATTTCTTTGTCCCTGTAAATTTGACCAATAATTTAAGAATAATTGATCCCTTCTAAGTTTAAGAGGCATTTCTCCCATTTCAACCTGTAATGCTGCTGTTGAAGATGTTTTAAAAGCACCGGTACATAATTTTAAATCAATCAATCTTTATTCCAGACCAAAAAGGTCCATAATAAAAAAGGTAAAAACAAAATAAGAGAAAAATAATAAAATAAAAATAAAATAAAAAAAACATGACATTCACTGAGTCACAAAAAAATGATGACACCAATGTTTCCACAATCTTGAGAAAAATCTCACTGTACTAAAAACAGTTTTTACTAAAATTGCAATTATATTATTGCATGACACAGAAAATCTACACATACATCTATACATGAGATTCCTGAGCACAGCTGCAAAAGCGGGAACATCATTATGTACAAACATATGGCCAGCACTGCTCCATCTAGGCACTCTGAGTAGGAGCCTCATGCCGTCATTGTAGGCCACATAAAGTTTCTGCAGGCTACTTTTGTTGTATCTTCGCCACTGATGGGCCGTGTAAAGTGAAGTGCAAAAAGCTTTAAAAAGAGCTATCTTCACAGAGGATGAACACATACTAAACTTTCTGACCAAAGTATTAGCTTGTGCATACATCATACAATACTGCCTACGAATGTCACAATCATCAGACAGGTCATCAGTTATGTAATGTCCCAAATATTTAATTTCATTGCATCTGTTGAGGACAATGCCAGATAAAGAGAAGTCAGGGGTTATCAGATGCTTATCTGCCCTACTTCTAACAATCATAACATTGCTTTTCTTAGCATTATATTTGATGTCAAAGTCACAACCATATTGGGAACAGACCCTTAATAGTTGTTGAAGGCCAGCACTATATGGACTTAAGATTACCAAGTCATCTGCATACATTATGTGATTGATTATGCGATCACCAACTATACAGCCTGTTTTACAACAATTCAGGCGCGTTGATAGTTCATCCATGTAGATGTTAAAAAGGTAAGGGGACAGTAAACTTCCCTGCCTTACTCCGTTACCAACTTTAAACGAATCAGACATTGTGTTGGCCCATTTTACAAACATTGATTGATGACCATACCAGTAGACCAGAATTCTAATTAGATATTTGGGTACACCTCTGCTTTCTAACTTGCCGAACAGTTTTTGGTGATTCACACGATCAAATGCTTTAGAGGCATCAATAAAACACATAAATACTGTAGTGTTGTGCAAATTATACAAGTCTAAAATCTCCTGTAGTGCAAAAATACACATGTCTGTGCCATGTTTGGGTTTAAAACCGAATTGATTATGGGAGGTCAAGAAAAACTCTTCCAGCCTATTTAAAAGGACTCTTTCTAAAACTTTCGACAAACTACTAGCTAAAGCTATGGGTCGGTAATTCTCCAAAGAGCTAATCTTCCCTGCTTTATCTTTAATAATTGGTACCAGAATGACAGATAACATTGAATTAGGTAACAGACCATGTACTAGACAGCCAGTGAAACACATAGAAAGTAATGCGCAAAGTTTCTTACTTGCATTTTTCAAATGCTCAGTGGAAATGTTATCCATCCCACAGGCCTTGTTGTCTTTCAGTGTCACAATTGCATTATATATTTCTTGTGGGGATACATTCACATTCTCATTACTGTGAATACTTTTCATTTCAAAAGTGTCACTTTTGACACAATTAAACAGTGCACTGTAGTGCTCCTTCCATAACTGAGTGATTTCCTTTACACCACTAACACCGTCAATAGTAGCTGGAAGTGATGTTTTGCAGTTATTTACTTTCTTTATTTCTTTCCAAAAGTCCTTAACATTATTATATCCTAACTTTCTAGCAAGAGAGTCAGACCTCATAGTATTTTCATTTCTCCTTATAAATCTTAAAGCATATTTAAAATTAGCATTTGCTTGTTTTTTGTATTCAAACAAGGGGCCATGTCTCTGTTTACCTGAATCAACCCCTTCTGGCCTCTGCATGATGTTCTCTTACATAGTCGTTCCAGCCTGGCTTGGTGCTATGTGAGCTGGTTTTATGCAGTGGCTTGCTTGAGGTAAGGAGGGACTTCACAACATTCTCATACAAGGTACATAACTCAATACCATGTTGGGGGTCTTTACAATTCATATCACGGCACGAGATTGCTCCCTTTGGTAAGTATATATTGCTAAACATGTTGTTTGTTCGATAACAATAATCTGATAGATCTTTGTCAGTCAAGTTATCCCATGCTATTTTTCCTATGCTTGTATTATAGTCTGCAAGCAAAACAGAAGTTATGGAATTCATGGTTACACATAAGGAAAATGGTATATGATCACTGGTGGCAAATTCATAGTTGACACGAATGTCCTGGATGGAGTCATGAGCATCAGCTGTACAGATGCAATGATCTAACCATGAGGTTGTATGCCATGCATCACTAATATAGGTATAACTGTCGTTAGGCAAAAGTACCTTACTAGAAAGAATTAAGCCATTGTTGAGACAGAATTGCATTAAATGCTTAGCAAATATAGAATGATAATCTGTGACATCTGCATTTAAATCCCCCACAATAAAAAAGCAAGTAGATGGATTATCTTGCATAAAAGACATAATAAAAGACAATCTATTAAGAAATTCATCTTCGTTTTGAGGACATTCATAAGGTGTGTATATGTTCAGAACAATAAAGTTTTTATCTCCACAGGTGAGCTTAAGTCCAATGGCCCAATCCACATCCAATCTAATCACATTAACCAGCTGATCATATTTTTTGTGCCACAATATTGCAACACCACCGGCTCCTTCCCCGAATTATTCTGGTGCTAAGGTCGGTAGTGGATTCACCAGCGCCATAAAAGTCTTTATGGATGCAGTTCAGCTTCTCCAGGTCCTGTTTAGCTAAGAATGTCTCCTGCACACACAGTACATCACAAGTCTCCAGTAATTTGTCCACCACAAAGCGACGCTCTGTCTGTTTCACTGTGTCCAACAGGCAGACCTCGCGCATTATGACACAATATTAATACCAGTCATTTATTGATCAGGATCTGCGTGGCCGTTGCTCATCTGCGGTGCTACAGATGCAGATTCGTTCTCTTGCTGCAGTATTCCAGTCTCTGATGTTTGAGCCAAACAGATACTGTTATTTTTTGATCTGCGTGCCTCAAAGTAGCGACGCACATACACACCCGATGGCCAGAGTTTTGGATCGTACATTTCTGCATCAGAGCCCTGCAGTTATATGAAACGAGCTAAATCGGTTATGCATCGAGTCTATCTTCCTGCATGTCACCGATTGGCCCAGTTTCTCTGTCAGATAGTGTTAAGAGAAGAAAATTACTCGTTATATCCTCTCTATGCACGGGTTCAGAAAATGCTGTGCGCAAGGACTGAGACCACGCAGAGACAACAGCGTCACAATAATCAGCATTTATTCAAGACAGATGCAAACTATCACCAGAAAAGCTCATCACAAAACATCAGAAAACCTCAGAGCACAAACAACACATATTTACCTGAGAAGAGGAAAAGACAAAAGATGGAAATAACAAACAGACAGCAAGAACGTTCTTGGAGAGGTTGCAAAGAGCAACATCTGATTTGTTACTCTGTGTGTAAAGTTTTATCCTCTTTTCTTTAATTTATTCAAATAGGGTGGAACTTTGCCCATCCAACCAGGATCTGTCTCTGACCCTTCCTCCAAACCAGGCGTTCCTCAACCTGACCAACCGGTGACTGTTCCTGACGATTTAAAATTTAGTTCCTCCCTACAATTTGGTCTGAGCAATCAAAGAGAAATTTACTCTTTGATGTTATTTGAAGTTAACCAGAACTCTAAAGTCCTGCTGACTTTTACAACTTCGCAAATGTCTCAGGAGACTTGGCTCTATCCAAACAGATAAATAACAAACCGCATGTATGTTTTTAAACCAAATTCTCTTCGGGTTAACTGCAGGTCAATGCGTCCGGGTCGCCCATAAATCTTAAAGATGTATCCAGGTTTTATTTTGCCAATTGATGCCATCTCCTGAACCTGGCCCCCTTCCTGAGCCAGGAATGTGGGCCTGGTTTTTCACACTGATAAGATTGCTTGCCTCCTGTGGTTTTACGACCTCAGTGACACAAAAACTCCTAACTTTAAGTAAAAGATAGAGCTAACTCAAACACTAAAAAATGATTATATTAGTAGAAGATTCACTAAACTAAAGCACTAGAAATGGTTATATGATTGAATTCAACAAAACACTAAACAATGATTATATTTCCTCAACAATAGGCAGGCAGAGTGTCAGCATTGAGGTCGGGAGAAATTTCGTAGCAAAGACACTTACCAGCTTGGTTTTAACCACTGGGATGTTACTCGCTGTGCCAGTGCCAATAATTCCTCCTTTGCGTTGCTCCGCTTTCGACGATTTTGTATTCCAGGTCCCAGTGACACAGCTCCCTTCAAGGGTTTCTGGGGCTTCGGCTTCCCTTCCCTCCTCCAAGCCGGAGACAGGACTTGTTGAATGGAAGCGTCTTCTGGTTGCTGCCGTTTAGCATCTTCTCCACGTAGCCCTTCCAATTGCGCCTCACCTGGCGTTGATCCATCACGGGTTCATTAGCCCAACTAGATTCATGAGGTGTTTCAATATCAGTCAGCCGGCGCTCCAAATTCACCGTCGCTCGTCCAAGATTTTCGCTCACCATGGCCTGAGCTTCCATAGCTCCTCTTAGCGCAGAGACTTCCTGGCTTAGATGCTCCATTCTACCGAGCAGAGCCGAGGCATCAATGCTGCCGAAGCCAACAGGTGGAAGGTCATCCAGGTAGTGCGAAACAAAACGGGGAATATTCTCACCACGCTCGTTTAACAACTTCAAGCAATCCTTCACATTATTTACGTCTTTCTGTGCGCCCTTATGTTTGATGTTACGCTGTTTTGCTGGGCACAGTTCATACAGGAGATGTTTGGACTCTTCAATCCAGTCAGATGAGAAATTGTTTGTAGCCAACAAAACACTGTCATCGTGCGGCAGTGTTTTTATCTAAAATGTAAAAAACTCATCTTCCACAATCACTTTACCGCATGTAGTATTGTAGACTTCAGGTTTTATGCGAAAAGAGGCAGGACGGTAAACTCCTGCTGTTACTGCCGCCGCCATCATCCCGCAAGTCCCGTGACAGCGCCGACCACAGAACAGGCAGCAACTGTAAGCAGATCAATGCTAAAAGGGAATTATTACTGATAATAGTAATAGGGAACTATAACTGATAATAGTTCAGCATCAGGCTGAAATATTATTCAGCCTGGTGCTGAATAATATTTAAATGTTGGAGGTTTGAATCTGCTGCTGGATTGTAAACTATACATCCATAATCCAAGACTGACCTAATTAACCCAGTGTAAATTGCTTTTAATGATTTTCTATCAGCTCTCCACTCTGTTCCAACTAAACACCTCATTACTGTATATTTAATACTTTCCTACATTTATCAATTATTTTCTTAATATGCACTCCCCATGTCATTCTTTCATCAAACCGTATTCCAAGAAATTTAAATTGTTTAACTCTTTCTAAATTCTGTCCATGTAATTTTAATTTAGTTTTTCCATCAACTCTTTTCCTTGTAAAAAACATTATTTTTAGTTTTCTCTACAGAAGGTTTAAAACCCCATTTATACGACCATTTTTCTACAGCTAAAATTGCTCCGGAGGCTTTTTAACAATATATTCTAAATTTCTTCCTCTTTTCCACATTGCTCCATCATCAGCAAAAAGTGAAAATCCCATTCCACTCTCTACTTCTTTAAACATATCATTAACTACCACTGAAAACAATAACAGACTTACTATACCAGCCTGTGGTGTCCCATTTTCTATATTCATACTCTCAGAATAATCCTTCCCTATCCTCACTTGTATTTGTCTTCCTTCTAGAACATTTTTGATCCATCTAAACATATGATCATTTATACCCATTCTTCTCATTTTAATTAATAACCCTTCCCTCCACATCATATCATATGCTCGCTCAATATCAAAAAATATTGCCACAACACTCTCTTTATTCACTTGAGCCTTTCTAATGTCATGCTCTAAACATAAAACTGGATCTATTGTACTTCTCCCTCTCCTGAAACCACTCTGATAAGACGATATTAGGGATGTGCCGATCAGGTTTCTTCTGCCGATACCGATCACCCCCGAGGGCTGATCGCCGATACCGATCACCGATACCGATCACATAATTATTATTTATTTATTTTTATCATTAACACTACTGTTGCATTATGTGGAAAAAGGAACCATGAATTCACTTTAATTTAGACAAAAACTTGTTTTTAATAACTTTTTCCAAGAAGAAAACTAAACAAAAGAGGCATTGTGCAAATTGTACTGCTATTAGTAATACTATCTTTAACAGACTGATAACATATGAAGGCTCTGAAGAGGCTAAGTTAATGCAAAGAGTGAAAATAAAACCTCTCAACATTGCCAAAAAATTCAAGTATAAAACTTAACATTCAATGGCAAAAACAGGATCCATTACAATAAACAATCCAGAGTTACTGAATGAAAACTTCCTGTTAGCATGGCGGCTAGCTGGTTACTGCTAGTTCTGATTGACTGTTTCTGACTGAGCAGAGTAATTATTATACAGAACAGAGAGGAGATCAATTATGTTTTCAGAGATTATCTGTCCCATGTTAGGATAGGGAAAGTTTTAATACGTATATAAAATGTATTTCTTAGGTTAGATGCTGCAGCTTTAAGCAGAGTTTCAGTGTGAGAGTCACTACCAGGTGGAGCAGAAGCGGCTCCGTCTGTCAAATATTACTAAATATTAATATTACTATCTGTAGCAGAGCAGCAGTTCAACAGTGAGAACAGAACCAGCTTCTTACATCGCAGCTCCAAGACTTAAATCATTTACCAGGTTATTAGTTTAGCTTTCTGACTGTCATGCTAATCCGGTGAGTGTTTGTAGCTGTGCTGCTTTACCTGCTGTCTGATCCTCCGTGTCTTTTTACTGCACTGAGCCTCAATGTAGCCAAACTCCGTCATTGTTTTTATGTCTATTAGCTTCGTCGTGTTGATGCATTTTGACCTGCTTCAATTTTCCGCCGCAACACGCAAACGTCCTCATTCACTCAGTGCGTTATAGTTACACATCGCTAAGGATCTGTTGCTCCGTTTGCGCAGTGAAGGAAAGACGAGACCAGCTGGACAGACAGGCTGAGAAATGAGATGCAGGTGATCCGTATCGGTAACAGAGCCAATGATCGCCGATCACCGATCATCACCGATTTCATGGAAATCGGTCCGATTATGATCGGTGACCGATCGATCGGCACACCCCTAGACGATATAAATCCCTTCTTTTCTATATAATATTAATCTTTCATTTATCATTCTCTCCATTGCCTTACTTAAGTTGGATGTTAACGCTATTGGCCGATAATTTTGTGGTTTGGATTCGTCTCTCCCTGGTTTTTGGATTGGAATAATCACTGCTTTCCTTCCAACTTTTTGGTAGTTCCCCATCCTCCCATATCCTGTTATACATTTCTAATAAAATATTTTTAGAAGACTCACTTAAATTACCAAACATAACATAACAAATTTGATCTTTTCCTCGACCTGATAGCTTAAATTTTTTAAGTGCCTTATTTAGTTCATTTGTTGTAAAATACATATTCAATGTATTTTCCATTTGCTGCAATAAATTCTTGTTCTCCAATATTGTCTTTTGCCTTCCTTTTTTCCTTCTTCACTAATATTTTCAGAACTATGGATTTTAACAAAAGTATTTTTGCCTTCTCTCTGTCAGTAACTGCTGTTATTTCTCCATCATTTAGTATTGGATATTGTTGAGATGCTTTACCAAGGTCGAGAACGAGTCAAATGCTGTTAGACAAAGGGCCCATAGTAAAGAGTTACATTTTAGATTCTGTTATAGACTAAGGTCCATTTCTCACAAAACAGAAACTTATCAGGGACACAGAGACTTGGTGAGATTTCAGGGAGTGTCTTCAGATCATATAATCAGCTGCCCTCTTCCTTCTCCTCAGACGCTGCACAGACTTTTTTTAGAAACTCTTCTCGGATGTAATGGTAAATGCGTCTCCTTTCAGCGCTGAAAGTGAATAAAATAAGTAAAGTCTGAATTCTTTTCTTGGCTGAATTTATGCTCCGTGTGTCAATACAAATTATGATTCATCGGTTGGGATTTCTGTTCCCAACAATATCCACTCACTCTCTTAATCCCATTCATCCTTTTAATTGTTGCCCAGACCTTAGAAATATCTGTCTCTTTCCCTATTGAATTACAAAAACTCCAATAATCTCTTTTTGCATTTTTAATAACCCTTCTTACATTTGCTTGCAATTTCTTGTATTCATTCAGATTCTGAAAATTATGATTTCTTTTTAAGAATTTGAAAGCTTTATTTAGCTTCTTTATAACTTTAGTACATTCTGATGTCCACCATGGCACCAACCTCCTGTCTCTTCCCTCACCTTCCTTCCTTATAGCCTGATCAGCTGCTTCAAATATAGCATTACATATAGAAGAATTTAAATCATCAATACTACTGGTCATATCTACTTTTAACATACTTTCCTTAAATTTTCCCCAGTCTGCGGACCTAAAAGACCACTTCTTTATCCCTGTTATGCCACTCTTGCATCACAAAAAAGCAAAACGTTCCAGAAAACAAAAATGCCAGAGTAGTTCCTCAGGAGGAGGTTTTCGACTCACTCAAAACTAATAAAAAGCACTCGCTGAGACTTTTCCTGTTTCAAAGGACTTTCTTTTATTTACAAAAATAACAAATAAAATAATATCCGAGTTTACTTCAATAAAACATTAATTTGCGGTACAAAAACCGTTTCACTCCTCGGCTCCTTCACCAAACAATCAGATCAACCCCAACAGCTGCTTCTGCCTGATAATCACTGCCGGAAGCTGATTGACGAGGAGGAGGGTCTAAGCAAAACAAATAAATCAATGCATAAATAGATACATAAATGGATCTACCTTTAGCAAAAAATAAATGTATCTAATTCTTATTAGGCTCCAACAATCCCTTTTATACAATACCTCTCTACATTTCAGCAGCAAGGCATTTCAAAGTGCTTTACACAATTTAAAATAAAATAAAAATGAAAACAGAAATAGACAGAGATTTGGAAAATGATTAGAAAAAGATAGAAACATTAAAAATTAAAACCAATGTTAAATCAACTCTGTATTATCTCTAAAATTAATTCTGGTCTCACTTTCATCATTTAAACATACCAAATTTTTAACATCCGTTATTTCTTCTATTATATCACCATTGTGATCATTATGATGACTCCATAAAGAGCTATACCCATTCAAGTCCCCACACCAAATAACTTTACCCTCTAAAAATACCCAATTTCCTCCATTAAATCTAATGATAATCTTTTACATGGATTATAAAAGTTGATTATTTTAAATCGTCCATTTGCTGTCCAAATTTCAATAACAATATATTCTAACTCTATTCTTTTAGACAATATTTCCCTCAAACACAACGCTAGAGAAGTAAAACTATCGCTATCAGAGTGGAAATAAGCAGCAGCTTCATGGCAGAATACCAATTAAACGCATCTTACACAAAAATTAAATGCAGTCAGAGAAAGATCGGGTTTTACCTCGACAGACATGTTGGTTGGTGCAGCTGAAGATTTTATTCTGTCACTTTGTGAGCAGCTGTTGTAATTGCAAACACAGCTGACCGATGTGATACTTTTGAGAAGCAGCAGCCCTGCTGAGGAAGAGGAGGAGGAGGAGGGTGAAGGGGCTGCAGAGCCCAGAGCTGATTGGCTGGAGGACAAAGCAACACACAGCAAACACAAGGAAACATGACGACAAAAGCGGTTGGATCAAATATAATATTTGAAGTTAAACAGAGTTTAATGCAATTTAACGGAAACTTTAATACCTGTGTAAAAACAGGAAATATAACCACCTTTGGCCGACTTTTACTTTTGAATTTGGATATTGTTAAATACAATTAATCAGAAATACAATTATCATCAGACCTCACCTTTAATAATTTTCTAAAGGACAAAAGAATAAGTGGCTCAGAATCTTTACTTTCCATTAACTGCCTGAATTCTTGTTGGCATGGTAACAGGAGAGAAATGTGTCTAAGATAGTTTGTTGCTTTGTTTGCTCACTCGGTAATGTTTCTGCAAATATAAAGACCGTTTGTAATACATATGCCACTCTGATCTAATTTCTAACTCATCATTGTTTGCTTCAGCTAGATCATTTGTCCTGCTGTCGTTTTAAAGATATTAAAGCTATTAAGAAATGTTTCCAGAGGTCACAAAAGGTCAACTAGGCCCCTCCTCCTCACTTTTACAAAGTCAAAATAACCAAATGTAGTCAAGTTGATTGACACCAAATTTGTCTGATTTGCAGAATATGGGGTTGGTTGACCTTTTGTGACTTTTGGAAACATTTCTTAATATCTTTAAAGTGATAGCAGCACAAATGAACATTTTAGCTGCACAAACCAGCACAAAAGTAGCACAAATGTTTCACACCATTTTTGTCTGATTTGCAGAAAGATGCATTCATTTGACAATAAAAGAGATGAATCCATTTTTACTGTAAGATTATCTAAAATTAGTTTTCAAACAGTCTCAAGACGTCCAGCAGTTAATTATATGCGGAACTGTCCTGCTTATTGAGTCACATAGGGTGACTATCAAAGGCTTTTGGAACCTTTGTCAATAAGAGAGCAGTTCTACTCAGAATTCTCACATTTGCTTCAGTTCAGCTAAAGATACAGTCAGACTTTGAAGACAGACTTGAAACAATATTCAAATATGGTGCGACCAAGTGAAAGTAAGTATTTTTGCTTTTTAACTTAGTAATACAAAGAAAACAGATGTAATTTTTGTGTTTATCCTGTGAAGAAATTGTGACAGAATGTTAGAGATAATTTACGCATTACAGGCTGTGAATAATCTGTTTTTTAGCTCCATGTCAAATTATTTTAGTTACTTTTGAGTCTCCATGTGTCGTTGGGTCACATTCACAAATTTCCCCCCCCCAATTGGCACAATCTGCAGTGCTCCAAAATATGTTTCTGTCTACGACACACAAATGCACCTCAGCAATTGATGAGGTGAATCAACAAAAATGCAAAAACTCATTTTCTGTTTAAGGCTGTGAATAATCTGTTTTTGAGCTCAACATCAAACCATTTGAGCTAATTTTGAAGCAAATATCAAAAGTGTCAGTTGTGCTTCTTGCAGTTTTCTTGTATATTTGACAAATTCATTGAGTAAACATGAAAATGGCATCAGAAAAAAAATTACATTGTTAAATTTTAACAATGTAAAAAATTACATTGTTAAATTTAAATCAAATTGATTAAATTTAACAATTAAATCTAACAATTGTTAAATTGCAATGCTTAAGGACTTCAACATTTGAATCTTGACTTTACTTTCACTCTTGGCAAAAACAAAATTTAGACAAGTAACTTTAGACAAGTGAACATGCTTTGTAAAATACTTCTCCTTAACATTTTTTTTTTTTGCAATTAGTGAACAGACCGAATAAAACACATTACGTAGCTTCAAAATCACAAACTTCTGCAAGTGTTGGGGAAACTAATCAGTTCCACAGTTTAACCTGGTGCCAGGGCAATACAGGGCAAAGTGACCCGCTTCAACAGGTGTTACGTCGATTCGCGTTACCCCATCAGATACTTCCTAGCGCTCATAACAAGCACGCGCGTAACAAGCACGCGCGTAACAAGCACGCGCTTGTACAGCGCTTTCATAGAGCGCGTTCATCTAGAGAACTACGGCACCGTGAAAGCTCAAACTACGTCTTTCAGCAAAATCATATATACACATATATATTGCGTGCGTGTGTGTTGCGTTTGTTTATAATACCTTGTGGGGACGATTTTCCTGACATATACTACGTTGTGGGGACCAATTGCCCCTTGTGGGGACTGAAGCCTGGTCCCCACAAGGGGAAACCTTGTTTTGTTTTAGGGTCATGGGTCAGAGTTAGGACTAAGGTGTGAATTGAGTTTTGGTTAGGATTAGGAAAAGGGTAAAGGTAAGGTTTAGGCTGTAGAAATGAATGGAAGTCAATGGAAAGTCCCCACAAAGATAGCTGCGCAAACATGTGTGTGTGTGTGTGTATTTAAAATGCTTTGTGACAGTCAGTGATCCCTCTTCCATGACTTTGTTTTTTCACTTTTTGTGCAGCTACGCTAAGACGAAGCCGTCGTTTAGCAAATAATGGATACTACGACTCGAATGGGGAACCAACAGTCTCATACCGAGAGACGAGAGTCAGGTACATTATAAAAGTATATTTTTTAGCTATTATGTTTAACAGTCAACCGCTGATCAATGTACACATTTAAACATTTGTATTTTTTCCATGTTGGGCCAGGAGGACACGAAGAAAACCCTTAGTAAGAAGGGGACCAATAGATGGAGACAGTTTGGACAGCTACCAGGATAATGATATGATTTTCAATATAAAAGAGGAGATTGTCACTCTGGTGCAACGTCATGGGATCATCTGTCTCATCTTGCTCCTTTTTGGTAAATACTCTCCTTCCACAAACAAGCAATTTGAAAGTGTTGTAGAAAGTCTGTATTTTTTATGCTATGTCACTGACTGTCATCTTCTGCTCATGTTCATCAGGATTTAGCTGCCTATTTTCTGCTCGGCTCTTGCGATCTTCAGAGTCCTTTGTTACTCTAACTACAGAGGACACAGTGTCCACGATAAATACAGTGGACATGGTAAGTTTTCTCTTCCTAATCTTAACTCTGATTTAAATATCCTGAACAAACTTGAGAACAAGTTGTTAATTTTAATGTTGTGGCAAACTTTCTGTCTCTTTATAAGAGTCAAGAACAGATCGCAGAACCTTTCCACAAAGATCTGCAGGAGATGAAGAAGGAGATGAAAAAGAAATTCGACTACCTTCTGCCACCAGCGGATCTTTGGCCAAACTTTGCTCTGGAGTCTCAAGGTGACCTATTAGAAATAAGCTCATAAACCAGATATCAAATTTTCAGTATTAAGGTTTCTTAACTCAGTATTTCTGTTTTTTTTGTGCAGGTGCAAAACTTGTGCCTCATTTGACTTCATCAACATTTCACAACAACAAAACATGTAGAATATTTGGGATATATTTTAGTCAACAACCCATAGGCCCAAGCATAGTCATTCAGGTCTGAACAACACTCAGAACATTAAATGAATATTATGCAAAGTGGTATTTCTGTTTGATAAAAATATTAGGCTTTATGATTTTCTTTCCTAATTAGTCTTGGTACCCCACCTAAACTTGGTTTTGTACTCTGTCTTCAGGGAAGAAATCATCTGACTCCTGGACACTGTTGGGCCTTTGCAGACTTCCCAGGACGCTTAACCATCAAACTGTCCCACAAAATCATTGTTACTCACGTGTCCCTGGGTCATATTCCTATGAGTGTATCCCCGACTTTCACACTCTCCAGTGCGCCGAAGGAATTTTCTGTCTATGTAAGTCGAGCAACATCACATGTATCTTATATATATGTCCACCTATAGTGTGGAAGAAGGGGCTTTAAAATGTGTTAGCAATGATTTAGTATGACATCACTTGATCACATCCAAACTTTCTGTCTGCACAAATGAATTTTCTGCTTATCTCAGGGTGTGATATGTTTTTAGATGCACCAACAAACTTTCACATATAGAAAGAACAAGATAATGAACTGGATTTGTATCTAATTTGTCTCAGGGAAAGAAGCATTTAGACGATAAGGAGACTTTATTAGGAACCTTTCAATATGACGAAGATGGCGACAGCTTACAAACCTTCAAACTTCCTGTAAATATGTCAAATTAATATTTTATTAACCAAATACAACAGTTCTTACAGAAGCCCAGAGTGACTGACACTGTTATAAATATTGGTAATTGTTCCTAACATACAACCATAAGGTTCTTCACACCAACTTTTATTATGTCTTATAGCAAAATCTATCAATTTGTTATCACAAAATAGTTATTTTACTTGTATCACGATAAGAAACAAATCAAAATAAACCTCCAGTCTTACTAGATAACATTTTGTTTTCTGGTTAGGAAGATATTAGTATAATTCCATGGAATCTTGAAAATTATGGAAAATATATTTACAGCAAGGACAGTTGAACTGGGCTTCCATGCACTTTAAGCAGATCTCCTTTGTTTCCATTGTCTTGTCTATTTGTAGCTATGGATTATCAATCTAACCCTCCTAATATGCTTCTTTCTTGGCTCACAGGAAGAAAACATGGACTCCTTCAGCTATATCAGTCTAAAGGTAAAAAACAACTGGGGTCATCCGGAATACACATGCCTCTATAATTTTAGAGTGCATGGGGTATTCGACAAATGAGGGGGAGGCCATCTGTCATATAAGGGGGCTGCTCCACCACAGGAGCAGAGGCAGGGATCTCAGGGGGGAGGGGTAGAGCAGGGATCTCGGGGGGGAGGAGTAGAGTCTGGGATCTCGGGGGGGAGGAGTAGAGTCAGGATCTCAGGGGGAGGGGTAGAGGCAGGGATCTCGGGGGGAGGAGTAGAGTCTGGGATCTCGGGGGGGAGGGGTAGAGTCAGGGATCTCGGGGGGGAGGAGTAGAGTCAGGATCTCGGGGGGGAGGGGTAGAGGCAGGGATCTGAGGGGGGCTACTCTTCCAAAGGGGTAGATCCAGGGATCTCGGGGGCTACTCCTCCAGAGGGGTAGATCCAGGGATCTTGTGGGGCTACTCCTCCAGAGGGGTAGAGTCAGGGATCTCGGGGGGAGGGTAGAGCAGGGATCTCGGGGGGGAGGGGTAGAGTCAGGGATCTCGGGGGGCGAGGGGTAGAGTCAGGGATCTCAGGGGGGGAGGGGTAGAGTCAGGGATCTCGGGGGGCTCTCCTCCAAGGGGTAAGTCGGGATCTGGGGGTACTCTCAGAGGGTAGAGTCTGGGATCTCGGGGGGGGTAGAGTCGGTCTCGGGGCAAGGGTAGAGTCAGGGATCTCGGGGGTACTCCTCCAGAGGGTAGATCCAGGGATCTTGGGGGGCTACTCCTCCAGAGGGGTAGAGGCAGGGATCTGCGGGGGCATGAGGGGTAGAGTCAGGGATCTGGGGCTACTCCTCCAAGGGAGTCAGGGATCTCGGGGGGCATAGGATCTGATTGGGAGGGGTAGATCCCGGGATCTCGGGGGGCTACTCCTCCAGAGGGGTAGAGTCTGGGATCTTGGGGGGCTACTCCTCCAGAGGGGTAGATCCAGGGATCTCGGGGGGCTACTCCTCCAGAGGGGTAGAGTCAGGGATCTTGGGGGGCTACTCCTCCAGAGGGTAGATCAGGGATCTTGGGGGCTACTCCTCCAGAGGGTAGAGTCAGGGATCTTGGGGGGCTACTCCTCCAGAGGGGTAGATCCAGGGATCTTTGGGGCTACTCCTCCAGAGGGGTAGAGTCAGGGTATCCTCCAGGGGGGGAGGGGTAGAGTCAGGGATCTTGGGGGGCTACTCCTCCAAGAGGGGTAGATCCAGGGATCTCGGGGGCTACTCCTCCAGAGGGGTAGAGTCTGGGATCTTGGGGGGCTACTCCTCCAGAGGGGTAGATCCAGGGATCTCTGGGGGCTACTCCTCCAGAGGGGTAGAGTCAGGGATCTTGGGGGGCTACTCCTCCAGAGGGGTAGATCCAGGGATCTTTTGGGGGCTACTCCTCCAGAGGGGATAGAGTCAGGGATCTTGGGGGGCTACTCCTCAGAGGGGTAGATCAGGGATCTTTTGGGGCTACTCTCAGAGGGGTAGAGTCAGGGATCTCGGGGGGATAGGGGTAGATCCAGGGATCTCGGGGGGCTCGGGGGGAGATTCAGTTCCAGCTTTATTTTAATGTGTTTGTTTTTGTCTGTTTGTTTTTGTTTGTCTGTTTTTTTATTTTTGCCATCTTGAAGCCAGCCAGCCTCGGCAGATGGCTGCTCATCCTGAGCCTGGTTCTGCTGGAGGTTTCTTCCTTTTATAGGGAGTTATCCTCTCCACTGTCGCCTTGTGCTTGCTTAGGATGGGGGAATCCCTTGGTTTAAACAACCATCGCGATCTGCTGGTGACCCCTCCGCAGAATCGCCACCTTAACGTGGTGGAGGGGTTTGAGTATCCCAATGACCCAGATGGAGATTTTGTCTTGGGGTTCAGCCAGTAGTGAGGCTTCCCAGGGCAGGTTGCCATTGGTGAGGGATCAGACTAAGAGCGATTCAAGATTTTCAGTGAAGGACTACCAAAGGTATCAGGCGGTTAGGAAATGGACAGGATCAGATATTTCTTCCTGTAAGTTCTTTGAGATTTTTCTTGTACTTCCTTACTTAGATATTTTGTCCATATGGAGGCTGTGTGTGTGTTTGATCTTGGCAGTTTAGATAAACTTCATGGTAAGTCTGACTAACTTGCAGTATGATGTTAATAAAACCTATCAATATTGCATGTTATCTATCAAGATCCTGATAGGTTTGCAATGCAGATAAAACCTGCACTGCACTGAAGGTTTCATCTGCAGTTTGCATGTTAGTGCACTGCTCTGCTATGCATTGCTATTGCAGGCCACAGCTAGAACATTTCTGTAGAAATTTAAACAGGGCATGCCAATGTGTGGCCCTTGGTTGGAACTTTGAAAAAAATTGCTAAAATATTATTTTATGGAAAAGACAAATATTAATTCACCTCTTCTCCACCAAACAGGAATCCTGAAAACAGTAAAAATAATTGCTGCCCCGTTTATTTGATTTGGTGTGTAAAACCAGTCTTGTCTGCTGTCTTCTCCGTATTTGTCATGTTGCCTCCTTTAACGCTTGTCGGCGCTGTTTCTGAATGCAAACTTTTCAATTCAAACAAGATGGCAGCGCCCTGTGAGCCCCGTGCAGGACTGAAGACATGAATCCAACATTAAAAAATAAAGATAAACTAAGGCAGACGGCATTGTTAAATGCAGGTATGTTTAAAACAGTAAAATACTTTTTTAATGTCTTTTATATCGTCATCGTGTGAAAGGACAGCGAAAGGAAACGTCAGTTTATTTAAATGAGATATAAACCTATTTTAAACCGTCTCAGAATTACAGCGTCTGTAGCCTGCAGTAACAAACCCCAACAAAGACAATAGGGCATTTTTATAACAACAAATTGTATATTTTGTTCCTACACAGGATCAGTAACGAAGTGACGTTTAATACAGAACTGTTGAGCAACAACTTCATATAAAATAACTGATGGTTTTCTCAATAATAGCTGTCAGCCTGCAGTTACAAAACCCAAGAAAGGAATATGAAGAAATTTTTTATAACGATCAAACGATTTTATTTTGTTCTGTTCAGGCATGTGGCATTTAAGTTGAAGTTTCAGAGAAGTATTTATCCAAGACATGTCACAGAAACAGAAGAAATAGAAATATAGACTTACATTTTAGGCCTATCTATCTATCTATCTATCTATCTATCTATCTGAAAGGATGGATTAATTTAATTCGGAGCAAATCAGTTATGCTTGATCCATTCTACTCTCACTGATGTAGAAAATTAAGACTTGGGAATCCAGAGAGCCTCAAAGACATTACATGAAGATCATGGTGAGGAATGTTGCTGAAAATGCAGAAATATTTCTGTGTCAAGTTGATTTTTCTTGTTTTGTGATCTAGATGAGCCATGACATCTGCAGGAAAACCATCTAAGAAAGATCTCAAAAAGCATATCCAAAGTAAAGCCTCCTTCACATCACCCTTCAGTTCAAACTGGAGCCCACTTTTACCCAAGGACAAGGACTTCATCCTGAGAACTTTAAAGGACAAAATAATCGCCACAGGCCTGGAGAAGAAAGAGGTGAAAATGCCTCGCCAGTGGAGGAAAAAGGAGGAGAATAAACCAGATGCTGCTGCAGATCCTGTTCCCCAGATGGGTGAGGAGGCGCCAGGGTCCAACCCGACCAGAAACGGCTGGACAGACACGGCGGTCAGACGGCAGCTGGCCATCGGCATCAACGAGGTCACCAAGGCACTAGAGAGGAACCAGCTCCAGCTGCTGCTTGTTTGCAGGTCCGTCAGACCGCAGCTCATGACGAACCACCTGATCGCTCTGAGCGCAACGAGAGGCGTGCCGACCTGCCAGGTGCCCCGCATGAGCGAGACTGTGGCGGCGCACCTGGGGCTCAAAAGCGTCCTCGCTCTGGGGTTCAGACGGTGTTCTTCTGAAGACAAGGAGATGTTCAGGGACACGGTGGATGCCATTAAACCCAGAGTGCCTTCACTGGAAGTTGATTGGCTGACAGATGAAGCGGCTGCAGTGCCAGCTGAACTGACGGCCGACCTGGAGGAGGGAGAGGAGCAGACGGAGGAGGCGAAGGAGGAGGAAGGAGGGAGAAGAGCACAAAAACGGAAGCTGGAGATTGAATCTGAAACCACAGACTCTGCCTTGTCCTGCACTCTGCGGCCTCTGAAAGTAAAGAGGATTGTTTCAAACCCTGCTAAGAAAAGAAGAACAAAACTGAAGAAACAGAAATGAAAGACCTTCACCTGTTGCTTCTGTTGTTTTATTTTGTTTATGTAATGTTGGAACTTTGACAGCCACCAAAACAGCTTTAACCGTATCGGTTTTGATGAATTGATCTGATCTTTTTACCGCTTTGTGATAAAACATTAGTTTGCAGCTGTATAGTTACGACATTTCTTCTTCTATGAACCTTGTTTATAATGCTTAAAAGTTGTTCTGCAAAATCTAATAAAATACAATTCTGTTCAAGTTAAGAATGGATGCATTGTGTTTTATTTCTAAAGTTTTCTTGCATGAGTTGAAATGTGTGTAATAGAGTTCAAAAAAGTATGTTAATGAATATATATGTAAATTAATTTATTACATATAGCCAATAATGAAGTGCTTAGTTATGCAATAGTCATTATTTAACCTTAAATGTGCTGATAGTACCTGATATCCACATGGTGTTTTTAATCTGTTATGCAAACGTTTCTTTAAAAATCAAACTCACTTTATACTGAATTTGTCACCAAGAGAAGATTTTCATGTTTGTTCTGTATAATATTGTTTTTAAAGTTATAATAATAATTGGCTCTAACACATAATGACCACGTTGCAACTTAAATGCGACTCACAGGCGTCAGAATGTGCCAGTCTACCAATACATACTAACACCAGGTTATTAATTTTGGATTTGTACCTCTTGTGAGGTCATCAGTCCAAATGCACACAGAAAAGACTCAGCATGTTGATTTTTCTTTAAGAGTTTGAAAACATCTCGTTAATTTCTTCAGTGGAAATCAAAACTTTATTAGTGGAGGAAAGAGAAAAAAAAGAAACACCTAACAGGAGGACATCTTTAAAATAAATCTCAGCAACGACAGAAAATAGAAGCTCCGTCTCAGCCATGGTTCCCTTTTAAAATTTAAGAGTTTATTCAATCAAATATCCATGCTGGTATAGCTGATGTGTTGTAACAGACTGGTATTCGCACTGGGTTTATGCCTAAATGATGCTGGTACAGGTTCTTCAGCTTTTTCACAGTTTACAATGGTTCTAGATTAAAAACATTGTTCTTCAGTTTGACTGGATGTTAATTCAGAGATACACTCATCGCCGACCTTGCAGATCTCCTAAAGAGAAAAATAAAACAAAAAAAAAAAACAAGGCGGTTATCTCAGCCACTGAAGTTTGTGGCTGTAAACCATCAATGCTGAGTCAAGATGGGAGCAGAACCGACAGACGGTTCATCTGAGCCGCTGCGGACAACATGAGGTACGCCGTCGATGGAGAAACCGGTTTTCAGAGTTAAATTAATGACTGTAGCATCTCTATGTGAGTTGGACTCAGTGGTGCAACTACACATTATTCAGCTGGATGCCAAAAACATAAATCAGCTCAAAATGAGCTTTTAAAAATATAATAGGAAAAAAAAAGCAGATGCTGCCTGGTTGTCTTACATCTTGCAGAGTCACAAACATTAAACCACCAAAAAGAATGTAAAAAAAAACAGAGACTCCTCCATAGAACAAGTGCTTGGATCAAAACCTTTGCTCATTGAAGCACACGGAACCGGTAACTACCCTCTAAAACATTATGGGTGAAGGGAGAATTGAAGTTGACTTTTTACATTAACAAATATCACAACTTCTATACGGTTAGCTGCATGTCACACTAAAACAAAATGAACCACTATATATTTTAATGTCTGAAAGAAAGAAAGAAAAAAAAGATTTCAGAAAGCCAAGAAAAGTGTGTGATGAACTTACAGAAATGTATTAAATGTTTCCTCTGACTTTTTGAGTAATTAACGTTTCAATTTATAACCCTGGTTCATCCTGTCCAATGATTGGCTTTAAATGTTTCAACATATTTATTGCCTTTTTTTAAATCTCTCGCTAACTGGAATGTGTACCAAAAACAACAAAGATGGAGTGCAACAGTAAATACTACCACATGTATAGGTTTAATGTTAAATTACAAAACGTCATCTTTATAACGTAAATCAGTTCCCCCATTTGTCAAAACCAAACGTTTAAGATTTTTGAAAGAGAACCATTTGACTTGTTTGTAAAATTGTGCTTCTTCGATGCTGTACATTCATCATTAAAAAGCCACCGACTTCTACACAACTCAAGAGGATTTTTAACAAAATCTTGATTTACAATAATTTAACTAAACTTTTACATAATCAGGTCAATGAAAACTAAATAAAAACAATAAATATTTACATTAGTAGCTTGTTAAAATTTAGTTCTCCCTGATTTGAAATGGTGCCTAATACATTATTAAAACCCCACAATTGTACAAAACTATTTAAATCCCTGGTGGCTCTGTGGAAACAAAATTCAAATCTCAACCTGGCTTTGATGTTACACTAAATTTATTAGATGCTGGAAACTAATTATTTTCTTAAGTGTTTTAAAAAGCTTTATTTCTTTGTTTAATTACTATTGAACATTCTGGTGTCCACCAGGGAACTATCTTCTATATTTTAATATCACTACTTCTAGGAATAGATGTTTTGGCTGAGTTAATAATACATTTCTGAATTTAATTCATTTATTGGTTTATTTATATCTACATTTTCCAAGCTAACCTCACTCATCATTTCAAATTTACCCCAATCTGCTTTCTCAAATTTCCACCTCCCCTCAAATTCTGCCTGGTCTTGCTCTGTGTCTATACCTATATGGACAAAAATTGGATAATGATCACTCTCCATTGTACATTCCTTAAATACTTTCAATCTACAAATACCAGCAATAGATTGAGAGACCAAGGTCAGGTCAATGGCAGATTCTTTACCCCTCATAAAGTCCACCCGAGTGGATTCTCCATTATTTAAAATGACCAATTCTTTTTCTTCAATCAACTCTTCTACAACCCGTCCATTATAATCATCATGATCTCTCCAGTTTCCTAGGATTGTTTCAAGTGCAAATTTTTCTAATTGTTTACAAAGATTATAAAAATGTATTATTTTAGTATTCCTGTCATTTGTCCAAATTTCAACAGCAGTAATTTGTAAAATTAAATTAATTAAATACAATTAAATTGTACTTGAATAAATTTTATGTTGGCTTGTACCAATATAGCACACCCTCCTCCACTCCCGTTTGACCTGTCTTTACGTAAAACTGAATAACCCTGAATATTAAACTGTAATGATGGTTTGAGCCATGTTTCTTGAATGCATATTATATCTGGTTTTAGATTTAGGTTATTAATGAAGCCTTTAAATTCCTGACCATTTGCTATTAGACTGCGAGCTCCATTGTAATATTAGAATTATATGATGGTTTGAGACGCCTCCAGTTCAGATGATCCTTCACCCTGTTGCAATTCATCATGAATTTTTTCCCAAGATACATCGTTGACCTTAAAAAATTTTGTAGCTGCTTTCACTATAATTTATATTTTTTCTGTTTTATTTTTTGCTTGTTCTGAGCAATTTATGATATATGCAAGGGAAGGAATCAATTTTTCTAACGTGATACTACCCTGATTATTGTCTGCCACTGTCTTCCTTTCATAGCTTATGTTTGGAGCATTATCATTACTTTTCACCTGTTTCACTGCTTAAGCATAAGTAACTCTCTTTTCAGTTTTTACTTTTTTAATTTCAGCTGCCTCTTTTCTTACAGTGCATCCTGCAAATGCTGCAGTATGATTTCCTCCACAGTTACATTTAATAGGACTATTTCCACACTCACCATAAGGATGTTCGCCTCCACATCTCTCACACACCTGTTTCCCTTTACAGACATCTGCAATATGTCCATATCTTTGGCATTTAAAGCACCTGAGCGGTGAATATACTGCCTTACATTACAACTCAAGTACTCAATGGTAAATCAACGTTGATTTATAGTCAGAATCGTTGGTTTTTGGTTGAGGTTGACAACTGACGGTGGATCAACCATCAAACAACCATCCAGTTCTAGCCAAGTAGCCAATGTTGAAACTGAAAAGAGCATTTTATTAGGCAATACACAACCTGACTGTGGACATCGGTTGAAGACTTTGACTCCCACACCGCCCCTTCCACACAGCTCCTCCTCACGACTCCAGCTTTATCCGTTCACTGCAGCTTGTCTCTCCATCTCATCACTTCTCTCGACTGGCTGACTGGACGCACCCGCATCTCACGGTCTGGGAATGGGATCTTTACTGAGTTCAAAGAAAAACTTCCAGTTCTTTCGGGTGTTCGCTCTGCAGAAGCTGCTTTTCAAACTGCAGGGATAGTTGTCGCTGCAGGTGCAGAGTGACCGCAGCACAGTCTCTGACCAGAAAGCCTGTCCAAGAACCGAGCAGAGCCTCAGGAAGTGTCCAGCGCAAGAAACCATCACACTGGTACAGTTAGATTCGCTAGATACAACTGCATACCAAAGTCATCTCGACGTCAAAGTAGGCGAAATAAGCGTGCGTAAAGGTTGGAGCAGTTACGCACGGTCAAAGCTTAGCCTAATGCAAGAAAAAGTTGAAGAACACGGATCTATTGGCGTTTAAAACCTCGGTCCTGGATTCCTAATGTTCTCTTCTGAAAAGCTTCATCAGAGAAATAGCAGGCCTTCATTTTGGTTCTTCCTTTTCACAGTTGATAATCCTGGAGGATTATGCAGATCTTTTGATGCAGAGAAGACCAAAGAGCAGCGAGAGGCGGAAAGAGCAGAGTGAACGATGGCTACATGGAGCCGTATGACGCCCAGGTCATCATCACAGGTGAGTTTGAGTTAAGACATCTTTTAAAGCAATTATAATTTTATCTCAGAGTCTAAGGTGCCATCTTGATTAAATGAGTGTGCAGGTCACTAATCATCATCGAATTAGTGAAAACGATTCAACAGAATAAGTCAAAACTCACTCACATGAAAACAGTAATTGTTGACATGTTCCTCTGTTCACCCTGTCCCACCATCTTTTTAAATAATGACTTTTAAAGGGACCTGGAGCCAAACTATACCCTCTATCTGTGCAAAGACTTTCCTCCTGGCCGGCGGCCCAGTAGGTCAAGATTCCTGGGTTTTTATTATAATTATTATTTTTGCAGGATTTGAGTCTGAGGTTCGAGATGGCCAAGGAGGAAGGCTAATTTGATATATTTTATAATTTTTGATAGACTTTTTCTCATTTTCATCATCCACATGAACGCGTCATGTACTTTATGCCAGAAGCACATAGTGTCCATCACCAAAATGTTTCATCTTACTCTCATCTGAACAAAACATATGGTTCCAGTTTAGGGCCAGATGTAAATCATTATCGCTAAAAAATAAGATTTATTTCAGTTTTCTGGTAAAGGGAGTATATTCTTAAATGAAGCCTTGCAGTATTTCAGCCTGTTGATGACACTATGGCCTCTAACTAGGGCCTTCAGAAGAGAAACAAGCCCACAGAATCACAGATTTCTCACTTTGCTTAACAGTGGGAATGTGATGTTTTTCCACATATTAATATTTGGTTTTGTGCCAGAAACACTTAAGGCATTTGTGATATAAAACATTTTACCAAACAACCCAGTTCCAGCAAAGGTTCAATTGGATGGCTGGACAAAAAAAGACTTTTTCCTGACTTGTCTACTTGGTTGTTAGGTACTGAACAACCACAAGATGGCATTCTTTACTGCTGCTCTTCAACTTCAACTGTGACTATGTAACCATTAGTTTCACCGTTATTTACATTCTGCTCACTGTGGGCAGTAAGAACATAACCTTCGGTCACTTCCCAGCCATGTTTGTAGTAATTCCTGTTTTAAATATTGTAATTATTTCTTTGATTTTTATGGGCAGGTTTAAGGAAATGACTGTTTTCTCGTAGCCATATCATAACTTCTTAATTAAATAAACCTACATTTGCCTTGTGGATGTTGATACAGCAAATTTCCTTTTGCTTTATTAGGGGAAGTCATGAGGTCACATGTAGTTGAGAGAAAAAAAGTCTAAATTCATATGTTACCCTGCAAAAAGTTTGCGATTTTAGCTGTTTGTTACCAGAAGCAAAGCTGTTCCTCATGGAATGGCGCTAAATGTAAATAAAGGATTCAGGGCAAAACCTTCAGGTGAACCTTAACGAAGGGCAGGCAGAAAAGTCCTATTTTACTTGTAAACCTGTCAAGCTGTCCTTATATGCTTAAGTGTGTCCTTTCTTTAAATGCTTTGAGCCTGTTTGAATTGATTGTTTTCATGCTGTTTGAATAACTTTAGTTTTTATATAGGTCCTTGCCTGCAGCTACTGTCAGCAACACTATGGATCTGAACACGCCGCACAGCCACTTATGTTGTCACAGTCACTTTATCCTTTTACATCTACATTTATGATTATCGCTTTTATCTGCCAAACTGTAAACAGTTAATCGAGTTGACAGTGAATTACAGCTGACTTTCGTCCTTCATTTTCCCGTTTGTCTTTTTTTGTGTGTTTACATGTCATTATCAAATCATTCAGTTATTCTTGAGAATATGGACAAAATGGGTTTTAATTTTACCATTTTTTTTGTTATTTCTCAGCCTTATTTATGCAAATATGACAAATAATGTTTTAGAAATGTAAAGATGCTAAGGTACAGGCTCCCAGGTGCAACATTTTTGTTTAAATTACATTTTTAATCAACCTGACCCAGAACTTTGTCATCACCATCTGACAAAATAAATATAAAATAATTTTTAATTACCCTGTTAGTGATTTTTTTACTCATTTTACAGACAAACGCTTCTGAAGAAACAAAATAAATATTATTTAAACAAAAAACCATAAAAGGTCCAGCTGACGGAGTTGACACTGCATGACGGAGTTGACACAAAACTGAAGGTGGTGACAAACTAGTGAGTAGAATGAAAAACTTGTTACATGTGAAGTAATGCAATTTATGTAAAATACATTAAAATGAATTAACTGCACATTTAAGTGAGATTTGTAAACAATTTCACTGAAAGTCAGAAAAATTCTGATGGAGTTGACATCTGACGGAGGTGACAAAAGGCCAAACTACCTCAATTTGTATGAATGTTAATCTGAAGGAGGCCATATTGTAGCTCATCAGGTCCATAAAATCTTTACAATTTACCAAAATTAAGCTTTTATTTCACAAAATTTCATCAAAGTTTTGTAAATTGTCAGTTATGGTGTTGACACATCATGGTTGTGACAAACAACTTAGGAATAAAAAGAAGAAAAAACTAAAGAATAACATAAGCTAACCAGAGCTAACTAACCCTCTTAGCAATGGAAGAGAAAGGAAGTGGTCATGGGGTCCTCAGAAGTTCTGGTGCCCCCAATAATGCCTGATTTTTTTACATTCTTTTCATTTCTGACGATGTTGACAAAAACAAAGGGCACATTTCAACAGAGTTGGAAAATATCTAAAAATAATTTTTAATTCTGATAGGTATTTTTCCTTGAACCTACATTAAAAGAACCACAGACAACGTATATGAATTTTATGTCCGAACTTCTGGAGAAGGAGAAGGCCGAGCGACCGTACTCCTCCGAGTAGATCACAGAGCGTTCTGCCGTCTCTCTGCTCGAGCAGGACTTTTATTTGGAATAACAAAAGTCAGAAAAGATAAACAATGAAGTCAGAAATGATAACAATGAAACAGGCGACAGGCTGGCTGGCATTATCTAACACACAGGTCATCTAGTTCTTTCAAACTCTGAAGGGAACAATAACACAGATATTCTATATAGCAATCAAAAAGTATTCGCACATCATTTACTGATTCACATTAGACTGAATGTTGATTAATATTAGACTGAATATGAACTAAAGAAATAGACACAAATGATAATACCAAAAATCTCTAACAATTCAATTTATTGATACTTTTATAATTATTTATATGACTACTTATACTTAATTGTCATAATATATAATTTTAGTATTTTTTTAATTGTTTTAAACTATTATAATGTATTGCGTTCTGCTGCTGGACAAGATATTTTACAGGCATCATCCACTGACTACAATGTTTAAAATAAAAAAATATTCAGGAAACACCTGGAAAATATACATTGTTTTGCTCATATGACTCTGGTTAGTTTGGTCAGATATTTGAAAAAAATATATCTTGTGTATATTTTATTCAAATTTTGTGCTTTATCCATAGGACCTATTTTGTCCCTATTCTCAAGAATCACTGCATTACATAACATTTGACAGCTGTCAGATGACTGTATGTCGCTGTGCTATATGATAGTGATCTACTCTCTTTGCATCTCGTCCCGTTCTCTTCCACCCCTTCCATCCACTTCTTCAAGCTGGTACCATGGCAGCGTGAGTCGACAGCAGGCTGAGGCTCAGCTGCAGCGCTGCAGGGAAGCCAGCTTCTTGGTCAGAGACAGCGAATCAGGGACTAGTAAATACTCCATCGCCCTAAAGTAAGTAAATGCATGTATGTGAGTGCAGTGCATGCAGAATGTTCAATTTCTAAGTGATTGTTTCTGATGATTTCAATCACTTTCAATTCTTTTGCAATATTTTAAGAAGAGATGAACTGATCAGAATTTTGTGACCAACTTCCAATCTCCAGGTTTTTGTTAATGTGACCTTCTGATACAGATTTCAGCTGAATTTGATGTTTCTTTATTACAAGATAACAATATTCAAAATATGGTTTTCTTGTTTTCCTAATACCCTAGTGGGTATTAGTTGTTTTAGAAAAAGGATAAGAAAGCAGCAGATGCAGTAGAACAGGTTTGTTTTTAAATTACTTATCGTTTGCAGAATTGACATTTTAAACTGTTTTCAGTGTTATTTTATGTGAAATTACTTTTACATTAGGAGTAATTAAAAAGCAGTGGATATTCTAGAAAAGCTACAGTTGCTTTAACTTGAAGATACTAATATTTGCAAAACTAACAGACATTTTTTGTGACCTCAATAGTATAAAACAGAGCAACTTTGCTGTATTGTACTCAGTTTTCCTGTTTTATCCTGCTCTAACTTTGTGTCTCAAAGCCTGAAGAAACCGCAGACACGTCTCCATATCACAGGATTTTATTTTAATTAGTTTGTAACATTTATTACACTGAAAACAGGAAGCTTTGTATCCGTTTATTTCAGTAACTGTGTCTTCATTAAACAGCACTATAGTTAATAGATTTAGTTGTGCGTTCACTAATTGGAGAAAACGTTGGATTGCTTTAGTTTTCCACCAGCTGGTCAACGATAAGGACTGATGAAACTGAAAATTATCTATAAAAATTTCATTCAGAGTTTAACTTTTTTTTAAAAACTCTTTTCTGGTGTTAAAAACACCTGTGTCTGTACTGACAATGTAGCAATGTGTTTTAATTGAGTGATAGTGTCCACTGAAAAACTGTCATTCTTGATGTGATCTTGTAATTCTTCTGTGTGATGCATTTACTGATCAGGAAACAAAAAGAGTCACAGGTCAGGGTTAATCAAGCTGAAAAATGACTGATTTCAGTCGCCAGCAGATTTCTCTAAAAAGTTATCCTCAGATGAAATATAAGGGGAACAATTATTTTTATTTGTTCTTTTACAAGAGTTATACCAAGACTATATAGTGCAGTGACGATGAGAGGATGTGTGCGATTTGAGTAATAGTGTGTCTTCATGTGCCTCAGTGCCCATTTGTTGTACACTGCTCATGCACTTGGGAGTTCACATCATTAACCCCATTTAACCATTCACTGAACTCAGGAGATAACAGCCTCATTAGGGAGGTGATGATGTTTCCAGTTTACAACATCAGTAGTTTCAGGATCCCTGCTTGTAAAATTCTTTTTTTGAGAGTGTAGTCATAAATATGTATTTATATGTTTCTCTTTTCTGTCTTTGTTTGGCTCCGTCAGGACCAGTCAAAGTTGTGTTCACATCATTGTGGCCCAGACTAAGAGCAGCAAGGGATTGGGCTACACCCTGGATCAGAGCAGCTGTGTGTTTTCCAGCATCCCTGAGCTGGTCTATCACTACTGCTCTCACAGGCTGCCTTTCACAGGAGCAGAACATATGACCCTGCAGCATCCAGTGCCGCAGCAGCACTAAAACATGAAAAGACCAAGGAAATATAAGGAAGTGCATTAGCAGGCCACTGCACGCGACTGTCCGATAAAACATTTGAATAAATCTGTGCAGAGACTTAAGGATATTCTCCTTTATAAGTGATCAGTGTACCTCCGTGGGTCCTATTGTCTCAATACACCACCTAGTGGTCAATGTTAGACACTAATATTCAGTGTATCCTACTTTTGTAAAAAGTAAATCCGGGACCTGAACAGGAAGATTGCCAATTTATTGTTACACTATGTTGCATCTGACTCATTGGTTTGTCTATAAGTTCACAGAAAATGTTCACATCACATTACCTGACCACCCTAATGATGCATACAAACCTCTATGTCAAATTGAATCACATATATAAAGTAGCCACTATCTGTGTAAAATCCTCAAGGAGTGTTCTAAAAAGAGTGACAACATAATTAATTAGCTTGCTTATATCCAGTTAAGCCCCATCTGCAAGATCAATATGCCTGATTAGAGTATGTACAGGTATCCTGACTTGTGAATGAGCCTATTGATCAGCCCTGAAACTCCTTTTTCCAGCCTCTTTGTCTGCAGCCAGGGACTATAAAAAGGATGCATGTTGTCCACATGAAGAATTGTTGCTGCTGAGACCCTAGGCTGCTGGAAGCAGGGTTGTTTTTTATTGCTAAATGTTGGTGAATAAACACCCAGTGGGATTGCACAGTTTCTCTGCCTCAAGTCTCCTACTTCCTCCAGCCGCTAAGGATCATTCTAACAAGTGGTGTCAGAAGCTGGGGCCAGAGTCACAAGGTGGAGCTGAGGATGACGAAAGACAGAGAAAAGAGGAAACAAGATCAACAGGAGGATCCTGATGATGGAGCAAAATCATCTGCTGATCAGGTGGGCATGGCACCCAGCAACCCTGACAAGATGGAGGAGCTTGTAGATTTGGTGAAATCTGTCATTCAGTCTCAATCAGTAAGAGACCAACAGCTTGCAAAAGAAGCTTCCCGTCAAGAGTATAGATGGAAGAGTATCCAGCACCAGTTTCACCAAATACAGCAGCAAGTACATGATCTGACACAAGATGTTGGAGGTGACCAGCTACAGTCTGGAGCAGCACAGCCTCAAGATGACGTGGATGACCCAGGAGAAGGGCCAAGTCAACCGTTTTCTTGTGTTGGGCCTGAGAGGGACTTCAGCATGCACAGAGAACCTAAGCTACATCCTCTACTGCCTAATGATGACATTGAACATTTTTTGGCCACTTTCGAAAGAATGGCCCAAGTCTGTTGATGGCCAAAAGAGGAATGGGCTATCCAGTTAATTCCCCTACTGACAGGCAAGGCACGAAGTGCTTATGTCTTGATGGATCTTGCAGACTCAGACGATTATGACAGAGTGAAGGCGGCCATATTGCAAAAGTATGAGATTACAGCTGAAACCTATCGTCGACGTTTCCGTTCCTTGGACATTCTTCCTGGAGAGACTCCACAAGAACTGTATGTGCGCCTCAAAGAAATGTTTTTCAAGTGGGTTAAACCAGACAAGACAACGGTGAAAGAAATTTCTGAGACTATGATTCTGGAACAGTTCCTGAGAATGGCTCACCCTGAACTAGAGGTGTGGCTTCGTGAGCATGACCCAAAGACAGCAGAGAAAGCAGCACAACTGGCTGAGGTCTTCACTGCAGCAAGACGAGGGACAAAACACAGTACTTTTGGCTGAGACTCCAACTTTGCCCACAAAAGTAAGTCCAATGGGGATGACCGGGGTGGTGGTCAGTTGGAGAACAGGACCTTTTCTAGTGGTAGGCAACTTTCCTTTAGTAAATACAAACCTGATTCTGTTAAGAATCCCCCTTTTCGTTCTGTTAAGCGAGACATAAGATGCTATTTATGTAATGGACTGGGCCACACTCAGTACTTCTGCCCCCTTACTAATCAGTCTAAGCCATCCCTGTTTTGCACTGTCCCCAGACCCACTACATATGCTTTTCATGATGTTGTTCATACTGCACCAGTTCTGATTAATGGGCAGCCTGAAACAGCCTTGCTAGATACAGGAGGATTTCAGACTGTGGTTTTGTCTTCCTTAATACCTAGAGAAAAGTGGTCTGAGGAGAAATGTCACATAAGCTGCATACATGGGGATAAGCATGAATATTCAATGGCTGACATATATCTGACTGTGGGAGGGCACACGTTTTTTATGCCAGTAGCTCTTGTAGCAAAGTTCCCTTATGCTGTTATTCTGGGTAATGACGTCCCCATTATTGCAGATCTCATTCAGCAGGCAGAACTTCATCCTCCCAAGGTAGCAGCTGCAGGGCACGACATGGTCACCACAAGGGCTCAAAGTGCACAAAACACTTTGAGAGAGTTACCATTTTTTGAAGAAGTATGGGAAATGGGACCAGTTAAACCTTATAAAACCAAGGCTGAGAGAAGGAGGGACAAGATAAGAGGTTCAGCCAGGCAGACACACTTCAAAACCATTCCAGCTTCTAGATGTTAAGCTACCAGCTAATGTGGGTGAGCTTCAGGACAGGATCCAACTTTAAAATGTTGGTTTGATAAAGTCATAAAGGTGGACGGAAACGCACAGGGCACTGCAGGGTTTCTTGATGAAGCTACTTACGTTGTAAAAAAGGGAATTTTGTATCAGTGTAAAGGGGATGTGGAGTCCTTAGCATTACCACAACAGTTCAGGGAGAGAGTAATGAATCTGGGACACACAGTTCCATGGGCTGGACATATGGGATTTCAGAAAACGCTGTGCAGGATTGCCAGAAGATTTGTGTGGCCAAGAATGTACACTCAAATATCACACTTCTGTAAGTCCTGTAGTAAATGTCAACTCACTTCAGGGAAAAAGATTCCTCAGGCCCATCTTCAGCCCCTACCAATTATTGGTACTCCTTTTGAGAGAATAGGGATGGATGTAGTGGGTCCCTTAGAGAGAAGCTCAGCAGGCAACAAGTACATTCTACTGTAGTTATATGTGATTATGCAACTTTTCCCCTGAAGTGTGTGAAAGCCAGAAATGTTGCTAACTGTCTGATACAACTGTTCTCCAGAGTAGGGATACCAAAAGAGGTTTTGACTGACTGTGGAACAAACTTCATGTCTAAGCTGTTAAAACAAGTCTACCAGTTGCTAGGAGTGAAGGGAATTAAGACCACCCCCTATCATCCTCAAACGGACGGGCTTGTTGAGAGATACAACCAGACTCTAAAGAACATGCTACGCAAGTTTGTTTCCACTACAGGAGCAGATTGGGACCAGTGGCTGCCTTATTTGCTGTTTGCCTACCGAGAGGTCCCACAGGCTTCAACTGGATTTTCACCATTTGAACTGCTCTATGGACGCCAAGTGAGAGGACCATTAGACCTCCTGAAAGACTACTGGGAACATCCTGAATCAGCAGAGGAGAACATCGCGGCGTATGTGGTCAAGATGCGACAGAGGTTGGAGGAGATGACAGCTCTGGCACAGGAGAGCATGAAGACAGCACAACAGAACCAGAAAAGATGGTATGACCAGAAATCTAAAGAGAGGGTCCTGAAACCAGGCCAGCAGGTCCTATTGCTGTTGCCAACCTCAGATAACAAGCTGCTTGCCAAGTGGCATGGTCCATATGAAGTGACTCGGCAAGTGGGTAAGGTCACATATGAACTATTTATGCCTGACAGAGTGAAAAAACATCAGACATTTCATGTGAATTTGCTGAAAGAATTCCAGGTGCGTCAGAGACCAGTGCAGCAGCTCTTGATTTGTGATGTTCAAGATGAGGAGGTGAAGGAGAAGTTTCTGCCCTCCAACGAAACACAGATCAGTGTGGTTGATCTGTCTCATCTGTTAGCGGCCCAGCAGGAGGAGGTTGCAGCTCTACTGGATTCTGAACTCTTTTCAGAGGCTCCAGGTTTTACAGACCTGGTACAACATGACATCCGTCTCAAGAAGGATGCACCAGCTTGGCAGAAGAGCTGCAGGATTCCTGAGCGGTTGGTGCCAGAGCTCAAGAAGGAGATCAACTTTATGTTGGAACTTGGCATCATTGAAGTATCAACCAGCGAATGGTGCAGCCCTGTGGTTCTTGTACCTAAAAAAGATGGTTCACTGAGATTTTGTATCGACTTTCGTTATCTGAATTCTCTGTCTCAGTTTGATCCATATCCTATGCCCAGAATAGATGACCTGTTGGAAAGAGCGGGAGGAGCAAGATACATTACTACACTGGCCTTGAGTAAAGGATATTGGCAGGTGGCACTAGCACCACAGGCCCGCAAGCTGACTGCATTCAGAACGCCATTTCCTATGTATCATTTCAAAGTGATGCCATTTGGTCTACAGGGAGCACCTGCCACTTTTCAAAGACTTATGGACCATGTTTTGAGAAATGTGTCAGACTTTTCAGCAGCCTATTTGGATGATGTGGTTGTGTTCAGTCGAACCTGGAAGGACCACATGCTCCATTTACAACAAGTGTTGGGACGCATCAGAGCAGCTGGACTGACCATCAGCCCTCAGAAATGTGCCATTGCCCAGAGAGAGGTGGCCTATCTAGGCTACATCATTGGTTTTGGCAAGATTAGACCACAGGTGGGGAAAGTGGATGCTGTTCGTACTTTTCCTGTACCCACAACAAAGAAGAAGGTGAGGAGCTTCTTGGGCCTGGTCGGATGGTACAGGAAGTTTATTCCTCAGTTTGCAGAACGTTCAGTTGTGTTAAACAACTTGACAAAGGGAAAGTCCCCAAATAAGATCAAATGGACTGAGGAATGTAACAAAGCTTTTGAAGATCTTAAAAATGCTATCTGCACAGACTCTGTTTTGCACACCCCTGATTTTGAGAAGCCCTTTACACTGCAAACGGATGCTTTGGGAGAGGGTCTTGGGGCTATTTTGTTGCAGGAAGTGGATGGAGAGATGAAGCCGATGGTGTTTCTGAGCCGTAAGCTTCTGGACAGAGAAACCAGATATTCAACGGTGGAGAAAGAATGTCTAGCCATGAAGTGGGCCATCGAATCATTGAGATACTACCTGCTGGGACGACATTTCTTTCTGGAGACGGATCACCGGGCCCTCCAGTGGTTGCATCGGATGAAAGATGCAAATGCACGGATTGCTGGATGGTACCTTGCTCTGCAGCCATATAACTTCAATGTCCATTACAAGGCTGGAAAAACCAACACTGCAGCTGACTGTTTGTCCAGGATTCCTGAAGGTTAAGGTCCTGTGAGCTTATGGAAAGGGGGGAGGAAATGTAACGAAGGTCTTCATTACTTTGGCTCTACAACACTTGAAATGTGTGTTAAATGATAAATGAAAGGCATGATTGATAAATGAAACAGATACAAACAGATTGAAGTATTTTATTTGTGTGTTTAATGCACTGGCATTAAACACACAAACAAGGGGATAAAATAAGTGTTGTGATTGTTTGAAATGTTTGAAGGCTTTGTGTGGGTGTGGCTTACCTCTGTCTCTTCCTCTGCATGGTGTTCAGGCTAAAATATTCCCCTGGGGCCTGGGCACCTTTTAAAGGTTCCGGAAGAGACCAAAGCAGATGGAAGAGGGGGAACAGTAGATTTATGCATTGTATACATTTAATGTTGGATTTATATTTATATGGAGAGAAATGTGTTTTTAGAGATGCTTAAAATGAAGAACATTTGGTAATATACATTATGTTGAAGATTTTGTCAGTTTGTCAAAGTTTGTTTGTGTGTATGTATTTTGTTTACCCTGTTTTTGGTGGGTTTGTGAATTGGAACAGCCAGGGACTATGAAAACGCTGCATGGTGTCCACATGAAGAGCTGTTGCTGCTGAGACCCTAGGCTGCTGGAAGCAGGGTTGCTTTGTATTGCTAAATGTTGGTGAATAAACACCCAGTGGGATTGCACAGTTTCTCTGCCTCAAGTCTCCTACTTCCTCCAGCCGCTAAGGATCATTCTAACAAGGAGAATGAGCATAATTGATTATTGATTGGATGATTAGAGTTAGTGCAACTGAGGAGTTCTCATTAAACTACAAGAACACAGTCAGAAAAAGTGTTTTGGCACGTGTAACTCTGCAAAACACATCTGGAATAAACGCTCTGTAGTTTAGGCCAGTGGTCCCCAACCTTTTTTGTGCCGCGGACCGGTTGAGACTTTGAAATTTTTCGGCGGACCACCGCCCGGGGGGTGGGGGGTGTCGGGAAGGAGACTGATATTTTTCTGCCGACGGGGAGGGGGGGTGTGCGCGCCAAGGCAGAAGCCGTTACGCAGAGCGGATTGTAACGTAGGACTCACCTACCGGGCCAGATATGTCTCTTTTCCCCCTTTGCTGCTTGTGGCTCAATGTTGGCGCACAAGTAACCGAGAGAATCCGGTTACAGGATTTTCAAAATAAAAGATGCTCCAGACTCAAATAATACGTAAAACGGAAATATTTAATTATTTCTTGCCCCGCGGACTGGTACCAATTGGTCCACAGACCGGGGGTTGGGGACCACTGGTTTAGGCTAAAAGAGGAAGTTGCAAATATTGGAGCCCTGTGGTTGAAAATAACAGAAAAAACACTGGAAAACTGAGAAAAAAATATACAAAAAAACTTTTTTGAATGCAAAATAACAGCAAGCACAACTAAAAGACAAAAAGTAGGCTACAAACAAACTGTAAATATTGTTAACACTTTATACTTGTGCTGTTATTATATCTAAGATATGGGATTAAATTTCTATCATGTAATAGTTTTGTTTTCTCATTTCTTAACATTCTTTTCCCGTTTTGTTGTTTGTCTTTGTGTTGATGTGTTTTGTCTAATAAAGTTTCTGTAACTCAGAGCCTCTGTGCTTTACATTGCACTGTATGTTGTAACTTGACCCCCCTCATGCCCATGCATCATATACGAATCTATTCCTCCTCCTCTTGACCTCTGGGAGGTCATGGATCCCTTCAGTGTTTGTTGCGAGTGCTACTTGGATCACTGAAAACTCGTGGGCAAACCTCTGTAGGGACACGATGGAAACGTGGAAAAAACCTTTTTGGGACCCATTGTGGTTGCTCTTATGTATCCCATATGATACATTCAAATCAATTGAATAGTGAACCCCAACATAGGACGTGTGGAAAATACTTTTATGGCTTTTCACCTGTATGTGAAAGTTAAACTATCTTTGTGACAAAAACGTTTTCTACAGCTCCCACATGAAAACGGCTTTTCACCAGTGTGAATCATCTGCTGAGTTGAATGCCGTTTTCCCCTAAAACTTTTTCAACAGTTCACACATGAAAACAGGTTTTGCAATGTATGAGTTCTCATGTGAGCATCAAAAACAGATTTTAAAGCGAAACACTTTTTACAGATGACATATGAGAAAGGTTTTCTTCTTTCCTGATTTTGATTCTCAGCTTCAGTAGCTTCTTTTAAGAGGACTTGGTTCCTGTTTGGTTCTGATTCAGTTTGGTGTGTTTGCTCATCAACAGGAACCAACATGCAGGTACCGGTCTCCTGTTCTTCACCCTGATTGAAGTAAACTTCCTTCTCTTCCACTTTTATCTGATGAACTTCTTTCTCTTGCTGGTTTTGTTTTCCCTGCAGAGGTTCTAACTCATCCTGGTCCGGAGTGGATCTTCTCTTTTGGTTAAACTCCAGGGAACCTGGAGAAGAAAACAGAGAAAAAAAAGTTATTGTTAACTTTATTGAAGTAAAAAGGAGAAATCTTTCATAGCTTAAAACAAAAATAAAAAAACACTTAAAATTTCAAAAGCGTAGACATAGAGACAGATCAGTCGTCACATCCAGCTGACATTTGGAGAATTCTCAAATGAACGGATTTAAAAAATATATTTTATCCAAAATTAATTGTAGTATGGATTATTGTTGATATACTCTGAATTATATAAAAATTGTATTATAGTCCACTTTATATCTTTGGGGCTTATTTACAAACATGAGTTCATTTGTAGGTTAATAGTTGTTTAGTTTTTTGTTAATTTGTTACTAAGTTTTCTAAGTTAAACAGGAAGAACTGTGGGTCCATTTTCCGTCAGCATAGGGACTGGTAGTTCCTATACTGGACTACAGTATAGGGCCTCAGTCTGAGCTGATCGTCCATCTTTTCCTCTGACTTGACAATTATTTCTTTAAACTCTGAATGTTGCTTCAGCAGCAGTTAACTACGGAAGCGCATTGCTATCACCTATAACGCAGGAAAAAAATTGAGCGCCGTCACGTTATATGTATCTTGTTAAAACGTGTTACTATCTTGTTAAAACGTGATACGTATCTTGTTAAAACGTGTTACTATCTTGTATAAACGTGATAGTTATCTTGTTAAAACGTGATACGTATCTTGTTATGTTGAATACGATGCTTGTCACGTATTTGTATTGGCACTACTTTGTGAAGCGGAAGGTTGCGCGCTTATAAAAACAAAGGCGGAACCTCCTTGCGTCTTTGTCGTTTTGTGTTTTTGGCTACAAGGAAGGCAGCGTGGCTACCAGTTAATTTGATAATGTCTCCTGTCTCCTATTTATTTTCATAAGTAAGTTAAAAAGATGTATTCACCTGGTACAGATGATGACGAAGAGACCGGAGACTCCCGTGGAAAGAATAGGAGATCCGCTGAAGAAGTACCAACAGGTTATGGACCCAGGCAAGTTCCGAGTTTGGCAGAGCACGGAAGGGGATTGCCGCCAAGGTTTGACGAGACGAAGCCCGCTACCACATCTGGGAAGCAAAGTTTTTAGCACTTAAAAACCATCGGTCTCAAAGAAGCTAACCTTGGAAGTGAGCTAACGACGGAAGCTGATGTACAAGAAACTACGGAGATCGGTAGGAAAAACGAACTGGCAGAACTGTGTGGTTGTTTGGATGATAAGACGATAATGCTAATCCTCTACGAAGCGCCAGATGACGGCAAGAAAAGCCTAGAAATATTGCGACGCCATTTTGAGCCTGAAGAAAAACCGCGAATTGTCGGCTATACACAGAGCTAACCAATGTCCTAATGGGTGAAGGGGAAGCTTTAGCGGACTATCTAGCCCGTGTTGAAAAGATAGTGGCCGCGTTAAACAGAGCTAAAGAGAGTGATGCACTTCTGACGGTGATGGTGTTAAATGGTCTCACGGATGAATACAACCCATTCTCTATGCATGTCACTCAGACAAAAGAAGCGTTAACTTTCAATGGTCATAAGGAACAGGTGTTACTGTAAGAGAACAGGGGAAATACCCCATTTCCTTTTCACTGGAAAAAGACCAGATCTGTAAAAAATAAAAAAAATTGGTTCCAAATGTATGGCGTATGAGCAAAACAAAAAGAAGCTTGATCCTAAAGGCAAAACAGGAATTTTGTTGGTTTTGATCGTCATTCACCTGCTTATTTGGTTTATTTTCAGAGACAAACAAGGTTCAGAAATACAGACTGGTCCACTTCATTGAAAAGAGTGTGACTGAGAAGCATACACAGACTGACTGGGACCAACCTGAGGACCACTACATAGAGTGAGTAATTACACCTAGTCAAAGTAGTCGATCATTGACTGAAGAAACAGGACAGCTGGTCGCAGAAATTGAGAAAGTCACAGAAAAGGACACAGGTCCAACTACTGGCACACAGACTCCACGTACTACAGGTAGAGTCAGAAAGAAACCTAAATACTTGGAGGACTAAAAAGTGCAGAGCAGTAACATAACCATTGACTACTGTTACAGAGCTACAGATGGGTTGCCACAGACATATAAAGAGGCTTTGGCATCACCAAAATATTTATTAAATACTTTATTTAATAAATAAAGTATTATTTTCAAAAGTTAATACTTCTGCAAAGATGTGTTCACGAGGTACAGATGATGAAGAAGAGTCTGGAGACTCGCGTGGAAACAATAGGAGATCCGCTGAAGAAGTACCAACATGCTAAAACATGATAGGTATCATGATAAAACGTGATACATATCTTGTTAAAACGTGATACGTATATTGTTAAAACGTGATGCGTATATTGTTAAAACGTGATAGGTATATTGTTAAAACGTGACAGATATCTTGTTAAAACGTGATAGGTATATTGTTAAAACATGACAGGTATCTTGTTAAAACGTGATATGTATCTTGTTAAAACGTGATGCGTATATTGTTAAAACGTGATGCGTATATTGTTAAAACGTGATGCGTATATTGTTAAAACGTGATCCGTATATTGTTAAAACGTGATGCGTATCTTGTTAAAACGTGACAGGTATCTTGTTAAAACGTGACAGGTATCTTGTTAAAACGTGATATGTATCTTGTTAAAACGTGATGCGTATATTGTTAAAACGTGACAGGTATCTTGTTAAAACGTGACAGGTATCTTGTTAAAACGTGACAGGTATCTTGTTGAAACGTGACAGGTATATTGTTGAAACGTGACAGGTATCTTGTTGAAACGTGACAGGTATATTGTTGAAACGTGACAGGTATCTTGTTAAAACGTGACAGGTATCTTGTTAAAACGTGACAGGTATCTTGTTAAAACGTGATACGTATCTTGTTAAAACGTGATGGGTATATTGTTGAAACGTGACAGGTATCTTGTTAAAACGTGATAGGTATCTTGTTAAAACGTGATGGTATATTGTTGAAAACGTGATAGTATATTGTTAAAACGTGATACGTATGTTGTTAAAACGTGATAGGTATATTGTTGAAAACGTGATATGTATCTTCTTAAAACGTGATGCGTGATACTTATCTTGTATAAACGTGATAATTTTATGTCCAGGAAGTGGCGGTATTATTCTAGGCTATTACAGTGGCTAACAGGAATTGGTCAGGTTTGTCTACACCGATACAGATGCTGCTTTGCACTGTGGTTAAAACTATTAATAGCATGCGTACTCTGAGCAGGAACCTAAACAGAACGAGACTGCACAGAAGGAAACATCAATTAGGTCCTCTAGCTGTGGCGGCGTTCCTGACTGTCTGGATCGAAGCTGAAGTTGACTTCCGATTGTAGCTTCTGATTCGGGAAATGGCTAAAGAGCTATTATAACGGAGGCTCAGATGTATTTGCTGAACATTTTCTGTTTAATATATTCTTTTTTAACAGTACACTTGCTGAACAATGGCAATGGCTGTTCGTAACCAAGCAACCGAAATCAACAGAAGGCTAGATAGTGGCAAAAGAAAAAACTAGATCCTGTTGAGCATTCTTCAAAATAAAAGACTTCCTCTCTCCAAAATAAATCATAAAGCTTTGAATTTCATTATTTTTCTCGTCACCTTTTTGTAATTATGTACAATCAATTTAAATTCGGTGAATAATAATGAACAGTGGCGCAGTTGGTAGAGCTGTTGCCTTGCAGCAAGAAGGTTCTGGGTTCAATTCCCGGCCCCGGCCTTTCTGCATGGAGTGTGCATGTTCTCCCTGTGCATGCGTGGGTTTTCTCCGGGTTCTCCGGTTTCCTCCCACTGTCCAAAAACATGACTGTCAGGTTAATTGGTCTGTCTAAATTGTCCCTAGGTGTGTGTGTGCATGGTTGTTTGTCCTGTGTGTCTCTGTGTTGCCCTGTGACAGACTGTCCAGGGTGAACCTGGCCTCTCGCCCGGAACGCCAGCTGGAGATAGACACCAGCATCTCCAGACCCCATTAAGGGATAAGGGTGTAAGAAAATGGATGTATGGATGAATAATAATAATCATGCAAATTATACTTAACATATGACATTACATATGACTGTGTAAATAAGTAATTATGTAAATTACATTTAAATTATATTTAACATATAAGTATTAAGAAATCATGCCGTTTTCTCTCTCTCTCTCTATCTCTCTCTCTCGCACTGCTACTCCGATGATACAATACGAAGCTTCGCAGTGAAATTCCGTAACGAAAATATTTACTCTAAATTCTGCTGTAACATGCACATGTGATACATCGTTGGAAAGTTTATATTATGCACCTTCTAATACCTTTTGAATTTTTTGAATGCGACCAACCGTTCAGGAGTTACGATACAGAGAAGGTTGGGTGACAAATATGACACAACGGAGAATCTTTCTTGTGATTGGTCAAGCTCATATCAACCTTTCCCGGGCGGCTACCAACAATGAGCACACAGTAAACCAATACACTTAAAATAAACACAAAATAATGTAAGAACCTTGTCCGTTAGAAAGAACAATAATGTTTAGATGAATAAATAGCACAATTGTGTAAGTAAAATGTCTGAGAATATTGCCAATTAGCATAGTTAATGTTAGCCACGAAGTTTATAGAACTTTAAAGTAAGACTCACCTTCATATCCATGAATGTATGACGAGACATACGTCTTAAAACCTTTTTCCAATGGGCTCAAATTGACTAAAATTCCAAAAGCCCTTGATGACAGTCAGCCTATATAATATTACTATATGAAGCAGGAAAGCTCCGCATATAATGAAATACTGGACTTCTAACCCAACCCTCTTACGACCAACCTGTCAGCGCCGACAGGATTCCGCTTCCCATTACTGTAATTTCTGAACCGTTGAACATGTCAAAAAAATTCCAAAAGTGCAGAAATGCTGAGACATTGCGCTTTCAAAGCATATATGATACATTACGGTAGTGTCAAACAGAGATCAAGTAACGGGGAGGATTACAGTTTGGGCTTTTTGCTTCTGAAGCATGAGGAAGCACGAGAAGCCCCATAACTTAAAAGTAGGGCAGCACTGGTCATTTGTTTGAGTTTGAGTTCAGCTGAATGTTCAGGTTCAAAGTTATTTTGATAAATATATGGCTGTGTTCCTTAAGGTAGAGGTTCCTAAACTGTGGGGCGCCCATTGCAGGAGGGGTGGGGGGTGGGTGGGTGGGGGGGGGACCGTCTGGATAAAAAAAAAAACATGAACGCTGTATGCGCTGGGTTTTTACCTTATGGCCAACTCTGTTATTTCTATGTCAATTTGATACAGTAGAGGCTTCCACACTTCCCATATCTTTGTCCTCTGTCACTTTTATCAGCAGTTAAAACTGTTTAATCCGTTGTCAACATGTGCTAACCTGTTTTTCTGAGCCGCCTTTAAATGCAACATGAATGACGCTACGACACTCGCGCTGGGTTTACACCACAGTGAAGTTAATTTCAAGTTGGTTATTCAATATTTGAGCTCCGGGGAGTAGGGCGTTTAGCTCGAGGTTGATCCAATTTATGAACTCAAATGGCCGTTTCCTTCTCAGCTACAGGAGGTGGGTCAGAGACGTGCTGGTCAGGAACCCTGGCGCCCGACTCAGCCAGCTGAAGCAGTATGTGCTGAGGAGCAGGGCGGATCTAGAAACATATTTATGGGGTGGCAAAAGGGTGGCAGGAACTTTTTCAGGCAAGGGCGTAGGGACAAGTCTGTCATTGGGGGGGACACATTGGAAACCTGACATACCAGTAAATAGCAAAGTAGAAAACTTCTCATAAAATAGGACCCGGCAGTTTTAAACTCAGTACAGCAGTTTGACCAACAAAAATAAAATCTAAAAACCAAGTTTTGTTCTTCTTGAGCAACTCTCTACATCGGTGCAACAGTTTGATCTACAAAATAAATAAAAATGATACTTTTCACATCTAACAGACCCTTAGCTCCTCACTGTTAACTCGGTCTCACTTTCCAGCCCTGCATTCAGTAACTTACCAAAGAAAAGCCATGAAAACACTGAGGCAAAAAGCCTAAATGTTTTTTGTTGTTGTTGTTATTTTCAGCCGCAAACATTTAACTGAAATATCTACGGATATGTGTTTCTGTCTTTGCCTCCCTCTGACTCTGCAGCCTGAAGCAGAATCCTGCATGGATTCATGTATTTACAACAGACACTACAGTAACAGTGTCAGAATGTGAGCTAAATATAAAAAGTATGTTTTTATCATACAGAACTTAATTTTCAGATGTATAGAGAATCCGCACGTGACGTCACGCGTGACGTCGGAGGGGTATCAGCACCATCTTTGGTGTCCAGAAGCAACAGTCTCACAGTATAAAACCAACAGTCTCGCAGATTTTTTCAATCCAAGTTACTTAAAATAATTTAGCTGTGCCTCGAACTTGCTGCGTTATTGTCTGTAATGTCCGATCACACGACTGAAACGGTAAATAGATGGAAAACGGACTTTTGTTTCACTATTTTCCTGCTTGGAAACAACGTGAAGAGGCTAAGCTAACGAAGCTAAGAGAAGAAAACAATGTCCTGCTATCAGCGGTGAGACGCTGATTTCACCTTCTCCAACATCCCCAGATACCTACAGGTTTGATCCAGACATTAACATTCTGGTGAGTGAATAAATTTGCTTTGTTGGTTTTGTGTCATAATTTATTTTGCTATGATTTTGTCCGAGTGTCTCATGATCAGTTTCTGTTGAATTCATTTAAGTGGGTCAACCTTGTTTAGGTCGGACTAATATTGTTTATGTAGCAAAGTCCGAGTTTAGTCAGTGGACGTCGAGGTTATTACATTATTGTGAAGTAAACTATTTTACTAGTGTTATCAAATTAACTGCATTAATACTGATGTATGTTCTGATTTGTCCTCTTGAAGGCAAACTGACATATGAAGGTAAACGACACATAAACCGGACCGACGTGGGCGTCAATTAAAGAGGCGATACAGCAAAACCATCAACAAGTTACTGAGACAGTTTTTATTATTGACCCCAGAAGAGATAAATAATGAAAACACAGTGGAGGCAACAGAAGAGAAGTTGGAGAGGCTGAGGAGGAAGAAACCAGGATTTGAGCTCAGCAAGGCTGAAGACTGAAGAGGATCAGGAGCCATTTGGGTTAAATACAGTATTAGTGGCTGTTTTCTCTCATTTAATCATTTAATGTATTAAACATCCATGAATCGTTTGATTCAGGCACTTCAAGTTGCATGTAAACATGAAAAAATGAATTACAATTTAAGTAAAAATTTGATATTTAAATATTTCAGGTAATAATTATACATGTAATGAGATTATATCTTTAAATAAATATTTTATTTGATTAAAGTAAACAATTATATAATCAGACATCTGTCAGGACTCTGGGTTTTTGGGTTTGTTTTGCTTTTCATTTTATTTAGCTTCATGTTTTAATTCACTTTAGTTTAGCCCTTCCTGGTCATTTTGATATTATTAGAGGTATTTAGTGTAGTTATTAAAATTATATTATTGCTTTTCTTTGAGTCCATGTCAAACCTTCTTCAATGACTATAGTTTAACCCTATTTTTTCCTTCTAGTTATTTCTAATTTCAGCCTCCCTGCAGGTTTCTAGTCATGTTTATTTCTTAGTTTGATCACCGTAGGTTCAGTTATTCTTCCATGTCAGTCTGTATCTTTCTTTAGTCATTCTAGTTGGGTTATTTCCTTGTTTAAATCTTCTAGTTTCTCTTGCTCTGTGTTCCTTAGTTCTTATTGTTAGATCAGCCTTGTTTCTACATCCACATAAAGTTTGTCCACTGCCTGCTGCGCTTGTGTCCATCACCACATCATGACACAAACCAAATGAAAGAGCAAATCTTTAAACATTTAATGTGTAATTAAACAACAAAGGTGACAAATTTTATGAAATAGATCACACTTTAATAAATAGTTGTTGTATTTAACATATTTCAGGTAAGTAAACATGTAATGAAATAGATCCTGTCCTAGAATTTTATGTAATTGAACATTACGGGTAACAAGTGATGATCATCTGAGGTAATACGTTTTATTAATATTTTTTTAAAATATAATTTTGGTTAAAAAATAAAAAAGCTGTCAATTCCAAAAATGGAATAAAAATATGCATGATCTCTATAGTTTAGTAGAATAATTTAACACAGATTTTGAGTTAATAGGTTACATGACCTAAAAGCTATTTAAGAAAAGTAAAAAATTTTGACTACAGCAATAGCTAAAAATATATAAAAAGTATTAAAATGTAATAAAGATGAATGTGACTCATCTATACAGTCTAGTAGAACAATTTCACACAGATTGAGTTAATGGGACACGATTTGGAAGCTACTGAAGAAAACATTTAATATTAAAATGATTGAATATGACTTAAAATGTTAATAGAGGATAATGTGTCTCGTGTAATAGCATGAATGACCACTTTTTTGTATCAGTTGAGAACAGCTAGTAAAGAACAGCTGGCCGAAATTAGCGATCATAAATCGGATCAGCCTTGAGCTGAACGTCCCTTAACTCCGTGGAGCTCGAATATCCAGGATCCAACTTGAAAACAACTTCACTGCGGTCGGTAACACAATGACAACACCGGTCTTCTGAATAGTTCGTTTTGGTCTGTGGACACCAAAGATGGCGACGAAAACGTCATATCCTGTGACGTCAACGCGGATTCTCTATACATTGAAAATCACTTCAACTCTATTCACTGTGTAGCAAAAAAAATTCACTAATTTATTTTTAAACTTCTCCTCAAGCACTTCTCTTATTGTCTCCTAACCATTAACCTTATAGTTTGGAAATAATGAAAAAAATATTGAAACGTTGAAAGAAATCAACCTGACATTAGTCTCCACCTGTTCTCCTTTCTGGTTTTATTGAAATTTATTTTTTTTATATCTTCACACTCTGAAATTCCACTTGGCTCTCCTATGTCTTCCCTGACCTGCTCCTACCATAATAAAATAGTTAAGTTATATTAAAAATTAAAAACAGTTACATATTTCAATAACCTAAATGAAGATCCTCACCAGAGCTTCTTCACCTTTATTCAACATCATTCTAGCACTGCTGTTCTCCTAAATATCTAAATAATATAATATGATATAATGATAATATATAATTATTATATATAACAATATAATGATATACACAGTCCAGTCACATTAATGTGACCATCTGTCAAAAGCCAGAATAACCACCTTTCGCAGAGCGAACTGCTACGAGACGTGCAGGAAGAGAGTCACTTAGGTCCCTGAAGGTCTTCTCTGGGATGTTGAGCCATGCCGACTCTAATGCCGTGGCCAGCTGCGCTAGATTACGCGGTTGAGGATCCATGGCGCGAACAACTCGATCGAGATGGTCCCACAGATGCTCGATTGGGTTTAAGTCAGGTGAGTTTGCTGGCCAGGGGAGGACGGTAAACTCATCCTGGTGCTCTTCGAACCACGCACGTACACTGGCAGCTGTATGGCACCTCGCATTGTCCTGCTGGAAGATGCCATCATCCTGAGGAAAAACAATGCGCATGTAGGGGTGGACATGGTCCGCAAGGACAGATGCGTACTTGTATTGATCCATCGTGCCTTCCACAATAATCAGTGAACCCAGAGAATGCCAGGAAAACATTCCCCAGACCATAATGCTCCCGCCTCCAGCTTGGACCGTTCCTGCAATGGTTGCAGGGTGGTTCCTTTCAGAGGTTTCACGCCTTATACGCCAACGTCCATCTGTCCGATGGAGCATAAAACGCGATTCATCTGAAAACGCTACCTGTCGCCACTCAGTGGACGTCCAGCTGCTGTACTGGCGTGCAAATTCTAGCCTTCGTCGTCGATGAACACCAGTCAGCATAGGTGCACGAACCAGGCGTCCGCTTCGGAGGCCCAGACGCAGCAATGTTCGCTGAATAGTGGTTTGGGAGACACTTGTGGTAGCCCCTTGGTTCATTTTAGTGGTCAGTTGCTCAACGGTAGCCCGTCTATCTGCCCGAACGCATCTCCGCAACCGTCGTTCGCCTCTGTCATCTATGGCCCGTGGTGCACCACATTTGCCACGTCGTTGATTTTGGACAGTCCCATTTTGCCATGCACGGTACACTTTTACCACGGCGGCACGCGAACAGTTCACAAACTCAGCCGTTTCGGAAATGCTTCCACCCTTGGCCCGAAAGCCAATGATCATGCCCTTTTGGACGTCGGATAAATCGCTTCGTTTCTGCATTACGCCAACGATTGAAATGTTTTCCGAAGCCCACACACACCCTTTATATACGCTCAACTGCACTGTGCTGCCACCTGCCTTCTGTGATTGGTTATTTAACTCTGAAGTGGAAAGTACGTGGTGGTCACATTAATGTGACTGGACTGTGTATGATAATATAATATAACATAATATAATATAAATACATGTTAAATGGTGAGTATGATCAGGTGTTGCTCACTGTAAATAATAAAATGGCTAATTTCGTTGCTGTTTCAGTCTCATTCTAAATCAATGTGACTAGTTTTACTGCTAACTTTTAAACAAAGGTTAGCAGTAAAATTTTGGACATGTGACCATTCCAGAATTAAAACGGCTTAACCAAAAAGATTTAGTTCTATATATGAAAGTAAACTGACAACAAGATGTTATAAATGAGCGATATACATGGCAACATTCCTGACGGATTGTTTAGCTCATTCAACCGGAGTTTCTCTGACTCTGTCTGCTGCTGCCTTTATTTGGTTGGGGGAGGAAGCGCGATGCTGAAGTGCGCCTTCAAAATAAAAGCATGCGAGTGGAAGATTTTCAAATTCTTCGCAACTGCGGTGAAATTATTGGGGGGGACAAATGTGGCTCTCTCCAATATTGGGGGGGACATGTCCCCCCTGTCCCCGCCGCTTCCTACGCCTATGTTTTCAGGTGTTGCTGTGTATATATATATATATATATATAATATATATATATATATATATATATATATATACATACATATACAGGGTTTCCCCCAGTGTATTATAAGCATGGCGGCCCGCCATGCTTTGCTAGCCCCGCCGCCAGGCTTAGCGTTGTGCTGTTTCAGCTGTTTGGGATTCCCCTCAGTAATTTCCCCTCAGAAAGCAGGCGGAGAATCCGCGCTTTCTGATTGGCTGCCTGTCACATTCAGCGTAAAGCTCCCAGTCGGGGAAAACCCCTGAGTGAATCCATCCCCCATGCCCCAACCGCCAGGCTTAGCACGTTTCCTGGGGAAACCCTGTATATATATATATAAGAGTGTCCGAAGAGTCCGTGCCCGGGTCTAGAGGCGAGCCTGCAGGGCTGGAGGAACCGTCCGCCGAAGCACCCCGGGTATATATATATATATATATATATATATATATATAAGCGCCTAAACACCAGAGCAATAGAGGCTCAGATCTACCACACCAGACAAAACCCAAGGTGTAGGTTGTGCAAGGAGGCCCCCAAGATAGTCCAGCACATAACAGCAGGGTGCAAGATGCTGGCAGGGAAAGCATACATGGAACGACATAACCAGGTGGCGGGCATAGTGTACAGGAACATCTGTGCAGAATATGGACTGGAAGCCCCGAGATCGAAGTGGGAAACACCCCCAAAGGTGGTGGAGAATGACCGAGCTAAGATTCTGTGGGACTTCCAGATCCAGACAGACAAGATGGTAATGGCGAACCAACCGGACATTGTGGTGGTGGATAAAGAACAGAGGAAAGCCGTTGTGGTGGATGTAGCTATGCCAAGTGACTACAACATCAGGAAAAAGGAGCATGAGAAACTGGAGAAATACCAGGGCCCCAGGGAGGAACTGGAAAAGAACTGGAAGGTGAAGACCACAGTGGTGCCTGTGGTCATCGGGACCCTCGGGGCAGAAACCCCCAAACTGGAGCAGTGGCTAAAACAGATCCCAGGAACAACATCAGACATCTCAGTCCAGAAATGTGCAGTACTAGGCACAGCCAAGATACTACGCAGAATCCTCAAGCTCCCAGGCCTCTGGTAGAGGACCCGAGCTCAGAGGATGAAAGAGAGAGAGAGAGAGGGAACACCCGCAGAGGGTGAGAAGGGAATTATTATATATATATACACACACACAGGCTTTCCTCCAGTGATTATAAGCCTGGCGCCCGCCATGCTTTACTAGCCCCGCCGCCAGGCTAAGCATTGCTTGTCTACGTTTTTTTTTTTTTTGGGAGAAAAAAAAATCATTTTCTTTCCCATTTTCTTTCTCTTTAAATCTTTTTCAAACTCTGTCTTGTTCTGTTTTTATTTTTATTTCAAATTGTGAAAAGCACTTTGAAATGCCTTGAATCCTTGTAAGATACAAAAACTCTGAGGTTTAAGAATCCTTGTATGATGTCGCTCTGCTAAAACTGAGGTCTGAGATGTTTTAAAATGTTTTCACTTTTAATTTTTACTTTTAATAATGTTTCTATCTTCTAATCTTTTTCAAAATCTGTCTATTTCTGTTTTCATTTTTATTTTAAGTTGTTTACAGCACTTTGAAATGCCTTGCTGCTGAAATGTGCTATACAAATAAAATTTGATTGATTGATTTTTTTTTTTTAAGCCGGGCTGCAAGCGTCTCTTTTGTCTTAGCATTTCACTAGCAGAGCAGATTTATTCCTAAAGGTTAGGTTGATAATAGGTGGGTTTATTGTTTATGCATTTAAAGCCGACAGCGCGCGGACCAATCACACAGCTGGTGCCTCTGCGTTTTGCCTCACGCGCACCTGCTGCTTTACCTCAGTGGGATCGCGTGCGTCTCCTTTCACTCAAACTGGACACAGGCTGACCTGTATGGATATTTACGTCAACTTACTGTGAAGATTTATGGTCCTTTGGTAGGTAAGACTTTAAAACCTGCTGCATTAGCTCTGGTTGCGTAGCTCCATGTGAACCGCAGGAATAACTTGTAGCAAATTCAGAGGCGCATTGTGAAGTGGTGAGAATTATTTATCTTTGTGAACGAACAATTGTATGTGGCGTTTACATCTCAACACGTTGCCCAGCGTGTGGCTCTGTGTCTGTCTTCCCTGTAAAGTTTATTTCTGTGGTCCTGGTTGGCCGGAGCGTTTGTGGATAACGAGCAGCCCTAACCTCATCGTGCAGGTTCAGCTTTCACGCTCTCCTCGGAGTCACACATCACGCTTATTTTATATAATTATTAGTAGTGCTGAGGAAATATAATCGTTTCTAGCATTTAGAAAATATAACCATCTTTTAGTGTTTAGTTAGCTGAATCTTTTACTTAAATTTTGAAGAAGTTTGTGTGGGTGAGTTCAATTGGCAGGAAGAGCCATGGCTGGGTTCAAAATATCAAAGAACAAGTGATGGATGGAGAAAACCTTTTAAGACGTTGTTAAACAATATATCTGTGGAGGTATAGGCTCCCATCTTTTCAGACATCTAGGGAGGACAGGAGATACTCAGGTCTCAGGAGATAAGGAGCCTTCAGTGAACATCTGGCATGGTAAACTATTGACCCACAAAACTTCTGAACTCTGAAGCTGTGAACTTTTAAACTTCAGACTGTTAACATCATATAAAATATTTTAATATTGCATCCTTTCACTGAATATTTTATTTGAATATTGTATTAGTTTGTTGTAGAATTAAAACCAGTCAAGGATGAATGTAGTTGAAAATGTTTTGTTTTGTATTAGAAAACAGGAATTGTATCTGATTACATTCTGTAGACAGTAGGGTTATTGTATCAGGGACGGCTTTGGGAGGAATAACAGAGCAAAAGCATATTAAGTTCAGAGATAACTATTATTGAATCAAATACAGGATTAAGGGTTTGTTCTGGGAGAAAGGAGAAAACCAGAGTTTCACAGAGACCTGTGAAATGCTTTGATGCTCTTTGCTCAGGAAGGAGCCAGATGGTGGAGAAAACTCTGCAGGATTCAGGAGATAACATCATTTAGTGAAATAAGCCTGAATATAGCTTAAAATTTATAACCTATTCTGGCACATTGACCTGTAGTTTACCCGAAAAGTATTTGTTTAAAAACTTACAAATGTGCCTTTATCTGTTTCGGTGGATTAACAGGGAATTCCAACTATGTTTAAGAAAAAAGAAACTTTTCTTTGATCGCTCGAACAGAATTGAAGGGAGGTGCCGTTTTCGAAGGCGGTCGGAGACAACTTCTAATTGGTCAAGACAAGGGACGCCTTGTTTGAATATGCTAAAAACAAGAATACTCCCTCAGGGATATAATCTGAGGCACGGGAAGAAATAATTCAGAAAATAGCCGATCTTTGTTGATTTTGCTCTGGCTCTTTTCCCAAAGACGTCTTTGTATGTTTGTCTGCTTTATCTCAGGTAACGAAATGTAAGTCTTTGTGTTTTTCTGTCATGCTCTGTCATGTCTGATACTTTGTTTCTGATTGGATTAAATTCTGCACTTCTGTGACGCCAACACGCTGCGTACGCCTCTGTCTCCTCATGTGGGCTCCAAGACGGTAGCGAGAATCCAGGACCGGGAAAGGAAATAGAACAGAATTGTATTTTCTGATTTAGATAAATTATTCCTTTTCAACAGTAGCAGTATTATTTTTCCGGTTACACGATGCATCAAACAATTTCAAATGCGTTGTCTACTTAGAGTTAATGAGCGCGGCCACACAGAGATCTGAGAAACTCGTCCCATGAACTTGACCAATCAGAATAGTTTCTGTGACGATTATTAAAAACTCTGCACGAACTGGAAGAGCTACTAAAGCCACATTAGCAGCATTGAATTAAATCTCCCGTTTGTTGCGCATCTCTGCGTAGTGCAGCAGATTACAGGGCCGGTCCAAGGCTGTTAGAGGCCTGGAGCAGAATTTGACTTAGGGGCGCCTTTTGCTGCTAAAAATATCAGCACCTCTAACAGTTTCTGTGTTTGATTTAGTGAAATATGGGAGAAGGGAGTAGTTTAATTGGCCAGCCTAGAAACGTATTTGTAAATTCAAAGATTACCCTCCCAGCGTCAGATTGTTGCTATGGGGACAAAACAATAACTATGAATATTGTTCTTTTAAGTTTTACAAAGTAAACTTGCCAACTCCTTAAAATCTTGGATCTAAATGTTAAACAATTTAAAATCTTTTAATTTATGTATGCCTAAACAATTGAATAAAATTACATTTATGTATCTGTGGTATGTTTAAAAAGAGCCTATTTGTGTTTATGGGGCCCCTGAAGCCCTGATGGAGCTGCTGACTTAATGACTGTATGTGTCACAAACTGGACACAGGCTGACCTGCATGGATATTTACGTCAACTTATTGTGAACGTGTAAGTCAACTTACAGTATGTGACTGTACTCAATATTAACAATTTGCTAAATTGCAAGATTCAACGCTTGAATCTTGATTTTACTTTCACTCTGGGCAAAAACAAAATATTGTGCAAACCCTAATTTAAATAATTAACTGTAGACAAGTGAACATGCTTGATTTTACTTTCACTCTGGGCAAAAACAAAATATTGTGCAAACCCTAAATTAAATAATTAACCGTAGACAAGTGAACATGCTTTGTAAAATACTTAACATTTTTTTTCTTTGCAATTAGTGAACAGACCGAATAAAATACATTACATAGCTTCAAAATCACAAACTTCTGCAAATGTGGTGGAAACTAATCTGTTCCACAGTTTAACCTGCTGCCATGCCTTCAAGACAAAGTGACCCACCTCAACAAGGGTTACGTCGATTCGCGTTCCTAGCGCTGGACAAGCACGTGCTTGTACAGCGCTTTCATCAGAGGCATAATAGAGCGCGTTCATCTACGGACACCGTGAAAGCTCAAACGTCTTTCAGCAAAGTCATATATATAATACATCTATATATGCGTGCGTGTGTATATTTAAAATGCTTTGTGACAGTCAGTGATCCCTCTTCCATGACTTTGTTTTTTCTCTGTTTTTGCAGTTGTGCTAAAACGAAGCCGTCGTTTAGCAAATAATGGAGAATCTCATACCGAGAGACGAGAGTCAGGTATATTATATAAGCATTTTTTTTGGCTATTATGTTTAACAGTCATCTGCTGATCAATGTACACATTTAAACACTTGTATTTTTTCCATCTTGGGCCAGGAGGACGTCAAGAAAACCCTTAGTAAGAAGGGGACCAATACATGGATAATGATATGATTTTCAATATAAAAGAGGAGATTGTCACTCTGGTGCAACGTCATGGGATCATCTGTCTCATCTTGCTCCTTCTTGGTAAATACTCAGCACTTGCGAACTTCAGAGTCCTTTCAGACACTATAAATACAGAGGACACTACAGCTACAGAGGACACAATAGCTACAGTGGACACTATAAATACAGTGGACACTATAAATACGTGACACAGCTACAGTGGACTATAAATACAGGGACAAACTACAGTGGACACTATAAATACAGTGGACACTACAGCTACAGAGGACATGGTAGGTTTTCTCTTCCTAATATTAACACTGATTTAAATATCCTGAACAATCTTGAGAACAATCAGCTGTTAATTTCAATGTTGTGACAAACTTTCAATCTCTAGATAAAGAATCAGAAAAGATCCCAGAGCCTTTCCATGAAGATCTGCAGGAGCTTAAGAAAATGAGGAGGAGGCCATCTTTCATTTAAGGGGGCTGCTCCACCACAGGAGCAGAGTCAGGGGTCTCAGGGGGGAGGGGTAGAGTCAGGGATCTCAGGGGGGGGGGGGGTTGAGTCCTCACAACAAGTTGGTGTCAGAACCTGGGTAGTGGTGCTGCTGGCAGAACCTGGATCTCATCAGTGGCTGGTGTTAGTGTCTGGGCCTCACTACCCACCACAGCAGCAGACTACGGGAGCTTGGGGGAGGGGGGGGCTGCTTCTCTAAGCAGCAGACTATGGGAGCTTGGGGGAGGGGGGGGGCTGCTTCTCTAAGCAGCAGACTATGGGAGCTTGGGGGAGGGGGGGCTGCTTCTCTAAGCAGCAGACTATGGGAGCTTGGGGGAGGGGGGGGGCTGCTTCTCTAAGCAGCAGACTATGGGAGCTTGGGGGGGTGCTTCTCAAGCGCAGGACTGGGAGTGGGAGGGGGGCTGCTTCTCTAAGCAGCAGACTACGGGATCTCGGGGGGCTGCTTCTCCACAGCTGTGCCAGCCTGACCACCTGGAAGCCATAGCCATGGGGACTGTGGCGACAGCATCCGGGAAAACAACAGTGAGTGGTGGTGTCAGAGCCTAGGCCTCGTCAGTGGGTGGTGGCTACATTCAATACTGACTCCAATGAAAGGTAGTTTTTTTACTAGCTCACATTGCTTGGGAACCATTTACAGTAATCACAGTTTCTACTTTTTCTTTCTTGTAATATTTGTAATGTAAACTTATATTGTAATTCACTGTTTTTCTTATTTCAGAGATTCAGTTCCAGCTTTATTTTTAATGTGTTTGTTTTTGTCTGTTTGTTTTTGTTTGTCTGTTTTTTTATTTTTGCCATCTTGAAGCCAGCCAGCCTCGGCAGATGGCTGCTCATCCTGAGCCTGGTTCTGCTGGAGGTTTCTTCCTTTTAAAGGGAGTTATCCTCTCCACTGTCGCCTTGTGCTTGCTCAGGATGGGGGAATCCCTTGGTTTAAACAACCATCGCGATCTGCTGGTGACCCCTCCGCAGAATCGCCACCTTAACGTGGTGGAGGGGTTTGAGTATCCCAATGACCCAGATGGAGATTTTGTCTTGGGTTTCAGCCAGTAGTGAGGCTTCCCAGGGCAGGTTGCCATTGGGGAGGGATCAGACTAAGAGCGATTCAAGATTTTCAGTGAAGGACTACCAAAGGTATCAGGCGGTTAGGAAACTGTATCGGTTTTGATGAATTGATCTGATGTTTTTATTGTTTTGTGATAAAACATTATAGTTTGCAGCTGTATAGTTACGACATTTCTTCTTTTATGAACCTTGTTTAAAATGCTTAAAAGTTGTTCTGCAAAATCTAATAAAATACAATTCTGTTCCAAGTTAAGAACAGATGCATTGTGTTTTATTTTGTAAAGTTTTCTTGCATGAGTATAATGTAGTGCTTAGTTATGCAATAGTCATTATTTAACCTTAAATGTGCTGATAGTACTGTCATGATCTGTGTTTCGGTGTGTTTATTTTTGAGTCCCGTTCACTGTGAGTCCTGTGTCTGCGTCTTCCCCGTTGATTGTTTCCCAGGTGTGTCTTGTTCCCCTGATTACCCCGTGTGTATTTAGTCTCACCTGTTGTCTGTGTTCTTCGTTGGGTCCTTGTCTAAGTTCGTCAAACGTATGTCAGTCGTGTCTGTTTTGCTTCCAGTAGAACTGTATAGTCCTGGTAGCTTAGCTCATCCTGCCTGTCCTCGTCATCAGTTGCTACCGGTGTTGGCTATTTGCTGCCGTGCTGCCTGTTCGGGACTGTGAGCCCTTCATTAAATTAATCATTTTCTCCATAACCTGGGTCTCTGCGTCACTCCTCACCACCATTCACCACACCATTCCTGACGAGTACCAGATATCCACAGTGTTTTTAATCTGCTATGCAAACATTTTTATAAAAATCAAACTCACTTTATACTGAATTTGTCACCAAGAGAAGCTTTTTGTGTTCTGTATTATGTAGTTTTTAAAGTTATAATCTTCCATAGAACAAGTGCTTGGTCAAAACCTTTGTTCATTGAAGCACACAGAACCGGTAACTACCCTCAAAAAAGTTTGGGTGAAGGGAGAATTGAAGTTGACGTTTTACATTAACAAATATCACAACTTCTATACAGTTAGCTGCACATCACACTAAAACAAAATGGCCCACTATATATTTTAATGTCTGAAAGAAAGAAAGAAAAAAAAGATTTCAGAAAGCCAAGAAAAATGTGTGATGAACTTGCAGAAATTTATCACGTTTCCTCAGATTTTTTGATTAATTAACCTTTCAATTTATAACCCAGGTTCATCCAGTCCAATGGTTGGATTTAAACGTTTTGACATGGATATACACAGTCCAGTCACATTAATGTGACCATCTGTCAAAAGCCAGAATAACCACCTTTCGCAGAGCGAACTGCTACGAGACGTGCAGGAAGAGAGTCACTTAGGTCCCTGAAGGTCTTCTCTGGGATGTTGAGCCATGCCGACTCTAATGCCGTGGCCAGCTGCGCTAGATTACGCGGTTGAGGATCCATGGCGCGAACAACTCGATCGAGATGGTCCCACAGATGCTCGATTGGGTTTAAGTCAGGTGAGTTTGCTGGCCAGGGGAGGACGGTAAACTCATCCTGGTGCTCTTCGAACCACGCACGTACACTGGCAGCTGTATGGCACCTCGCATTGTCCTGCTGGAAGATGCCATCATCCTGAGGAAAAACAATGCGCATGTAGGGGTGGACATGGTCCGCAAGGACAGATGCGTACTTGTATTGATCCATCGTGCCTTCCACAATAATCAGTGAACCCAGAGAATGCCAGGAAAACATTCCCCAGACCATAATGCTCCCGCCTCCAGCTTGGACCGTTCCTGCAATGGTTGCAGGGTGGTTCCTTTCAGAGGTTTCACGCCTTATACGCCAACGTCCATCTGTCCGATGGAGCATAAAACGCGATTCATCTGAAAACGCTACCTGTCGCCACTCAGTGGACGTCCAGCTGCTGTACTGGCGTGCAAATTCTAGCCTTCGTCGTCGATGAACACCAGTCAGCATAGGTGCACGAACCAGGCGTCTGCTTCGGAGGCCCAGACGCAGCAATGTTCGCTGAATAGTGGTTTGGGAGACACTTGTGGTAGCCCCTTGGTTCATTTTAGTGGTCAGTTGCTCAACGGTAGCCCGTCTATCTGCCCGAACGCATCTCCGCAACCGTCGTTCGCCTCTGTCATCTATGGCCCGTGGTGCACCACATTTGCCACGTCGTGGATTTTGGACAGTCCCATTTTGCCATGCACGGTACACTTTTACCACGGCGGCACGCGAACAGTTCACAAACTCAGCCGTTTCGGAAATGCTTCCACCCTTGGCCCGAAAGCCAATGATCATGCCCTTTTGGACGTCGGATAAATCGCTTCGTTTCTGCATTACGCCAACGATTGAAATGTTTTCCGAAGCCCACACACACCCTTTATATAAGCTCAACTGCACTGTGCTGCCACCTGCCTTCTGTGATTGGTTATTTAACTCTGAAGTGGAAAGTACGTGGTGGTCACATTAATGTGACTGGACTGTGTATATTGCATTTCTGAACCAGTGGACACTTTATAGTAGCTCACCTGCACCAGAGAATTTCTCTGGCAAGTTTTTTTTTTGTGAAAGTGGCAATGGTTAAACTAAAAATAGACTGTGGTTGCTCAACTATCCTATTTTGAAGTCAATAATCCGTTTAATTTGTACAAAAATCCCAATCAAAATAAAATATATAGCCTTTTTTTTTAGAGCTAAAAGGTCTTTAATTACAAATAGTCCCGATCTGCTCATACTATTATTATTCAACCTTTCTGAGGGCACTCCATCCTGGCACATGCATATTTAAATATTATTGATTATGGTAAACAATTGTTGCACACTTAATAATTAATCAGTGTGGTTTTTCGCAGGTTCTTTTATTTTGATGAAGGTTGTTGAGACATGAGAGTGACAGTGAGCGCCTTTGCTTCGGATTTTAAATTATTTAATCGCAGAGGCCAAAATGACCAGTTATTTAACTCGACGGGATAAAATGCAGGCTGGACCTCAACTCGATGCCGTGGCTCTGTGGAAGTGTAACATCAAAGCCAGTGTTACCGAGCCAAACCTAGAGGAATCTGGTGCCGGTATCAAGTGGTGCACAGGCAGATGAATCCTGTGCACCAGATCTGTGGATCACGGAGGAAGCAAGTCGTTACAGTGTCTCTGCAGCAAGAGCTCGTTTATTCTGGTTACAAAAAAACAAATAGATAAATAAAATAGACATCCTGAGTTATCACAAAGAAATAAAACAATATTCACAAATAAAATAACAAAAAAAATGAAGAAAATCTGATCCTAGATTAACATAATCAAACTAAAAACAAGCTCCTCCTAACACACAGTGAACACCAACGTCCGTCAGTTATAACGGTTCCTAATCATTAACGTTGGGCTGTTATAACCGTTGCAGAGGTTATAAAAAAATATCAAGCCGAAACAAAAAACACCACGACACTACGAAATACAAACGCAACATTGACCAATCATCATATACCCACAAAGCATCTCAAATGGCCCATAACTAAAGTTGCCGTTTATGCCAAGTGTGGATCGCGGAGGAAGCGAGTCGTTACATTGTGTCTGCGGCAAGAGCTCGTTTATTCTGAGCCGCGCATGCGCAGAGCCAGGAGACTCGTTCTACCTGTTAGACCCACAGCGGTGATCTGACAGAACAGCGGCACAAGACACATGCACATGACAAATACGTCTACAATGAACAATAAAAATAATAATAAAAGAGAACAAAAGACAAGACAAATTCTCATTAAAAAAGGGTGTATTCATCCCTTTTTTAATGAGAAAAGGGTTGAGTTTCCACAGAGCCACCAGGAATTTAAATAGTTTTGTACAATTGTGGGGTTTTAATAAGGTATTATGCACCATTTCAAATCAGGACGAACTAAATTTTAACAAGCTAATGTAAATATTTATTGTTTTTATTTAGTTTTCATTGACCTGATTATGTAACAGTTTATTGTTAAATTATTGTATTAAACATTTTGTTAAATCAAAAATCCTCTTATGGAAGTAAATATGTGCCATCAGAATTTGAATAAAAAATGCATTTGAAACTTGAATGTTGTATATTTGCACTTACTTTTTTAATTTCAAAATTAATTCAGAATATAAGTTTGACATAAAAAAATTCAGTGTCATTATATATTCAGTGTCATTATATATATATATATATATATATATATATATGCACAGTCACCTCCTCTACATGGATGACATCAAGCTGTACGCTAAGAGTGAGTGAGACATCGACTCACTGATCCACACCACCAGGATATACAGCACTGACATTGGGATGTCATTCGGACTAGAGAAGTGTGGTCGGATGGTTACAAAGAGAGGGAAGGTCGTCCGCACAGAAGGGGTCTCACTCCCAGAAGGAACAATAGCAGACATAGAGCACAGTTACAAGTACATGGGAATACCACAAACAAATGGCAACCTCGATGAGGTCACAAGGAAAGGAGCCACAGCCAAATACCTCCAACGAATAAGGCAAGTCCTGAGAAGCCAGCTCAATGGCAAGAACAAGATCCGTGCAATAAACAGCTATGCCTTACCAGTAATCAGATACCCTGCCGGAATAATTAGCTGGCCAATGGAAGAGATAAAAGCCACGGATGTTAAGACTCGGAAGTTACTAACCATGCATGGAGGGATCCACCCCAAATCCAGCACCCTGAGACTGTACACAAACCGTAAGGAAGGAGGCAGAGGACTAGCGAGTGTGAGAGCCACTGTCCAGGATGAAACATCCAAGATCCATAAATACATCAAGGACAAAGCCTCAACGGATGATATGCTCAGCGAATGTCTCAGGCAATGGGGAACACAGGATGAGGGGCTAGAGGTTCCATCATGGGAGAACAAGCCCCTACATGGGATGTACCACAGACAAATAACTGAAGTGGCTGATATCAGGAAATCCTACCAATGGCTGGACAAAGCTGGACTCAAGGATAGCACAGAGGCTCTCATCCTGGCTGCACAGGAACAGGCCCTAAACACCAGAGCAATAGAGGCTCAGATCTACCACACCAGACAAGACCCAAGGTGTAGATTGTGCAAGGAGGCCCCTGAGACAGTCCAGCACATAACAGCAGGGTGCAAGATGCTGGCAGGGAAAGCGTACATGGAACGACATAACCAGGTGGCGGGCATAGTGTACAGGAACATCTGTGCAGAATATGGACTGGAAGCCCCGAGATCGAAGTGGGAAACACCCCCAAAGGTGGTGGAGAATGACCGAGCTAAGATCCTGTGGGACTCCAGATCCAGACAGACAAGATGGTAATGGCGAACCAACCGGACATTGTGGTGGTGGATAAAGAACAGAGGAAAGCCGTTGTGGTGGATGTAGCAATACCAAGTGACTACAACATCAGGAAAAAGGAGCATGAGAAACTGGAGAAATACCAGGGCCTCAGGGAGGAACTGGAAAAGAACTGGAAGGTAAAGACCCTAGTGGTGCCTGTGGTCATCGGGGCCCTCGGGGCAGAAACCCCCAAACTGGAGCAGTGGCTAAAACAGATCCCAGGAACAACATCAGACATCTCAGTCCAGAAATGTGCAGTACTAGGCACAGCCAAGATACTGCGCAGAACCCTTAAGCTCCCCGGCCTCTGGTAGAGGACCCGAGCTCAGAGGATGAAAGAGAGAAAGAGAGGGAACACCCGCAGAGGGTGAGAAGGGAATTTTTATTTTTTTTAATATATATATATTTAAAAAATTCAACTTTTAAAAATTCATGAGCAATATTTTCAGTGTCCTAAAAATTCAACTTGCTCAAATTCGCTGTCTCAAATTCAGCGTCTAAAAATTCGCTGTACAAAAATGGCAAGGTAACTTCAGGTCACAGACATGAGCAATCGTCAGATTTCAACACCCAGCCAATCACATGACCCTAGCGTCATATTGAAGAAATACCAGCATCACCGAGGCCAGCGACCATGGAGGCGAACCCAAACCCAACTGTGAGTCTATGCTTTCATATTTCCGTAGTATATTTTATCTTGCGCATGAATACATGATATTTAGGGATGTGCCGATCAGGTTTTGTTCTGCCTATACCGATACCGATCACCCCTGAGGGATTATCGCCGATACCAATCACCGATCACATAATTATTTTTTATCATAAACACTACCGTTACATTATGTGGAAAAAGGAACCATGAATTCACCTTAATTTAGACAAAAACTTGTTTTTAATAACTTTTTCCAAGAAGAAAACTAAACAGGCATTGTGCAAATTGTACTGCTATCAATAATAATATCTTTAACAGACTGATAACATATAAAGGCTCTGAAGAGGCTAAATAACGCAAAGAGCCAAAATAAAACCTCTCAACATTGCCAAAGAATTCAAGTATAAAACTTAAAATTCAAAGGCAAAATACAGGATCCATTACAATAAACAATCCAGAGTTACTGAATGAAAACTTCCTGTTAGCATGGCGGCTAGCTGGTTACTGCTAGTTCTGATTGGCTGTTTCTGGCTGAGCTGAGTAATTATTATACAGAACAGAGAGGAGATCAATTATGTTTTCAGAGATTATCTGTCCCATGTTAGGATAGGGAAAATTTTAATACGCATGTAAAATGTATTTTTTTTAGTTAGATGCTGCAGCTTTAAGCAGAGTTTCAGTGTGAGAGTCACTACCAGGTGGAGCAGAAGCGGCTCCATGTCAAATATTACTAAATATTAAATATTACTATCTGTAGCGGAGCAGCGGTTCAACAGCAGAACCAGCGTCTTACATTGCAGCTCCAAGACTCAAATCATTTTACGGTTATTTGTTTATCTTTCTGACCGTCATGCTAATCCGGGTGAGTGTTTGTAGCTGTGCTGCTTTACCTGCTGTCTGATCCTCCATGTCTTTTTACTGCACTGAGCCTCGATGTAGCCAAACTCTGTCATTGTTTTTATGTCTATTAGCTTCGTCGTGTTGATGCATTTTGACCTGCTTCAATTTTCCGCCGCAACACGCAAATGTCCTCATTGACTCAGTGCAACATAGTTACACATCGCTTAGGATTTGTTGCTGCGCGTTTGCGCAGTATGAAGGAAAACGAGACCAGCTGGACAGACAGGCTGGGAAATGAGATGCAGGTGATCCGTATCGGCAACAGAGCCAATGATCGCCGATCACCGATCATCACCAATTTCACGGAAATCGGCCCGATTATGATCGGTGACCGATCGATCGGCACACCTCTAATATTAAAACTTGATTTAAAACTTGGGTTTGGGCCGTTGTTAATCTTACACCATGTAATGTTGGCGTATTTGTATCAGCTGTGGTTGTTTTTAAGTGCTTTATAAATAAAGTTGGTATGGTATGGTTAAAAGCCATCATTATCTGACGCACTACAAAAAATATCTCTGCTGTGATCTCTGCTCCAAATGAACATTTTCAACCTTCTGTCCCTTCTTCATTCGTTAAGTATAATGGAGGCTCTCGCGTCTGTTTAAATCAATTTATATTATTACATGGCCTTAGTTTTATACATTTTCTTTGTATATATGCCTTTATAGTCAATTATAAAGACATATAACTAATTTTAAAATGCCATTAAAGAGTACATAAAAGCTGAAAAACAAATTTCTTAAAATCACTTTTTTATGTTTTCCCAACATTTTAATGTGCTCCATTACTGGCTTTTTAATCAAATAATAAATTCATCACATATCCTACTTAGTAAAATGTCCACTAAGCTAGATGCATTTTAATTTATAAAAATCATGCTTGATAATTTTTTTATATAAATGCATTTCATTAAACAAAATCAGAACCTTGAGTACTACATTAAAGTATCACTGACAGGTACTGAAACTTTGTTACTCATTTTTTTAATACGGAAATTGTCAGAAAAATTGAACAGCGTCGATGTCACCAGAGACAAGAAATCGTTCCACCACTATACACTTTGTTTTTTCATTGACTTAATAATAACAGAGCTGCACATGTTAATAAAAAAAAGAAAAGAAAAGTACAAAGATGTCTTGGTTATGATAGTACAGAATCACTGGGACTGCTAAGTGGGACTGCTAAGTGTAGTGTTGTAGCCATTTTTTAAACTGCTAAACAGAAACCCAAATGTTATTACTCCATTTGAAGTAAAAATAAGAATTAAAACTATTAAATACAGTAAAATTACTTTTACTATTACCTGGAAATACAATAGACACGCAGAAACATAAGTGAAAAAACAAAACAAAATGAATGACATGCCTGCCTTATCACAGCTCTAGTAAGCCCTTGTAGAAAGTAAAAGGGCACAAACATATTAAGTATTTATAAAGAGAAAGGATTTGGAAACATGAAAGCACAACAACAAATTGGACGGTGTATCTTTGTGACTTATGAGCAAACAAACTTTACATGTGACATATCGGTCAATCAGAAGGAGCTGAACACTGTCACACCAGTGCAGGTCTTTGTCAGCCATACATGCAGAAATGATTACAGACTATTATCAGAAGCTTTAGAGTCACCAAAGTCGTCATCAGAAGTATCGTCAAAGCTAACACTCTCTGCTCCAGACAAAGTCTGTAGTCGTATATAAAGTAGCCACTACAAGATCTGTGTAAAATCCTCAAGGAGTGTTCTAAAAAGAGTGACAACATAATTAATTGGCTTGCTTATATCCGCTTCGTTCAAACTATAAAATGTTTGAACTCCAGCATTGGGTATGGCCCCGACGTGAAGCTCTGAGTCCATGAGAGCCGCGAGCTGAAACACGTTCCGTCTGAGCGGCCACACAAAAAGTAAAGTCAGGAGTAATAACACCATTTTCTAATGAAGTTAATGAGCTTCAGCTTATTGATAACCCGTTAGTAGGTCGCCATCTTTCTTGAAGCAAAGTACGGTGACGCTAACCAACCAATTGGGGAAGTTGTAGCCTGATGACGAGCCTCTCCTCATTTGCATTTAGTCTTTTCCCCCTTTTTCCAAGAGGTGGAAAATAGAATGTGATAAATAAGAAAATAAGGAAATACTAAATGAATAAGGGAAATTGGAAAATGGGAAAATAAACAATTTTTCAAACACATGTTAAATGAAAAATAGAGAAAATAAAAATGGGTGAGTAAAAAAGGGATCTATGAGAAATTGATTAATGAAAGTGGGAAATAGGAAATCGGGTTAATGGAAAAAAGAATTTGGAAAAGGGTTAAATTAAAGAATAGATTAATGAAAAATGGGAAAATAGAAAAAGAGATTGGCATCACCAGTGGGTGGGGGTGGTGTTGACATCTGGGCTATGCTTTTGGCAGGTCTTAGAGCCTGGGCCTCAACAGTGGGTGGTGGCTAATGTCGATTTCTGAGCCTCGCCAGTGGCTGGTGTCAGAGCGTTGACCTCACCAGTGGGTGGTGGGTGGTGTCGATTTCTGGGCTTTGCTTTTGGGAGGTGTCCAAGCGTTGGCCTCACCAGTGGGTGGGGGTTGTTGGGTGGTGTCGACATCTGGGTTACACTTTTGGCAGGTCTTAGAGCCTTGGCTTCGACAGTGGGTGGTGGCTAATGTCTATTTCCGAGTCTCGCCAGTGGCTGGTGTCATAGCCTTGGCATCACCAGTGGGTGGGGGGTGGTGGGTGGTGGCTGGTGTCCATTTCTGGGCCTTGCTTTGGCAGGTCTCAGAGCCTTGGCATCACTAGTGGGTGGGGGGCGGTGGCTAATGTCAATTTCTGAGCCTCGCCAGTGGCTGGTGTCCAGAGCGTTGGCCTCACCAGTGGGTGGTGGGTGGTGTTGATTTCTGGGTTTTGCTATTGGCAGGTCTTAGAACGTTGGCCTCAACAGTGGGTGGTGGCTAATGTCTATTTCTGAGTCTCATCAGTGGCTGGTGTCAGAGCCTTGGCATCACCAGTGGGTGGGGGCTGGTGGCTAATGTCGATTTCCTTGCTTTGGGCAGGTCTAAGAGCCTTGGCATCACAAGTGGGTGGTGGGTGGTGTCAACATCTGGGCTACACTTTTGGCAGGTCTTAGAGCTTGGGCCTCAACATTGGGTGGGGGCTGGTGGCTAATGTCGATTTCTGGGCTATGCTTTTGGCAGGTCTTAGAGCCTTGGCCTCAACAGTGGGTGGTGGCTAATGTCTATTTCTGAGCCTCACCAGTGGCTGGTGTCAGAGCCTTGGCATCACCAGTGGGTGGTTTTGATTTCTGGGCTATGCTTTTGGCAGGTCTTAGAGCATTAGCCTCACCAGTGGGTGGTGGATGGTGTCAAATTCCTGGCTTTGCTTTTGGGAGGTCTCAGAACCTTGGCATCACCAGTGGGAGGGGGGTGGTGGCTGGTATCGGTGAGTTTGCCTCGACAGTGGCTGGTGTCAACACTTGAGCTTCAACTGTGACTGGTGGCTACATTCAATACTGACTCCAATTAAAGGTTGTCCCTTCTACTAGCTCACATTGTTTGGGGACCATTTACACTAATCACAGTTTCCTACTTTTTCTTTCTTCTAATATTTGTAATGTAAACTTATATTGTAACTAACTGTGTTTTTCTTATTTCAGAGATTCAGTTCCAGCTTTATTTTAATGTGTTTTTTGTTTGCTTGTTTATTTATTTTTGCCATCTTGAAGCCAGCCAGCCTCGGCAGATGGCTGCTCATCCTGAGCCTGGTTCTGCTGGAGGTTTCTTCCTTTTATAGGGAGTTATCCTCTCCACTGTCGCCTTGTGCTTGCTCAGGATGGGGGAATCCCTTGGTTTAAACAACCATCGCGATCTGCTGGTGACCCCTCCGCAGAATCGCCACCTTAACGTGGTGGAGGGGTTTGAGTATCCCAATGACCCAGATGGAGATTTTGTCTTGGGGTTCAGCCAGTAGTGAGGCTTCCCAGGGCAGGTTGCCATTGGTGAGGGATCAGACTAAGAGCGATTCAATATTTTCAGTGAAGGACTACTAAAGGTATCAGGCGGTTAGGAAATGGACAGGATCGGATATTTCTTCCTGTAAGTTATTTGAGATTATTCTTGTACTTCCTTACTTAGATATTTTGTCCGTATGGAGGCTGTGTGTGTGTTTTATCTTGATAAACTTCATGGTTAGTCTGACTAACTTGCAGTATGATGTTGATAAAACCTATCAATATTGCAGGTTATCTATCAAGATCCTGATAGATTTGCAGTGCAGTGGTTTTATCTGCAGTTTGCATGTTAGTGCACTGCTCTGCTATGCATTGCTATTGCAGGCTACAGCTAGAACATTTCTGTAGAAATTTAAACAGGGCATGCCAATGTGTGCCCCTTGGTTGGAACTTTGAAAAAAATAGCTAAAATAATTATTTTATGGAAAAGGATAATATTAATTCACCTCTTCTCCCACCAAACAGGAATCCTGAAAACAGTAAAAATAATTGCTGCCCCCGTTTATTTGATTTGGTGTGTAAAACCAGTCTTGTCTGCTCGTCTTATCCGTATTTGTCATGTTGCCTCCTGAACAGTAGTGGGCGCTGTTTATGAATGCAAACTTTTCAATAGGGTATATGACACGAGAGGTGGTGACATATTTCCATTTGAATTTATGCCACATAGATTGATTCCGAGTCCTGCTTGCTCCTATTGTTCTTGGCCAAAGCTGCAAGATCTGTACCATGAAAAAGATGCAAAACTTAAAATATTTGTGAGCTACTGGTACAATAATGAGTTTTGTGGTGAGCCGTTGTGTCCAGTAATTAGCCGGTACCATCCAGTGCATAGTTTTTTCATTTTCCTGCTGATATCAAGGCGACAGCAGACTGTAGCCAAAACTTAGCCACTACGGCTAACACACGGTTTGTAGCTGCCTGCTATTTCAAAGCTTGAGGATATTGAAGATCAATGGATTTGGTCTCTGTTGACCAATGAGCAGCCAGGACTGTAATGATCCTTTGTTTCCACTGAAGGAGTGAAAAGGGGAGCAGCAGCTGCAAGTAACTTTCTGCTGTATCGCTAACTGCTCGCTTATTGATGCGTCAGTGATCACCTTGTCCTTGTTGCATGTCTTACAAAACCAAGTTTAGGTGGGGTACCAAGACTAATTAGAAAAGAAAATCATAAAGCCTAATATTTTTATCAAACAGAAATACCACTTTGCATAATATTCATTTAATGTTCTGAGTGTTGTTCAGACCTGAATGACTATGCTTGGGCCTATGGGTTGTTGTTTAAAATATATCCCAAACAATCTACATGTTCTGTTGTTGTAAAATGTTGTTGAAGTCAAATGGGGCACAAGTTTTGCACCTGCACAAAAAAACAGAAATATTGAGTAAGAAACCTTAATACTCAAAATTTGATATCTGGTTTATGATCTTATTTCTAATAGGTCACCTTGAGACTCCAGAGCAAAGTTTGGCCAAAGATCCGCTGGTGGCAGAAGGTAGTCGAATTTCTTTTTCATCTCCTTCTTCTCCTGCAGATCTTCATGGAAAGGTTCTGCGATCTTTTCTGGATCCTTATCTAGACACTGAACGTTTGTCACAACATTGAAATTAACAACTTGTTCTCAAGTTTGTTCAGCATATTTAAATCAAGTTAAGATTTATGGGGTTCCATTTGTTTCAAGAATAAGTAGAAGCCATATGTGTAGATGTTGTTGGTCTATGTTATGTGTCGTTGGTCTATGTTGCAAGTAGATGATGCATATGTAAATGTTGCATATGTCTATGTTGCATATGCGTTTGCTGCACATGTCTATGTTGCATATGCGTTTGCTGCATATGTGTTTGTTGCACATGTCTATATGTGTGGGCTGCATATGCTTTTTTATTAAACATTTCAAACAATTGTACAGGATCACGTGGCATGTACATACATAGACAATAAGTCTTATAAGCTTAAGGCACATAAAATTATAAGATAATGACAATAAAATTAATATATATATATATATATATATATATATATATATATATATATATATATATATATATATATATATATATATATGAAGACCAAGAGGCACTAGTTTTCAAGTAAATTTACATCATTTTAGGCATCCAAGAGCTGTAGTCCATGCCTGTTTTTCATCAGTTTTAAAGTTTTGAAGTGGTTGCCCATTAGAAGGTTTTTAAAGCTTGTAAAGTCAGGTTTTCTATTTCCCCATTTACATGAGTGGATGAAGAATTTTGCAAGGATCAGAAGGTTGTTAAGTATGAGGTCTCTCTTTTTAAGGGATGATTTAGAGAAAGTTTTGTTGAGATCCAGTCTTGAAAGTTTCCCCAAAATGTCCCAGTTTGCACACAAAAGAAAAAAATATGATTTGTTGTTTCAATATCATTATCACAAAAGGTCAGTGACGTCCGGTCAGGGGAGGCAGGTGAGGCAGAGCCTCGCCTGTCATCATGGAAAAATAATATATAATATTAAATCATTTGTATTGCTATTTTCACCCTGTGGTTTTGTACTATAAAGTATATTTTTTTACTTCGCTTAACCAATTCTGAATAGTTTTTCTTCAAAATCGCTGGATTTTCGCATTTTCCCATTCAAATGCTCAGAAGCGAAGCCGGAGAGGCAGCAGCAGCTCAGCCTCTCCTGCTATTACACAATCTCTCGCTAACTGCACTGGCTGCCATTATATGACAGCATGTTCCTCCTGTCTGTACGCCGGCAATAAAATGGCTAAGAAACATTTAATATATGGACTGTTTTTCCATAATTTCGCTTATGTATATAATGTACAGTGTTTTTTGTCACTAACTGTGTGTGTATCGTTTTGGAGCCATCAGAAACGGCAGAGAACAGACTCTAGGGGAGGCAGGCAGTTCTCTAGCCTCACCGCTGTTTTTTATAGGGGTGCATGGATTTCATTGATACATAAAGGTAAGACAGCAATAAGATGTTTTTGTTTAGTTTTTTAATTAAATGTGCGTTTTGTGGGCTACAGTTAATGTTTAAATAATTTAGTAAAGTAGAAGCGGTAGATAATCTACCACAGCAATTATGTATTAATAAAACATTATGCCTAAAATGTACTACAACAACAAACTAAATGTTCTCTGCTGTGTGCAAAATTCTTGAATGTTTTTTGGTGTTAAATCCTAAAACATGAAGCGGCATTGTTGTCAGATGCTATGGCAACGAGTCTGCGTAGCTTGGCGAATACAGATCACTTTGCTGTGGATCATAGCACGAAATTAATACCTACATTTTTAAGTTTCACTGAGTTAACGAGGCTATGGATGACATACAAGATTAGTCTTTTTGCCCCCCAGCGTTGTTTGCATGAGCGAAATTTCCGTAGGTCCAATAACATGGATGGTGGCTAAGTCATCAGTCAGAGCCTCACCAGACATGAACCTCACCGCACGTCACTGCAAAAGGTGCAGCTGTTAGTGTCAAAGTTGAACTTTTGTCGTAATAGTTCCCTGGATGGAAAAACATTGAGAATTTTAAAATGAACTTCTTTAGTTTTAGGGCTTAGAGGGAATTTAAGGTAAGCTGTTCTCCACTTATTAACCTCTGAATCAGGAAACAAATTTAAAATGGGAGTTTTTATGTGGTCGGACAGGGAATATTAAATTGGTTAGATGTTGACCCATCCTTTTGTTAGAATTACTTTTGTCCAAATTGTTAACTCTAAACAGCTGAAGTGCAGGTAACTGAAGGTCACCTGATTGAACGTTTATATTTTGAACCAAATATTTGACTGCAGTGGGAATAGAGATCAATACTGTGTAAAACTGAGTGTGTGAACAGTCCAAATTATACAATAAGCACAATTCATCATAAGACAACCAAACTCCACTGTCATTAAGAACATGTCTTATGGACCAAATACCCTTTTCCATCCAGTGATCCAAATACAGACATATTTCTGTGCAGCACATATCTGTTGTTCCAGATGGGGGTCTGGTGAGGAGTAAAGTTGTGCGTGTACATGAGTTTCCAACACAACAACACCTGCTTGTGAAAAGCAGATAACTTAACAGGAAGTCTGTCAACACCAAAGTCACATCTAAGAACAAAATCTATGCATCCAATTTTTTGAAACAAACCCTTGGGGAGACAAAACCAGATACTATTTCCAGTAATTAAAAAGGATTTCAGCCAGTTTACCTTTAAGACCGCATTTCAACATTCAAAGTCAACAGCTTGTAAACCTCCATCTTTAAAGTCTTTAACCATATTGGCTTTCTTTAAGTAGTGGACTCGATTTTCCCAGATGACATTAAAGTTCAGCTGATTTATATCTTTAATGTATTTATTAGGTATTGCCATAGAATAAGCTGGGTATATGGATCAGGACAGCGACTCCATTTTGGTTAAATAGGTTCTCCCAAACAGGGTCAGATCTCTTTGGAGCCATCTATTTAACTGAGATTTGCAATTCTGTATCTTATTCTCTATGTTAACAGTTTCACTGAGTTTGTCATCTTTAGTTATTAGAATTCCAAGACATTTAACTGAAGATTTAATGGGAATATTATAAGCTTCTGTCAGATTAGAGCCATGAATCACCATCAGTACACACTTCTTCAGGTTTAGGGTTAATCCTGATGCTTTGCAGAAAGTATTAATTAACTCAAGTACTTAAGGGGTTTGGTTTAGATTTTTTTTTTAAAAAATTGTGGTGTCAGCTAGCTTGACTGATTATAATTTGGTGATCAAAAACTTTCAATTTAGGTATATTTGAGTTTTTTATAAAAATACTCATCACTTCAATGGCCAAGATGAAGAGGAAGGGGGAGATATTACATCCCTGTTTTACTCCCCTATTAATGGTGTATTGAGGAGACGTACCGTGTGGAAGCGCAGCTGAACTTGTGGTACCATTATAAAAGCTTTCAATTATTCTACAGAAGTTTGGCTCAAATCCAAACATGTGTAAAACTTTGAAAAGAAACTGATGCTCCAACATGTCAAAGGCTTTGTAGAAGTCTAGGAAAAGGATGAAGCCTTTGTCCTCAATCAGGTCACTGTACTCAAGTAAATCCTGCACCAGTCTGATGTTATTGTGCATAGACCTTTCTGACATAAAATCTGTCTGTGTTTCAGAAATAACGCCCTTAAGCCCAGACTTTAATCTATTTGTGTAGCTATATGTCAATAGCTTATAATCACAGTTTAGAAGGGTGATTGGATGGTAGTTGTCTAGAACCTTGCTGTCTCTTCCTGGTTTGGGTATAAGGGTGATAACGCCCTGCTTCATGCTGTGTGGAAGTGAGTTATTACACAAGATCTCTTTAAAAACCTGGAATATAAATTCTTTGAGGCAATCCTATAAATGTTTATAGAACTTGGCAGTGAGGCCATCAGGACCGGGGGATTTATCAAGTTTCAATCACATGATGGCACCATCTAGTTCTTCAATGTTAATGTCTTTGTCACAATTTTCCTTGAAATCCTCAGAGATTTGAGGGATGAAGTCTTTTGACTTGGTCCAGCAGAAAGTCGCAGTCTGGGGTTGAGAAAGTAGAGCTATAAAGGTTTTGATAAAAGTTGCTAATTTCTTTTGCAATTAGAATTTGGTCCGTACATTCGTTGTTGTTGATAATAAGGGTTTGAATGTGATTTTTAACTTGCCTCCTCTTTTCCAGTCTGCAGAAGTATGAACTGTTTTTCTCCCCTTCCTCAATCCATTTTGCTCTGGATCTGACAAAAGCTCCCCGGGCCTTGCTTTCATAGATTGAGTCTAATTTAGCTTGTAGGGCCAGGAGGTTATTTTTGCCTGTATCAGTCAACATCTGTTTAACACATAATAGGTTCAGCTCTTTCACTAACCTTACTTTTTCCAGGTCATTGTTTCTTTTTAAGTTTTTGCTCAAGGAAATAGAGTAAGCCCATATCTTATATTTTAGGTATTCCCATTTTTTGGTGTAGGTTGTTATTGAATCGTCTAACAGAAACTTTTTTACTATTTCTTTGATTTCCCAGTAATACAGCTCATATTTTAAGAGATTTGCGTTGAATTTCCAATACCCTTTATGTCTCAAACTCTCAGGAAGAGGAGTAATTAATAAATTTATGCTGCAGTTATATGTCAGAGGAGTTGGAGACATATTACAATTTGATGTTAGTTTGAGAATGTCATCTGTCCCTAGCCAAAAGTCTATTCTTGATCTGCTTGATGCGTCTGATTTAAACTAAAAGAATTGTTTTTCGTTAATATGTTTGTCTCTCCATAAGTCAATAAGTCCCAAGTTGTTACAAAAATCAGACAAAATGCGGTTTGGATGGGCATTGGCGAATTTGTTTGGGCATCTATCAAGAGCTTCGTCCATAACCATATTCCAATCTCCACCTAATAAAACATATTTAGAAAATGTTTGTTTAAGTTGTTAAAACAAACATTTAACTGTTTGTTAAAACATTTATTTCAATAATTGTAAGAAGCTCTTTATTTTTGGAAATATTACAGTAACCATAAATATTACCTAGGATTATTATCCATAAGCGGAAGAAAATGGATGGATGGATGGATGGATATTTTCCCTGGAAAGTTATTCAATAATATAGCCACACCTGCTGATTTTGTTGTACCATGTGAATAAGTAATCTGATCTCCCCACTGATTAGACCAAAATTTCTCATCAGAGTCCGTTGAATGGGTTTTTTGAAGAAGAATACAATGTGGATTATTTTTTCTACAATACATAAACATTGCCTTTCTTTTTACATTTTCTCTTAAGCCCCTTACATTTAGCGACAAAAAACTAATATTAGTTTTTAAAGACGCAAACTTTAAAATTGAAAGTTTTGTTTAGATAGAACGAACTAAAGGCAAGCCCCTGGAAAGTGTGAGGATGCCCTTTACATTATAACTTGGAGAAATCAACATTGCATCCACAACCTTCCCTAAACATATCTTAAAACTACTCCTTTTTCCAAGCAGATATAATTAAATATTAAAAGGGAAAACAATACTGTTTTTTAACCCTGTAATAGGGGGATGCAGTAAACAGAATAATCTATAGTCTCAAAAGGGAGATGAAGCCTTGATCACCTTGCCGTTGATCACTGCGATGTGACCTCTATAAAAGGCCACCTTACCCTGGGATCTGGCTTTTGTAATTTTAGGCCACAGTTCTTCTCTTGCCAGCCGGTCTTCTTTAATAAAATCTTGAGCAAAACGCAGACCTTGTTCTTTGAAAACCGCTGAATCCTTGGCCACTTTCCAGACTGCGTCTCAATGGCGCCTCCTAGGGGACTGCAGGATGACCTGACGGGTCCGTCCTTCTTCCTTTCTTCCCAAAGGTGTATTGTATCGATCACATCTCCTGCCTGGTCTGCCCATTGTGGTACGATTCTTGAGAGAAGATGTTCTGCCTTTTCTCTGAGGTTTTTGTCCTTCTTGCTCTTTGAGGCCCGACAGCCTCAGGTTCCAACGACGCTTGTATCTTTCAGCCTCCAGGAGGTTTTCTTTCAGAGCTGCGTTTTCTTTATTCATTCCCTGCATACACACTTTTTGCGCCACTGCTGGTGAATATTATAACAAATACGTTTTATAATATGTCTTACATTGTTTAATTTCTAATATAGACTCTTGTGTCAGATAATCTAAATCAGCGTTAGAGAATAATTAATTTTCTTTAGATTTACAGAATCTCGATTAGCCTTCATAGCGAGACTGAACCCATATTACACCAAAGCACTGTAGCTAATATTAGCTGGTATCTCGCCGGTGGACATAAATTCAGTAAAGTAATTTTCCAATCACAATATATACGCAATAATATGTCCATCTTACTTGTGAAATGTTGTCTGTGGAGCATCACATCAATAGTCCATCGATACGAACGACAATATCCCTCAGTGCTGAGGCATCTTCTGTTGTTTTGATTGAGCAAAGTACTAGGGACTATCGCTCCAAGATGGCCGCCGTATTTCCTGCGCCGGAGCAGCCAATGCGGGGTCTGCTCTTATATTATGTCTATGCGTACAACCCAACACTCCATGAGGGGTCTGCTGTATTGATGTCTATGGTCTCTATTCCGCAACAGCTCTGAAACTCCAAAGGAGAAGGTCCTCGCTGCAGCAAACAGAAAGGGGCGGGAACGGACCACTGTCAGTCTCATACCTTATATGGAAAAGGGACCATTGCACTCCGGAAGTGAAGGGGGCGCTATTTCCTGTATTATCCGCCTTCTCCCGTTTTTATTTTCTTTTTAAATCTGTGATATATCTTCACCTTTAGGAAGGAGTTTCACGCTCAGCATGTATTTGAACTTCAATATTTTATTTACTTAAGGGCAGCTCACAGTTTTTAACAAATTCTGTAGTTTTCGGTGTACTTCTAAATCTGCTCCTTAGTCGCATCTTTTCGAGCCTACTGCTGCCTCTAGTGGCCTGGCGGTGGTAACACAACTAATATAATCACGTTACTAAATCAGAATACGACAACGCCTTTATTAATTTCGGCATTACTGGCACCGTAAAAGATAAATTATCTCGTAACACACCATATTTTTGCACTTTTTTAAGGATGTAGAGCTAATTAAATGACAAGCAATACTTTTACACATTATGAATAATATCTCCATCAATTATAGGAGGAAGAAAAGAAATAAAAATACATGAAAAACAACATGATCAACTATAATAAAAAATACCTTTTGCATTATATACGTAAGAAATTTAATTCAGCAAAAGTCAATAATAAACAAATTAGGAATAACAACCCAAGTTGTTAAACAGATACAAGCAAAAAAAATCACATTTTTGTTTTCATGGTGCCATGTACGTTATTCTGAGATACCATTTATGGTAGAGTCTTATATATAGGAAAAAATAAGATAAAACTATTTATAAACAATAAATCATATTCATAGAATCACATTATCAACAATTTGTGAATAGACAAAACACTTACATATTTACCACAGCACACTATAGGTAAATGCTATTTAGTTTGGTTAAGAATAAGTATTGCACTGTCAATAAATAACTTCTAATATATGTTCTTAGTTCCTAAAGGAACACTTTAACAACTTCATGAGCTCAGAGGGTCAAAGTGATAAATAAAGACGATGGATGATCTGCTAGAATATTTCTTGCTGTCTTCCATGTTCTTTCAGCAAACAGTTGAGACAGAGTTGTTTTTGGTTTCACCACTATTTATCTGCTGTTATACCTGCCATTCAAAGTATTCTTAAAAGATTGTCTGTTAATCTGCAACTCATGTGAACAAACCACCTGAGGACATGAAAAGTTAAAACTTGAGTTAAAATGTTGTTTTAACTTGAGTTAAGTTAAAATTCTAGTTACAATGCTAAGTTTTAAAATTTTAACACAACCTCAGGTTGGGTAACCCCGATCACTGGGTCTTAAAAGATAGAGTCTCTGAGGACAGTTCTTAAAGATATAGTCAGTGTTTTCAGCAAAGTTGAGCTGACTGTCCAGGAACGACACAAGGAATTTAAAATTTGCCACAGTTTCAACAGATTGGCCATCAAGTGAAATTGGAATCGCTTTCAGGTCTTGTTTATGTCATTTAATTAGCTCTACTTCCTTAAGAATATGGATATGTTAAGGAGTATGTTCTTTTGTTAGGGAATTTATCTTTTACTGTTTCAGTAATGCCAGAATTAATAAATAATAAAGACTTTGTCGTATTCTGATTTAGTAACGTGATTATGTTAGTTGTGTTACCACCGCCAGGCCACTAGAGGCAGCAGTAAAACCCGAAAAGATGGGACTAAGGAGCAGATTTAGAAGAACACCGAAAACTACAGAATTTGTTAAAAACTGTGAGCTGCGTTTAAGTAAATAAAAGATTGACGTTCAAATGAGAGTGAAACTCCTTCCTAAAGGTGAATATAATCACAGATTTAAAAAGAAAATAAAAACCGTAGACCGCGGATAATACAGGAAATAGCGCCCCCTTCACTTCCGGATTGCAATGGTCCCTTTTCCATATAAGGTATGAGGCTGACGGTGGTCCGTCCCGCCCCTTTCTGTTTGCTGCAGCGAGGTGGACTTGCTTCAAAGCCCAAGTCCACCTCGCTGCAGCAAACAGAAAGGGGCGGGACGGACCGCCGTCAGCCTCATACCTTATATGGAAATGGGACCATTGCAATCCGGAAGTGAAGGGGGCGCTAGTGGCGCTATTTCCTGTACCAGCCGCGTTAATAATAATAATAATAATAATAATAATAATAATAATAATAATAATAATAATAAAATAAATAAAATGTAACGTGGTATGTCCCTTAAAAAAAAATAAAACTATTGTTTTTGAATGTTAAAATCACATTAGTAATAAACAACTTAAAACAAGCAACAATAATGAATTATTATGTATATGTATTTATCTATTGTCACCCGATCTAGCTGAAACAAAAGGCTTAAAAAATAAATTAAATTAATATTTAGGAACACATTTATCCATCCATTAATTATCATACACGCACGCATGACCCTGGGCAGATCACCAGTCCATCCTAGATTAAGAAAACAGATACCAAATACTTCAAGAACGCTGTAGTTCAATTAATAGATTGTGATGTAGTGAAACGTACTCTTATAATAAATAAGTTTAAATCTAAAATATAACTAGAGCCATTCCAAAAACTATTATGCTTGGTTGCAGGTGAGCTCAACTATTGTCATTGGTAAACAATGACAATAGTGTCTTTGCAACTTTATGGTAAACATAAAGTCTCATTGGAAACTTTTCCTGTAAGGACTCCAGCTTAACCAGTAATCTGATAAAAGACACTGGACTGGTGTCCCACTATTCAATTTAGAAATTCTATATCAACTCTACCAGTTGCATTTGATTCACAAACTGCGCTCAAATATCCAATTGTTGAAAAACCCAGAGGGATTTTTGTAAAACTTTAAATGTAGCTTCAAACTGGAAACACTCAGAGAAAGTAGGTTTTAGAAAGTTTATTTGACAAGAGAATGATCCACTGTGTATTAATCATTGTTTCTGTATGAAAAGCATCTTTGAATAGTCACCAGATAAATAAATCAGGCTTATGTGTACATTCTAACGCTCTTCAATTCAGCCAATCAGCTCATCATGCGCCTCCGTCCCAGCCTATAGGCGCCGGTCTCCTCATCTTGAATTACCCTTCATAAAGTCCGGCTTGATGTGAACAACTGCTCCTCACCTGAGTTTCCATCACCTCCACCCGGTCTCCACCGTCGCTCAGCATACCTTTAATCTTTGTATTATGGTATGTTTCTAACTGAACATGTTTCTGTATTTGGTTGCTTTATTTAAAAAAAAACTGTTGATTCTGATTGCTAAAACATAAACGACTGAGGTTTGCAAAGACAATTTTTATTTCTTCCACTCATTGTTAAAGTATATGAAACGTTACACATGAAATACTGAAAGGTATTATCTTTGCTTGTATTTCAAATTTTTAAAACAAGGTTATCCAATTGTTACAATGCTGTTACAATATATGTACAACTACTTTATTGGTTCTACTTTCTCTTTAATATATTAGAGCCACAATGTTACTTTTCCTGGAAACAACAGTTCTACCAAAAAACTAAATAATATAAATCAACTGAACTACAACAAAAGGAACACTAAACAATTTACATAATGTTTAAAGAACACATTGTGAAAAACTAAAGGACGACAGAACAAATCCAAATGTCAGCAGAACAGATTTACAAAGATGTCACCAAAAAAGAACAATGTGTGACAACTGAAATGTGTGAAAGACTGTGGAAAACAACTATTATTCTCCTTGCATTCAGTACTGACATCCAGGGCAGTGTCCAGGTATGCCATCACAGTAGTAACGAGGGTAATCTCCTCGTCTTCCATTTCCAGTGAAGCCCACACAGTCTTTATATTGCCGGTTACAGGAAGAACACGTAACAACTGCAAAAGGAATCCGGTTTTCTGCCTTGAATGACTTTGAAAATTTACCCCAGTTGATCTCACCTGTAAATGAATGATAAATTTCATGTAGTTTAAATCTAATTTAACATGTTTTATGTGAAAAAAGTCAAAGGTTCTTACCATCCAGCCAAGCAAAGTGAGTCCTCTTCCTGAACACTGGGTCAGACACAATGGCTTTAAAGCGCTTGCAGGTTAATGCCAAGGTGAGGTAAGCTGCATCTCCCTGTGCTAGTATCACCTCTTGGAGAACAGCTTCCAGTACATCCAAAGGCATCTGAAAATTAAAGAAAAACAGGTGCATTGCAAGACTATCACCAGAATAATGGCTATGACGCATATGATTATGAATGTATCTTTACCTGCAAAATTGGTGGCATCATTTGTACCTGCATGGTGAAAAGCATAAAACAATAATTAACACTTTGTATCTCTCAGTGTCTTACCCTTTCCATCTCTACTGTCATAAAAAAATGATGTGCAAAAAATATATTTTCTTGTTTAAAAAAAATCCTTTCTGGTTTAAGTGTTAATTGCACATAAATAAATACAAATCAAAAATAATAGTTATGTGTACATTTTAAAAATTAACCTCAATTTGTGCCTCAGTTGCTTTTGCATAGGTGTGGTCATCAGCACACAGAGTCTGTAAAAAATATAGATATTTTGAAAGTGAAAGATGAGCCCAAGTCCAAATAACATCAAAACAGTTTCAACCTTTTTAACTGTCCTATCCTGATTTTGTTTCATATTTTAACAATCAAGCATTGCATAAAACTGCATTGTGAACGGACATAATAGAAATTACATGATTCAAAACTACACACTGATGAATTGGAACTAAACTATACCTCATATTTTGCCCCCTCATGAACTTTTTTCCGCTTTCTCTCCTTTTGTAGTTCTTCTTTGGACCTTTTAAAAGGACAAATTGAAGATTTTCTTTAAAAAACTGACTTATGTGTATGATGATGTGGTATATTGCACCATTGTTGTTCTTACTTCACAGGGAAGTTTCTCAGGAGAGTGAGAGTCCACCATCTTCGTATTGTCATCATGTCATTCTGTGGACATGACAGGTTCGCATTTAATGACATCTCCAACAGAAAGCATGCAGTCTTATCTGTTTCCTTACCTCCGTGAAATCAAATGGTGCTTCCATCACAAAGTAGAGAGCATACTGTGGAGAAAAATGTGATTATGTCTATACAAACAATACAACAATATGGTGGGAGGAAGTGGATGTTACCATCACTACAAACATTCCACAGTTGTTGGACAGTCCTTGTTTAGGCAATCCCTGTGGTGTTTGAGAGAACATTCAAGAAAAGAGGGAAAATTTAAATGTCATTACTTTAACAATCAAATTAATGTATAAGACAACAGCCTTACCCACAGTATTGACTGTAAACATTGAACGGAGGAATGGTTGGAAATAAGCAGTCTGGTAGCTCTAAAGAACTATAATTGTCCAACAATAACATCTCACCTTAATGTCATTGCCAACAAATTCTGTCCATGGTCCAGATGATGTCTGATAACAGACTTCCCTGATGATACAAAGTTTTTAAAGAAAACATTAACAAGGGCATGTTTCACAACACAACGTATCAAAATAAAAACTTATACACATGTATGATGCAAGAAAGATGCGAGACATAACAGTCTCTCAATGGTTCAGCTTTAACCCATATCATGTTTAAAGTAGACTGCCTACAAAATGTGTGTTTTTCGTGATTCCGGGCATTAAAATGTATTCACAAATTCAATTTGGATATTTATTGTTACATAAATATGAAGATTAATGCTGAACCTTTGACTCCGTGGAACAATGGAGCAAAGGTTCCATTGTTCCAAATGCCTCTTTCAAACTTATTCCTATAAAACCTTAATCTTTTGATGTGGTTTTCATCTAAGAACCCAGTGCCACTGATAGAATCAAGAAAGAAAATCTCCCTGTGCTTAGGCTTCAAAATCTGAAAAAAATATGGCATGGTGAACACTACTGCAGAGTAATAAAGGAATTAGACAAGTGTCTTTGAAATGCAGGAAATATGAAGGTAGATATCAAATAAGTACTGTACTAACGCAAAGTGTCCAATGTCCAGGACGCCACACAGGAATCAGAACCCAGTCCAGATCTTGTGCTTGCGGCTTACAATTACATCACAAAATTAATACACTGTGGTGAATCTGACATTCAAAGCTGAAAATTAATTTATCAAAAATATGTACTGGGAGATGTAGTGCTGGGTCAAGGGATAGAGGTGGAAACCAGGTTTGTACTACATGACTGTTTCCTGCAAAAACCTTGATGCCCTGGAGAAATAATACAAAAAAGAGGGAACAATTCAGAGGATCAGAGGAAAGAGATACTTTTTTGTCATCTATATTTAATTCACACCCTAAGACATTCCTGGCATTCCTTGTCATTGCCACATTTATGGAATTTGTATGAGTCCAATCTTTCAATTATGAAACACATGTAGATTCCCTAAATTTACCAACCTTGTCGCTGCACATTCTCTCAACGGCTTTCAGACAGGAGTTCAGAACCTTTGAAGAATTGTAGAAATCATATATTCACAACATAAAAACAATAAGTCATATGGCTTTAAATATATTTAGACTCACCAGCCCATTGATGTCTTTCGATAATCCCAGTGTGAAAATATCGCTTCTAGTCAGGACCTGCCCGTCAACGCAAGCAACATATTGACCTGGGTCTCTGGTTTGGTCTAATACTTGAGAAAGCTTAATAGAGAGAAATTGAAGATAAATACATTTTTATTAAATAAATTTTTCAAAATATTTTGCACTACTCATGTATGTGTACTGATATGCACAACTTGCGATGTTTATACTCGTTATTTGTGGACATTTTTATTTATATTTCCTGACTGATTTCACCAATTAAGGAGAAAACACTCACTGGCCATTTTTTCATAAAATAACATATATGTTAAACTGACAGCAGCTATACCCTGAAATCTTCCTAAACAGTATATTTTGTCAGTTTGGTTGTAAATTATGTAAGGACATTTATATGTAGGCTACCATATTTAAAAATATACAGAAAACTATTGGGAACACTGTTATTCAGTGTTACTTGAAATAAATATTGAAACACATTGCCATGTTACACAGTCCAGTCACATTAATGTGACCACCACGTACTTTCCACTTCAGAGTTAAATAACCAATCACAGAAGGCAGGTGGCAGCACAGTGCAGTTGAGCGTATATAAAGGGTGTGTGTGGGCTTCGGAAAACATTTCAATCGTTGGCGTAATGCAGAAACGAAGCGATTTATCCGACGTCCAAAAGGGCATGATCATTGGCTTTCGGGCCAAGGGTGGAAGCATTTCCGAAACGGCTGAGTTTGTGAACTGTTCGCGTGCCGCCGTGGTAAAAGTGTACCGTGCATGGCAAAATGGGACTGTCCAAAATCAACGACGTGGCAAATGTGGTGCACCACGGGCCATAGATGACAGAGGCGAACGACGGTTGCGGAGATGCGTTCGGGCAGATAGACTGGCTACCGTTGAGCAACTGACCACTAAAATGAACCAAGGGGCTACCACAAGTGTCTCCCAAACCACTATTCAGCGAACATTGCTGCGTCTGGGCCTCCGAAGCAGACGCCTGGTTCGTGCACCTATGCTGACTGGTGTTCATCGACGACGAAGGCTAGAATTTGCACGCCAGTACAGCAGCTGGACGTCCACTGAGTGGCGACAGGTAGCGTTTTCAGATGAATCGCGTTTTATGCTCCATCGGACAGATGGACGTTGGCGTATAAGGCGTGAAACCTCTGAAAGGAACCACCCTGCAACCATTGCAGGAACGGTCCAAGCTGGAGGCGGGAGCATTATGGTCTGGGGAATGTTTTCCTGGCATTCTCTGGGTTCACTGATTATTGTGGAAGGCACGATGGATCAATACAAGTACGCATCTGTCCTTGCGGACCATGTCCACCCCTACATGCGCATTGTTTTTCCTCAGGATGATGGCATCTTCCAGCAGGACAATGCGAGGTGCCATACAGCTGCCAGTGTACGTGCGTGGTTCGAAGAGCACCAGGATGAGTTTACCGTCCTCCCCTGGCCAGCAAACTCACCTGACTTAAACCCAATCGAGCATCTGTGGGACCATCTCGATCGAGTTGTTCGCGCCATGGATCCTCAACCGCGTAATCTAGCGCAGCTGGCCACGGCATTAGAGTCGGCATGGCTCAACATCCCAGAGAAGACCTTCAGGGACCTAAGTGACTCTCTTCCTGCACGTCTCGTAGCAGTTCGCTCTGCGAAAGGTGGTTATTCTGGCTTTTGACAGATGGTCACATTAATGTGACTGGACTGTGTATAAGTACACTGACAATTATGAAAAAAAATTTAAAAAACCCAGAAATAAATATTTAAAAGACAAACACAAAAATAAATTAATATGAATATTTACCAAATTCATGTCTGTGGGATTAGGCTGTTGATTCCAGGAAGATTTACTTGCTTCAGTTGTTTTCAAGTTTGTTGAAGAGTCAGCAACTGAAATTGTTGAGAACTTCAGAGGACATGGCTCAGTTTGATTAACGCTGCCTTCTGAGCTGCAAGGCTGTTGCTTGCTTTTCTCCAATCCTTTAATAAAAGAAACAATCCTACATTAATATATATGTAATATTATTTAATATATATACAGGTATATATATATATATATATATATATATATAATATATATATAATCTCTACAACATGGAAGCTCATATCAGGCATCATAGCGGCTAAGATAAGTGGTCACATGAATAAATACATGAGTACGGCACAGAAGGGCATCGGCTTAAATAGCAGAGGAGCCAAACACCAACTCCTTGTAGACCACACAGTCGCCCGAGACTGCAAAACCCGACACACCAACCTGTGCACCGCTTGGATAGACTACAAGAAAGCCTATGACTCAATGCCACATACTTGGATCATTGAATGCTTAGAGATGTACAACATCAACAGGACTCTAAGAGCCTTCATTGCAAACTCGATGGGGCTGTGGAAAACCACCCTTGAAGCCAACTGCAAACCACTTGCACAAGTGTCCATCAAATGTGGCATATACCAAGGAGATGCTCTGTCCCCACTGCTGTTCTGCATAGGCCTGAACCCCCTCAGCCAAATCATCAACAAGACTGGCTACGGATACCGACTGAAGAATGGGGCCACAATCAGTCACCTCCTCTACATGGATGACATCAAGCTGTATGCTAAGAGTGAGCGAGACATCGACTCACTGATCCACACCACCAGGATATACAGCACTGACATTGGGATGTCATTCGGACTAGAAAAGTGTGGTCGGATGGTTACAAAGAGAGGGAAGGTTGTCCGCACAGAAGGGGTCTCACTCCCAGAAGGAACAATAGCAGACATAGAGCACAGTTACAAGTACCTGGGAATACCACAAACAAATGGCAACCTGGATGAGGTCACAAGGAAGGGAGCCACAGCCAAATACCTCCAACGAATAAGGCAAGTCCTGAGAAGCCAGCTCAATGGCAAGAACAAGATCCGTGCAATAAACAGCTATGCATTACCAGTAATCAGATACCCTGCCGGAATAATCAGCTGGCCAATGGAAGAGATAAAGGCCACGGATGTTAAGACTCGGAAGTTACTAACCATGCATGGAGGGTTCCACCCCAAATCCAGCACCCTGAGACTGTACACAAACCGTAAGGAAGGAGGCAGAGGACTAGTGAGTGTGAGAGCCACTGTCCAGGATGAAACATCCAAGATCCATAAATACATCAAGGACAAAGCCTCAACGGATGATATGCTCAGCGAATGTCTCAGGCAATGGGGAACAGAGGATGAGGGGCTAGAGGTTCCATCATGGGAGAACAAGCCCCTACATGGGATGTACCACCGACAAATAACTGAAGTGGCTGATATCAGGAAATCCTACCAATGGCTGGACAAAGCTGGACTCAAGGACAGCACAGAGGCTCTCATCCTGGCTGCACAGGAACAGGCCCTAAACACCAGAGCAATAGAGGCTCAGATCTACCACACCAGACAAGACCCAAGGTGTAGGTTGTGCAAGGAGGCCCCTGAGACAGTCCAGCACATAACAGCAGGGTGCAAGATGCTGGCAGGGAAAGCGTACATGGAACGACATAACCAGGTGGCGGGCATAGTGTACAGGAACATCTGTGCAGAATATGGACTGGAAGCCCCGAGATCGAAGTGGGAAACACCCCCAAAGGTGGTGGAGAATGACCGAGCTAAGATCCTGTGGGACTTCCAGATCCAGACAGACAAGATGGTAATGGCGAACCAACCGGACATTGTGGTGGTGGATAAAGAACAGAGGAAAGCCGTTGTGGTGGATGTAGCTATACCAAGTGACTACAACATCAGGAAAAAGGAGCATGAGAAACTGGAGAAATACCAGGGCCTCAGGGAGGAACTGGAAAAGAACTGGAAGGTGAAGACCACAGTGGTGCCTGTGGTCATCGGGGCCCTCGGGGCAGTCACCCCCAAACTGGAGCAATGGCTAAAACAGATCCCAGGAACAACATCAGACATCTCAGTCCAGAAATGTGCAGTACTAGGCACAGCCAAGATACTGCGCAGAACCCTCAAGCTCCCAGGCCTCTGGTAGAGGACCCGAGTTCAGAGGATGAAAAGAGACCACCCGCAGAGGGTGAGAAGGGAATTTTTTTTTTTATATATATATATACAGTATATATATATATATATATATATATATATATATATATATATATATATATATATATATATATATATATATATACAGTATATATATATATATATATATATATATATACATATATATATATATATATATATATACACACACACTGCTACAACAATAACAACTAAGTTGAGTATTACCCATTACAATGCATCCATTCCTGTCAAGAACCAATGTTGCATGTGGTCCAGCAACTTTTTGAATGTCTTGTTTGGTTTTTGTGTTCTTCCGAACATTGAAATGGTGGAGGATGTTTCTTTGCAGAAAGATGTGTGTGGATGGTGTGAGCATGTTGAGGAAGTAGTTGTTTTTCCTCATCCCTGCAAATAGCTGTTCCGCACACTGACTGTTTAATCTTCCAGAAAGTTCCGGGACCATCTCAATGCGCCGCAAGACATCTTTGTCATCCTTGCTATTGCCTTGGTGGAAAACATCACTGAGGCAATAATGCTGTACAGAGCCAGTTATAGGATGTCCTCCCTTGTCCTCCGGTTCTTTCCTGACCTTCAACCAGGGCAAGTGTACTTCAAGGTTTTTGTTGGTTGCTTGTCTTATATTTTCAGCCGTGGGCTCAAGCAATCTACCCTCATTGGTAGTAAATGTTGTATCCTTAGGGCACCTCTTCTTTAGATGACTTACTAATCCCCTGGGGTAGTCATACACTGTAATATTTGGAAAAAACTTCCAGGATAAGAGAAGGTCTGCAAAGTCTCTAGGGCTCTCAGCTCTCAGGTTAAACTTGACAGAGTAAATAACACCACAGGGACAAGTGATTACTGCCCAACCACCTGAAACAACAAATCATATTCTTACTTCTACAGCATATTAAAGTATATGGCTCCTTGTTGTGGTGCACTAAACTAAGCTTAAAAAATGCATTGATATTACTAAGACAATGTGTTGTATGTTCAACATAGCAAATAAACAAGGCATGGCTGTTTTTTGTCTTAAATTTGTGTCAGTCAGCTCATGTAGTTACACAACTTTGGCATGGGTAAAATGGCAACAACTGTAAAATTTTATGTTAGAAGTTGCTGTCACACACTTACCAGAGGCACCCCACACTTTATCAAAAACCTTGTTATATGTAGCTCTAGAAGCCATTCGGTCCCGCAGACGGAGCACAAGATCCATCTTAGAACCTCTGGGGTCTATTCCACATTGACTGCAGAGTCTCCTGATCTCGGGCAGCTTTCACATAACACAACATTTTATATATATGTTATCATTAAATCCTCCTGAAATATCTACACAATCATGAAACTCTAAAAATAAATAAGAGACTACCTTGAGATTGAGAACCTCATCTGCGAGCCGCTCTTCTGTGATACACTGGTCTACATCATTGTTGGAATCAGGCAAGAAGACTTTTTCATTTTCTGTGTTTGTCAAAATGTCAGATCGTCTTGTCTGTGGTCCAATCCAGGGAGACCAATTGTGATAAGTAGGTCTTACAACAAAAGGATTCTTGCAGCCAGCTTAAAAAAGCAAAGGAGACAAGCAAATACATATTTTGAGGCACATTACTGAAGACATTAATGCCTGAATTACTTAGTGCACGAAATGTTTCCAATTTCTCTGTTGAATAGACGCCAGACTTACGTGGATAAAGTCCACGGCTAATCACTTCCATGGTAACAGCTTCCCAAAAAGAACGTGCATTCACTTCCCCGTTATAGTGTTCATGTGGGTTTGGTATTTCACTAACTTTAAAAAAAACGCAGAATTTATTTTTTTATGTTAATTTCTGATGAGTCAAACATAGCAAATAGAAGTATTTTCATCCTCGCAGGTTTCACACCTAAAGACCTACCCGGCATGCTGAAAACACCTTTCTTATGGAGATCCATGACGACAACAGCAGGATGATACCCACATGAAATGCATGAGTATTGGTAGTCATGGTCACTTAGCCCCTCAAATGACAGATATGCCTGCATGATCCGATCCTTGCTAGGAAAGTTTTCTCCTTTGGTGTATTCGATCATTTCAATTACGCGACTTACAGCAGTGTGAGTCTATGGATATAATTAGGGCACACTTGCACAATCGCAGTGATGCATTTCAATGAAAATTTCACAAATATATGTCCTTATTGTTGTAATTTGATAAAAATAATATTCACATTATACACAAATAATGAAAAACTACAACCTGCAATGCATTCCTCAGTACCAGACACATATGTATGGAGAGCAGCAAATGGTCATTGAAGTTGTGGATGCCATCTTCCCAGTCTTGATATCGATAAACCATGGAACAGTTGGGACAAGTCTTCCTGTATGTTGAACGGCTTTCCTCTGTTCTTTATCCACCACCACAATGTCCGGTTGGTTCGGACGTATATATATATATATATAATATATATATATATATATATATATATATATATATATATATATATACAGTATGTGTGTGTGTGTAGAATTTATAATAATACTACATATTTCTTTAACTATACAAACACATATAAATAATAATTAATTAATAATGGCACAAAAAATGGTGGATAAAGGAACAATAGCAGACATAGAGCACAGTTACAAGTACCTGGGAATACCACAAACAAATGGCAACCTCGATGAGGTCACAAGGAAAGGAGCCACAGCCAAATACCTCCAACGAATAAGGCAAGTCCTGAGAAGCCAGCTCAATGGCAAGAACAAGATCCGTGCAATAAACAGCTATGCCTTACCAGTAATCAGATACCCTGCCGGAATAATTAGCTGGCCAATAGAAGAGATAAAGGCCACGGATGTTAAGACTCGGAAGTTACTAACTATGCATGGAGGGTTCCACCCCAAATCCAGCACCCTGAGACTGTACACGAGCCGTAAGGAAGGAGGCAGAGGACTAGTGAGTGTGAGAGCCACTGTCCAGGATGAAACATCCAAGATTCATAAATACATCAAGGACAAAGCCTCAACGGACGATATGCTCAGCGAATGTCTCAGGCAATGGGGAACACAGGATGAGGGGCTAGAGGTTCCATCATGGGAGAACAAGCCCCTACATGGGATGTACCACAGACAAATAACTGAAGTGGCTGATATCAGGAAATCCTACCAATGGCTGGACAAAGCTGGACTCAAGGACAGCACAGAGGCTCTCATCCTGGCTGCACAGGAACAGGCCCTAAACACCAGAGCAATAGAGGCTCAGATCTACCACACCAGACAAGACCCAAGGTGTAGATTGTGCAAGGAGGCCCCTGAGACAGTCAGCACATAACAGCAGGGTGCAAGATGCTGGCAGGGAAAGCGTACATGGAACGACATAACCAGGTGGCGGGCATAGTGTACAGGAACATCTGTGCAGAATATGGACTGGAAGCCCCGAGATCGAAGTGGGAAACGCCCCCAAAGGTGGTGGAGAATGACCGAGCTAAGATCCTGTGGGACTTCCAGATCCAGACAGACAAGATGGTAATGGCGAACCAACCGGACATTGTGGTGGTGGATAAAGAACAGAGGAAAGCCGTTGTGGTGGATGTAGCAATACCAAGTGACTACAACATCAGGAAAAAGGAGCATGAGAAACTGGAGAAATACCAGGGCCTCAGGGAGGAACTGGAAAAGACCTGGAAGGTAAAAACCACAGTGGTGCCTGTGGTCATCGGGGCCCTCGGGGCAGAAACCCCCAAACTGGAGCAGTGGCTAAAACAGATCCCAGGAACAACATCAGACATCTCAGTCCAGAAATGTGCAGTACTAGGCACAGCCAAGATACTGCGCAGAACCCTCAAGCTCCCAGGCCTCTGGTAGAGGTCAGAGGTCAGAGGATGAAAGAGAGAGAGAGAGAGAGAGAGAGAGAGAGAGAGAGAGAGAGAGAGAGGGAACACCCACAGAGGGTGAGAAGGGAATTTTTTCACATATATATATACACATATATATGTATATATAATTTTAGAATTTATATCAAATTTGAATTTAAATCTCTCAGTACTCGGTTAATACGAATAAACAAATGCACGACCAAATTAATGGGACTAGAATAGTATGAAGGTAGTTGCTCATGTCAGCACCCTTGTTTTTTCAACCAAACTGACAGTTTGGATCTTGACTAAAGTTTTATCAAACCACATTGCAGGTGATTTTATTCAAGCAGAAAATATGAAAACTCTTATTGGCTTGGCAGGACATTAAGAAGCTTTTATGTTTTGTAACTGAAAGGGCAAATGATTTATACTTCTATGTGGAATATTTCTAAATACTCAGTATGCATACAAATATTCCAAGTTATTAGATGCCAATGCAAGTACTAATTATTTATCCATTGTAACTTTTTTATTCAATAGATTTTTCCCCTATTCCTCTGTATTCTGATTTAACAGTGAAAGCTGAGAAACTTTGACTATATCAACTATAACAGGGATCAGACAATGTAGTTGAATTGCTGCCTCTTGTGCTCATCTAGTGAAAAAAATGAATCAATTCCATTAAAACTCAAATATAGTTCATGAAAAAGAAAAAGAAAGTGAAAAAGAAAAAAATCACAAAAAGAGCAAAGACACATTTAATTTCCATTTATGTTAACATTTAATAGCATTTTTTTTCTGTTTTGTTTTAACCCTCCTATTATGTTGCGGGTCAAATTGACCCGTTTCAAAGTTTAAAAATGGTTAAAAAATAGAAGTATTTTCTCTGCATGAAACTTTTTGTATTTGTCTTAATAGGTGCCGTCTATGTATAAAATAAAAATGGTTCATTTTACACATTTGCAGCCCCCCCTGGGTCTGTTTGTTACATCGATACTGTTCGGGTCAATTTGACCCGGTAGTCAAGTTGAAGGGTAAAAAGTTTAAAAAATGTCCAAATCTATTTGTTTCCATGCACCTATGAGACATATTTCACCACACACACACACACACACACACACATACACACACCTAAACACAAACACAAACTGAGTCTTTCACTGTTCTCTTTACTTCACTGGGAAGCTGCCAGAAAGCAGGTGGTCATCAACTTTTGACAGGAACCTTTTCTGTCCCCTGGACAAACTCCACCCACACTGAGTGACACTCAGTAGAAGTGGGGGGGGGAACATAAATACTCTCTGCAAGGGAGACCTAAACACATTACACACTGAAGGTACATGTGATATCGTCACTGTCAGAGATCAGGAAATGAGCAGCGGGGAAATAAAAAGATGACAACCATAGAAGTGCTAGAACTTCTAGTTGATCATGTCAGGACCGACTAGGATGGCAGAAACTCACGTCACAGACATCAAGTCAGTCTTTGAGCTGCTCAGGCCTAGTGCAAGACAGGAAATCATTGTGTTTTTGGAGAGAACTGTAAGGAGCTGGACCAGATGCATTTACATGCATATTTGTAGGTCCTCATTCTGGCCAGAGTTTATAAGTCAAAGGATGAATCAACAGCCAGTCTAAGGGATGCAGAGACAGGCAGGGTAATATTTCGGGCCATAATGTTTCTGGAGACTTTTCTCCAGAGTAATCTGATTTGACAATCGATGGACAAGACAAACTAGCAGCTAATAGGACAGTGTGCAACATGTGGGTTGTAACTTCCCTTTTTCTATAATCCAGGCCCTAATGTCACAGTAGATGAAAGACTTGTGGCATTTATAAAGGTCACCGCTGGCATTCAGAGGTCGCTGCTCATATAGGCAATATATGTCTTCCACACCAGCTAATTATGACATAAAAATCTGGGCATAATGTGATGAAAACCCCAGTTATGTTTTGGACATGCAGGTTTAAACTGGAAAACCAACTGGAGGATCATCTTTAGGACTCATTTGTCTTGATTTTAATCAGCGGGTCAATTTGACCCAGAGCAGAAAAGTCTCATATTCAATTATAAACATAATCCCTTCAAAGAAAAATATAAATGTAATATAAAATTTTTTACAAAAAGTCACTTTCAAGGATATTTAGTGTTATTTTGTGTTTAGGTTTTTTCAGTGGGCATAAAAAATGTAAATCACATTTTTTATGTTCAAATGAGTAAATTGTCATCATTGATCCTTTATTTGTGAGAAATAAAAAAACATCATTGGACAAATATTGATTGAAATGGTTAGTATTGCAGTTAATAATCAGACACAAAAAGGTTTAGGAGGAATTCTTTTGGTTTCTGACACTATAGCATCACTAAACACTCTCCGGGTCAAATTGACCCACGAACATTATTGCTGTACCGCAGAAACAAACATAACAGGAGGGTTAATCCATGTTACAAATCAATGCAATGTATTAAAGTACACCACAATCAGCAAAGATAACTTTTAAAGATGCATAGTAGTTTATCAATTGTATTAGTTTACAGTAAAATAATGTAAAAGGATAATAATTATTGCCTCCGAGAACAGAATGCAAACAGTAGCCCTGTCTCAGTAAATCATCAAGTCTTTTTTTGCATTAGTCCAGCTTTATTAGATTCTTGCAAAGTTTACTGCCCATATTTGCTGAAAAGTTCCTTAGCATTCTTGATATAGGCAGCCATCGCATCCGCCTTGGACATTCCTGAAATAGAGGAGGGACAAATTAGCTACAACAAAAACAAAACGTAGCAGTATATTTCCGGTTAAGCATTTGCAACCAGATAGGTAATAATTCTACCTAGCATAAGTATTCTTTTCACATTACAACATCTCAATGCATTTTTAAAATGGGATTTAATGGATGGACCAACACAAATGCATGTTACCTTTCCTGGTTTCCCAAGCTTCCCACTTTGCTTTTCCTTTTGGGTCCGTTAGCCCCGGTTTGTCTAAAGAAAGCACAAACAAAGGAAAAAACGTTGAAGAAAATGTTTATTTAGCTCACATAAACTAAGTCACATACCTATGTTAATGTCTCCAACCATGGCCTGTTTATACAGACTGTACAGGGTCAATATCTCGTCGTCCGTAGGCTTCGTTTTCATATTCTTCACCTGGTCTGCCACTTTCTTGAACTCTTCCTGCAGATCCACAGACAGTCAGAGAGGACTTGGGAAATGCAGGGAAAGACTGCCAATATTTCATTAATAGTCAAATTAGAGCAATCTGAGAGTGTACAAGGAGCACAGGATGTAGAAATGTGCATGCTAATGAGCAACAGCCAACACGGATTTGTAGTCAAGCCACAAGGCAAAGTGAGGAAAACTGATTGTTGCACAAGTAGGAGTTAAACAAAGGGCTTTCTATTCAGGCTTTACAAAAGATCTGGGACATGGCAGAACAGATAATTATGGTGCCCCTTTTAAGGAGAAATATAAGCCCCAGTCTTGTTCCTGAAACCATGACAGACAGAGGACTTGCATGCTGTAGTAAGATATTCTCTCCTTTTAGCTCAAGCCGTTTTGAAGGCAGTAAATCCAGCTGCAGCATGAGGACCACATGAGCAGTCAGACAATATTTCCCTCAAACACAACGCTAGCGATATAAAACTATCACTATCAGACTGGAAATAAGCAGCAGCTTCATGGCAGAATACCAATTAAACGCACCTTACACAAAAATTAAATGCAGTCAGAGAAAGATCGGGTTTTACCTCGACAGACATGTTGGTTGGTGCAGCTGAAGATTTTTATTCTGTCACTTTGTGAGCAGCTGTTGTAATTGCAAACACAGCTGACCGATGTGATACTTTTGAGAAGCAGCAGCCCTGCTGAGGAAGAGGAGGAGGAGGAGGGTGAAGGGGCTGCAGAGCCCAGAGCTGATTGGCTGGAGGACAAAGCAACACACAGCAAACACAAGGAAACATGACGACAAAAGCGGTTGGATCAAATATAATAATTGAAGTTAAACGGAGTTAATGCAATTTAACGTGTAATAACTGTGTAAAAACAGGAAATATAACCACCTTTGGCCGACTTTTACTTTTGAGTTTGGATATAGTTAAATACAATTAATCAGAAATACAATTATCATCAGACCTCACCTTTAACCAGCCATGATTGGATAATGCTTATCTAATCAAATTTGCATAACCTTCCCACAATAATAATTGTTTACCATAATCAATAGTATTTAAATGTGCATGTGCCAGAACAGGCTGCCTCAGAAAGGTTGACTAGTATGAGCAGATCGGATTATTTGCAATTAAAGACCTTTTAAAATCGATCTTATTTTAAATTTGGTAACCGAAGTACAACATAAGCTAAAAATAGTTAAATGTCCTAACTATTTAAAACATTTAACTATTTTCTGAACAGAAAGAAAAATGCATATCTTAATTCTACACAAGTATTTGTAACTGAAACATAACTAAAAAAACCCCAAAACATTACTAGTTAATCTTTGTCAAAACGTTTTTGTAACTGAAATATAACAGAAAGAAAGAGTATATCACATATGTATGTAATATATAATCTTTAAGCTACACTCAAAGATTATGTGCACTGCTCCATATTTTACCAGCCAAAGAAAAAAACAACACAAGTTCAAGTGTCTTTAAAACACATAAATACTTACAAAGATGATAATTTTCTAAAGGACAAAAGAATAAGTGGCTCAGAATCTTTACTTTCCCTTAACTGCCTGAATTCTTGTTGGCATGGTAACAGGAGAGAAATGTGTCAAAGATAGTTTGTTGCTTTGTTTGCTCACTCGGTAATGTTTCTGCAAATATAAAGACCGTTTGTAATACATATGCCACTCTGATCTAATTTCTAACTCATCATTCACTCAGCTAGATCATTTGTCCTGCTGTCGTTTTAAAGATATTAAAGCTATTAAGAAATGTTTCCAGAGGTCACAAAAGGTCAACCAGGCCCCCTCCTCCTCACTTTTACAAAGTCAAAATAACCAAATGTAGTCAAGTTGATTGACACCAAATTTGTCTGATTTGCAGAAGATGGGGTTGGTTGACCTTTTGTGACTTTTGGAAACATTTCTTAATATCTTTAAAGTGATCGCAGCACAAATGAACATTTTAGCTGCACAAACCAGCACAAAAGTAGCACAAATGTTTCACACCATTTTTGTCTCATTTGAAGAAAGATGCATTCATTTGACAATATAAGAGATGAATTCATTTTTGCTGTAAGATTATCTAAAATTAGTTTTCAAACAGTCTCAAGACGTCCAGCAGTTAATTATATGCGGAACTGTCCTGCTTATTGAGTCACATAGGGTGACTATCAAAGGCTTTTGGAACCTTTGTCAATAAGAGAGCAGTTCTACTCAGAATTCTCACATTTGCTTCAGTTCAGCTAAAGATACAGTCAGACTTTGAAGACAGACTTGAAACAATATTCAAATATGGTGCGACCAAGTGAAAGTAAGTATTTTTGTTTTTAACTTAGTAAGACAAAGAAAACAGATGTAATTTTTGTGTTTATCTTGTGAAGAAATTGTGGCAGAATGTTAGAGATAGTTTATACATTACAGGCTGTGAATAATCTGTTTTTTAGCTCCATGTCAAATTATTTTAGTTACTTTTGAGTCTCCATGTGTCGTTGGGTCACATTCACAAATTTTTCCCCCCCAATTGGCACAATCTGCAGTGCTCCAAAATATGTTTCTGTCTACGACACACAAATGCACCTCAGCAATTGATGAGGTGAATCAACAAAAATGCAAAAACTCATTTTCTGTTTAAGGCTGTGAATAATCTGTTTTTGAGCTCAACATCAAACCATTTTTAGCTAATTTTGAAGCAAATATCAAAAGTGTCAGTTGTGCTTCTTGCAGTTTTCTTGTATATTTGACAAATTCATTGAGTAAACATGAAAATGGCATCAGAAAAAAAATTACATTGTTAAGTTTTAACAATGTAAAAAATTACATTGTTAAATTTAAATCAAATTACATTGATTAAATTTAACAATTAAATCTAACAATTGTTAAATTGCAATGCTTAAGGACTTCAACATTTGAATCTTGACTTTACTTTCACTCTGGGCAAAAACAAAATTTAGACAAGTAACTTTAGACAAGTGAACATGCTTTGTAAAATACTTCTCCTTAACATTTTTTTTTCTTTGCAATTAGTGAACAGACCGAATAAAACACATTACGTAGCTTCAAAATCACAAACTTCTGCAAGTGTTGGGGAAACTAATCAGTTCCACAGTTTAACCTGGTGCCAGGGCAATACAGGGCAAAGTGACCCGCTTCAACAGGTGTTACGTCGATTCGCGTTACCCAATCAGATACGTTCCTAGCGCTCGATAACAAGCACGCGCGTAACAAGCACGCGCGTAACAAGCACGCGCTTGTACAGCGCTTTCATAGAGCGCGTTCATCTAGAGAACTACGGCACCGTGAAAGCTCAAACTACGTCTTTCAGCAAAATCATATATACACATATATATGCGTGCGCGTGCGTTTGTTTATAATACCTTGTGGGGACGATTTTCCTGACATATACTACGTTGTGGGGACCAATTGCCCCTTGTGGGGACTGAAGCCTGGTCCCCACAAGGGGAAACCTTGTTTTGTTTTAGGGTCATGGGTCAGAGTTAGGACTAAGGTGTGAATTGAGTTTTGGTTAGGATTAGGAAAAGGGTAAAGGTAAGGTTTAGGCTGTAGAAATGAATGGAAGTCAATGGAAAGTCCCCACAAAGATAGCTGCGCAAACATGTGTGTGTGTGTGTGTATTTAAAATGCTTTGTGACAGTCAGTGATCCCTCTTCCATGACTTTGTTTTTTCTCTTTTTGTGCAGCTACGCTAAGACGAAGCCGTCGTTTAGCAAATAATGGATACTACGACTCGAATGGGGAACCAACAGTCTCATACCGAGAGACGAGAGTCAGGTACATTATAAAAGTATATTTTTTAGCTATTATGTTTAACAGTCAACCGCTGATCAATGTACACATTTAAACATTTGTATTTTTTCCATGTTGCGCCAGGAGGACACGAAGAAAACCCTTAGTAAGAAGGGGACCAATAGATGGAGACAGTTTGGACAGCTACCAGGATAATGATATGATTTTCAATATAAAAGAGGAGATTGTCACTCTGGTGCAACGTCATGGGATCATCTGTCTCATCTTGCTCCTTTTTGGTAAATACTCTCCTTCCACAAACAAGCAATTTGAAAGTGTTGTAGAAAGTCTGTATTTTTATGCTATGTCACTGACTGTCATCTTCTGCTCATGTTCATCAGGATTTAGCTGCCTATTTTCTGCTCGGCTCTTGCGATCTTCAGAGTCCTTTGTTACTCTAACTACAGAGGACACAGTGTCCACGATAAATACAGTGGACATGGTAAGTTTTCTCTTCCTAATCTTAACTCTGATTTAAATATCCTGAACAAACTTGAGAACAAGTTGTTAATTTTAATGTTGTGGCAAACCTTCTGTCTCTTTATAAGAGTCAAGAACAGATCGCAGAACCTTTCCACAAAGATCTGCAGGAGATGAAGAAGGAGATGAAAAAGAAATTCGACTACCTTCTGCCACCAGCGGATCTTTGGCCAAACTTTGCTCTGGAGTCTCAAGGTGACCTATTAGAAATAAGATCATAAACCAGATATCAAATTTTCAGTATTAAGGTTTCTTAACTCAGTATTTCTGTTTTTTTTGTGCAGGTGCAAAACTTGTGCTTCATTTGACTTCATCAACATTTCACAACAACAAAACATGTAGAATATTTGGGATATATTTTAGTCAACAACCCATAGGCCCAAGCATAGTCATTCAGGTCTGAACAACACTCAGAACATTAAATGAATATTGTGCAAAGTGGTATTTCTGTTTGATAAAATATTAGGCTTTATGATTTTCTTTTCTAATTAGTCTTGGTACCCCACCTAAACTTGGTTTTGTACTCTGTCTTCAGGGAAGAAATCATCTGACTCCTGGACACTGTTGGGCCTTTGCAGACTTCCCAGGACGCTTAACCATCAAACTGTCCCACAAAATCATTGTTACTCACGTGTCCCTGGGTCATATTCCTATGAGTGTATCCCCGAACTTTCACACTCTCCAGTGCGCCGAAGGAATTTTCTGTCTATGTAAGTCGAGCAACATCACATGTATCTTATATATATGTCCACCTATAGTGTGGAAGAAGGGGCTTTAAAATGTGTTAGCAATGATTTAGTATGACATCACTTGATCACATCCAAACTTTCTGTCTGCACAAATGAATTTTCTGCTTATCTCAGGGTGTGATATGTTTTTAGATGCACCAACAAACTTTCACATATAGAAAGAACAAGATAATGAACTGGATTTGTATCTAATTTTGTCTCAGGGAAAGAAGCATTTAGACGATAAGGAGACTTTATTAGGAACCTTTCAATATGACGAACATGGCGACAGCTTACAAACCTTCAAACTTCCTGTAAATATGTCAAATTAATATTTTATTAACCAAATACAACAGTTCTTACAGAAGCCCAGAGTGACTGACCCTGTTATAAATATTGGTAATTGTTCCTAACATACAACCATAAGGTTCTTCACACCAACTTTTATTATGTCTTATAGCAAAATCTATCAATTTGTTATCACAAAATAGTTATTTTAGTTGTATCACGATAAGAAACAAATCAAAATAAACCTCCAGTCTTACTAGATAACATTTTGTTTTCTGGTTAGGAAGATATTAGTATAATTCCATGGTATCTTGAAATTTTTATGGAAAATATATTTACAGCAAGGACAGTTGAACTGGGCTTCCATGCACTTTAAGCAGATCTCCTTTGTTTCCATTGTCTTGTCTATTTGTAGCTATGGATTATCAATCTAACCCTCCTAATGTGCATCTTTCTTGGCTCACAGGAAGAAAACATGGACTCCTTCAGCTATATCAGTCTAAAGGTAAAAAACAACTGGGGTCATCCGGAATACACATGCCTCTATAATTTTAGAGTGCATGGGGTATTCGACAAATGAGGGGGAGGCCATCTGTCATATAAGGGGGCTGCTCCACCACAGGAGCAGAGGCAGGGATCTCAGGGGGGAGGGGTAGAGGCAGGGATCTCGGGGGGGAGGGTAGAGTCCAGGGATCTCGGGGGCTACTCCTCCAGAGGGGTAGATCCAGGGATCTTGGGGGGGGGGCTACATCCTCCAGAGGGGAGATCCAGGGATCTTGGGGGGGAGGGTAGAGGCAGGGATCTCGGGGGGGAGGGGTAGAGGCAGGGATCTCGGGGGGGAGGGTAGAGTCAGGGATCTCGGGGGGCTACTCCTCCAGAGGGGCAGATCCAGGGATCTCGGGGGGGAGGGGTAGAGGCAGGGATCTCGGGGGGAGGGGTAGAGTCAGGGATCTCGGGGGGCTACTCCTCCAGAGGGGTAGATCCAGGGATCTCGGGGGGCACTCTCAGAGGGGTAGAGTCAGGGATTCTGGGGGGGAGGGGTAGAGTCAGGGATCTCAGGGGGGGAGGGTAGAGGCAGGGATCTCAGGGGGGGAGGGGTAGAGTCAGGGATCTCGGGGGGGAGGGTAGAGTCAGGGATCTCGGGGGGCTACTCCTCCAGGAGGGGTAGAGTCAAGGATCTCAGGGGGGAGGAGGTAGAGTCAGGGATCTCAGGGGGGGGGGGAGGGTAAGTCAAGGATCTCAGGGGGGAGGAGTAGAGTCAGGGATCTCAGGGGCGGTCTCGGGTCGAGGGGTAGAGTCCAGGGATCTCGGGGGGGAGGGTTAGAGTCAGGGATCTCGGGGGCTATCAATGTGCCGATCTCGGGGGGGGGTAGGTATTGGTACTCTCCAGAGGGGTGATCGGGTCTCGGGGGGCTACTCCTCCAGAGGGGTAGATCCAGGGATCTTGGGGGGCTACTCCTCCAGAGGGGTAGATCCAGGGATCTTGGGGGGGAGGGGTAGATCCAGGGATCTCGGGGGGCTACTCCTCCAAAGGGGTAGATCCAGGGATCTCGGGGGGCTACTCCTCCAAAGGGGTAGATCCAGGGATCTTGGGGGGTTCGGGGGGAGATTCAGTTCCAGCTTTATTTTAATGTGTTTGTTTTTGTCTGTTTGTTTTTGTTTGTCTGTTTTTTTATTTTTGCCATCTTGAAGCCAGCCAGCCTCGGCAGATGGCTGCTCATCCTGAGCCTGGTTCTGCTGGAGGTTTCTTCCTTTTAAAGGGAGTTATCCTCTCCACTGTCGCCTTGTGCTTGCTTAGGATGGGGGAATCCCTTGGTTTAAACAACCATCGCGATCTGCTGGTGACCCCTCCGCAGAATCGCCACCTTAACGTGGTGGAGGGGTTTGAGTATCCCAATGACCCAGATGGAGATTTTGTCTTGGGGTTCAGCCAGTAGTGAGGCTTCCCAGGGCAGGTTGCCATTGGTGAGGGATCAGACTAAGAGCGATTCAAGATTTTCAGTGAAGGACTACCAAAGGTATCAGGCGATTAGGAAATGGACAGGATCAGATATTTCTTCCTGTAAGTTCTTTGAGATTTTTCTTGTACTTCCTTACTTAGATATTTTGTCCATATGGAGGCTGTGTGTGGGTTTGATCTTGGCAGTTTAGATAAACTTCATGGTAAGTCTGACTAACTTGCAGTATGATGTTGATAAAACCTATCAATATTGCAGGTTATCTATCAAGATCCTGCTAGGTTTGCAATGCAGATAAAACCTGCACTGCACTGAAGGTTTCATCTGCAGTTTGCATGTTAGTGCACTGCTCTGCTATGCATTGCTATTGCAGGCCACAGCTAGAACATTTCTGTAGAAATTTAAACAGGGCATGCCAATGTGTGGCCCTTGGTTGGAACTTTGAAAACAATAGCTAAAATAATTATTTTATGGAAAAGACAAATATTAATTCACCTCTTCTCCCTCCAAACAGGAATCCTGAAAACAGTAAAAATAATTGCTGCCCCCGTTTATTTGATTTGGTGTGTAAAACCAGTCGTGTCTGCTCGTCTTCTCCGTATTTGTCATGTTGCCTCCTTAACGCTTGTCGGCGCTGTTTCTGAATGCAAACTTTTCAATTCAAACAAGATGGCAGCGCCCTGTGAGCCCCGTGCAGGACTGAAGACACGAATCCAACATTAAAAAATAAAGATAAACTAAGCCAGACGGCATTGTTAAATGCAGGTATGTTTAAAACAGTAAAATACTTTTTTAATGTCTTTTATATCGTCATCGTGTGAAAGGACAGCGAAAGGAAACGTCAGTTTATTTAAATGAGATATAAACCTATTTTAAACCGTCTCATAATTACAGCGTCTGTAGCCTGCAGTAACAAACCCCAACAAAGACAATAGGGCATTTTTATAACAACAAATTGTATATTTTGTTCCTACACAGGATCAGTAACGAAGTGACGTTTAATACAGAACTGTTGAGCAACAACTTCATATAAAATAACTGATGGTTTTCTCAATAATAGCTGTCAGCCTGCAGTTACAAAACCCAAGAAAGGAATATGAAGAAATTTTTTATAACGATCAAACGGATTTTATTTTGTTCAGGCATGTGGCATTTAAGTTGAAGTTTCAGAGAAGTATTTATCCAAGACATGTCACAGAAACAGAAGAAATAGAAATATAGACTTACATTTTAGCCATCTATCTATCTATCTATCTATCTATCTATCTATCTATCTATCTATCTGAAAGGATGGATTAATTTAATTCGGAGCAAATCAGTTATGCTTGATCCATTCTACTCTCACTGATGTAGAAAATTAAGACTTGGGAATCCAGAGAGCCTCAAAGACATTACATGAAGATCATGGTGAGGAATGTTGCTGAAAATGCAGAAATATTTCTGTGTCAAGTTGATTTTTCTTGTTTTGTGATCTAGATGAGCCATGACATCTGCAGGAAAACCATCTAAGAAAGATCTCAAAAAGCATATCCAAAGTAAAGCCTCCTTCACATCACCCTTCAGTTCAAACTGGAGCCCACTTTTACCCAAGGACAAGGACTTCATCCTGAGAACTTTAAAGGACAAAATAATCGCCACAGGCCTGGAGAAGAAAGAGGTGAAAATGCCTCGCCAGTGGAGGAAAAAGGAGGAGAATAAACCAGATGCTGCTGCAGATCCTGTTCCCCAGATGGGTGAGGAGGCGCCAGGGTCCAACCCGACCAGAAACGGCTGGACAGACACGGCGGTCAGACGGCAGCTGGCCATCGGCATCAACGAGGTCACCAAGGCACTAGAGAGGAACCAGCTCCAGCTGCTGCTTGTTTGCAGGTCCGTCAGACCGCAGCTCATGACGAACCACCTGATCGCTCTGAGCGCAACGAGAGGCGTGCCGACCTGCCAGGTGCCCCGCATGAGCGAGACTGTGGCGGCGCACCTGGGGCTCAAAAGCGTCCTCGCTCTGGGGTTCAGACGGTGTTCTTCTGAAGACAAGGAGATGTTCAGGGACACGGTGGATGCCATTAAACCCAGAGTGCCTTCACTGGAAGTTGATTGGCTGACAGATGAAGCGGCTGCAGTGCCAGCTGAACTGACGGCCGACCTGGAGGAGGGAGAGGAGCAGACGGAGGAGGCGAAGGAGGAGGAAGGAGGGAGAAGAGCACAAAAACGGAAGCTGGAGATTGAATCTGAAACCACAGACTCTGCCTTGTCCTGCACTCTGCGGCCTCTGAAAGTAAAGAGGATTGTTTCAAACCCTGCTAAGAAAAGAAGAACAAAACTGAAGAAACAGAAATGAAAGACCTTCACCTGTTGCTTCTGTTGTTTTATTTTGTTTATGTAATGTTGGAACTTTGACAGCCATCAAAACAGCTTTAACCGTATCGGTTTTGATGAATTGATCTGATCTTTTTACCGTTTTGTGATAAAACATAGTTTGCAGCTGTATAGTTACAACATTTCTTCTTCTATGAACCTTGTTTATAATGCTTAAAAGTTGTTCTGCAAAATCTAATAAAATACAATTCTGTTCAAGTTAAGAATGGATGCATTGTGTTTTATTTCTAAAGTTTTCTTGCATGAGTTGAAATGTGTGTAATAGAGTTCAAAAAAGGATGTTTATGAATATATATGTAATTTATTACATATAGCCAATAATGAAGTGCTTAGTTATGCAATAGTCATTATTTAACCTTAAATGTGCTGATAGTACCTGATATCCACATGGTGTTTTTAATCTGTTATGCAAAGGTTTCTATAAAAATCAAACTCACTTTATACTGAATTTGTCACCAAGAGAAGATTTTCATGTTTGTTCTTTATTATATTGTTTTTAAAGTTATAATAATAATTGGTTCTAACACATAATGACCACGTTGCAACTTAAATGCGACTCACAGGCGTCAGAATGTGCCAGTCTATAAATACATACTAACACCAGGTTATTAATTTTGGATTTGTACCTCTTGTGAGGTCATCAGTCCAAATGCACACAGAACAGACTTGGCATGTTGATTTTTCTTGAAGTGTTTGAAAACATCTTGTTAATTTCTTCAGTGGAAATCAAAACTTTATTAGAGAAAGAGAAAAAAAAGAAACACCTAACAGGAGGACATCTTTAAAATAAATCTCAGCAACGACAGAAAATAGAAGCTCTGTCTCAGCCATGGTTCCCTTTTAAAATTTAAGAGTTTATTCAATCAAATATCCATGCTGGTATAGCTGATGTGTTGTAACAGACTGGTATTCGCACTGGGTTTATGCCTAAATGATGCTGGTACAGGTTCTTCAGCTTTTTCACAGTTTACAATGGTTCTAGATTAAAAACATGTGTTCTTCAGTTTGACTGGATGTTAATTCAGAGATACACTCATCGTCCGATCTTGCAGATCTCCTAAAGAGAAAAAAAACAAAAAAAAAAAACAAGGCGGTTGTCTCAGCCAGTGAAGTTTGTGGCTGTAAACCATCAATGCTGGAGTCAAGATGGGAGCAGAACCGACGGACGGTTCATCTGAGCCGCTGCGGACAACATGAGGTACGCCGTCGATGGAGAAACCGGTTTTCAGAGTTAAATTAATGACTGTAGCATCTCTATGTGAGTCGGACTCGGAGCTTTTACTGACCAATGCTTTGTCCCGTTCTGGCCAATCTTTGTGGAATGTGAGAAAACCACAAATAGAAAATGAGCTTTTAAAATAGAATAATAAAAAAAGCAGATGCTGCCTGTTTGTCTTACATTTTGCAGAGTCACAAACATTAAACCACCAAAAAGAATGTAAAACAAAACAAAAAAACAAAAAAAACAGAGACTCCTACATAGAACAAGTGCTTGGTCAAAACCTTTGCTCATTGAAGCACACGGAACCGGTAACTACCCTCAAAAAAGTGGGTGAAGGGAGAATTGAAGTTGACTTTTTACAAATATCACAACTTCTATACGGTTAGCTGCATGTCACACTAAAACAAAATGACCCACTATATATTTTAATGTCTGAAAAAAAGAAAGAAAAAGATTTCAGAAAGCCAAGAAAAGTGTGTGATGAAATGTATTAAATGTTTCCTCTGACTTTTTGAGTAATTAACGTTTCAATTTATAACCCAGGTTCATCCAGTCCAATGATTGGCTTTAAATGTTTCGACATATTTATTGCCTTTTTTTAAAGCTCTCGCTAACTGGAAAGTGTACCAAAAACAACAAAGATGGAGTGCAGCAGTAAATACTACCACATGTATGTGTTTAATGTTAAATTACAAAACGTCATCTTTATAATGTAAAACAGTTCCCCCATTTGTCAAAACCAAACGTTTAAGATTTTTGAAAGAGACCCATTTGACTTGTTTGGAAAATTGTGCTTCATCGATGCTGTACATTCATCATTAAAAAGACACCGACTTCTACACAACTCAAGAAGAGAAAGACCTGCAACTCAAACTACAGGAATAAATGTGGTTTTGTTTTTAATGTAAACTACATGTTGCAGTTCTTGTGTTGTCTTGTACGAGATTTCCTTTGTTACAGATATTTCACTGAAGAAAAAACATTTCGGTAGGAGTCTGAAACACTTTCTTACAGCTTCTAATCCTACGTAGGCCTAAAACAGCCACATAATGACCACAGTGATATGAAAACGGAGGGAAACAATACATGGCGCAGTGGCACGATGGCGAACTGGAGAGGATGAACATGTAACAACGTAACTGCCTCGTTGATCATCATTTACATAGGTATTTGAACAGGCATTTCATACCAGCCCCCTGCTGGCAATGTCTGTAGAGAATGAGGAAATAGAAACAAAATTCACAATGCCAAGGCATCCTCTGGAACGTCCGAGCGTCGTGTTTTAGGAGCGGGAGCGCATGTCAACAGCACTGTAACTGTAAGGATATCTCAGGCATAGCATGACTTCACATTCAGGATGATGATTGAAGAGTTTTCACCTCCGGGCGGACTGCAGGAGTTCTTAATGAGACCCCGGCCCCGTCACGAGGATGGTTGACTTGTGGTAGATGTCACTGTTGAGCTCGGGCGACCCGCAGGTCCAAGTGAGGAGAATCCAGAAGCTGAAGTTAGCGACGCTCGTATGTGGAGCAGCTGTGAAACGGGCCGCTACTGAAGGACGAGACCGACCTGGAACACGAGCGTCAGCAGATTATTAGATGAGCTCTAACTCTGCATTTATTCACAACACAAATAAACTAACCAACACTGAAAACACTGAAATACAATGGAACTCCTGATTAAGTTAAGTCTTAAAACTTAGTAAAAACTTATAATTGTTTTCAGAGATTCAATGCATCATCTTTGTGGAACAGTTTATAGTAGTGTGCATAATCAGATTTAGTTTCTGTGTTCAGTTTATAACATAAAATGAGTCTGAGTTAGTCATTCCTACAGGCGGAGGTCTGAAGGAAGGAAGCAAGAGAGAAAGACAACAAAGGAAAGGAAGGCAGACAAGGAAAGAAGATGTAGGACGCAAGGAAAGAAGAACCGGCAAAGAAGAAAGGAAGTGAGATAGGAAAACTAGCGAAAGAACAAATGGAAGACACAAGAAAGAACGACCAGGACATCTAGGCAGTAAGGGACAGAATTAATCATGAAAGTACAAATATTTATTATTATAATCTTATTTTTGCATTCTTACCCCAATCCAGAAAATATAGAAATTAAATGCCATACTTTTCAGGTTTGTATAGGAACCCTATTCAATGCTCCTTTCACATGATTCACGTACTGAAACATGTTTTCTGACAAGAGACCAGAAATATCCTAGAATTAAAATCGTATAATTAATTAAACAGATAGTTAACGTAATGGTTTGGCACAACAAGGAGCAGCATCACCTGAAATGTTCTTCCACTGAAAACTGCACTGCAATTCATCTTTAGGACACAGGACTGCTGGCTTTTTGAATGATGAGATGCAAAAGATGTAGTAAAATGCTGCTGACCTTATCAGGGTCCATAGGGGGACATTTCCAATTGTAGAGGTAATACTGCAGATTTCCATCTCCTATGCCGAACTTCAGCTTCTCCAGAAACACCTTATTCTCCATCAGATCCAAGGCATTGAAAACATCAAAACCTTTCTGTCAAACACACACGCAACAAACACTGAGATGACGAGTCACCTTCTTAGGTTTCTACATTTACTGACACACAGCTCAGATATGTACATACACCGTTTAAAAAGAGATGTCACATTTTTTCCCCTCATTCCATCATTAAATCAAACTAAACATGCCCTGTTTTTTTATTTGCTAAATACCAGATTTTTACCTCTAAACAATTTGTAAAATTTTGAGCTTGTGATAGTTTAATTTACAACATTTAGCAAATTAATTTAAAGGCATCGCCTCAAAAATACTGATAGGCAATGATATCAGGAGAAGTGTTGATGTCCACATGTCTGCTTCATTCTTGGGTTCAACTTTCTGAAAGCACCACGTTTATCTTTTCAAGTACTTATAGAAAATTATTAACACCATTGGAATGCCCAGATTAAAAATCTCAATTTTCAAGAGGTGCTGCTTTTATAAGCAATAAAAAAGTGAGATTTTATTACCACTGTTAATTTTTTATTGGTAATGTAATTTTATTAAAATAATAATATTTAATGGCAGATTTTCTGTGTGGTCATTTTTTCAGTCTTACCAAGCGGCCAACAAACCTGACTAAGTTACAGAAGCTCTGGGGTCAAAATTTGAGCAAACTATTGTGGAAAAACGTGTGGAAGTAAAACCCAAGTTATGCCAAATATAAAAGAAAATGTATGTGGATGTGCTAAATATAAAAATATATATATAAATATGAAGAAAATGATCTGAAACATTTTCAGAAAATATTCTCTCCTTTCTTTACTCAAGATGTTTAGCAAAAACGGAATGATCTGGTAACAGTAAATGATCAAAACCACAAACGGTTTACTGATTTAATGTCAGACAGTGAGGAAAACTATATGCAATACGTGTAAATATCTGGCATCAACTGTGAAACGGAGGTTTTTGGCAGGAAGTGGCTCGTTACCATTTTTGCCAGGATCAGTGCATCATTCATTAAGTCCAGTAGTGGAGTTACAGTATGAACGCAGTAGAATGAGTAAGCTGCCTTCAGGCTCCTATGTAGAGGGTGATGCATCACAGTTGAGGGTAAAGTGTAGAAACTAGTAAAGTCTGTCAGTACGCCAGCTGCAGTCTGAGAGAGAGAAAAGCACGTCTGATAATAAGAAAAAAACAAAACGAGTTGCTAGCTTGAGGACAGGATGTACAAACCTCTACAACATAAGTGTCAATTATGTTTTCCTGTGGTAGGAACCAGTGAGCAACCTCTTCTTCTCCCATGGACGGTGCGAGGTGGAAACGTCTCAGGTATTTCTGCAGCAGCTCAGTGACCTGGTGGAGGTCACGTCTCTCCATCAGCCGTAGGCCTCGAGTCTTAGTGCTCTTCATGCAACACAGAAGCAAAAAAATTTGTTTGATTTCTCTCACTATTAGAAAAAAAAAAACGAGAAACGTGCAATCATTTACATCTGGTAGCCTGTAGAGCTTCATGGTTCTTTGCAACGTCATGTTTCTGCTAAGATGGGAAAATTTCACTTCCACGAGTTTCCTCGGGTTCAACGAACGATGCCAGTACCTGATGGGAGAGAACCCCGCCAAAAAAAACACAGGGTAATGAAATGGGGAGATGGCGTGCCACCATGTTCTAACATCGGGTACGGTTCGTCATACCTGCATGTAGACACGGGTTTAGGCAGCACAACTCCGGCTGTGTACACCGCCTGGAATATTCCCTCCAGGTTCACCCTCCGTGTTATCTCTCTGGATCAGCACAGGAGCAACGCGCTTCGAACGCAGCTTCTTATGAACACAAAGGAAGTTGATTTCTACCATCTTCTTTGTCCTGCACCAACAGGAACAAACAAGGGTTGAATCCCTGCCTGACAGACAGCAGAAACCTATAGACCCGGTTAGATGAGCTCACATGTCATAGACGCGTACGTCTGCAGGGATGGCACTGATGAATCCAACTAGCTTCTTATTTGAGGAGACTCGCACTCCACAGTGCCATTGCGGTAACCAACCAGGTGGACGCAGAGCCCTGAGGGACAGCGACACTTTCAGCAAGTGGATAATAAAGTAAAAGTAAAAGAGCTGGTGAGAAGGTTACACTGATTCGTCATGAAAATGTATATCTTATTAATTTGGAGCTTTTAAAGATTTGCTTGAACTTTTTCATTGTTTCAGCGTGGAGCAATTACGCAGCAGAAAACTTCAGTGATTATCGTACATTTTATTTAAACCATACAGGCTGAAAAATATGCCAAACCCTTTAATCAGTCTTTTTGTTGTCGCTGCATTTTTTTCTCAGTCGCTTTGGTCCATTTCTCAGATAAGAAGTAACTTTTTTTGGCCATGACATCAAGCGTGTGCTTGGAAGATTCAAGGTGAAGCTTTCAAACCCAAGAACAGCTATGCAGCTGACCGGCACGGTGGGGGTAGCATCATACTGAGGGATTGATTTCCACAGCAACTTGGAAAGATTTCTGGACGATAACTTGTCCCAGAAGTTATTGAGGAAAGCAATAGTGTTGTTTTGAGACCAAGTAATATGTTAATCGCATAATAACACAAGTACACAAATATCAATAAAATTTTATTTCTAACAAACAATTGTCACTGGAAGACATTTTATATATCCCAAACAAATAGAACAACTGAAATAACAAAGTAAATGGACATTAAAGTCTCCGTAAACAAAATTATTCCTTGAAATAAGGAGCAAGTGGAGACCAATGTGTGAAGCTTTTTGTTATTCAGACTTTGGTTAAATGAGAAAGAGAGACATGAGAAAAACAATCATGCAAACAAAAATCACACAGAATTGTTTTTGTAGCACTTGCAGCAAACTAATAACAATAAAGCGTATTTCTAATCTTCTGACATTAAGCTCCTGAAACGGCCCTAACCTTAATCCATACGGAAAATGTGCCGTTTGAGCTTAAAAGCCAGGTCTGCGCCAGCAAGCCAGTCAATTTTAATGAAGTACACCAATTCTGTCAATAATGGAGGTTAAAGAGCCACACAAAAATATAACAGAGCCTCGTTGATGTCTACAAAAAGGATGTGGCGTCTCTGTAAACTTACTAAAAGACAGTTCTCCTAATATTAGTGAAGGTATATGTGTATTTTTTTGACTCAGCATGTGTAATTTATCCCTGCGAGGACTAGAGAAAATCTGAATAAAGTCCAATTTTCACACCAAATTCTGCTTAAAATTACTTACATGTGTGCCCTACCCTAAAGATATATAATGGCTCAAATGAAATTAAAGCAGACATAATATTAATTTACAATGAGTGTATGTAAACTTCTCACCAGCACTGTAAACAAACGCAGAAGGTACTTACCATTTGAGAAAGTTTGATGAATAATCAAATCTGAACATGTTGTCATCATCCTCCACATAGTTTTCATTTAACAACGTGTACAACTCTTTCAACTACAACCAGAAAGACACCTTCAATTAGATAATTATCAGTGACCTCATTCGTTTCTTCTATCCGATACAAGCATCCCACTTACTACATCTGCATTACTAAGATCCAAGGTGTCCCACATAAAGCCTTGAGGTAAAGAATACGGCTCCTGTCTGATGTTTTCTTTGTCAGCTTCAATTGGACCGTGGCTTGTCACGACTTCATCTACGAAAATAGCACATCTCTCGCTCAGTGGTGAATTATTTTCCAAACAACACAAGAAGGAGAACATTTTCTATATTTTAAATTTCAAAAAGCAGAAGAGTCTTTTTTTGTTTTTTAATAACACTGCAGAAGAGCTGAGAGGTTAAATCCTGCTTGCGTTGGTCCTAAGGTGACCAGGTGTCCCCCGTAACATGAGCCCTGCTACAAAGATGGGCAGGAGCTGGGATGGAAAATGCTTAATATAATGACTCACAAAGGAAAAGCTTGGATGTGCAGTATAGCTAACAGTCTTCTGCAGCACTGCACCCTGAGCAACTCAGAAGGATGAAATAAAAGTCGTTAGTTGGAAAATTAATGCCCTTCGTAAACAGCTGCTAAACAAAACAGCCTTTACTGCAGCACAGCAGCCATTGATTGTGATTTTATTTGCTGACTTTATTTGAAACTTACTTAACTTTGGGACAGGCTGGGTGTCCCAGAACTGGTATTTGTGCTTGGTTGCCTCGTCGATACTCTTTGCTGGACCCTGGCAGGACAGCATTTCCATGGCTCTTTGGATGTCCTGGAGCTTCTGAATGGGCAAGCCAGGGTTCTGAAAACATTACAAAAAATGACATATATGTCTTATACATACATATAAGCTACTTTGGCCACATACATTTTTTCCTGCACAATGTGTGATGGTTTGATTGCTTTTATTAAGCTAATTTGGCTTTCTGGACTCAAGCCTAGTTTATAGAATAAGTAGGAGTTGAGTAAGCTTGGTGTTGGTTATTATTGCAAACAACTGTATATCCTCAAGTTGTAGCCTACCTGTAGTGCATTACAGAAGTATTTATACCTTGAACCTTGCCACATTTCTCCACTTTACAACCACATACTGCAAAGTAGTGCACTAGTAAAGTTCAGGGCAAGTGATTTGCTTCATGTGTTATTAAAACGAGTAGAGTAAAATACCATAAAATAAAAAAATAAAAAAAACATTGTTCAACGCATCACCACAAAATGGAAACAATACAGCACAACCTAAACTGATAGAAAGGGTGAGGAGAGAAATAAGAAGCATCCAAAACTTTTTGTGCAAATTACAATGTGGGATAAGAAAAGGAATGTTATCACCCAACCACATCATGGTGTGGGGGATGGATGTCCTCCTCAGGGGCAGAGAGAGCTGGTCTGTTGATGGAAAGATGGAGTTTAAACTGCACAAAAGTGGACTCTTAGATACAACTAAGGCAACTTCTGAAGGCAACAGGTTGCCTTTATTTAGGGGTATGAGAGTAAAGGACAATGAATATGAATGCACTCAGCATTATTTGCAATTTTAGCTATAAAATCAATTGTTAAAAATGCACGACTGGTCTTTATAACTTTACAATTATACGGTTGCACTTTGTGTTGGTATGTCATATAAAATCAAAATAAAAGACATTGACGTTTGTCATTATAAAGAGTCAAATAAAAAATATTCAAGAGGTATGAAAAGCTTTTTTCTTGTTTTTCACAGCACTAATATGATGCAGTTCTACAGATCCACTGTCATCACCATACCTTGATTTCCTGAGAGTCAGAAGCAGAGTCAGATTTGGCTCCAGAGCCCGAGCTGGGCTTCTCTTTTTTCCTCTTCTGCTTCTTCTTCTTCCGCTTAGCCCCCAGCTCTCCCCCCGGACTGCTACACACACACACACACACACACACACACACACACACACAGGACAAAAATGACTAGCTGACTCTGCTGGATACACACACACACACACACACACACACAAAGCTAACCTCAGCTACAGCAGCCACTGACAGCTCAGCTACTTGCTGTTAGCCGACTAACGGTTTGCTCTAATGGCTGTCATATCATCCAGGCGGGTAAAATAACAGGAACTACTACAAAAAAAAAGGTCAAATATCCTAGCGATACAAAACAATTTAAACTAAAAAAAAAAAAAAGAAGAAAAAACTCTTAAACAATTGCCTATCTGTCGCTTAGCTGGTGTTTGTGTCAGCTAACACCGACTAGCTAACTGCGCTAACCTCACACATATAAACAGGCGCTGCTCGCAGCACCGTTAAGCGTTTCTCCCCCCGCGCCCGACGGGGGGAGAAACCACCTCACCCCTGCATGAGCTCATTCTCCTCTTCGTTGTCTCCGTCTATCCCGCACGTATCCTGGTCGTCCAGCTCCAGGCTCTGCTGGCTGGCCGCGGACTCACTGTCCTCCGCCATCATCAAGATGCTTAAAAAACTGCCAGCAAGCGGTTTTTTTTTTGTTTTTTTTTTAGAGGCTCACTGACAGGAGGCGAGAGATGAGAGGGGGGGGGGGGATAAAAACAAAGAAAGTATCGGGAGGGAAATGGCACCCCCTGGAGGATGAGTGAGGTGGAACAGGCATTTGTCGTTTGGCAAAACTTCCCCAAATACACAGCGGCGGTTCGTGACCAGGTTTACCAGGGGGATGGAGGTCAATGTTTGTCTGTTTGCTTGTTTTAAGAAGACAAAAATGAGGGCACTGAACGGAAAAATGAAAAAGAAAAACCAAACGGGGGACGACGGGGAGGCAACAGGCTGTACTCGTGCCCCCACCAATCCAATCCAACTTTATTTATAAAGCACTTTAAAACAACAGCTGATACAAAGTGCTGTACATTAAAACACAGTAAAATAAGTAAAAAACTTTTACAGTTTAAAATTAAAAACACACTTTAAGACTAGATCCTGCTGGAGTTAAAAGCCAAGTAAAATAAATGGGTTTTAAGACGCACTTTGAAAGTGGACAGTGAAGGAGCCTCTCTGACCTGCAAAGGCAAGTCATTCCATAACTTAGGGCCAATGACAGAAAGGCCTGTCCCCTCTGAGCTTCCTTCTGGATCTTGGTACCTCCAAGAGCAGCTGATCTGATCACCAGGCTTAAATTTATTTTAGTTTTTTTAATCATTGCCTTTAAGACTTTAAAGTTGGTGTTGGTAGGTATTAATCTACCAGTCTTCCTATAACGCATAACTATCAGGTGATATTTTCAAATTTCCTGTCAACTTTAAACATTTAACTCAAAAACATGCCTCCTGGCTGGATGATTTGATTATGATGTGCATTGCTAGTTTTACTTCAAATGTTACATAACGCATGTAGACCATAAAAATACAATTTCTTTCATTTCACCAAATGCTTTCGTCCATGTTTGCTGTATCCCCTACACGGCTTGTGGTAAACCGTAAATAAGAGTTCTTACGCCACAAATAATTCCAGCTTGGTTGTTTATTCAGAATAACAGGCTTAAAATATAAAGCAACCAATCGATTTACACCCTCAGTATTCTGTATTGCTGCTCCACCTGAAACTGGAGGTCGTTGTGGGACACTGTGAAAGAAAACCTCATTCATTACACCAACTCACAAATGATTTTGACAGAGCAGAGGTAAGAACACAACTGTACACACTCCGTAACATGATTACTATGGATGCACAAATCTTGGTTGAATTGATGATTTAATAGTCAGACTCAGAAGCATCACCTTATTATTTTCAAATAATAATAAAAAAACACACTGAAATAAACATTCATTCTCCAAAAACCAAAGGATAGAGTAGCTTCACGTACAATCACACTTAGCTTCATCTTTCCTGAAAAACCTACTTACTCTCAGGGAACGCCTTGCTGATTACTGTAAAGGCTTTGAGGATTGCAGCAGCTGGTAGACATGTCTGCAGTGTAGCTGTAGTAATATCTGCGTGCTGAGGAAAGCACAATGCATGCTTCCCTTCACAAGGGAAAGAGAGAGGGCTGAGGTAGAGGAGGAAAGCTAAAGGCAAAGCAAAGGTACAAATAAATAAAGTTGCAGAATCAGGATGTTCAAAGGCACTTGGATTATGTGTGTAAGGAGAGAAAAAAAAAAGAAGCTAAAACGCAGCAGAGATAGTTGGCAAAATATTATGCAGCATTTGTTTCAGCTCCAACAATAAGCCAGGTAAGAAGAAAAAGCCCTTAATATGTTACAAGAACAAAAGAAAAAAACTGCCCATTTTCAGGTAAAATACTTCATGTTGGCATTTAAAAATCTTAGAGGTTAACGTTTACAAAAAAAAGCATCTGAAGCAGACGTATAAAAGTGATGCATAGCCTCAAAAACAAAAATATGCAAGTCAGTGGTTCAGCAAATATAAAACAACCTTCATAAGATCAACTTCACAATTATAAAGAGTGAAATTACGTGTTTTGTAGTGGTGATTTTCCGTTACCAGCAAACTGGCGTCACATTATCTGCTCAGCATGTAGTCATTTTATTTGATCAGACCTAAAAGGTGACGCGAACAACAGTCATACTGAAAACCATTTAAAGTACAGGGTTCAGATGTTTATGTTGAGGCTGATGCTCCAGTAGGACTCAAAGCAGAGTCTACAGATTCCTATTAAGCTGTACAGTTACATGTCCTGTAGTGCACATGTGCTCCAAAGCCATTAACACCAGTCACTGTGGTTTAACTGGGGGTTTACTCTCACTTTTAATGGGTACTTCCTGGGATTTTGCCAATATGGCTCAAGAAAAAACGGCTATGGTCAAGTCATCAATTATTTCCACCACAGTCCATTTACACCTACAAGACTCCTTATATAAAAAAGGCATATATTTGTTGTGCATAAAATCTCCCAATATCTTGGCTCCAAAGTCTGTTTGTCAGCCGCTCAGTGGTCGTCTGGTGGATCTTCCTAGAGGGACCTGAATTGTTCAGTTCTGGACTTAGAAGAGATCCCAGTGCGGAAATGTGTTCTCAGTGCTTTCATAAGAGCAAAAGGTTTGAATTTAAAAGCATGTATCCTTCATGGTCTTGTTGAAGCAGTGGAAGAGCACCGGCAGTGGGGAGGTTTACATTTTTGTGTGTTGATTATACAGCTTCATGTTTGTTTTCTTGCATTTTTCATCCTGTTCAGGGTGATTGCATATAGATTCTCTGTGAAAAACCATCGTAGTGTAAAAGTAAAAGAAATCACAAGTTAATCTTCAAAATCCATCATGTTTTTAGTGTAAAACCCTCCCTTTTATGTGCTTCTGAACATTAATCACAGATTAATAAACTAGAATATCATTAAATCGATTTCAGCACACATTAAACTGAGTGACATATTTCAAGTATTTGTTTGAGAATTTGATTGACAATGGCTTACAGTAAACGAAAACCACAAATTCAGCTTCTCAGACCAGTAAAAAGTAATGTTTAATAATAAAATATAATATTATGGCTCATAATATATTGGGGGCAGCTAGATTGTTCCTATAATCATCAAAAATAGTTGAAATAAACACTTTAAATATAAAACTGTGTGAATAATGAATCTCTACAAGTATTAAACAATATTTTAATTTATTCAGAAGCACCTGCAAAGTGAATTTTAAAGCTGGGTTGTTACACTGTCGCCACTTTGCATAAAGATTTAGACACAGAGAAACTTCCAGAAATGATTTTAGTAAATTATGGCTTGTGATTATATGAGGACCGACTAGAAAAATGTAAACCTCTCCTTTAACCAGCCTCTGCGACTCATTTAAGGTTGAAGGCCAGCAGGGGGCGCTCCTCCCTTCTCTGCCAGGGGCTTTTCTTCTCCTCCTCTCCATCCTCATGTGCTGCATCATCATCTGGGGAGACAGACAGCAGCGCGTGATCAGTCCTGAAAGTCATTTCCTCCGGCGTGGGCAGAGGAGGAGGAGACGCAGGAGACGCCGGGGAAACCGAGGGTGGTTCCTCTAGTATTTGGACATCCTCAGCTGCTTTCCCCTCCACAAGCCCTGATAACTGGTTCTCTCCCTTACGCTCAGCTTTGTCTGACAGGGTGAATCGGGTTTTCCCGCCGTCAGCCTCTGGGCTGCGTTTCTCCTCAACGCCGCCTCCCCCTCCAGATCATCCACGTACACCAGCTGGGTGTAAGCTGTGGCAGTCTTTCTCTCGGAGGCCCTCTCTTCCCGCTCTGCGTCTCCCGCCCTGCGCCCCGCTCTGGGCTCATTCAGGTCCACCCCAGAGTCCAGACTGGCGTCGTTGCCGTGCCTACCACTGCCGTCATAATCTTGCTGATCTCCTGAGCTCTGTGAACTGTTTTGACAGCCCGCCCGCTGGAGGTCGATGTACGAGTGGCGGATGTGAGCGTTGGAGCGCCCGTCCAGAGACACAAACCACGCCCGGGGATGAGGCAGAGGTTTCCCTCCTCTCAGCTCCATTAGAGTCTTTTCAGCCAACAAGGTATCCTCTTTGTTTATTTCAACAAGAGCCGTTTCCCCAAGAGCAGTAGGGATAGACAGAGACTCCGACAGGCCGAGAGCCTCCGCCTCGCCCTGCTTGTTGGGGTCTGGGGTGCTGTCGGACGGGCTGGGCCCCAGGGGCTGCTGGGAATGGGAGGCGTTGAGCTCAGCCTGGATGGTCTCCAAGTCACTTTGCTGGTCGGTCTGCAGCAGGAGGGCCTGACCAGACAGCGGGTGTTCACCAGGGAGGCGCATGTAATGTGCGGGGATCACCAGTGTGGGGCGCACTCTGGAGTAGCCCTCTCCCGCACTCAGCAGGTCCACCGAGCCGCAGCAGAGCAGCTGGCCCGGTCGGGAGAGCAACTGAGGGTTGGGGCGCTCCAGGTGGTCTACAGAACGGGACAGCAGGTGGTCGGGCGCCCTGCACTCCCCTCCTTCCGCCCTGCAGGGGGAGTGAGGTGGAGAAGACGGAGAGATGCAGTCAATAATGCCAACGCTGCTCAGCTGGGTAGCAGACACCTGGCCGTGATTGGACGACGAGAGCGCATCTGAAATCTGGTTGCTGGACGAGCAGACGGAGGTGTACGACTGCCGGTAGCCCCTCTCTGTCCCGCAGGACAGGGCCGCCTTCAGCTGGAACGTCTCTGCGGACTGCCGGTAGTCCCTGCTGCGAGGCGTCAGGTTGCCGAGGGACGAGCCGTGGTGGCTGTTGTTGCCGAGAGAGCAGCGGCTGTGTTTGCTGAGGTGGATCAGACTCTGCTGACGCCGAGCGTCTTGGGGCTCGTACGACGAAGGCTTCAACATTGGCGTGGTCATGTCAGGCTCGGTTGCTGTGGAAACGAGCTCCAGCTGCACCTAAACAAAATAACATTTGGTCATAAAAATTGTTTTAGACTCATTCAGGGTTGAGTACAGATATGAAGCAGCTGTCTAAGAAAATAAGATGCGATTCTTTAGCAGAACCTTTGGATAAAACTTTTTACTTCAAGGATCTTAAACATGTTACACTATAATAGAGTCACTTCTTTTAGCCTCTTTAGAAAATTATACATTTGATAAGTCAAGGTAAGTTTTCAAACTTTTCCAGCGCAGCACTTTGGAGATAAGAACAATACAAATGAATTAAAGGAGATAGTTTCAATTCATTATTATATAATAACACTTTTTTGTTGTCATTAACATTTTGTGATAATATTCTATAGTCAACAGCAGGGACAAAATAAATAAAAATATAACAACATTTTATGTTTTTAAACATCTCTAATAAATGTTCTCCCATAGTTTTCTGCCCCTTTACCTTAGCAAATAGTAATAATTTTGGTAATTCTGTTTGGTGCAACTTAACTTCAGACGGTAAGAAAAAATGTGAATGTGTCTTTTTTGTTATCTTTAAATATCTAGTCTCAACTATAAATAAACTGTTCCAACAGTTTGCTTTTAATCAAACATTAGATTGCACTTCGCTACCAAAGTGTGCAGCCTGAACCTCAAACATTTTCAAGGATTTTATACAGAATTCAAGCACTTTCCAAGCCCATAGTGGTTAAACATAACATGTATGATCTTTAAAGCCAAAGGAGGAACTGGAATGTAAGCTGAATGGCTCAATTGAGCCTTAAAACCTGAATGGTTTTCAGACTGCACAGGTTGTGGTGCTCTAGCTGCACAAGACTTCCCCATTCTGTCGCTCTTCCTCATCTTTGATCCTTCAAACTTAGAGAGGAGGTGTAACGCTGTCAGAGTGAATCCTTTCTGAAAAGCTTGCAGGCATTGCTGAGAATGACTCACTGAGGAGGCTGTCACAACTGTTGATTTCAATTCCAGATACACTTACTGCTTTACTCTCCACAATCTAAATCTGGGGACAGACAACACGACTTTCACAGTGTTCACAGATTTTGGAAAGACATGAAGTTCACACTGGAAGTTCAGCAACTTATTGTTTAAAGAAAGCATTTTTATCTTTCTGTTTATATAGTATTTTAAATGTTGGCTTTATGTTAATAACCTTTCACTAAATAGGTCAAAGAGGCAAAATTTATTTACATGGCATGTTTCCAAAAACACAGGCAACACAAAGTACTCTACAAGGAAAAAAACAAACAAAATGCTAAAAGACATCAAAAGGTAAAGGAATCAAATCAAAGAGTTTAAAAAACTTCACATTTTAGTTTCAAATATCCGAGTGTCTCTCACTTTTCATTTTTACCACTATGTTTATAATCGATTAGTTTATTATGTCTACTATTTTGCATTTATGATAATGTCATACATTCTCTCAAATATTTTAAGACAAAATTAATACAAGTATATAAAAATCACCTCACTGCTGTTGTAGTGGCTCTATTTTATTGGCTTTCGGTGATCAGTACTCACAAACCGACTGCGACAATATTCAACCAAAAAAAAAACTTGTGCTGCTGACAGAAACTACTGCAAACCTTTAGTGACTTAGTGGTAACATTTAGTAAAAAAATCTTTGACATGTAAAAAGCAGAAGAGTTCCCTTTATAAAATGAATAATTGTGTAGACAAACCTCATTGCTGATGAGGTTCATGTGGGACATTGAGGTTGCTTGATCCTTCTTTGTGCCGTCAAGACCAGCTGACAGAGTGAACTTGCGATGAGACCCACGAGGCTTCAAACAGCGGCGTCTGTTCAACACAGACAAAGCGGAGCGCATGAGTTAGTCGTCCAACTCCTGTTGGATCTATATGTTGTTACATATAGAAACAACGATGCGAATCATTTTTCCCCACCATTAATACTGAGCAACCCCAATTTCTACAATTGACCTGTAAACTAAGATGCTTACATTATTTGGTTATGAGTCCAAAACAATGGAAATTTTATTTGTAATGCTACTAGAGTAGAAAATACAGTAAGTTATGCTGCTTTAACTTAATGTTCTTTACAACTGTCAAGGGGAGCTACTTTAGTGAAAGAGTTGCATCCTTAGTGTACAAAGGAGCCTTATTGCTGATCCTTCCTCTAATTCTTTTAATTTAAGTATGTCATTTCCAATCACTACACAGTATTTTTCAAATCATGCTTTAAATTTGCCCTTACTGTACAGTCTCTTATTCTTATTTGTTTGTTTTTGTATTTTTTATTTTTGTAAAAATCTGCATTTTCTCAACCAGGATACCCAATTGTAATCCCAAATAGCTGTGCATTAGGTCTGATCAAGGTCATTTTAAATGATTGGCTTTCAGAGTCCTTGACTAAGGCAAAAAAGCAACCTCTTGTGAATCAGTAAGAGATATTGCTGTAAAAAGTTGATTACTATACATACCGGCAGTAGTACAAGAGCAGGCCCAGCAGGGACAGCAGAATAAAAGCCATGCCTCCCAGTATGGCCAACAGGAACATGGTATGGTAAGCGCTGATGTCCCTTGCCACAATTGGACCTTCAAAAAAAATTACTTTATTGACTAAAAAGACAAAGAAACGGCTAATAAAAAAACTTTACTTATAATTTTGTCTAATTTCTTACCTGAGTTCAGAGGAGACATGGCAGCCACCCAATACCCAAGCTGAGGAGCGAGGTAGGTCAGAGTAAGCTGGTTCCCCACCTTCTGTACCTGACCCGAACTGCTCTTGATCCAGGCACCTAAACAGACAAAAACACATGGATTAAAATCCAACTTGGCCAAAAGTTACAGTGTCAAAAAGAACTTCAGAAGAAAGTGACAAAGTTAAAAGTGGATGAGCCAGACTAAATTCACATCCGACTCTCCCACATTAGTTAGCGCTCCACAACTTTAAATTTTGCATCAATAGTTTTAAATGGAGAGAATGATTCAACTTTAAATTAGAACATATAAGTCTTGTGAACAAACAAATCCCCAATTTGTCTTCTTATATTTTTTCCTCTGGCCTCATTTTCTCTTGTTCTTTCACAATATGGCGACATGTAAAGAAAAGGTAATATGCTGATTACTAATACTCGATTAGTTTGTTGTGTAACACAGAACAGGAGTGGGTGCTACCCAGAAAAACACCAAATTTGGTCACTACGCCCTGGTCAATATTCCTTTTCTTTGAATAGTGATATAAAATGAAAACATTTTTACCCCGTCCATAAAGTGACTTTGCTATATTGTTTCAAAAAAGAAAAAAAAAAACAAATACCTGGGGCATTACAGCTGCTCTCTTAGAGTACCCAAGTTAAACTACAACAAGCATTCTATTTGCACGGTTAAAGGATATTTGACTAAAAGCTGGAAAAGTTAAACTTTTGAATCAAAAAGGCTGCAATATCCAAGCCCACCACAAGGAGGCAACCTGAAAATACCAACAGAGAGCCACAAAAAAGAAATCACTAAACACAGCAGCAGTTTGACCAATGTCATTACAATAAAACCACAACAAAGCCAAAGGCTCTGATTGATTGGCTTACAGGGAATGTGCACTTAGAGGAAACATTCAATGGAGCCTTTACACTTCTGACCTGATGCGTGTTAGAGACAAATAAACGATATTTACACAAACATTACCAAGAAATATTCAGGAATTTGCACAGACATTTAAAAAAGGGAAACTTAAAAGGGAGGTGGGGGAGTTTTAAAGAGCTAAAAATATAAATACAATAGAGGTCAGAGGGTAAAAAACATGCCAGCCAGAGGAAACAACAGTGGACAGACAGGAGGAATGGAAAGATAGATAAGAGAAATGAAAGACAGGATGAAAGAAATGACAGCGGCTGTGTGACTCAGCTCTCCTCTCACTGTGTTCGGGCCTGCTCGGATCCACTGAGGTCCTGTCTGAACCGTTTCCACCAGGGACTCCTCTCAGAGAGCGGCTGACCCGTTTAATAGTGACATTTAATGACTCTGTTCCCACGCTTCCACACAATGCAACGCAGGTACAGTAAAATAGTGACTGCTAAAGCTTTGCAAACATTTAGAAAGCGCACAATCCTTTTACTCGTCCATGCAAAGTCAACACAGCCGGCTATAGTTAGTAGCAGGCTCGTCTCAGGGAGCTGCTCCGATTTGCATTCGACTCCCACCTCAAGATGAAGGTGCGTCTGTTTGCAGACCACAGACGCACACAGAGGCAGCAGGTGAACGCGATCTGTTTGTATATGACATCATTTCGCTCCATGCCAGCTTGACATCCAACAATGTAACAGCTCGTCCGTTATACAAGACAAACAGGTTTTTGTGTGTCGTCCATGTGGATATTTCATAAACAAAGCCGCTTTCATTGTATCCCGGCTTTTATCAGACCCCAAAAGGGATTTCAATGTTTCTTCATTGTTGGATGGTTATCATGGTTACATAACTCCAAATATGTATTTTAAAACAGCCATGTGTCCAGAGAGGAGACTTATTCAGAAGTGAGGGCTCTGTTGTCACTCAGTTGGTGAGTTGCTAAGGAACAAGGGGTGTAGCCTGGAGCAGGGTCTGGGTTTCTGTTGTGGAAATATACGCCGATACAGGCTGTGTTTCTGTCCTCTTTAGGTTCCCGTCAGACTATTCTCAGTAAGCTCTGGATATGGATACCTTGAGCACTTTAAAGTTTAGTGTTTAAAGCCTTTAAAACAGGGTCTGTCGAACCCTTGATTATTTTCTACCATGTCTGAAGGTATAGCTGGACAATATGGCTTAAAAACCTGTCACAACATAAGCCTTTCACATCAGTTATCGATAATCATCAATAATTTTACATTAGGTTTCTGTTTTAAACTAGAGGCGTTACTTTTCCTGTTTAATCCACAATTTTTATTCCAAGTTGCTGTTTTTTTTTTTTAAGTAGTTATGAGGCACGGTGGCGAAACCTGGAACTGTTGCTGCGCAAGTTACTCAACAAACTGTTGGTAGGCAACCAAGAGTTAGTTGACGCTTCAAACCTTGCTCAAGGTTTGAAGAGTTTTTAAAGTTTTTTACAAATTAAAATTTGTAAAAATATTTGTGTTCAGGGTGGTGTCCACTGTGCTTCCACACATACACAGCATTTTGCATGTAGTCAAAAGAGTTACACGTGCTGCCATCTGTCCAGAACACCTTCTTTGACATGTTTGAACCATCCTCTAAGAGGTTATGATAAACTATACACAAGATTTATTCCAATAATGCTTTTCTTTTAGTCAGTCTGTCAGTTTCGGTGGTCAGTCGTGGCTTGGTAGGTTTACCCTTTCCATTTTCAGATGGTGAAATAAACAGAGCTGTGCGAGACTTTTAAAGATTGAAACACTGTTTTAAAACCTAAATCTGCTCTAAACTGAACCTCAACTTTTTCTTTGATTTCTAGTGTTTCACTTTTTTGTCTGTAACATAAAAAAATAAACTAAAGGAATGGTATGCCTAATTTGTTTTTAGCTTAAAGTTTTTCCATAGAAAAACATAATGGCAACAGATAATATTTTACTACGATTTATTTTATGTACAAAGACCCTCAATATGGCCGAAACATAACCAGACAACAAAGAGCTACTGTCTTTTTCAAATAATAAAAATGTATTAAGCCAAGATATATAGGGAAACAAACTAAACAAAAACAGAAAGGAGTGTTTGTATGCAAACCAAACTCCATGTAAATGCAAATCATGCTTGTTATATTACAAACAAGATCAGACAATGCATTAGTCATTGCAGTAGTAGGATAAATGTCATTTACTGCTCGCTTCTGTAGCCTATATGTTGACATAAATGTTATGATTTTCTGTTAGTCCCCTCAGCTAAAACTATCAAACTATTTCAGCTCTAGATAAAACATTAAAACACATCTAATTTTACTAGGAAAAAAAGTCATAAAAACCTTTTTTTTCTGCACAGGAAGAGCACAAATACAACAAAGACATAGAAGAAGTCAGGAAATGTGAGCCTAATGTAGCTGCAGAGGAATGTTTAATAGCGCAGGCTTGTGCAACTCCACTTATGATCGTTTCATTGTTTTTCAGAGCCAACTGTCCAAGAGGAACTGGGTGTGTCCCACAGTGGGACGTTTCATAAACACAGATTTCTGGAAAAACATCAGAAGGTATGTCGAGGCGTTAAGCGTTCATAAACCAACGCTGCAAAACTCTTTGCTATTGTGTAGTTTGAGATTTAACAGAGCCGGGGGAGATTATGCATTCATGGCCCAAACTTGTGATGCATAACACTACTTTGATTTGCAGATTAATGTGGAACTGGGTCTGGTCGCTGTATGACTTCATGAATCAAGTTATTCATTACCGACTCTGACCTGAGTGGCTGCACAGTAAGAGTATGCACATGCTTTGTAATAATTTGCATACTGTGGTATTTTAGTTAGTGATTTACCTTTAAGTGAAGATTCAAAGAGTTACATGAAGCAACCTTGACCTTTGACTTTTTCATCTTCAAGGTGGCTCTGCTTACCAGAACATTTAAGATGAATCCCATTTCACCAAAAGCCCCTCAGTTTTCACCCACTACCCAACATTTTTAAGAGTTAGTGAGCCCCAAATGTTTTTATTTAGCGTAGAGGGAGTGCTAAGGGAAATAGTTTAAAAAGTGGCTTTTTGGTACTTGCAAATCACCTGACAACTGTAAATATTTTCTCAGTTAACATGTTTGAATGGCACAGTAATCCCTGTAATGTATAACATCCAACATTTGATAGCACCATTTATGGTTTCCCCACTGTTGAATCATAAAGGATGTTTCTGTTCTATTCTCTTCATCCCCCCATCTCAACTTTTTTAGATTTTTCTTAAGATTTGTTGTGACTTCATGGAGATTTTAAAAGTACAAATAGACTATTTTGTATATTTAAAGTTCTGTGAGATGCAATTTCTGCATGTTTAATCTTATACAAGTTTTTTAGCTTTCAGAAACTTTTACCGAATTTGAATTCTTTAAATAAGTAACTTGTTTCTGAATCCAAAGAGAAAAACCGTGTAAAAAAAGAGAGCACCACTGTTGTTTAAGTGACCTCAACTTAAAGTAGGGCTATCCTGTGTCTTCGTCTCTAAGCCAAAGTCACAGTGGAGTGGAAAAGAAACACTCTCCCTAAACGTCCTGAGCAGACGCTGAGGTGAATGCTGGCGGATTCGCTGGCGATCAATCGTTTCCTGCTATTCCATTTTTCTCAGTGCTCCTGATTAGAACAGACATAAATAAAAACAGATCTTTTGGTCATAAAACCCTGAATCAGATAAGTTTTATTGTTTTAATCAGCTGATTATTACAGAAAAACGTTTCAGATCCATCCAAACCATAAAATAATAATAATACATTTTATTTGTAGGCGCCTTTCTGGACACCCAAGGTCACCTTGACATAAAAACAAGTACATTATAAAATACATACCAGCAATAAAAAAAAAAGTTAGAAATAAAGTTAGAAATAGTATGTTTTATAATTACCCATTTGTCTTGGCTGACTGAGCTTGTTTTCTTTTCTATTCTTATGTGATACGCAATCACTGATTAACATTAGTTGTGGTATTTCATGCATATTAAAACACAAATCAATTTAAGAGGGTATTTGTTAAAAGCTCAATAGAGAAGAGTGAAATAAATAAACCTGAAAAGCCTCAAAACTTGTTTGATTTTGACAACTCGTGAAATTGGTTATGCAGATTAAATTCAAACATATTGAATAACTTAATGTCACATATTCCTCTCTACTCAGTGTTTGAAACTCATACCTACTTACCTAAACGAGGGTCAAATCTCCAAGCAGGGATGTGATCATTTTCCCTGAAGTTGCTGTCTGCCGGCAGAGGAACGGAGAACGTGATTGGTCCGTTCACCTGCAGCTCCGCTCCATCACTGGCCAATAGGTGTACAGAGATGGCTGCTACTGGAGTCAGCTCAAACTTCTTCTCTGTGCCTGCAAGAGCGCAAGTGAGAGAGCGTAAGAGAGAAAAATGCAGCAAAAAGGAAAGTAAGCGAGAGGAAAGTAACAGTGCAGGAGGAGGGGTGGAGACAGGAGCAAACAACGGGTTGTTACAAAGAAAACCAAACAACTTAGATAAAGGAGAGTCATTGAGCCGAACAGGAAAGAAAGCAAAGGAAAACAGGAAAGAAGGAAACGGAGCGGGAAAAAAACCTGGATACAAGAAGATGTTGAGTGTCACAAAGAAAAAAAAATATGCCAGCAGGAAACATATCTGATATCTGGAGAGTTGCTTAAGCTTAGGGAGAAATGGAGACATACAAAATTATTATAACACATATCAAGACGTGGATAAGATTCCCTGAAAGCATGCAGCCATGGGGCTTGTGTTGGAACAGAGAGCACACAAAGGGCTTATTGTGTTTCAGTAGATGAGACAGAAAGGCCTCCAGAGGTAGTGGCTGTACTTCTCCTGACTCACTCGACTCCCTCACTGCAGCTTTACATTCCTCTCAGCTGTGACTTGTGTTAAAAAAAAACAAAAAAAAAAAAACGCTCCTTTACCTACTTTGTGCTGGAGCTGTTAGTTTGATCCTCACCTGTGCTGTTGCTGCCCAAAACCTGCAGGTGGGGAAAGTGCTGGATGCGTGATGGTGAGCTTGCCACAGTAAGCAGAGCAGTCAGGTTGGCAAAGGTCGTGTCGGCAGGAAGACTGAGAGCTCTGCGCAGGAAATGGATGCTGGGCTGGCCTCTTAATCCTTAGAGAATAGCAGACGGGTCACAGAACCATTTATTCAAATCAAATAAGGCAAATATTTTAAAGCATGCAAAAACATTGATGGTTGAGACTGATGAGACACTTCCCATAACCAAAATAATGGTTTCAATTTGTTGTTTTCCTGCTAACATTAACAACGTGAACTAAATTTGGTGGCTTGATTCCAGACTAATCAGAAGTAAAGTTAAAAATGTGCCATGTTCCAGGCAGTAGAAACACCACTTTACTCGCTACCAAACACTCTTCAGTGTGGACATTGTTACTGAAGGAGAAGTGTTTTATCAGTAAGGACAACAGGAATGTGATGATACAGCTATGAGTCGGTTGTTTTGTTTTGTATTTTTAAACCCCCGATTCACAGCAACAGCTAAACAATGTTATCATCAGGGTTGTTTACATTTGCTGATTAGAAGAAAGATTCGATTTTTAGGCTACAATCAACTGTAAAATCAGCTGATTCCAGTCACCAGCAGCAGCTCTGCTCCCTTACACATCTAATGTTATTCTGTTGTGGACATATTCTACAGAAATGTACCATAAAATTAAGAGAAATGGCTAAAATTACTCTAACCCTTTTAATTTAATTTAGCTTCCTGTTTCACCATGTCCCTTGAAAACCAAAGTATGTGTAATTCAAAACCATAACATTAGCATATTTTTGTTTGCAAAAATCATCTTGAGATGTTTTGCAAGATTTGCTTTATTGTGTATACAGTTCATGTTAACCTGAGTGACTAATATTCAATTCTTCTTTTGCACTTTGACAACTCCTCAGGCCATAACTTTATTTGTGTTAAATGTGCTACTTCAAAAAAATACTTGGAAATGTTATTTGCACTTTAAACGGCAACAATGTTGGAATCCTGTCTTCTTTTTTTGGAAGGTTATGTGCAGCAATTTTGACCTTTTTGTAAGACTATAATAAAGCAAAAATAAAGCCTAAAAAATCTCACAACTTTGACCACAATCTTTTGGCAAAGGGCAAAAGATTGTAATTACAGGACTCAACAACCCAAAAAAAACATTGCAACATTCTGGAGGGACTGACTAAAGATGAGCTAAAGGGCCAAATCTTGTTTGAAGCTACAAACTCAAGAGTTGTTATGGTTTGATTTTTTTCTAAAAATAAATAAATAAATAAATAAAAGAAAAATAAGCATTATGATTGAAGTTTTGAGGATTTCAACTGACGGAGAAATAAACCCCCTTCTAGTCCCTCCTGGAACAGCCATAGAGGAAGACATGTGCAGGAAGTAAGAAGATCAGGGGGTTTTCAACATATTTCTGCAGAACACGCTAGATTTTCCATCTGATTAGCAAAAAGCTTGCTTTTCAAGTTCTGGGCCAGTAATGAGTTTTTGCCCACAGAGACAGACTAGCTCACAGATTTGTGCTTCCTTGGTTTACGGTCCAGATGTGCCCACTGTGCGTTTATAAACAACACCTGGGACATGGTCCGCCATCCAAAGCAATACCAGAAGATGCAGGAACTGCAAAGCCATTTTTGCTACATGCCGTAGAAAGCTGATGATGCTGCAAGTCACTCTTGAATTAGCTAAACCAGCTACAACTCTCCTTACTTTTCTTAAATAGGTTGCTTTTGTTGCTTTTTCTTAAATTATAGCAATGAGCGATTTCACAACTTACTCTCATGAACACAGGTATTTTATCTGCAAGTCCTCCAGCTCTGAAAAACATTTGCTAAAACAACCTCTGCACCCAATAAGACATTCACAACCCAGCTATAATAATATTTGCTGAAAAGAACGGTGCACTTTAAGACCGAAACCCAGAAACTAACGAAATGCTTGTATGTTGGCTAAGTTTGCTGGCAGTGATTAAAGCAGCTCTAAAGTTTAGCTGAGTGTGTCCTTTAATAGAGCTGTTACAGATTAAGATTGAGCAGCATTATGAATTAGAGGAGTGTAAAGAAGCAAAAACACATTTTCAATAATAGTCAATAGTAAAAAAATAACTTTGAGTCTATTACTTTGCAGATTTTCAATGAAGAAAATCCAAAATTGGAGTAAAGAAAGTAAAGGGAAATTTAGTCACTCAATTTATTTCTGTGTAGATGTCAAAACCCCAAACACCGCAATAAATACATGCATTTTTTTCTCACCAGTGTTTGTTTCCACATGTTTTACAAAGCATTTTTACTTTTCCCCATCCTTGCCTAATGCATTTTTATAAATTCAGTCATCAATCAGGCTTAATGGAAGTAACTGTGGATCGATGCCGTAAAGATAATGCACAGGTCGACCTTTTCTCTCTCAACCATTCTGACGCCTACTACTGACATTTCCCTGCAAAATAAAAGCAGCCCCCATTTAATTTCTCATATTGGCTGCCTTTTATGTACTTATCCCACGCTTATCCATACATTACATATTTAATACAATAAAAAAAAAGAGCGCATGTAGCCAGACTAAGCAAGGTGATGTCATTGTGGCCTGTGTTGAGAGCACATTCCTGAGCAGTGAGGCAGGCCCAGCAGCCTACGAGTGCTCTGACTCCACTCTTTTTCTGGTGCTGTGAGACTTTTTTTAACCTCCAGAATGAAGTCCACTTTCAAACTTGTTCTGACTATCTTGTTAATTTTAACGTCGTTTCCTTTTTATGAGGCTGTTTTTTGTTTTTTTTTTTGCAAAATGAAGCAATCCCTTCACTGATCTGTGTGTTCCCTTCTTCAGTTTTCCTTTTTCCCTCCACTTTTTCTCATCTCATCTGTTCCTCCTTCTGTTGGACACTCTCTGCCCATCCCCCTTTCTAGTATTTACCCCCATCCTCCCAAACTGCTCCACCCAGCACCCCATAACCCAGAACACTGTATTCTTCCTCTCCCCTTTTATTATGTTTATTTGGTGCCATACGCCAAGGTTTATTATCCCCAAGGTGCTTCTGCAGTAACACAAAACGCGGTGAAACAAAGTGTTGGAAACTGCGCTCCGGCACGTGCTCGGCCTCATGCTTTCAGGAGGTTTCTCCACATTAATGGAGTCTGCTGATTATTTTTTTCCTTACTCTTTGTCAGAGACAAAAAGGATGAATTACACCCCCGCTGGTCACAAACTCACAAAAGAGCCAGCAAACAAAGAAGATGAATTAATTCACATGACGAAGACAGCCTTGTCTAATGTAATTTGTCCTGAGCAAAAAAAAGCTAAACTACAAAGACACAATTGTGAATAATTTCCCGCAAATTGGATTTCTACTTCTACTGTCATTCAATCTACATAAATGACTTAATTTTTTCTATTGAAAGCTATTTTCTGTATTAATTCTTTCACGTTTAATCTGCTGAAATTCTAAAATTTATCATCAGTAAAAATGTTCAATGTTATCAGACTTCTGAAGGATGTTTTTTGGCAGAGTTTGCACAACTACTTTATGACAGTCTAAAGTGTGCAATGAATAACAGGGGAGAGGGAGGTTCAAAATACCACAATTTTCTGGACTACCAAAGGCCTGGGTGCAGATTAAGAGTAAGGGCCTTTGTCATGAAATTGCCTGCAGTTTAACTGCAGGATGAGTCCCTCTTCAAGCTGCCTCTGCTAGGTCATAAATCGACCACTCTGGCTCCAGATGGCCACATTTAACAATGATGTGTGCAAACAAAATCATGCCAGCTTGCAGAGCCAGCTGATAACAGTAGAACTGTTGCTGCTGCAGCTCGCCACATCGAACCGCACCTAACTCAGTGGCTCAGAGTCGTACCAGCCGGTCATTTTCTTATGGAAAGTGATACAGCGCAAAAAAAAGAGAAAGAAAGAAATTCTACACATTTTTAGACTTTTATTTTCAATTAAATACATTTTGCTCTTGTTTAAATTAATTTGTTTTGCAGAGGATGTTTCATATTGAATGGAAACAGACTGTCTTCTCTATAAATCATTATCTAAGGCAAACGTGGCTGCTGTATGACAGCAGTTTTCACTTTTACAAATCTATCATACTTCATAACAGGCAGAGGTTGAAAGGTCAAACAGCCTTCCTGTCCTCTGATTGTTCCTTTGCTGATTTGTCTAAATATACTCAAGAATAGACATCCTGTGGCAGCCATTTGGTGCAAAAGTACCAAGTGGCAAAGGGTGAAATAACCAGCAGATAAAACAACAAACATGGATTCCTTCTGAGCAGCGTTTTCTATTCTTACTCTGAATCTTCTCTCAGTAACAGCTTCCACACCAAGAGGTTTGGCTGTCTGGTAGCAAACAGGCTTGGTGACTGAAAAGATCAGATGTAGTTTCCGGCCAGCTGGTCAATCTAAAAATTTATCAATTTTGGTGAACAACCAAATTCTGGGAGGATCTCTAAAACCTGAGTGTGAGGATTTCTGACAGCATTTTCAGGACTACAAACATGTGTAACAAGCCTTTATCAGCTGTAGGAAAGTTAAATCCACGTAAAAGCACTTATGTACCTTGTAGACTTGACTTAATCTCCACAACATCTTCATACACCATCAGGGTAGCGGCTCTTTCTGGAAGCAGATCCAGACTGATGGAGGAAAACACTAGAAAAAGAAACAAACCACACAGTGAGCACATCGCTCAAAATCACTGCCTGATTAACATTCAGCCAACTACCTGAACAATGTACTGATCGTTATCAGACATTACAAGTCATTAATGTTTCGTTCTACATATTTAATAGCCCAACTTTCATCCTGTGTGCAGCGCAGGACTGAAACCTGACCCAGCAAACTGTAGCTCGTTCCTCTTCCTTGCTTCCTTTCACTCCTTCATTGTTCAGAGCTGGTAAGCGTGATAATCCAATTGGCTGCCGTTCTGTTGCCTCATAATAACCTTCCCCAAATAAACCCCCCTGCAGCCACACACACACACACACGCACACACACACCCCCACACAATACTACAGGCTCTTGAGATGCATTTTGACAGCGTGTGTGGTGTGTGTTACTGAAAAGGAGGCTTAGGAAGACCCCCTGCTGGGTTTTGGCATCTAATATAATAAATTAGTAATGGAGCACTCCACTCATCATAAGCTCACACACCTGACACATACATGCGGTGTCTATTTTATATACAAACTGGTGGAAGGGACTATAATGTACAGATAGTGAAAAGAAACATTCTCATTGGAAAACAAGTTTGTCGTTGTTTTCAGGGCTTTTGCTTTATAATATTACACAGACCTACCCGGCAATTTGGAGGGAGTCCAGGGAACAGAGTTTGGCACGTATCCCTGTCTGGTTGCGGTGACAACGAGCGGCGTCCCAAGGCGGTAAGGGAAGCGCAAGTACGTGTTGCCATCAGCTGACGAGGTTTCTGTGGCCACAGAAGTGTGATTGGCGAAGAGCTGTATGGTTGCTCCGAGCAAGGGCTGCTGAGTGCTGGCGTCACTCAGATGAACCTTCAGAGTCACTTCTGTGGACGCAACAACGAACAGTCCAGTCAGAGCGCAGCATCTACAGTCTAAATCATAGTGAAAATTGAGTGATATATGGGTGAAAAACATAGAGGTGTTATAATTACAGTCATCTAAAATACCATCGTCTCATTATCTGGGATTAGTTTCTGTGCCAGACGTTTGGCCTCTAATCCACATCCCAGAAAATGAGAGCCGTCTGACCATTTTCTGGGCCTGAGCCAATGGCACTTCCCCTCCAACACAATGGACCATTTCCCTCTGTCAAAGAAGCCTTGGACCAGATGGAAAAACAGCTGCCTTTATAACTCTAATGGAAGTATGGAATAAAACTTGCTATATCACCATAGCGGTACCAGTAATATGAGTATATAAATAGATATTTTGCTACACTCTGCCGAGCAGCAATGCAACATGGAGGGCTGATTGCCTCGCATGTGGCTCCCCTGGAGTGTTGTAAAAGAGTCATGCTGATTTAGATGTTCAACTGGTTAGTCAGAGCATAAAAACTGTTTGCGACTGCTTTTGATTAGCACCAACAGATCAATATTTCAGCTTTCCAACTTTTGAGTGTTGTGTAAACAGAGCAAATAATTTCACTTCTTGGATGACTGCGTTTTTGTTGACTGCCAACAAATTTAGCAAACCGTTTTTGACCGTCGGTCGGGAATCTAAAACAACAACAACTGGAGGGCAAAAAATAAAAGTATTAAATTATTTTCACTTCCCTTTAAGAACTTAATAAACTGTTGCTCCTTGTTTTTAAATGGTAATAAATGAAAAAAAAGGGGAAGATACAGGATGGAAGCATTACAAATAAAAATTAAAAGAGTATTAATTTCTAGATGCCCATTTCTAGAAGTAATATAGGAAAGTACTATCACTCTTATCGGTGTTTTCTACTTTAAAGACATGTGTCAATAAAGAGTCACTTCATTTTTTCACCACTACATTAATCATATCTTTAACTTTATCATATTTGGTCACATTTCAACCACAACCCTTAATGCGTTTTAATGGGACGATATGTGCTAGAAAAATACAAAGTAGAGCATAACTGTGAAGGGAAAAACATGATGCATGGTTTTCACCTTTTTGCACAAATCTGAAAATTATGCTCAGCCCTATTTACTCTCACACCTCTTCAAAATCCAAGTGCAGCTAATTGCATTGATTAATCAGCTAATTAGTAATTTAATACAAGAACAATCCTCAGTACAAATCCAGCTGTTCTGTGACGTTTGTTAGAGAACCTTAGGGAACAAACAGCACCATGAAGACCAAAGGACACAGCAGACAGGTCAGGGAGAAAGTTGTTTAAAGAAAGGTTGGGTCAAAAAGCAATACCCCAAGTTCTGAACATCCAACAGAGCGTAAATCTACCATCAACTGTAGAGCTGCTCAATATATTGAATCACAACTGTCATCCCGTATTTGGAAAAGACTGCTTGGAGGCAAAATTTGGTTGACTGCTACCGCTCAAGTGACAAGCGTTTGATCGGTGGACTGGGCTTTCTCTACTCTTGATGTCAAACCCAGATGTGGATTTTTGTGACAAGCATGCTAAAGTTCATGAAAAGCAGAGATGACATCGCAACAAAAGTAAAAAATGAGGAAAATATGAGTTTTTCATAAGACAGATCGTGCTCACAATGTTAAAAAGCAACAATGTTAGAGTTGAATATCTTCCTAGGATGATGCAGTCCTACTTTAAGCTTTCTAAAACATGGCGGTCCACCTAGACTGACAGGAGAAGAAGTCCGGTAACTCTGGAGTAGCTCAGCTGGGAAAATCTGTTGATATTAACATTTACAGACGGTGTGTGTGTGGAGAAAACTAATACCGTACATTACTCTGAATACACCATCCAAAATTGATGTCGAAAATTCAGAGCAATACTGGATGAAAATCTGTTAGATGGTGCAAATGACTTGAGCCTGGGGCACTTTGCCTTTCGCCAAGACAGAAACCCAAAACATAAAACCAGATTATACTTTGGATGAAAGTATAATCATTTGACAGAGTTGTACAGTTAAAGTCCAGATCTAAATTCCTTTGTGAATCTATGGCTAGACTTAAAAATTGATTTCCAGATGCTCTTCATCCAATCTGACTAAGCTTGAGCTATTTTTGGATCCAATAACAGTAAGAAATTTCCATGTGTAGATGTACAAAGCAGGTAGAGACATTCCCCAAAAGACTTCAGTAGCTGTTATTGGAGGAACAACAAAAAAAAAAGGTCCGACAAAATACTAACTTTTCAAGTATATTTTTGACATAAAGTAGAAGGTCTAATCTTCAAATATATTTTATGGCACAATTGTATTTATCTGGAAATGCAATACGTTTTAAGGGGCCAAATCAAACAATGCTTCAGGTTTGCTTTAAAATAACCTTCAGGTCAGTATGAGTTATTTCTTACAGCAAAATGAGGACAACGTAATGACTAGTGACTTGGACTTTTACTTTGCATTTTATTCTCAAATTCTTTCTTGTTATACAACAGAGCCAAAGGTGGTTTGGTTTAAAAATACTCAACTCAAATATTCGAGTCACATGCTGAAACCCAACATTCATTTTACCGTCATGGCCCAGAGGTACGACAAAAACAATCTCAGTAGAAAAACACTATATTTTTCACAAACACACAAAGCCGCAGTCCTCCAGTCTTCGTTACATGACAAGAAGGACCCAGTCTGACGCATGGCGACCTCTCACTTACAGCTAAAAGGTTCCTCAACTTCTCTGTCTTCACTAAACCGTGTTCACTCCCTAGAGCTCTCTGAAGCTGGATTTTGTCACAACTCCCTCTTGAAGCCCCACCCTCAGCGACACACACACACAACACACACACACAAACACACACACACACATACCTATCCTTGACTAGACATGTTCCCCACCCCCCACTCAGGGATCCTCTGGTCAGTGGGAAACCACTCTGTCGACACGGAGAGGAGAGTTCAGCCACAGTGCAGGCTCCACCTAACAATAGTTTCTCTGCCGGAGAGAAATGGGTGGAAGGTAACTGGTGCTTAGTGCGAGGCCAGATTTGGCAGAACAGTGTGTCAATCTCACACTGAACAGATGATTATCCTCCAGAGTGAAGATCTGCTTCAAGTCTTTACCTCATTCTCCTTTATTATATCACTACCACTCTAATGCAAGCCTGGATTTCTTCCCCCACAAGAAAGTCTTCACTGCCTTTTATGACCTCACGTCCTGTCCCTCTCCCACAGATATGCTGCTAGGGGTACCAGCTGTGTTCACTTAAAAAAGAAATACTCCCCTGAGAGAGTCGGGCTTAAATCACAAGTACAAATCCAACAGTCTCCTCCCAGAGCTCATCCAATAAATCACTACTGAGGTGACATCATGGTTAAACAAGCTAAGAGTCTCCCTTCTTTACTCCAACACACAGAAAAAAAAAGGAGGCGATCAGTCTGGTCCAAGCCTCTATATTTCCAAATCTGCCTCTTCTTTTTCACAGACTTCCTATCTGTGGGTGGAAAACAGAGGCATGAAAGCGTTTGACCTGACCAACGCTGCGATCTCAGATTAATTATCACCTACGACGGCAGCCAAAACAGCAGGGCGGCTCTCTGTTTGGATGCAAGCAGAATCAATGACCACACAGAGAGCGCAGGAGGAGGACAGAATACATGTGCATGTTTGCTCATGCTGCACCTTGGATTACGTTTTGGAGAGGCCAATCGTTGCAGCACCTTTCACCAGAGGTGTAATGAGCTGGTAATGGATGGTGTGGCTGGCCTCCACTGGTTGTGTGAAATATTTAGATGCCGTTCCAAACGGGGGAAGAGAAAATGCTGTCTTACTTGCACACAACACTTAGCGTAATAATAGACACACAAGGACTCACTGGTGTAGCAAATTAGTGGTTATCTCACCACTGGGGGTCAATTGAGGTTTTAACAACCAAACACTGATTTCTTGAAATACAACCTCGTATCTGGTATTCATAGAAGTTACTCACAGGGCTTTAAATATATTGTATTGGATAAATTATCTATATTTTACGCCAATTCTCTGTTAGTACTGCAAACATTTGCATGTTCGATGAATAACTTTCACTAGTAAGTTCGTTTAAATTCACCAAAAATGGGCTGGTGACTAGAACCTGATAGATTTCAGTGGACTAGCCAGACGGAAACTCAGAAATCAGATCAGTGAACGCACCGCATTAAAAGCTACAGATTGCACTGAGAGCAATCTTCAGTCAAGAAGACGTTATTGAGAGAAGACTACATGTAGAAGCTCCAAAAAAAGGGAACTTTTATTTCTCCACATGTCAAATTGTGATTCATTCAGGCTACAAGAGAACAAGACTTCCTGCTGCTAATAGGAAGGCTGAACAGGATATAGCAAAGTTTCATTCTTTCAGAGCTTTTAACTGTTGTTCATCAATGAACATGCCAAGTTTGAAAATGTTGGAAAACTTTTGGAAATTTCAAGAATTAAGAATCTACAGTTTAGAACCTATTTTGATGATTTATCTTTGGTGATGAGTCCAAATCTTCAAGTTTAGAAGGCGTCCTTTCCATCACCCTGATCAGATTCAGGTCAGTATTTGGATGGGCCGTTCCAGAACATTAATGTTTCTTTAAGTCAGAAAAAACTAGCTAGTCAAATTAAAGGCTTGCTTTATAACATTAATCTGCTAGGAGTATGAATAGTTTTGGCTTTATTCCTAAAATACTATATATTAGAATTGTAATTTTAGAAGAGCCAGCATGTGCCAGTAGCTAAATACTAAATCTAAACAATTACCGGTAGATATGAGATACTAAAGGAGGTTTCAAGTGTCAACTTTGACATGATTTCATCTATGTTTTGAAATAACCATTTCAACCCACCAAATCCCCTGATTTTTCTTGTCTTTTACAGGAATCCCCTGGTGTTACCTCTTCTCTTATTACAAATAATTATTGACCGCTCAACGTTGAAGACGTAAAGTCTGATGTCGTTCTTTTAAATATAATAAAGATAATCTCTTGTTCTCAAAGAAATACCAATTCACGTTTTCTGATAAACCTTTAAAACTCACAGTGAACCAAATACAAATCATGCAAAACATACCACACCAGGTATTAAGAGAGTGGAAAAATGTTATACTGAGGTTTTAAATAATAGTTAAAAGAAAAAAGAAATGAGTCAAATATCATAGCAAATAGTTTCACCACTTTAGCACAGAACAGTAACCTGAAAAATGGCCAATTCATCATCTCAATTAGAAGCACATGGATAATTAGAAAAACATCCTGCAGTCATGTGAGAAGAGTTAAAGAGCAGAAATGCCTTTCACTGCATCCTCTGCTGTTATTCTGCAGGCAGTACGCAGTATGATGGTAATAGTCATACTGAAATAGGAATAATTAAATTAAACATTTGAACTGGTGAACTGTAATCGTGTAACTGTATTATTGGGTTGACTTCTTCAACCTCAACAAATGTATCACCAATACCGAAAAGAAAAACGAGGAGCTTGGAAAAAGTGAAACACAACAAAAACAGGCACCGCCAACTTTATTGACATGTCCAGCACCTCTACCGTAAAAATACTTAAAATTAAAATATCTTTTACTGCATTACCATAACTTCTAACTGGATATTTAATAAGTAGACAACCTTTAATTTAAAGTTAATTTCTTCATTGGGGGAGGATTGATTTGCTTTTACAAATAAATCAAGACGAAAAATTAAGCTTTTTTGTTAAAATAATAATAAAAAAACTGAAAACAAATTTCTACAACCACAATGACAAAGATATTTTATAGTATAAATTAAATGACTGAATAAAGATTTACCTTGACTGATCCAATTCAAGAGCAGTCCAACCAGTTAGTGCTGGTTGTCTCACAATATAACGTAGACAACTCGAGTGTGTAACAAAGTCACCAGTGTCTGAAAGGTCTAATAAATGGTTAATCAGTACTGGATACCGTTACAGCATAAAGACTAAAGAACACTTCAAGCAAAGCAGACAAAAGACTATTGAAAATCTCTAAGACACTGAACAAGCCATCATTAAGAAATGGAAAGAAAATGTGTAAATCTACCTAGAGCAAACTGAGTGACAATCCAAGATGGAGACTAGTGAGAGGATTTACAAGCTTCAGCAACTGAAATGAGAGATGCAAGAACTATTGGCTGGGTTCTTCACCAGTCAAATGACAGCAGCAAAGACAAAAACACTGTTAAAGAAAACTCATCAAAGATTGACTAGTTTGCCAAACAGCATGTGGGAGACTCCGTCGTCATCTGGATGTAAGTTCTTTGGTTTGCATCAAACCGTATTTCCGGCCGATGTATTATTGTCTAAACTCCATTACCAGCAAGTAAAGATGCTCTGCTTCAAGTCAGAACACAAAATGTGTGGCGTCATGTGAAAACTAAAGAGCGTGATCTTTGGACTGACGAGATCAAAACTGAGCTTTTTGTCCATGAGACGAGGCTCTGTGTTTGCTGGACACCAAACACTGTACATCACCACAAACAAACCTTCCCCACTGTGAACCAGAGTGGTGGAGGCATCATTCTGTGGGGATGCTTCTCAGCAGCACTTCTTGGAAAGCAATTAAAAAAAACAAACAAAACAAATGGTAAAATGTCCAAGAGCTTAATGATTTACTGGTGAATGTTGAAGAGTTATTTATTTTTTAGTAAAACTTTTAAACATAAAGTCACTTCCTGTTTTGCTGGGGTGATGAGGAGGCACAGAAAGGCCAGCTTCTCTAAAAACATTAACTGAAATGGGAAAGACACTATAAGATGGCATTCAAGTAAGGCAGATTATGAGAATGCATCACCATATATCATAAAATGACTTCAGGAATAAAAGAAGTCTTGTTTTTACTTCCCTAAAAGTCCACTCATCAATAATTAAGACGTTTAGCAAAAAGGGTTAGACAAATAGTAATATTATGCTTTGGAGCTGAACTATATCAAGTTTTTTTTCAGTTCCACTTTAAAAATATGTATTTCTAATAACATAAGTTGACCGGCCTTTTTAGGAAATAATTGATCTTTTTAAAATGTGGACAGTCTCACAGCAGCAGATGCTCACACTGGACGAGAAGCACAGATGAAAAAGTGTGGAAAGACGTAAACAGGCATAAATCCCACCTGATATCACAAAATTTCCTAACATCATGCAGCCCTACAAAGCATTTAAAAGTTGCAGGATGCCAGATATTGAGGTCTGAAACCCCTGATTGAAAGCAAGAACTGCCCTTTATTCAAATAAAGATCTTATTGTTTCTTTCTAAACTACAAGTTGCTGTCTGCTTGAAGGCTGCTGCTTCACATGAATATGAAGTGAGTCCCAGTCTTTCCAAAGCTTTAGCAACAATTATGATACAAAATAATATTTTTAATAGGAAAAAATAAACAGGAATCCTTCCTCTGATCGTTTAAAAAAATCTAACACAATATCTGAAAATCCAAACATAATTTTCTACTTCTGTATTAAATATGTTCAGATCATCATAGCTTTACTTTCCATTAGATAAATAATTTCTATCAAGCACCACATTTCTGTCTTTGCTTAGATTTTTCCCTTCAGTTAATTGAGTATTTTGCTGCTTCATTACATAGTTTTCTCTTTAAAATTCGCAAGCAACAGCTTATGCTTTGTAAGGGGGAAAAAGTGAATATTTTATAGCAGACTGCAACTGAGTAGACGACTCCATGACATACAAAATTATTACAGCTTCTTTATTTTTAACCTCTCCACAAAAAAAGTGAGTCTGCCCATCTGGTTAGCTTCTTATAAATTGCAGGGTCAGTGCTGCTGTTTACTTGCAAAGTAACAAATGTCAATATGAAAAAGGAACAAACAAAATGAGAGGACAGCATCTTATGTGCCAGCATGGATCAAAGTTGGCAATGGAAAACACACAAATCTCATGTTTAAATAAGACAGCGCCACCACTGCAGGTAAGGAATCAAGCTAGAGTCGGTCCAGACTGCTATTTTTACCTTCCTCTGGATTTAAAGGTAATGCCAGCCTCATTAACGCACCAGGAGGGGGAGATAATTAGATTACGTCATCAGACTAAAGAGCAAATGGACTCTCTTCAGTTCCCGTCAAAACACAGTAAGGCTCTCCTCTCAGGCTAAAAGGTCACCGGCCTAATCTCTAAATGCAGCGTTCTTATTGCTCTGACACATGCAAGTCCTCACACCAAGATCTAGTGCTCTAATTGCCAGGCTTTGTTAGATGGTGACGATGTGATTTGGTTTGTCTGCATCACAAAATGCTTCTCCGTTAAAGGATGCAACACCAGGCCTCCTCCTCCGGGCAGCAGTAACGTAAACGAGATCTGTATCTGCAGGGAGAATGTCTGTCTGGCTCCACTCATCCAGGCTGCTTGCATGATACATCAGGATGAATGCCGAGTATCGACCTGAGCTCGCTCTCCTTTGAGACAACTAGAGGTCAGTCTGAGCCCAAGTGAACACCAGAGGAGCAGAAAACAAGAGAGCCGAGGACAGAATGAACTTAAAAGTTTCACAATCTTGAAAATGATCAGGATTTTTATTTTTATTTTTTTGCATCTCACCTTAAATCAACAGCTTAGAGGAAAACCTGTCTCCACTGCAAACTCTTGGCTTATTTAAAGAGAAAGTAACTGTATGTTTACATTTGCAATCCTTCTGTAAAAACAAGTGCTGAGACAGGCCCAAATGTAGGCCAGCCACATCAGTAAGTGAACACAGACAACAGCGACGTGTGTGTGCGCTTGTGATGATAAATAAAAGTGATGAGTCAAACAGATGCGAGTCCATGTTACTAGCTACTATGACAGGGCAGCTTTGAAGTTAGCAACTGGATGAGATAACAACAGATAACTGGGATTTATAGCCGCTTTAAATCTTCTGGGCTTTGCTTTGTGCGGTGAAAAGACACCATGACAGATCTGTTTATTGTACAAACCTGCCAGAAAGGCAGGGTTATGTTCACTTTACACATCCACTTTGAGACATCTGTAGCTGCTCTTATCTGCACTGCTGAAGTGCTCAACACTCACCTTCAATCCAGTTCATAATCCTGTTTTCTGTTATCATATTCTCTGCAAATAACGGTGAATAAATTGAATTTTAAGAATATTCCAATGGATTAAACTACTAGCATCTACATCCAGTTAAACACCTTTAATTAGGAGAGCTTGTTCATAAAACTCAGCCATGTTTGGTGCCTATCTCAGTATTTGAGATATCACCAAATAAAATATGCCAGTAGAAATGATGTCAGTCCAGGAGGAACTGAAAGAGAACAATCTTCTCTGCTAAGATGTTTTGCAGCAATTTGTTTATTAAGTCTTTCATGTACTGTTCAGGGGTTATTCGCTTAATTATCTTAAAATGTGGTGTGAGGTTTTGTTTTTGTGAATTTTAACTATAAAATTACAAAATGTAGTTTCAATAAAGTAAAAAAAAACATTTTTTTTCATTTTGGACAATAATAAAAAACTAAATCGCACTTAAAAACAACACAGAAAGCTTACGTTGTGGAGAGAAAAAAAACATTTTCACTGAATGTTTTATTTTGTTTTGTAGCATTTTGGCTTAGTTTTGCTCTATAAGTTTACAAACACTGACATTAAAAATAGCTCAAACTCACATCTATACATTGAAAATCAGATTGTAGCATAATTTTAATGCATCACTCAACATGAAATTCATTTTATTATGCTGCATCCAGATATGTAAAAACAAAATAAGAACAAATCACTTGGCTGTCAATTGTGAAAAGTAAAATAATTATTTAAGTGAGCATATCAAGTCATAAAGACATTAAAGACATATTATTTTTGTTCTTTTATCTCTTACATAAATTTGTGCTTTAAAATAATAAATTAACTTAAAAACAGTAAAAATGGTTTTATATCTATTGTTATTTTTGTACTGTTTCAATATTTCAACCCACAGATTTAAAAAATAAAATAACGCTGAAAATAAATTAAAGTCCAGGTAATAAACCTGGAACCTGCACTGCTTTACATTTGGTCACTGATTTAAACGAGGATGCTCAGTTTTAAAGGTAATATGGTAACTTCCTTACACCTAAAGCATGCAATATACATTTCGAAACACTTGAAATAAAGTGCACTATAATTTAACACAAAGAAGAGCGTTAAAACTGTTTACTTTCGAAAAACAAGGCTAAGTTAAGGCAAACCCCAACAGCTGGAGTCATCTTTAAATTATCCTGAGGTTTCCAGATTTAAAATGTATATATTCCCGTAGGCTAGAGTGACTTATTAAATGATGGGTTTAATCTCACCACTTTAAAGATGGTAAACTTCTTGTTTCAGTGTGTTCCCGGCTAACATGCTAACGTTAGCTTGGTTAGATTCCCCCTCAGCATCCGAGCTGACTAGCGGCTCCGCTAGCCTCTACAGCGGCCAGCTAGCCTTCCTTTCTGACCGCACAAACAACTAAAACATTAAATTAACTTCTTTTTTTTTTTTTACCTTGCGACGCTGTGCCCTCCGCTGAGGTTTTGGCTGCAGCTCTGCAGGTAAGGTATCCCAAAAGGCAGAGCACAGTTGCAGCGGTCCGACTCCAGTCCACAGCCCACATCATTGCAGATGTTAGTATCAAAGCAAAACGGCTCAAGAAACAAAGTAGAAACCAAACGTTTGGACTTTAAAAACTCACTGCAGGTCAACAACTGCGTTTATTCCGCAAAAAACGCGACACCCCATGTTTCTGCGGCACCAGCAGCCCTGATTTTGTGCCCGGAGAGCTGTGTTTCATCTGCCCCGTCGTGCATCCCCAGCCCTTTTTTTTTCTATCGACGGGCCAGGGTCAGGGAGGAAGACGGCCCGGTTCCTCTGAGCCTCATGCCCCAGAACAGCACCGACAGGCGGCTTGCTCCACGCGCAGCACCGCTAACATCTATGGAGGTCTACCGCCACCTACTGGGAAAGAAGCGCGATGATTTAGCAATATTTCTGTTCGTTCCTCCAGTTCATAGGAAATTCACTAATTGAAAAGCGCTGGATCTACAGCTGTTTAATTAAGAAGCAAATGAAACTTTATAATATTTTTAGTTTAAAATCTTATTCATTTATTCTTCTAACGGAGTTATTTATGGTGATTCACTTTGACGGTCAAGAAATAAATTAATTCACAATATGCTTCAGCAAAGGGATATGTAATGGTTTAAATTTGAAACACTTTTGTATAGACTTTCACATTTATTTTATTATAAATGTAGACATTTTACATATATGTTAATAGTTCTTAATGTACTTTAACAATTTATATAAGCTCATGATTACTACGGTCAGTCTCAGTTTATCTATTTATTTATTATCAGATGGATGGATGTTACCTATGCTATATACTGCCACACCGATAGATCTACAATAAAACATAATTAAAATATGTTTACTTATGTTAAACATATTTTGTAAAATGTAAAAAATGTAATAGTGATGTTTTGTTATCATTGAGGACTTTGCTGAATCTTTTCAATTCTGCTGTGTATTAAGTCTTCTTTGCCTATCATGTTTATAAATGTACTCAGGTAAAATCCATACATAATTAACATTATGTATTAATGTTAATACAAAAAAGAACAGATGTAGTCTGTAACGTGACAGATGTTTTTAATAATCTTCTCTATGTTTTCACAAAAGAATGGCGTATAAACTATTTATGGAAAACCAAAACCAAACATTTTATTTTATAGTTTATTTTTGCGCCCAAAAAAACAGGCTTGAAAGGTAAAAGAAGATGAAAAACTTTATATTGGACATGTGATTTACCTTGACATTGAATAATGATTTAGGAGACAAAACAGGAACGTTGCAATACATTTTGATGTGTTGCTGCTTTTTCATTTGTCAGTTTTACCTTCTAAATTTCAAAATACAAAGTATATGAAAAAACCACAGGGTTTGTTATTTATGTTCCACCAGGACACCTTTAAGTTTATTCTAAAGATAATCCAAGCTGATAGCTCATAAAAGCCCTACCAACCATTGCTAATGAATCACTAAAACCTATGGTACTGTCCTGGTTCTGATTGGAAGAAGCTCTGGATCCACACTCAGGAAATCTTAGTAGCAAACATGTTTGGACAACAAAGCCGGTAGAACTAGGTGGTGCTGAGGAATGTTGCTTGTTCACCTTTCAGATCTTCTTTATTTAGTGTTGTCGTGTTAAATGAACATCTTCATTAATGATTGATTAATGCCCAGGACAAATAATGTGGGTCACAATGATACACTAATATGAATGAGGCATGTCTAGTGAAATGCTATTAATTATCTGTCTTACTTAATGGCAAAAGCAGGCAGGTTTCAAACATAACGTAATGTTGGTGTGTCTAAATTTGCTCATAACACCTCTAATATAATCCTGCATACTTAGATTAAGCTTGATTTTTATTATTTTGGTCATGTTTTGCAAAGTCATCCAATGTTTCTCTAAAGTGATGGTTGTTTTCTCCTGAACTGCTGTTGTCACATGTTCACCTGTAAACTCCCTTTTTGGCCACACCTATAAAGAAAAGCTGATTGTGGGTGAGAAGCTGTCGCTCCAACATGAAGGGCCTCTACTGTCATAATCTTCTGTCTAAACACTGTTAACGTCATCTCTCTAGGTAAGAATGACCTTTGCTCAAACTCATCTATGAAGTTAAATGTTGTTTATTAAATGTTATGCTTTGGATGTTATTGCATTCATGTGATATGTGTTAGTGTATACAAAATTTTACAAAATCATGTTTAGAAATAGGAAGTACGTGTTTTCTTCTGTATCCAACTTTAAATGTTTATTTCCTCTTTGTTGTTTTTCAGTTCCCCATGAATTGACATATTTTCTGGGCTGCTTTGAGAATGGCAGCACTGCGGTACAATTTGAATTTGATGGCGAGGAAATGTTATATGTCGACTTCCAAACAGACGAGGTAGTTTACACCGTACCCACCTTTATTGATCCTGACCCTGGCCTGGTTTTAACTGGTTTGAGTATCCTGCGTGATGCTCATGATAACAAAGAACTTTGTTCAGGACTACTAGGTGTGTTGAAACACAAAGATACCTCTCCACAAAAAGAAGGTAAATAAATAAACTAACATTAGTTTTCTGTGATAACAATATTGATAAAATGCTGGTGAAACTTCTTTTTTGTTCTTTAATGTTCTTTAGACGCTCCGAATTCCATGATCTTCCCTCAAGAGAGGTGGAGCTGGAAGTTGAAAACAGCCTCATCTGCTTTATAAATAATTTCTATCCACCTTCCATCAAAGTCAGCTGGACTAAAAATGGCCTCCCAATCTCAGAGGGGGTGTCACTGAGTCGATATCATCCCAATAATGACCAAACCTTTCGCCAGTTCTCAACTTTGACCTTCACCCCAAGTGAGGGGGACATTTACTCCTGCACTGTGGAGCATCCTGCCCTGGAGACGCCTACAACAAGAATCTGGGGTAAAGAGCTTTATTATAGGTGCAGAATGTTATTCTGACAAATAAAGTGTGTTTATGTCAATTCATATATTTATTAACTTTCTCTACAGAAACAGAAATCATCAAAAAGGATGAAAGTCTTTGGCCTGATATTTACTGTGGAGTCGGTCTTGGTGTGGGTTTGTCAGGAATCACAGTCGGAGTGTTTTTCCTTGTCAAGAGTCAACATGTAGCATAAGTCTTTAGTTTTTACGTATAGTAAACTGTTACAATCTTCACATATTTTGGTTATGATTTTAATTTGTGGTTTTTCCATCATTTCCTTGTTCATTTTGTTTATTAGGTCTTGTTAATTTCTGTATTAATTATTGTCAGTAATGTGTTGTCATAAAGTTTTTTACTTTGTGTTTAATTTCTTAGTTTATTCTTGTGTTTTCTTCATTACACTCTTAAATTTAGTTGTGTTAGATCCGTTTCTTCTTTTACAGTGAGTTTATAGATTTTTGAGGCTCATAGTTGTACTTGGAACTTGGAAAATCCGACTTCCCAGTCGGAAAAAAATCAACTGGAACACCCCCTGAAGTCGGTCTTTCCACTAAAAAAATAGGAGAAACTCCGACTACCCCTGGTTAGGATTTTAAGACCAACTTTGTGTTTCAATCTGACACACATTTATTTTACAAGACACACTTGTAAGAAGATTCCATCTAAAATCATTGTTACATGTAGAACCTCCATCTTTAAACTGAACAAATTAAAAGTGGTGTTTTCTTATGGAAAGTAAAGCTTAAAACAATGTTTTTAAGACATGCTATATATTTTGTATACTGTTTGAAAACAAATTGTTCCATACTGCATCAGATGTCATTTTTAAATTTACTAAACACTGTGTATATTTTTTCATTCTTATTTAATAAACAAAACATGTTTAGATTTGTGTTTTCTCCTACACTTCATCTGCTTTGAGTGTTAAGCTGTAAGTCATGTTTCTATCATGGTTTGAAGGGATGTTACCCATAGTATGAAGAACGACACTGTTAAATGGAAAAAAGAAACACAAACTGGTGGAACCAGAGAAAGAGACAATGAGAAACAAATGAGTGACATGAGGAAGGGCAACAGGAGAGTCAAACACTTGATTATTCCTTAAATTTAGGCATTAAACTACTAACAACATAGATTATTTGACATTAACAAAATTAGAGAACAAAAAGTGTTTACGGATTAGCAAGAATGCCACGCCTGCACCAACAAAGTGACATTGGTTAATTTATTTCTGCACTTCCTCATTGTTGATCAGAACAAGTTAGTGCTCAGTCAGACCTCCGTTGCCAGTCTGACAGGATGCCTCAGGCTCAGGGCTGCTCTGTTTTCCTGGTTCTTTTTCTGACATTTTCACCAGGAGGTAAGTGACTTTAAGCTAAAGCAGTTTGTATTTTTTATTACTTTCCAACTATAGTTGCTTCTGTGTGGTTCAGATGTAAAATGTGTTTCTGTAATTATTGAGAATTCACCATTTTAATAAAAATATTTCCTCATTTTTAGGGGCTTTCTATTTGCATATTTTGGAACGGTGCCAGTCTAACTCAACTGACGGTCATGATGCCGTGTTACTGGATCAGTTTTACTACAACAAAATTCTGGAAGGACAATACAACAGCACTGTAGGAAAAGTGATTTCATACACAGAAAAAGGTGAAAAATATGCCGTTAGTCTGAACAACAGTACCGGGTTTATTAAGCATGAGATATGGAAAACAAACCTCTGCAAAAGAAATGTTCCACTGGCACAAAAACTACTAACACCAGGTAATTTACAGACAAGGCAGCACACGAGAAATCAAAGTGATGTATTTTTCTGGACAAAATACTCATCCCTGGATTGAATATAATCTACTGAATGTTTTTGTTTTGTCCATGTTTTCTAGTGGAGCCCTACGTTTGGTTGAAGTTAGTGAAGGCAGAGTACAGTCAACATCAGCAGAAGCTCGTCTGCAGCGCGTACGACTTCTATCCAAAGAAAATCAGGGTGACGTGGCTGAGAGACGGAAAGGAGGTCACATCTGATGTGACATCTACTGACGAGCTGCCCAATGGGAACTGGATGTATCAGATCCACAGCTACCTGGAGTTCACTCCTAAACCTGGAGAGAAGATCGCCTGCATGGTGGAGCATGCAAGCCTCAAGGAACCGAAGCTTTATGACTGGGGTGAGAACGTCTGCATGCAGGCAGAAAATGTTTATATGAATAACCATTTTATGCCCAAGGAGTCCTCTCTAAATTCAAAATCTTCTTTGTTTGATAAGGTGGTAAATGGATAGATGAATGCATAGATGGAAGCACTGGCATAAATCTCAAACCAGACATTGAAACAAGGAGCATTTCAGTCTAACTTAGTGTTTATGATGAATCTGATTTTAGAGCCGGAGTCGGATTCAAAGTGGGGTAAGATTGCTGTTGGCTCAGCAGGGCTGCTGCTCGGTTTGCTGTTTTCTGTTGCTGGCTTCATCTATTACAAGACAACATCAACTGGTGAGACAATAAGTCAGTTCAAACTTAAAAAACACTTTTACAACTGACTTCAGTATCTAAATTATGTTCATGTTTAAATCAATTTTATTGAAACATTTTCTAACCTTTTTGGTGGTTTTTTTTTTAACCCAGGACGAGTGGAGGTGCCTACAACAGAGGTGACTTTTAGTGTCTTTATCTGTCCTGTGTGTACCTGTATACACCTGATTATAACTTTATTTATTTGTTATCTAGGATGTATGTTCAGAAGAAACCCTTTAGGCTGCAGGAATGTTGAGAAGCCCCACACACATCTATCAACCACCGGAAACTGTTCTTAATTCCACATTTGAGAGACTTCAAGCCTTCATATCCCTGAATTTTTTTTATTTTGCCTTTTACATTTCTGCAGACAAACACTAATCTTGCATCATGTTTATTTTATGCGGTATTAAAATACTATTGTAACACAGCAATAAATAAACCTGTTCTTTGTCATTTTCTTCCAGTTCATCACTGGGATGATACAAATGCAAAGTGTTGTGTTTCATTTTAAAAACCTATAATGTCAAGATACTGCCCAAACAATCCACATCACTATCTAAACCAATCTTCTGATTAATTTGAAATCAAACTAACAAATTACACCCGTTTTAAGAAAACAACCATACAAACAAGATTAATAATTAAAATTTATTTTAACCTTCTGTGTTTGTTTAACTTCATAGTAAATATGTATTTGACATTATACATATTATTATCCAATTAAGTTAAAAACCACTGAGCTTGGAGTCTCAGCCCACTAACCAATAAGTCAGTGAAGTGACTAATACGCAATGAAACCAGCAGGAGAGAAGTGGCAGCTGTTTTTGCTTCTTGGCAGGTACAAAAGCTAAACTATTTTTATTAAAAGGTCACAGAGTGCCTTAAAACCAGTCAACCTTATATATATATATATATTTTTTTTTTTTTTTTTTACGTTTTACAATTTTTACATCTGAGCTAATGTTTTTGATGCCTTTTGCAAGCTCATGTAAAGTTGAATTATACTGCTTTGGTTATGTTTGCCACATTCTGGGGTTCAGTATTTTTTTAAAAACTATTATGGTGTAGAAAAAAATAGTTGCCAAGCATGGTTAAGTGAAAATTACTGTCAGGTCAGCCAGACAGCATGATCTTCCCCTCTAGAGAGGTAGAATCTGGTGTAGAAAACAGCCTCATCTGCTTTGTGAATAATTTCTATCCACCCTCCATCAAAGTCAGCTGGACTAAAAATGGCGTCCTGATTAGGAGGGGAGTGTCTGCTGGTGACTACTCTCCTAATTACGATCAAACGTTCCGCCAGTTTTCAACTTTGACCATCACACCGAGTGAGGGGGACATTTACTCCTGCACCGTGGAGCATCCTGCTCTGGAGACACCGAAGACAAGAATCTGGGGTAAATGCCTTATTTTTTTCATGTGATATAATGAAAACACAATATAAATATTTCAATATGGCAAAGCTGATCTATAATATTTCAATATTTCTTTTGCAGAAGTTGAATTTTACAACGCAGATCCAAGTCTTGGTCCAGTCATTTACTGTGGAGCGGGTTTGAGTCTGGGAGTGATGGGGATCACTTTGGGAGTGTTTTTTATTGTCAAGGGACAACAAGCGAACTGATTTATCTGATGTTGAAGATTGTTAATATGGAAGGTGGAGTAAAAAAAATGCATATTTTCATATAACAACTTGAATAAAAAGAAAATCAGACTGCACAATTTATCACCATTAAACTCTATGTAGTGTTTCTCTTGAACTTGCTCTATCAGATGTATAGCCTGCAAATTTGTAAATATTTTAGTGGTTATTCATCTGTGTTACCAGTTATTCAAACTTTTTGCCATGGAGGACAAAATTATAGTTGACTAGAACCACTCACAGGTCATATTATATTTTTATAATTTTTACAGTTTTTCTCAGTTGCTTAATTGCATTTCTCTGAATTGTTATTCAATCTTCAAATTGTTGTGTCACTTCTGCACATCAAGAAAGCAGTTTCTGGGCAAGTTGCAAAGGTATTTGGACATCCAGGCAAGTGATTTAGTACAATTTTCTGCTTCTTCCTACATTTTTAATTGCCTTTGTCATGTTGATCAAAATGTATCACTCTGTTGATCTGTTGATGTTGGTCTCAACCTACACAACATTTAAGCAAAGGTTGGTAGGATAGGTCTTTACATGCAAAATGGTTGAACAAGATGTGAAAATATGTCAAGCATATTTCTAGTTCCATTATGCATTTTTTTTTACTGAACTTATAAATTGTTCCCAGATGCTTAAATGTGTTAAAAAATTTGATCAACCAATAATAAACTAGTTTTCTGAAGCAACTCAAAAGTACCGTGAACCATCACATTCCGGAAATGCACTGATGTCATTGAGAAAAACCGAAAACAAAAAACTGTAGCATTGTGATTTTTTTTTATTGTTTTACATGCTCAAAAATAAACTGAACATGCAAAAAAAAATTATTGAGTTGTCTGACTTTTATTGCTTATGGTAGATCTAACACTTGGAGAAGGGTTTTGTACACAAAGCAACTTCAGAGTTTTGCTCTTAATCATTTAAGCAATTTTATTCCAAAGTGTGGATACCAGATTTCTCATATGTTAATACCGGCTAATATTTAGCTTTAAAACTAAAAAGGAAAGGCTGAAAATAAAAAAGGGGGGATTTCCATAATCTTGATCAAGAGAATATGTTTTAGTCTGTTCTCAATAAAAAGAGCAGGTGGATGGTGTATTGGTCGATGTCTTTAGATTTAGGTTTCAGTTATTCCTTTTGAGAAATTTTAAGCTGTCTTCATATTATGAGATAGATCATATTCTTGATTTTACAGTTCAAGCAGCTTTAAGGTCAGAGTGATTGCTCATTCCATTTAATATCCATTTCTTTTTAAAGTTTTTTTTATATTATTACTACTCCTATTACTATTATTATTATTATTAAATCTATAAGAAAGCATTTCCTTGTCCATAGTGTTGTATGTGTTTACATAAATGATCATTTGAAATTAAACTAACAATGTGGACTGTTATGTTCCTATTTTTCTTGATGTGTCATTTCTTTCCCCTGTCTGTATGTTTCGCTTAATACGTTAAGAAATTGCGGAGCACTCGTTGCTTTGAACCAACATTTAACGATCTAATTTTAATATCGGAGCAAGACTTGGCGAAAGTTTACAAATCTGGAAAAAACTCAGAAAGCTCCATCTATTTAACAACCTTGAACAAAAGTCAAACATGGAGAACCAACAACTGAACACAAGAACAACTGAAACCAACATTTACAACATTTTGTAGTAATAGAATCAAACATGGAGAACCAGTATTATCAAAACAAGAATCCAGAGAAACCACTATTAGTTTATAAATTACATATTAATATTGAACATTTTAGTTTTGTTGTTTTGTTTGTATTTCCTTCTAATTCTTGAACTGCTGAAAATGTGCTATATAAATAAAATTACCTTACCTTACCTTTTATATTGACTCTTTCAATGAATGATTAACCAATGGTGAAATACCATCTCCTGACATGGAGATAAAAACAAATCCTGTTTTGATCAGCAAAGGTGCCAATTGTGTAAGTGTGATAATGTGGGCAGCCATCTTTTGTGTTATATTGACTTGTTAATAATTAACTTATCTTCCACCTCCTAAAATGGAGTTGGAACATGTGTTTTTATTGGTAGAGGTGCTATTCCTTTAAAATAGTAATGTTGATAAATCTACTGCTGCACTTCCTTGCTTATCCAGAATCGTATATTTGCCAGTAAGCCATCAGTCAGATCTCTGTTTGTCAGCTGACAACATGTGGACTCAAAGTTTAATTTTCTTGGAGCTTTTACTGGTGTTTTCATCAGAAGGTATGTGATTTTTGGTCAACACAATCTTTATAGGCTGTGCTGCTCTTGTACTCACATGCTCATTCTCATAGTTGGAATGAGTTCACCGGATTTATTGATAATGGTTCTTTTTTTTTCTTTTTTTTAGGTGCTTTTTATGGCTATTATTTAGGCCGTTGCCAGTTTAACTCTCCTGACAGCAATGATGTTGTGTTAGTGGAACAAGTGTACTTCAATAAGATTTTACTTGGCCATTATAACAGCACTTTGGGAAAAGTGGTGGCGTTTGTTGAGAAAGCCGAAGCTTATGCAGATATGCTCAACAAGATGTCAAGATTCCAGGCACATCAAATATGGAAAATAAACCGCTGCAAAACAGGTGCACAACTGGCAAATGAAAATCTACCAGCTGCAGGTAATTTTCACAAGATTGTAAAAAAAATGTCAACAGGTATTTGGGAAAATATGTTCTTGTATATCTAGCGTTAACATATTAACACAAGTTTTAAACGTAAAAGCATATAAAGGTGCAATAGTGTGACTCTTCAAATGTTATGACTATGATAAATATTTGTCATCCAATGACAAATTTAGTCTTTGTTTTATCTAGTGGAGCCCTACGTTTGGTTGAGGTTAGTGAAGGCAGAGTACAGTCAACATCAGCAGAAGCTCGTCTGCAGCGCGTACGACTTCTATCCAAAGAAAATCAGGGTGACGTGGCTGAGAGACGGAAAGGAGGTCACATCTGGTGTGACATCCACTGACGAGCTGCCCAATGGGAACTGGATGTATCAGATCCACAGCTACCTGGAGTTCACTCCTAAACCTGGAGAGAAGATCGCCTGCATGGTGGAGCATGCAAGCCTCAAGGAACCGAAGCTTTATGACTGGGGTGAGAAAGTCTGAAAATAAAATGCTTTTTTTTTGTTTGCACTCAGTTTTAACTCTTTAAATCTCTCGTACATCTACAGTTGTACTCTAATTCACATAAAATGCATTCAGGAAACAGACTCACTTCCACTTATGTTATCCAATATTGCAGTACACACATAATATTTAACTAAAGGGACAATTTACTGTGCTTAACTGGGAAATTACTGGAATATTTCTCCAACTACCTGAAGTTCAGAGATGATTTGACCTGGAATTAAACAAAAAACAACAAGCCAAGCATAAATATATACATTTGTGTAAAATGTCCCAATCCCAAGAGCCTTCCTCTGTTTTTACCCAAACTGAGGTTTTCATATGTCTTACATCCACCCTGATGCAATCAGGCATCTCGAAAAGCATGTAAATGTGTGAGAGTAAACTCTATTCGTACTGAAAGCACATACCTCATTATCTGACTGTCTTTTTATAACATTGCAACAAAATGTGGACACTTGCTTCAGTGCAAGATTTGCAACTTGTTTTTTGAACATTTTAGCTATCTAAAAAAAGATTGTGTGAGTTTACATTGACTCTAAGCATAAAGCATAATTTTTCATGTCTTTAAAACTTTTATTGACTTGGCTTTCTTTAATCTGTCAGTGCCTGGGTGACTTATGGTATCAATATGGATGTGAGCTTTGATTAGTATGAATTGGAAGCATTTACATCTAACATTGTGCTTAAAATAAATGTTTTTTCAGAGCCTGAACCGGGTTCAGGAAAAAAACATGCTGGTTGTTGGTTCAGCTGGGCTGCTGCTGGGTTTATTATTTTCAGTCATGGGGTTTATCTTCTTCAAGAAGAAATCAATTGGTGAGAGAGTCGTTCAAAGTAATAGAAACATTTATCTTACGTCATAATGTTTTTATATATTCTGCAGGAGATTCCCGGAAACAACCCTTAAGTTTAAGTTTAGCTGTCTCAGGATCAGTGGCAAAAGGTGCTGAGTTTGATTGCAGCTTCTTCCTCCACGAAACACTCGACAAGGAACCAAACCTTGACCAGTGTTACTCCAAATACAGACCTTAAAGCACATTGTGTTAACATTGGTTAAAAAAAACACTTCAGTTTAATGCTTTATTTGGCATTTTTACAGGACACACTTTAAGACCTGCAAGGCCAGTTCAGTCTGATTTTAAAGTTGTGCAAAATGTCCAAAAAGGTAGTGAAATGTCCCTTTTTTTCCTTTTGATTGATCATACAATAAAACAAATTATTGATGGGTAACATTTTTAAATTAATCTGTGATGCGACAAAGCATATTTAAAGGATGTCATTTTATTTTAAAAAATCAATGCGAAATCCACTGCATCAATTAGATTTTTTTTCTTTTAGAGAATTTAAAAAAGTGCAAAATTTGGGAAAACCAATCAGTTTTATTTTTGGCATACTTATCAGGCAAGATCAAATTATAGACTTTTCCACAGCTGTGTAAAAACCTTGCTTAAAGCTCCTGCTTGAATGTATTTGAAATGTATTACTCATATCATTATTTTATTTATTATTTCTGCAAGCATAAAAGTGTGTAAACATACTGCTTAAAATCTATATGAATGTGTGTATTTTATATGAATGTTAGAACAAGATGACTTCTACAACTCATTTTCATGTATATTCCTGCTAATTATAAAATAAATTTGATAATGAGACCTAACACCTAATAACACCTAATAATAAACCTTTGAATTTAAAGTCAAAGCTGGAAAGATTGGTGCTCTGTGGTAAAACGTACATCATAATAAACTTTACCTGTCAGTTAGAAAAGGAAAAATCATTGCTATTTGCAAAATAATTCATATTAAAACTAAATCAAATGTCACATCTATTGTTTGACTTCTGAATAATACTTCAGCTCTCCCTAGATGAGTCTCCCAGACATTACATAAACAAAGTCCATCCCAAAAAATTAAGTACAGATTGGCAAAATCCCCAGGTATTAGATTAGAAAAACAGCATTTTCAGCGTGCCATACAAAATTGCACAGATGTTTTTTTATAAATTTTTCTGAATGACTGACAAATTAAACCCTAATATTTGATCAGTAACGAGAAGGAAACATTCGCCTGTAAGACTCTACGCAGGGTTTAATAGCCCTCCGCTCTGCCTGCGCCAACGCCGCCGCCTTTATTCTCCAAAATAATGAGCCGCTTTGGATTTTATTTCATTTTTCTCTTCTTGTTAATGAAAAGCCCGAGTGTGATTTTATTCCTGTGTTTCGCCATTTATGTTTACATCCATTACAGAACCCGCTAGGGACGGGAAAAGCGGCGTGGCTGAATCTGATCAATGCAGGCAAAAGTGATGATGAGGATGTAGGTCGTTTCGTTCAGCATCCGTCTCTTTTATTTACAAACACGTCACGGATCTCTCGTCCTTGTCTCTACGGCTGGAGGCCCAAGTGATGGATTGTGCTGTTCCCGTCCCGGAGGTCGACACCAAAAACCAGGTCAGACGGGGGTGGTACCTCACCGGGCAGCGATAAGACCCGCAGGAGGCTTGATAAGAGATGTCTATAAAGCAGAGACACAGAGCTGTGCGCTTCAGTCCAGGCAGAGGGTAGGACCCAAACCAACTGGTAAGACTCAACTCCTTATTTCATCCAAAGGATATTGTTTGTTTTACCCTACAGATGAAATACTCTGAGCCAGAAGCAGTCTCTTTAAATTAATTATGTTTTTAATTGATCACAAATGTCTGTTTAATCAAAACTTAGCTGATACCGTAAGAAGGAAGACGCAGTGGAGTGAAAGGTGAAGTATTTCATTCTGATTCAGGATCTGATAAAGATTAAATGCATGAAATACATCTATAAATCCTCTAGAAGTAGGAATGTTTCCATCACTAAATTAATGTAGTACATCTAGGATGATTGTACAGGGAGAGACATCATTTATATTTTGCCCAGATTTGATCTATTGTTGTAGACAAATTTGTTGGTCTCACTGGTAAATATGTGCAAAAAGCCTGGAAATAAATTTTCAATCATAAAAAAGCTTAATTTAGCTGTATTTTAGAAAATGTAACTTTTTATCCCATGAACCCAGAGATGGTCCAAGCCTCGCTGGTGTCCCCCCACCCTGCAACGAAGTTGTTTACTAGAGTTGGGGCATTTGAGGACCGGGTGGGAGAAGAGGGAGATGTGGGCTTATGCTGCCCCCCAAAAGATACCACTCTGGAAATCGAAAGCCACCACTGCTGGTATCTGTACCATGACCTTTTAAAAATAAATGTAACCAAAGATTTATTTATAGCTTAAACGTTACTTTTAAGTTGGTCTGGTTTCTTGCAACCTCCTATTAGTAATTCAGGAGTTCCTTTTTCCTGGGAAAGAATCTGAATATAATGTGACACAGTGAACTATTTATTTCAATCATTTTCCATTACGTTAAATCTGGACCCTGTGGAGGATTGTTGTGCCGTGCTGCCTAAAAACCAATCAGAATCCTGGAAATCCTCTCAGATGTGGCGTGCTAAGATCAGCAGCAAACAAGGTGCACTTAATAGACACAGGAATGTATTACTGATACATGCAAACAACACAAAACTAATTCAGAGGGGAACTGATCAGTGCAGCCCCAAACGTCACCCCACCACTACTGCATTAACCCAACGCCACCCTGGATAAATGACGCCACTGTGAGGCCCTTTATTTATGTGTTTCCACCACATGTTCATAAGTGGTGTTTTATTAATAATAATAAGAGGACAGCCAACCATTGCCCTAGCATTGATTTTTTTTTTTGAAGACTGATTTTATTTCCCATGCTAAATAAATGTCTTATATCAGCAGCAGTATTTTCCATTGCAATAAAGAGAAAGTCCTATTTATTTCAAGGCTTGTTAGACTATCTTTGTTGTCTATGTCTGTGTTTATTTGTAAGTTTTATCACCAGTTGCTGACCTACATGTTAATTTTAACTCATGGTCAACTATCTTGCCCTTAACCTGCTTCTTTTTAACACGCGTGTTTGTTTTTCTGTTTCCTCCACAGCTCTTATTTGACACAAATTTATCTTCATCCTAATGGGTCTCTTCCTGTCTGCCTGGCTGACCGGCCCAGCAGCTGACCGCATCCCCTCCTCTTCATCATCCTTCCCTCCGCTGGCCGTCCCAACTTCGTCTAGAGTCACCCTCATCCTGAGCTCCTCTGCAGCGTCTCCAGGAGACAGTCGCTCACACTGGAGCTCGCAGCACCGCTCTCCTCACTTCCAGCTCTCTCAGTGCAAGCAGGAAGCGACACGCGCACCTGCCGAGCTCAGCAGCGATGGGATCAGGGCCGAGGTGGGGGTGGAGAGTGGGCTCCATGTGTGGGAGGTAACTTGGATCCCTGAGCACAGAGGAAGTCATGCAGTCATAGGAATTTCGAGGCAGGTCTGCCCTCTGCAAGACTCGGGTTATAAAGTTCTGGTGGGTGGAGATTCTCTGTCATGGGGATGGGAACTACAAACCAATCAGCTCTGGCATGGCGGTGAAACTCTGGTGTGTTTTCCATGTGAAAGGAGGGGGTCTCTTAGATTGAAATCCTCAAACTCACTGCACAGCAAAGAGACAGATGCACCTCTCCTTATTCCTGAACGCATCCAGCTGGTCCTGGATGCTGATGCAGGGACTCTGGGGTTTGCTGTCGATGGCAGCTTCCTGGGTGTTGCATTCAGGGACCTTCCTCCTGGAGTGGAACTGTTCCCAGCAGTAAGCAGCGTGAGAGGAGGAGCACGGATTGCATTGCGCTATCTGAACGGAACCACGCGTAAGTATCCAACACATGAATTGTCTTCATAAAAGTTTATACTGACAAATTTGTTTCTACTACATTTGCAGGTAATCCACCCACCCTGAAGGCTCTGTGTGGACTATCAATTCTGCAGAATTTAGGGCAACAAAGGCAGAACCAAGTGGACAAACTGCCTCTACCACCTTTACTCCAACACTATCTGCTTTCCTCTTTCTAATTCCCTTGCACATTTACATGCAAATGTTTTTTGCATTTTCTTTTAAATTGATTTGTTTGTATTGCTTATGTTATTTATTAGTTTTGTAATTGACAAACTCACATTGGATAATAAAAACCTTCACACAAGCCTGATAAGGACTCCTTCAACTACAAACACATGTAAATAGTCTGAATGTTTGTTTTAATAAACCAGACTTGCAGATACATAAACATTTTCCATGTATCAGATCTGTTTTCCTTTTATTTCTGAAATATTATTGCACTGTCAGTAGTGCTGATAGGTGGAAATGTCACACTAAGCTTAAAAACAGTCGATGCTGAAAATGATATTCTGAAATTGTTGAAATTGATTTTAATATTTAGAAAACTGAAACAAATGTGATCTCAGGTTGTGATCCAGAAAATGCAACTTTTACAAGTTGTAAGAAACATCCAATGATGAGTGTAAGTATATGTTCTTGTTTATTGTTACAGCAATTTTTTTTGCTCACATGTTATTGAAATGATTAAAACTAAAAAGTTCTGGTTTTCTTAATGTATTATTCTTCCCTAAATGTAATTGAATTAATAGTTTTAAATTAAGTTAAGCCCAAAATTATCCACACCTGGAATAAATTTCATATTGTTTTCTTCCCACCAACAAGTCCATTTTTGATGTGAAATAAGACGAGTATGTCTCAAAAGGCAATAAAACAATGTAAAGGGAGAATCGGTTTTGAAAAAACAAAACAAACAATGTTTTTAATAACAACTACATGTCAAAAATTATTTACAACAATTTCCATAAACAATGGAAAATATTCATTGGCATTACTAGTAATTAATCCTTCCTGTGACTTCTTATTACTGCTGGTCACCTCATCGTCTTCCCACAGGTTCAAATTTCAGTTCAAGTTTGAACTTTGACTGGGCCACTCCAAAATGCTAGTACAACCTCAAATTTCAAAATCTTATTTGGAACTTATCTACCAATTTCTGCCATCTACATGCCTGTGTATTTATGCTGACATGTAATTTCTATGTCACGGTTTGTTTTAGGTAATACTTTATGGTGCAATTATTACTCCATCGGTATTTGGAGTAATAATTGAACTGTGTCTGAACCGCTATTGTTATACTAAATGATTTGCAGATTTCACTTATCGGACGTAGTCTGGATATTTTTTATGTGTTAAAAATTGTGCAAAGAGAATAATAGCTTCGAAATGGGAGAGCAGAGAGTCTTTATACTTTATATGTCCCTTTTAGATCATTTTAGATCGCGCATTTATGCAAAAACGTTCATCTAAACAGCATGGGTTGACTAAAACCTTAATGAATATAAATAACAGTCTCAAAATACTTTAAGTTTATATGAATCTTTTGTAAATTTATTAAAAAACAGAAACAACAACTGCTGTCAGAGTATTAAATATTTTTTAGACGGGGATGGGGAGGGCGTTGTTGCCACAGCAACAAAATGAGCAAAAAGGCTCGCGAGAGAAAAGGCGCACTGAATATTCAGGTTTTGACCACAAATAAAAACTTTCTTCGACATAATATAACAACTGGTTCAAGAGGCGTGTGGAAAAGTTTAAAGTGATTTTCATTCAGGAGATAAGACTGAAGTAGGTATGTAAATAAACACGGTTTGACTTTGTGAGGATAGAATCAACATTTGTAACGTAGCTAAGACGAGCTAGCTTACTTGCTAATTAAAGTCGTCAACGTCTGCCTATAGTTCTTAGATAGTGGTTGGGTAAATAATCTTTTTTTTCTACTTTGCTTTTTCAAAGAGTGGAGTTATACATTAGAATAATAATTTTAGTCAGATTAAATGTTTCACAAATTTCAAAAGGTTCTGAAACAATTCTAACTTCACAGTAATTCAGTCCAGGTTTGGTAATTTTAGGTACTTTACGGTTCAGAACTACAACTGATCAAATCCAGACTTTACTGAACTTACAATTAAGACCTGCTCTCATAATTTAGGGATATAATTAATATTTCTAACGTATTAATATTACCTACAATTAAAACATATTAGAAGATTTAAAAAATATATGTAAATAATTAAAAATAATTCAGTTGCTACAAGGCTAAATCAATTAAATGATTACAACACAAAGAGGGGGGGCAATGATCAAAAATATGTTTGGATACACAGCTTAAGTTGAGTATTCATAGAGTTTATTCATCTTTATTATTTTATTGTAACATTTCAAGCTGTTGTCTTGTCACAGGTATTATGTGACTCGTTGCTACAGGGGTCAGAAAGGGATTGTCTTTTCTTTTCAACTCAAAAATTGGATGCCGCAAACCTCCTAGCAGAACATCAGAAACATCCCAGTAATTTGCTTTTCATCTTACCTCTCTTCCTTAGATTTTACTTAAATGACCAACACAAAGTAATCCACAATTGTGGTAGTTGCTTAAAAGGAGCATTTAGAGTCATCCTATATCAGCTTAATTCAGCTTTTTCTAAACAGACTAATGGCAGCCGCCCTTGAGGATCCAAGAGGAGCCATAGGTTTCAGGGACCCTGGCAGCAATCTTGAAGAAAGGAGGAAGATGACACAGCAGCAGTAAGATGAACGTATTTACTAAGAGAGGCATTGATTCTAAAAGCATCAGAATAAACTCTGTGATATTTCAATTTTTATTTCTAGGTTTTATTGAGTGTCTTAGTGCAGCGGGGCCAGTTGGGCATTTGTTTCTACGACAGTGGAGACTCGTCTTTACATTATATGGTGGATTCTACTGATAACTATGAGCTTCACCTGTTGTCCAGAGGTAAAGAACAGACCATTCATTCTTACAAATTAGGTTCCAGTTTCATCTTTTAAGCAGCGTCTTACATTTCATCTCCTATTAAACTCCAACACATCTCTCTTTTCTGTTGTTAAGTCATTCAGGAGGTCAGGCCCCATGTAATCTTAACCAGTGCAAAGCAGGAACGCTGCTTGACCCAATATTTGCAGCAACTTGGTGAGCTCTGAAAAAACAGCACAGCAGATAACAAGTGAAAAACAAAAATGTTAAGTATTTTTTGTTTGAATGTAATGTTGGATGAGTTGTTTCTGTGTCAAGGGAACTTACTGAGATTAGAGATGTTTGACACTGTCGCTGGTAAATGTGATAAGAGAAAAACTGATTGTGGAAGCGGTTGTGTCCTGTTTTTCCAGCTTTCCTACTCAGGAAAGCTGCAGGCCTTGGTGAAACTAGTCAGTAAATCAGGATTGTTCTAAACTCATGCTTTGGATTTCAGGTTCTGACCCACACTATAAACCTGAGGTGGTTACTTATCCATATGTTGACTTTGGTAATAAAACATACACAATCACAAACTCCATACCTCCTCTTAAGTTTTCATGCTAAAGATTTGTAAGAAAAAAAATGCATAATATTTTCTAAAAAATAAACATAAAGTTGCTCATCATGTTTTTAAATGTTGCAGGTCTGGAGGTCGGTAAGCAGAGGCTTCTTTCCGCCCATCTGCCTTTCCTCCCAGCTTGCATTTCAGAGAGGGACAAAATGTCTTATCTTTCCTCCTGTATCACCTTTGACTCACCCTTGATGGTGAGCCAGATCTCTCTATGTTACCCTGTCCTTATAGCCCAGTTATGAATCAGTCATCTTGTAGCATTGAAAGGGTCTGTTCTCCGGTTGGAAAGCTTAGGGCAGTGGGAGCTCTCCTGAAATGTCTGGACAGGAGGAGAGTGGGAGTAGAACTGGAAGACAGCGCTGTTGGAGTCCCAATCCTGCAGTTTCATGCCTACACACTGTGAGACACACAAACATCCAGTTAGACACACTCTTAGGCACCTTAAGGTGTCTGATTATTTTCCATTATGAGGCCCTTTAAAAGGTTTCTTTGAACTTCAAGTGAGCTGCCTCTTCGACAAAATGTTTCTGCGTTTTATCTCAATTTACTTCCATTTTGTTCTTGTAAACAAATCCTTATGTACCAGTATGTTTAACCCATGTCTATCAGTTAATCTCTCCTGGTGTTTTAGAATTTTGATAAACTATAGAAATACATTAAATGAAATATTTGGAAATCTCATTCATAATTCAATGTAAATTTAAATTTCTTAAGAAGATGTGGTTCTAAACCCTTTTGTGTTGCTTGTCTGTTATTTCGAGAAATTTCTGAGTGATTATAACATTTGATTAAGGAGAAAAAAAATCTCATACGTTTTATTAAAGTCATATATTTCAAAGACTAAATGGTTAATTAAAATGGTTTAATAAAAGTAGGTCAAAATGTTTGTCTGGTTTTTCTCTAATTATAGTAAAGAAGTGGTTTACATTGACCGGGACACCTACAGGCAAGTATTCAAAATGTACCTTTGAAATTAATCTAAGCTTTAGAAACAATCTTTTATTTCATCCTGGCCTTTAGTGTTCTGTAGTCACCATGTTTATCTGACAGAAACACACCTGATCAAAGTTAGTGAACAATTAGTTTCTGACATAGTAATGACAAATTATACATCATTTAAATCAGATTATTTAAACAGAGAGATGCAGCTTTTCACTACAAGTTCAATTAAATAAAGTAAAATTAAAGCTTTCTATTTTAATTAGTAGAACGGTAAATCAGTTAAATTATGCATAGCTTTGTATATGACGGTGTGTTTTTTCTGTTCTAGTGTACTTCAGATCTTTAAATCGGATCTGCACCCATCAGTCTACAAACTGCAGTCAGGTGAAAAGGAAGGACTAAGTCTCTATGGTAAGTGCCTCAGATGGTAGAACTTTTCTGATGTCATTTCCTCTTATTTAAAACGGTTTTGATAAATACATTTTTGTTTGTGTGCACTACAGGAATATTGAATCGATGTAAGAGCAAATTTGGATCCAAATTGTTACGGTGAGAAATTATATGTTTAGTGACACAAAATAAAACAAATTCAGGTATCATGATTATCTTCAAAATTATGCACAGGTAAGTATTTTTGTTTGGTATATTTCAGTGTAAAGAAGTACTATTTTTCTTGCTTTTGTCTGACAGTCAGTGGTTTCTTCGACCTACACGAGACCTTGCAGTGCTGTACAGGAGACAGGAAGTGATCCGTTTCTTTACTTTGCCTCGAAACTCAGACGTCCTGAACACCCTGCAGGCCTCGTTACGGAACATCAGAAACATACCAGTAACTAACTTTGGATCTTTCCACTTTACACGCCTCTCGGTATTGATACGGTATTCATACCAACTGAACTTTTACAGACATTTGTGGTTGTTTCGTGAAAAGTTGTGAAAATGGTTGAAGAATTGTGTATAATTTTGTAAAGCATTGTATATAATAAGATATCCTTAAAAGAAAAGGAGGTTTTCATGGATGCCTGTACATGTTAGGGTGTTCTGCGTCGCATGACTCTCTCCAGCACCAAAGTCACTGACTGGCAGTCTCTCTACAAGGTTGGAGCCACTCTATTCTCTAGCTTTATGTGTCTTTATTGTTTGACGTGGCTTCTAAAACACATTGATATGTTTCTGTCTGGATGTCAGACAGTATACAGTGCAGTGTGCATCAGGGACTCAATGCGGCACCTCCCTCAATCTATTCGACTGTTTCGGGAGATCAGTGAGAAACTCTCTGAGGATCTTCACTATATCGCCGCTCTCATAAACAGAGTCGTGAGTTTTTCCTCTTAAATTGTGTCCATTCTCCATTGTTACTCATAAAATGTTATACTTTCATTGAGATCTTAGGATTTTGTTATTGCAAGCTGGACAGAGTTGATGTTAATGAGTGTAGTGATATTTTTGTAGGTGGATTTTGATGCCAGCTTAGAAGAGAACCGCTTCACTGTCAAACCCAACATTGATCCTGCCATTGATGAGAGTACGTGCACAGATTCACCCCTTATCTCTGATGTGCTGGATTTTTATGTGCTTCTGTCTTGGCTCTACGTTTTTCAGAGAAAAGGAGGATGATGGGGCTGTCCGACTTCCTGACTGACGTTGCCAGAAGAGAGCTTGAACATCTGGACTCTCGAATCTCCTCCTGCTGTGTCATTTACCTCCCCCTGGTCAGATACTTCCACATATTTAGATTTTTTTTGTCACCTCAGGCAGCTATAACCTCATTATATTGTTCTAATATGAAAACTGATAATACAACAAGGTAAAATTCTCCTTCCAGATCGGATTTCTGCTCTCTGTGCCTCGACTGCCCAGCATGGTGGAAAAAGAGGATTTTGAAATGGGGGACTTGGAGTTCATGGTGTGTGTGTGTGTTGTGTGTGTGTGTGTGTTGTGGTGTGTGTGTGTGTGTGTGTGGTTGTGGTGTTGTGTGTGTGTGTGTGTGGTGGTCTCAACGGGGTGACAAAATGTCCGGACTGGTTTCTACATTGACTCACTCATCAACATTGTATTTTACGTGTCTGCACGCTTCGATGAGCCAGTTCCTCTCAGACGACCGGCTGCACTACCGTAGTCAAAGAACCAGAGAGCTGGACAGCCTCCTGGGAGACTTGCACTGTGACATTAGAGGTCTTTTAATTTCCCTCACCAAACAGTTTTCTGGTTTCTGTTCAGCTAAGAGTAAATATCTTGTTTCTCAGACATGGAGACTGCAGTGATGACACAGTTGCAGAGTGCCGTCCTGGAAAAGAGCAATTCTCTGTATCAGGTTGGTGGGCGTCATTCAGAACAGCAGGTTGCAGTGTTTTCAAAATGACTCCCACTGTGATAAAACTGTTGTTGGCATGAGTGTAAAGCTTTTAATGCGTGTGGGTGGACTTTGTTGTGATTAATGCTTTCATCTAGCATTAATCTAATTAAATTGTTCACTTTATAACAAAAACAGACCTGGAGACCTTTTAGAAGTGGTAATATGTGTTTCTTAATAGATCATTGCAAATGTTATTTTTAAGGGGAGGCTTAAGTTCAGCTGATGCATTATTGTTAATGGATAGTTGGTGTGTCAACTATTAGGCAAATTGTTAGCAATACGTTTTGTTTTATTACAGGGATTCTAGAAACATTCCTGTAAATAATGGAACACTCTGTAGGGGAATTTGGGAAATAAAAACACTTGCTCAGACTGATAAATATTTACAAATGTTTTGTATGTGCGAGCTGTTTTATTTCTGCCTTGGATTTAAATCACAGATTGCAGTAACTGCGTGCAAACAAGTGAAAGCAGCTGCAAGCAATTTGCACCTGCTGTGCATCAGCTCACAGTTGTTCTCAGCTCGGCGATAAAAACACAGTAGGTGTAGAAATGATAGCTGAAAGCTCCAGATGTTGACCTGAGGAGGCTCTTCTCATCTGACTCTATCGGGGAAGAATCTGGTTCAAATTGCCTTGGATGCTTTTAATGCACCACTGCAGATCTTTAAAGTCAGGGGAAGAATTTATCCCCTCAACTTCTTCATTCAATAGTTAAAAGGATAGATTTCATTTATCAGATTGTAAGATTATTCCACAATATCTGCTGATCACATATTGCTTTCTCAACAGGAAGTACATCCTTTTATTTTCATTATATATATATAATTCCAGGTCTCGTCTGAGTTTATTTAAGCTTCATGTTTGATAATTTGCATGTGTAACGCTTTCTGTTGTGAAAGTCCCACAATAATTAGGTTTGTATTGTGAATTTTACAATAACAAAAAGCTGGATTTTAAAAACAACTTCAAAACACTTATTTTAGTTACTGTGACATCTGAGCCCCATTTTTTTTGTAAAACTGCCAGTGCAGAAGGTCACATTATACTTTTTCTGTCCACCTGAGTCTAACCTCCCATCAGCTTGTAGTAGCTAGTTTTTCCTTTACACTCAGCTGCAAACAGCTCTAGTATTTCAGACAAAGGCATTTTGGTCTGGGATAGAAATGAAAATAGGCAGACTTTTCCTCAACTACATGCATAGAGACGATATAGTCAAGAGGACATCTTTCTTTACATTTCTTGAGAATTAGAGGAACACACAAACTCCACTTTTTACAGAATTAGTGTCCACAAATAGCTTTGTGAATTTGTCCTTCAGTGTTGTCAACCATGTTATGCTATTACAGCTCAATCTGCTTCTTCTTTCTCAGTCCATAATATTGTTGTGTGCAATGGTTGAAAAAGTATAGCTGATTTTATTTGTCTCTGCTAAACCTAAAATATTATAATAAATGTCTAGGTTCTGGATCTCCTGGCTGAGCTTGACTGCCTGATGGCGATGAGCAGCGCCTCCCAGGAGTACAGCTACTCCTCACCCAAGCTTGCCAGACATAGAACAATAGCAATAACACAGGGAAGGTACCGACTCACTCTTATGGTGACTAATTTGCAGGACGGACCCAGATATTCTTCCTGTGCTTCGTATTGATTTTCCAGACACCCGCTGCTGGAGCTGTGTTCTCCGGTGTTTGTGGCCAACTCCTTCCAGAGCTCTGAATCAGAGGGCAGAATCAAGGTCATCACTGGTCCAAACTCATCTGGCAAGAGCATCTTCTTGAAACAGGTAGAAGCGTCTGATCCTGGCCAAAAACAAGCAGTAAGATGTCAGTAAGGGCAATTAAAACTGTGATTAATTAGTTTATGTTGGTCTGCTTTTTTCTTAATTCTTTGTTTTTATAAGTGGCTGAGTACATGACTTAGTATGCTCTCTAATATATTAAAACTGGGAAATTTTAGGAACAATTTCATCTTATTTTTTGTTTAACTTACCAATTTAGATATGTTATATACTGCATTACTAAATGAAACTTCTACATGCAAGACTGTTTTACTTGAAGTCCCAAAGTTAGGATCATTTCAGATAATCTACCAGCAATATCTGCTGATGTAAGATTTTAACTTGGTTCAGTTATTGATAAAATGCATAAATTAATGTAAATCTAAACCAAAGCACTTTTCATTTTCATGGCAAGATGTAGTCACTGGCCTACTTTTTGGTTAAGTAGTGTCGTGAAAAAGTATTAGACTCCCTTTGGATTCTGTTTTCTTGTCACGCCTGAAGTTATCAAATAAATTAAATACAAAAAACTGTTTTCAAATGATTTCATTTATTAAGGAGGAGCATCCAAGCCAACCGGGGCCTATGTGAATAAAATAATTGCCCTCTAACCTAATTAACAGCAACAGGTATTTTGTTTTCATTTTACACTCTAGTTTTCAGAGTCTGAGACTTTTTATGAAAAACCTGATGTGACATTTTCAGCACGCTGGTCTACATACGGCCTTGCAGTCACTGTTTCCTGCTGTTTCATATTTCCAGGTGGGTCTGATTGTGTTCATGGCTCTGATTGGCTCAGACGTGCCAGCTAAAGAGGCAGAGGTAGGTCTGGTGGACGGGATCTTCACTCGCATGCAGAGCAGAGAGTCCGTGTCTGTGGGCCTCAGCACCTTTATGATAGATCTCAACCAGGTACGTCACAGACTGCATGTGCTTCCATATGTGGATTTATACAATTTAAACTGGTGCATTTGCTCCCAATCTTCACCTGTTACATGTTTTTAATAAACCCAGATTGTTCTTTCTACAGCTAGAGCAAACACAAAGAACAAAGAGAAACAGCGGTTTTCCTTTAATGTGTTGTTCTTTTCTCCAGATGGCCCTGGCTCTTAACAGCAGCACTGGCAGCTCATTGGTGCTCATTGATGAGTTTGGAAAGGGCACCAACACAGTAAGAAGAAAATTGTTGCAGCACATAAAGCAGAACCAGACTCAATGAGAACAGCAACACATGCTTCAGTCTGCACAAATAAATATCTCTGTGATTTGTGCTTAAATCCATGCAATTTCCTCTCTGACAAAAACCCATTAACAAAATAATACCATTGGAGAAGAAATAAAGCATTGACTGTTTAATAATTTATGTTAGAGCAACAGGACAAATAATGTATTTCCTATTATTGATTGTTGTGCATAATATCTGCACCACTTTCTCTGAGCTTAAGCATTTTGTTGACTGAAGTTTATTTCAATTTAGCACATCTAGGCCAATCCAACTGGCCAAATGCAGAGTTTACATGCAAAGACTTCATTTATGCCCTTGAAATACATAACAAAAACGTTTCACAGAATACTTTATGCTGAAGCCAACTTCACTAATCTTATTATTATGCAGAAAAATGATAATAAAACCCAATACGGTAAATGCTTTTTTCGCAGAAATCCAGAATGTTGTTTAAATGCAAAAATAACAGAATTTTCAGTCTGATCAGTGTACATCAGTACATTAGTAAATAGTTAAACTATTACTCACACCTCTGGTAGATTACATTTAAGATATTGATTGAGGATGTTGCAGGTTTTTTTCTGTTGCATATGTCACATCACAGGGCCAGATATGAACAAATGTTTCCTGATAAATAAGAACCTGTGTTATCTGCTTGTTGTCCCAGAACAATTCAATGTTTGTAAATCCAACCAAATCCAAATCTTTTCTAAGTTTCAGATGAAATTACTTGATAGACATAAAACTTTGCTGCTGCTGCTTCATTTCTATTGGAGATGCATGCTGGTATATGTTGACATGATCAGAGAATCAAATAGGAAAACTTGGAAGTAAATGTTTCCATTGTTAAATCTGTAACAGATTGTATCTGGAGGGATTGTCTGTCTTTAGTATTTAGTTACCGGTACATAGTTTTCCCAACAGACTGTTGCTTAAACTAAAAGAAAGGAAAGATATGTTGCCTCTCCAGGCTTATTGGCAGGAATGTCTTGTTAATTGATTTTCTGACAGCAGGTCAATAAACATGCTGTTTGCAGTTTATGTGAAGTGCTTTGATTACAACAGAGCTGTTTTTCCAATAGCTGCACAGTAGCATTAATGTTCTTCTTCAGGTTGACGGGCTGTCTCTACTCGCTGCTTCGGTCTCTTATTGGCTGAAAAAGCCTCCGGTGGATGTTCCTCACGTCCTGTTGGCTACAAACTTCCACAGTCTGATGCAGTTAGGCCTGCTACCAACCACTGGCATGCTGTCTTTTCTGGTAGGGGGAAAAAATAACCAACAAAGCATAAACAAATGCGTCTACTGCAGCATTTCATTGTAATATTGTCATTTTAAGATGTCAAAAAAATCATCTGACTGAATAGTTGAATAGTAAAACTTCTGCTTTTTGCTTTAGACTTTAGAAACAGCCGTAGACAGAGATGAGTTGGTGTTTTTTATACCAGCTGAAGGAAGGGATTTGCCAATCCAGTTACGCTGCCAACATTGCTGCACTGGCAGGCCTGCCAACATGCCTTGTACACAGAGCCAGGGAGGTCAGGAAATGCAAACACACACACTCCCTCCCTCACACAGAGGCATGCTCACAGACGGACTGTGTTTTCTGTCTAAGGCGTCTGAACATTACCGAACAGGAAAACCCATCAAACGCATGACAAAGCATCATCAGACGAGCAGGCCAAGAGGTTTGTGGAACTTTATTTAATGTAAAATGAATTGAGAAACTTTATCCGAGACACAAGAAAGTGCATGTGGTCAACAGATGCCAATCTGTGGTGCAGAAGTTTTTGAGTCTTGACCTGGAGGACAAAGATGTGGATCTGCAGAGCTTCATGAAAGATGAGCTTCTGCCCTCTGCTGGAGAGCTCCTGAATCGCAGCTAGACTCTGAAAGTGCTGCAAACACCTTTCTGCGTTTCTCTGCTCTGTGTTCAGTGAGAAAATGTTTGGGGTTTGCTTTTCTTGGGAAAAACAGAGAGACTCACCTCCAAACACGGTGGAGTTTACAGAATTTTATGTTAATAAGATATTTATTGATGTAAAAAAACAGTTCAAGCACATTGTTTATTTTGTGAAGGAATTACTGTATAATTGATTACTCAGTACAAATATTTTGCCAATCTGGCTGTGTCTTTGCTTAAAGTTGCATAAATTGTGTTTTTTCAACAACAAAATGAATAAACGTTTTTTTTTTTTATCCAACCAAGACTTTAGTGATGTGACTCATGGTTAAACTGGCCAAAGTGAAAAGAAAAACTGTGTATATGGGTATTGTTTGTGCAGAGTTACAGAAAGGGGTGTCACAGCAGGATTTGGTCATAACAAAGATTGTATTATTTAAAAAAAGCGCCACCGTCGTCTTCACGTTACACTCCTCGGCCTTCGCACAGCCCAGCGTCTTTATTTCCAGAGAATCAGCTAGGAGATGAGGTAAAGTGCAGTCAGAGTAATCCATATATGATTTAAACTTTATGAATCTAACTTTTACATGTTTCTTTAAGCCTTTATATGGACAGACACACACCTGCCTTCCCTCGACCCGTGTAGCAGAGCTCCCCGCGGCTGCAGTTGGTTTCTGTCGTGTAGCAGGCGTCCCAGAAGCCCAGATCGCAGCGGAAACACTCCAGGTACGATTCCTCTGGTTCCGGTCCCTCCAGCTCCATCAGCTGCTCCTCTTCCTCACCTGAGCACAATGAGTCGCAATGATGATCCTGCATTAGATTTATGTGTTTTTCTATTACAATTGATTTTAAAGGCAAGAAAATATGTATTTTTTTCAGCTGAAAAATGTGAATGTGACTTCAGTTGAACCCTCTGTTCAGGGTAGAAAAATTACCTTCCAGACCTTTTTTAATCATGAAATAGTTTTGTTGTTGTTGTTGAAATATACTTAAATGATTGTTTGGGCATATAATTTGTCAGTACTTTGACTCACTAACAGGATGTACTCTCAAACATTTAAAAACTATTTCTCTCCACTTTTTGAACTATAAAAAACTTCAAATTCAGTTTGAAACTGGAGTTGGCTAAGATGCCAAACACTGAAAGCAGGACTATTTTAGGCGTTTTTACAAACAAACTAAAGGTACGAAACTTCACAAAATGTGTTTTAAAGAACCTGCATTTATGTCAGGATCTTGTTGTCCATACTAGGCTAGTTTAACGGAGCCGGTTTATATTAGCCCAGATGCTGGAAAAAAGCAGTAAAACCACTCTATACTACACTCCTAAAATACAAACTGTTTCAGCTTTGTTGTCTCATGATTAGTGGAACTTATCCGATGACTAGTTAAACATTTCAAGGTGGGTATTTTGTACTGAAAGGCCCCGAATCTTAGAAAAACGGCAGAAAAAAAATTGCTCTAAGAAATCTGAGAAGGGAAAGTTTTGAATTTTAGGATGGAAACATATGTAGGAATCCTAAATGAAGGTTTCAGTAGAAAGGCATCAAGCGTGGTTGTCACCTTACTGAAGTGGTTCTGGATGTGTTGCAGGGTTGTAAGAGGACATAAAGCCAAACTAGTCCATATTGCAACACATTCTGTTTAGCACTTAAACATCTCAGAAATGTTTTGTTTATTCTGCAGCAGTCTGGAAAGGAGGAACGTGTTTCTTTAAGTGGATACCTTGCCTTAGTTGGTCAAGATTTTTTCTAGCGAGAAGGTAATGGAGTAAGCAGATGGCATAAACAGAAAGTTTGTGTGTAAAATAACATAAGCAAGTCCTACCTCAGTTTTTCCTCCTTAGATTACTTAATTGAAAGTGTTTTATTTCACAAAACCACTTAATTGTCTTTGTTTACTACTCTATTAATGTAGTTAGTGGAGAGCACATTAGTGCACAGGTAGTTTTAGATTTATTTAATCTCTTCCTGAGGGCCTTCAGATGTGTGAGCTGTGTCGTGTTTCAGAGACTCGCAATCCTTATCTGCTCTGATCTCGTTAGTGTTAGCTCAGTTAACCCACCAGACTAAACACGAATGAAGATGCGTTCAGTCGGAGGACACTTTTTGTTTTTTTCATGGGCTCGGTCTAATTTTGTTTTTGTTGCATTTTTATTTCTCTGATTCTGCAAAACAGCAGAGCAACAGTAAATCCAATAAATTGTTTAGATTAACTGTTTTGCAAATCTGTTTTCAGATTTTTTTTTTATATTCTGTCTACAATTTTTATATGAAAGAGATTTTGCTAAATTATGCACAAATTGACCACAAACACTTTTGTAAATCAATTTCAGATTTTTTTTTATTAGAAATGATTTGAAGAAATGCTTTAATGATGAACCAGGGATTTGTTTAATATTGAAAAGCAACATTTACAAACTGAAGATGATCATTAGGAGATTTTGCACCCCGGATAATGAAGGTAATGAGTTTTGATTCTGGAGCAATTATTTCAGAAAACATGAAAATGAAACTTACTTATCTTGTGGATGTTTTGTTTTTGCTGATATTTTATTGATCATAATATTTTCAATTTAACCATAAGCAAACACAAATGCAGGTTAGTCTGCAGACTTAACGCAAGTTGTTAATTTAATACTTTTTTCACACGTAGCCTTCAGAAAGGTGTTTTTTAACTTTGACATCCAGTTGTTGGACTGTTATGTAATCCCTACAGTCATTTGTAAAAGCTTCCCACAGAACAGGCTGTTGGATTTAACACTTCTTAGACAACTAGGTCCTGCCTTGCTGCTGAAAACGCCCTCATGCAACAATGCCGAGGCCCCTCTGAGGGCAGCAGAAACACCTCCAGACTTTGGGAAGAAGCCGGCTTACCTTGTGCAGGTGTGAGCATCATGATGGCAAAAACACAGAATAGTAGTCCTTTCATTCTGAGCAGGTATCTCCCTGTGACTGCACCATGAATATGCGCCACGTAACTGGAAGCTGGGCAGAAAGTGGATTAGCTGAGCAATGCACCTTTAGAACCAATCATAGCCGCTGAAGGGCTGTGGGCCATTGAAGTTTTGACAGCAGCTGCAAAGATAAAGAAATCAAATTCACGTAGAAAGTTGTATAGAATGTTTCTTTTAATATAATAAAACTCTATTTGGTTTATTGGCAGTTTTAAATACGGATTAAATGTCAATGTTACACCTTTAAAATGCTGACATATTGTTTCAGTCAGAAAGTAAATCCCTTCTCGGTGACAAACAGCTCTCTTCATTAGCGCCGTTAACTTTCCATGACTTCTTAGCTGATTTCGCTGGTCTGGGATCTGAGGTGATCTCTATTTAAGTAATAAACTGAATTTTTTCCAGCTGACTAAGTCTAGGTAAAAAGTGTTGATTGAAGCTTCGCTCTTATAGGGAACAGAGAAATAGCTTGGATACTGAGTCAGCGCAGGGCTAAGCAGCTTACTGCTTCCTGTCCGTCTGCTCAGATATGTATCAATGCTCTCACATGAGCACAATACTCTCTGAGAGTAAAGGATTTGATTCAGTTGTACTGTCAATGCAGCATAAAACCTGCACTGCTGACTTATGTAACGCTGCTGCACAGACACAAACACAGAAATATGTTTGAGAAGATTTCTCCATTTGTGTAGCGGCAGTCATTTCTGCATGCATTTAGATATGCGCTGACATTATTCCCTCTGGTCGGTTTACTGTCACACTCAGTTTTATAAATAAATTATCAGTGACTGCAGCCTCACAGCGCAGCCTCGTTCTCACTGAATTCAAATGCATTAGATCATCTCACACTGAGCAGGACTCCCCTTAAGTGTGAGAGGGAAGAAGAGTGGGCAGATTTCTTTTTGTGGGAGATGTTGACGGCTCACATCAAGAGCCATTTTTCACCCGCTGCAACCGAAATATACATCCTGCATCCTAAAACAGCACTGAGCTCCTGCCAAGACAGCTGCAGCTGAAATGGATGGGCGAAGATTTACTGTAAACTCCAGTCTCACTCGTCATCTAGATGGCGGGATCTCAGCATGAGCCCAACCTGCAAGGAAATACTTAGCAGTCCTTAACTACCTATAAAAATGTTCAAACTGATCTCCTGTGTAATTAGAGACTAGAGAAGAAAAGCTGGTGATAATTAAAATAAAATCCAGCCCACTTTCCTCTCCGTCTGTGCTAATGGGCTGATTTTGGCTTAAAGGGATAGGGTCAGGATTTGTAAACTGGGATTCTGTCAAAATAAGTAGTTAATACCCTACCTGCAATAGATAGCTCTCTGTGTCCTCCTTTTGCATAAATCCTGATTAGTAGGTTCTGGATCCTGAAGCTAAAAGTGACCAAGACCAATGTAAACGTTCACCAAAAAAATTCTGATTTCTAAAACCTCATACCTGTTGATTGTTTTTTTTTTTTCATTCTTTGTTCAAACTTTGAGAAACTTCTGATAGGCACTACAGAGGTTCATGTTTGCTAAATTATTATTTTTTTTAAGTTAGTTGGGATTAGTTAGTAGTTAAATTGACAATTAGTTTGTTTCTATGAGCGTTAAACATCCAATTCAGGTATGAAACCAAAAACAACACTTTCACATTTGCATAGAGAATTTGGGAAATTTTTCATGGGACAACCTCATATACAGTGGGGGAAATATTTTATTCAGTGTCGATTTACTTACAAAGTGTGGAGAAGTCTGTAATTATCATGGCAGGTACAACTCAACTGTGAGAGACAGAATGTAAAAGAAATCCAGAAAATCATATCGTATGATTTTAAACAAATTAATTAGCAGCATTTTATAACATTAAATAAGTGTTTGATTCCATTCCTACCAGGAAGAATGAACTTGTTAGTTTGTCTTTAAGTAGTTTAGTCCGACTTGTATTAATTGCACCTGTTTGAACTTATTACCTGTATAAAAAGACACCTAGCCACATACTCAGACTCCAACCTCTCCACCCCACAGATAAGACCAAAAACTTGTCCAAGGAACCAAAGCTATAGGTTATTGATCGTCAAATCCGCTCCTTAAGGGCTGGTATCCTGCGACTGTTTGATGTGTCTGTGCTTCAACAAGCCTGACTCAAATAATCAGGTCATTAGCTGGATATTGAACTTACTGAGGAAAGGATGGATGGATGGATGGGATTGCGTTACAAGATTTTGGGACAACTTCAGTAAGAGCATTGAAGACGGGGGTCTTCTACGATGACAATGACCTAAGGAATGGTTCTTAGGAGCATTTCAGTTTCCTGGAGTGGCCCCAAAACCTGGAGATCTGTATGAAGGAGTGGTGAAAATGACTACTGCAGCCAGAATGTGTAACCTGGTCACCAACTACAGGAACAAAGGTTTCTGCAAACTTTAAGTTACACTTTTCTATTGTATAAAATATTTATTTCATGCAGTAAAATGCTAATTATTATTAAATTGCAAACCTCTCCATTCTTTGAAAGTAACTTCAAAAGTCAGCTGTGTATTAAATACTTATTTCCCCCACTATGTTCTACAAATACATTTTGCCTACAAACGTAGCACCATTGAAAGGGAGATGAACATGCTTTCCAATAGCGGAAGATTTATTACCTAGAAGCATTGTCACAACAAAGAAATTATTAACCAAACATAAATTCTCTTATTTTATGCTGAGTGTACATTCATTTTCCTTCAGATAGTTACTTTGAGTTGTATTTTAAGTTTGTTTCACAGGGGAGATTACTGGTAGCGCACCACCTCTAAGCTTTATTTCAGCTGTAAATATTCAGCATCTTCTGTAAGAAAAGAAAAGAAAAGAACAGTCCAATGCAATTTTAACATTTTAAAAGGTTGTTACTATAATTGCATAAGCGTCTATGATGTTTGAGTTTGGTTTTTTCCATGTTGGCATTGAGCATTTGACAATAGAAAATAGATTATTTACACCTGAGAAGGAGCTTGGAGGCGGAGTCCCACCAATGTGAAACACAAGTTGAAAATTAACACCTCAAATATTGCTTGTCGGGAAAAATCAGATAGGAAAGTAATCTTTTATAAAATTTCTATCAAATATTGTTTTTGTCTACCGCTTATGATGTTTTTGAGGTTGGGTTTTTTTTAAGATGGCAGAAGTCCACTTTGGTCTTGATCTCCCTTTTAGACTATCTGGTATCTTCACTGTTGAAGATCAGCTAATTCAAAGAATTAAATATTTGATAAGAGATATTAACTCCTTACAACAGAATCTTATTCTAAAACATCCCTTTAATTGTACTTGCAAATGTTTTCTTGTGCTTTATTTACTTTTTGTGCTCTTTCTCAGTTGTGCACAAGCCAAGAATTGAGACGGAGTAATGAAAATTTGAATAAAGCGTAGGAAACGAGGTGATGAAGAGATGGGAGATGAGAGGTCGCCATGGTGGGAGAGTGAGGCATCACTTACTCAAACCGACAGGAGTGATTTTTCTCAGTTACGTCAAGAATAACTCATTGCAGCCTCACCAGAATTTGTGTTTTTAAATGCTGTTACTCGTTTCTGTTCATCCACTCTCAGATTCTCTCAGATCTCTTGACGCCGCACTGAAGGAAGGAGAGAAATGTGAACAGCTGAATGTGGGAATCCAAAGAAACTGTTGAAATTTACAGTAAGAAATCCGGATCTTGCAATCGAGCACCATCTGGTATTAATAGCATGGCTGTAGGTGTCGAGTGAGAGGAGTGTGGCTTTTGTGCTGCTCTTGTTTACACCGAAACACAACTTTCCCCGAGATAAAGAGAAGATTATACTGCACGTGAGATAAGATAAAGACTCATTCAGGACCTAATCTGGCTCATCCTCTTTAGCGAACCTCTTAAGAAAGGAAAAGTCCACCTCTAGGGGAGAGGATGAGTGTGAGAGGAAGCATTTATCACCTAGGTTGGCACCCAAATAACTTTTACAGCAGCTCCATGTTTGGTCACTCCAGAAGTGAAGTTTTATGGGCAGCCGGCGGAGCTCTGAGACAACAAGATGGCGAGTTGACATCAAACAGCGCAGCTTAAAATTTTTCAAATGTGGATGAGTCAGTGAGCAATGTAGGACAAAAACACCCTTCAGAGACAGTGACTCAGTGTGCCACTCAGAGGCACTATAACATACAAACAACTCTTAAGCTCTTCTTCACTGAGCAGTGCATAGTCCGGTGGTTGTGTGTGGTGGAGCTTCACTCCTGGGGCAGCTCTAAAGACTCTGTCCGGTCATTAAAGTCGATTTCACTCGAGTTGCTTGAATCTGAGTGAACCGGGTCAGAAGAAGCGGACAGGCAGGGTGAGGATGGGTGAGGATTGGGCGCCTGGTGGTGCAGAACTTGGGTGAGGAGTATCAACTTCCCCTTCTTCTCCTCTTCCTCCTCCTCCTCCTCTTCCTTTTGGTCTCCCTCCTCATTAGCCGCACCTCCTGCATCAGGAGGAGGAGGAGAATCACTGCTGGCGAGAGGCAGGATGTGGACCGGGCTGGTCCACGATGACTGCTCCTCATCCGAGTGCTCCCACTGCTCCTCGGTATCCTCCCAGCAGCTGCTCCCCTTCAGGTCCTCCAGGTCATTCTGAGGGTCTCGAACAAGACTCTCTCGGTCCCGGTTCTCGTACAGCAGTGTGGCGGCGCAGATGAAGATGAAGAGGCCCACTCCCATGACTACCGGCCCGGCCAGCTTCATCCGCTCAACGTGGGTGCTCCCACGTCCGCCCACGGCCGGCCTCGGTGCGGCGGAGACGTAGCCTGCCACAGCCACGCTCATCCCCACCAGCACCACCATTGCACCCAGCATGAGCCACACGCCCGGCGGAGAGCCCAGGCGCAGCTTGGTCTGGAGGGCTTCACCTTTCCTCAGGTGTTTGTGGCAGGCCGGGAGGCAGACGGGTGAGGAGTGGGAGGAGGCAGGGCTGCAGGGCGGACTGGCAGCTGTCATCCTCAGACTAAACACAGAATGGAACAAAACCTCCATGAAACATTGTACTTTCTCCAGATAAAAACACTTAAAGACTAATAATGACTTATATTCCACTTATCTCTTGATTAAAAAGTCAATGAGGTCAAATGGACCACTTAGCAGCATTTAACGTGGTGATGGCTGGTGGGCTAAACTATTTCTCACTGTTGATTTTAGTATTTAGAGATCTGAAACGTCTCCCTGAATAAATGTAGTGCATGTCTGGGGTGTGATGAATCTTGGAGAACTTTCTTTATGCTGTTGAAGCAGCGAGAACTATCCAGTTCTGTTTGGGAGAGGACCTCCAGTTATCCGCTGGGCGACCTCAGTGAACCTACGGAGCTCTTTTTTCTGTCTCTTTTCTTTTTCTCTTGAATGCAGCAGCTGTTAGAGGTGTGTTATACTGATATTGATACAATAGCAAATAAATACAGCACAAGTATCACCAATACCGTTTATTCAAGGCTCATATTTCTTCAAATTTCTGATATTTAGGTGTTTTTGTGGTTTTTTCCTTTAATTTTCTATTTTTTGCTAAAACTCAAAACAGAATTTGAACAGTTTATAGGTTTCTACAAAATACTTCATCATATTAATATGGTAAACAAGTAGAAAAATAAAACATATTTTTGTCCATATTTTCATGTATAAATGAGAACAAGAAACATATTTTAAGGTAGTTGAGAAACTACAATACCAAACATAAAACACAATTTTAACTAAATTATTAATATACTCTTAACACTCCAGCATCAATCCGATACTGATACCTCCTCGGCATCGATATTTTGGATCGATCCGCCCACCTAAAGCATCTGTGAATGAGCGCCTGGCGGCAGGAGGGAGACAGTTTACTCTGCATTGCACACAACAGGAAATAGCTGTTTTAATAAGACATGTGGCCGAGTTAATGAGATGCCAACTTCTCTGCAGTTCCTCCCTGTGGAGCAACACAGCCTCCTCAGCCCGAACCCGGACCTCTCTGTTATTGGATCACTCCATCAGCGCTTGTGATTTCACTTCACGATCTCACTGCGGTCTTAAGAAGCGGCTCCGTGGAAGTCCTCTGAACTGAACTCATAATTTAATTTGCCCCCGAGGGAGCTTGGACTCTGAGGGCGGAGTGAGACCGGTCGTATTTCAAGTTAGGAGAAGTGTTTTTACGCATAAATCTTTTGCGTTCATCTGCGCTGTTGCTCAATAAAATAAGCCGTTTAATGTGTTGAGGCGGTGTGCATGCAGTCAGTGGGTACTTGCCTTGTTTTGGATGTAAATCTGTAGCAGAAACCGGCTCCTCGGCATCATCAGAATACATAATCCCGAGTTTCGTTATTCCTCCCACTCCTCCACTTTTGATCCGCGGCTAATCCACTCTTTCTCCCATTTCCTCCTGAGATCGGGACGTTTTTGTTTTAGGTGTTTTGCTTTTTTAAACCCTCCTCTCTGCACAGTGTGAGTCAGTGCAATGCGCAACAGCGGAGCCTGAAATGTAGCTTTTATAGTAAATAAGAGAAAAAAAGTGGTGCAGCGCTGCTCTGCCTCTCTGTCTACGCGCTGTCCGCCTGTGCGTCTCTGCAGCCTGCTTGCTCCTCTGTGTGTTGGTGTGTGTGTGTGTGTTGTGTGTGTGTGTGTGTGGTGTGTGTGTGTGTGTGTGTGTGTGTGTTGTGTGTGTGTGTGTGGAGAGGAGGGGTCGTGGGAATCTGAGGCTGGTCCAGGCCAGTCCCACGGTGAGCCCACCGTGGGACTATTTATCCTCACCCATCAGCAGTCAGTCGTGTTTTCTGTTACAGAAAGTGCAGCCCTCTTTTCCGTCCTGCAAACAAAATGACGCCACTTGACTACAGTTTATCATTCATGTTCATCTTTTGCTGGCTGAAAATACATGCAGTCCTGGATTTGAAGGGAGGATTTTCTTATGAATTTAGCCACCATTCAATGCCAAGCAAAACATTAATTGCCTCTTTTATATATAGTAGTCAGGAAGTTATCACACCTCTTGAATTTTCCAGAATTTGTCGACTACAAGTTTAACTTTTTTATTAGTAATTTTTGTGATCTAGAGGATGAAATGTTCGCCTGTTGTTTTTCCACTCAGATTGTTGCTGCTGCGCACCCAGGAGTGACTTAGGGAAATCTGCTGGGTTTCCATATGGAAAACTTATAACTTATCTGAAAAATAATCTGCACTGCTTGACAACTAGGATCTGTTTGAAATTGACTTGACTTGAAATCTGTCTTGGATTGAGTTGAGCTTTTTGGTAAAGTGACATTTCTTTAGTGCTGAATTGAATTTATTTGGAAAAAGCTTTAATTTTTGTCAGATTAAATGCAGGGCTACCATTCCTGATACCGATATTGATAGCATTACTTTTTTTATTTAAGTTTGACAAACTTCTGACCTTTAGGTGTTTTTTCTTTTTACATTTAAATTGAATTATTTTGTTCAAACCAATGATAGAATAACAAAAGGTTATTGAAATACTTAAATAACTTGCTAGTATGGCAAACAGTATCAATAGAAAAACTAAACAGAAAAACAGCCAAGTGCATAAAAATCATAATTCAAGTGAGTGCAAATCAAGACAAAATCTTTTTTGAGCTACAGAAGCTAATATACAAAAGTAAAATTTCAAAAGTAAATCTGAATCTTTAGAACCGATCTTGAAATTTTGACTCAATCCATGCTCCTTTACTATCAAGGAAAATTTTTAAATCTTGTCAGATTTTTACATACATTTATGTTTGGACTTTACATTGGTTTATTGCAGCTTTCTCTGAATGTTTCTGGTCGTGACCCTCCGCCGTGATCTCTAGTCATGTGGACTCTAACTGGTTTTCTTCCAGTATTACCCCGTATTTATCTTAATTTCCCATCATCTCTGGTGTGTTCAGGATGAGAGACCGTGTTGGTGATAAAAACGTTCATCTGTCCAGAGCGCCTCATTTCCACTGTTCAGGACTTTCTTCTTGCCACTCTTCTGGAAAGGGCCAGATTTTTGCTGATTCCCTGAATATTGCTCATCTTGTCCAGCCTCTGGATTTACAGGTGTGTCTCCCCGTCTTCCTCAGATGATAGATTGAACATTGCCTAATTAGATATTTCATGATTTAACCTTTGTCTTCAACGTGTCTTCTGATGATTATTGTCTAATAAACCTCTGAAGTCGTCACAGAACAGCCGGATTTATGCAGAGATCAACATTAATGATATTCATTGAAGGTCGTAGCTTTAAACATCTTAAAATATGAAAAGGTGAAAACTCTACGAACGCTTCTACAAGCAAAGAATCACAAAGTTTGTAGCTGAAGCAGAACTGTGGAGGTTGTGTGGTTCACATGAACTGAATTTAGTTTTATTTGGTTTACCTCAAATTTGGGCCACATGTTGATCCCCGCTGCCGCCTCCCTCTCTTGTCTCGGTTTGTCATGTGTCACAGGACCAGATGTTACGCCAGCAAATGCAACACAGGGCAACTTTGTTGGTGAACGTCATGCAGAAAGGTAGTTTAATGAGTTTCATTTCGACCCATGTGGGCTGCATGTAGCTCACACAGGAATATTGCTGGTTTCAGGTTGATTTGTGCATGTGGGCGACACACACAGCAGGTCTGGGTTGGAGTTCAATGTGAACCAGAGCAGAAATACGCATTTATAGAAAATTTAGGCACATTTATCGCTCTTTCATTCATGTTACAGAACTTTATATTAACAGATTTAAGTTTCAGCCTCCTTCAAAACACCAACAAGTCTTATTTTATGTTTAATAAAATTTATGCAATGCAACAAATGATCTCAGGAGTTTTGGTTAAAACACATTTATGAGTAAAAGAAAAAAAGTGGGAATATTACATCTACCCAAAGTGCAGTTAGATGAACACATTACTGCTAACTCAAAATTGTTTAAAAATTAACCATGCTACTTCCTTTTGAAGGACAGGAAGTAAGCTTATGCACTCTCCACACTTACCAACGGTAAAGATGTGAAGAAGGCTTCAAATGAATATTCCATTTCTGCGCCGTATTCCCACCCTGAAAACTTCGAAAAAAAAAAAAATCTGAATCTTTCATTTGAAAACATGTTGTAAGGGAAAAATCTTGGGTTTATTTGTTTATGAAATCATCAGTGACAGTTACTGGCGCCCGCAATGATGCAACAGAATAATGTTTGTAATTACAAAGTTGATGTGAATGTCTAAGAAATGTTGAACGTGATGTGACACACTTCTCTCTGCTCCACTCCTCAAAATGGATTGCAGAAAGGCAGATGTGTGTTTGTCTTCATAACTCGGTTCTCACTAGGACGGCATGATGCAGGAAGACGTGTCATTTATGGTCAGCATACATCACATCTCCCCCCTCCATTTCCTGCAAACTCTTGCACAGGGGCGGTATGGGGGGGGAAGTGATGACAATTCTACTGGCCCTGACCAACAGGGGGCCCTCCACAATTTATTTTTTGTTCATAGAAATAAAAAAAATAAAAAATCAATTTAAAAATTACCGGTAATCATATTGTATTTTCAAAGATTGTTTTAGCAGTAAAAATTTAATGTTACCACTCCCAGATCAAAAAACGCATATCCATATTTACCCTGAACCCCACCATCTGGGTTAAATGGTCCATTCCTGCTTGGAGCGAGTCAGTCAGCAGCAGCTCTAACCCACGTCCCTTCTGACCCGTCCTCCCCTAAGTGAAATTAAAGCTGCAGTATGTCACTTTTATCTGTGATCTGTAATCTGTGAATAAACTATTTCCTCTGCTTTCTCCCAGTGCTAGAAACAACCAGTCAGTAGCAGGAGAGTTTTAGTGCTGTCAATCACAATCTCATGTGGTGCTGCTCATCCTTCCTCTCCCTCGATTTGTGCCGTGCTGCAGCTAACATAGCACAGAGCTGTGCAGATTCAAACTGTGATGCTCAGTTTAGTTAGCATAGCTACCAATGACGGCAGATAAACGGTTTCTTTTAATGATAAGTTGTTTCTCCACCATCAGCACATTTAGCAGTGAGTGAATGAGGCTAATTGTAGTAGCAATATTGCAAAACTAATATTGCAATGACAATTATAATTTAATTCAATATATTGTGCAACTTAGCTAAACTTGTCCACATCTACAGTCTGAGCAATAATTACGTTTGTGATAGAGCGTCCTACTAGTTCTGATTGGTTGTTTTGGTCAGAACGGTGCATTACTTTAACCAGTAATAGTAATTCAGGAAGGAGATGGAGGAGGTTGTTTTCACAGAATATCTGTCTCATAACAAACTGCTATGACATCTTGACAGCTTTAACAAATATGGAAAAAATATATTTTTTATTAGGGCTGCACAGTGGTGCAATTGGTAGAGCTGCTGCCTTGCAGCAAGAAAGTTCTGGGTTCAATTCCCAGCCCCAGTCTTTCTGCATGGAGTTTGCATGTTCTCCCTGTGCATGCCTGGGTTTTCTCCAGGTACTCCAGTTTCCCCCCACAGTCCAAAAACTGACCATCATGCTAAGTGGTCTCTCTAAATTGTCCCTAGGTGTGAGTGAGTGTGTGTCCATGGTTGTTTGTCCTGTGTGTCTCTGTGTTGCCCTGCAACAGACTGGCGGACCTGCCCAGGGTGAACCCGCCTCTCACCCAGAACATCAGCTGGAGAGGCACCAGCAACCCCCCTGACCCCACCAAGGGACAAGGGTGTAAAGAAAATGGATGGATATTTTTTATTAAAATTATACTGCAGCTTGAATAAAATGCAACTACACTGCATTTTTGAGAAGTCTGGATTGCTTTATGTGTAGTTGCACGTTGCTTTTGACTGTTGCTCATGGGGAGAGACATTTTACTAATCAAATAGAAAAAATTTAAGCAACCTACTTGCATACTGGATGTGGACTGTTGGATGTTACATTCATGTGCAGTAAATATTGTTCTAATTATCAGTATTGAACCAAAGAAAGGCAGATGAAAGCCTTTACAATTGTGACACTTTTTATGGGTCAAATAGACTCAAAAAATTGTAACAGCAGCTGTGCGGGGGGGTTGTGCCCCTGCTCTTGCGGGGTGCAGCCAGAGGGAGACGCATTGCTTTTGAAATGTGATACACCACTAATTACTGCAGCCAGTGTAGTAGAAATATTGCAAAAATAATATTGCAATGACAATTATAATTTAATTCAATATATTGTGCAGCTTAAGTAAACTTGTCCACATCTACAGTCTGAGCAATAATTACGTTTGTGACTAATGAGGCTAGATGAGAATCGGTGCTTGTGTTGCCACCGCTGAGTTTCTGAGGGACATTTATTACAAAAATAACTCACTTTTAAATCACTGCAGTAATGAACTTGTTTACTAAGTGTTACTAGGTACAATATTTATACTCCATTTACATAAACACTGACTGCTTTGGAGACATGCCACTAAAAAAACCTTTTCTGACTAAGATTGAGTCAAACACTCCAGATTGGTTTGACTTGAGACAAAAGATGAATATAAAAGCACACACCTCAGGGTCACTGGTAAGCACGGTGGAGGTTCTCTAATGCTGTGGGTCTGTTTCTCAGCTTATTGAAGTACCACAACATTTTGGAAAAAACTTTGATGGCTACAGCTAAAATGGAGCAGATGTGTCTTCAGAGTGGATCAGGGGGACATTTGTGGCCCTTGAAATGATTTGGTTCAACACCTGACCACAAGTCAAGAATATTAAAGACTTTGGCTGTCAAAATAGAAAACAATTATTGCCCCCAGAAATGTGGAAATCTCGTTTTTCGTTTAAAAAGTCAACATCCTTTTGTATGTTTTGGATCTTCAATTATTTAGATTTCATAAAAGAAAATAAATCCCAATAAACTAATGTTTATATTTTTTCATTTAATGAACTTTATGGCCTGCCAGTAATTACAGTTTTCCAGCTTTGGCCCTTGGAGCCAAAGGTTTGGACACCACTGCTGTAGAGAAAAGAAAGATCAACTTTACTATCTAATATACTAATATTTGTTAACACTAACTGGGGGTGGTTTTAGTACTTGTCCCTAGGTCTAAGTCAACAAAGTCGCAGGGCAACTTTGTTGGTGAACGTCATGCAGAAAGGTAGTTTAATGAGTTTCATTTCGACCCATGTGGGCCGCATGTAGCTCACACAGGAATATTGCTGGTTTCAGGTTGATTTGTGCATGTGGGCAACACACACAGCAGGTCTGGGTTGGAGTTCAATGTGAACCAGAGCAGAAGCATTTATAGAAAATTTAGGCCACATTTATCACTCTTTCATTCATGTTACAGAACTTTATATTAACGGATTTAAGTTTCAGCCTCCTTCAAAACACCAACAAGTCTTATTTTATGTTTAATAAAATTTATGCAATGCAACAAATGATCTCAGGAGTTTTGGTTAAACACATTTATGAGTAAAGAAAAAAAGTGGAGTTAGATGAACACATTACTGCTAACTCAAAATTGTTTAAAAATTAACCATGCTACTTCCTTTTGAAGGACAGGAAGTAAGCTTATGCACTCTCCACACTTACCAACGGTGAAGATGTGAAGAAGGCTTCAAATGAAGGGGGGTGGTATTAGTATAACCAACAGAGGTGCCCATAATTGTTCCAACGGTGACTTTGTTAGAACCAATCATTTAATCCTATGGGATTTTTTTCCCCACACCAGTGAATGAATATATAAGAAGTGCAAAAGTTACTTCACAACTTCCACATTCATACAAACACACACACACAAAAAAACTAAAATAGTTTGACTTTTGCTGAAGTCATAAATCAGATTAAGTGTCGTCTGACGAAGCGTTCAGGACGCTGTGGTTGATCAGCCAAACATGGCCAACGTGTAAACAACAGAGAGACGCGGAGCGCAGCTTCAGATGATCAGTGAGTTTGTGTGCGACATGGCGGAGGTTAAAATGAGGACAGCAGACAGTGTGCATCTCATTTATTGTCTCCCATTCACACATTCCATCAGAGGAGGCAGAGCAGCGTACCATTATCCCATAATTTACAAAACATAAATAAAAGCTGTTTGCATATGAACCGTAACTGATGTACACATCCAACCTGCCGTGGCGTATTTACAAAGGCCCCTCCCCCTTACCATTAAATTGCTTGTTTTGTCAGTTCACGGTCTTCATGTCCTTCTTGCCTGTACAGACAGATCATTAGTCTTTGCATAACAAAGCAGGACTAAACTCTGGTAGAAGAGAAGAGAGAGGCTTCTTCTTTTAGTCAGAGCTTATTCGAACCAGGAACAAAAAGGTGGATATCAGAACAACTTTAAGTTGTTTAACATTCATATTTGTGTGTTTTCTACAAAAACGACAAACAAAAACAGCTGGTTCAGCATGTACAGAGACGGGACAGGTTCCTTGATTTACCAAGCCAGCCGTCGCTGCTCGGCCCAAAACGATCCGCAGACCAGAAACGCAACATACACAGAACAGTGGGAACTCGCATCTCCATTCCTCAAACACACTTAATCATCTCTGCACACAAACAAGGACGCCGTTTCAAGCGTTCTTATTGAATGGAACCTCCTGCCAACTCCAAATGACCAAAACACTGATGCTCTTTGAGCCTGCTGAGCAGTCATCTCTCTCTAATTTATAGGAGAAACGCCGAAGTGCCTCTGCTCCTCTGGGTTTCGCATTTTAAAAAATCTTCTCGCCGTTTTCCGATTGTATTTTGCAGCTTCTCAAAACGAAACAAACAAAAAAAAAATTATTATAATAATAATAATACTTGTTCTACCTGCTCGGAGCCGCAGCACCTTTTCTTTACAAACGAGAAATCCAACAACGGGGACAATAAATCCAATCTGAAAACTGTACAATGTTAAGAAGCCTTAAAGGCGCCTGCATGTTTTCAAGATTCTGTAAACAAAACAACTCGGGTTAGTACATCTTCATGGTGTCTTAAAATGCTCTCCCAAGCTGGCCGTTGTAGAGGAAGAGGGGAGAGACGCTACACCTTCAAGACAAAGGCTTTCTCTTCTCTTCTCTTCTCTTCTCTTCTCTTCTCTCGTAGCTGCGCCACTGCAGAGAAACTAATTGGCCTTGTTCTAGTTGATTTTTTTTTCTCTTCTTCTTTTTAAGAAAAGGTCCGATCTGAGACTTGAGTCGAGACCTGCGCGGAGGGAGAGACTCCCCCTGCCGTGGGGTCTCACTCTTCGTCAGCGTTCTTCAGCATGAGGATGGAGTTGTAGATCTTCAGAGCCGGTCCCAGCTTGATGGACAGGATCTTAACGATGTCTGCCTGGGTGAGAAGCAGGAAGGCCTCGCCATCTATTTGCTAGAAAGGGAACAAAAAAAAAAAAACAGCTTTTGTTGTTTTTTTCCCCCCCAACTTAAAATTGTGTATTTTAAATCAGCTTGGATACTTCCGGTCAGATGTACAAACATATAAACCTGCATTTGCAAATATTTATGTGGACAAGAATGTAAACCTTAAAGGGGACAAATTGTGAAAATAAATCACATTTTGCATGTTTTTATACTAACATTTGCTAATAAGTTATTGTTTTTTGTGGGTGTCTGGGAAAAAAAACTGTTTTAAAAAAAATCTCTGATTGTGCGGTCAGTCCAGCATCAACAATGAGACCAATATTAAGCTTTCTGTCCTTCATGCTACATGATGCATGTTCAAGCATCAGCATCAGGCTGGGGGAAGGTTCTTCCTTCCAAAAAGCAAAGCTGGTCAGAGTTAATGGGATGATGGATGGCAGTGTTTAGGAGGACACTGAGCCTAAACAGGCTAGCAAAGCGCCTGGATTATATGGGCAGGTCAAAGGTCAGACCTAAGCTGGAGCTGTTTTGTAAAGAATGAGCAGAAATATCAGTCTCCAGATTCTTTTATTCACTTTGCATTTATGTGCTGCTTTGTGTTGGTATATCACATAAACTCCCAAAACAATAAAGTTTGGGTCTGTGATGTGACAAAGCATGAAGAAGACAAAGCTTATTAATACAAAAGTACAAAGTTCATCTTATTACCAACAGATATTTAGTTAAATGTTTTTAATTATAGTTAAAATGCTTGAAACTGCATAAATTAGCAACATACAAACTAACAAAGAACCCCAGACACCAGAAGACACATCTTTGTCAGTAATAATTAAATAGTAAACAAACCAAGTCAACACAATAAATTATTGCTGCCGAGTTTCTGTATTAGAGTTCTTGTCCCAATCTGCTTCATAAGAAAGGAACCTGGGAGCCACTTCCTTTTTGTGTGAGCAGAAAAACAGAAGCTCTCGCACTGGACTGACCTCCCATATTAATTTAATTATCCTCATTAAAGTATCGTTGATTTAAATCAACAATAACAGTTTAGTCAGTTCGATTTTGACGAGTGCAGAAAGAGAGATCACGTCTACATTTCATTTTACTTCATTAAGCTGCTTGACTTTAAAAAGATGGAACATATTGATTGTTATCAGTAGTGACCAGGTGTTAGTTGAATCTCTAATTGTAGCAAACAAAGGGAATTACTCACCTCTGTTTTAAAAGTAGCAGCATGCTCTTTGCATCCTGGGAGTCCTTTGACAAAACCGGCCACCTAGTGGACAAAGAAATCAAGACAAGAATCATCTTGACCAGCGCAGACGGTGACTCGTTCTGTAAAAATACATCCATCACAGTTCTGATCTTCAAGCTCTGCTTTTTGCAAAGCTCGACATTCTGACTCTAGCTATTCTGGTTATATTTCTCTTTAAGAAATATGATGTAAGACGACAGAAGAAGAGCATTCACAATAGATTCCTTGCTGCCATGAGCTGTCATCAATTATTTATCCTAAGTGTAAGGGCAACATCACGCAGCATGTGTGAGAGAGCAGTAGCTGTGAAACAGGATTTTAATGAAAAGGACAAACAAATTTGACATTTTAAACTGGATTTATTTGCAATTAGCCTGGTTAGCAAGGCTTGGATAATAAAACAGCGCTCTGGGTGAGTCCTGGAACCATTAGATGTCGTCAGCATACAAAAACGTTCTGCAGAGTCCTGCTAATTACTTGATTCAGAGACGCATCTAAAAGTTAAAGGACATCAGCACAGAGAATTTAGAAACTCATTTTGACTTTGAGATGCTGAAGAAGCTGCTAACGCTTTCAAATCCAATAAGAAACAGAGGATAAAAGCTCTAAAGAATAAAATTAGGCAGCATTGTAGCCTTACTGTTATATAAAACTACAGTATAAAAGCTGATACATCTTGGGATGTTTTAAATTTCTTCTTTCTTCTCAGCTATCTTTAGTTATTACAGATAAAAACACCTCAGTTGGTAGCCTGCCAGGCAGAGAAGATGATCAGAAAAGCTCTTTCTTGAGTATCCATTCACTGTTGTCGTTCATCCAAACAACCAGTTGTGCTCATGTTGGATCGGTGAATGAGGAGCATGTCTGTTTTTAATGTGTTAAACAGTGTGCAGGCATGTCTGACCTCCTCAGTGCTCCAAGTGGCCACTCTCTTGGCAGTCAGCCCCAGGACCTCGGGCAGCAGCTGGCAGTGTTTGTCCCAGCAAAGAGCCACTCTGTGCGGGGGGGAGGCGGAGATGCCGGGGGGGAACACTGACTCGTGTAGTGCTTGCTGGAGTGAGATGGTTTCTGGGGACGCTGCAGACGGAGGACAGAGCAGCAGTCAGTGAGATGCGGCATCGAGGTGCCTGCTTTATAGCAAAGCTCCCCCACTTACATTTCCCATCACTGATCTCATCCTTGACATAGTGCATTTTTAGATACTTGGGCAGTGGAGCCATTCTGAAAAACAAAAAATAGAATAAACCCCCCCCACAAAAGTTTAGATGCTAGTTTTGGCCGGAAAGCTTCGGCTCAGTGCTGACGAGTCCCACCTTTTAGGCCTCGTTCCATTTTGGCTTTGCTCGTTGGCTCCACCTACTGGCTCTGGCTGGTTGTTGCATTCTGGATGCTCCGCTTCCACAGGCGCTGGTTTCCTAGCAACAGACACTACAGTTCAGATACAAATCCTTTGAAATATTCATATAAACTACAAATACATAATTGAAAGCACAACACGAATGTACATGTGAACAACAAAACAAGAAAATGTATTACTATTATTTATTATTATTATTCTAGAAGTAAATTTAAATCCATTTAAGCTTCTAAACCTTTTACCACCACTGTGATTTTGGTGAGTTTTTAAGTGAATTGCCTTTGTTTCTTGTTCAAACATTGTTTTCAGGAGCAGACCTGCTGTGGGGCTCCAGGGGCGGCTCGCTCTGTGCCGGCGCCGATGTGGTCTGGGCTGGATTGTTCGGTTGCGGGTCGGGGCGTCGCCCCCGTGCTGGAGGCCCGCTGAGGACGAGGGGTCGCTCTCCACCGAGACGATCTGGCAACAAGCCCTCCTTGTTCAGGTTCATCTCAGAGTAAGGGCAGCTCACCTGGCTGCACACAGGAGGAAGAGCTAAACTTCTTATACGGGCAGAAAACAGCCTTTTGGATGCATTTTGCATTTCTGGCAACAAGCATCCTGCAACAAATAGGAGGTGGAGGCCGCCATTATCACTTTGATTCTCACAAACACAGCAACACATTTAGATCGCGAGCCACCCACACAAATATTATTGACATCTGAGAACAAAGTCTCCTGTCCTCTTTTTACACCATTGCTAAATATGACAAAAGCAGGAGGGTATTTTTCAGGTTTTCAGGAGAGCGGCAGTTCAGTTTAACGAAACATGGAGCAGTTAAACAAAGAACATATATTTTCTGCAGCAGGGCAGGAAGGAGTAGATAAATTACTGTAAACAGATCTCCTACAAGTTCTTCCAAAGCCAAATTTTCATACTTTTGCAGACTGGCTAGAAGAAGCTGAACCTAAACATGAGCAACTAACGTGTAGTGCGTCCCGTAGCGAGGCCCCCTTATGTGTCCGACCCCGTTGCATCCTGGGGTGGGACAGCCTTGCCCAGGGGCAGGTAATGAATCACTTGTGCCTGGAATAAACAAACACAAGGCAACATTAAAGCAATGCTGTGGGGATTTCTGCAAATTCGTTTATTGAAGTTTAACATGAAACGGCAGGCTGAGTTAAAGCACGTCTTACTGTTGGGGTGCTGTAACGGGTGTCCGGTTTTCTGACACCATCCGACTGGGTGCAGATCTGGGCAATCTGTCTCAACCCAGTAGTCGTAATCCATATTCCAGCCATCAAAGTGGACCTACATGATAGGAGGGAGGAGAATAAATATGTATTGCGTAAGAAAAGCAAAGAGGGAGTTTGGGAAACGCCTCTGGAGACGCGTCACACCTTCAGTCGGTGGTCCTCTGTGTCCACTATGGTAGCTACACGGATGAGCATGGGGTTCCTCTTATCAACGGCTTCAACTTTCATCCCAACCTGGAAGCCATGAGGAGGTCGCTGCAAAGATAAAAATGGGTTCAAAACCACAAAAAAATGAAGAACAAAATAGAGAAAACTTTACATTAGTCAAACAGACAGCCTTGTTTTCAACTCAAGACATAAAAATTATTTTAGCGGCACAGAAAAAACTGTTGCACCAGAAACCACCATATGCATCCGCAGCAGAGAGTAATAAAAATGCAACAGTGACCATAAGTTAAGTCCTTATTGGTGTTTTGCATCTGCAGAGACCCGATATGAAACTACAAAAATATTTTAGGGAGGCAGCATTGCCTCTTTGGTCTAAGAGACAAAACAAAGATCCAGTAAATATGAGTGAACCAGTTTATAATCGTACCGGTTTGAAAGCTCTCGCAGGAGCAGGTTGTGCTCCCGCTTCCTCCATGTACTTTTCCCATGAGAAAATCTTGGGATCTTTGTGTTCTAAGAGGAAGAAGCTTTGGATTAATGGTGGAACTTCTCACTTTTAATACCTTGTTAAAAAAAACACACCTTACAGGACACCAAAGATTGCAAATTATTTACACAGTGCATTTCTGAATGAGCAACATGCATTATTCAATTCAGATACAGACTATCATTTTGTTGCCATTTATCTGTGATAACAGTAAGATACTAGTAATGCTTGTTGCACAAAAACAGGCTTAGCCAGCAGGGTCTTACTGGGTGGAGTTATTAGAGTCAACTGAGCTTCTTCACAGAAACCAACAGGATGTATGTACGGACTGCTGGCATCACACCTTACATAAAAGAACATAAACATAGTAAAAACCAGCAGCATAGTAACATAAGTATGGTTTTACAAACAGATATTTAAAAACAAAAAGATGTTGGCGTTTAAAAACCACATGTGCATGTTTGTCCACATAATCCCACATTAGAGGTAGAGAATAGTGGCAGGGAAACGGAAGGCGTCAGCGTGCAGAGAGGGAGATAACCCTGGGTAATAAACTTCCTACCAATAATCATGTGTGTCATCCAGGCTGTCAAAATGAATCAGAAGGCGGTTGTCGACAACGGCAGCGATTGTTGCTACACAGATCTGCGAGGGGTTCTTCCTGTCGGCTGCCTCCAGTTTCATCCCAGCTCTAAATCCTGATGGGGTCACGGACTACAACCAGAACAGCAACGACGAGGATTAAATGAGTTGCAACACAGTCAGGGTGGATCAGATTATTTAGTGGTGCATCGTTTGTGTAGGACTCACTGTGTTGAGGCTCTTAAAAAGATGCTTTGGAGCCAGTTGGCCTCTGCAGTTTTTCACATACGTACTCCAGTTAAACTCTCCTTCTTTACAGCCTGCAGTGAAGTAAACAAATCCATACAGATGATTTTTAGAAAACATTACCTCCGATTTCATGTAAAAAAATAAATAAACATGTCTGGGATTACCTTTAGGCAGTAATAACTTGTGTCCGTTCTTCTCACACCACCCGGCTGGCTTCATATCCCAGGAGTCGGCGTTGGCCCAGAAGTCGTAGCATTCAGGGTAACCGTCGAAGTGGAGTCTCACTCTGTAACCTTGGATCTGTAAGACGACATGAAAAACAGTCTGTGAGGATGACATTTCTGATTTCTGAAAAAGAGAGACAAGACATTATCAGTGTTCTGACCTCTGCAACAGTGAGCACGCAAAAGAGGGACGGGTGAGATGGATCAAGCCCTTCGAGCTTCATTCCAACCTTAAAACTGTTCCTGCTTTGAGGGAACGATTGGTGCTGCAGGGCAAATACACAACGCCATTAGACTGGATGAATAAGACACCACATTAAAACAAAATAAACAACGTGATGGTAAAATTACAGTTTGTACCTCTTTGAAATGTTTCACAGGTGCAGCAATGGTTCGCCCCTCCTCCAGGTAAGCAGGCCAGCTCCACGCCCGCTTCTTACTGGGCGTGGCAGGCACTGGCATTAAAACAAACACAAAAATGACATGTAACAGATGTTTGACTGGGTTCCCAAACATTTGTCCTGCCAGAATGGTTCATTTTTTTTGATGTATGGAGAGTTTTCAGTCTGTTTTAGCACATTATAAAAGCTTAAAGTGGAAAATTTGATGATGAGTCATAGCATTTAGAATGCTATTATTAGCATTACGGTTTTTCAGAATAGCATTTAGAAATAAAAAATATATAACCTGAAAAAACACACATGGATGAGTGTATAAAATTTTATAAAGAAACATATTTTCGTTTTTTCATACGTATTCATGGAAATAAAAATTATAGCAAAGATGTCAAATGTTGGACTCATTTCACCCTTCAGAGTTAATAAGATTACATACGATCTGCCTAAAATCTCATTATTCGCAATGGCTTTTAGCATTTTGTCAAGGTCAAGTTTCAGTTATTTTTGTTACTCTCATTTATTTGTGTAACTTTATTTCTTCACCTTTACTTCCTTATTATCAACAGTATAACCTACCAAGTTTGGCCATTTTGGCTCCTCTCCTGCCTTTGGTAGACTTAGCCTTTTCCTATCAGAACAAAAAGTAAAACAACTTAGTAACAACAACTTCTATAAAAACACAGATAAACAATAATTGACTAAATTTGAAGGTGATGTTCATGGTGTTGTCCTCACCTCTGGTTCTTCTTGATTGTCCTCCTCTTCATCACCAGAATCCATGTAGATCTTCCTCTTTTTCCGAACACGTTTCCCCAGTCGCTCACCCTCCACTGCCTGACTGTCACGGGCTTCTGCTGGAGAAGATCTGCAAAAAACCCCCCAAAATTTAAAAAATAAAAAATGAAAGCTCACATCAAACTATTCCAGAAGGCAGAAGTGAGAAAATATTGCATATATGTATTTTTACCTGCCGCTTGAAGGCTGAACACAAGAGCTACAGTATTTTCCCTCTACAAGGGCGTTCCTGGAAACGGGTCCACCACAGGACCGACACCTTGACAGCTCCCCGTTTGGACCCGGATCCGTACCAGAAGCAGCTTTAACCCTGGGGCCAACCTCCATGCCAGGGTCCCCCTCTGAAAACAAGAGCACAGCTCCAGAAGCTCAACACATGTGATATAAGAGGGTCTACGCTGAAAGATTTATATTAATAAATAGGAGGAGATTATAAATAATTCAGAATTTTTTACAATGTCGGCGATTAACGGAGACCGTCGTACCTTTAGCTTGAGATGAGCCCGGTTTGCTCTGATTGACCGGAGCTGTGGCCGTGCTGGCCTGTGACTGGACTTCGGGTGGAGGGGTGGGAGTGTGAGACGGCACTGGGTTCAAGGGCTCACGATTAGTCTCTGCCTCCTGCCCTTTGACCTCTACGTCTGTGACTATCTCAAGGGTCCCAAACTCCGTCATGCGAAACTGAAGCAAGAAGAGAAATAAGCAGAAATACCGATCAGGCCTTGCACCCACGCTCCAGATTCTTTTATCTCCTGTTCAGATCCTGGGACAAAATTATTCCTCTACATTTAAACTAACATTTACAGTAAAGTATTCACAACCCTTAACCTTTTTTTGCTTTTTGTTAAAACTACAAACTGCTATGTGTTTTATTTTTGATATCATGTGATAAACCTACACACAACAGCGATGTGGAAAGAAAACGATGAATACGCACATATCTGGGCCCCTTTTATTCTAGTAACCCTGAAGAGGATCCAGTGCAACCAGTCGCCTCGGGGCACCAACTGATTAGAAAATACTGTCGACCTGTGTGTAATTTAATGCCAGTATAAATCCAGCTCTTCTTTTTCGCAAATGTTTGTCAGAAAACATTAGTAAATGAACAGCATTCTGAAGATATGAAAACACTGCTAACAGGTCAGGGAGAGAAATGTTGAGACATTTAAGGTTAATTTATTAAACAATGTCCTAATTGTTGAACATCCCAACAGAAGACTGCAATAGATCAGGACAACAACTCCACACACGCAGCCAAAAACACAGAGTATTACTTTAAAACATATTTGGTGTTAGAAAGACCCAGCCAAAGTCCAGACATAAATGCAGTAGAGAATTTGTGGTAAGATTTATAATTGCACATTCACAGTTGCTCTCCATCCAGTCTGACCGAGCTTGTGCAGTTTTGCAAAGGAGAAAGAGGAAAGCTTCTGGGTTTTACATGCACAAAGCTGGTAAGAAAATACTCCAAAATGGCTTGCAGTTGTTACTACAGCAAGGACATGATAGGTTTCTACTGCTAAATGGAAAAGCAAGCCACACTTTACAGATTTTTTTCCCCTTTCATTCACAACTATCCACTATTTTGCGCTGGTCTATTAAATTAGATACCACTACAATCCTTTGACCTTAGTGGTTACAAAATCTGAAACAGAGGTGCAATTACTTTCGAATGGCACTATATCTGATTAAGAGCAGGAACAAAGAAAAACGTGTACCCTGATATCACTGCCTGGAAGTGTAGCAATACCATCCTTCCAGTCCAGAGCTCCCATCATGTCAAACTCAGCTCCCTGGGAGGGTCCATCACTGGGTGGAGTGTCAGTCATTCCCACTCCTCTGATATGACCTACCTGAAAAGCCATAATATCCACAGAAGAGCAAACACTTGAATCCTATAACTATGAGTGGTCTGTACATTTATTTAAACTATCGATGTCTTTTTATTATTATTATTATTATTTGCAGTGAGGCGGTCGGTGTTGTGTTTTTGTCTTGTCAAATACCAAAACGCAGATTCAACCTGCGCTTGTAAACAGTGATACCCAACATCACCACTAGATGGCGAGTGTGTGCAGGCTTGCGATGGAACACCATGCACTTCTGTTTCAGACAAAACACTCAATAATAATGTTTTGCCGGTCAACTAACGGGCAAATACACAAACAAACGACCTCATTAGGATAAACATTTGTTAAGACCATTGACAAACAAGGGAAAATACGTCTCAAGTTTGAGTTAATCACAAAAGTTCGTCTTTTCCTTGTTTTAACGGTATCTCTTAAAAAGCAGAGTTTGTCTGGTTGCAAGCAAGCGAAATGACAATGTGTTCATCGATTTCACAAAGAACACTATTTTCTGCACCGACTGTCCAAACTTAAAAGCGTTTAAAAACGTATGTTATTACGATTAAACGTTTTAGTCCTGGCGCATGTTCAACACTGAATTAATGTCATATTTTCTGCTTGCAACGGCGTCATAACCATGTGCAAAGTAAACAACAGTGAGGGTTAATGTGTCCTGTTTGAGTTTGACGTTGCAATTGATGCCTCAGTTTTATACCAGCTATAAATAAAGTGTATGTAAGAGCGCCCATGATTAGCATTCGCCCTATACAAAATGGCGGAGCATAGGAAGAGGCCACCAACATGTTTAAACTATGTTAATTACTCAAGTTGCCCATTTAAACTAATCATGCGAGGTCCCTTCGCGTCAAACAAAAGCAAAGGCTGGCTATGTAATTTCCTGACCGAGTGTTTTCATTGAGTCTGCCCGTTTTTCTTCACTTTCTCCTTGTCACGGAATGTCAGCCCAGGTTGCTACGGTAGCTAGCTGAAGCTAACCGTCAGCTAGCGCCGGTGTTGTGCCGTAGAAAGCACCCCTGCCGTCAAAACAGACCCCAGTTTCAAGACGCGTATTTGCACCGATAAATCAGGTGGAAGTGACTGGGAAATGTTTTATCACCATGCCATCACTGTATTTATTTGATTGTATTTGTGAAAATAAATGCCCTAAAATACGGTTCTAAACAGTGGATGCGTTTGACGGCTGGGGCACTTTTTTCGGCACAACACCGCTCCGTAGAAATGAACGGACGACTGCTAAGCAGCTAGCCTTAGCATTGTGACTGGATGCAGCCAGATAAGGACAATCTGTAATAAATAAGTTTCCCGGTTAATAACTACCTAAAAATGCCGATATTTCAAGGAATATCACAAAAGCATAAACAATAAAACTACGCTGCTGTTATGAGATTTCACAATGTTGCCTGATTAATTTCTTCAATAGAAACTTAAAAAAAAAACGATTTATTCACGCCGTTTTAAATCAAAGTGGAAATAACGCGAACAAACACCAACTAGTCAATCTTAGATCGGGTTTTAAATTTTTTGCTCAGGTTAACAGAGATTTAAAACACAGAATTAACGGTCGTATTGTTTAGAAAAATTGTGGAACTCACCTCGTTTCTGTTTTAACTCTTATTTAGAGCTGGATAAGACCGATGCGCATGCGCGCAAGATGCGGCTGCCTGACAAGTTTGGGTCTCGGGGAAAAGTTCAGCTCGCTATCCGTAGGCCTGCGTTTGCTCGCAGCAAGCCCAAAACTCGGTTCGGGACGGATTTGAGGGATATTAGAAGCCTTAGTGGGGCTCGAACTTCCCCGTTGCCCTCGAACAGGCGTTTAAAGTATATCCCGCTCTCCTCCTTCCCCCGCTGTCAGAGGTAGGAGTCTGTATCAACGGAGCGCAGACAGGGACCGCAGCGGCTCCATTATAACCGTTGGAGAGCGTTTGGTTCCCGTATGGCGAAAACGTCCGTTTGCATCTCCGTTTTCAACACTCCACCTCCGTTAAACGGCTTATTTACATGACACGGTCCCCGGGGCGCACGGAAACACGTATCACCCCAGCGTGCTAACACACATCAGTCTGACGTGAAGTGATGTTTCGAGCCTTAACAGATTGAATACATTGTAGCACAAGAATCCGGACTGGTTTTAGCCCAACAGTGCAGCAGTTTGCGTCACAACAAAACGAAGCCGTGGTGTAAAAAAAAGGACAAAAAACCGAGTTTAACCACGCAAACTGTACGAATTAATGCGCAATACGTTTTGTGGTTGTAATATTTTTTTTTTATGTGTGTCCACCTCGTGTCATCTTATTTTGAGGCAACACACTGGAGACATATGGATTCATGGATTTAAAACTGTTAATGCTTCTGACATACTTGAACTGAATGGATTAACAGACGTTCTCCTCCGCACGTCGTACCGCGAATATTAAATTATATAGTGGTTTATGGTCAAGTCCTGCCCAATTCACCAGGCCCTGCCGACGTTACGTTCCTCCCTGCTTCCCCGTTTCATAACCACGTTCTGAAACCATTTATTTATTTATTTATTTATTTATTTATACCTCTTTGTCATCCTGCACCTTTGCGGTGTTAGAATGCGCACCTATTTCCTGAAGACATTAAGTGATAATATATAATTGACTAATTGCTGCTGCTGGACTCGTGTAAATATTTAATAATATCTTCCAACAGGAGATTGCCCAGAGTTGAGTAGTTTTAAGGAAGGTGTGTTTATCTCAGTTAGCAGGCCCTAATTTAGATCAACAAAATAAATTGTTATATAATCTCATACAAAGTTATCAGTAAATCTGACTTAATATTTTATATTTTATGACTCATGTGTTTTTTTTGAAAATGAATAAACTTCGCCAACTTCAAAGTGGATGCTTTACTGACTAAAAAAAAAAAAGTCTGACACGTCAACAAGTGGGCGCAAACGGAGGAGGAAGTGAATTCAGGAAGGTTCAACAAATGAATTTTAAATCAAAAACGATCCGGTACGAAACGACCAAGCAACCCCACGAAAGTTACGAAGTGGCGTTACCAAAGATGGCGGCAGGGGAATAATGGACAGCAGTAGGAATGTTCTCACTCACCACCTCCTACCATGGTTAGACAGTATTAGACATATTTTAAGTTTGAATTCAGCACAGTGTTTATTTATTTATTTAATTATCTATTCATCTGCTTAACTCGCTTTCAATGCAGAGAAACATCTGTCCTCAAAACTGCATCTGTACCTGAAGACGTGGTGTGTACAAAATGACCACAAATGCAAAGTTCCCAAATGGCGCTGAAATGAGTTCATCATCTTGCTGGACGTAAAAGCGGCGGCGGACGCTGCTCCGTGTTCTGTGATCGTTTGGCCGCTAGATGGCGCGAGTGATTCAGCTTCCTTGGGATTAGCGACAGCTTGCGGCTTGCATCACTTTTGCGTTATACCATCAAGTGGCTTCAAAGCTGCAAACCATGAAATGGCATTCAAAGGCAAAACGGTCGATTCCAAGGTAAGCGGTAATAGATGGCGATGCGCTGCTGCTGTTTACGCCAAAGCAATCCGCCGAAGCGTCTCTATGGCGAACGATGTGCAGTAAAACCAGCTAATCATGGTGTGGATACCACGCAGATTTTTCCCACGCGTGATTCAGCAGCTGGTCAGAAAGCTCTCTGTTCGCCTATAGCGTGGATCTGATCTATCTCACAGTAACATTTTAAATCCTGTGCATGTTCAGGTTTAGTTGACTGGTGGCGCATCCTGTCTTTCTGTGTCCGTCACCCCACAGACCGTGCTGCTCAATCTGCTGCTGTGCCTGCTCATATTTTACTCCCTTTTCTACATGATCGGGAGTGTGTGCTTCGGCGCTTTCAGGTGAGTAGAAATGTCCCCACGCATGCGCACAAGCACAAGCGCAGGGAAGGACAATGCCCAGCAACGCGGTTACTAACGCGGACAGCGACCCTGATGTCGCAGGGGAACGTTTTCCAAAGGCAGCAGCGAGATAATTCATAATTGGCATTTCTCAATGCAAAAAACAAACAAACAAAAAAAAAACAGTTTTGTTTTAACAAAGGCGTATCCTGCCAAAGGTGGTTTAGTTAAAATTACATAAATTAAAATGTAGCGGAAGTCTTTGGATGCCTTACTTTACTAATAAATGTTGTTTTATGTTTCATTACAACTTACATTTCTGTATGAATTACCTGATTGTCAATAATCGTACACCCTCTTCTATATTAAACTTTTATTCCAGGTTTTGGATAATTTTACACTGAACATGTGAAGGGAAAACATTCAACCATTCATTTGCAAACATGAACTGTAGTTTTCAACGTGGGGGATTAACTACATCCCTATTTAAGAAATAACTGTTTATAGCAAAATAACCATATGGAAACATTATCAGAGTATTAATTCCATTTAAAGTAAAATGAATGCTATGTGTCAACATTTTTGCTATAGATTGTTCTTTTTTTACTTCTGAGTAAGTGTTCTAAAATTATGGTTTATTTTTATTTTGAACCTGAGATCATGCTACTGCAAGAAGGATGCTCCTTTTTAGACATCTTTATCTGTGGTACCACCAATAAAATGTGGCTAACATTTCGCCTCCAAGGAAACAGAGCATTAAAGGGAGGTTTTAATACTGTTTTTCAGACTTTCTGAATAGGTTAGAGTTTTACGCCTTGGAAACTGGGCCTTAATATCACCATTAATTAAATATGGATTGTTTTTAGCCCTGACTTTTCCCATTTAATCCTCCACTTGTTCTCCTTCCACACAAAGCAAAATATGCTTTTATGGTCAAGTTAAAGAAATGGGAAAAACAGCAGCCAAACTCCAAAGAGAAACTTCAAAAGACTTTAATGATATCCACTTCAAAGAATAACAGGATGGTCCGAGTAATAAGAAACTATCGCACAATTCTACCGAGATCCATTTGCTTCCTATGTTTAGATAATAATAAAAACGTGAGCCTTTCGCTATAACACCTGATGTTTCCTTATGCAGGTTGGATCACTTTGACGGGCTGATTCCATTCGATTTCAAAACTGAACCTGCTGAGTCTAACTCCAAATACCTGGGTGAGCATATCGCATACGAGCAGTGTGATCAGCAGCGCTGATCGCCAGCTCTCTACAGATAATATATTTCATCACTTCGCTTGTGTCCTTCAGTCAACCTCCTCTCCTTGGAGCTGACCTACTTTTGTAGTGGCATACTGTTTGCTGCAGTGGTGAAGAGGCGGGTTTGGGACTACGCCCTCACTGTCACACTTCTTCACGTCATGATCACCAGCCTGGGTGAGCAGAACAGCACATCTGTATTTGTGCACGGCGAAACGACCAAATCTGCAGTGTAACCGCATGTTTTTGCCTCTACGTTGCAGTAATGTTGGAGTTTCCCACAGTGTGGCAGTGGTGGCTGGCTTTGGGTAAGCAAACATCAATGGCAACCAGGCTTTTTGTCGTCGGTTATGGGCTTATTCATCCTCTGTGTTGCTTTTTCCACAGGTAGCGGCTTGTTTTTGATGATTTGCAATGGTCAGCTGATTGCTTACTTCACATGTCAGAGTGAGCAGAGCTACGCCTCCTTCAGCTACTACTGACAAGCTGGAAAGGAGGCAAAAAATTAGGATATCATCAGCTCATTTAAATCATTCTGTTAAAAGGGTTAAACTTGTGTTCATATACATTCACTACACACAGGGTGATCTAGTTCAAGCTTTTATCACTGTTAATTTTGATGATTATGTTTTACAGTTAATGAAAGCCCCAAATTCTGTCTCTTAGAAAATGTAAATGTTACATAAAACCAATGAAAATGATTGTTAAAATGTAAAAGACTGCTAGCAGAGCCTCCAGTTTGGGGTAAGTCAACAAAGATCATTGCGAGAGAAGCTGACTCCTCACAGACTGCTGTATTCAAACATATCAATGGAAAGTTTAGTGGAAAGAACATAGTAATAGTAGAAAAAGGTGCATAGGAAAAGGGCTGATTACAGTGAAGTTAAGTGTTTAGTGAGAGATTTACAAGACGTGAACAGTAGCTGAATTCAGAGCTTCATGAGTTTCGACAGACAGAACATGGGCTATTAATGTCCTGTTCACATGTGAAGTCACCACCAAACCAGAAACAACAGAAACCTCCAAACTGGGTCAAAGAGAAAACGCACTGGTCTAAGCATGGTCTGGTTACTGGTATTAAAGCTGCAGATGGTAACTTTTATATATATATATATATATATATATATATATATATATATGTATGTTTTTTACATATTTGTTGAAACTGTCACCATGTTGTGGCTCTATAATATGAGACTGATAGTCTGTGAAAAAAATCAAGCTCCTCTGCCTCCTCCTAGTGGTCCTACTGGTACCTGCAGAAATTCTCAGCTCAGTCAGAAACAACCAATCAGAACTAAGAGGAGGGGCTTAGCACTTTCAGTCATGCTTGAGTATTTGCTGCTCACACGTTCCTCCACTGCCGTGAATGCTCAGGCTAGTTAGCTTAGCCACAGATGATGGATAAACAGTTTCCTGAAACAGTAAGTTGTTTCTCCGCCATTAGCTCATTGAGAAGTGCGTACATAAGGGTGATGGACATCGCTAAGACCCTCCTCTGGGCTCTGGTTGTTTTTGACCGAGCTGTGAAATTCAGATTGTCAATCAAGCTCCTCCGCCTCCTCCCAGTAGTCCTACTGCTATCTGAAAGTCACAGATCAGTCAAAAACAACCAATCAGAGAACAGAGGAGGGTCCAAGCCATGTCCATCACCCTTATGTACGCACTGCTCAATGTGCTAATGGCGGAGAAACAACTTACTGTTTCAAGAAACTGTTTATCCGACATCTGTGGCTAAGCTAACTAGCCCGAGGATTCACAGCAGTAGAGGAACATGTGAGCAGCACATACACAAGCGTGACTGAAAGTGCTAAGCCCCTCCTCTTAGTTCTGATTGGTTGTTTCTGATTGGAGCAGAGCATTTGTGCAGATGGCAGTAAGACCACAGTGAGAAGGCAGAGGAGCTCAATATTTTTCACAGACAATCAGTCTCGTATTATACAGCCACGACATGGTGACAGTTTCAACAAATATGTAAAAAAACATATTTTTTATAAAAGTTACCAACTGCAGCTTTAAGGTTTACCAAGGCTTTAAACAGTTACAGTTTTAAAACGCCAAAGTTTTCTGTCATACTATTCTCATCGTTTATGGTTCTTACAGTGAGATGCCAGAGAAAGCAGTGGAGTGATGGGACTTCTCTGGCTTTAAGGATTATAGCCAGAGAAGTCACAGTGCTCCCCTCTACATGTTGCTACACACTACCAGTTAGCAGCCTAAGAAAGCCTGATTTGTTTTCTTTCTTTCACTGACAAGAAATACAAATCTGGCTACTTGGAAATATTTCTGCTGTGATAAACACAGACAATCATGGTGGGGGTTCCTTTTGCTTGACTTATTTCATGCAGTCTCTGCGTTTGTGTTAATAGTTTCCTTTCTGTCACCCATCTCCATTTTATGGATCTCTTGTTTCTGTGACAGTGGTGCCTAAGTCCAGTCCTCGAGATCTACCGTCCTAAAACTTTTAGATTCCTCTCGTCTCCAGCACACCTGAATCAAATGCCTCGTTACCAGGCACCTGTAGAGCCAAAAGACCAGCCATTTAATTCAAGTGTTGAGGAGAAGGGATGTACAAATTATGGACTTTTTCAAAAATAATTATTATTTCTGGAGTTATTGCAGTGATTCTTCTAATTTTAATAATGTTGGCTGTATGTTTTAAGAAAAAGATGCTACCATAACAGTCCATGTTTCTTGCAACCAAGCAGACTGTCTTCCTTGTAAGGGAAGGCCTTTCTAAGGCAGCTAACTAGCAGCGTGCAGAAACATGTAGGGGAGGGGAGCACTGTGTTGTTTCCTAATAACCAGAGAAAAGTCCAGTCACTGCAGTGTTTTTTTTTGCATCACAATCAAAGGACTTAAACACAGAGAAAAGTTTGACTGAAAATGTTCGCAGTTCTGACACCGTAACTGTGAAAAACGTACCGGTAACTGGGCCATGTCTAGTCCCGTTCTCGGTCTCGTAGCCCAGCTAATGTTTCTGGTTTAGGAGTAGCTTAACACATAGACTGATAGTTCTATCTCATGTCCTGCATCTTGAAGCATCGACTCCAGCCACAGTCCACACCATATGAATCTCTTGAACAGAGCTGTTCTTCATACTTTTTTCTTCCGCTAAACTTTCCGTTAGTATGCCTTGACGCAGCACTGAGAGTAATCAACTTCATTAGCAACAATCTTTTGTGGCAGTCTTCTTCATGACCAATCATGAGGGCCCAAGTCCAGTCGTTAAGGGTTACCATCCTGCAACTTTCAGACGCATCCCTCCTCCAACACACCTGTATCAAATGAATTGACTGACTGCTGATGAGGGGATTCTGTTTTTTGATTCAGGCGTGATGGAGCAGGGATGCATGTAAAAGCTGCAGGATTGTAACCGTTAACGACCGGACTAGGGCTCCACTGGTGTAGAGCATGACATTACATTTCTATACTGAAAATTATTGGTCTTATGTAGTTTTCTGGGAAACAGAATTTGGGGTTTTAAATATCTGTAAACTATAAATGTCAAAATTAACAGATAAATATTTAAAATAGATCTCTGTGTGATAAATTATACTTTCTGAATTAATTTAACTTTTTGATATTCATAAACTGTTTTTGTTTTGTCACAACACAAAGGGCAGTGTGTATTTTTGCTAAGAATGGCATTCAGCTGTGTTTGTATTCAAGTGCTATACAGAGAAGCTATAACTGATGTTACGTTTGCAATGTGCTCTGCTTCTGTCTTTAAGTATGTAACATTAAAAAAGCCAGTAATATAAAATGTAACTAGTGAATGTATTTGTAAGTGGACCTGTGCAATAAAGGATATAAACATTTTTATATAAACCAGCTCCTGGCTCTGTTATATATGAAGGACTTGAAATATTGACCCGCCTCTCCTATATAAATAACTCGTACTGAAAAATCAGTGAAAATCTAAAAACATATCACAGTTTATTCAAAAGCAACAAATGAAACATGCTGGAAATTGCCATATCACGGTTTTCATTTTCCATTCAAGTACAAAAAATAGACATTCAATTAAAAAAAATAAATAAATAACTTAACAATACATATTTAAACAATCCCGCTCCAGGAGGACTTGCTGGCGTTACGAGGCTGGTTCTGCTGCCACGTACTCGGCTGGGTTCATGAAGGAGAATCCAGAAAAGGTTGCGCTGGAGGCGGCTGCCTCCGCCCTGTCGTGGACGGAGGCAGAGACAGGCTGCAGCGTGAACGCAGGAGCGATGTAGCGCACATCACTAGGACTGGTCTATAAAACGACAAGACAATCAAAACCAACTGGGCACATGTTGGAATTACGTTTCTGACCATTTTCTGATTTATCCGTACCACGTTAGGGATGAACGGAGGCCGGACTTTCCTGGCTATGAGGTCGTCCCAGTTGATGGAAGCGAAGAACTGATGCTCCTTCAGCTCCTCCTGAGAAAACGGCAGAAATGAAATCGTGTGGTCATGAGCCTCTTCACTCATTCTGGATGCTCTCTGTTCTGTGCGCACTTACAATATCAAGTCCCTGGCCCAAGCGCTTGGAGATGTTTCTCTCCAACAACCCTTTCAACAGAGAGTAGGCGCCTTCAGACAAGCCGCTGGGCAGCCGCAGAGGAGAGTAGAGGATATTTTCCAACATCTCTAGTCTGCTGCGGCTGTAAAATGGAGGCTGGGAAGCAAAACAGGCGATCCAGTGAGTTAAAGATGCAGAAAACAGTGAGGCAAACCTGAATCCAGTGAGACTCACTAGTCCAGAGAGCATCTCAAACAGCACCGCTCCCAGTCCCCACCAGTCCACAGCCAGGCTGTATGGCTGGCCCAGCAGAACCTCTGGAGCCAGATACTCTGGGGTCCCACAGAAGGTGTGTGTAATCCCACCCACAGCCACGCCTTCCTTACAAAGACCAAAGTCTGTGAGCATCACGTGGCCTTCGCTGTCCAGCAGGATGTTTTCTGGCTTCAGGTCTCTGCACAGAAACACACGGAGCAGAAAAAAGTGTTTAGTAGGCTTGTCGCAATAAATCAGCTCGTCGCATGATCAATTAAAACAAGCTCAGTAATTTACATTTGCATGATTTATCGTTTTTGTCTTTTCTACTAAAAACTGGATGACAAAAGTTTTCAGTCCGATTCTTTTTTCAGAGGAGTTTGGTTTACAGAAACTTCATAATTCATTTTATTTATGGTTTGGTTATTTCAGATATTTAAAATATCTTTCAGCTCCAGCGTTAAATGTTCAATAGAAAGTTTATTGAGTTTTGAGAATGTGTTCTTCAATTATAATGCTGTTTTCAATATATTACTTGAAAATGGTCTAAAAAAAACAATATTATTTATTGCAATAACTTAAGGGGCAATTTATCATCCAGCAAAATTTGTTATTGTGACAGGCCTATTGTTTAGTCTCTAAAATATATTTAATATCTAATATATCTCATGTTCTCTAGTTCTAATTGAGAAATTGGGGCAATTTTACACTTTGACAAAACTTTAAAGCTCCTTATGTAGGGCAGTAAAAACCCTTTCAGAGAAACCAAGGCAGACCTTCCTGCCTAGGAAAAATGCTCCTCTGACTAAACCAGTTAGCTTCCAGTGGGATATAAAAATGTTTCACTTATTTACGACGAGCTAATTTGCTGTGAACAAAACAGCATAATTAATGTTTGACTAGAAATCAGGGATTTCAGTAGTTTTCCTTTTATGATGTTTAATACATGAAGAAAACTGTGGGTATAAAAGCATCACATGCAAAAAGTAAAAAAACACCAACCTTAGAGAATAACATATTGTAACTTTTTTAACTTACCTAAATCTTTCAGCTAATAATTAGTTATATTGCATAATTTATAGAAGTCTACTATTTTTGTCTATAAGTTCTTTAACTGAACTTTAGCCAAACTTGCAGAACTGCTGACGGAGCCATCTAAAGCCGTGTTTCATCTGTGCACCTGTAAACGATGCTCAGAGAGTGGAGATACCCCAGCGCAGCGGCGATTTCTGCAGCGTAGAAAGCAGCTCGGGGTTCAGGAAACGAACCGTCTCTCTGCAGGTGGTAAAACAGCTGCGAGAAACAAAGGTTTCACAAACAGGAATAAAACTCTAGAGAGAGTTTGTGAGACTCAATCAGACAAAGGACTTCTCTAACCCACATACCTCTCCACCGTTTGCAAAGTCCAGGACGAAGTAGAGCGTCTTTGGTGTCTGGAAGGAGAAATGCAGCCCCACCAGGAATGGATGTTTTAGTCCCTTCAGCAGCACACTCCTTTCAACCATCACGTGCCTTTGCTGCAGAGACACAACCCACAGACACGGTCAGACAGACACACAGATGGACAAGCAGACGCAATGAAACACAGAGAAGGGCAGACCTCTTTCCTCTTGATGATCGTCTGCTTGTCCAAGGCTTTAACTGCATAGTAACCTCCTTGTTTTCTGTGTCTTGCCAGCAACACCTGTTACACATTTCATTTTTTTAATTGATCATTTCACAGCTTTTACAGATAGAAACTAATATATTAATGAAAAAATACCTTTCCAAAGCTTCCTGTGCCAATAACTTTGAGGTAGTCGAAGTCTGATGGTTTCACCCTGATGAAGACAATCAGTGGGAAGTAGCAAGAAATGTATTAATGATTGTAAGATAAGTATGCACATGGAGTGATGGTGCTAAATACATAATGTGTCCACATAATAAGTTAACCCTGGATCTTTTATGCTTATTTGTTTTTCTCAATAAGCCCTCATAATTGCTAATGCCACAACCTGTGACGTGAGCTCACAAGGTTAGGAGCCAATTAGGGGACCCTCCCATGGACCTTCACTGTGCTTCTCAATTGACTGCTATAAAAGAAAGGGGTTGCTCTGTAATGTGAAGCAAAAACTTTTTCTCGTGTCAAAAAAAAAAAAAAAAAAAAAAGCGCTGCGAGTGGGTGTGACTCACTGTGAGGTTTCTGTGTTCACCGGGCTCTGAAAAAGTAAGACAGACAGAGAGGGGAGGGATAGTCAAGTCAGAAGGTGGGATTGGGTTTCATTCCCCCGTCAACGCCGAGGCAGCGTCTCCTAAGATTCCTCCGCCAGATCAGGACTCACCGAGGCAGCTTTCTCCTGCTTCTGTCTCCTCGTCTTGCTCTGTCTCTGCAGCAGTTTCTGGGTGTCCAGGCTTTAATCGGGAGGTCAAGCACAGCCAAGAGTTAAAGGGGCTGGACTCAAAAGTTTTTAAAAAAGAAAGTCTTATTTTTTTTGCTAACTTACTGTTGGCAGGGCTTTTGGGTGGAAACAAGTTTGTGCAAGAAATCGCTGAGGCCAACTTTCTTCTCTTTCAGGACGTCTGTAAGACAGATGGACAGGCAGACAGGCAGAGAGGGGTTGGGTCAGTCCATTACATAAGAATGTACCAGCTGGATTTAGTCTGATGTCTGGCAGCTTTTCAAAGTGAGGTCGTACGGAACATTAAACGAAATGTAATAGCTTTCTGGAGTAACCAAGTGACATCTGGGTTAAGTCATTTTAATATTAATTCAATAAATGAAATTATTCAATACGAACCTATATGTTATTTAAGACATTTTCCAAATAATTAGCCATGTTTCATATAATCACTTTCGTAAAATATCAAATTTAGCTAAATGTGATACTGCCACCCCCCCACCAAAAAAAAAAAATTAAGACATTTTCTAAACTAGCACCTCTTTTTATGTCAAAAGACAACTTTTTGTCAAAAAAAACTTTTGGCACAAAATGACTTAGTCCAGTATTTTAGGAAGGTGCTAACGGTTAGCTAATTTTACTTTTCAATTAAGCTTAAAAATGGCGACCTACCTGAGATAAATGTAGCAAGCCCCTTCATTTTGGCATAAGTCAGCGGTCTCTCCTGAATCAGAGTCATGTGGAGGAAGAAGTTATATTAAAAAATAAATAAAAGTCCAAAGAGAACAGGTTCTGGTTCTGGTTCTGGTTCTGGTTCTGGATAGCCCGCCTTCATCAACGAGGCCCTCGCAACTGAAACTTCAACCGCTCCGCTGCTCAATTTAAGACTTGTGACTCACTCGGCGATGCGTTCAAGTTCCCTCGGACAACTTATAAATACACCATGCGAAGATCAACATGAGCACCGCTTAGGACCAGTTTATGGGCCATTTGTCTCTACGGCTGTGTTAAAGGTATTACTGGTGATGGATAAACAACTTTTAGTTAGGATACAATTACTTGTTCTCACCAAGTATTTAAGTTTGAAAGAGAAGACCTTCATAGTTGTGTTTTACAACATATGGAGCTTTTTCAGCACCCCTGACTGAAAAAGCTCCAAAGCAGATCCATGACTGCATGGTGGCTCATGTTAGCTGTCAAAGCCAGGTGAGAAAGTAGCCTGACCCTGATATCTGTCTGTAAACAGGCAGCGAGTCTCTTAGGTCGCTGTCAAGGAATTTAGCCTCACTCTTTTTTTGCAGAAGTGTTTGTACAATGTAATGTGTCTTCAGCCACATTTTTGAGAATGAACAGCCAGTTTAAGGTCAGAGCATCTCATTTTGATTTTAATCCAGACCCCAGAACTGTCCCTTGTTTGAGCCCTACAGAGGATGTACTGATGTGCTTTATGTCATTCTCATCCAACATTCTCTGGAAGAGAAATTCAGGTTTTCATCAATTACAGCGAGTCGCCCAGCTCCTGAGGAAGCAGAGCAGACCGAGGCCGTCACACAACCGCCACCGTATTTGGCTGCAGGTATCACCTTTTGTCTCAAATGCCCTGTTAGTTTTGGACCAGGTGTGATGGGACACACACCTTCCAAAAAGTTCTTCTTTGGTCTTGCCAGTCAAATATTATCAAAATGTTTATGTCAAATGTGAAACAGGCCTATGGTAGGAGGATACATGGGGAAGGTTCATTACTGTGGAGTGGAGTCTCAAAACTTTATATGTTTGCGGTACTTAGGTAATTTTTGTTTTATACCAAATTTTATTTGATGATCTGAAACATATATTTTTAATCAAGAAAACACAAAAGCCAAATGGCTCTAGCTACTATACTTCTCACAAATAGTTATAGGAAGGAAGGACCCTGCATAGTAGTGAACAGAAAGGAGCATGTTTACTCAAATGAAGTGCTGTGATCACGTGTTGGCCTAATTTTACTGTAAAGTTCAGCTTTTATGATTTGCTCCTCAGTTTCTGAATGCACCCACTCGTTTAGGGCTATTTTTGATTTCTGGAAACTGTACTACGTGTGTAAATTCCTGACAGCGCTCCAAACATGTGCTGTCAGACGTCTGGGGAACTGGCAGGGCCTGTTTGGATCATTACTGACCCAGTTTTAGTGCTGTGATACGGTCACGTGACTGCTAACCAGAATGTGTTGATTGACACTGAGTGATGTGTCAAGACAGCGGTGGTCTTCTATCTGACTGGATACATTTTTACTTGTATTCAGAGTGTGAATGTACTTTATTGCACTTTCATAAAGAATAGTGTCATATTCAGTAAATTAGAATATGCGTTTTGATGAGGCTGATTGGGTATTTAAAAGAAAAAACCCAAAAAACCTTTAAGCAGACATTGAGTTCACTTTTCTGTTTGAATTTTTTTTTATTGTTTTGTAGTAATATTCAAATTTTTGATCTTTATTTGTAAGCACAAACTCATCATAATTAACAGAATAAAAGACTTGACAACATTGGTTTGTGTGTAATTAATCTTTATAATGTGTTTTATTCTGCAATCTGAGTAGATGAAATACATGTAGTCTAATTTACTGAATACATCTACACATATCGAAAGGGCGCATTAAAATGTATTTGTAATGTAAAAATGAGAGGATGATTGATTTATTGCAAATCTTGTTTCAACCCTTATTGTGACTTTTATTCTGCCACATTCAACCGTAAAACTAAAAATAAATAAACAGGTAATTATCTGGTTGCCAAAGTCAGTATCCCGTTAAAGTAAAACTCTGTTTGCAGAATTGCACCATTACCAAAGCTCTGTGTGCGTCAGATGGCTTTCTAAGGTGCAGCCATAAGAAGCATGAAGGGACACTGATCCGCTCTTTGAAGCTTTGCACCGCTGCAGGGTCACTTGGTTCCTCACATACGGTACAGATTTTAAAAACCTAAGTTTTGTTTGCATATGATTAAATAATATCTAATCTTTGCCCATAGTCTGCATTTTCTTAGAGGTTTGATGAGTAAATGTATTAAAGTTTTCCAGCTTTTTGTGCATTGCTGTGTCCTGCACGTGAATGGAGAGTCTCTGACAGCTCAAACTGCAGATCAAGTTTTTTTACTACTGCTGTGTAACATGAACCATGTTAGAGCGCCTGAGTAAGGCAAAAAAAAAAAAGCCTTACATAGTTAAAAACTAATTTTGAAATGATGTGCTACAGTTGTACCATTAACTTCATTACCTATCTGAGGGTTCTCATTGTTAACCACTGTTTTATGAAAACTTCTTAGCTGCAGATTTTAGAACAGATTCTTGGTTTTAAATTAAATTTATGCCTTGTTAGGATTTAAACGATTTACCTTTTACCTGTTAAAAAAGTAAATATTGAATTCTAACCGCTAATGCAGGAGTCTTATCTTCCTTAACAAAGAGCATGACGCTACCTCACCATGTTTTTGCCAGGCCTGTGTCGTCTTACTGTCATGCTATTTAATATAGACATACAGGAAATACTGGAGAAACAGCCAGTAGCATAAGTCATTCTTTGTTGCCTCAGCGATCAGTGATCAGATTTCAGACATTAACTTAGACATACTTGCTCTATTGTGACGATGAGTTATTTTCTCTTAAGCTTCTGTTTTATTTGTCGTTGTCCTTGTATCCTGTTTCTCTTTGTGAATCAGCCTGCATGAGCAGAGAAGCAGCAGGTTTTATATGTAAACTTAGTCAAGGGAGATTTAATTTCATCCCAAGTTTTTAAACCTGTTCTGAGAGATGAATGCATGACATGTTGATAGCTTTCTACTTCAGTTTGTTTAAGTTTGTTTATAATAATTGATTTGAGGGAAGCATCTGCTTGTAGTGACGTGTGAACATGTGTGTAGGGAATATTGAACATTAAGAAATGAAAAAAAGAGTCCAAAACAGCAGCAATAATAAGCATACTGTGAGGATTAGAGTTTTTCTGTGTGTTTATTTTAGGTTCTGTTTCTAGTGAGTCCCCATGCTGTCCTGTCTTTCCCTTGATTGTTCCCAGGTGTGTCTCGTTCCCAGACTACCCTCTGTGTATTTAATGTCACCTGTGTTCTTTGGGGTATTGCTTGTATGTCCAAACTGTCTAGTCTCCCGTCGAGTGTAGTTTGCGTCTCAGATGTTCCCAGTTGCTACCAGTGTTTGAGCTTTAGCTGCCCGCTCAACTGTGTTGCCTGGTGTTTGGAACTTTTTGTGGACTTTTGTGATTAAATTACCGGTAATCATTTTTATTGTTTCAACCTGGGTCTCAGTGTCTCCCTCACCACCACTACCGCACCTCATGTCACGACACATACATTATCAAACCCTGAGCTACTGAGGATCCCCAGGTGAGAATCAGTAGATCTGTTTTATCATTAGGACTCTGATTATTCTGATTTTTTCTAATTAATGACATTTGGGAACTCAAGAAGACTTAATGTTATAACTAAAACAAAAGCTGAAAAATGTGTACATATATACACCCAGGTTAATGGATTTGTTTGTTTTGAAGCTAAATTTTGGAGGGTTTATGTTGGTGCTCACACATTTCTAAGAGTAATTTAAAGAAAACAATTAACACAACAGTCGTGTTTTGGACTGTGGGAGGAAACATATTTACAGAGAACCTTGATTTATTTGTTTACTTCATTTAAAAATGAACACATCACATGTTAAAGCAAACATAAGTTCTGAATGAAAAGGAGTAGTTCGAAGGAAAATATCTTATATAGGCTACTCCTTGTCGCAGAAGTCAGTCTACACCACAAACATCAACAACCATCCACATGGACAAGTTTTGAAAAGGAAATAAAAAATTCCCTTCTCACCCTCTGCGGGTGTTCCCTCTCTCTCTCTCTTTCATCCTCTGACCTCTGACCTCTACCAGAGGCCTGGGAGCTTGAGGGTTCTGCGCAGTATCTTGGCTGTGCCTAGTACTGCACATTTCTGGACTGAGATGTCTGATGTTGTTCCTGGGATCTGTTTTAGCCACTGCTCCAGTTTGGGGGTTTCTGCCCCGAGGGCCCCGATGACCACAGGCACCACTGTGATCTTCACCTTCCAGTTCTTTTCCAGTTCCTCCCTGAGGCCCTGGTATTTCTCCAGTTTCTCATGCTCCTTTTTCCTGATGTTGTAGTCACTTGGTATTGCTACATCCACCACAACGGCTTTCCTCTGTTCTTTATCCACCACCACAATGTCCGGTTGGTCCTCCATCACCATCTTGTCTGTCTGGATCTGGAAGTCCCACAGGATCTTAGCTCGGTCATTCTCCACCACCTTTGGGGGTGTTTCCCACTTCGATCTCGGGGCTTCCAGTCCATATTCTGCACAGATGTTCCTGTACACTATGCCCGCCACCTGGTTATGTCGTTCCATGTACGCTTTCCCTGCCAGCATCTTGCACCCTGCTGTTATGAGCTGGACTGTCTCAGGGGCCTCCTTGCACAACCTACACCTTGGGTCTTGTCTGGTGTGGTAGATCTGAGCCTCTATTGCTCTGGTGTTTAGGGCCTGTTCCTGTGCAGCCAGGATGAGAGCCTCTGTGCTGTCCTTGAGTCCAGCTTTGTCCAGCCATTGGTAGGATTTCCTGATATCAGCCACTTCAGTTATTTGTCGGTGGTACATCCCATGTAGGGGCTTGTTCTCCCATGATGGAACCTCTAGCCCCTCATCCTCTGTTCCCCATTGCCTGAGACATTCGCTGAGCATATCGTCCGTTGAGGCTTTGTCCTTGATGTATTTATGGATCTTGGATGTTTCATCCTGGACAGTGGCTCTCACACTCACTAGTCCTCTGCCTCCTTCCTTACGGCTCGTGTACAGTCTCAGGGTGCTGGATGTGGGGTGGAACCCTCCATGCATGGTTAGTAACTTCCGAGTCTTAACATCTGTGGCCTTTATCTCTTCCATTGGCCAGCTAATTATTCCGGCAAGGTATCTGATTACTGGTAAGGCATAGCTGTTTATTGCACGGATCTTGTTCTTGCCATTGAGCTGGCTTCTCAGGACTTGCCTTATTCGTTGGAGGTATTTGGCTGTGGCTCCTTTCCTTGTGACCTCATCGAGGTTGCCACTTGTTTGTGGTATTCCCAGGTACTTGTAACTGTGCTCTATGTCTGCTATTGTTCCTTCTGGGAGTGAGACCCCTTCTGTGCGGACGACCTTCCCTCTCTTTGTAACCATCCGACCACACTTTTCTAGTCCGAATGACATCCCAATGTCAGTGCTGTATATCCTGGTGGTGTGGATCAGTGAGTCGATGTCTCGCTCACTCTTAGCATACAGCTTGATGTCATCCATGTAGAGGAGGTGACTGATTGTGGCCCCATTCTTCAGTCGGTATCCGTAGCCAGTCTTGTTGATGATTTGGCTGAGGGGGTTCAGGCCTATGCAGAACAGCAGTGGGGACAGAGCATCTCCTTGGTATATGCCACATTTGATGGACACTTGTGCAAGTGGTTTGCAGTTGGCTTCAAGGGTGGTTTTCCACAGCCCCATCGAGTTTGCAATGAAGGCTCTTAGAGTCCTATTGATGTTGTACATCTCTAAGCATTCAATGATCCAAGTATGTGGCATTGAGTCATAGGCTTTCTTGTAATCTATCCAAGCGGTGCACAGGTTGGTGTGTTGGGTTTTGCAGTCTCGGGCGACTGTGTGGTCTACAAGGAGTTGGTGTTTGGCTCCTCTGCTATTTAAGCCGATGCCCTTCTGTGCCGTACTCATGTATTTATTCATGTGACCACTTATCTTAGCCGCTATGATGCCTGATATGAGCTTCCATGTTGTAGAGAGACAGGTTATTGGCCGATAGTTGGATGGGATTGAACCCTTTGAGGGATCCTTCTGTATCAGGATTGTGCGACCTTCAGTTAACCATTCAGGGTGAATCCCATTTTGTAGCAGCTGGTTCATTTGAGCTGCCAGTCGCTCATGGAGGGCAGTGAGTTTCTTTAGCCAGTAGGCATGGATCATGTCAGGTCCTGGTGCTGTCCAGTTTTTCATACCCGAGACTCTTTCTTGGACATCTGCCACAGTGATGGTTACCGGGGCTTGTTCAGGGAGGTTGCTGTGTTCCTCTCGTAGAGAGGTCAGCCACTTTGCATTGCTGTTGTGGGTTGCCTCCCTTTCCCATATGCCTTTCCAGTATTGTTCAGTCTCCAGCCTTGGTGGGTCTGCTCTGTTGTTAGTACCCTGCCATTGAGAGTACACTTTAGCTGGTTGGGTGTGGAAGAGCCGGTTAATCCTCCTGGCTTCATTCTCTCTTGTGTATCTCTTCAGGCGGCTGGCCAAGGCTTGGAGCCTTTGTTTGGCAGTTTCGAGTGCTTCAGGTATGGACATCTGGCTGTACTTCTTGTGTACTGATCTATTCATTGCACCCCTTTGGAGCTCTGACAGTTGGCTCACTTCCCTCCTTGTTATCTTGATCTTAGCCTCTAACCGTCTTTTCCATGGTGGGTATTGGGTCTCATGATTGCTCTTATAGCCAAGCATCTCAAGGATCACTGATGCTGAGTTGTATATCAGCTCATTGGTTTCTGTTATGGTGTTGGTAGGGATCGTTCTCAATGCCGTATTCACATCTTCAATTAGACTTTCTGGTGCTTCACTCAGCCGTTGTAATTGGCGTCGGGGTTGTCTGGTGTTCATTACGGCCACGATTCTGTCTCTCAGGTCAGTTGCTGCCTCGTTCAGCTCTGATGATTCGTTCATTACTGGGGCTACATACCCAGTCTCTGGGTGGGTGGTTAACTCCCCGCTGACCTGGCGTTCTGGCTCCTCCCCTTTGCCATAGCAAAGGGGAGAAGAAGTCAGTCTACACCACAAACATCAACAACCATCCACATGGACAAGTTTTGAAAAGGAAATATATACTGTATATATATATATATACATATATATATGTATATATATATATGTATATATATATATATATAAAGATAACAATAAAGACAAAGATTTACACCACTCTACAGAATCAACACGCGTCATTATACCTTGAAAGAAAATTACATTTTATTAAAAGTAAAACTGATGTTTGCAAGTAAAACTTTATGGAAAAAAACAACCTCAAACTCAGGAGATTCTTGCTGCAAGGTCAAAGTGCCAGCGACTGCACCCATGCTGTAAACATTTCTATAAAAATACAAATGCAAGCATTTTTCTTTCAAAGCTGCACCACACATGTTCAAGGACTCGATCAGTACTGTGAGCTCCTTCAGTATCACATTCATAAATCTGGCTGGAAATGTGCTGATTGGCACCTTATGCTGCTTGTCGAACAGCAGAGCTTTGAGAAGCAGATTTTTTTAAAATTCAGAGTGAGACACAAGAAAGAGATATGAGTTTTTCTTCATTTACAAAGAACATGAGAACAAATTCCATCTGTGGATTTTTGTCCTGGGCTGCACAGTGGCGCAGTTGGTAGAGCTGTTGCCTTGCAGCAAGAAGGTTCTGGGTTCAATTCCCGGCCCCGGCCTTTCTGCATGGAGTTTGCATGTTCTCCCTGTGCATGCGTGGGTTTTCACAGTCCAAAAACATGACTGTTAGGTTAATTGGTCTCTCCAAATTGTCCCTAGGTGTGCATGGTTGTTTGTCCTGTGTGTCTCTGTGTTGCCCTGCGACAGACCGGCGACCTGTCCAGAGTGAACCCCGCCTCTCGCCCAGAACGTTAGCTGGAGATAGGCACCAGCAACCCTCCCGACCCCACCGAGGGACAAGGGTGTCAAGAAAATGGATGGATGGATTTATGACCTTTCAATAAAAATGAACCATGCTGCATCTTAAAATCATTAAGAACTAAAAAGACTTTCTCCAAAGCCCCAGTTTGTTTGTTTATTTTGGCCCTCTTCAATAATTTCACAGCATAGCTCGAGAAAGACCTGAATTGCAATAATCTTGCTCGGCTTTCACTAAGGCTTTAAGCGTCGTCCTGGAAATAAAACAAGCACGGTTAATCTCAGCACAAAATGTAGATGCAAGCCACCCAGTGACATTATGAAGGCTTTCTACCAAGAACTGAGTTATGTAACCAAACTTTGACACTAATGTGTTCTTATGTAATGAGGGGGAAAAAGAGAGGCTGGGTCCAGTTCTGCTGCTGGTGGTAAACAAATTCTTTAGTGAAACAGGGAAGAACGGCGATGTCTGAGGGATTTACAGACGAGGAGCAAAACCATGCATAGAAAAGAAAAACAAACAATGGCTCTCAGTGTGAGCGCGAGCTTAACGGTTTTGTCGGAAACTGGAAATAATGAATGAAGATGTTGTACCTGTGTCTGTGATGTAAATCAGATGGAGGACATGAAGTTCTGATACTGAAATAGCATCGGGTTTGTCCCTGTGTCTCTGGGGGTCTAAATTTGGAGACACTGCAGAGGTCAGAGCGGAGAGGGCACCGTGGCTCTAGGTTTGCAGAAAGCTGATCCTCTGACAGAAACAGGGGGAGTTCTCCTTTCTACCATGGAGACTGTGTCTGTGAGGAAAGGAGTAAACACCCCTCTGTCCCCTGTCAATCTGTACACTCAACCAACCAGTCCGTGCTGGTCTCCAACCAGCCGCCCTCGGCGGCGAACGTTGAGCCGGTCTGAGCTGGTTTCTCCTCTCGGGGAATGCAACAAGTGACGCACAATATCTGAGCGCTCAACAGCATTCCTACATGTGGGGACAGAGGGGACCCTGAGGAAGCTTCAGCTCTTCGGTCTGGAGCGTTTCCAGAACGCCAGCTTTCATTTTACAGACACGAAATAAACAAACTCTTTGGAATTATTCAAAGGTTTCATAAAATTTGCTAATTGGAAGTGATGAATGTTTGCACTTAATACTGGATAAAATAAACATTTATTTTGTTGTTGGTTATTAACCTTTTTATGTCTTCGTTCAGTTAGGATTTCCATAATTATTTTTGTTTCACTGAATATCAGAATGATGAGAATTTTAAAAAAAAAATTGTCCTTAAATACAGAAGTTTATGTTTATTTCCTTGGCATTTGGTATTTTCTTCATCTGTAGGGCATTATCTGCATAATGTTTTTTCCTCATAACACTATTTATTTTGTAAAGTGCACAAGTTCCTCTAATAGAAAGAGAGAAAAAAAACACCAACCAAAATATAATGCTGGCACTTCACAGGTGGGATTACACTTATTTCTCAAAGTGTAAAATCCAAACTTAATCTTTTATTCATTCATTCATTCATTCATTCATTCATTCATTCATTCATTCATTCATTCATTCATTCATTCATTTATTTATTTATTCATTTATTTATTTAATTTTATTTTTATTTTGTGGCACTTTTGAAGTTTTGACTTCTTTTGTGAGTGACATTTCTGCTCATGTTAGAACAGATTTCAATCTGCATGATAAAATAAACATCATTGTTTAGTTTATAGTTCTCAAAAAAAGGAGCTCCATTCATGAATGTGTTCAAACTCAACTGTGTCTAAAACAAAATAAAGACATAAAACCTTTTTTCAAATCTCTCACTTTAAATTCAAATTTATTTCATTGTTCATAGTTTTTATTAAAAGCTTGTCTGCTCCTAATATAATTAATCAGGCTTTATCTCAGGACGGTCATTTTCATTCTGCCATTAACAAAGCTCTAGCCTTAACAAATAAGAAAAAAAACCTGCTTTGTGATATAACTCCTTTGAGTTGCATTGTAGCAAATACCTTTGAGCTTTGAAGTGCGACACTTTCTGAAAACTGATGGCGCCTTGAGTCATCTGACATTTAAGACTGCAGGAAATTGTTCTCACCTCTCCTGCAAACCGTATTTATAATGTGCATCACTAACGTTGGAGGAACAGCCGTGATGGAAAAGAACCGTTTCCATGACTCTCGGTGCGATCCTGCTGCTTCCAGACGACTTAGAGAGAAAACTGCAAGAAATGTTAATGAGATGCACTTGATTAATTTATTGTTAGCAGCATAAGTAGTTTCTGTAGTTTGATAGTGACTTACAACACAACACTAAGAAAAAGCTCCTATTTAGAGCTAATTTCAGTGCTATTTATGAATTTTGCTCCCTATTAATGTGTGTTATTACAAGACAAAAATTAGTACTCCAGCATTTTCCCCAGGATTTATTGAGGTTTTCTTGCATATTGAGTTTGGTTTGTCATGTGTTTTGATTACAGTCATACATTGTTGATGTTAAGAAACACTGGGAAACAAAACAAATCATTTTTAATCAAGTTTAATAAATAAATAATAAATAAAAAATTTCAGGTTTGACTTTTAGTGTAATATTTTTCTCAAAATTGAGCCTGACTTAACAATTTATAGATAGATTCACCAAAGAACATAAAAATACATTTTCACTGAAATTAATTTGTTTTTAAAATAATGGTTACACACAGGTGTACTTTTGATTTTGTTTTTTTTTGTCTCTGAGTTTTATAATCTCTTTATTCCTGTTTTGGTCTTATTCTGTGGATTATGAGATTATTATTATTATTATTATTATTATTATTATTATTATTATTATTATTATTATTATTATGTTACAAAGTATTTTCAGACAGTAAATAAAATTGATTTTGATTTTGAACAAGCACAAAACGTCAGTAATACTTCCAGAATCCTGTAGATGGCGACAGCAGGTAGCCCACAGGAGCAGTCTATCGTTTCAATTCAATTTGATTTAGCAATTTATTCTTATTTAATGCTTTTGTTCTCAGTTTAACAGTCTTCCCTTGTATAAGGTAATGCATTTTAAGAAGGTTAAATTGTAGCTTCATTATTGAAGTTAATTTCTGACCGTTTTTAGGTGAGTACAAGTTGTCCTTTTAACATTCTTAAATTCAACTAAATACTTTAAAGTTCAGGTGGATAAAAAAGACAATATGTCAGGAATTTGTGGCAGGGTCAAAACATTTTTATCATCTTAAGACTAATATCCAATACATACTCTGCCTCTTTATTTACATTATGTACCTGTATCTCTTCTTGATGGTTTGCTGCACTTGATAACATTTACTATTTATCTGAGTGTGATTTTTTTTCTCATGAGGGCATCTACTGAATAAAATACTACAATATTGTAAACTTTGGTTTTACATGAATATCTAACTGAAATGTTAGTTACTTCTCATGATGAGATATACAACAAAATGGTTTAGTGCATAAAAATAAAAATAAAATACAGATTTCTTTATAGATTAATTAATTTTTCTGGAAGGCGAATATCTCCTCCACTCCACCTTTAACAGATTCTCTTTCATTGTCCTCCATATTTCTGACCAATTTCCATGTTTCTGCTGCAGGAAATAATCACAGCATGATGCTACCACATTGTGAATAAAACATAAAAAGTAGTATTTTATCTCTTATTCTCACCTTAAAGCTTCTTAAATTACACACAGGTGAACTCTTTATTAGTTAGTTTGTCAAGTGTGAAGACTTTTTACAAGGCACTACTGTAATATTCTACAAAACATCACTGAACAGCATTTAATTAGCTTAATGGATTTTATCAGGGATCATTAAGCCATAATTGATTCTGCCACTCTCACATACAAATACATTAATAATCTATAACAGGATACCAATTTTTCTGGAACATAGACATGAACTTTTAACACACATACATTCATACACACATTATTCACACACATTTTTTTAAGCTCGTCTTAAAACCCATTTATTTTACTTGGCTTTTAACTCCAGTAGGTTCTAGTCTTAATGTGTGTTTTTGTTTTTAAACTGTAAGAGTTTTTTTATTTATTTCATTTTATTATGTTGTGTTTTGCAGATTTCTGCCCAGGTCCCCCTTGAAAATGAGATCTGGATCTCAATGGGATTTACCTGGTTAAATAAAGGAAATAAAATAAATAAATAAATAAAAAATAATGTACAGCACTTTGTATCAGCTGTGGTTGTTTTAAAGTGCTTTATAAATAAAGTTGGATTGGATTGGCTTATGGGAACATATATGGAGCTCCATTAGTGCCAAAATGATTAATTTTGGCACTAATGGAGTGCCAAAACACCTTGCATATATGTAGTGTAGTGTGTTCATGTAGTGTGATTATACAATCTACCTCTTTTTCAAGAGGCAGTAACAAATACAAACAAAATAAAGAATTAAAATAAATGTCGAGCTATATAAAAACACAAGCATCGTACAATCGACCTCAAGAACTTTTTTAATTTAGGTTAAAACCACTAAATGAGATGAGTTGAGTCACTCTAAAAGTTTCTTGAAACAAGGTCCATGAAGAGGAATATTTATTAAGCACCTTTCACATGCAAAGCCTTCACTAGCGCTGCATAGAAAACCAACAATATAAATATTAAGATAAAATAATGCACAATAAGAAATATTTAAAAACATGCAACAGAAAGTCTGTTAAGCAAAAAAAGGGAAGAAATGCACAAAATGTGCTTAAATACGAGATACAATGCATTTGAAGATAGTTTATAAGAGGTAAAACATCTGTGAGCGAGATGAAATGCATGTGAAGTAAATGCGCATAAGACGTAAAATACATGCGTTTCTCGGTCGCGCGCTCTTTGGAGGTGTCGCGCACCGGGAGCGCGCTCGGCTTAGGGGCGGGGCCGCGCGGAGTCACCGCAGCCAGGGATGTGAAACTTGTCCCGGATATTTACCTAACTCTACCTGGCCTTTCCGACGCGCCCCGTCCCGAGCTCCTCGCAGCGGACACTCTGAAGGATATTACCCCGCTCTCTGACGCCACACCGCCGAGGTAGTACCGCGTAACTCGACTGTTTTATCGCATTTTTCTTTCTTTTCCCAGAAGAAACGTGAACTTGGCCGGAGCTGTTGTAGTGAGCCCCGCCGTGGTTGGAGGAAAGTTTGTCGGCGGAGCGTTCCTGGCCGTCTGGGTGTAGCTGTAGGGGGAGTCGGGGTTGTTAACAGGTTCCTTGTTCGCTTGCGCTGTGGCTCAAAGTACAGCGAGGTTACAGCAGAGTTCATTATCTGGAAACTGAAAAATGGGCCTGGAACTCTCAGATCCACCCTGTTTACTGGCTGACATGTAAAATAAAACAGCCCAAGCTCAGGATTTTATTCTTACAAAGTGGTTTTACACATTTAGCTACTTCAAAGGAAGTTAATTTTTTTTTTTTTATAAACTAAAGCTGGAAGATTTGTTTGTTAAATTTGGACAATCTTCACCTCCTCATAACTAGATGCAAAGCAGCTAGTGAGATCCCAATCTCCCCATAATAACCAACTTCCTTCATAATGTACTTGTAAATTCATTAGCTGGCCGCCTGCGAGAGGGTTATTGTGGAAAACAAGCCAGCCGACTAGGACCAGCTCAGTTTTAATATATTCAGTGTGTGTCACTGTGTTCAAACATTAACCCAGACCTTGTGTGTGTGTGTGTGTTTCTTCCAGAAAGTGTGCTGGGAGCCAGATCAACCCACCTGGAAATTCAAGACAGGACACATGTACGAACATATGCATTCAGGGCTACGCTCAGACTTCAGGGCATGCATGCGTTTGTTTGTAGTGAACGTGTTTATTATGTATGTCCTTGCTCCCAGCAGAGCTGCTGCTGCTGCTGGTAGTGATGGGGCGTGTTCAAATCTGAAAATGTTTAACATTCTTATCATTCAGCTGCTTTCGGAAGGCAGAGAGAGATGGAGAGAGAGAGAGAGACATGTTCAGACCCAGGCCAAATAATAAGAGATTACACACAGTCAGTCACTCCTTTGCATTCACAGTGCATTACTCACTCCAGGCCGATGCTGCATCCAGCAGCATGTATTACTCACAGTGCAGTGTCATCCCCAGGGAGGCGCTTTCATTGGAAGGGCAGCAGCTTGGAAACATCTGACACTCTCTTGTGGTCATGTGTGTGTGTGTTTGTCTCCGTGCGTGTGTGTCCAGGTCCCCTCTTGGCGGCGAAGCGAGGGCGGCGTGTTTGTCTTGAGAGGGAGGCAGGGGTTACCGTGGTAACAGACATGCCAAAGCCGGACCTGCTCTGCCTCGTTCAGCTGCTGGACGGCACCATTGAGACCTTCAGAGTCAGCGTACGTAACACGTGGAAACGCTCGCTGATTGCTCCGTGGATGTCGGGTTACACGGTGCTCTGATCCGCCGTGCTGGCACACTCTTCTTCTCTCCTTTTTTTTATTTGTCTTTTCCTCTAATAGTCCACCTCTTCCCCCTGGTTGAAGGACACACTCTTCTCCTGCAGCTCGCAGATGCTTATCACACTTTAGAGTAGGGGTGGGCAATATGGACTTTAATTTTTATCACAATGTTTAAGGGTGACGTTGTGATAATGATAAAAATGATGGAAAAAAACCAAACTTTTTTTAGGTAACTATGGCAGCGAAGCATTCACAAACACAAAATCACACAGTTACCACATTCAAACATGTTTTAAATTTTTATATTCATTGACACTCTTGTGGAACACAGTAGAGAAAAGTTGTCTTTTTAAACATCATTAATTGGAACTTATCAACAAAACAATAAATCCAAATTCTTACTGTGATAATTTTTTTTTGATTAACGATACATTAAATATCCAGCCGTACTTTAGAGCCATATCTAATTTGCAGTATTTGCAGCATTGCCTCATTAAGACAACCTCTTTCCATCATCCTTATCTACTCTAACCGGCCACTTTTATCAGGTAGATCCTACTGGGATTTGTTTCTTGCTGTGTTTTTCCTTTGTGGTCCAGATTCATCAAGGTGTCAGGAATATTGCTGAAGCATTTTTGGTCCATATTGACACAAGAGCATCATGCGATTCCCACAGAATGATTGTCTCCACATCCACTTTCAAATTCTTCGTTACACAACATCCCAAAGGCGATGTAGTGAGTACAGCAAGCTCGTTGTCTTGCTGTGAGAAGTTGTTTGAGATTATATTTGCTGGATGATAAATGGTCCAAGAAGTTATTGCAATAAACAATAATATTCTTGTTCTGAGGCCATTTAAAATAATATGACGGTAATGGCGTAATAACGCAAGAATACCCTCTCAAAGATCGATAAACTTTAATTTCTTATAAACATTTAACACTGGAACCGGAAGATATTGTTAATATTCAAAATAAATAAACAAAGCGCCTGAAACATCGAATAAAATGAGTTATGAAGTCTCTATAAACAAAACTAGCTAGCTTAGACTGATGCGCCACACAGAAGCTTTTTGTTGTTCACTTTTTGGTAGAAAGACACAAGACAAAAACAATCATTCAAATGATTGAGCTTATAGTATTTATCATGTTACTAATTGGTTTATTGCTTATTTGAGACGAGCTGAGGTTTACGACACGTTGCATTAGAAGATGTGTACAATGTGATCATAAATGGCCTGATATGGTCAGAAACATCACTGAGGCAGCCTGCGGTGTTTAAATAATGACCATTAAACTGAGCCTGAATCATTGATACAATGCAGAATGGAGCTACACGTTCATGTTTCTTCTGCTAAAATCTCTCCTTACCGCCTGAACTTTGCAACCGAAGTTGAAACTCGACATTATTTCAGTTTATTATTATGTAAATGTGGGGATTCTGCTTGAATTTCAGCCTCGGGTTCCTCTTATTAGCTAAAAGAAATGGCACCTGCTGTGGAGCTCTGCTGCTTCAATCTTTGACTTCAGGAGACGATGTTCCTCATAACTTGATTTTAATAAGTGATCAGTTGAATTTCTGCCGTCTCCAGCCAGGCTGCTCTTTTTTCTCTGACCTCTGGATAATTTTCTGTAAACCCAGTAGATTGTTGGTGTCAAACTCATTTTTATTTTGTGCCATATCAAAAATCTGAATGTTCTTAAAGGGCCGGTTGTTCCAGAATATATTGATTAAACCCATTAAATTGGTAAAGTACCAACAATTAGCGGTTTCAGCATTCAATAAGTGTAATGTTGAACATCTTTACACACTGATTAGTCCATCCAGGACTTTGTGATTGTTTTGTCTTTTGCAATCAAATCACAGATTTTGTGGTGATAATATGGAAATATTTGTAGGGAATTTTTACGATATTTGCGCTAATATATTATATTAAATGTGACTTTGTATTAATCGCTGTATCAGTCACAGATATAACTTGACATCAAGTAAGGCTGAGCTAGCAGTCACTTAAACCCAAAGATTTTGGCCAATTTTGAGAAAAAAATGTCAGTAAAAATCAGAAAATTGTGGTAATTTGTTGATTATTGTGAACTGTGCAGATTTGTGATAAACTGATTTGACTTATTGATGTAATTTGGAATCAAGAGGGCCACATAAAAAGCTACGGCAAGCCAGATTTGGCCCCCAGACCTTGAGTTTGACACATGTGCAGTAGATGGTTGGCCCTGAAAATCCCAGTAGCCGAACAGTTTCTGAAAAACCCAGATCAGATCTTCTGGCACCAACACTTAAATCCCCTTCGATTCTGTTCTGACGTTCAGCACTAAGTCTAAATGCACTGAGCTGCTGCCATGTGAGTGACTGATTCATTATTTGTGTGACTAAGCAGATGAACATGTGCAACTAATGAAGTGGTAGCTACAAGAGCAAGCTTTGTAGGGGTGCACAGTATTAGGAAAGCATGAAATCATAGTGATATCTGTGATAAATATATAATTGTCAGAGAGTAAATGCATCACACTGGAAACATAGCTGCCCACTTAGAGTACTACTTATAATATGGTTATAAAGTTTGAGAAGGACCTAAATCTCCTTATTTTGTTCCTTTTTGTAAAGAAAACAGGATGCAGGGGTTCTGTTACTATGTAAACGTGACTCTGTTGTGTTTTCTGCAGTCAGAATATTGTGTTTGCTGTATTGAACAAGGTCACCCTGACATGAGAGTCTTCTTCCTGTAACAGAGCGTCTGAGGAAAGACAAGAGGAGGATGTAGATGAGCTGTGGGTTATCTCTCAGAGCGATGAATGAAACAGCTATTACAGTAAAGCAATTTGCTCCTTATGGCCATTTGGAAATCAGATTTCTGCCTGGATGTGTGTCATTTACTTACTTCCTTTTATTCTCCAAATGTAATAATTGGGTCAATTTATATTAGTTCAGTCTTAATTCAACTTCCCTGTCTGTTTATGCTGCATCAGATCCCTGTAAATCTCACTACACGGTTCAATACAAAGAGTTTGGATAAACAAAATTAAGATAAATTCAAGATAAATAAACTTGAGTTCTTTGAAGTACCAATTGATTAAAAGAAAATCATCCAGCTGAGAGACAGACTGTGACAGCAGAGGGGAGGGTCTGCTTTTTTGGTCATTAATTAGAAAATTAAGGGCTGTTGTGTCCCTTCATTTTCTTTTTTTTTCTAAAACCTTAACAGAAATGAAATTAAAGTTGTTTAGCTTAATGCCAAAGTAAATAAATATTCTACAGTTTGTATTTAGGCACCGTTTGCATCTCTATTTCAAACACATTCACATTCATAAAGGAGGTAGAAAAAAGTATAAACTCATTTGCTCCTTTTATTTGTAGCTTTCTGTACACACCCTCAACATAAGCAGAAAAGCAGCATTTCTTTCACAAGAAGCATAAAATATGCAAACACAGTTTCTTTCAATCAACATAAAAGCAAGGTCAGACTGAGAAACTCATCAATAAATTATGTTTTATTCAAATTTCCTGGTTTCTTTCAAATAAGGAAAGCAAAACAAAAGAGCTGGTGGTGAATGTTATGTAGCAGGTGGAAAATAGTCTGAATAGTAAAGGCTGCTGATCAAAAACTCGGGAGTTTGTCAGAAATAAAAACAGATCCTGCTTCATGTATCATTTCCATCTCAAATTATTTGCTCTTGCGTCTAAACCTCCTCTAACTTAAACCCAACTTTAAGCTTCCTGTATGCAGTCACAAGTCGGAGAACTCGTTTTTTTCTGAGGGAAAAGCTTGATGCTTAAACCAGAAGGGTTTTCAGGCTGTGGGGCCTCAGAGAGGTGTTAACAGGGTGCAGCTTCAGATCACTGAGCAGCAACAGTGCAGCTTACACCACCGTGAAAGCATCTTGAGTCATTCCTCACTTTTCATGTTTTCTCCCCAGAAGCCAGACTTTCCTGCTTTCTGAAGGTCTTCAGAGGTTTTTCTCTGGACTGCTTTATTTACTCCATTTTTAATGCCCGTGCCTCATCATTTATAAGTATTTTCTTTCTTTTTTTTCTACCCAAGCTGTTTAAATCTTTCTATTTTATTCATTTTACATACTAAACATAAGAAATTAACCAGAATTGTGACTACACATGAGGTAAAACAAGCCTGTGAACCAGATTGGACCTTCACCTATAAACCAAAGTTTTAAATCTTACCAAACTTAAATGTGGTTTCCTAAAATGCCTTACCTCTTTTTTTTACTTACTTTTAAGTTTAAAAACAAAATCTTGTTTCTCAGAATACAAGTTACATCCTTAAGATGTATCGAAGTGTATTCCCTAAGAGTTTTCTATGAGAAATTAAATTAAAAATATTTTTCTATGTATACCTGAAGGCGGAGAAAAACAAAATCAAATTTGGAGAAATAAAGGACCTTTCTAAAAGTATTCACAGTCCAACTTGTAATTTTCATTTTTGGGTTTTTTCAGTGATCAAACAACATGAAATAGAAAAGAAAACTAGCCAAGAACAAAACCTTTCAGAGACTCAAAAAGACTTCAGACTGAGTCTTTTTTCACCTTTCAGCAGGACAACAACCTCAAACATACAGCCAGAGCTACAGTGGCTGTTTTAGAATGGTCTAGTCAAAGTTAAAAGGCCCAATGTTTACATTGACTATCAAATTGAGCTGATATTGAAATGTTTTGTATCAATTAATGGGCAAATATTTCAACCTCCAGATGTGTAGAGTTTGTAGAGATTTACACCAAAAGACCTGCAGCTACTTACAGAGAAAGATGCTTCTACAAGTATTAACAAGTATTAACTCAGATCAATGCAAATACACACCACAGATTTCAGATCTTAATTAAAATACTTGAAACCATTTTCCTTTCACTTTAAATGTATGCACCACGTTTTGTTGGTCTGTCACATAAAATCCCAGTAAATTAATTAAATTTTGGGTTGTTAATGATGCAAAACGTGAGGCGTTTGAAGTTTGTATATAAGCTCCTTCTTGGCAGAAAACTCTCCCACGTTTTTGTCAAGAACCTACAAAACTTCAGTCTGACGCTTTATTAGCTTGCACAAAACAAGCAACCAGGAAGTCTGGCTGACTTTTGATGCCAGTTTGCTGCTTCCATCTTTCAGAAGCAGGATGAAGGCTTGGTTCTGTTGGACCTGGTGTCCAACCACCTGGGCCTGCTGGAGAAGCAGCTCTTCAGTCTTCAGATCAGAGAGTCGAGCACCGCCATTGCCTCCATCGCAGCCAACACGCTCTCTCCCGTGAGCTCACACTTCATCTGCCGTACATTTGCTCTAAGTTTGTAATGCGTTTCTCCGGCTGGTTGCAGTCGATGATAACCGTGGGTCGTGTTCACATAAATGTTATTTGTTATAGCCTATGATGGCTATTAGGGCTGATGAATGTTTTTCTTTTTGCAGCGATGGTTAGAGCCAGAGAAGCCCTTCAAGAAGCAGATAAAAGGTATCATTTGTTGGTGAAATCTCTGAGTTCAGCAGAAAACAGGGATGTAGTTGTGGTTAATTATGGATACAGGCCTGTTTTTAAGCAATTTGATTGTTTCTGCAGGTCTTGCCTCCCCCTTTTATCTGAACTTCAGAGTGCGGTTCTTCATCTCTGATCCCAACTCTCTGCAGCATGAGCAGACCAGGTCAGTACTTCTCTATCATGATGATCCAACTCCATGTCAATGTGAACTGTTAACATTTTATAACAATCAAACTGTTTTGTTCACATCTTGATGGGAAACTTCCAAGCTGCTCATAAATATGACTGATTGAATAATTGTTGAAATTGCTGAAGCTTCGGTATTTAGCAAATAAACTTTGTTAGCTGCGCTTAAGCAATGACTCTTCAGGTTTTTGGTACTATGAATAGTCAAATAAGTATGAATGTTTTGTTTTAAAAGTCGAATATTTCTTCAAATTTTAAAGTGTAAAAACAGTAAAATAAGGGTCCAAACTGGTATGAATGGCTTTTTCTAAATTTTGTCCGTTCTTCCAGAACAAGATTTAAATTTCTGTCAGATCAGATGTTTTGGAGTCGCCATCCATTCTCGTTTTGGTGTTTTTCCATGTAGGGTGTGTCGTTTTCCTCCTTGTTTAGCTGAAGTCACTCTTTCTTTAGTGAATTGTTCCCTTTGCCTCCAGCTCTTACACCAGCCTGAGGCATTACTGAAAAATTCTCTGATTGTGGCTTTATGAAGTTCAGACATCCATCCATCCATCCATCCATCCATCCATCCATCCATCCATCCATCCATCCATTCATCCATCCATCCATCCATCCATTTTCTTCCGCTTATCCGGGATCGGGTCACGGGGGCAGCAGCTTCAGAAGTGAGGCCCAGACTTCCCTCTCCCCAGCCACGTCTTCCAGCTCCTCCAGGAACCCCAAGGCGTCCCAGGCCAGCCGAGAGACATAGTCCCTCCAGCGTGTCCTGGGTCTCCCCTCCTCCCGGTGGGACGTGCCCGGAACACCTCACCAGGGAGGCGTCCAGGAGGCATCCTGACCAGATGCCCCAGCCTCAACTGGCTCCTCTGGACGTGGAGGAGCAGCGGCTCTACTTTGAGTCCCTCCCGGATGACCGAGCTTCTCACCCTATCTCTAAGGGACAGCCCGGCCACCCTGCGGAGGAAACCCATTTCGGCCGCTTGTATCCGTGATCTCGTTCTTTCGGTCATGACCTAAAGCTCATGACCATAGATGAGGGTGGGAACGTAGATCGACCGGTAAATCGAGAGCTTCGCCTTTTGACTCAGCTTCTCTTCACCACGACGGACCGGTACAGCGCCGCTTCACGGCAGACGCCGCCCCAATCCGCCTGTCGACCTCCCGCTCCTTTCTTCCCTCATTCGTGAACAAGATCTCCAGATACTTAAACTTCTCCACTTGAGGCAGGACGACCCCCCTGACCCGGAGAAGGTGCTCTACCCTTTTCCAGCTCAAGTTGAGACATTTTTTTAAAAACATATCTGCACACTTTTATTTCTGTCATGTTTCAGTTTAAAGGATTTCATTGGAAAAGTCTGCAGCAGGCTTTGCTTTCTGATTTCTTTGAGATTATACAGTAAAGGTGAAATCTTGATATGCTGCTTTTTTTTTAAATGGTGTTCAGTGTTTAACTTTTTCCTTTGAGCTTTCCCAGCTTCATTGTTTAACACTTTTTCTGATTACTAGTTTCCTGATTTATGCCTCAACCTCTGTTTTTGGCTTTTTATATCCTGAAGTGTTTGTCTTTGTGAGCATCAGTTTTTATCCTCTGACGGTTGGACAGCTGGATCTCTTGATGTCGTGCCAAAACTGTGCAAACCACGCTCCTAAGAAGCTAATCAGGGCGTTTGATGAATTTTAATTAAAATGCTTGGATCCCAAGGGCGATGGCATAAAGTAGAAATAAAATAAAGTGCCACTTTTAAATTAAGAGAAATGAATGAACATTTGAGGTCATATTTTACCATTATAACCACTTATGGAACATTTCCAATTCAGGAATCTTTTCCAGGAATCGCGATAGTTTTCTGGATTCATTTAAACGATTGAGATTACAGTAAGGATGAAAAACTGGGTTTCTATAATCTAGAGGTTTTATTCTACTTTGATTATTGGAGTGATGTGGTAACAAACTCTAATTAAGAAAATAGATTTTGAATTTTACTGTAAAATTATTTTATTCAATTCATACAGAAATAAGGAAAAATAATTATCTTATTTATTGTTACAGGTAACAGGAACCAGTTAGTATCAGCAGGTCAAACCTTTACAGAGTGGAAGATCAGAAATTAGCCACAATCTCTCTGATTTGTGCATTTGTATTTACAAATTTCCTTGATATTTGTATGTTTTAATGTTCATTTCAGATTGCAGCCTCTGTGAAAATATCAGAAGTAATGACTGTAAAGCACCAGATAGTAACCCAGATCAGATCTCCTGTTTATTTCTGTTCTCTGCCTCCAAATTAGTAGCATGCATGTAGTAAAGGTTGGCTGTTTTTACTCATGTTTTAGAATACTACCGCTGTAACTAAATCATAAATTAATGACTTGTCTGCCTCTGTTCCTGCCAGAGGCGTTGCTGTCTCCTCTGCTGAATGAAGATCAGTCTTAGACGATTAAATGTTGTTGCAAATACAAACAAGTTTGCTATTCCAGTTTGCAGCTGGTAGTTAACCAGGTAGGAGGTTTTAGTGCACTCATTGGTTTCTGTCTTTTGTCTGAGTGTTAGCAATGTGGAAAATACACATCAGACTGAGCAATAAGGATGCTAAAACTTTATTTTTACTTTTGGTATGTTTTCATTCTGTTGGAAAACTAAAATGTGTTTCCTTTCAGAGTACTCTGATTGTTTTGTTGACAAACTACTTCCATTGAAATTCTTGTTATAATTGAGGCGTTTTATCAGAGCCACAAACCATTTCTCCCTGGAGATATTAAAAGTCTGCAGAAAACATCCTTCGCTTTCTGTCAATACTTGTCTAAACGTTTCTGTGTGGTTGTGTCCTCTGAAGCCTAAGCTGCCGGTGTGTCGAACAAACACCAGCATGTGAAAGAGACGCTTTTTCAGGGTATGGAAAACAGGCGTGGGTTGATAAAGTTCCTCTTTTGTCGCCCCTGCAGGCACCTGTACTTCCTCCAGATCAGGAGCGACATCAGGGAAGGACGGTCAGTTGTCCCGCTTCGCATTGAGCGCCTCCTCCTCCTCCTCGGCGCTCAGTATTTGTTTAGCTGTGGAGCGTGCGATGTGTAATCACGGTGTCTGATTGCAGGTTGCAGTGCCCGCTGAGTGCAGCTGTAGTGCTGGCTTCTTACGCTGTGCAGTGTGAGTCCCGTCTCTCCTCTAAAAGAGAAAATGAGATGATTAATGAGGCAATGATAGCTGCCTGAGTAATTACTCCTGGGAAGCTGCTCTCAGTACTGTTATTAAGCAGCTTTCTTACAGTAGATGTTGGGATACACAGGTGTGTGCAGGCGGGGTTTTATGTCTCCCTGTGGGATGCTCAGTGTTTGTTTCCATCACCTGCAGCGGAGATGGGGGATCACTGTCCGTCCAGACAGCCGGGGTACCTCTCGAAATGCCACTTCATTCCTGAACAGGACAAGGACTTTGTGTCTAAAGTGGAAGACCTACATCCGCAGCACAAGTGAGTTTAGTGCCTGTGGTTGAAAAGAACGGCAGGTTTGTTGCACAATTCCTGTTGTGGTATGTGACTGCGTGTGTGTTCCTAGGGGGCTTAAGCAGAGCGAGGCGGAGCTTTGTTTTCTCAACACCGCACGGACGCTGGAGCTGTATGGAGTGGAGCTGCATGCTGCCACAGTAATGCTGTTACTTTAATTATGCCGTGGCTTAGTAAGCACACCTTCTTGTTTTCTTAAGTTAATAAATAAGAGGAGGGTTTTCCTGTTTGTTTAAGATTCATCGCCAAAGCTCCACCAATTAAACAAAAGCTTTTGGTTTATCGTCCAAGAACTTTGGCACTTAAATGAAAACTTCTTGAATTAGTCGACAACAATTATAAACTGAAGCTAAAGCAATTTTTAATCTCAATATGACCCATCCTTGTGTCTCTCAGGACAGCAGCAATACGCCTCTAATGGTGGGTTTGGCCTCCAGTGGTGTTGCAATGTTCTGCAATATGATTTGCTCCAGTTTCTTCCCCTGGTGAGTAACTCCGCCGCTCAACATTCAGCTTGTTTTCGCATTTCCTTCCAGTAAATCTGACGCTTTTCATGCAGGGGAAACATCATCAAGATATCTTATAAGAGGAGACGCTTCGTTGTACACCTGAAACGTAAACATGTGAGTCTCTGGCTTTGCGAAAACGTTTCTGCTGGTTCAAAGATACTATCAGAATGAATGGAGTTGTTTCTGTGTTTTTAAAAATCCATTGTTGATGTGTGGAAAATGGACTAAAATGCAGTTTGTGGTTCCTGCACAGTTTGTGAAACGTTCTGACTTATTTCAGGTCTGAATAAGTTTTAAAAAATTACAAAAATTGACAAATAGTGGTATTTACAGACTTTACTCCCCAACATGTAGGCATAAAGATCTGTCTGTTCACCAGACATCCATCTTTTTGTCCATTTATTCATTCATTTATTCATTTGTTCATTATAGGGCTGCAGCTAACAAATATCTTAGTAATTGATTATTCTGATGATTAACCGGATACAAAATTGACACATTTTACAGATTTTTCATTTCATCACATAAGCTCTTTTGTTAAACATGAAATAAACATTTAATTGCTTAAAATGTAACAACATAACCTTCCTTTGCATTTGAACAAAGTGAAGTTAACACTGTGACACTTGAGGTTCTTGGGCTTGGATATATTATATCTTGAATGCAAAATGTTTATTTACTTTTGTACTGTTTGTTACTGCTTTGAATATATTATTTTATAAGCAAATGTCCTTTTTATTGTGTCTGTAAACTCCAGTTAACTGTTAATCGATTGCTAAATTAGTTCATAATTATTTCAATAATCGATTAATTATGATTAATTATGATTAATTATGATTTTTTCAACCCTAATCTGTTATTATTTTGTCTCTCCATCAGTCTCTGAGTGTCTTCTTTTGAGAGAGTACGATGTCTTAACATGAAAAACACATTGAACCATGTTGTCTTTTATTTGCAGCAAACTTATCTTCTGTTGCAAAACAGAGACGATGTGAAAAGACTCATCACTCTTTGAGTTGCAGGGGGAAACCCAAGACTGTGAGGTGTCTCTAAACCTGCCCTGCCCCAAGACGTGTAAGAACTTATGGCGGTCCTGTGTGGATCACCACTCCTTCTTCTCCTCCAGCCGGACTGCCAGGAGCCCCAAATACAACAACAGCACCGTTAAGGGCTACAAGCAGCTCATAACGCAGCACCTGGGCCTGAGCAACAGTAAAACTGAGGAGTGAGCTTTCGATTTATCCCACATATTCACTTGTTCTGCCCTTGAAATCTGCTGCTTTCTGAACATTTGACTCTGTTGTGGCAGAGGTCCGGTGTGCCAGAGGGTCGTAGGGGGGATGGTGTGGAACCCGGTTCTGCAGAGGTCTATTTCGTCAGAGCATCTCGAGACTAAGAGTCTGCCCTCCAGATCGCCGCCATCAACCCCCAACTGGTAAAACTGCTGCTACTAACTGCAGCAAAGATTTTTTCTAAAATAAAAATAAATAATAAAAAAAGGCTCAAGCCACAGATCCGATGTGTTGGTGCGGCAGGAGAAGTCCCCGAGTTCGCCATGAGATCAGAAAGCCTCGTCCGTCATCGGTGGAGATCAGCACAGACATGAAAGACATGTCAGAGGGGGAGGACGTCTTCTACACGTACAGGGCCTCTGTGGGCAGCAGCAAAGACAGCGAAGGAGACGCATCGCCTCATCGGTCAGTAGCCCATGTTCCTGTGTCCACGTCTTTGTTGGGATTTTATGTCTTAGACTCCACAAGCTAGGATCTTTAAAAAGCCTGTCCTGCCTATTCCGATTCTGGTTGATAGCAATTTTTGTTTGTCTGAAATGTTGCTGAATGTGGCAAGAAAGTTGCTGAGCTGGAAACAATTAGATGATTATTGCTTTTTGCAAATGTGCAGACATGATATGGTTGCTGAGGTTGATAAGATCCATGGATAAGACTGGCTTCAAATTTCAGTATCGGCTGATAGCCAATCCCCACAAAATGAAGGAAATCGGTCGGTTTCTATTCATTTCTAAATGAAAATATTAGAAAAGGCAGATTTACATTTGTTTTCATTCTTCTGTTCATCGGTACCGCTAAAAAATTGGTCAAAGCGACTCGTCGCTTCAGAATTCACTTAATTAGTAAACGTCATTTAATATTTATATCAATATTACACAACTTTCCTCTGAAAATTCCAACCTTTAGAGAACATTAGTGAACAAACGGCATCATGAAAACCAAGGAATGCAGCAGAAATGCTAAAGAAGTTGCTCTGGTCAGATCAGATCAACTAAAGTTTATTAATCTACATACAAAACTTGTGTGATGGAAAAACTGCACCCTGAACTCGCCATCCCCACTGAGAAACATGGTGCTGGCAGCATCATGCTGTGGAGATGCTTTTGCTCCACAGAGGCAGTGAAGCTGGTCAGATAGAGACACAAACTTATTTTGTTCTTTAAAAAAATATATATACCCTGTTTAGTTCCTTGGATTGGAGTTCACTATTTCTGATAACTGTGCAGTATTTTATGTTCTAGTCTTTACTGTATAGTATGTTTTTAGTCTTGATGTTTATATATTTTAATGCTCTCTGTGAACCTACATGCCTATTCTGAAGAGCTAAAATAATGTGTTTCTAACGGCCTAGTCAAAGTCCAGTCGAGAATCTGTAGAAAAATAGATATTGCCATTCAGATGCTCTCAATCGGACTAATCTCGGGCTATTTTGTAAAAAAAAAAAAATGTAGAGAGATCCCTAACGACCAGCAGCAGTAACTGCTCACCATTTTCTCCTTCAGATTTTCTGAGTGAAATATTCTGAAAACCATGTTTTATTTTTCTATCTTTGACATAAAGTAACAATAAAAACATGGAGGCTTGTGACTGAAACATAAGAAATTGTTCAGGGGATAGGAGTGTTTTTTTTTTTTTTTTTTTTTTTTTTCCAGAGCACTGAAGTTAAAATCAGCTGACCTGTAATGAACCATGTAGCCGCAGAGTCATTTTTAATATTTTATGTCTTCCAGCTTTTCAGGTCCTAACAGTCAAGGATCTGGTGAGGGTTTGTTGCAGGCTGAAGACAGCATCGGGGAAGAAGACAGCGCGTTCCACAACAATAAGGTTTTTCTTTTTCACCTCAGCACTTTCCGATTTCTGCATTTTCCCTTCACTCTCTGCACATTCATGACAAGTTCTTTGTGCAGGATGCTCTTGGTGACGGCGACCTGATGCTGATATGCATCACTCCAGACCACGAGGGGAAATTTGGCTTTAATGTGAAAGTATGTCTCTGTCCTCCTTGCACACTGCATATACATTTTTTATGATTATTTGTTCCTCTGATGAAATTGTTGAACTCCTCTCAGGGAGGAGTGGATCAGAAGATGCCTCTGTCCGTATCGCATGTTAAACCGGACTCCCCGGTAAGAACATTCTGGAATAATTATGTTTTTGACACTTTGTTCCAAAAACAGTGGACAAATGGTAGCATATGGTTTTTATTTTAGGTTGTATTATATTTATTTTTGCAAAAATACCGCAAAACAAGAGATTCTTTGGAAATTCTTTAAACTTTCCCCTTCATATGGATTGGAAAAAGTTATAAAACCATTCAGACTCAAACCACATCTCACTCAGATAGATTGTATCCAACTGGAGGGAATTCAAGGCCATTGTGGCTCTCCTGAGGAGTCTCAGGCCAGCAATGATCACTGCTGTGCAATTTGCTGCAAGGTCAAAGAATAATCCAAGATTACGTCTAAGAAACCAAAGAGCTCTCTCACATTCTGTAGTGTTAATGTTTGGCTCTAAAATGCTGAACAACAACTTTGTGTGAAAGTGTTAGAAGACGAAAGCAACGACGCTACAGGGGAAATAATGTTGCCCTTTCTTTAGCTTGTCTAAAATGTTTGTCCATACACAGAAAAGATTTTGTAGAATTAAATGTTTTATAAGAGTTTATATTGATTATTATTGATTTTTTTGTTTGTTTTATATCTCTTCACTACTTTCAAGCTCATGGTGTGACTTTTCCAGTTTTATCCACAGCTTTTACTCTACGCTGTTATTTATTGTTAAGCAGGTTTGACACAGAGAGGCCAAACCTTAAACTGCTGCTGCTGCTTCAGTTACTCTACAGGTTGTTGCTAGGTAACCACACGTTGCCCAGCAAGTTGTTGCTAGGTAACCAAAGAGTGAGCCACCATTTTCTCTTTCAGCTGGCCAAGAGATGTTGAGCGGCTAAAGTATTTTCTCTGCCTACATCCCCCAAAATGCTGTGCGGTTCTGGCTCAGAGTTAAGAGTTTGGACAGCTTGCTATTAGCATAAAATTACACTTTTTCTGTTGTAAAAAGCAACACATTAATGTAAAACATTAGAGCACCTGGCTCTGAATTTAATTTCACAAAAACCTTTTTCAGAAAGACAAGCTGACAGTTGGTTTTTAAACCAGTGTTTTGGGAAAAGTGAGCATGATATTTAGAAATCCTGTCCATTATCCCACTACCTAAATGAGAAGCTGATGACAGGAATGCTGTTGTTTTTTTTTTTTCAGGAAATATCTGATATCTGTAATTGCAAAGAAAAGATTCTGTTACCAAATTAAAGTTTAGTTTTTCTGATGTATTTATGTCATGAAATAAAATACAAACTAATTACTTAAAAATCACACAATTTGAATTTCTAGATTTCTGTTTTCCCATCACTCACAGTTGAAATAACCAACGGTAAAAATTAAGTACTTCTATATTCTTTGCAAGTGGGAAAACCTGCAAAATCGGCAGCATATTAAGTACCATATTTTCCGCACTATAAGGCGCACCTTCAATGAATGGCCTATTTTAAAACTTTTTCATATATAAGGCGCATAGAATAGACCCTTCAGTTTGGGTTGCCGATTTGTTCCGTACTCTGTTATTACACATCTACATTTGTAAAGAAATGGTCCCCCAGTACTTTATATAGTAATCTGCCCCAGTCATTGTTTCACTCACGGTGTTGGTGTTGCGATATTGTGCCCAACTGCTTTCTGGGTAATACAGACCAACCGACACGCTGCCGCCGCAGTCTCTCTTTCCCCTTCCCTCTGCCCCCTGGCTTTAAATGTGTCATCAAACTTTATTAACAAACCAGTGTTCTGACAACTATCCCAGCATGCACTGCATGTTTCTTCTTCTACGGGGGAAAATGAAGTTGGCGGCGGCTTACAGTAGTTGCTAGACCTTTTGTGGCTCAATATTGGTTCATATATAAGACGCACCGGATTATAAGACGCACTGTCGGCTCTTGAGGAAATTGAAGGTTTTTAGGTGCGCCTTATAGTGCGGAAAATACGGTACTTGTTTTTCCCACTGTGTGAGACATCTGTGTGTTAATATGGTCCTGTGACCCAAAACCTACATTTCAATGGCATGTTTTCTTTTCTTTCCCATTTTGAAGAGTGGCTATGAGAAATTGCCTTGTGCCAGGTTATAGTTCTAGCCCAGGTAAACAGAAGGTTACTAACAAAACAAAAATCCTAGAGCTATGGTCAGTTAAAAAAAAAGTCAAGAGCAAAAAAAGTTTACTTTATTTGATGGGAATTGATGACTGTTGATTTTTCTTAACCTGAGATTATCCTATAAATGAAAAGTAGGACAATTAAAAATATGCTTATTTGTTCTTTTGGAGGCAAACTATGCCTCTAAAGTCACTAATAATTTCTTGTCTGCTACCTTAAATTTGATTTAAAGCTTGTGCGTTGTTTCTTTTAGGCCGGTCGATCTGAACCCAGACTGCAGGAGGGCGACCTGGTCCTGCTCATCAACGGTCGTGACATTTCCGAACACACACACGACCAGGTCGTCATGTACATCCGAGCCAGCCGAGAGTCTCACTCCAGGCAGCTGGCTCTGCTCATAAGACGTAAAGGTGTGTACCAGTGAGAGCAAAGTGCTGAGATGGAAGGAAAAATGCAAATGGCTGCTGCTCACAGCCTTGGACTGTCCTCGTGATCCAGGTTCGGGCCGGGTCATGCCTCAGCTGCAGCTGTCGTTCGCAGCCCTCTCGCTCACCATCCCACCACAGGAGAACAAGCCTCAGTCACCGGGTCAGCTGGAGCGGGTCACCACGTTGGAGGAGTCCATGAAGCAGCTGGAGAGAGGGATACAGTCTGGCACGCTGTCCTTCCATTTTGAGGTATTTTGTTTGACATGTAGAAGTGTTTTAAGTAGAGATGCACTGGTTCCATTTGTTGTGGCTAAGATCTACATCTCATCCCCTTATATTCTTACGTATTAAGACCTATTCTTCTTCCTTGAACATGTTAGGCTATGTCTATGGACTACAAAACATGTTGATCACATTTTTTGCACAGAATCATTCTTAAATTATCTCAGTCTGGTCAGGTCTGTCTATTTGAGCATCTTGTCACTTTAAATCCAAATAAGCTGCTGCTGGACACGTCCCACAACTCAACGTTTACACGCACACATGAAAATGGCTGCAAACTTATGAACAAGTGTGTGCCGGACATCTTTGAAAAGCAAAAGCAGAGCTTCCTGCACAACCAACAAGAATGCAGCAAGTGGTTTCTGAATATTAATTCAACAGCAGCGGCAGATATTGTACAGCACATGCAACGGTAAAATCACCTGAACAAATGTGCTGGAGCGTCTTGGGTTGCTAGGTGACAGGCTGAGCTTGACTGGGGTTGCTAGGTTACGGCGCAGTGCCCTTCAGTTGTGACTTAAGAATTTTCCACACACCAAAAATCAGTAACCTATTGCCAAAACATGCCTGGGTGTTTTGTTTTAAACAACTTTAGACACAAATAGAAGTCAAGAAAAGGTTCAAAAAGTGAATTTCTAAATGCAGCATAAGTTCTTGACTCAAAAGAACTAAAAACAGAGACTTTTACTCTTATCAGTCTTCCTGTTATCTGATGAAAGGCCCTCTCTCTCTTTCAGCCATCATGTCTACAGTCTTGATACATTGTACAAAAGCTTCTTTTTAGATTGCTCCTTGCATCTCTGGGCTTAATCTGACTTCATTTTGAACATCTCAGGCATGTCAAGGCCAATCAAACCTGAAATCAGCTGATTTCTCTGAGCATCTCTACGTCTAAAGTGCTGCTTTTAGGACAGATGTTGGCCCTAATCTTCAGCTGGATCCTGTTCATAAAAGCAGCAATGACCTTGAATTTTTCTAATTCCTGTGTGTATGTTTCTGTGTGTATTTACATGCATGTTTGCGTGCGTTTGCATGCTTGTAATTCCTAGAATTTATACAAGAGGAAGCCTGGTCTGTCCCTAAGCTGTGCACGGCAACCCGAGAACCAGGAAAAGAACCGCTACCGAGACGTTTTGCCTTGTAAGTGCTCCTTGCTGCGTCCGCGTGCCTGATTGCTTTCGCTCGTCCCCCCGCTGTGCCCGGATCCCGCATGTTAGGCTTTGAGAAATTTAATTTTGACAGGTCTGTTGTGAAACCTCACCAACTGCTGCCCTTCTCTGCTTTCAGACGACGACACCCGAGTTGTGCTGCTGGGGAAGGAAGACTACATCAACGCCAGCCACATCACGGTGAACATCGCTCATCTGAAGCTGTCTCCCATTCTCTGTCTCTTTTAGTGTAAACTCATCCTGTTCATCTTGTGTGTGTGTGTGTCTCTTAGGTGGCACCCAATGAGTCTGGAGTGTGTTTACGTTACATTGCTACTCAAGGTCCACTTCCGCAGACCTGCACTCACTTTTGGCAAACTGTATGGGAGCAACAGACGCACACCATCATCATGCTTACGACCCTGACAGAGAGGGGACGGGTACAACATGCTTTGTTTTTGTTTTTATAAGCCACCTTTTTGCACCAACGTCTTCAAATTACGCAACTGAATATTAGCAACACATTAACATAGCAATTAGTGCAGCACAACTGGCAAATTATTACATGCTGTGTCAGGTTTAATTTTGATTACAGTGATTAGAGGGGGTTCGGTAGCGATGTTTGCACACAGCAATGATCCGATGGCTCAGTTGTTAGTAATTACAGGATTTCACACCATAAAAGAATGGCTGAGCGTGAGCCAGATGCCGATGAGATAAATAATCCGATGCAGAGGAAGAACAAGAGCATGCCTCTGTCTCAGCTTTCTTGTTGCTTGGAAACCAGATGTTCTCATTAATCGATCATTGTGTCTGGATCTCGTCAAGTGTCTGGGAGTTTCCCCTCACTGCATGCGCCTACGTACATATGCATCGACGCTAAGCTCTCCACCTGTTGCCGCTGATGAATTGCTTTTGTCTGCTGGCCGCCCTGTGGATCGCAGGCTTTCTGAATATGAGCTTGATTTCCTTAGAGTGGAGCTCAGCTGCTGCAGCAGCAAACTGATTCCTGTAACTCATGTCCAGAGTTGGACAGTAACTGGTTACATTTACTCTGTTACATTTACTTGAGTAACTTTTTAGTAAATAATTTACTTTTAGGAGTACTGTACTTTTCACTTTTACTTGAGTAATTTTGTCCTGAAGTATCGCTAGTCTTAGTTGAGTAAAATATCTGGATGCTTTACGCCCTCTGAGTAACTTCATTTAATTTAAAGAAAAAACAAGTTTGTTTTAACCAAAAACCAGCTTGGGTTGCTAGGTGATGAGCTGAGCTCGGGTAGGGTTGCTAGGTAACAGCGCAGCGTGGCCTAACAATCAGGAGGTTTTCAAAACGGCAATAAACATTGGCTTATTGCCACAAAAAGTGATTATTTTTAAAAGCTTGGGCTTTGTTTTTAGAAACAATTGAGACTTAAATGAAGAATAAAAATGTGCAAAATGTGACTTTTACTTTCCCACGCGTTAAAGTTTCCTAAGTTTTATATTGAAAGAAATTGATTTAGGAAATAAAATATTTTGCCTGATGTTATTATTATTTTGTAATTGTTATTTATATTATTTATATTTTCATCCTTAAAACACCAAAATTTCCTCATAACTTCATATTTTGGTCTGTCTGGTGTAATTATTAAATTTTAAATGACAGATTTTTGATCAGTTACTGATACTTGAATACCCTTTTCACTCTCACTTGAGCAATTTCTCAGATGCACTCACTTTTTACTTAAAAGTAAAAATATAATGAAGTAGTACTACTCTTACTTGAGCACATTTTTATTTTGGCTGCTCATGCCAGGACTAACGCAGTATGTTGGTGATGTCATACGTGTTGCAGACCAAGTGTCACCAGTACTGGCCGCATCCGCCGGAGGTGAAGGATTACGGCCACTTGTCGGTGAAGTGTCACTCAGAGGAGTGCAACCTGGCGTACGTGACGAGGCAGTTCACTCTGAGGCACAAAAAGGTAAACCTGATGATAGAGCTGAGATAAGAGGCTGCGCTCCTTCCTGACGGTTTTTAAACCTCTTGATTCGTTCAGGTGGAATATCTTAAACCCTGTATTGCCTGTAGGGAAATTATGATGTAGAGAGCACTGTTTTTCAGTTTATAGGTCAAATTATAAACTGAAAAATTTCTGACAAATAATCAATGAAGTGCCAGCGCTGAGTGAGAGCAATTTGGATGATTTTTTTGATTTTTTCTTTCCTTTGAGGCTTTTTTTTTTGTATAAATCATCAATGAAACAGTTTTCAGCCGCAGCCCTGGTTGCACACCTGCTTTCATGTCCATCCACATTTCCTCTTGGTATGTTGCAGCAGCGTGTAGCATGTTCTCTCCATATGTCACATAACGGAGCTCGCTGCAGCGGCCTCTCCTGGCACGCTGTCGTTTCCGTGTGGCTGTTTTTGTGTGTGTGCGGGTGAGCCTGTGCGTTGTTAGCATGTCCACCTGATTTTCCACCCCTGTGCCTGCTTGTGGGAGAAATCGGGCAGGTCATTTTGTGGGAATGCTGTCTGTCTGATTGTATCAGGGTAGATGATCAGATTAAAGGTGCTAGCTTCCACATCAGCCTTCATGCCGAACAGGTAAATAAACAGATTACACCCAAGGAGGCATGAAATATGAACACGCGCACACATTCATACACAGATACCGCTGTGTGGGTCCATCTGCTCCTCTGGCGAGGCGAATTAATCCCCGCATGGAATCACAGGCCACATGCCTATTAAAAACACCAAAGTCAGCCGTTTTCCTTCCCAGTCTTCCTTTGTTTTTCGCTGCGGTCTTTCCCTCTATCCTCTGTTTACATTGCTGCCTAAACTGACTTACTGATCACGTGTGGTTGTTGACCTGGACTGTTTCCGCCTCACCGGGGTGACATTTTCCAAAGGTTACACATTCATCATGCAAGATTATTGTCACGCAATATTCTAATTGTCTTTTATTTGTGTTTTTGTTTGTAACATCCAGTTAGCTGAAGAGTTTTCAGTCACACACCTGCAGTACGTCGCGTGGCCGGACCACGGCGTACCCGACGACCCCTCGGACTTCCTGCTCTTCATCAACTCGGTGAGGGAGAGGAGGAAAGCCACAGAGCCGCTGATGGTACACTGCAGGTAACGCACGAGGCTGCGGTTTAGTCAGACTTTCTCCTCCGGCTCCCGTGAACTGAACCCAACGTTTTGCTTTAAATCATCTTCTCAGTGCTGGGATTGGGCGGACAGGTGTCCTCATCACCATGGAGACGGCGCTGAGTCTCATAGACGCGGGTCGGCCAGTTTTCCCGCTGGACATTGTGAAAACACTAAGAGACCAGCGAGCCATGATGGTTCAGACCACGGTACTGAGATTAAAAACAAAAGACTCGATTGTTAAACGACACCGTTACTCCATGGCTCATTAATTTCTCTATTATGCTGCGTGATGATCACCCCAAGCTGTCTTGTTTCCTGCTGCTTTTTAATGCAGTGTTTATTTATAGGGAGTGTCAAACTCATAAACTCGTATTAAAAATACCCTCACAGTAATCCAGGTTTCCTTCCTTGTAAATCTATTCCCACCCCTTGAGCACTTCCACACTTTGTCTTGTTGACGCCACAACCTTTAGTGAAATTTATGTGACACACCAACAAAAGTAGAACATAATTGAGACGTGGAAGGTAAAGATTTCCTCTACTAAAAATCTGAAATGTGTGGCCTGCATTTCTGTTCAGCTCTCTTGAGTAACTGCATTTCAATAGTAGAGCCACATTTCAACGCAACTAAAACTGGAAGTCTTTAATTTCTCTAATTCTTCACAATTCTGATTTTATTGTTGAATATTGCAAAATTGATGCATGCATTAGCCCTCCAAATACTGCAACCATGCAGCTCATTTTGATTAGAATATTGGGATTTTTATCATAATTTCATGCATATCTGAATATTGGTTTTCAACTAAGATTCTGGATTTAGGCTTGGATTTGATTGGACCATTCTAACACCTAAAAATTATTTAATCTTGATCATTAATATTCTTAGTTATTCATAATAATTATTCTGGGCGAAAACAAATGCATGCCACACTTTTCAGATTAAAGTTAAAGCCAGATATCCCCTTATTCCCCTTCCCTGTTATTTACTTCTCTGTGTTGGTTTGTCACAAAAAACAAAAAGTACTGACGGTGGTGGTTGCAAGATTAAGATTAAAAGAGATCAAAGTGTATGAAGACATTTTAAGCGAATGCCTATCATTTTTGCAAAACATTTTTTCTTTCATTGCTTTCAGTTTATTATGAGTTAGAAAGTAATTATTTAAACTTTTGAGTCAGTTAAAAGACCAATGTAACAGAAATAGTGAGAGTAAAAATGAATTTCATCACAATTTCTTTCTTCTTCTGTTGAGACTCGATTTCTTTGGAAAAAAAAAACACTCTTCTTTGTGGTTTAATAAAGAACTCCTGGAAGAGTGAGAATTTAGTTGCACGCTCAAGGTTTTTCTGAAAAACACCTTCAGCACTTTTCAAAGAAACAGAGGTAAAAATATAAATCCTGCTTGTCCCTGACTCTCATTAATTCCCAGACTGCTATGGTGATGATGAGGGGCTTTAGTTGAGTATTGGAGGCAGGAAGCCAGGCTCTGTAGCACCTCAGTGAGGGACAGGAGAGTGTTACTCATGCTGGGAAAATTGCAACTTGTTCCTTTTGGCTTGGCAGCTACCACCATCACCCATATTTTGAAAAAGACCCACAGATCTCCGTCCTCTGATGTGCTGATGAAGACTTCCTCAGGTTCTCCCTCACGTTTTTGTGTATCCGTAATAAAAACACGCAGAGTCAGAGGACATTTATCTCTGTTTATATTAAGAGTGAAAACATGCCATACTCAATTTTTGGAACCGATTAAAAAAACAAAAAAGATTGATATGTGCCTTTTTGCCAGTTTCATAATATCCCACTAAAATAATCCTGCGAGTCTCTAATGGCGAGATTTTCAGAATTTGTTTTTCTGCCTTTACAGGCGGTGGTGGCAAAATAAACTCAGACCCAAAGTGCACCAGGTTTTTATTTTAAAATATCATGGCATTTCAAAGAGCTCAGGATTTTGTGCCCTCTTACAAAATGCTCAGGGTGTTTAAACAACAAACAGCCCGCAGCCTCACAGATCCTCCACCGTGTTTGACTATAACCACACCGGGAGTGTTTCATAACTTTAATCTCATCCTGTAAAAGTACCAGTGGAGGTTGCAACCTATTTACATTTGTGATTCTAGGAAATAAACATTGTTTTTTGACGATAGCTCTAGTTTAGTTCCCTCCTCCACCGATGCACATTGACACAACAACAATACTGACATTTCATACCCATGAATTTAAAATGCAACATATACTGGGTCGGGGTTTTAGGATTGATGTTCATCCATAAAAATTATATATATGTTTTTCCAACAAAGACTGAAGTCAGTCCTGGGAAGATTCACTCCTGTTCAATGTTTTGTCTCACTGTAGTTCTCTGGAGCCTGAAAGCCTCAGAAATGACTTTGTAACCTTTTTCCAGACAGAAATATTATAGATTTTGTTTCTAATGTGTTTGATATCTTAAGGTTTGATATCTTAAGGTTGTTGCTTTTAAAATCTTGTACCCTATACTTCATGTTGTCGCACAGGGTCTATTTTCTTTTTTCTTTATGTCAAGACGTAATCAGTGTTGCTAGAAAATGTGATTTAATTACACTTAATTCAGGATGTAACAATTGGGCAGTAAAACCATCACAGGGTTGCAGAACTGCATCTGAGAACATTATCAGGTTGTAATTTTTAAAAACTTTTTATAGAAAAGGTTTTGAAATGCACAAAATGTCAGGGGATGGTTGTAGATCCCCTGATGTGGTGCTAAGTTAAATATCCAAACATCCATCAAAGGATGAATATGAATATTTAGATGTAATGACTTTCAGATCCACTTTTTCTACTGTTGTTAAACAGTTGGACAAGTTGACATTACATTTGTTAAAACCCGTTTTGGTCTTTTTGCCATTTCATTATTAATTACCTTTTAGCACATTTAGGTATATTCACACATCAACTTAAAAAAATATATTTTTTTGTGAAGGTTTGCAGATACACAAAGCTTTTAGTCTTATTTGAAGAAAAAAAAAACCCTTCTCATATTATGCTGTTTCTTCTTGTTTAGTGTCAGTTCCAGTTCGTGTGTGAAGCCATTCTTCGAGTCTACAAAGAGAAAGAGGAGAAATCCAAAGCACCGTAATCCGAATCGACGGCGGGACCAAACCAGACGCACTGCTCTGCCTCCGTTAACAGGAGGGACTTCTGCAGAGATCCAGCAGATTAAACTCCACCAGGCTTATGGCGCTGGAACATGCACTGGATAATGAGAGTGTAACAAGCTTCAGAGCACAGCTGTCTGCGAGGAGAGGGAGAAACAGAGAGTACGAATATTAAACCTAGTTGGCCTTAGTTTATGCTAAGAGGTACATTAAGCTTATAGAGGCTGTGGTCTCCATAGAGACCGACATAGGACTGACGTGAGCTGCTAATTTCTGTTCAAGAAGCTTCTCAGGAGCGACACTTTGACTTGTTAAGCTACATGTGCCTTAGACCGAAGCTTCCCAATCAATGAGGCGGCCGAGTCAGACGGCTGTGATGTGTAGTTTATCTCCGACTCCTGAGATGAGGAGCAGCGCCGACTTCAGATGGCTGCAGCAGGTACCAGGTCAAGGAGGGAGCAGAGCTGTTTCTTGACTGCCAGAGGATCACCAGATTTACTGTTCATCATGTTTTAAATTATTCAAACTCTAAATAAACTCACTGATTTATACAGATGGTTCTGCTTCGTCATTTCCTCCATTTGGAAAATGGGAGCTCTGACCAAAGCGTGGTGGTGTCCTTATGCGGCACTATGACAGTGAGAGCATCGTAAATAAGCTCAAAGTATCGAGACGTGATCAGATATTAGATGAAAAGAAGCTATTACAAAATGAAATGCTAGTTTTAGAACTGCAGTGTCCTTGTAGCTGCATAATAATCGTACCAGTTTGGATTAATTATATATATTTAAGAGTTTGTGTGTTATAATACAATTTTGCTATGGTCATATTTTAGTCTGCAGTGTAAAATTAATTCATAATCCTGAGCAATGAGTCAGTAAATGAATAGATTGTAAATGATCTTTTACTCCTGAGATTAGATCATTTCCAGATTGTGGAAAATACCTGTAGAAACTCAAAATACCTGTAGGAACTCATGCAGGTCTATAGGTAGTTTTTATTTATGTTTTAATGAAACATCTTGAAAAGAAAACTTCATGCTTTTTTGACACCTCTTTTACTTCCCCGAATTATAAATATAAGATGAGTTGTAGAACTGACCTTTATATAATTACTGCTCTTCTAAATTATTAAGGGAATTTTAATATACTGCTTATCAAAAAAAAAAAGTAACCTAATGTTTTTGGCTAAAATAAAAAAAAACTGCTGAAAAATATTAACATGTCAAGAAAAATTAAAGAAAAATATTTTACATTAAAATGATTAATTTTATTTAAAAAGTTAAACATTTTATCTTATTAAATGCATTTTCACGTGTGTTATTTTTTATGTTTAGATCTTTTACAAATGCATTACTGACTTGAATTTGATCCAGTATCTATTCACGTGGTTCCATTTTTACTTAAAATCAGACAAGTATTTTATTTTGTTTTTTACAATTTTGGCACTTTTGGACCTCCATACTTGAATTTATTCTTGCTCGTTTTATTTTCCGCCTGTATTTTCAAAGATATGCAGCCACAGATGAGAAAAATAATAATAGAAAAACAATAATCCTCACATACTATCTATCATAATGATAAAAATGCTCCTTCCTGAGGTTGGGGGGCCTCTCGGTGGGGCCCCCGCCGTCCAGGTGGGGTCCCTGGCAGACAGGTGGCGCTGGTTGCTTGGTTCTCTTGGGTCGGCCCGTCGGGAGGAAAAGAAGTTTGTTCTGCGCGGTGTTTTGACGCAGGCGCAGATCATGCTGTTTGTCCAGTTTCGCTGGTTGACTTTTACCTGTGAGGTAAACTGGTAGTTTCGGTTCGGCGGTGGAGAAAGGACGCTGCTGCAGCCATCAGTCCGGTTCGGTCCAGAGGCGTGGAGGCTTCCCCGTCGTCCTCCTCCTCCTGTCTGCCCCGGTGCGTGTCTCAGGGTCCCCGCTGCGGAGCCTCGGACGGGATTTCTCCAGGATTTTAGAGTCGGTGCGCAACAGCGAGGAGGAGGAGGAGGAGGAGGAGGCAGGTGGACGGACAGGACAGGACGGGGAGGAGGAGGTGGAGGAGGAGGAGGAGGAGGAAGAGGAGTCCAGCCGTCCACTCCGGACCCAGCGAGTGGAAATCAACTGGTTGGTTTAATCTGGTTCAGTTTTATTAGTATGCGGCTGGAGCCCCCCTGCTGCTGATAGGCAGCCCTGAAGTCTCCTCCAAGCCTGCTAAGTGACTCTTCGCCCCGGGGAGGACGTGGGGAAGGAGGCGGACCTCCGCGGCCGCTGCGAGGGGCAGATTCCACGGACACACCGCGGACCCTGGTCGCCCTCTGGATCAGGAAGATGATGGGCTTTCTGCGCCGGACGTTCAGTCGCCGCTCCCGCTTCCAGACGATAGAGAGGGACGAGCGGGACGGAGGAGGGGTGACGGGGAACCCCCTGCTGCTGCCCCACCAGCAGCAGGTCGTCCACGCTCCCGCCGTGGTCAGCGGGGGAGCCACGGTCCACATCCCGGCGGCGGGAACGGCGAGGAGCGCCATCACCTGCCGCGTCCTGCTGCTGGACGGCACGGATGTCAGCGTGGATTTACCTGTGAGTGTTTACCGAGAGGCAAAGCTCGGTCAGTGTGTGTCAAGGTGGGGTCCGGGGACACTTTAGGGTCCTTTAAGGTCTTCTTGATGGTCTCCTTAATGGATTATTGTTTTTTTTTTAATTACATGGAGAAAGTTAGGCTTAAAATAATTTTGATTAATTTATTAGACGGTAAGCAGAGATTCATGAACTTTGAGCGCAAGCTACCAATAAATCACCCAGTTAAAGATGTGACCTTAAATATGACCCACTTTAATTATCTGTCACTCATTCACAACTCTAAAGCCTTAAATATAAAAACAACACAGGAAAGTTGTACTTTGTGATGTCCTTGTTCACTCTAAGATTGAACACCAACCACTCGCCCTCTCATGGACTTCCTCCTTCTTGAATTTTTATTGCGGTTAGCAAACAACTTAAGGTGCATTACTGCCACCTTCTACATTAGAGCATGGACCACATGTTATATTTTTTCCCACCCAAAAAATCTGTTCTTAAAAATGTAAAAATTAGAGGTTGTTTGAAAGGAAACTAATATCAAGGACATGTCCAGATCTATACACAGATGCCTGTGGTTAATTAAGGCTGCGAGAGAGCAATACTTCAGCAAGTAGTACAAAAGATAAAAATGTAAAGAAATATGTCTTAATTTTACCCTCTTAAGTTTTCAACATCCATTTGTCATGAAATATGATGGATTGGAAAATGTTGGCAGCCTTTTACATACACAGTAACCAGTGTTTTTGTACTGCTAGTCATAAAAGTGCTAATTGCTAACATGGGATGCCAAAAAAAATCTCATTTTTATTTGAAAATATTAGGAAATTGCTTATTTGCAGCGACTGTCCTCATGGATATGTCACCTCTACTTCTACTTTGAATAATTAATGATTGCCTATGGCAGGAAGGCTAAAAATATTTAAGTGCTGTTTTCATATCTTCTTAAAGTGAAAATGGAATTGGCAAAAATTCTGAATAAATCTGGTTAAGCTTGACAAACATCCGAGATTGGCCATTGGCCACTAAATTCCGACTGGTGGATTTATAGAGCAAACTTCCTGTTTGTAGCTTTTCCTGTCATATTTGAACTGTAGAGCAAACAAACGGGTCAATTAAGACTCAACCTTTGGATGTTTTGTTGTCTTAAATCCACTTAAATCCATCCAACGTTGCCGAAGTTCCTACTGCTTACAGTACAAGTTGGCTTCAGGCGGTGCTCTGATGAGACACTTTAGCACTTCTCGTTCTGTCTGGCTGCAGGGAAGTCTAACTAAGGCAGCTAGAAGTGTCTCCCCTGCTGTTTGCTCTTTTGCAGCTTCTCCTTCCACCTTTCTTTTCTTCCGCATCCTTGCATCTGATCTTCCTCGAGCAATCTCCGCTCTAGCTTCTCTCCTCTCATAATCTCCTTTTACACTCCCTCTGTGGCCCATCTCCCTTCGCTCATCATCGCTCTCCTCCTCCTCCTCCTTCTTCCCCCTCCCCACCCTGTTTCTTGTGCGTGTTCCCCCCTCCTTCTCCTTCCCGTCTCTCTCCTCAGTCTGTCTGTATTCCCTGACTCCCTGATCTGATTTACCACAATTGGGGACTCTGTGCCACAAATACGAGCGTGTGTAGAGGGATGGTGGGTAGGTGGGATGATGAGCGAAGTGTGTGTGGGCATGTGTGCGTAAGTGACTCCTCATTAGATGCTTTTTTCTTTTTTATTATTATTTTAAAGGTTGTCCGTGTGTGTCACCGAAGCTGTTGCGTGCGTCACCTGTGAAAAACACGCAGCCGGTACACTGAGGAGTTTTTTTTTATCCTGCTGTCCTGCTGCAGAGAGGTTATGGTAACAAAGCAAAGACATGGCAGCTTCTCCTGAGCTATTGCCGTTCGAAGTGAAACGTGGCTCGTCGAGGTTGAGGCTTAGTCACAGGTGTTTTGGAACAGGTTTGTTCATGTGCTCCTGTTCTCCCTCGGGGAACAGATACAGGTGCGCCTTTTTCAGCGGAAGCCTTTTTAAAGCTTAGCAGTGTGAAGGAAAACAGGAAAACGTATTCTTGTAAAAGCACCTAGTGAAATCATTTATACCACTTAAACGTTGTTACAACCACAAATTTCATTATTGTTTAGTTTTACTTCAGCACAAAGAGGTGCATGTTCATGTAGTGGAAGAAATGGACTGGTAAAAGTAAGCTTGTCGTGATATCAAACTGGATACTGGAACTGCAAGAGACTTTAAATATCGCAAAAAAAATAAACAAAATATCCGAAGCAATAAGTTAAATGGATTATGAACTCTCAATAAAACAAAGTTGTCCTTCAAAACATTAATTATTAGGTTCAGGCTGGGGAAACAGGCAAAACTGCCACTTAGGACTTTTGTGAAATTGAAAAGTGCAAACTAGCGTTTTTCAAAATGGCAGCTAACTACACGAACAAGCACACAAATGGAAATTATTGCTTTCTTCTTAATTTATCATGCAATTAGTTGATTGATCGCTTTGATAAATGTCCATCTATAGACTCTTCTTTGCCAAGCTCAGTCAAACTGGATGGTGAAAACCAAATATCACATCTTACTGAAGATTTTCTGTTGTATTTAGACTTGAACTTTGACTAGACCATTCTAACATCATAGTCTAGTCTAAATCATTCCACTGTAACCAAAGCTCATTAAATGGCATACATTCAATGTATATTTTACGATTTAGATATTTGGATTTTACTACAAGGAAAATTATCAAACTTTTACAAAGAGAGGATGAAAATAGTTTATGGATGGACGTTCCATATTTTGGAAAAAGAGCATGTTGTTTATGGACTCATAATAAAGGAATAACTTAGATGATTCCTCATGGATGTTTATTTATTTTGCACAAAGACATTGTACAACATTTCATTAACCTTTTGAAAGGAGATTCATGGTGCCAAGTTATAACAAAAATCCAAATTTCCACATGTATTTCCTGTATAGGTTGTTAATAATCAAATATGATTTGACAGATTATGAAATGGTGAAAACCCAGTATGATATTTGATTACATACTTATCCAATAATTAATTATTCACATCTTACTGAAGCTAGTAAGATGTGAATCAAACTACGATCCTACAGAAAATTAATAAAACCATCGCTTTGCATTTATCAGTAATGAATACAAATCTGAGTATATCATTAGTGAAAAATTAATATGTGTTAGAAAACTTACTAAATTATCCTCTACATTTAAAAGCACTATTTAGCTCCATATGAGTTTTTATCAAAAGTTTTTAGGAGCAGGTGTTGAGGTTGACATTCATGTCTTGTTTGGTTTGCAGTTATTTCAGTCTCTTTCCATGTTCAGAGCTACATCAGATGTTCAGTGCTTGAGTTATTGTTTTATCATCTGACGTTTCTTTTTATTTAGTTATTTGTTTCAAACAGGGTTTTAGAAACAAGAAAACAAGGAATCAGTACAAGGACAAGAAAAAACATAAATCAAGAACAAAATAATTAGCTTATTGCTACTTTTCTGTTTGAAAAAGAGATGGAAGAAATAAACACTTCGCTCAATTAACCATCCCCCCAACTTTATCTGTAAACTGTCTGCTTCGTGTCGAGGCTTTAATACTGAAACCACATTACGTTCAGGCTGAGGCTGAGTGGATTTTATTTGGGGTATTCACGCAAAGGGGGTTGATTTATGAAAGGCACAAGTTTTTGTTTGTAAAATAGTTTCTTAACGATTGTGGTACACACTGCTCTTGGTGTATCAGATAAAATCAAAATAAAACCCAGCGGCGTGTGGTTGTTATTGGACAAAAAGTGGAAAAGTTAAAGGATTGTGAAAGCTTTTGTAATGCACACTGCATGCTGCCTTCAGTATTTGTGTTTTCTCACTCATTCATACACCTGCTGCCAAGAAGTTTGGACCCATTATCAACACTGAAAGTACAAGGCTGTCATGTTTTTACACACCCTGGGAGTTTTATGTGGGCCAGTCTCGGGTCAGGCTTTAATGTGGGCCGATGAGGCTCATCAGCCTGTAAACTGCTCCCATAAAGTTCAGGAGGAATTGCTGCAGTTTGTGCTTCGTCCGTGTCCTTGGTTGTGTTTTATGACAAAAGCTGCATGAATGCGGGCCTCTCCCTCTGGGGAGTTGCCCATCCCATCAGAGCACACCCTCACATCAGCTTTCACTCTCAAGCCGACAAAAGGTGGATTCATGGGTAATTCCTGCCGTTACCAGCTGGATGTTTGCACTCGGTTTAATAAAAGACGGAGCTCATTCATGAGAGGAGATGGAGTCCGCTGTGCAAAAGCTGTATTTCAATCCTAATATCTTTGTACGCTGCCACAAAGAAACCAACTGCTTTGTGTTGTTGATCAGTACTTCCTCTGGAGTTTATTTTTCATCTATTTCCACGTGAACAGTTTGGATTTATGAGAGAAGCAATATAAGAGAAAAATATTCAACTTTTTATTTAGTGTACTTGTATCTATCTCTGTCCATTATCTATGCTGCCTCTGTTTCTTCCTTGCTTCTTACCAGACTGTGTTTTTTTTCCAGTTTCCATATTTAAAGTCAAAACACAGTTCAAATATTTCTCATACATTCCTGGTAAACTTTTACATTTGTATCTGAAAACTGGGGCAAAATTGACAGAGAACTCTAAACTTTTGAGTCATTTTACTGAGTCAAATGTCTCATAATTACATTTTGAGTCAGAATAAAATGTAATTTGATGTGAAAAAAAAAACAGGAAACCTGAGAAATAATAGAAGAAACACAGCAAAGTTCTGACTTTAGATATGTGTCGTCCCTGTTGATCATCTACTGTGTGCAGGTTTTACCACCTGTGGGTAATAAAGTGCCTGTTAAACATTGTTAGCTTAGTTTCTTTTTAATTATTCACCTAAACATGAACACAATGCATTTCATTTTATCCAGATTGCCAGCAATAAAGTCTCCTAGAATTCTTGATGTGTGTAGACACAAACACAACAATACATTCGCCTGATTTGGAAATGGTCAGGCACTGAGCAGAAAATGAGTTAAAGTCTAAAGAAAGATCAAAAAGCTGCACATCAAAATCTCTTTAAAGACAACACAAAGTCTGGCTCCTTCAAAGACACTAATTCAGTTCCTTTATTCTCCTGCTACAGAGCAAATCCAAAGGCCAGGACCTTTTTGATCAGATCATGTACCACATAGATCTGGTCGAGACAGATTACTTCGGGCTGCAGTTCATGGACACAGATCAAGTTTCGGTGAGTAACGAGTTTTCCTCTCAATTAGTGTGGACCTCGTGCTGATGTGACTCACTCTCACCTCCTTTCTCTCCCCCACCAGCACTGGCTGGACATGTCCAAGCTTCTGAAGAAACAGATCCCCGGTAAGTTGTCAGTGGCTCTGAACGTTGATCTGGTTTATGCAGGAAAATGTGCAGCGCGCTGAGTGGGGAGCAGGTGGAGCATTATCTAATGTTGACTCGCTGATTAGCGCATGCATTTGGAAGCCGTACCTTGTTTGCTCTCCGGCTCCTAACGAGGTTGGGGGGAATAAATGGAGTGGAGGAGGGCGGGTCTGCACCCTGACACAATCTGACGGTTGTTAACATAAAAATGGAGGCAGGAATAAAAGTAAGGCTGCAGAGAAAAGACAGGAAGCACAGAGATCTGGTCTGGGGACGGCGATGGATGGACGAGATGGGAAGACTTAAGAGGAAGGATGAGATTAAACGATGAGATAAAGTACAAGACGGTTTTTGATTTGATTAGATAAATGTTGCATGAATCACTGCTTCATCTGTCTCTGCCCTTTTCCCCGTCTCTCTTTATTTCTTCTAGAAGGCCCACCTTACCGACTCTTCTTCAGAGTGAAATTTTACTCTTCGGAGCCAAATAACCTGCGAGAGGAATTCACACGGTAAAAATTCACACACGCTGACGGAGCTCTCCGGAGCCAGCCGTAGAGGTCCAAAGGGGATGTAGGGCTAATTAGTTTGCTGCTGTGGGCAGATACAAATCAGGGCCAAATGGACAGAGACTTGTTAAAGCAAATTATGTGTCAGAGTGGAGGAAAAAAAAAAACTCAATTGATTCATCTTCTTTTTGGACCAACAGGTATCTTTTTGTGCTGCAGCTTCGACAGGACATTTTGTCTGGCAAGTAAGTTTCTTTTTCCAACCCGAGAAGAAGAAGAGGAAAGATTTCCGTCATGCATTATTTAGACCTGTAAGCTTTGATTTTTAAAGCACCAACAACTGAAGTAAATCCTAATAAATCCTTGCATTCAGGTGAATAATACTGTCTAAATACAGCAGCTGCAGCTGAATGTTTTTATGCCATAAACACAATAGAAGCACAGCTCAGTAAATTAGAATATAAAATAAAAATGAATTTATTTTAGTAATTCAAGCCAAAAAGTGAATCCGATCTACAATATACACATATCTAGTGTTTATTACTGCTGCTTTTCATTACATCTAATAAAAACCCAAATGTGGTTTCTTGTTACACAGAACACATAAAAATGGTTTTTGATTCAGAAATGTTAAATTATTGCCGACACAATAATAGTCAAGACTGCTGACTTGATAATTGTTCAGCAGAGCTACAAAGCGTCACTGCTTAAGAAGCTGACTGTTCACATCGGGCTACATGGGAGCCTATCAATGGAAAGTTTAGTGGAAGGAAAAAGGGGAGAGAAGGTGTATAAGCCATAAGAATAACTACAGCATTGAGAGGATTTTGTGGTTTGTGGGAGATTCATTAGGAACACTGTGAAGTAGAATGAATTGTTTTATCCTTAATATTCTGAAAGGTGTGTATACATTTGTATTCAGCACTTCTGAGTCAGTACTTTGTAGTGACTCAGCTTCTAGCAGACTTTCTGCAACTCCTGACCTGTTTAGCTTGCATGTAGGTCAAAAAGTCAAATCTTGGTGTCATCTACTTGAACACCTTATTGGGGAGAGTTTAATAACCTAATCCTGCTTTGAACTAATCCAGTTCTCTAATAATCTGTGTGACATGTTCATTGGTCTTCACGAAACCTCTGAGGTCTTCACAGAACAACTGGATCTTCACTGTGACTAGTCCAAACGTAGTCGTAGTCATTATCAGAGAAAATGAATGTATTTTTATGTGTTTTAGACTTTCATCCACATGAAAATTCCATATAAAATCACTACAAACGATTATCTATAAAAACTCCATATTTGTGTAAACTGAAAAATAGAGATTTAGGGTCCTGTGCATTAGTCTGTGACCAATAATGCGTCAACATATCCATATACTTGCTTTGACACGATTTCCAATTTGGACTTGTGTTTTCTTAACTTTATATTCTAAAACACTATTTAAAATTAGTTCAAGCTATATACCTGTCAAGACAAATGTACCTCCTGGTGCCATGTTTAATTTCTAACAGGAAGTCATGGTTGTTTTGAAGCAATCTGATTGGCTGACATAGGTTTCAGCTTTGCTCTACGCTGCCCCCTATTGGTCTGGCATGTTTAAAACGACACTCAGTGTGGATGAAAACGGATCCCACCTGTACAATATTATTTGGATACATAAATTACACACAGATTGACTTCATTCACTAATTGAGTAAATACTAATGACAATTTATTTATTTCCTTTGAACGTATTTTATGGGTGTCAGAGTAGAGGGGTTGATGTGTGTGATGCATGCCACACTTTTTTACTTATAAGAAAAACTTGAAGCGTTTTCCCTCCACATTACAACAGTCCTTTGATACTTTGTGTTGGTGTAGCTCCTAAAATTCAAATTACATCCACTGAAGTTGGAGTTGAAGTATGTAGCAAAGCAAAATGTGAAAATGTTCAAGGGTTGTGGTTACATCTAAAATGTACTATGTGCTATATTTTTGCATATTCTGCTATACTTATTTGCTACTTTTGTTTCTTAATTTGATAATTCGGTTAGCTAAGCAGCTGAAACAGCTGAAAGCCAACGTCCTCATAAGTCACTTTGAGCTACTTCCCTCCCCACTGCGGGGATGTCCCACCTCTAGCCCACAGGTCACCTCCACTACAGTTTTCTCAGTAGTGGTGGAGTCAGTACACCGACATCTGTTTCACACACACACACACACACACACACACACACACACACACACACACACACACACACAAGCCCGACCTGACTGTGCAAACACTCACTTCAGTGTGTCAGTGCTCCTATCTGGGCCACTCGTCCCCAGAGTCCAGCTCCATTATAAAAGCTCAAGATCAAGAACAGCAGAGGGCTGCTTATTTTAGGAAAAGGGTTGCTCCTCTCCTCCTTGACACACTCGCACTGTGTAGGGCATCCAGCCACATTATGTCTCTCCAGCACATGACATCACTCCAGGGCAGTGCTGGTTCTTGCCTGAATGGCGTCCTGGGCAAACCCCTTGTTCTGGGCCCTCAACACCCACCGATACGTACACAAGAAATCCTCCTCATTGTTATTTTTTTGTTTGTTTTTATAGACAGATTAGAAGTTTCTCAGATAAATCAAAATCAATCCAGCTTTAAACGATGCACTGATAAGTGCAACGAATATCCACATGCTCTTAATGATTACATAACGGACATGAATATAACTATATAGATGTTACAGATGTTACATCAGTCCCTATAACAGGACTGATGTAACATCTGTCAATATTATTTCTCTCTGGAGCCTGTAAACTAATGTACTTCTTTTGCTAAGTTTAATTGTCCACTAACCATTCCCTCCACATAACTATCTGCTAGTTTGCATGAAGCAATATTTGTTTTCACGAATAGCAAAGCAAAACAAAAATACTTTACAGTGCCAGCTAGGAAATAGAATAGCTGCACAACATTTCTAAGACTGTTAACGCTCAGATAGCTACCAGAGCCGAGCTTCAAGTGCATGTGTCAAACTCAAGGTCCAGGGTCCAAATCTGGCCACCATAACTAATACTAATAATAGCCTTTAAGAAAACAATTTTGGCCTAAATATTATTTTATCATCCAACTCAACGCAGTTTTTATCTGTGTTCTGCCAAATTACATTACTGTGAAAAAAGTTAAATGTTGTATTTATTCATACTTTAACAGTTTAATGGGTAGTTTTAATTATATATTTTTGCCACATTTATGATCTTGACGTGACCTGAAATAAAAAGTGGTTGACACCTCTGAGCTAAAGTTTTTCTCAAAATTTCCTCATTAGATACTTCCCCTGTGTATGCGATGTGAGCCATGCTGCCACCATGGGGAGAGGCCATATTGTCAATATCAGCAGGGGCTGTGCATTTGTTTTAATTTGTATATTTTTCCTTTAATTTCAGATTAAAATGTCCGTATGATGTATCAGTGGAGCTGGCGGCATATTGTTTACAAAGTAAGTAAGGTTGTTCCAAATGTGCAAATTTAGCTCCTCGTCCCAAATGGCCTTTTCTAACATTTATTAAATTAATTTCAACACCTCCTAAGTCACTCACTTAAGTTTATTTCACAAGTTTTTTTCTTACATTTATTTATTGTTGATTATACTGTAAAATCCTCTCCTGGGTATTCATGCTTGGAGTATTATCTGTTAAAAAAAGGCTCAATTTATGATTTTCAATGGCTTTCTTGCATTATTGATGTTGTCCCTCTGCAGATTTCCTCTAATCTTGTTTTACAAAGATTTCCTCAGATGCACCGACAAGGAGCATCAAGAGTGATAAATTCAGAGCAGCTTAGCCATCTCAAAAAGTAATTATTCTGTTTACAAAGACAATCTAATTTACTGTTATGCCGCTTGCAGGAAGTTGCTGCAATTTAATTTTTGTAGAAGAATAAAAAATGGTGTGAGGTAGAAGAAGGGCAGCAGTTTTATTGCTTTTTATCTCATGTTCCTGTTTGTAAAAGATGAGTGATTTAACTTGAAATGATCAGATCTTTGGGAGATGCTTATGTTTTTTGTTCGTCCACTCACAGGTGAGCTGGGTGACTGCGACCCCTTGGAGCACTCCCCGGAGCTGGTGTCGGAGTTTCGTTTCACTCCCAAGCAGAGCGAGGTCATGGAGGCGGACATCTTCAGCAGATGGCTGGATCTCAGGTGGGGATGAAGAAACAAAGCAGCTAAATTGTCTTCCCTTGTTCTAAAAAGGGACCTTGTACAAAGGTTTCAAGGCTCTTGGCTGTTGAGAAACTGTTACTTTCTGGAGGTGTGGGCTGTGTTGAAGTTTTAAAATTTTACTCAGTCGCTAACATTTATTTGTGGTGTATGTAATGCCGCTAAAAAGCTTCTTGGAAGTTACCTGTGCTGTAAACAACTTTCCTTCACTGCGAGGAGAGAAGAGACGATCCAAACGAGGCATCTGTTCATGTGAATTTAATATCTGGAAACGTGGACAACACTGACTGAACGGTTTCGTTCACTTCCTCCGCTGCCATTTCTAAAACTACAGGCAGACAGCAATTCTAAATCAGCGCTGGAAATTGATGTCATCATTTACAACTTCTCCTTCTGTTCTCTGAGTGGCCGGGTCAAAAATCTACTGGAGATAATCCGAGTCAAAGTGAGAAAGTCCAGACTGCTGTAAATTAGATTTTTTTTTTTCTGAGCGGAGTTGCACAGGAAGGCAGTGCCCAGGCTAACTGGTCACCAAAACCTTGTGCTGTATCAAAGCAGCTTACTGCAGGACGTCCAGCCACCGGCAGCTTGACCCAGGCTTGCTTCTCTCCTGTGAGGTTCTAACAAGCGGAGCAGAATCTGGAGCAGAATAGGAAGTTATTCTGCTGCCACCTGTCAACACCAGCTTTTTTCAAAATAATTTTCACATCCGAAGGTTTCCAATTTCACCATCCCTCTTTGCTTGCTCCCTCTGCTTCGGGCTCTCTATCACTGGCCTGTGTAAAGGATTATGGGATTAATCTCTGAAGGGTCTTGATTGATTCTACGGAGTGTTTAACCCAGCTCTGCTCTGATTGCTCCCCTTTCAGATTAGATTGCATATATATGCTGTATGCTGTGGCTCACAGGGTCAGCCTAGCCACAAACGAGGGGCAGGCTATGCTTAGAGTGAGATCAAAACGGAAAGTTACAGACTGCGTACCTGATACATTTCTTTTTGAGAGCACATTGGGACTGTGACTATATTATTTTTTTACTGTGAAAACTAATCTTGTGTTTTTTCCTTTAGGGGACAGAGCCCGTCTCAAGCAGAGATTTCTTTTCTCAACAAATGCAAGTGGCTGGAACTTTATGGCGTAGATATGCACTTTGTCAAGGTGTGTGAGTTTACTTCACCTCCACAGGTATAGCTCCAGTCAGAAGTTTACATACACTCATCGTGCAGCTGTTTTCTTTCTCCCTGGTGTTGTATGATGCAACAAACAACTGAAATTTATGTTAAAAACAAGAATTAGGTGCACAATTTTTTGTTTATTATTATTGTGCAATTCAAACAAGGCCAAAAATACACTCAAATCTTCAAATATACAAATGCACCAATACTAATAACATCAGCAATCCGCTTGTTTTTAAACTGCAAAAACAAAAAATGTTACCAATATTGGTCTGTTTATTGTGAAAATATTTTATTACACTTGAAATGAGACAAAACTAACTCATAATTTTTTGACAAGATATAAAAGGTTATTTCAAGTAAATAATTAATTAATATTGACAAAAAAATACTTGTTCCATTGGCAGATTTTTCCACTATAATATGGGAAAAATATCTTGTAATAAATTAAATAATCTGTGAATGGAATCAGTACTTTTTCACCAATATTGAGGAATTATTGGCTTAAAACAAGCTCCTATATCTTGCTGAAAAGTTGCTTGTAGGTTAGTTTTGTCTCACTTTAAGTGTACTAAGATATTTTCTCTAGACTCTAGAAAGAAATTACAAGGTAAGGTTTTGTGTTTTTGCAGTGTAGGACTTGCTGCATATTTAACTCGCTTGGTAGAAAATGAAAAAGATTAATTAAATTAGTTGGCTTCCTGGAAAATACGCTGCCTGGAAGCACTGTCCACCCATTTCCCATTTTCAAAAGCATTAAACTTATGGAAAGCATTTCCATTAACGTAATGTCAGAGGAAAGTTGTGCATTAAGTTCTTGTTTTTAAAAAATGTTGAGGATGTTTGTTGTCTTACTACATCTTTGTACAAGCATGGTTTTAGATTAATCATAAATGTGTCAAAAATAATATATATAATTGAATGTAAACTTCTGACTGGAACCAAATTATTACCTTTATATCATTGTGGAGATAAGGAACTAAATGTGTTCAGTTTTGTTTCTTCAGGGCAGAGATGGAGGAGAATATGCACTAGGTCTCACCCCGACTGGCATCTTAGTTTTTGAAGGCTCCAACAAAATTGGGCTTTTCTTTTGGTAAGCACACACAGTGCGTTTTATGATACAAATAACAATAATAAGGCATTATGTACAATACCCACAGCATCAAACGCTTTTTAAGCAAAGTTTACAGCTGTATTGAAGCAATTAGGCTTCATCACATTATCCACACTAACTCTGTTTCACTACATCGACTAGTTTGGTAAACTGGAGCTGAAACTATGTGGAAATAAAGTTACTTAAAGAAAAAGTAGCTATTTTTGAAATCTGTTGTGTAATTTATGTAAAGACAAAAACATTAATTTGGCTGATTTCTTCTGGTGGTCATTGAATTGAATTTTCTTCAAATGGAAATAAAGTCAAACTTTACTTCAAGTTTGATAACTAAATCCAAAAATACAGGAGAAAGACTTTTGACTTGACTCTCAGTGATTGTCAGTGAAAGCAAATAAGCATTAAAAATTGGGTCTTAATATAATTGATTATTAGTGTTTGGGAGTTGAACTGTCTAGTATAATTGATAATGAATTAGATCATATAAGTGGATTTAAACAAGTGTTGACTTTTGCTTTTATCTGCACACATAGGCCCAAAATCACCAGGCTGGATTTCAAAAAGAGTCGTCTGACATTGATGGTGGTGGAGGATGATGATCAGGTTGGTCTCCTTCACTACTCCTAAAACAAACCAGTTTAAATAAACAAAGAAGACTAAAGTAACCTTTTCCCTGAAGGGTCGCGAACAGGAGCACACCTTCATGTTCCAGCTGGCCAGCGCCAAGAGCTGCAAACACCTGTGGAAGTGCGCAGTGGAGAGCCATGCTTTCTTCCGTCTGCGTCAGCCGACCGCCGGCAAGGCGAGCCGCAGCGACTTCACCCGCCTCGGCTCCCGCTTCAAATTCAGGTAGAGCACAGATTCGCTCCCGGCGGAGCCGTCCTGCGGCCGGACGACGCGCACAGGCCCGCCGGGGTTGTTGTGGTCAACACTTGCTGCCGGCATATGGGGGAAATTACGTGTCACATTAAACAGATCCTTTGTATCTATGGTTACCGAGTAGCTATGGTTACGTGCATCTGTTCCTATGGCGACTGAGACTTTCTCCTTGAATTGTTTGTTTTCTTGTGATTATTACCAGACAAATTCTCACACTTGAAGGGCACTTCCTGTCATTTGTTGGAGCGGGCAGATCAAAGTGTGATAGCGCTCTGTTGTGGTTTGTGCACAAACACTAATGTTACAGATGGCGGAAGTGCAAACAAGCACTTGAATACTGCGCTACGAGAGCTAATAGGCACACCTGGATCACCTTCTGACTCTTTTGTATCCTCTTAAACTGGTCAAAGTAGAAGAGGAAACAAATTCCTCTTCTACTTTGTTTTTTCTCTTTCACATAGCAGCTATGTTGGCCTTACTTTGACTTGAGCTACCTATAATTCACAAAGCCAAAGAAATGCTCATATTTATTCAGGCACACGGGATAATCACATAATAAAGATGTCTACATACGTCTTTATTATAGCAGAATCAAGATTATGTACACAAATGAGGAATGTGACTTCAGGTTTTAAGCACTCACAGCATAGATACATAAGTTAAAATATTTAAGGATAAAAAACAGTTTGTACATGTATTTGCAGACATGGCTCAATTGAGAATAAACTAACTCCCAGTAGCATTTAACTGGACAGAGGTGCTAATGCTAACATAAACAGGACCAATAATTACAGATTCTGCTGTGCTAATTTTGTTTATGTCCCCTGTAACACAGCTTCAGTGAACAGCATTTTGTTAGCATCTTCATTTATAAAGAAATGTGCTGTTGATTGTGTTTAGCCATTGGTAATATTAGCACAAAGCTCTCTATAGCTAACTACAGCTAACTACTAAACAATATTTGTCTGCTTAAAAGGTGGCACATTGTAGAAAAGAAATAATCAGCATATAAAAAGCCCCACAAGCTTTAAAACAATTGAACAGTAATGTTTTAAAATGCATATTTTTCTAACTTTGTGTAGTATTTAGCTTGGCTATTATGCTACTTTTTACAGTAAATGGGAAGCATATTGAAATTCAGTTTCAGACTTGTTTGTTTCTATCTTCTTTTGTAACAAAGCTGCAGTGATGACTGTTTCTGTGGGCATCCGCTCTTAATAAAAAATGTAGCTTTACCCATGAGTCTCCACTAAGGATATCTGGAGTCTGCACAGTTCACATGCTAATGCTTTTAAGATCCTGTTGCTGAACTCCAGTCAGATGTTTTAAAGTACTTCCACAGAAATCAGTAATACAGATTGGTAATTATCATTTTCATCTTCTAAACTCGTCTTTGTGCTTGTCTCAGTGGAAAGACGGAGTATCAGGCCACTCATGGAGGCAGACTGAGGAGAGCCAGCACGTTTGAGAGGAGGCCAAGCAAACGATACCCCTCCCGCACACAGTCGCTGGGCAAGGGTGAGTCTTATCAGCACGTAGGAAACATGGATGACTAACTGCACCTGTTTTGTCCTCTGCGCCCTCATGCGTTAACAAAAAGGTCACACACCATTTTGCCTAAATGGCTGAAATCTGCAGCATAGAGAGCCCTGAGAGAAGGAAAAAAGCTCCAGCCTGGGAGGCAGCGGGGTCTCTTCAAGGCTTTCTCTTTAAGAATGACTAATATTATGTTTTTCTATGACAGGTTCAGCAGATTTAAGTACAGCGCCAGTCTATTTTACATAAAGTGCTGCAAAATTCAAGGCTATAGGTTATTATCGTCTTTCTTCTCTGTGCTCTTAACGCCCCCATAATTCCCACCTTCTGTGAGCTGCGGTGGCCTAACAAGCCCAAAAGCCTAAAATAATAATCACTTATATGCTGGTGAGCTCATTTGTAACTACATATATCAGTATCCAAACATCTGAGAGATTTAGATTTACTAATCGTCATACAACCACAAACTTCTGTACATTTTATTAAAGGGGACTTATTATGCAAAATCCTTATTTTGCATGTTTTTGTACTTCCATTTAGGTTTTAGCTGCTTCTAAAAACAGCCCAAGCACATAAAAAAAGAAAACACCTAGACATTTTTTGACAATAAGTTAAAGTGTTTTGGTGTCTGGAAAATGAGCCGTTTCTAAAAACCTCCTGAACTTTGAGTCACAATCAATTGGCACTGACTGTGCTGTTACCTAGCAACCCCAGCTCGTCACCTAGCAACTTGGAGTTTCCAAGGAAACTCCAGCATGTTGGATCAGCTGGTTTTACCACTGTATTAGCTGTACAATGGCTGCTGGAAAAAAAAAATTTCTTGTTACCATTCTTAAACAACTTTCTGCATTCTTGTTGCTTGGTTTCAAAGATGTACAGTTTTATAATTGTGAATATGTTTGCGGCCATTTTCTTGTGAAAGTGTAAATGTTGAGTTGGGGGCGTGGCCAGCAGCTTATTTGGATTTAAAGTGACAAGAGGCTATATAACAGGTTGATCTTAAAGGTCAAAAGAGGCAGAACTGACCAGACTAAAATTTCATTAACTAAGAATGATTTTGTGCAAAAAAGTATAATCAACATGTTTTATAGTCCATAAACCAATCCTAGCATGTTCAAAGAAGCATAATAAGTGATCTTTAAAACTCCATCTAAGGGACCAACAAAAAGTAATGAACCGGAGTCAGTTGGGGGAAAAATGCATTGTTTTGAGATAAAAAATCTGAAAAGTGTGGTGTGCATTTGGTTTCCTTAGTATCAGAGTAGAGGGAGTATTTAAACAGGAAATTCAGTACAACCAGAAGTCACTTGAAACAAGATCCCAAGCTTTGAACTGTTCAATACGTCATCCAAAAATGAAAAGAAGGCCATGGTAACTCTGGAGGAGCTGCAGAGATCTGCACCGTAGCAACTTTAACTCATATATTCCACAAATCTGGCATTTCTGCAGGAGAGAAAGCCACTTTTGAAAGAAAGTAACATTTAAATTAACAAGCCATGTTGGTGATACAGAAAGTGAGAAAAATGAAACTTTTTGGTCTACATACCTGGCAGAAAATCAACACTGCATCATCACCCTGTACACCTGTGACTGATCAGACTCAAGAGGCTGAACTGACTCCACAAACAAGAACATGGAGATAAAGACTAAATGACAAACCTTAAATGCTATATTTTAACTCTTATATGCTATATTTCCTTTTCAGTTGCTATTTCCTCTGCGAAGCCTCTACATATCAGGTAAAACTCTCTGAAAAGCACACATATGCAGTGCACAAATCACGTCACTGTCTTATCAGTCACTCTTGACCTTAACCCACATAAATGCCTGGTCAATCTTAACAAAAGCACCAAAGATTAGCCACTTGTGTAAAAGAATCAAAGATATGGAGGCATTTACTCAGATTTTTTATCACTGTTTTTGTTCTCCATTCCAAACATTGAAATTGTTTTTGGGTTTTTTTTGGTTCACTTTAAGTGTATTATTTAGTTCCACTGATTGTTGACATTCTTTTCCAGCTCTCAAGCCAGCCCCAATCCCAGTCCACATGCGGTGAGTGACTATAGACAACATTCATTAGCTGCTTTTCCATTACAAATATGCACAAATCTTCTTCCAAAACACAATCTGCAATTGCTGTGTTTCTTTTAAATAAGAAAATTAACCCTTTAATGCTTAAGTTTTAAATCTGCACCTGAATATTTTTGCTTATTTTAATTGTACGCAGTTCTTTAAATGTCCTGTGATAACATATATGTCTCCATTTATTCATAACAACTGGAACTTTCAATATCTAGCAAGTTATTTTTGCAATTTACCGTTCATTAAAAGAGTGATCCTCCGATTAATTTCACTTTCTGCTACTACGGGGGTGAAATAACCGTAATAACCCGATATTTGTTGGATATCGGCGCAACATCTTTCTATTCAGAAACCGTTGGGTTTTTTCAGATGGTGCAAAGTGTGGCGGAATTACGGTACTATAAATTTGCCTGGACCGTCGCTGCTCCGTTTGGTCTGGAAGGATTAAAATAAAACCACATATGAATAACCTTGTTCACAATAAATCATTAAAAAAACATGTTAGTGGGATGAGTTATATTCTAATTTAGCCATGGCGCTAGAGCTCGTCATCGACCAGCCATCAGAGGGGACATTGGTGTCTTATTTAGGCATTGGATCGACACGCCCTTTATACTTTTGAGAGGCCACATATGCGGCATTTTGGGGAAATTGTAGTTGGTGATTTTACAGAAGAGCTTTTCAACACTTTAGAATGACACACAGCTTTTTATGAACTGTGCGAACCTGTGAGAGCTCTTGTGGAGGTACCTGTACATTGTCCGAAAGAAAAACAAAAAACAAACCATCTTCCTTCCATTTCCTTTTGTCATCTTCAACGTTTTCGGTAGCAGCACAGCAATAACGTCCAGCAGTTTTCCTTCTTCTATATGTCGGTTGGCAAGCAACGTATTGATGTGCATTACCGCCATCTACTGGAGTGGAGTCCGAACCGGGATGCTACATGTATATTACTCCACCCAAAAAAAATTCTCTATATCCTTTCTACCAATTTTGTCTTCTAAAAGGTATTTCAGTAATGAATTAAAATATTCAAATGTCAAAAGTTTGTCCAAAATATCGTGTACATGTAACTTTGATTTATTATCTTGTAGTCTACATACCAATTCCCTTCTCTCAACAGAATGTTTGGAACAGAACAACAAAACATGTTTTACTGTCTCTTCTTGAAAACAAAAACCACATTTTCCTTGTTGGATATTTTCTCACTTTAAATAAAATACTATTTAACCTGTATGATCAAAATGTAATCCTGATATAATGGTTGGTGATGTGAAAAAAGTGTTTCATGCAGTTTTGTGAAATACATTTATTCTATGCAGCTGAAAAACAGCCGCATCCTGCTTTTTAATTAAAAAGAGTGAGCTTTTTCGAAATTGGCAAATTTCTATTAAGTAAATTAATTTTCATAAATTCATTTTGCTCAACTTTGTAGTTAATGGGAATACAGCTGGTCTCACACACAGACACAGAAATGCAGCAGCAACCAGCCTGGCTTACAGAGATCTTTAATTTCAGCTTCTCCATGACCCTCTTCAGTACCAACACAACATTCCTATCGGTCACGAGCCTTGGCATCCGCCCCACCCGGCTCTCACGCCCCCGGTTTACCTGCAGCCCTCCGGTCACACGCCGTCACACAGGTAAGTCAAACTCCATGCACCGTGGCTCCATCGCATTTGTTTTCCATGTCACTCACACGCCTCCACTTGTCTTGATCGTGGTCTCCACCATCTGTTGTGCTCAGGCCTTCCTTTGAGGCTGCGAGTCCGTTGTACAGTCATCCTCCTGCCCCTGAACGAACCGGCTCCGTCCTCAAAGGATCCCTCAGTGTGGTTCACAGGGACAAGGTCATGACTGCTCTTTGACCTTTCTCAAACCCCGGAGTCGGTTTCAGACACAGACTGTCGCCCCAAAGGAAGGAAGCTCTGCTGATGACCTTGATTCCATCTTCATTTTCATCACCAGTCCCGTCTTCATCTGTCACTCCAACTCTAGTGTCGACGTCATTCTGCCGCTGTGAGCCGTAAAGATCCTTATTGCACGACTGTGGGGGTTTAAACACCCGAGGAGGGCAGAATAGAGGCCAAAGTATCGCGCCAGGTGAAATGGACCAGAACTTGTTCAGGGATTTTAGTTCTTGTCGTTTTTCCTGCCAATATTTCTGACTTGTCAACATCATTAATCGTTTTGAAACACCTGTATTTGACTCGTTCTGAGGCTCATAATGCAATGTAAACATTCATTCACTGAAGACATTTTAGATGCAGTTTAGGTCAGAAGTTTACATACACTCATTCAGTTTTTACAGACTTATTTGAAACCTTGTTCTTCTCGGTTGAAATGGTTGCAGGAAAGCTACAATCATTTAGAAATAACACCCCCACTAATGCGTGGTCAATTGTTAAATAGTTCAAGCTGATGATCTTGGATTCTGTGAGTTTTATTTGCTCCAAAAATCTTCAGCTTGTGTAAATCTACATCTCACATTTAAAGATTCCTGGAATCTTTAGATCTGATGAGTGGTTAGTTCGACTAATTGTGTCAAACTAATCATTTCATGCTAATAAAAAGCTGACCCTAAAATTATTCATATTTCTCCTGGCAGATGTAAAGTAAGTTTTTAATTTTACCAAAAAAAAAATTTCGACTGCAAGGAATATTAATATTTTGAAGTCGCCTTAAATTTAATTGGACGAATCTGTAGAGGAGCTAAAGATTAGGGTGATGGCAAGGAGGCGTTTGGATACATCGTCTAAAAATCAGTAAAACGTTCAAAACTGGTCAATAATTATGGAGTGAGTTTGACTACCGTAAAGTTAATTAAAAACATGTCCACCGATTATTAAAAAGAGTATGAATACAGCCTTAGCTGTAGCCGCTAATGTTAGTCCTGTGTGGATCAGGAAAATAAGATCCATCTAAAATAAACTTGTCTAAACCAATTATTTATTTATTTTTAATATTAAAGATATTTAATGTAAAATAATTTCACCCTGAAAAAATAACAGTTAAAACAAAGTCATAAACAATAATTTATGTTCATGCGTTCATGTAAACTTCTTGCTGGCGCTGTATGCTTTTTGTGTGAATTTCATTTTACTCAGATAGCTCATCTTTAGTGTGTATTGAAAAACGATGAATGGGAATATACAGTCAAAACACTTAGCTAACAGTTTGTGGCTGATTTTAAATACTTTTAATGGTTAGCAGGGATAAAGTATATCTAATGGTCTCAGATCCGTTGGATATAACGGCCTCCAACTGATTTCAAATCGTTTCTTTTGACTTTCTGACTCAGAATAACCGTTCAACTTGTGTCTCTGTCAATTTACTTAAAAACAGTAAAGGAGAGACCAGATTTTTCACTTGAACATAGTTTAGATTGAGGTGTTTTTATTGCAGTGTGTGTAAATGCCTTACTTCAAATCAAGGTTTTAGTCTCTGGCATGTTTACTTCAGAATATTAAATATGCTTTAATAACTGTCTTTTGTTCCTAGTCTTATAAAAATTGTGACAGCTATTTATAATTGCCTAAATTAATCAGAAGTAAAATGATATCAGTGCTGAGTGGAGGTAATTGGGAGCAGGTGAAAGGGAGCCTGTAGTCTTTGCTGCTTTGGAGGTTGAGCTGCTGAATGTATCGTGTGAAATAAAAATAGGCCTCTGCATATGAGAACTTAAACAAATATTATATGTTTATTTAAACATATAATGTTTAAATAAACATTATATTAATGCTACTTCAGGTCATGGATTTGTGAAATCAACCGAATGTTTACAATAAGTGTTGTTGTGCTGTTTGTTTGTGTTTGTTTCTTTTTTTGTTTCCTTCATGTTTACTTGAATCACCTTTGACCTTTAGGAATGTTGCCATATTGCTTATAAGACAAATAAACAAGTTATAACAAGTTAACAAAGACCCTTTCTTTGGTGTTTTATGTTATGGACAACACATCCAACAGTTTTGAATGAAAATGTATGAAATAGCATAATGTCAAAATGTTTTAACTGAACTAAATTGAATATTATATATATTTCTTTATTTAACAAAAGCTAGAAACACAACATGGATGTTTCAACAGGATCCTATGTTGGTAAAGTGTTGAAAATTGCCATGAAATTTATTTTATCAAAAGAGTTTTATTGAAACTTATGTTATTATACTTGCATGTTATATGCAGGACTACTTACAGTCCACCCCTTTTTTTGCATTTAACTTCCAGATAGCCAGACTTACTTTCAATTTCTAAAAATGATCTTCATCAATACATTTCGTGGTTTTTTGAAAAGTTGGCTATGACTGTTTTTAGATGATCCCAGAAAAGTCTGGATCAGGAGTGTCAAATTATAAAGATCAGGAATGCTCTTAAAGGGCCAATGTGCCACAATTTATTGATAAAATATGTTCACAAATTGTTAAAATATCAATGAATTCTTAAAACTAAATAATATTATTGAGCATCTTCAGTCCCTCCAGGATTTTGTGATTCTTTTTGTGATTCTTTTTTTTTTTTGCAATAAAAATCAAAGCGTTTGTGGTACTAATATGGACATTTTTGTGATATTTGCGCATATTTATGACGGTAAATGTGACTTTTTTAGTCATTGTTTAAATTATGGACTATAGTCTGACATCAATTATAGGTGAGGCAGCTATTTACTACAAGTAAGAAAGTTTTTGACAATTTTTGAAAAAGAAATCTTCAATAAACTCCTAATTATCTATTGTGCAAAAATGCAGGAATTTATTGATGTGTGGATTTCAACAATAATTCTCAAGAAACTGAAGGGACTGATATGATTTTGCAGATTTTGCAGTAAACATAAAAACTGCACTGATTTGATAACATTATATTTATGCACACTTAGTGTTTAGTCTGTAATTTAGAGGGCCTCACAAAAAGCTACCTTGAGTTTGACACGTGGTCTAGATAATTGGAGGCCAACAGTTAAGAGATTAAGGGTAATTTAACATTTTTGTGTAGCCTCAAAAACTGTGTATAATGAAGCATCATAACGTTTGTTTAATGTGAATCCGTCCACTTTTGTGCACAGTTATGATGGCTCCCACCTTTAGGTAATTTAGCATCTTTAAATAACCTCACATTTTTGGATTATTACTGCTAACCACTGTGTCATGGTTTAGCCACGTAGCATAATTGTTTTGTTTTTTTAATCCGCTTTATTGGAAATGTTGCTCTCTGAACAAAGACATGAGAATGACTGTGGTTAAAACGATTAAGATTTATTTTCACTTTTCCTGATTAAAGTGTTCAGGAGGCTTGTTTTTAGGGAGTTGTTGTGACTGCGTGTGTCATCCCCAGCTTCCCGCTGAGCAGTTCTGCTTCAGACCATCAGTACAGCTCATCAGAGAATGAAAATTCGTATTCTGGCAAGACCCACCATCGTCACCGCCGCCACACACACAGCCAAGACACACTCTGCCACACACACACCAAGAACAGTGAGTACCCTCCGCCTGTAAAGATAAATCTGTCAAGAGACTTGGCTCGATGTTGTCTTTTTTGGTTTTTATAAGAGCTGCTTTTAAACATGTTACTCTACATGCATATTTCTGTTCATATAATGGATTAAAAATATATTTATTTGATGTATGTATGAGTTTTTGCCATCTAAGAATTACTAACTTTAATGTTTATATATTATAGTAATTTTATGTGATACGTCAACACAGAGTAGTACATAAGCGAGAAGGTACTTGTAAATAGTCGGTTGCGGTTTGTCTCTTCCAGATTTTATGATAATATTTTGATGGATATTCTTTGCAAAATAGCTGTAACTAGACTGGATTATTTTCAAATCATGCTGCAAAATCTCAATTGGATTTAGGTCTGAGTATTTTGACTAGGTCACTCAGAAAGCAGGTAAAAACATTAGATTCTAATTAGAAATGTAAAAGGCACCAAATACATCTTTTATTAATTTATTACTCATAGAAATAATCCATTTTTCCTCACTGATTTGAGCTGATTTTTGTTGATCAGTCACACAGCATCTCCATAAACTGCATTGAAGTTTCGGGTTAATGAGACATGACCAGAAACACTCTGCAGGACTCTGAGATGCACATTCATCCACTGTGTTCTTCTGTTTTAAATAGAAATAAACTCTAAATATGAATAAAATGTTTATGAAATAAAGAAAATATTGCCCATTTAAGGTTTCATCTTCACCTTTTCAGTGTAGGAAGAAAAAAAATGTTGGAGACTCGACGACTAAGCTCTTTTGTGCAAATGCAGTGAGATGATTAAAATCTTTGGCTTTGTTTCTTGAAATATATTTAACTGTGCTGTTTAAGTCAGTAAATTAAGTACATAAATGTGTACTGCCTGGTTCCAAGCAAACCTTGTATATTTCAGAACGTCGAGCTCCGCCCTGCCCTGCAGATGGCATGGATATCTCTCAGTCGCTGCTCAAAGCTCTGGAGACGGACAGTGATTCTCCTCCGTGGCCTTCGCTGCACATAAACATCGACAAAAAGGTGGGCAAGACACATTTTCACACAACGCACTGCAAAAGCACAACATCTGACCGAGTGTTTTTGTTTAGTTTTTAATGCAAATATCTCAAATAACACACAATTAACTCACAAGTACATTTTCAGCAAGATATAGGAGCTTCTTGATATTGATGGAAAAAATAATAATACAGGCCCACCCTGTATTATTGTCCATACATAGAAAAAATAAACATTTATATTGGACAACCGTTTTTATTTTTGTGGGACTCTGTAATCGCTGCACATCTCCGTGGCTGATCTGCAACATTTCCAGTTTTCTGAAACTTCCAAATAAGTTTTGCCGCCGTGTCGTGTGTGTGATGCTCGTTCCATGTTTTTTCTGTTAAAGTTTCGTGCAACCATGCGACTGCTTCCCAATCCAGTCATCAGTATAATTTCAGTTCTTTGTTCTTTTGTCAAACGTATCGTCTTGGGTATCTGAAATATAAAATGAATATACATTTTACATTCAAACATATGGCCCACCCTGTAGTTCCACGAACAAATTATTTGACTTCTGAAAAGATGTTTTTTCCATGTTTTAAGTGAAATAATTATTGACTTAAAACAAGCTCCTATATTTTATATTTTGCTGTAAAGTTACTTTTAAGTCAGTTTTGCTTTATTTCAACTGTCATAAGATATTTGCTCTGGAAACACAGATAAATACTTTGTAATATTTTGTGTTTTTGGAGTATTTGATCCAGTTCTGCTTGTTACCTCTGATGTCTCCTCATGTTTCTCCTTCTGCTGGCAGGGAGAAGAGAAACAACTCTCAGAAAAGTCTCTGCATCCTCCTGCTTCCCCAGTGATGCTCCCAGATCACCTCAAATGTAACATCCTCAAAGCCCAGATGGAGGCAGCTTTCAGGGTATCAAATCTAACACAGATTAAACATCTAGCCTCAACTTTGGCAGTGTAACTCAGAGTACTATTTCTTCTCTCATGCACAATGAAGAAGGATGCTCCTCTGACACCCAGAGTGAGAAGCTCAAATGACACCAGCAGTGACAGGTTTGGGTTTTGCCCATTGCTTTCTGTGTTTGTACGTCGTTCTTCAGGTTGTGATTTAATTTCCTGTCCCATCGTGCTGCTCTCCAGGTATCAGAGTTCATCTCAAGACTCAGCAGCTTCCAGCGTGACAGCTGAGAAGACGCCCCGCAGGCAGGACCGTAGTTTAACCCCAGAGAAGCTGCAGGCCAAGATCAACCCGAGTTCCAACCGGAGGAAACGTCTTGTTCGACAGTTCAGCTTGTGAGCAAGCCTCACCCAGCTAGCAACGTTTTCTCAGATGAATGGTACTTGAAGCAAAAACTTCTCTCTTTAATGCATGTAAATCATCCTGTTTGATCCTCAACAGCAACCACGAAGACGAAGATAATCTCCCTGAAGCGCTTGCAGCCATTTCCTCTCAGAGAGCAGGAAAGTCAGGGTCCAGCAGTTCCCTGGACAAACAGATTCAACCATCCATCTACCCGCAGGTAACACAGCTTATAACAGCGTACGGACAACTTAGAGCTGCAGTATGTGACGTTTACAAAAATATGTTGGTTTAATTTGTTAAAACTATCACCGTGTCATGACAGTATGAGACGGATAATCTGTGAAAAGATCAATCTCATCCTCCCTGAGAATCTCATCCTCCTCCGCCAACAACAACCAATCAAAGCCAGGAGGGGGTCTTAGCGCTGTCAATCAATGCTGCTCAATGTGCTAAAGGGATGAAATAAGTCACAGTTTGAGAAAAGTAATTTTTCCGCTGTCATTGGTGTCCATGCTAATTAGCTTTAGCATGGAGCACAAGAGTGATTGACAGCGCTAAGATCCTCCTCCTGGCTCTGATTGGTTGTTTCTGACTGAGTGGTGTATTTCTGTAGTTAGTACTGGGAGCACTGGGAAGAGGTTGAAATTTTCACAGATTATTTGTCTTATACCATCATGATAATTTTAAAACATATGTAAAAAAAAACCAAAACATAAAAGTGACATATATTGCAGCTTTAAAAACTTAAGAAGAATCAGGACATCCTTTCGCTGCCATGGGGGATAATTCTCTGTCTGACTGTATTTGAGTGAACAGATGAATGTTTGTACCTGTGCATACATTGATGTGTATTCCAGGTGGATAATATGCCAGCACTGGAGCTGGGTAGTCCGTGTTGTACCTCTCCTTCGCCTTCCCCTCACCTCTCCCCTTCTTACTACCGTAGCTCCATGCCCCACCTGGCCCCTTACCTCACTGCCCATAACAACAGGTAACACATCTGCACCTCAGCAGCTTTAAACCAGTACTGTGTACAAGTAAGACCTGCAGCCATTTTCATGCCTTTTCTTAAATGTTCATTGTTTTGAAAAAGCGCTTGCTCCTCCTTAATGTTATCTTTCATATTTAAGTCTTTCAGATCATCAAAAAATAATCAAAAGTAACCCTAGTAAATACAAAATAGCAACAATAAGCTGTCTAAGCCAATTATATTGCTAAATCTTGAGTTAGCCAATTTTTTATTTTTTATTTAAAGTTTGTGGAAAACTATCAGTCTTTGAACTCAAAAGTACTCGCAATAAACCAAAAAAGAATTATTTTTGATAAAACAAAGTAACCAAGTTGTTTTGGAGAAAAGGGATCAAAAACGGTTGGTGGTTTTGGTTGTTAAATGAAAGTCTTTTTTTGGGACTCCATAAATATTTTGGTGACGCAGCAGCAGCAGCATAATGATCCAAAACCCTCCAGCAAATAGATTTCTGAATGGCTTCAAAATAAAAAACAAGATTTTTCTAAGTTTTGAAAATAGTTAAATAACTAGGGATCAAAATTCCTCCACAGTGACTCATTGCTAGTTACAGTAAGGCCCGTGATGGCAGCCATTCTGGCCAAGCGTTGCACAGACAGTTACTGGGTTTTTCCTCCTAATAAAGGAAATAATTTAAGAACTTCTTTTGTATTTACTCAGGTTATATTTGACTCCTATTAAAATTGGTCTTATGATCTGAAACATTGATTTTTTTTTTTGTTGCTTTCTTTGGTCACACTTAGATTTAAGTGTCATCACTTTCTCTCCTATGTGCTTTCAAGTTTTATGTAAAACGTCCCATTGCATGTGAACATGGCTGAATCTTATGGTATCCTCCTGGTCTCCACACTCGCTTTTATGCTCTTTAAGTAAATTTAATCATAAATGATGCGTATATTTCTAGTATCTTGATCATAGACTTGGACACTTTCTGTTGTAAAACCCACAAAAATTACTACATCATGTAATGCTAATTTCTTGTGTTTGTGTATCTGTAGCGGAGAGGAAATTAAACTGGACCGAGAGAAGATCCTGAGAGCCCTGCTGATGACAGAACTTTGAGATTTTTTTTTTACCAACAAACCTCAAAGGTGTCAGACATTAGTCGCCATTTGTACATTTGCAAGAAAATATAACAGATTTTAAAATATATTTGCATAACTGTAAATTGTTATATTTGCTTACCTGTTTTAGAAGGATGTTTTGGTTATATCTATTGAAATATAAATGGACAAACTACATATCTGCTGGTGCTGCCTGCATGAGACATTTACACAGTCCAGTCACATTAATGTGACCACCACGTACTTTCCACTTCAGAGTTAAATAACCAATCACAGAAGGCAGGTGGCAGCACAGTGCAGTTGAGCGTATATAAAGGGTGTGTGTGGGCTTCGGAAAACATTTCAATCGTTGGCGTAATGCAGAAACGAAGCGATTTATCCGACGTCCAAAAGGGCATGATCATTGGCTTTCGGGCCAAGGGTGGAAGCATTTCCGAAACGGCTGAGTTTGTGAACTGTTCGCGTGCCGCCGTGGTAAAAGTGTACCGTGCATGGCAAAATGGGACTGTCCAAAATCAACGACGTGGCAAATGTGGTGCACCACGGGCCATAGATGACAGAGGCGAACGACGGTTGCGGAGATGCGTTCGGGCAGATAGACGGGCTACCGTTGAGCAACTGACCACTAAAATGAACCAAGGGGCTACCACAAGTGTCTCCCAAACCACTATTCAGCGAACATTGCTGCGTCTGGGCCTCCGAAGCGGACGCCTGGTTCGTGCACCTATGCTGACTGGTGTTCATCGACGACGAAGGCTAGAATTTGCACGCCAGTACAGCAGCTGGACGTCCACTGAGTGGCGACAGGTAGCGTTTTCAGATGAATCGCGTTTTATGCTCCATCGGACAGATGGACGTTGGCGTATAAGGCGTGAAACCTCTGAAAGGAACCACCCTGCAACCATTGCAGGAACGGTCCAAGCTGGAGGCGGGAGCATTATGGTCTGGGGAATGTTTTCCTGGCATTCTCTGGGTTCACTGATTATTGTGGAAGGCACGATGGATCAATACAAGTACGCATCTGTCCTTGCGGACCATGTCCACCCCTGCATGCGCATTGTTTTTCCTCAGGATGATGGCATCTTCCAGCAGGACAATGCGAGGTGCCATACAGCTGCCAGTGTACGTGCGTGGTTCGAAGAGCACCAGGATGAGTTTACCGTCCTCCCCTGGCCAGCAAACTCACCTGACTTAAACCCAATCGAGCATCTGTGGGACCATCTCGATCGAGTTGTTCGCGCCATGGATCCTCAACCGCGTAATCTAGCGCAGCTGGCCACAGCATTAGAGTCGGCATGGCTCAACATCCCAGAGAAGACCTTCAGGGACCTAAGTGACTCTCTTCCTGCACGTCTCGTAGCAGTTCGCTCTGCGAAAGGTGGTTATTCTGGCTTTTGACAGATGGTCACATTAATGTGACTGGACTGTGTATTTTCTTCTTTATGTGATTATATTGTTTGTTTTGAGGATATGTCCAGGTTTTTATGTTTATTTAACCATCTCTGAGCTCGCGCTAAAGCTTTAAACAATTGTCAGAGCACTGATCTCCTCATACAAGTATACTGTTAAAGTGAAGCCACGTTCAAATCAGGCTATGCCCTCTGTAAATAGACTTTGCAATTATTGTGCTCATGACAGAAGGAGGTCCTGTAAATGCTTATTTCTGTACTGTATTTATTATGTGAAATATCCATTTTTACATGCCAAAACATTTGCAGTATTTATGGTTAGAAGCTCTTGAAGAGAACATGTTTAAAGTGACTCAGATGTTGAAAATGTGCAGCAGCATTCACAGACTGCCCACTAGAAGGAGACAAATCCGACTCGTGGCTGCCGCTCTGCTCCTGTTTTTCTGGTTTTCAGAAGGAAGAGGTCTCACTCCTATTTTTTTACATGCAATTTCCATCGCAGCTCAAATGCAAATCTGATCTAAGAGAGCATGTTCTTGGAAATAAAAATAACCTTGTCGCTCCACTACTTTGTTTCCGGCCTGATTTGTCAGAGCAATTCAGTGGATTTTCTGCTGCCGGGTGTTGAAAGGCTTGTGCCGTCGGCCGGATCCTGACATATTCCTATCATCAGTTTGATAACCTTTGATTCAACGTCTCTGGCCTCTGCTCTGACATGGGAATTCAGGTCAGCCTCACCCTGCATGCCTGGGCCTTCGTTTTTGTGTAGCTCTCACCCTCCCAGTGAGGGAATGTTACGTTAAAGGAGAAAAAAATGATTTATCTGCCGCTTCGCCGCTCAGGTGCAAGTAGGATGAGTCATCCAGGTAATTGTACCTGTGTTTGGATCTGAAGTGAACTACTTACAGCTCTGCAAAAACATGTATTCCCTTTCTTACAGATTTCCTGCTTTTGTTTTTTTTGTCATACCTCAGTGCCTTCAGATCATTGAATAAACTTTAACAGACTGAACCATAAAAGCCCAGTGTAAATAAATAAACATAATAGCCTGCTTAAATTATTAACTTGGATTAACCACATGTACTGGTTCAGTTTCGTTATCCCCACCCTGCCTGACCTATGGAGTAAATAAACCTCTTAGAACCAGTTTGACAACATGAAGTAGATTAAAAGACAACACATTTTGCCACAATGTTAAAAAGAGAGAAGACGACAAGAGTTACAAAGTCAAGAAAACATGGCAACAAATATCACTCCAAAGATGCTTCAAACTCAAGCAGGTGGTCTTAAAAAGCCCTGAACATAATCTGACGAAATGCAGATTTAAATTACCCAGAAACAGGAAAAACTGTGGTTGTTTTGTGATGGTTCAGAGGCGCTTCTCTTTTTCAGAATCTGGCCAACTTGCCATAGTTGATGGAACCATTATTAATTGACTAATACATCTAAAAGTTGCAACATAATAGCTCTCGACTGGCCTTTAACTCAAGTACAGTTTGATTGTGCAGCAGATAATGATCAGGACACCACCAGCCAGGTCACCTGAAATGTCTGACAAAAAAAGAAGAAGAAGCAGATTTAAGTCCATTTACTTAAACCTGAGGTATGAATCTCTGCAGCTCCTCCACAGTTAGTCAAAAGTCATATTTAAGTCCAGTCAGATGGTTAGGTGACCTCTTATCTGCTTTTTTGACCTGTCTTCTGTTTTTCATGGTTTCCAGATGCTCTTTATTCACTAATATTCTCTAACAAACTATGAGATATTATTTACACTGAAATACGCACATCTGGAGTCTATTTACTAACTTGGTTGCTTCTGATGGCAACTGGATGCACCAAATTTACAAATTAAAAGTTCACTAAATACAAAGGCGTACTGTGACATAAAATCCCAATTAAATTAATTGAAGTTTGTGGTTTTAATGTGTCAAAGTTTGTAAAAGTTAAAGGTCCGTGAATACATCCCTAAAGTTAGAATGGCTTCAAGACTGTGTGTAGAAGTAACTAGAAACATATTGTCACATTTCTCTTGAATCAAATCAAAATCAATCTTCAGCCACATATTGTTGATAGAAACTATAAATAAATTAGCATAAATTAACTATTAATCCTTACTGAGGATTTAAACTAGTAATAATTTTTTTTTTATTGACCTAAAAGTAAATTACATTGTGTGAAAACTGAGCTCTGCTTAGCGTCTCGTAGTTTATGTGTTTCTCAGTCCGACTATTTGCTGGTAAAAATGTTGAAAGTTGATCTTTTATAAGCAGATAGTTTGACATTTGTTCCAGATATAATAATGTAAAGGTAGTTTAGACGTGGTGGTGTTCTCTGAATAGTAATGTGTGTGTGTGTGTGTGTGTGTGTGTTTTTTAAAGGGATCAGGCAGGGTGGGGCACCCGGGATTAAATTACACAATACCAAATCTGCCCTGAGGGGGTCTGAGATCTTGTTTTTCTCTGTCTTCCTTCTCTCTTCCTGATTTCTCCATTCTCCACCTTTCCACCCAGAGGAAGAAAGACCATCCTTCCACTACAATGTGTTCAGTGTGTCTAAGTGACAATGGCCTTTTTTTGTTTTGGCTGAAGCCCCTGTGTGGGGTGTGTGTGTGGTGTGTGTGTGTGTGTGTGTGTGGTGTGTGTGTGTGTGTGTGTGTGTGTGTGTGTGTGTGTAGGACTGTGTGTGTGTGTGTGGAAACTCTGAGATAATCACTGAGGACAGTGTGAGGGAGTTCCCACAGTTTCTCCTTGAGTCACATTCTGTCCGTCACGGAACGGCTCCACCTGAGGGTTTTTGCCCGTCCACTTTAAACACCGAACAGCTCAAATCAAGCAGAAGGAGGCTGGAAAATTCACAACATTATGTTTATTGTTTGGTTTGTTTTGTTTATATTTTCTTCAGCTTGTCTGCAGCAGGACTCTCTGCTTTTGGACACATTGTATACAGAAAATATTGATTCTAAACATTAACTCTGCATGGCACACATAACAAAACTTATAAGACACATGTCAAACATGTCCTTGTGTCAGCAATGTTTCTAAAAAATATACAAATGATTTAAAGAGAGAACAGGGAACAGGTTTTGTTCAATCATATTCCACAGCGTCACTGCAGATGGCGCAGAGAAGACGAGACACGTTGGATCATAAGAGCAAGAGGTAATGAAATCGGACAGGGACCTCATTGAACTCCTGAGATTCATTTGTTTGAGTCAGTTAATCTGGAGGAAAGCAAACTTTGGGGTTAAAGCGCTCAGAATCAAATGTTGAAGAAAACAAGAGGCTAAAGCAGCGTTTGGCATTAACCTACAAAAATAGACACAGTGAAAAGGAGGAGAGACGTCGCATTTCTGTGAGTCTGATGCTGGAGTCAGATACACTCACAATGTTGTTGGTCCAGATCCCTAACAGGGGGGATGTGTTGTGGGTGATTGGCAATGGCAGATTTAATAAAGACACTGGTGTTGGGGTTTTCACAAGACAGAATTATTTCTGCATGAATTAAAGGTTTGGATGTCCATGAAACAAAATGAACCACAGTGATGCTACAGTATCCAGAAACAGGATATAGGATGTGTTGTCCAGAAGACTGAACTCTGCTGAAGTGAGTAAGAACAATACAGGTGCATCTCAATAAAACAAAAGGAAATTAAATGCAGTGACTTCAGTCAAACGGTGAAACTCGTATATCATATGTCATTTTCTGATCAGTTTGACGATGGCTTAATGAGAACCCAAAATTTAGACCAACAATAAACAAAGTTTTAAATAGAGAAATGCCACTCTACTTGCTTGTCCAGCTCAGTTTTTCCCTCCACTAAGTTTTCCTTCATTTTGAATGGATGCAGCACTCTGAACAATCAGCTTCTTTACCTTTCATTTGAGGAAATTAACTTGCTCTTTTCTCTTCCTCCTAGGTAACATGTTTCTGACAAATCAGGCTAAACACAATGAATGTGGCAGCTGTCGTCCACATCCTGCATGTTTCTGTGTTTCACCCATGAATTGTGAATCCCACCAAAATCTCTAATTCATTTTTTTTTATATAATTTTCTAAAAGAGGGAAAGTCGGGTCTGTTGGTTGTGAATTCCTTTTTTGCCACACTTTTTTCTTCCACTTAACTTTAACTCAAGAGGCCTTGATGCAAGACCTCTTGTTTGTTTGGCAGTGATCGTTTGTGGCTAATCCGCTTTGTGGAGGCTCTCAGCTACTGATGGAAAACTATCAACTGCAGGACATAAAAATATTTCTGTACTTTTTGTAAAAGCATTTTGTGTTTTCATTGGCTTTAAACACTTAAAAATGTTACTGTTTACAGTGAATCCATATGATGTATACGTTTTGGACCAAACTGCTGATAAAAATGACCTCTTAAATAATATTCATATTTATTGAGATGGATCTGTATTTGAATGTCTCGCATTTAAACTCACAGGTTTCCTGGATGCTGCAACCAGAGAGCCATCCATGTTTGTTTGATTTTGTTTTGCAAGCTTCACTTCAATCGTTATCTGAAAATCCCACCCTTAATCTGGCGCTTTGGTTGTTTAGTGGATCTGAACCACCTTTAGCAAACGTTTGCCATCAGAAGTACTGCATCTTTATTTCTCTTTACATTTCTACTTGTTAGCAGTGCATTGGTATTTAGCGTTATGTAAACATCTTAAGTTTTACTACAGTACTTCTTCATGCACTACGGCTTCCAATTACAATCACTGCATACTTGTCTCCATATGCATATAAACACAATATTCATGCATAATGTTCACATTCACATCTCTTTCACACAGCCACTTTCACTCTTCACAGAAAAGCTTGGAGAAAAGATTGAGCTCAGTTGCTACTAGATTATTACTCTTCTAGTTTGGCTGGCAAGTAAAATGATTACAGTAACTTAACAGGTTTAAAAAAATCTCTATAAAGCTTTTAAACATACAGATAATGTGCAATATATATATATAAAAATGCTATTTTTGGCTAAGGCTGCAGTAAATTTGGTATAAAATACATTAATTTTTGAACCTAATAATATAAATAAGATTTCTAAAAGACAATTAAAAAAAAAAAAAACACACACAAACTAACAAGTCATTGTCTCATACACATGACTTTGTTTTTGTGCGATGCTACAGCAAGGTCAGATCCAGGTACTGGTGGCCCCCGGGTTTTGTGATGAGAGGAAGGGACATAAGAGGAGTTTCTCCTGCGCCGGTCTGACCCATGAGGCTGCTGTTCAGCAGAGAAACAGACTCCACAGGACCCTGGAAGGAGGGCAGGAGGGGAGGGGGGTGAGGGGTGGGGGAGAAAACGAGACGCAGAAAGATAATAAAAGTTAGAGAAAAAAAAAGTAACAAAAGTCAAACAAAAAAGAAGCCCTTCCACCAGAGCCAGATGTTACCCACCACCTCCTCAACTGCCTGAGGGCCACATCTGTTGTGGGACCCGTCCATTAGCCTAGAGCGCTACGACGCCGTCAACTGACTGTTCATTCAACCCTCGGCGTTGATATGCAGGTCAGACTTTAGTGCAGAGGATTATATTTAATTCAGTTCATTCTGACTGCCAATCAAAGCCAGTCCAAGGCATAAGCAAACTAAGCGGCTGCTTAAGGCAGCTTAGTTTTGTTACAAAAATGTGGGAACTTCAGATCTGTGGCTATGTTTGTCATTACCCTGAAATATATTTCCTGAATATCACACTTGCATTTGAATCTCCGTAGTTTGACAGCAATTAAATAATTTCCCTATTTTAAAAATTCCTGAAAGTTAATCTAAATAAGCGGTTTTCCTTGTCTATGTTTAAACGCAACTATTTAAAATCAGAGCTTGTATTGAATTGAATTCAAACTCAATGAGTAAGTAAGAGAAATAAACTTTTATAAACACTGCCATTTAATCACCAAACAAGAGTAAATCCAGCTTTATGCCAAAATAGCTACCAGAATTTTTGCTGTGGCTCATTTTTATTGCAATACATGCAAATAAAATGCAGATTATGTCTGATCAAAAGGGTTTTAGACCAAAGCTGTGTCGCTGTGTGGAGGGTGAGGCTCCATTTTAGATGGTAATCTGGAATACACACTTGATGAATATCAAAAGATAAAATATTCTGATAGAATATCCAATATGTAAAATATTGACTGAACTCTGATTCAGATCTGCACTGCCTTGTGGGAGATGTAGGCAGAGGAAAGGCAGCTCAAACTCTCACAGCCAGCTAAACCAGACTGGTGGCATCAACTAACTGACTCTTTGGTTACCTAGCAACAGCTAGTCGAGTAACTTGTGGTTTTCTAGCAACAGCCTGAAGTGGAAAACTGTGGATAAAACAGGAAATGTCACGCCACCAGTTTGGCAGCATTTCAGATATTTAAAATAAAAATACTGATGTTGAGGTTTGTGCACTTAAAGTACACTGTGTTTTATAACTGTGATTATTCTATATTGGTGTTTTGTTTGGTCTCTGTAATCACAGATCTAATAATAAAACAAACATATTTTGTGGAATGTAATAAATAATTACTAAAGTTCTTCTGTGCTTGCCACTCACAGGAAGGCGCGCATCATTTCTACAGGGCAATTCTCTGGTGTTAAATACCCTAACAGCCCCTTTGATCTTGGGCTGTCTCTTCTTATAATGTAAAAAAAAAAGCTCAGATTTCTCCAATAAACCTTCCTGGAGCTCCGAGTCGGCGTGAGTCATTTCCGCATGAAAATGCGCCATCATTATGCTAATAGCTCAGCGAGCTATTATTTCCCACTGAGAGATCAGATTTTTGTTCTAAGGCTTCCAATGTGTTTTTAATGAGACGGTAGGTGTGAATCACGCCTGAGCTGCTGAGAGCTCCTGACTCAACCATTCACTGAGTGCTGATTCACAACACCCAACACACAGCATATTGGTTGAGAAATATTTGTTTGAACTCCTCTGCGTGAAATTGTAGCAGATTTAAAATGAGATGAGATCATAACAAGCTTTTCTCCAGACAAACACACTTCATCCGTCGACAGCTTTGGCTTTGTTGCATAAAGTTTCGTGTTCCAGTGTTGAGACGGGGTGTAAGTGAACAGTCAGTTCTCTCGTTTTACTATCCCTGCACTGAGTAGAAAAACACAAACAAACAAAAAAAAAACAGCACACACATTCAGTAGGATAGAAACACACCACTCAATATTAAACAAAGAGGAAATATTAAAACCATCCAAAAAGGCGAAATAAAATCCAAGAAATCTCCCAAAAATCCTCCAGTGTTGTCGTGTTGAGCCCAGAAACCCTTAGTGAAAAGTCAAGCCATCTCTAAAGGCTGAGTCTAAAGTAATTCCCCCTAACTAAGCCCTCAGCCAATCCTTACCTGCCACCTGCCTCAGACACCTTAAATACACACCCATTCTTTGGGCTGCGTAAGCAACGTCCTAGCCGGGTCGTGAGCGTGCACGGCCCCGTGAGCGTGGATGAGAGCATCCTCTGGAGCATACTGTGTCGTGATGAAAGCAGGGGTATAACATAGACACATTTAGCCATTAAACTCAACATGGGTCTAAAATTAAGCAGGAAAAATGTTTAATTTGAACTCTAAATCAGGGATGCTAACAGTGATACTAAGTCAAACTGATTAACCTGATACAAAAACGTAAAACATTTATTAATTCGTAAGTATATCGTGAAGACTTTATAGGTTTCTTTCCATTTGAAAGTGATAAGTTTTATCAATCATTTTTATTCCCTTTCTGATGATTAAGAGAAAAATCAGGGCTAAAAATTGTGTAATCGCTGCCTGCAGTTTGATTCACTGACTAGTGTCAGGAAAAACTCTCTACTTCTTCTTCTCCTTTATTATAATGGCTGCTGGAAAACAGCTAAAGGAAACATTACCATCTGACCTGTATGTCAATCAAGTGACAGGACGGATGGTATTCTGACGTCTATTTTTTTTAACGTCATGCAGTTTCCCCACTCTACCTTTGCAGTACCCCTGCTCTAAATGATACAACTATTTGATTATATCTTCCCCTCCCCAGTTTCTTGACTCCGCTCCTGCTTTAAACAACAACTTGACTCACTCCAGTTCAAGTCAAAGCAAGCAGCAGTGCATTTGTGACAGAGCAGGGAGAGGAGACAGGATCAACTAGTTTGATAGCCTCTAGGCAACCGCACTGGATGCCTAACAGTCCACACCCATAATACCAAAAGATTTGAATAAAACACTTTGTGCCTACAGGTAGGTGTGTGAACACTGAAGGTAGCGATTATATGCATATATATATAAATGTGCAACGTGACTGAATGTGAGGCTTTCAGGGAGCTGGTTCTTACCTGATATCCCTGCACAGCGTTGATGAGGTCTTTAACGCCGCTGCCATTGTAGGGCAGGCCGGGCATCCGCACCAACCCTCCGGGGGAAGACATGGAGGAATGGGCTGGGAAGAAACCCAGAGTTGTAGGCGAGCCAGGAGGACTGGGAAAATAAAAAAGTGAAATTAATCTTATTTAACGTAGAGGTTCCAAATGAAAAAGAGAGAGAGAGAGAGAAAAAAAAACTGGCCTATTCTCAGAAACTAAAACACACACTAACTAAGCAGCAGGAAGAAAAGCATAAAACTGGGAGGGACTGTGGGTGTTGTCTTTAAATGCTTTCATAATGACCGTCCAGGCAGAAACAGAGGTCACCTCATGTTTACCAAGCTCCCTGATAACACAGTCTGCAGTTATTAACCACCCTTGGCCCAGTCTTTCTCCTTGACAAGAAACATTTCGACCCCAGACTAGATGTTCACGTTTCTCTGCAATTAACATCTGTTATTTCTGGTGACTAGAGCAGATCTAACAATGTGAGCGCCGCTCCAGTCTAAAGTCTCTGATCACTCTGCATTTAGCTTCATCTGTCCTCCAAATTAACTGTGACCAGGTGAGGTGCAGTGATAGTTTTTCCCATTCAATCATAGGGAAAAAATACATTTCTATATTTAATAACAATGCTACCAATAGTGAAAGGTTTAAGTACTATAAGCACATAAAAAACTGAAAAAGATCCATTTTCAGTCACATTTTCATGAAATTATAAAAGATCAATTATGCTTCCTTCTGGGCTATACATATTCACTACAATTTACTCTAGTCAATTCTGTCTATTTGGAGCTCCTTTCAGAATGAGATGTTTTAGGGCGTCTTGTCACTTTAAATCCAAATGAGCTGCTGCTGGCCACGCTCCCAACTTAACATTTACACCCCAATGAGATGCGCAGTTATACCACACATCTTTGAAAAGCAGAAGTGGGCCCTCTTGTACAACCAACTAGGTTGTACAAGAAACTCTAGGAAGGAGTTTCTAGACAGTAAATCAACAACAAAACACTTGTCTTTTCCAGCAGCCATTGTACAGCAGCGCGTAAAGCGTAAAACCAGTAGAGCTCCTCTTCGGTTACTAGGTGATGGGCAGAGCTCCACAGGGGGTTGCTAAGTAACAGCGTAGTGGCTGTGAAATGGGATTTAACAATTGGTTTTTGAAATGGTTCCAAAATGCATGAAGTCCAGACTGAAGTTTGAGAATCTTGAAAAGGACAAAAACTTCTGGACTGGTGTTCATTAGAGAGATGGATAACATAAAAATGTTTCAGTACCGCACAGAGTGAAGCAAACTTTCCTCAGAAGCTGCTGGATCGGGACAAGAAGAACTTTTTCCTCAGGTAGAAAACAAATTGTTGTTGATATTTTTTGTTAATGAGTAAATTAAGGCTTAATTTTTTGTGGTTTAACTATATTTAAATCACTTTCTTTTCAAGAGATAAATAAAATAATATTAGACATTAATATGTGAATATTTAATGTAGTGCCCTATTTATTTCACGAAGCTTTAAATTTGACAGCATTTTCAGTTCAGTTTCACTTTAGTTTGGTAAATTGCCAGCATTACACACAGAAAACAAAAACAAAATGCTACTTTAGAAACCCAAAAACATAAACCTTGATGCAAGCCAAGGTTTACGTTTGCCTACCCTGTTCATGAACTCAGCAGCAGCTTACAGTACTAAAATAATATCTTCTGTTCATATACATATAAATACACAGATTTTGAAGAAATATGGCTGAAAATTATGACCACAATTCCAAGATTCCAAGATTTAGTGATGTTTTTGTTTATTTTCAACCTCTAATTGTTTTTTTTACCTGGGGTAATAAGCACTGTAGTTCATGTACAGCTGAGCTGATGTGGGGTAGTAAGGATGTCCGGGGTGCAGGGGGCGAGGAGCCAGCAACATCTGCCCCATGGGAGGGTAAAGGGCGGCAGCGGCTGCGGCCGCAGCAGCAGCGTCCGTGGGGAGGATTTGTTGAATTGGAGTGAAAGAGTACGATGGAGGAGATAAACCTAAAATAATGGAAGGACAAGGACAGAAACAGAAATATAAAATCTGTCAAACCCTGGAAGAAGGGGGGGGGAGGGTGTCATGGTGGTGATGTTGAGAGAGGAGCTCCTGCAATAACCACTGATGTTTTTATTGTGCATGTGATGCATGCATTTTTCTGGGTAATATAAAATATTTAAAGAAATCACAGTTTAAACCTTCAAAAAACAAAATTTTATTAGATTACAATTGAGTTGATGGATTAGAAGTCAGACTCTTTTACTCTTTTCCTAATTCCTCATAGACCAACACTGAACAATCCCAGCAGCAAAAAGCTATGCAAATTAGTATCTCTTAAAAAGCTATTTTAGATGTACATGTTCAATTATTTAAAATAAAATTTAGAGGTTAAATTTCTTCAGTGATTTACTGTAAAATGTAAAATTCTTTTACAACATATTGCTTCCATGATTGGTGTCTTTCAACTGTATGTTTGGGTAAATCAGTAATATTATGCTTTACAAGCCAATGAAAATCAAAACAAAGTAAGAATATTGCAAAAGACTAATGAAAATACTCCGTTTGCATGAATTACTGACTCAATGCAGCATGGTATGGAGAAAATCCATACCATACCATGGGTTAAAGTCAGGCCAGTTTGTTGGTCAGTCCAGCACAGAGACCACTGGTCATTAAACCAGATCTGTCTTCCAGCTACATGGATTTTCTACCTCTCCACTCCGCTTTCAGACTCTATGAACTCTATTTTTATATAAAATTCAAACGTTCATCTCAAAGATGATAATGGACTACTGTGTAACAGTTTTTCTCTTTAGCCCAGGTGAGACATGTCTATAGTTGTCAGGGACAGTTGTATGTCTTGTCCTGGGTTAGTAGTAGCAACTCTGGTGCAGTCCATGTCTTGTAAATCTCGCCCAGAGTTTTGAATGGGCTTTGCTTTATAAACCTCAAAAGGCTTCGTTTTTATGGGACCTTAATCTATCAGACTTTTTCCATCCACTTAACTTTCCATTTAGATGCTTTTTTTCATCACTCTGTCAAATATTTATATTATCGGTAGCTAAAAATGAACAAAATTAACATAAGAAATATTTTGAATATATCACACGGTGTAATGTATATATTCTAATTATAGTAAATATTTTCTTATTTACAGGATACATCTACAATAAACGCATCTCAGAATAAGCTGAATTCATTCCAACTAAAGCATGTAATATTGCTTCCACTGATATAATCATTTGCAACATAAATCAGACATTCATCAGCTGCCAAACCAGTTTTAATTGTGAACAGACACTGAGACCAAAGCACATCTACGCAGCAGCTCTGCTCACCCCTCGCACAGATCCGGCCTGGACAAGCACAGGAGGCGTGTGCGCGCACACACACGCCTAACGTGTGCGCGCACACACACGCCTAACGTGGTGCGCGCACACACACGCCTAACGTGTGCGCGCACACACACGCCTAACGTGGCGCGCACACACACGCCTAACGTGTGCTTGTCTGTTGAGGCTAAATCCCAGGACCACCACTACCGATCTGACGGGGTCCGAAAACTGTAAGCCGCGTTGCCGTATTATGAGCTTGTAGAGAAAATGCTTTGCTTACACTTTTCGGAGCCTCTCAGATCTTTGTGAATCAGTTCAGCAGTGGTAGAGTAAAAGAGTCAGAAACGAGTAACAAACATGCCGATGGAAAATTACACTACAGTATCCAATCAGAGTGAAAAGGGAAGGAATGTATTAAAACAGTATCATCCTTACATGCAAATGGGTGTAGTGATCATACTAAATTAAAACAAGAAGACTCATTCTCACACTGACACACACACACACACACACACACACACACACACACACACTCAGAGTATGCATCCTTCCCAAATCCTCCCACAGACCTAGATTTGAGGAAAAACCAGCAACTCTGCCACCCCGGCAGGAGCCCACCTACCCTGCAGTCCCGAAGCACCCCCAGCTCCCAGCAGCACTTACGTCTGGACTTACATGGCGGCGGGCTGAGCCCTGTCCCACTCCTGCTCCTGTTGTGTGTGTGCGTGTGCGTGTGTGAGAGTGAGCCTCCCATCAGCACCAGGCCCATCTCGTCAGTGCTGCAGGGAAACACTTCCACGTAGCGGCTGTTCGCCCCGCGCTGGCTGGACATCACGTGTTTGTGGAGCCGCTGCGAGGCCTGCAGCGCCCGCTCTGCTGAAGTCATCTGGATGAAGCAGTCGCCCGACGGACGGCCCTGCAAACATGGAGGAGACAGGAAATATGTCAGAAAATGTGTCACATCAAAGACACACTTGATACGTTATTGGTTAGTCACAACAGAGGCATAGAAATCATAGAAATGATTCGACAAAGACACCACAGATGATAGCTCACTCACCTCGGCATGTCAGAAACCTGAAACTGAAAGTGATGCTCGACCTACTTTACAAGTGATTTGGCTAATAATTATTTGCCCACTTGAGGCCACTCAGAGTGAATTTAAAATTCATTCCCAGCTGGGCTGTTGTATCAAAGTATCAAAGTTGCAGAGCAGCAGTAACATTCATGGTCCAGATGCAGCTGAACACAATGAATTACACACTCTAGATCACAGTACACATGCACTATTCAGTACAGTGGCACACAAACTTCAGATTCAGTTAATGATCCACAAAATCATTAACTGAACAAGTAAAATCTCAGTGCAGTCTTAAGCCTGAATGGCCTAGAAATGTACATCTCTTACCTAGAGATGAACCCAAACATAAAAAAGAAAAATTATTTCTAAAACTGGGAACACTACTTGCACAAAAGTCACAGTTAAAGGTAGTATGGCTAACCTCAGATGTTGTAGCAGATTAAATTTATGTCCCAGACAACAAACATGATCTGGACCACGATCTGCAGCAGGGAGAACCGACAGTGTTGAGGGGATCATTTTGCAAAAACTGAGGGTATTTTCACATCACCTGCAGCCTCAGGCAATCAGACAACACCTCAAAAATGATGATGAATGATCCAAGTGGGCGTGGCTTTTGAACAAAAGCATAAATCTGAACTTAAAAGAACCCATCAGTTTTTATGAAACTCATATTTTAAAGACATATTTATTAATTTAATGTGAAACTTCACATTCATCTTCAGGTTCTTCACTTTTCAAAACTCGACTACATTTTGATGGTAGGTGAAAAAAATGGATGGAGAAAAACAACTGTTCAGTCAGAAAAATGTCTGATCTAGTGGAATGGAAACTATGGACTACTTAGATATTTTAAGAGAAGTTTTGAAACTTTATGTCGATGTTGACTCTGTTGACTCCATGGATTTCCACTAGCTTGAACTTTAACATATTTTTGCTAAAAAGGACATTTACAAAAGATCAGCACAGGCTGAGCAAGAGGGAATCATTAATGCAAAACTTCATCTTGGACAATGGTCATCACATTTTATTTACCTTCATTGCTACCAATTATTTTTTTAAATTGATGCTGTAAAATGCAAAATGATGCATTAAATTGAAACTAGAGAGATACAAGAGACGTGTGCTGGGAAGAACATTTGCATGGCTCAATAAGGACGGTTTGCACTTCTGAAATACCTTGCAGTTCAAATTTATTATTGTGTTTTACAGTACATTAATCTTTTAATACATATTCTACTTAATTGCTTACTATTTGGAGAGACTGGCACTTTGAAAGACAGAAGCAAACCGTCCTCTCAAAGAAACAGTGACGCAGTGACAATAAAATTTATGTTGAATCTATAATTTTGTAAATTTGTGCCAGAAAGTGTGCGAGCGCAGGGTGCGTCGGGGTGGCTGCTGCATGTACCTGCTGGTTGAGCACCATGTGCACACCATGTTGTCTGACATCTTGCGTAAACTCGCCCAGGAAGGTGAGGATATCCTCGATGCTCGCCGTGTACGGTAGTCCCCTCAGCCTCAGGCAGTCCCTCACACACCGCCAGGAGGAGGCAGGAGAGAAACCGCGGGCAGCACTGACACCAGGGGGGCCGGGGCAACGGGGATGAGCGGGGTGGAGGAGCACCGGTTCAACACCTGAAGTACACACAAGGTTTGACAAGAGATACTCAATTTGAAGTATTCGTTCTGGATTAGGATTTCCTTGTTTGCCTGAGATGCTTTTAGATAAAACAGTCAAATGATAACTCAGACCCGCTGTTATCAGTTCAAATCCAACAATGAAACACCTACATGGCAGAACTGAGGAGGCAAAGAAAGCCAAGGCAATTCTGTGTTTAAATATGTCGCACTGTCAAACAGGAGCTGGCCTGCAGCCAACAGGACACCAGCATGTTTGCATTTCTGGAGAAGATAGATAAAGGCTCCATAGGCTCAAATACAACAGGAGAGGCCTCTGCATAGATATACTTATGGGCTGTAGGTGCGGAAGTCATGAGAGGCAGGAAATTGAACGTTAGAACCTGGTGAGAGAGCGAGGCAGTGCAGGAAGCAGAAAAGGAAGGACATGGAGGAGATCGAACTTTTCACAGATTATCTGTCTCATATTGTCATGACTTAGAGACAGTTTTTAACTAATATGCAAAAATAATAACTTTTGTAAAAGTTATCTTCTGCACCTTTAAAAATACATTAGACAATACAAGTCTAATATACATGTAACGTCTTATTTTTCCTGTATTTTTCTCAAACCTTCCATCGACAACACGAGGCAACCAGACCCGCCACTCTGTTTAAACTGCTAGGAGAATCAAAACTACGTCACACCCTGACATACCTGCTGCACCTCCGCGGCCGTGCTTTTGAACAGCTCGATGTATCTCTTCCCCAAGAGCTCCTTGTGTTTCCTCAGAGCACACTGAGCATGCTCCTCGCAGGCAAATAACACAAAAGCGTCTCCCGTCGGCCGTCCATCCGGGTAGCGGACGAAGAGGATGCCGTCCTTCCCGCCGCTGATGGGACACGTCTCTTTAGAGCCGTCCTCTGGTGAGAAAAATCTGAGAACGTCGTCGTGTGTGGCATTGAAGGGGAGCCCTCGCATCCTCACTATGATCTGGTCCTCACGGGACAGGAACATTGCCACCTCGTTTGAGGTGCCTGATGGGGCACAAGAAGATTTAGCCAAACTCACAACACATTATGTTCTCCTTCATGGGCTGCAGTGCGAGTTTTTCTTAAAAGTTTTGTGACTTAAATTCATCAGTTGCTGGACAGGAAAATGTGCTGAGAGAAAAAGTGAAAGACGCAGAAATAACACGAGGTCGGGAATGAAAATGCATTTTTGTGGAAGTCACACAAGGAGCACGTTGAACTTGACTTTATCGTCTTCGTTATTCTAAATTTCTTCTAGCATGTTATTGTGAGGTCCATTCTGCTGCTTTCGTAAAAGATGTTATTAACATTAATCACCAAATGCCACAGCCGAGTCATAGCTAACAATTCAATCTGCAAATTATAAGTTTTCTCTAAAATAAATGGAACAAAACACACCTAATGGAAATGTTAATTAATGGGCTACAGTTTACAAAAGTGCATGACATTTTAAAATGTGGGCATAATTTTACCTTTATGTTTTTCTAAAATTTGAATTATGACAACTATTAGATTCAGGAATCTGCAGCACCACCAAATGTCCTCAGGACTTTAACTAATCTAGCCTTTTATTACGACATGAATAGAAAATGCAGAAATGGAATATCATAGCAAACAAATGGTGCATTTTTTTTCACTAATATTATTTCCCCTTTGCAGAGGTACAGCCATAAGGGTGTCTGCATAGGAACCAAAAGCTAAAAGAAAAATCAACAAGATTGATTGTGTTGCTGTCACAAATAAAGTTTATTATGTTGCTGTAATAATTAAAAAAGCAGACAGATATTCCAAAATGGCGCCCAAAAAACAACAACAAAAAAACAAAGGTGGAATTATTATTTTAAAAAGACCTTTTGTTAATAGATGAAGCTCATTCTCATCCATTTCTAATTGATCTGCATGAAAAATATTATGCAAGGAAAACTGTTTGGTCAGTACAAGGTACCAAATTAATTAAACTGGAAATGTGTGCATGTTGAATATATTAAATTATTCCTTAAAATATTTACTTTACTCACTAAAAAGCATTTATCTTTTTCATTTCATGTTTATTCACCATCAAGGGTTAAAAGTGTCACTATACAACAAAAGAACTGCACAGTGCCACAGTTGGTAGAGCTGTTGCCTTGCAACAAGAAGGTTCTGGGTTCGATTCCCAGCCCCAGTCCTTCTGCATGGAGTTTGCATGTTCTCCCTGTGTATGTGTGGGTTTTCTCTGGGTACCCTGGTTTCCTCCCACAGTCCAAAAACATGACTGTCAGGTTGATTGGCCTCTCCAAATTGCCCCTAAAACTAACTAAAATAAATACTAAAATAACAATACAATTTCAGCAAATAGGACATTTTAATTTTATGTAATTATTTTGACCTTTATTTTTTTATTTACTTTGTATTTTATGAAGTACTCAAACTTTTAAATTGCTATAACTTCATGTAATGTTTGTGTTTTCAACTATCCTATCCATAAATATTTATTTAGGAAATTATGTATTTATTCACTTGAGCCGCTTTTTGTTCTCGATACATATAATCCTTCTGAGAATTGAGAAAATATACATTATATAAATTCATGAGTGTCTCACCTCCTGCTATCTTCAGGAAGTCTTCTCCTGTTGCCTTGTAAACCTGTTGTTAAAAACGAACATATTGTCTGTTTAGTGGCTTCAGATGAAAGTGTAAAATCAGTGTATCATGACAGAATAAGGGGTTTTCAAGCGGTGCCTGCAGACCCGTTACCTCAATGTATCTGTTGCCCATATGGTGCTTGTGCCTCTGCAAGGCCAAGTCTCTGTGCTCTTCACTGACAAAACGAACAAGTGCTTCTCCGTTCCTCCTCCCCTGCGCGTTGAGACACAGAGCGGCCCCCCCTCTGTAATATACAACAAAGATTATCCTAAATAAAAGCTTGCATGGCTGCGCTCCATTTCCTCTTCAACATACTTGGCAATGTTGAGGCCTTTAAAGAACCGAGCGATGTCCTGGTCAGAAGACTGCCATGGCAACCCTCTGGCTCTGATCACCGTGTTGTCGCACACTTTCTCCATCTTACTGCTGCAGACACACACAAATACAAATACAGTCTCAGGGAAAACCTGGTAGGAAAAAGCCTGGGTTGATTTTAATGTTAGAAAACTTATAAACAAAAAATAATTCACTTACCAAGTGCCACTTTCAAATCTCTCATTTATTCTCTCTGGGTTGGAAAAACTGTGACCTGGAATGAAAAAGCAAAGAATGATCAATCACTGTCAGTTTAATAGTTAAAGATGGTGCAGCTTGTGCTTTTCTTGTTTTCTATTTTAAAATCACCCACTTTAATCTTTAATTTTGTTTTTTTACACTTAAACATGGATTGGACCTTCACATTTTGAGGATACAGCGCCTCACAAAAGTGAGTTTTTCCATATTCTGTCATGTTTAAAAACTTGAATTCACTTAATTGGATTTTATGAGTTAGATTAACCAATTCAAATTCTTACAAAATGTCCCTTTATTAAAAAATAGAGTCCTTGGTTTTGTACTTTAATCTCATTATAAATGTTGCTGCTCCATGAAGGACTCAGAGATTTGCCAGAGCACATTAGTGAAGAAACATAATGAAGATCAGGGAACACATAAGAAAGGTCAGGGAGAACATTTAATGTGGATAATGCTATAAAATATTATCCACAGAACTCCGTTCAATCCATCATTACAACAAATCTGACCTTCATGGAAGAACAGCAACAAGAAAAAAAGCAGTTTTTGAGAGAATATGTTGCAGTTTTGCACAAACACAGTAAACATGTAGGCGAAGGCACCCTGGTCAGATTAGACCAAAGTTTAACTTAATAAGAGAACATGCAAAACATAATGTGGGGAGGAAAACCCAAAGTGTATATTATGCTGGGCACGTCACATGTGACATGTGGTGGTGGCAGCAATGTGGTGTGGAAATGATTTTCTTCAGAGGCGACAGGGAATCTGGGCAAAGCTGTTGAGAAGATAGATGGAGCTAAATACTGAGGCTGCAGAAGACTTCAGATTTGATAGAAGAACTACGACCCTGAACATCTACAGAACATAGTTTTCTCTATATTCACGTGTTAGAATGGCCCAGTCAAAGTCCAGACCACACTTTTCAGATTTTTCTTTTCTAAAACATTTTAACTTGTGCATAATTTTTCTGAGCGGATTATGAAAAAGGCATTATGTACCATGCATTGCTACGTTACAAATATGTGCTACTTTGTGTTCATCCATCACATAAAATCCACCAAAGATGAAGTTACTCAATAACGTAGTTAGCAGTGGTAGCTCTCTTCTCCAACTACAGTAATAGCAAATGTGTCTCGTTGTCAGTACAGTTTTTCCTTAGCCTCATGTGTGAGATACTCACAGTATGGCTCAGAGAGCAGAGACAGAACAATGCTGGTCATAAGCCGGACCTGCTGCACGGCTGCTTCTGCAGGCAGATCAGGCAGAGGATCCTGATTGGCCGAGGGATCCCACATGGAGGACACATCGACAGGTAGGCTAAGAGCTGAAGAGGATCCAGTTAAGGAAAGTACTTATCTAGACAGACAGGTGTGTTTAATGAAAAATAGGAGGGAGCATGTCTGGATGGATGACTTATCAGGTTTCTCTACCACTGGGTGTGTGAGGTTAGCCTACCGGCTAAACACACACTCTTTCTCTTAGGGCTTAGCAAAGTGCTCCATTCTTTCCTTATTTGCATTTCAAAACCTCTTACTCTACAGCCAACACCCTGGATTTAAACCTGTAATGAGTTATTACAGAGTGTAAGATGTTCACACCAGATTAAACCAGAACGAAGAAATAAAAAAAACACACTTACAGCGCAGTGAAACTTATCTGCACCCTCACAGATTTCGCCTGGGACATTTTTGTTACCTCCAGATCAAACAGATGTTAATATCAAAAAGAACCCGAGGAAATATGAAATGCAGTTTTCAAATGCTGAATTCCCTTAGGAAAAAAACAAAACAAACACTGGTTATTATTTTTAGCCTATGTGGAAAAATAATACCACGCAATAATGAAAACTGGAAATTGTGTTTCTGTGAAAGAATTTTAGCCAAAATATGATTAAAAAACTCAAATTGGAGACGGTTTGGCGCCTTGATATCCTCTTTGAGGTCACGCCACTGCATCTCAATCAGTTCAGAATGTAACTACATCTGATCTGATTGATCAGATGTTTTAATTGTTTAGTCCAATCTGTACTTTCTGAAACGCTGCACTAACTTCACACCAGACTCAAACCTCAGAAAAAAGGTTCCACTGTTGTCTCATCAGAATATTTTTTCAAATGTCTTGAGGATTATTTTTGCCGAATGTGATAAAAGTCTTTGTGCCATTTATAAGCAGCAGTAGTTTTGGTCTTGGTTTTAGTCTCATTCTTATTAATGAATCATTAACACTGATCCTAATAGACGTATCGGAGGCCTGAGACGTATCGCTTTTATTTAGTTTGTTTTGTGATCTCCTGGAAAACTGTAGGGACTTATGAGGCAGTTTTGTCGGCCAGTCACTTCTGGCAACCGTTCCATGTTTCGTCTCTTTGTGGATAATGGCTCCTATTGATGTTCACTGAAGCCTTAAAGATGTTGTAACTCTCTCAATGCTGTACGATTTCAACAGCAGCCATCCGGTTTGGACACTCTTTAGATTGGGGTCTGATGGTTAGCGTTTTGAGACCTTTTGACCCACTTTATGCTGTCAGACCGGTCAGCCGTCGCTGCTTTCTTGATTCTACAACCTTAGCAGTCATCAGGTCTGGGTGTGGCTAAGAAACGAAGCGTAAAAATGTGATCGGTCACATTTAATGTAAGATTCATATTTTATATTTTCACATAGGGTCACAGTGATTCGGACAGTTCTTTTTCCTACTTGTAGGTAATCTTGCTCCTGTGATCTTTGTTGTTAACGTTTGGTTTTTGTTTTAAAACATTTAGGTACGATATAGACATTTATATTTAGACATTTTTTATGACTCCATATTAAACATGTCAACAAAGGATACACTCAGCCATGACGTGTGCGTTCAAAGCCTTGAGGTCAGAGGTGGCGAAGTGGTTCTTGAACTCTTTCCGCAGGTCAAAGAAAGAGAAGAAACAGTCTGGGACCGGGATGTTCTAGTAAGAGGGGAAAACATTCAGAGAAAAGGATGTGAACAAGCAGCCTATTAGCAGCTGCTGTTTTATTGCAGTCATCACATTCATGTTTGCTCAAGCCAGCATGGCACACACCGCCTTCCCTGCTACTCTTATTTGTGCAACAGATGTGGGAGAATGCAGCCGGCCTCTCTGCCTGTCTGTGCACAGGTGTAGCACGGTATGTTCAAGGGGCGTGTGCCATTGGACAGGTTCAGAGTAATTCGGCTGAGAGCGACGCTGGAGGTTCCTGCAGCAGGGAGGCGTTCAGCCCAACCCAGTTCGCTCACCTTGCTGGCGGCTTCTGGGTGAATCACTTGACGGATATGGAGCTGCCCGTCTGTACACAAACACAACGACGTGCCCGCGCCCGCACTGTTCACCTCGTTTGTCAGCTGCAGATTGAACTAAAATATAAAATAGAGAAAAGGGGGGGGGGGTGAGGGAAAGCACGAGGCACTTATTGGAAGAAAACTTGATTATCACCAAGATTTCAGGCCAGAAGATAGTTGACGTTGAAGACTGAAAGGACATCTTTACCATATTTAAACCACTGTCAAGGCTTGTTGCGGTGTACATGCAGTCTGCTCCGGAGGAAGACTCATCCTCCTCCTTACGCTCAACCACCACATCTTCGTCTGGTTTTTCCTCTGTGGAGTCTGAGAGGTCAGGCCTAATGAGGATCTCATTCACCCTGCCCAACTGGTTCAGAGACAGAAAACAAGTCAGTCCTGAAACAGTAGCTTACCGAGGAACCTATACGGCATGGAATGATAGCGCCCATCTAAATGACTGTGCTCTTTTATTACATCATAAGTAGATATTATAACTCTCATGAGCAGGAGCCGGTTAGTTTATGACATTAAGGTTAATAGATGTTTAACATCCTGACATATTACCGCAAATGTCTCTTTGCTTCTATAGATTTAAATCAAACAGACATTTAAAGAAAAGAACAAAATCGTTCCAACTCTTAACATGGTGTAGTTCTAGTTTATAGTTTCCCTGTCCATTCTACTCACTAGATTTCCTCCTTGAACCACAGCCATAGCTAAAGAGTAAGAAGGCGGGTTTTTTTGTGTTGTTACCGTTTTGGTGTTCACATTGACCAGCTGCCAGACCAACTGGACCAGGTCCTTCTCGTCAGAACCCAGCAGCTCTCCGCTCGCTCCAGATGTGGCGGTGAAAACCACCACCAGGTAGTCTACCTGCGCCGTCATCTGAACGAACACGACCCTAAACTAAGAACCTACGGTAATACTACACTGAACCGAAGGACAGCACGGAGGATGAGATGAGGCTGGAACGCGAAAGAGGAATAGGAACGACTTTTACTTTGACACCTGAGCGCAAAGGTGAGCTTGGTAAATCCAGAAAGTTTGATCCCTCCTAGAACCTGCCGAAGTCACCATCGCGGAGTAATGGCTGAACGTTCAACGCTTTTGTAGCGATTCTTACCTGTGTGACCACGTGACTGCATACCTGGTGCCCCCGCCTACTTTCAGGTGCAGGAGAGATTAGGACGTGGCAGAGAGCGGAGGGCTGAAATTTGTTCCTGTCATTCTCTACCGTATAATCCAGCCCTCGAGTTCTGCGGCCTAAAGGGGAAAATTGGCTTTATGTGTCAGTAGCAACAGCAAAATTATTTGTATCACTTCTAAAAAAAAATAAATCTCGAAGAAGACAGTTATTTCTATTTTATAATAACAATATTAGAGAATTTCAACAACAAAGTATTTCCATGAAAATGTATTTTATCTGTGAGACGAAACAGAAAAGGCCTAAAAGCCACAACAAATTAATGTCAAAATACACAGAATAAAAAGGTGAAATTAGGAATGTCTTATGATGAGATAAACTCCCTTCCCCCAAATAAAATCTCTCCTCAGTCATTTGAGATATGTAAACTTAATTCTACAACTGCTAATTATAATACTAATAATAATATTAAGAAAGAGAATATACATTTCTAAGCAGAACTACTATTGATAACAGCAGCAACAGCAACAATAATTTTATTATTATTATTATTATTATTATTATTATTATTATTATTATTATTATTATTATTATTATTATTATTATTGTTGTTGTTGTTGTTGTGGTTGTTATTACTTGTGAGAAATATTATTTTAAAGTAGCACTACTACTATCATACTACTACTAGGACTACCATTAATTATTATATATGAATAATATACACAGTAAAAATGCCGGTGTTGAATTAACACCCAAAAGTGTCTATATGTGTCCAAGTCAGCTGGTGTTGAAGTAACACTTTTGAAAGTGTTAAAAGATTGACGCCCATATTTTTGTTAAATTAACATTGGTCTATAACACTGAAATGGGTTTAGGAAAAGTTCAACTTTCCATTTTTGTGTATTGTTTGAATCTTTTCCTCTGGATTTGATTGATATTGACACTTTGTGGGTCAATTATTAACCCCACAAGGTGTCAATAACACCACATAATATTTTGTGATCAATACTACACTGGTGTTACTTTTAATATATTTCAACACTAACACCGTTGTAAATGTTAATATGACACTCTGTAGTGTTGAATTTAACACCAGCTGACTTGGACACATATAGACTCTTTTGGGTGTTAATTCAACACTGGCATTTTTACTGTGTATAACTTTAATCATTATTTATTATTTATTATCATAATAATGATGAGGATTATTATAAAAAATATTACTACTACTACTACTACTACTACTACTAATAATAATAATAATAATAATATAATAATAATAATTCGTAGTATTATTACTACTAATAATACTACTTATATAGTAGTGCAGTAGTGCACTATTATATTATATATTATAATATATAATATTATTATATTAATAATAGTATAATAATAATAATATAATAATAATAGTAATTATTATTATTATATTATTATTATATTATTATATTAATTATTATATTAATATAATAGTAATAGTAATTATTATTATTATATTATTATTATATAATATATCATAGTATTTTATAAATATAATAATAATAATAATAATAATAATAATTAATTATATATTATTATTATTATTATTATTATTATATAATTAAATTATTATATATATAATTAATTATTATATGACGAAAATAATAATAAATTATATTATATACATTTGCCAAAATAATAAAAATAATAATAATAATAATAATAATAATAATTAATTATTTATTATTAATTTTATTTTTTATTATTATTATTATTATATTATTAAATTATTATTATTATTATTATTATTATTATTAGGCTTTGCTTATTTATTTATGTCTTACATTTAGTTACATTCGCTAGTTAGTTACTGTTTTTGTTTGTTTTGAGTCGCTGTTTGTTGATTTGCACCGGATGTATTTCACTGTACCGGAAGTTTTTCGTCTCCCGTCCCAAAGTGAGGAAGCTATGGCGGGGGACACCTCAACGGAGCTTCTTTTTCTCGAGACATTTAAGCATCAAAGCGCTGAGGTAATTTTGACCTTTGCATCTCAGTTTCGTCCTCTGTATTTTCTTCAGAAAAGCACGCATGCAAAACTCATATCGGTCTCATTTAGGACTTTTAGTGGAATGGTGTTCAACTTTGAAGCTAACGATGTTAGCTTGGCTAACATTAGCATTTGTGTGTTTTTGCACATCTGCCGGTCACAGTGGCTCCTTTTATGTCGCGATTCTCAAAATACCTAATAAACTGTTGTGTCAACACTTTCCTTATATATAACATGAACAAAATAGTATTTTAACTTCAGGTAGTACATTTAAGTTTCGACCCTATAGCCTGTAGTTTGTTTGCTGGTTACCTAACATGCTAATGCTACAGTTCACTAAAGAGCTAATCGTGTTTACACTAGGTGGTGCATTAGATGTCTGTTTTTTGTGATCAGTGAATGACTGCTGTCCTGTGTTCTGCAGCTAACCAACGTGGACGTAGTGCGGTTTCCTTGCGGGGTTCTGATCACAGAGGTTCGGGTGATTCCTCCAGGGATCAAAGCTCACAGTAACTTACCGGACAACAGAGCATTTGGGTAAGAGCTGCTGCTTCACAACAGCCACCGGCTGAACAATTACTTGTGTTTCCTGGTTTAAATGTATGTGGTCTAATCAGATATACAGTGACTTGCAGAAGTGTCCGTCTAACGTTTTCCCTTTTCAGTTTACAACCAAAAATCTTCATGTATTTTAATAGGATTTTATGAGACGAATAACTGAACTTGAAGAGAAATAAAAATAGTCTTTCAAGTAAAAGTATGTGAAGTGTGTCATGCATTTGTATTCAACCACTTGCCTTTAAAGGTCCTCTTGCTGCCAATAATAGCTCACCTTTGTTTAATTTAATCTGAGTATAAATCCAGTTGTGCTATAAATGCTTCAGAGGTTTATTTTAGAACAGCAGTGAAAAAACAGGATCAGCACTCTGGCCAGCTCAGGGATAAAGCTAGGCACAGGTCAAATGGTCAAGTCCGGTTTTAAGAGGCCAACCTGCAAACCTCTACATGGGCTTAAATCTTCACATCTGCAATTTGAAACTTGAAGTTGGCAGTAAAATGCTGTGGAGATTCTTTTTCCAATCATAAACTGAGACGTTTGGTTAAAGCTGCTAGAAATATAGATGAAGCTACATAAGATGCAATCCTGGAAGGAAATTCATTTGAGGCTGTGAAAGCCTTGAAATTGAGGCCCGTCTTTTAGCAGGAGGACCGTCAGCATAAAGTCAGAGCTGTAACAGTCGGATCAGATCAAAGCAGATTCACGTTAAAATGGTTCAGTCAAAGTCCAGACATTGCAGACTGGTAAAACTTTCGGTCTCTATATACGCGAAATTGGAAGAGATATGGCACAAGAGATGTAGAGCAGAAGGACATGAACATACGCAGATGTGTGAAATGAGAATCCTAAAGGTTCTAATGTAGCTTTCTGCTGTATTAAATTACAAAATGTAAAAAAGTTAAAGGGTTGTGAGTAGGCCGCCGGCTCACTGCAGATGCGGTTTCACTATTAAATGTTCCCTTTGGAAAAGTTTGAAGATAATTGACATTTTTGGGATGTGTTTGTATGCAAAAGAACATGTGAGTTGGTGCTGATTTCTGGTAGGAATGTTGAGCTGTTTGGATCTATTATAACCAAATGCAGTGACTAAGTTCTTAAGAATGTGGAAACTTTAACAAATGGGGTTTGGCAGCTTTTAGTAAAACTCTGGTATGGATATATGTAGCTGCTTGTTTTTCTTGATATTTTCAGAAAGTAGTTTTGGAGATTTTCTCTTTTGGCCAGTACCTTTGCCATAAATTGCACCCTGTCATTTTTTATTTTTACTGTAGTAAGCTTAAATGTTATTGTACATGATTTATTATATCTGTAGCCTATATTAATAAAAACAGAGAAGCCATTAAGTCAAATGTCAGGATGTTTAAGGATCAACAGTAGCTGCCAGGGCAATAAGTTCATAGGTCCTAACTGTGTGGTTACTGTATTTGCAGGGAGACGTCTCCTCACGCTTTTCAGTTGGAGCTGTTCTTCAACAATGTCACCAAACCCAACAGCCCCACCTTCCACAGGCTGGGCAGGTCAGGATTATTTCCACTCTCCCTTCTCTCATTTTGTCATCTTAAACCGTCTTGGACTCATTATCTTCATTTCCCGATCGCTTTAGATGGAAGAGTCTGTCCCACCTGTAGAACCAGTCACCGCAGCGTGTGGGACTGGTTTTCTTAGGACTGTTGTGCAGCCATCCTTAGTGCTGTGTCTTTGTTTGCGGCATTGGCTAACCGGTCCTTCCAGAAACCCAACCCCACCCACACTGTATCTGAAAGTGACACAAAAATGTGAAGGTCTCATTGAAGCGAGAGCTGAAAAGGAATGTTTTATTCTGGCCGTGTAATAACCAATGTGCGCACAGCGGCTCCGGAGCGTCGACATTCACGTAGCGCTGGCTTTTTGTGAGGCTTACTGAGACACCGCCCACGTTATTGTATGTCCTGGGAACATCAGCAGGACAGGTTTGACTAACCTCTATGACTAGAAACATCGCCTCGGTATCTTAAGCAGATGCAACTGGGATGTTTTTAAATCAACATTTTTTGGACTGTGACTCAGTTAGCTACTCATACTTCACATTATCGTTATAGTCACATACAAGATTTTTCTTCTCGAAATGTAGTTCTGTTCTGATCAGTTTGTCCAAAACTATTTCTTCTTTTCTTCACTTCTCAGGAAGTGTGTTAGGTGTCATGATATGACGACCTTGAGTGAAATTGCCATGGTTTCATACTGTTTACACAAAAATCTCCCTAAAGGTAAAGCTCTTCGGCTCTGGTCTTTAAAGGTGCCAGTTAAAAATGTTTCCCTGCTCCAGTCTGTCTGACTGAGGTGATTTATATAACCCTCTTTAGCATTTACCTGAGCTTTCTGTATGAAGTTGGTATGTTTTTTCCCAGTGTTGTATAGTAATGAAGTAAAAATACTTCACTACTTTACTTAAGTATATACTGCATTTGCATTCATACTTTCCTCGAGTATGAAAAATTTTGATAACTTTCACTTTTACTTCACTATATTTCCAAACTTAATTTCATACTTTTACTCCGATACATTTTCAATGTGTGGTTTAGTTACTCGTTACAAAAAAACGAAAAAGAGAAACATTAGTGTTTTGACCCACCTACTGATTGGCTGCTACAAAGTCAGTAGCCACTTGCCTGGGCTTGTTCATCACCACCAATAGGAAACACCTGTTTCGCTTCTCCCATTAAAGCAAGTCTCACGATAATGACCAGTTGTTGCACCAATAGTTTGTGAAGTAGAGTAATTAATCATAACGGCTTTTTTTTCTTCATGTTGGCCACATTTTCTGTACTGACTATTTTTCTCATTTTCAGCCCTGAACTTACTTGAAGGGAAAACTTAAGGCTTACAAAAACTTTGTATTTTCTGTCCTGGAGGGGAAACTAAGAAGCTGGTTCAGTTGTAAAGCAGGTTAAGTTAACCTTGTAGGTAAAGCACCTAATTTTCTTAACCAAATGATGCCTGCAGGTTTATCTATTAGCAGGTTTAATTTTGCCTGCACCTGGTTGTGTTCATTACTTTAACTGTATTTGACAAGTTTACCAAAATATAAAGAATGCCATCCAAACTGCCTTTGTCTTGTTTTACTTTTTACTTATACTTTTCATTACATTACTTGAGTACATCCATTTTTACAGTAATTTCCACACTTAAGTACAAGAAAATTCAGATACTTTAAGACTTTAACTCAAGTAACATTTCAGTCAGTGACTTGGACTTTTACCAAAGTCATATTTTGTAGAGGTACCTATACTTTTACTTGACTCTGAGATTTCAGTACTTTATGCAACACTGTCCCCCCCCCCTTCTTGTCAGAGGTGTATTATTAATTAGGCAAATTAAATGTGTTTCTGTGTTTTCTTTTCGTCATTTTTGTTTTAATTATTCATGTTTCTGGTTTTATCCACAGTTTGGAATATGATGAAAACAAGTCCATAGTGTTTAGGCCCAACGGAAAGGTGACAGATCGGTTATGAACCACATGATTTCTGTTCTCTGTGGTTGATTTGTGAATAATGATTCGACGCTCTGCATGCAGGTGAACACAGACGGGCTGGTGCTTCGCGGATGGTACACCTGCCTGACTTTGGCGGTCTACGGCACCGCCGAGCGTCCTCACGGACAAGACCACGGTTCGCCTCCTCCACCGCCGCCGCCTCCCCCGCAACAGACAACTGGGCTCAAGCGGATTATCAAACAAGGTGGAGCCTCTAAGCCTCCAACTACTCTGATCTTTGCATCTGTTTCATGAAAGAATTTATATTTCTGTTCTCTTAGACTTGTATTTGTTCTTTTTGCATGCTAAATGTTTCTGTGTTTATGTTTTTAAAGAATGGGAAAAAGATGACCAGTATAATGGCAGCCCGCCCAGACCAGCACCCCGAGGGCCTCGTACTCCGCCCGGACCTCCACCCCCAGATGATGATGAGGAGGAGCAGCAAGTCCCTATGGCAGGTTAGATCTGAGCTGCTGGATCAGTTTTATACATCTTCATTTAAAGTATACAAATGAATACTTTTGCAGAAGTTTATTATAAAAATATACACCTTATTACTTTCATTGAGCTTTTTTTACATTTATTACCTTAGTACAATTGCACAATAATTATTGTATTAGTACTCCTGCTAAACATTCCTGCTAAAAACCCGAGGAGCTGGTTAAACCACCACAGCAGCATATATATTAATGTAGATACCTCATAGCTGCGATTACAGGCATTTCTGTTTATTTGCTGTCCTTGAACGCAGCATGGTGAACAGTAAAACTCTACTTATCTGGAATGATGCTTGCTCTTTTTATTGGGTATAATTAAGTTGGGGAGTAATTTTTCTAACTGATCAGATTTTTCACCTGAAATCCAATGAAAGTCACAATTTGGCTAATAGGAGAGAAGAAGAAGAAGGAAGAAGAAGAGGAGGGCGTGTTTTACTGCTTGTCGTGCTGCGTTCATGAGCCTAAAAATAAAGGGGAATGCGGCTATGAACAGAACTACATGTTTTGTTGATTAGTTTATGCACTGCTGTGATTGCTTAGTATGGTCTTTAGGGTTTTTGACATAAAAATGACGGCACAGTTATGTGTTTTAGATAACAAGTTATCGGTTAATCTGAAGTTGATCAGTCTCATCGAGCAACTAGCAATTAATTGATAAGTGATCATTTTCTTAAGAACCTGAGTTTTCTCTTCTGTCAGACTGGCTGATTGTCTTTCCATAATATAAAGGGCTACGTTTTTCATAATATTCTGGAATAATATCAAACAGAACTTCTTAAAGTGCATTTTGCATCAACCACTGGACTCTGAATCGTTTCTCATTCAGACCGCCATATTTATTCCTGTATCAACTGGTTCTTTTTATGGATGACCAGTGGCGCCGTCTTGTGGATGGTGGAGAAACTACAACACTGATTTTAATTCAATAAGTCATTTTTATGGGGGTGCACTGATTTATCGGCCAGCCGATTTATCGGTACAAATTTCCTTAATTTTTGGAGATTGGTTATCAGCCGATTTGTACATGTCAAGCCGATCTTATCCACCGATATTATCAACCTCGGCAAAGGTCTAACCTCTGTGCTTTTCTTTTCTCCCGTGAGAGAAGTTTGACTGAAAAGCTGGCCGACCAGGTAATTTCTGCACATTTACAGTTAAGAATAGTTAATTGTTGTCAACTTAGCAACTTTCTTAATATATTGAGCAACATTTCAGACAAAAAATTGGTATCGGCCAAAATCAGAATCAGTAAGTCAGGCATTTTAAAAGATGATCGGTAATCAGCCATCGGCTGCAATCGGTGGACCCCTACATTAATCAACTATATTCATCATAAGTTGTTGATTTTTTTTTATATATATTTTTTTTGCATCCTTAGCCAAACTATATTTTGTGCCGTCTGTTTTTTAGTGGGCGTGGTCAAAGATGAACCGAGCCAGGGACGTGACGACTACCTAGAACCCGTGTCGCCCGAGCGTTCACTGCCCGCCGACGAGCCTTTCTCCGACGCTGAGCAAGAGGAGGAAGGGGAAGAAGAGGAGGAGGAGGAGGAGCAGGAGGAGGAAGAAGCACGGACCGAGGGGAGCGTCCCAGAGGAGGAGGAGGAAGAGGAGGAGGAGGATGAGGGTGAGGACGAGGAGGAGGAGATGGAGGAAGGTAGGGGAGTTCTTGCGTGGGAGTGGGATAATCCACCCTCCCAAATGGACACCCGAAACCCCGCTCTGCCAGCCTTTGGGCTCTGCGTCCGTTTTGTTGGACGCCGCTTCGGCGGCGGCGGTGGCGCTGTGGGGAAAGGTTCCGTTTGGGACTGAGCAACAACTTGAGTGTTTGCTCAGGCATGCTGCGTCCATCTGCAACCGCTGGATGGAGCGTCGAGCTCCTTTCGGGAAGGCTTGTTGGTTGACCTTGAGATGCAGCCGCGTGGAAGTCTTCCTGATGCTTCCTCTCAGTCGGGGCTGCGCATGTGCTTCAGTCGCATCATGCATGCCGAAACTAACCCTGCATGCTGGGGAGATGCTGCCATCAGGAAGTAGCTTCGTGAGCGTATGCAGCCGTGTTCGATAGAGGGGCCAAGCTGTTTTTTGTTTACCTCGCTCATGTTTATACAAACGTTTAATAGATTATTGCTGAACATTTTACCCGTCTTTTTGCCCAGGTGATGACGGCTATGAGCAGATTTCCAGTGATGAGGACGACTTGGACAACGGTAGCTTCAAGCTGCCCACGTTTGACATCGACTACACGCCCGAAGACCTCGCCTCCGTCCCTCCCGTCCAGTACGATCCATACGAACGAGAACTCAAACCGCTCGTCTACTTCACGCCGCCTTACAAGACTCGCTTCGACACCCAGCTGGAGAAAACCAGCGTAGAGGAGCCCAAAGATGCCTGTGGGACAGAAGGAGCGGCTGGGGGAGAGGAGGCCGAGGCCGTCGCTCAACTAAAGGAGCTGCTGGCCGGTAGCGGTGAGGACAGAGACGCTCGATGGGTCACCGCTCTGGAGGAAGCTCCTGGACTCCTCAACAAAGGTTTAGCTTATCTAATCAAACAAGGAGAAGCTGAGGAGCCTGTTCGTGTTTTAGTCCTGTGGACTCTCCAGGCTCTGAGCATGGAGATCGCGCTCACACAGCCGATCGCGCTGAACCTCAGACAATTAAAAGCCGGCGCAAAGCTGGCGTCCTGCCTGGCCGAGTGTCCGCAGGGCCTGGCGGAGCTGCTGCGCAAAGGCGCCCTGAACGTGCTGCTGGAGCTGCTGCATGCTGACCACGTCTCCTCCACCCTGAAGCTCAGCATCCTCAGAGCTCTGGACGCTCTCATCAGCGCCCCCGCAGGAGTCGAGGGGTTCCTGCTGGCTGGGAATTCAGAGAAGAGCGGCTATCAGGTTAGCGTGGTCTTTATAGTAGCTTCTCTGACTTTTTGAATATACAAACCCTTTTCAGAAATTGCTGATGTAAATTTAAATTTCTGTTTCTGGAATAAAATGTGTTTTGACGTTAATGTTGATTTGCTTCTCAGCGTCTGGTGCAGCTGTTCCTGCGTGAAGAAACCGTCCGGGTGATAAATGCAGGAAACGCCATTTTACAGAAGAGCCACATGTATGAGGTGCTTGTCAGCCTCCAACATGCAGCCGCAGCGTGGAGCGAACCTCAGCAGGTGACGACACACACTGTGTCCCAGTCTGAGAGAAACAGATTTGAACTTTGTGGACATGTAGAGATGAATTTGTTCTTTAATCGATATGGAGAAGTCGATTATTAAAGAAGTTGTAAAATTTAGAGAGTGTAATATGTAGTAGCTGTTCATCATTGTCAGGAAATCACTGCTGGGAATAATTCTGTTCATATCTTTTCTCTAAATCGCAGTTTTTGGCACCAGCTTTGGTACTTTCTGATATTTTTTCCTTCAGTGGAATTATCACCAGAAATGCTGTAGTACCCCTGGTCCGCCAGTAGGTGGAGTCAAAGTTCACTATAACTACAATAATATTTCAAAGGAAAAAGATCAGCGTGCTAGGCTCAAGATTCACTGAAAATATTTGTAGTTCATGTTTTCTTTCACACAGTTTCATCAGTTTTATTTAAGATTCAACTTGTTTTCAAAGTTCACCAAGTGTGGTTCTTTATTTCATATTTTATTAGCTTAAAAGTCATCCATGATCAGATTCTTTTCCTTCTCTTTTAACGAGCACATTTTTGTCCAGATTTAAGTTTCTTTGCCAAGTTTCTAGTAAAGTTTGAACAATTTTAGCATTTTTGCAATTAAGCCCAGTGAGGATTTTTTTGTTCCCTTCTGCTTAAATCATTCACACAAGAAATTCACACCAGAAATGCAATTTCACAAGGTTTTTTACACTTTGCAATAATTGTTTTTATGGTTCAACTACACTACATGTAGACCTTCCCATGGCCGGTTTAAAGACACCCGTCTTGTTGTAGAGTCATCACGTCGTCAGAATTTGGTTAAAATTGATCGTATATAACTGACTCTCATCCTCAGGAGGAGATGGAGGATGCTGAGAGTCCCATGGAGGAGGAGCCATCACTGAGCTCCGCCCCCGTTAGCGAGGCCGAGCTCGAAAGGCTTGCTGGGGTTTTGGAAGAGCTTCATCACCTGCTGGAGACGGCCCCTCACTGCATGGTGCAGCCCCCTGGGAAAGCGTTCCCAACTACGGCCAGAATAACCGGACCGCCAGAGAGGGACAACCCTTACCCGACCCTGTACAGGTACAGACACCAGCTGCCAAAATTGGATTGTTTCAGTATGATGAATATTTGTAATTTTTGTTAAATTACTGTTTTGTTGTTGAAGCAGTCGGGTGTATAAAGGTGTTCGTGTGAGAGGGACATTTGAAAACATAAAATCTTGTTATATTTTAGTTTTTATGTTGTCATTGCTGCATAATGTACTGTTATTAATGATCGTTATTAATAAGAGTAACAAATTATATATAATATAATGATGAACAAACACTTTTAGTTCATTTGCGTTGTTTTTATCTCCAAAGTGTGATGCTGGAGAAGTTGAAAACTTACCTTGAAAAGTGCTTGAATTCTACCGAGGGGAAATGTGCTTCGAGATGATCTTTGGATAATCTGTGATATTTATTTGCATCGTCTTCAGGTACATGCACGCGTGTCATTTCCTGGAGAGCACAATCGTGGTTCTGTCAGCGGCCGCTGCAGCCGGACACGTCGGGGTCACTCAGGCCATCAAAGAGCTCCTCCGCTTCCTGTCGCTCACGCAGCCCGGTCTGCTCTACCTCCTGGCCCAGGCCGCGCCCACAAACCTCCTGCTGCGTCTGCTGGCGTCGGTGGCAGAGTCTGAGGGCGAGGAGAGCCCGCCGGCGGCAGGGGAGGGGGCCCTCACAGGGCCGGGCTTCGGCGAAGAAGGGTTTTGCGTGTGGCTGATGCAGGCTCTCCACGCGCTGCAAGGCGTGTCCGAACTCATGAGCCACGTGGCTGCAGGGGGCGAAGGAGGGGCGGGCCTGGAGGAAGGGGACAACTCTGAGGTCCTGGCCACGCTCCACGCGCTGTACCTGATGACGTTCACGCAGACGGGCCGCAGCGCCGTGGCTCACGTTCTGAGCCTGGAGAGCAACCTGTCCTGCCTGGTCACTCTGCTGCAGCACCACAGCAAAGAGGCACAGGGGTACGGCTGCGTGCGCCTCAGAGAGGCACCAATCAGGCGAAAGGATCCACCATCCTTGATTAGACTCAGATCAGTGACCAGCTGATTAGGGCTGCAACTGATGATTATTTCAGTAATCGATTAATCAGTTATTCTGACGATTCATCAGTTTATTGGCACATTCTGCAGATCTTTCATTTAGCCACTGAAGCTTATTTTCTAAAAATTTTGTAGAAAATATTGTAGGAATTCTGTGTTGTAGATATTTGAAAAATTCAAATAAACATTTTTTAGATAATAAAATAACAAAACTTTGTCTAGTTTCTAGCAAACTTGAAATAAAACAAAACTACCTGACAAGTAACTTTTGAGCAAGATATAGAAGCTTCTTTTAAGGAAGTAATTCCTTAACATTGATGAAAAAGTTCTTCTATTGGCAGATTATTAAACTTATAACAAGACGTTTTTTCCCACATTATAAGTTAATTTGTCTGCCAATAGAACAAGAACTTTTCCATCAATGTTAAGGAATCATTTACTTAAAACAAGCTTTTATATCTTGCAGAAAAGTCACTTTGAACTCGGTTTGTCTAATTTCAAGTGTAATCGAATGTGTGCAGTCAAAACTGGACTCTTGAATAGTTCTGGTTGGAACATATTTGCAGACAAATAAGGTTTTCTAAAATTTTAAGTGCAAAATATACATCCTTTTGGTTCAGTTTTGAATTAGTTACTGCCCTGACTGTGTTGTTTTTTCAGTAAATTACCTTTTTTAAGTCTGTATTCTACAGCTCAGGATTATTTCATTACTAACCTAGTTGACAATTATTTCAGTCATCAATTAATCCAAATAACCGTTTCATCTCTACAGCTGATCAAATACTGCAATATCCGATTTTGTTAAATATGTTAAATATTAAAACTCTCAGATTTTGGCCTTAAACACATCAACCAACGTCATCCGCTCTGATGTGATTATTTGTGTTTAACAAACAAAACAAAAGTTAAGACATAAATCAGGGTGATGTTGTAATACCTTTGTGTTTTATTGGATTTGAAAATAAGATGTCAACAAAAACAAAAATACCTGCAGCACCGTTTCTGTGTTTGAGTTCTCAGAATAGCAAAACTCAAACTGGGTCACAATTGAAATCCTCGCATCAGATCGTAAAGAAACCAGCCTGATTGGTGCGTCTCTGCTTTACTTTCTCATTGTGTCTTTGAGTCCTTTTAGGTTTAACTTTTCTTGTCTGTTTTTCCTTTTAGTGAGGCCAAATCTCGCAAAGCGGTGACGTACAACTATGCTTGTATGTTGGTGTTAATGGTGGTGCAGACGTCTAATGAGCTGCGGATGATGGAGCAGTATGCTGCTCCGCTGCTCATCGTAGCCAAGGCGGATGACACGAATGCCAAGCTGCAGGGTAAATATCGCCGCTGTTACAGTCGTCTAGTGTTAGAGAAGGTTTTTAGTATCTGATTATCTGCGTTTTTATGTTCTGTAGAGCTTAGTAAGTGGTTGGAGCCTCTGGAGAAACTTCGCTTTGAGATCAGCAGCGTTCCGACTCTCATCAACTACATCAAGCAGGTAAAGGCTTTCACATCGGCGCAACTTTAACTGAAGATGTTTTTGTTTTAATTTGTTTTGAAGGATTTTTACGTTGTGGTTTATCTTGTAATAAAGTACCAAAGTACATAATTTCACTTACAACATCGGGAAAATGTTGTTAAGAGTCAAGTAATCTTCCAGTGGAACAAGTACCTCATTTATTCATCATTAAGGAATTACTGACTTACAAAAGGCTCAAGTATCTTGCTAGAAATTATTTGTAAGATTGTCTTGTTTCAAATATGCTTAGATGTTTACACTAGAAACTTGACCAAAAATACAAAATTGGTAAGATTTTGTGTTTTTGAGGTGAGAGCATTCAAACAAGACATCTGTTTTCAGATTGCATTGTATTTAGTTGGGATTTTGTGTGGTTGAAAAAAATATAAAGTAGAGCAAAATTTTATATTTGTAGACAAAGAAAAACACGATTTTATTTTATTTTTTTTTTGCAAATAAAATCTAAAAGTGTGGCAACCATTTTCATGCAGACGACTTTTTTTCTGACACTCCCAAATAAAATCCAGTGCACCTAAAGACAGAACTGTTGCACAATAATTAACTCGCTTATGTCAAACCAGAACAGTTTTTGTTAGTTCACTCTTTCATTTGCAATAATTGAATGAAATGATTCAGAAACTATATATTGGCTAAAGAAGTGTGAATTCTCATCAATATCCCATTTGTTTGATGTCAGAATGTGGAAAATGTGTTGAACGCCGAGGGAACCGGGCTGGTCACCGCTCTGAGAGTTCTCTATCACATCGCCTGTCCGCCTCCTGCTGTTGAAGGTAGAAAACTAGGAATGTTTTACAGGAGTAAATGTCGCACACAGGTTAATCTACCTTTATGTTTCGTCTGTGCCGTTTGTCAGCAGAGTGACCTCAGTTGTCGCCTCCGTTCTGCAGGTCAGCAGAGGGATCTGAAGTGGAGCCTCGCCGGCGTCCAGCTGTTCTCCGGCGAGGGTCTGGACACGTGCGTGCGCGTCCTCCAGAAGCTGTGCGGCGTGCTGCTGCAGCCGTGGCGCGTTCACGGACACATGGGTCCGACGCCGCAGCGCTGCATGATCCTGAGCGTGTGCATCAGCACGCTCAGGCTGCTGCGCACCATGCTGACGGAGCTGCTCCGCGGCGGGGCCTTCCAGTTCAGAGACACGCGCGTGGCCAACGTTCTGGTGACGCTCCACATGATAGTCTGCTCCATTCCGGCGTCCGGGCGCCTGGACGGCGAGGAGACGAGAGTGCAGGCGCTCATCGTGGACGTGCTGCTCACCTTCACGCAGGGCGTCAGCGAAGAGGTGAGCACGGGTTTCGCACAGGAAGCGAGAAGCTCCTGTCGGTCAGTTTGTTGAGACGAGCGTTCGTGTCTGCAGGTCACTCACACAGAGGAGACTCTGGCCAGCAACACCTGGTCTCTGATGCTCAAGGAAGTCTTGAATTCCTTTTTGAAAGCTCCTGAAGGTTTGTTCTCCGGCCTGACGCTGCTGTCCGAACTCCTGCCTCTTCCTCTGCCGATGCAGAGCACTCAGGTGACTCGCTGACCTCTTCGTCGCCCACTACTTTCATCACACGCCTGCTGACGTCCCCATGTTTCCCTCCACAGGCGTTATCAGTCCAGGACGTTGCTATCGCCTTAAACACCAGGAAGCTGTGGAGCATGCACATCCGGGTCCAGTGGAAGGTCCTGTCGGAGGTGCTGAGGTGTGTGTGCTCCACCAGCTGCCCGCCTCTCCTGACCATGCTGAGGAGGGTCTGCGTCCAGCTGGCTGACCTGTCCTCGCCCACCGCAACGCTCGTCATGAAGACGGTGTTGGAGCTGCTGTCCGAGGAGCTGCAGCCGTGAGTGACGTTTAATTTCAGCGTAAATGTAAAGTGGAAGGAGCAAGGTGTTTTTTCAAAAGTCTTCCCAAATTGTTATCTGAAAAGTGTGGCATGTGTTTGTATTCAGCCTCAGTTGCTCGGAGGAACTTCGATGAAAATTTGATGTAACCAGTTCCCTTCAGAAGTAGAAGTCACCCATTTGGAGATTTATGAAATCGTTGAAAATACTTCAGTTCCAATTAGATGTTTTCAAGGTTTTGAAAGTGGCTGATAAAATTTAAGATGGCCAGTTTTTATACTTTAAGTAATGGGCGACTGTGGCTCTGTGGGTAGTAGTCGTCTTGCAATCAGAAGGTTATGGGTTCGATTCCAGCTTCCTCCTGCCACATGTCGATGTGCCCCTGGGCAAGACACTTAACCCCAAATTGCCTACCGAGCTCCGTATCGGTGTATAAATGTGTGAGTGCGAATGGGTGAATGTGACTCTAGTATAAAGCGCTTTGAGTAGTCAAAAAATGATCGGAAAAAGCGCAATATAAGTTCAGTCCATTTACCATTTAATGCTATTTAAGTTGGAGGATTTGTTTTTGTTAAATTAATGTTTTGTCTGTAGGTCAGCAAATACTTTAAAACACTTGCAACTGTAATTGCAGCAAAAACTGGTTCCACGGAGATTCGAAGTGGGAGGAGCTGAATACAAATTGAAGCCACACTTTTCAGATTTTTATTTGAAAAATTTTTTGAAAACCTTGCTTTGTTTTCCTTCTACTTCCCAGTTACGCTCTAGCTTGTGTTAATCGTTAATCTAGGACAGAAATGTAACGTAGTGAAAAGGTTTAAGACATTTTCAATGTATCGCTGGGCCTCCAGAGACATTTTTGATTTACACTGTAAACGTATGTCAATACCTGCGATTTAACACCTACAGGGCCGAGGGGAAAAGTGTTTGCTGGGGTCAAGTCCTGCGTCTGCTTTCGCTGCTGGACGCTCTGGTGTCCCAGAGGGCTTGCAAGAGCTCCACCCTTCACCTGCTGTCCGGCTCCGTCTCTGGAGACGAGCAGGTGGCAGACCTGTTTCCTCTGCTTCTGTCTCTGCTGGTGCCCCCAGCTGGTCACTCGCTGCAACAGCAGCAGTGCAGTGTGTTAGTGGGGACAATACTGCAGTCACTGTGTGACCAGGTAGGAGGAGCTCCTCTGGAGAAAAAACATAGTTTTCTTTAAGCTAAACTCCCTTCAAATGTCCATCGCTTGTTGGTTTTACCAGGACATTTCTCTGGTGGTGCCGCCACCTGGTGAGGGCTGCGTGTCGGAGGCTGAGCAGCTGGCTAATGCACTTCCAGGCCGAGACATGATATCCTCGGTGTGTAATTCCCTGTTAGAGGTTTTAGGGAATAAAGAGGCCAGCATCCCTCTGCTCCTCACCTGCATCAGGACGTTGACTTTCCTCACAGAGCACGACTACGGAATCTACCACCTCAAAGGGTAAATTTTCAAAGTTTTCCTCTGGTTTTTTCCACGTTTAACCCATTCTTCAGGCTTTGGCATTGTCTTAGATTCATGTTTTCTCCTCTAAATCCCTTCAGCACTTTGAGGAAACATGGTTCAGAGGTGTGTTCGCTGCTGAAAAGGCTGGTGGTTTCCTTCAACAAGGACTCGACGGACCTGATTTCAGCTCTGCTTGACTTTCTGAGGCAAATCCTAAACACGGAAACAACGGTAAATTCAGCTTAAATGACAGAATGAGACCAGTGATGACAATGTAATCACTCTGGGTGCAAAGAGCTGATTTTTCTAGAGCAGACATTAAGTCTGCTTTAGAAAAGTGAATCATCTGGTAACTGAATGTCATACACTGTAAAAACATGAAAGTATTATTGGTCTAGTATTGTTCTATTATTGTTCTACATTAGAAAAAAAAGTTACAAGCAACTTTCCATTAAGATATAGGAGCTTGTTTTGAATAAAAAAAAACTTAATATTGTTGAAAAAATAATGATGGTTCCACTGGCAGATTTTTTTGAAGACATTTTTCCAGATGAGAATATTTCAAATATCCAAAAATAAAGCAACCAAAAACAATACATAAAACAGAAATAAAAAACACTTTCAACCAAAACCATAAATAAAATCAATTATTATGCTTCACTAAGCAGAATTTTGCTTAAAAAAATAATAATCAGAATGGAAATATTTTTAATTTATCATGCAATTAATTGATTCGTTGCTTAATTAAAGTGCACTTAATGTTACAAACAAGGCGTCCTCTGTATCTGCTGATTTTCACAGGCTGCTGATGCTTTGGTAACTTAACTTTCCTATTAAAAACAAATTATTTTAGGGAAGAATAAAAAACATCTTGAAATTCAGACATATTTGCAGTAATCAATCTGAATTGTGAACTTCAATTTGTTTCCAGTGTGCAGAGGAAGGCCAGGGCTCCAGTGAGGAACCCGCCTGTGTTGCTCCACGCTTGCTGTCGAGCTCAGAGATGAAATCTCTGCTGCAGTTTGAAGACTCAGAGTCACATCCGCTAATGGCCTTAGAGAAGCTAATCACGGTATGCATGATGCTGCCACTGTGCAGGCGTATCTTTATAAAGCTCAGCCTGGACTTGATGTGCAAGTTTTCTTGCTCGCTTGTGTTCAGAAATTATGTAAAGAAGACGACTCTCTAGAAACCATGATGGAGAACGTGATTGTCCTGAAGCAGACGCTGGAGACGGCCACAGAAAGTCCTCCGCCATCAGAAACAGAACCCGTTCTGCCCACACCCGAAACGCTGGCAGCCCAGTTCAACCACAGGTCGGTCTCTAGAACTGTGTTCATAAGCATGAAAAAACTGACTCACAAAATGATTAATAAGATGAAAATAATCTTACTTAGCAGTAAAGGTGCTATGTTGATTTCCCCTGCAGGACGGTGTTTATTCTATCAGAAGCTCTGGATGAGCAGCTCAAAGCCCTCTGGTTCTCTCCTTTCCAAACTGATGACATCGAAACAGATCTGGACATGGTGAGTTTGAAATTGGTTCAAAATTTGAAGGTTGATTCAAATCTAACATGTGAACATGTGGATTTGTAAGCCTTCACCATTGGTCCAAAGGCTTTTCTGCCTATTCTGCTCAACACTTTGTTACATTCCTCTTTTTTTATTGATGAGAAACAATTATGTTAGGAATCGATTATTCTGATAATCAGATAAAAAAAATGGGCATATTTTACAGATTTTTCATTTAAGCCTTTTTTATACAATACTAGAAATGCATTGATGCCCAAATAAACAAATAATTCTGTTCCTTTCTTGAATAAAAAAAAATGTTATATTTCCTTAAACGCAATGACAGCCTTCTTTTAGTGAATTTGAACTGGGTGAAGCTGAAACTATACCACTTGAGGAATTTTGACTTAAGACATCTTTAGTGTCTTGTTTGCGTAGTGTTTTTTTATTTTATTAAATCCAAAATGTATAAATATTTTGTAAAGTTTTGGCTTAATTACTGTTGGGAATATGTTGGGGGGTTTTTTTTCACCAATTGTCCTTGTTGAGTCTGTGTTCTCTAGTTAATGAGTAATCAATTACTGAATTGAAGATTATTTCAATAATGGATTAATCACGATTAATATCAGCCATTGAAATAATTTTGCACTGGTATTTAGGTAACTGTACTCTCTCAGGGACATAATTACTAAAGAAACCAGCATGTATAGTATTTTTTTTTTTGCAGTTTTTCTTTTTAATCGTAAGTGACAGAAGCACGTCTCCCCTCTGGGTTTGTTTCTGAACCTTGCTTCAGGTGAAGGTGGATCTGGTCGGCCTGGCTCAGGAGTGCTGTCCGGAGCTGGACCTGAAGGCCGAGCTGGAGCGCTCCTTCCTCTCTGAGCCGTCCTCTCCCGGCCACACGAAGGTCTCCAAAGGTTTTCGACTGGGCAAACACAAACACGAGACGTTCATCACATCCAGGTGCAGCGCCGTCGTACCTCCAGGTGTGGCTGAGTCGGCATCTTTACAGGAAGTTTTAAATCCACGCTTTCTGTGCCTCCCTCTGCAGCGGTAAATCCGACTACATCGAACCTGCTAAAAGAGCCCACATCCTGCCGGCGCCGCGCGGCCGTGGAGGCCGAGGAGGGTTTGGTCAGAACGTCGCCCGGCCCCATGATATTTTCCGCCTGCGCAAACAGAACACTTCCCGCCCTCCCAGTATGCACGTGGACGACTTTGTGGCAGCAGAGTTTAAAGACATTGCTAACCCACTTGGGATTCTGCCTCCCAAACGTCTGCCAAAAAGCGTTCCCAAGCCCCCCACCAGAGGGCTGTTTACTGGCAACAGAGGCAGAGCGGCCTTTCACAGCCAAACTCGCTTTTTCACCCCACCGCAGCCTAAAGGTGTCCTGCTATCAGGTGACGTGTTTATCCGTTTCACCTCTGAGCTTCTCTAGCTGAGACAGTGGAGGGTAACGAACGCCCGTTTCTGGTGCTGCAGGTAACTACGCTCGGAGAGAGGGAGGCCGGGGGTCGTCATGGAGCGGCCAGGTTCCTACTGTGACCCACAGAGGAACCTACAGTGAACCCCGCGGAGGTCAGAGCAACTTCGCCCGAGGACCTCTGCCCTCCCGACAGCTGCCTGCGAGTACGTTCACTGCAAAAACACATTCCTACACAAGCATCTCAGCTAATCATAACATAATTAAGAGGTTATTTTAAACAGTAAAACTCATTTGTTATATAGATTTAACAAACTGAAATGCTATACTTCTAATATAGGTTTAGGAGGTAGATATTATAAGTTTATACTTCCTTCTGCTCTTTTTCTTTCATGATTTTGTTTAGTTGTTACATGAACTATTTATATTTAATTCGTGAATGAAATAAACATTTTATTAAAGTTTTAATTCATTTCATATATTTATTTGAACAAAGTTAAAAAGCAACACATGCATATCTTAAATAGGGAACCCACACCAATGGACTGATACGTTTGTAAAGTCATTCAATAAAGAGTTTATTAGATTAAAATTAGTTCCAATCGATTAATAGCGGACAGACATTTCATTGTTGTAGTTTGACCGCCATCCAGAAGAGGGCGCCACTGCTCATCTTTATCAAGTTGAACAGGAATTAAAGATGGCGGCCATACAAAAGACGGGGAAGATTAAACGTACTCGTGTTTATTGTTCAAACGGAGTCCGCTTTGGGAGGCAAAATGTTTGTTTTGAAACATAAACTCTGGAGAAGCTCCTTAGGTTTCACGTCAATAGCGCTCATTCACCACATTCACACACTCTAAGACCCATTTGTTGTTTTTTTTTAATGTTTCCGCCCTACAGGTGCTTATCGGCTGGCCATTCGGGATCGAGCCCCGCGGGGCCGGGGAGGTACGGGACTGTCGTGGCTCGGTGCAGGAGGAGGCGCCGGGGCCGCAGGAGGAGGAGGGGGAGGAGGAGGACGGGGGTCACAGGGGAGCAAGTTCAGTGGCGGGGGAGGCAGTGGAGGTGGGAGGGGCAGACATGTCCGCTCTTTCACCAGGTAAATCCACCTGGGCAGTGACTTCAGCCTCTCGTGGGCTACAAACGGACCAATCAGGACTCATGTTTGCCATCTCCATGGAAACGTCTTGGCGTCACAACGACTTCGTTGAGATGTTTTTTTTTTGTTTTGTTACAGAATAAAGTTGGCAGTGACTGAGTGTGTGTTTTATCCAAAATAAAAAACGGATAAACTGGCTAAGACTGAACAAAATGAAATGTTCAGAAGCACTTATTCGCAATTTCATCCAGTTCAAACTTGTAACGTGAAAAATAAGGAGATAAAAATGACTTAACACCGGAGAATTAGAAATCAAAGCAGAAAAAATATTTAAATCCATCCTTATTGGATTTTAATATAAAACAAAAATCATGGATGTTAATCTGTTTCATTTTCTACAAGTAATATAGATTAAACAATTGTTTCATTTAAATTATTTAGTCACATTTTTAAAATCTTCATTGTTAGACAACAGAAATCTGGCAAAAAGTGTGTTTCCATTCAATCTGTTTGGCACAAAAGCAGAAAAAAATTGTGATTGCAGCTGACAGGAAGGAAGCTTTTGTATGCAAATGGCCAAATTTAACCATTAAACACGAAAGATGAGAATTCAAGGTTATTGTGGACTGAAGAGAAATCATGAATTGATGGATATTTGAAGATGAATAAACTGCTTTGGACAATAAAAGTGGGAAGATAATTGTATTCCTGGTACTTCATAAGAGATCTTGAAACATACAAACAGGTTGCATTTCATTCAGCTTTATTTGACTAATTTCCTCTCAAATTGCTTGTCAGAGCAATGGCTACAAACTCAAATGTGTGTCTGGATGCTGGATTAACATGGATTGAGCTCACTCCCTTCCTGAAATGACTGTCATAGTATAACTAAATAAATATTAATGAACATTCCTAGGTAATTTATAAACCAAACCCAAAACAATGAATCATTCGCAATATTGTTCCATAAGTCCATAATCGTTTACTTAGAATGAATAACCAATGATTTTCTACACCATCCAAAATTATTGTAGTTTTACTCAAATCGAATCATACATCTGCTGTAACGTGATTAATTCATCACATTTGAAACTTTTATTTACCAAATCTTTACATTTCAACATGGTTAATGATTAATAAACTGAATAAATGGTTCCAATATGACTGTTCCGTTTCCAGTCCCTGTAGGACTAGAGGTATGAAGACGAAGCAACGATGTCAAAAGTCAATCGTTTTGTTTTTTTAACCAATAATTTATGAAAATTAGCTCACAGTACAAAAGCCGTGTATTTTAATTTCTGCTGGAACTTGCAAATAAAAAAAAAACATAAGCCATCTTCAGTTCCAGTGGGTTCAGATGACTGTCACCTCGCGGCTCTTCTTCTTGATGCAGTCCAGGGTCAGACTCCGGGTGCCGCCCTTACGGACTCCTTCCCCAAGCTGAGGTGAAGCGGGAGGGCCTGCGGCACAGGGAGCCTGAGCTGCGTGCAGAGACAGGCAGGAGGCGTGCAACGAGGCCGACTGCTGGTCTCCTGCAGGCTGATGATCCCTGGCTGCCTGCTCAGCCGGAGGCTGACTCCTGGTCGGCTGGATGTCTCTGAGGAGCTCCAGCAGCTCTCTCTTCTCCAGCTCTGCCTCTGCCAGTTCCTGCCTCCTCAGACGCTCTGCTCCCAGCAGGGCACGCATGTCGCACATCACACGGGACAACTGACCCTGCAGGAAAAAAAAAATATCATCCCATCAGACACATCTGTGAATAAATCACTCTGCTTCAAAAAGAACCGTTTCAACCTGAAACCTCTAGAGAAATAAGAGAGAAATCTCTATGTACTGTAGTTAATGTTAGGGATGCAAACAATTCAATATCGATAAGGTCAATCAACTTTAGATTAACTCATTCATCAATGACTTGAATCCTTAAGTCTTGTGCACTTCAGTATTTCACCTTGAGCTCCTCCACTTCACTCTTCAGCTGCGACTCTTTCTGCACCATGTGTCTCCTCTGGGAGTCCAGCCGAGACTCCATCTCTCGTCTCACCTCCTCCACCTTGCACAGCATCTCTGCCCTGCCAAAACCAACCAACCAAACAACAACAAAGTGACAAGATCAGAAGGGACGCTGAAGCATAGTTGTGATGTGACAAAATGTGGAAAAGTTCTGGGGCGAGGACACAAACCTCATCATGTCCACCTCCAAGCGCAGCTCTGCCACACAGTTGTGCTGCGATTGATCGATGGAGTGGAGAGTGTGACCACAGCCGTTGGGACACTCTCTGCTGCGGAAGTTGCATTCGGACAGGTGGGCCTCCAAACCTCGCCTCTCCACCTGCACCGGGCAACCTGAGAGGAGAACGCCACTGAAATCCCCAGTAAATCCCCAGCTGCATGAAGACTTTGTAACATATCTGAAGTTTTGCTTCATTTTAAGGGTTGAGTTTTGTTTGCAGACAAGAGTTTGTAGAAAGGCCTATAGTGGCAAGAGTAAACAAAAAAGTAGAAAGTGTGAGACTGTCAAATATTGATCCCTTTGTCAGTCTATTTCTGCTTTACTTATCTGTATTCAATGATCATTTTGTAATATTTACTGGAAAATCAAATACATGCTTTCTTTTTTGTGTGATCAGTTTTGATCTTAAATGTACATATTCATCATGGGCATTTATATCTTTATTTTGGATTTTTAATGACCCATTTGAGCCAAATAAATGATCAACATGTGAATTTATCAAACTATCAACATAACATCAACAGATTTTAAAACTAAAACCTCATGGTGGAGTTGGAAATAAGTGACTAAAATCTTGAATAAAGCAAATATTTTAAACCTCAAAACAAGATTTGTTCATTTTCAAAATGTAAATGAGAAGAAATAGAGCAACCAAAACACATTTTATCTTTCAGACTTAACACTTAGCACTACTTTGATGAAAGATTTGACAATTTCTGAAACATGGTGAACATTGACAAAAAAGAATGCAAGCTAAAGATGGAAGAACTTCTAAAATCGTGTAACAAGATAGGGAGTAACACTTTACTGGATGAAGAAGAAAATAATTAATGCAAAATTTCTCAGTTCCAACCACTTAAAAAGTAGAATGCTTGTGATAAGCATCTAGTTATGTTTAAAATCTGCAAACTCCACAGCAATCAGACAGAAGCAGAAATAGCTGATGCAATTTCCATAGAACTGCAAAAAAAAAAAAAAAAATCACACTGCATGTTCACACTTTATCACTGTACCTACCACAACGGTAGCAAATGTACTCTCCACCTGACAATGACATGTTCACAGTGACATCATCATGGGTTAAAAAGTACATATTTTATATGCATTAAGGTTTATCAAATAAATATAGATCCCAGAAAAACTTTGTGTGTGGTCTCTGGGGGGGAGGGGGTCAGCGCCATGACAACAAACGAGCCACCTGTTCTTCAGTTTGTGGTTTCATGTTACCTTTGTTGCCTACACTTCCATGACGATAACCACTTAACTTTACAGCAGGTGATATAAATTGAAACAATGAAAAAATAAATCACCTAGCACAGGCCTGGCCTCAGCTAGGAAGTGTTTTTTTCTTTCTTACCTGTGTTGGAGCAGGCTATGAAGGCGAACTCGCACTCATCCTCATGTGAGTGGAGGCTCTCCAGGGAGCAGACCACCTCACACCCCTGCCCTGCGTTCACACAGCGGATCTGCAGCCGGTTCAGGTCGTTACGCATGTACCTGCCATTAAACAACAGGCAGAACCTCCCAGATATGCACGACACCTACAAGCAGTTTAAACTCAGGGAGTGATTTGGGGTGATGGGTGGGGCTGCGGGGACCCACCTGTACAGCGGCCTGAGACTGCTCACATCCAGGGGCAGCCTGTCTTCAGGACAGGAGTGGTGATGGAGCAGCCAGCTGCTGATGCAGGCGCTGCAGTAAGCATGTTCACACGGCGCCTGGAGGGGGCGCTCTAGCACGTCTCGACACACACAGCAGAGCAGACCGTCGTTGACGTAGCCCACAAACCTCTCCAGATCAAAGCCCATCCTGCAGCTTCAGAGGTCACACAGGTCATGCACTGCAACAAGAACAACAACAAAAAAGCTGGGAAGGAAATCCACTCATGTTTTTCCTCTCACTAAAACATTATCCTACCTGAAAGGTTAATCTTAACTTCATCCAACTCTTCCTTCTTCTTCTCTTCTTTGGTGTTTGACTTCACATGCACCTGCACAGGGAACCTTCCCTCTTCTCTTGTTGCTGCATGCTTTCCTCCTTCATCCCCTCTCTTCACTCCATCCAGATCCAGGTGAGGGTCTCCTCTCCTGCAAAGCCCTGCCCTGCCTTTTGAGCGTGCGTCTCTGTGGGGATGTATCCCTGACAACAGCCAGACAGCTGTTAGATGAGATCAGATGAGGCAGAATTACAGCAACAGAAAAACTCAGTCGAGAAGAGAGAAACGGATGCAGGATGTCTCACTTACTGCCTAAGAATTAAAGCCGTGTTGGGACATAGCCATTAGAGATCATTGCCGGTTCTGTCTCTCTTTAATGACCTGCCGCGTCCCGAGGTTTCTCTCTTTCTGTCCGTCTCTGAATGTGGGATTAACATGGATTACACTCTCTCCCTCTCTGATTGGATTAAAGAGCACACAACATCAGATGACACAAAACACACCAGGACAGGGATCAGAGGTCATCACCCCTCTTATAGGTTAGACTCAACAGAGAAATAGTAAAAGAGCAAAAGAGTAAAAGAGTAAAAATGTGAAATAAGCCGTTTCTTACTTAAATGTATCTCAAATGTTAAAGAACCTAGATGTGTTGAGAGAACACAAAATACATCCATCAATGATAGAAAATAGTTAACAGCTACAGAACTGGGCTTAACAGAATGTTTACTTTTACAGTAAGAAGTTAGTTTCCTTATAAACAACTGTATAATTATTATTCAAAATGTATAAATGCTCAATGCAGGGTTTCACAAAATTATAAGTAAGTGAGCAAAAAAGAAGAAACTAACCAAAAATCAAGTTGTCCATTAAGCCTTTTGAGTAAATGTGTCTAGGGATTTGGATGCGCATTTTATTCTAAATTAAACATTGGTCCCTCAGGCAATTAGAGTTCAGAAAGAACCACCATCAATTAATAAATAAACAAATAAAACTTTGTGATAATACCTGTATACGTCACTAGTCCACAGACACTCATACCCACATTAAGGAACTTTAGAGACCAAAAAACCCCAAACATTAAATGACTTTGAGCAGATGGAGAAAACTAAAGAATATTCAAATATTTATATGTAAACACTTACTTTGTTGCCCACGGAAGTCTAATAAATAGTGGTGTGATGTAAACACGGATCTAATCGAAAGCTAATATGTCAATTTTAAACATATTAAGCATTTAAAAATATATTTTTAAACAGAAAATAATCATAAAACCCCGTCAACGAGGTTCCGACCCCGCCACTGTGGTGACGTTAAAACCAAACACACCCTTTTCATTTTGGCCACGCCTTCCGGTAGCGTTAAACCAATCAGATTCTTTCCGCTGTTCCGCGGGAGAAACGACAGGAACGAGTCCAGTTGTAACTCGTAGCTGGTTGAGTTTCGGCTTTTATATGCTGTAATATAACTTTAATCTCATCAAGGTATGTACAAGGCGTCGACTAAGATCGTTTTATGCCCGAGTTTAGACTCTTTTAACTCTTTCAGCAACTGTTATTCTATAGCTTTTTGGCTAGTTTACTAACCTGTCGCACCGATTAAACAGGTTGTCGCCTTGACCTTCTCCTGATAGATGGGTCAAGAGAGTAATGGCACTTATTTGTTAAGACAAACTGCAGATTATGTAAAAAAAAACAACCTGTTAGCTAGGTGTTTAGCATCTGATGCTAAACACCATCAGATGTATGTTTGAGGTTGTTAGCTTGGTGGAATGAAATGTGTAAATAAACATTAGTTGAATACTAACAGCATAGTAAAGGTGGTGATAGCTATAAGAATATTAATCCCACAGCCTTCCAAGGTGCAAAATGGCTTCCAGTTTTGTTTACACTCAGCATAAGATATTTCTCATAGGAGAAATTAAATGATTATTAAATTAAACCACTTACAAAATTCACTAAGTTGTAATTAGTTTTAGTCCACAACAAGAGCAAATGCAGAATATTAGATAACTACTCGATCATGTAATGATTTTATAAGTTTGCCTATATTACAGTTTTTGTGTTTCTGCTTGAAGGATGCGTCGCTCAGGAGCTCCCAGTCAGCTTCTGGGTAATGCTGTGAAAAAACCTCGCTTTGTGCCACCAGGAGGATCTGCTTCATGCCCTGTAGCAGAATCAAAGCCTCTAGCCCCTAAACTTGGCTCGGGAAATGCTCTGGATAAAGTAAGTTTGTCCTAAAGGTTTGTTCCTGAGATGCTATGATGGAAAACACATTTTCAAATATTGGTGCATTACGTATTTTTGCTCTCGAATTCATATCTTGCAGGTCCAGAGAAGTCTTTCAGCAGCCGTTGTGAATAAATCAACCGGCAGTGTTCAGGGTCAAACAGGTCAGGCTGCTTCAGGTTTGTCCAAGGTGCTGGCCCGTGTTCTCACTGCAACAGAGAGTAAAGAAAATGAGGACGACACAAAATATGAAGACTGTGCAGAGGGCATGAATGTTTCTGGTGAGGAAACTCTTATTGATCTGGTTTTGTTTGTTTTCTTCATTTTTTAAAAAACTCTTTTGTATGTTGAAAACGGCAGAAACATATTTAGCTTGGAAATTGCCCTAGAATGACATTTGCAGGGGATTGGCACTGCAAAAATAAACTGGACTAAAAGAAGATATTCTTTGAAAGCTTAATTAAATGCAGTGATTAGAAATAGAAAGACTTGTACAGATTAAAAGTTACAGATTTGTAATTGTTTTCGACCAGTTTTGAGATAAAATGTTGGCTGCCGTTAAGAGTTGCACCAGGAGACAAATCTAACCATTTTAAGTAATTGGTTGTTGCCCTCATATCACCAGCATGTTTCACTATGTGCAAAGAAAAAAGGTATGGAAGTTTAGAATTTACACATTTGCAACAGAGTGCAGCAAATTAGTTTAGTTATCTGGTAGATACCCTCTCGATTTACGGTGGTGTTTCAGATTTGACCCACCAGGTGGAGGCAATGAGGCAACAGTGGATTTTCTGGAGAGATTATCTGGTTTCCAGTCTGTGGGGTTCCCCAGAATCCCCAGGAGCATCAGGAGGAGGTGACTAAACAGAGCTGGGGTATGAATACCTGCTAAGATTACAGCTCTGTGATTAATGTGTAAGATAGAAAAACAACAGAGTAGTACGAATTTAGGCAGGAAGACTTGAAGAAGAAGGTTCTTTTTAAAAATGATCCCTTAAAAAAGAACCTAAATGTCAGTCTTCATTTCTGCTTGAAAGTGTTTTACCTTTTGCCTCCTTAGTTGGGTCCTTTCTGCCCTCCCACTTTTGCATAGTGAAGAATGGCAACATGATAAACCCTGAAGTAGAAAGTTCACTGTTACGACGCTCTATGTTGTGTGTGGACATTTGATCTCTAATATTACATGTGATTAAATCCATGTGGCTGCACAGTGGCGCAGTTGGTAGAGCTGTTGCCTTGCAGCAAGAAGGTTCTGGGTTCGATTCCCGGCCCCGGCCTTTCTGCATGGAGTTTGCATGTTCTCCCTGTGCATGGTGGGCTTTCTCCGGGTACTCCGGTTTCCTCCCACAGTCCAAAAACATGACTGTCAGGTTAATTGGTCTGTCTAAATTGCCCCTAGGTGTGAGTGTGTGTGTGCATGGTTGTTTGTCCTGTGTGTCTCTGTGTTGCCCTGCGACAGACTGGCGACCTGTCCAGGGCGTACCCCGCCTCTCGCCCGGAACGCCAGCTGGAGATAGGCACCAGCACCTCCCGACCCCATTAAGGGACAAGGGTGTAGGAAAATGGATGGATGGATTAAATCCATGTTGGTGCAAGATAAGGTAATTTTATTTATATAGCACATTTTCAGCAGCAAGGCAATTCAAAGTGCTTTACATGAATTATTATTATTACATGAAAGGTGGTGCAAATCTGTCACATAAAATTTGTTCCTACTAGCTGGTAGATTATAAAGCTCCTATGGAGTCTGCATACATATTTTTCAGATGTGGACAAGTATGTGAAAAGTAAATGGAGTGTGGGGAAAATATTGTTTTTCTAGATTTGATTCCCTTTACTATTTTATAAAATCTAATTCCATCCCAAAATTTATCATGAATTCATATTGAATTTATGTGTTGGTACTTTTAAAGACATGACTAAATGTGATCCGGGATCATAAAATCATTTTCACAGTTTCTGAAATGAATAATTGTTAACTCTTTGTGAGACTTTTGGTTCTGATCCAACAAACTAATAAAAAAACTAATATCCATATTATAATTCAAGACTGGAATTTGATGAAAGAACTTGCAGTGTCTTTTTGGCACCAACATGCCGGACAATCATTTCAGAAATGACTGTATTCTCAATGAAGAGAATAATATATACAATATGATGTTGATGAATGCAGTGGAAATGCAGACAGTTTATTATACAAGCCTGACCTTTGAACCTTTAAGATTAAACTTTACTGACATCTTGGATCCAGACAGAGATGATCTGATAGAGCAGATTGTTCAGCTTTCATCCGAGTGCCGTCATTTTCAAAAAATGTAGAATAAAAAATATTATCTATGAATATTTTTGTGCACAAATAGAAAAATGATCCTGAGATCATTTCCTTACTCATTTTTTGCCAAAAGTATATTGCCAAAATCACTTTTAGCAAATAAGTAACTAAAAATAAAAACATTGGCCATTATGTTATTTTTAAGAATGTGACGAAGTAAAAGTTTATCCGTGTTATTGGATATACATTTTTGAGCTTTAATAGAATATTTGTGTCTGCACATCTACACATTCACATGCCGGTCACATACGCTGTTAAATGTTGGATATTGTTGCGTTTTTTATTTTATTTTATTGTATTGCTTTTGTAGCATCTGGCTGCACATACACTAATGACTTCAGCGCAAAGCTCTGCCTTATTTTTATTATTTTTTGTTGCCTGTTTGCTTCTGTTTCACCGTGGATGCCGTCCGCAGTCACAACAAAAGCGCTTTTCACCGTCCATGGCTGGCGGGGGGCGGGGGGGGGAGGTTTGGGTCAGATCAGGACGGTTTCCAGCATCTCCTCCTCTCGTAAAAAACAAAAACACGCCGTGGACACGCGCGCTTCCGCCAGGTCGGCACGGGCTGTTGCGCGCGCGCGCTCCGAGCACGTGCTTTGATCCGTGGAACAGGTGTTGAGTTTTGGTGCGTTTTTCGAGCGAGGCTGTTTGGAGCAGAACAGAAAGCGCGGCTTGTTGGAGCATGCGCAGTCGGCCCACTCCCCTCCCCCCCCCCCCCCCCCCCCGCTCCTGTAGTTAAGCCAGCGCTACTTCCAAATCTTCCCTCTCTTTAGAGAGACAGAGCCCTAACCCCGCTGCTGCCTCCAATGTTGCGTTTAAAAACACGTCCCCCATGTCTCCGTGGAAAGCCGCAGCTGCTGTCGTTTTTATTTAAAGCAGTCCAGACAGCGTGGCTGTGCTGCTGCTGCTGCTGCTGCTGCTGCTGCTGCGCTTGGTTTGGGGTTTACACCAGACCGAGCTGTAAGTAGGTCGGGCTGGGCTTAAGCGGCTTAACTACGTCAGCCTAAGCTGAGAGGAATTCATCCAAAGCCTTCCGCTGGTAGGCGGGGGCCTAAACGAGGCTGGCCTAGTTAAGCCTGATTCTTATTGTGTGCAGCACAGCCAGTTTTTATTGTGCAACGTAGCCAGTGAGAGAACCCAGGACCAGAGTGTGAATCCATGCACTTCTTAGTCAAACCTAACAAGGGTTGATCTGGAGGAGAAGAGAAGGGAAATGAGGCATAAATGAGTGTTAGGCCAGTGTGTGACCGGGGACCAAGAGAGAGGACGGCAAAGCAGAGTGGGGAGCCACAACTCTGAGATTGGGGAGCAGTTTTAGGCCTGGTTTGGTCCGCCTCAGTCTGCTATGCCATAAGATGGCCTCCAACTCTGTGTTCATGTCCAGCATGGTGGGGAAAGCGCGCTCTTCCAACTTCACCCTCTCCGAGAAGCTGGACCTGCTGAAGCTGGTCCGCCCTCACATCCGCATCCTGGAGGAGCACACCAACAAGCACGCCGTCATCGTGGACAAGAACAAGTGCTGGGACACGGTGGCGGAGCAGTACAACGCTCTGGGAGGGGACAGACCCCACCGCACCGCCCAGGGCCTCAGAACCCTCTACAAGAGGCTGAAGGAGTCGGCCAAGCAGGAAGTGATGCAGCGGAGACACGCCCAGCCCGAGTACAGAGGGAGCATCTCTGAGCCGACCAGGAGGATTATGGAGATGATCCCTCACTTGTTCCAACACGTGCCCATCCACGAGAAGGACCAGGCGCTGCGCAGGTACGGTCCGACTTACACCTGAGCCCTGCAAACGCTTCATCCTCCCATCCATCACGACGGACATTAAAAAACAAACAAACTTTTAAACAGTAAAACTAATTGGCTTTTTAGCTCCAGCATTTTCTCAGTTAATGGTTTCGTTAGCAAAACATGAAACATTATTATTTGATCCCATATGAAATGGGAAAAATCCTTAACTTTACAATTTGGAGAAATGCTCAGTCATTTAACAATAAACTTCATCACCTGTGAGAAGAGTTGTGCAGAGTATCCAAACATTGCGCAGAAGTAAGAATAGCACTGTTCCAACATGTTTTTACTCAAGTAAAAGTAAAAAGTAGCAATCCAAGAAATTACTCAGGATTATGGAATAATATTAGTTCTTATTTTTTATTTGAACACAAAAAACATCAGACATACACACCTATGTCAATGCATCATTTATTCTGTAATAAATGATGCAAAATGATAAATTGTCCCAGATTTTCAAGTAATATAATTTTAATGGCAAAAAAATGCAAGAACACATGCTCAAATATCAATAAACTTTAATTTCTAATTAAAATTTAACACTGGAACTGGAAAACTATTTAATCATTCAAAATAAGCAAACAAAAACAACAGAAATGATCAATTAAATGAATTATAAATTCTCTGTAAACAGTTATCCTAAAAAAAAAAAACAACCTCCGGATAGCTCAGACTGGAGCACCAAACTGAAGACTTGTCACACAGTCTGTAGAAAGAGAAAAACAATACATCATGCAAATGGAAATTATTGAACTTGTTTTAATTTATCATGATATTACTTCATTTATTGCTTATTACAACAGGCTTAACAAAAGCAAAGGATAATTTGACTAATCAATCAAGATTTCAATTTTTTGTAAAACCTTTGTATATATTCTCGTAAAATGTGTTAAATTCTCTCAAATTAAATAACACATCATGTCGTAAACCCACATCGTCATTGACGGACATTTATCAGACTTCCAGTGTAGCAATGAAGAACATCTAGCAATTCAATATATAAATGCTTTATTATCCTGCTGAGCAGAGTTTAATACTAAAGATGAGTTTTTTTAACCAACTTTTAAAACTGGTTTGCGTCTCTTTGCTGTTCGCAGGTTAATATACAACAAGCACACATCTCCCATTGAGCATCCTGGCAGCAGCTCCTCTCTGGCTGGACTCCAGGATTATGCAGCACCTGTACCAAGCATCGCGCCCGAGGCGGACAAGCTGGACCCTGAAGAGGACGTGAAACCACCGCCAGACCTCCCCGTCATCACCTCGCACGCCGTTCCAGTGCTGGACGGGTTTCAAGAGCCAGACGGGGAGCAGGACTTGACCAGCTCCCACAATTACCAGGCGTCCTTGTCTCCTGCTTCTTCCTCGTTAACATCGCCCTCTCTGCCTCGCCGCTGCCCTTGAGCCACGAATTCTACCCAAACGACGTCTACCCTCGCCACGAGGCGGACAGGTTTCGTCCTCTGCACCTTGCCAAGGAGGAGCACGATCTGGTGTTGGCCAATCACAGGAAGGTTTCCCTGTACCTGGAGGAGAAGAGAGAGGGCCTGAAGAGGAAGCAGGAGCTGGAGGAGGAGCTGCTGAGAGCCAAGATCAAAGTGGAGAAACTAAAAGCTGCCCGACTGAGACACGGACTGCCTATTCCTCTGTAGCAACAAGCGGCAAGCACATACTCTGGGTTGCAAATGTGCTCACATCCCTGCAGCTTTTTCCCACTTCCATAAGCTTCAGTGTATTTTATTGTGACTTTATGTCATAAAAAGTAGTGCAAAAAATTACAACTTGTATATTTATATTTAGATTGTATATTTATCTGCTTTATGAAAAAAAGTCTATTCGGTTTTTAATTTTTGTTAGTCTGCAACCTTGGCTCTGGAGCCATAAGTGGCTCTTCCACAATAACTTTGACAAAAAATTACAAAGAACCAGACAGTTAATATTTTTAAATGCAGATTTAATATCAAACGCAGGTTTTTAGCCTTTTCAAAAAAAAAAAAATCCTGCAATATTTGCACTAAATTTTCACAATGACAAAAAATGCTGTAAAGAACTTTCACCTGCTTTGCTCCTGAACTGTGCTATTAAATGACCTTCATTGATAAAAATACCAGTAATATGTTTTTATATCTGTTTTCTTAACATTAGTTTAGAATGTGTGATTTAAAAAAAATCAATCCTATTTTATGCTTATATTATTATTAAATCCTAAAAATGTAAATAATACCACTTCTATAATATGACAAGAAATTTTCTAAAGTAGATATTTGTCTAAAAAGTTCAAAATGACTCCAAATGAGTTTTTATTGGATGTCTTGACGCCAAAATGGTTCTTTAGGTTGTAAAGTTTGCAGAGTTTGATCTGTTCCTTAAAATCACAATAAAATACACTGAAGCTCGAGGATGTAACGTCACTAAATATGGAAAAGTTTCCCGGTTCTGACTATTTTTACAAGACTCTGTGAGTGTGTGTGTGCATATGTGTGTGCGTGCGTTTGTGTGTGATGGTGGATGTGACACAAGTGCTTCCGATGAATCGATTCATGCTTGACAGCATTTTTAGGATCTGAATTACTTTTGGAAACGTAGTGCCTCATCCGTACCTACCGCATGTGATTATCCTCCTGTTTTTAGGGGATACGCTGCAGTCGGTTACCGTTTATGCTGATCGGTGTTGAACGTTGTCTTCATTACTCATGGAAGAGGCGACAAGACACTGTGATTGTGCGAAGTGAAAAACAATGTCTTCATCTGAAACTGGGTTGTAGCTGTGGGTTTGTTAGGATAGCGTTAATATTCTTTATTAACCAAGATTATTAGGATTGCTGTTGCAATGTAACTGTAAGTAGTTGGACAGTCTGGACAAATCTTGTCAGTCTGAAATGAAAAAAATCCCCCCCTTCTGTGGAATTTGAGGTATTAAGAAGTAATAAACATTAAAGGCGATTTATTTTTTAGGTTCTTGGAAAACTGGATAATGTTTTTATATATCAGCTTAAAAAAAGATAGGTCACCATAAAAGAACATGTCTAAAAGTGTTTCTAAATCATAATTGTGATGCAACATACATTTTGAAAAGCCTTATGATCTGATGAAGTGATGTGAGGTAAAAATATGCGACAGTTGGGGGAATCTCTGGCTGAGTTGATGGCCCTCTCATATACAAAAGAAGAAGAGGGATTTTTGTATGCATATATACATGTATATATGCTCCTGTTCAATGTGAATTTGTTGCTGGTTGTTCCGTAATGTTTGTTTACCAGTTTGTCCTCATGTTCATTGGTTTCTATTAAAGGGCATTGATTAAATAGCTGGTCTCTCCTTTTATTCTTAAACAGTTTCTACACATTTTTATTCCAAAACACGTTTTTAATGAATTGCTGCTGAGAGCAGGGGATCGCTCTGCTCCAAGTCAAGGCTTGATGCGCCCTCTATTGGTGGCTTGTTTGTTTGCATCTTCAAGGATTTTCCAGCCTTTTGCTTTTCTTTCTCTAGCAGGAGGAGTAGATGGAGGCCCCCAGTGGACCCACGCGTCTCCTCAAACCCCTCAGCCTCCTGCAGATTCACCTCATGTCTCTGGAGCTGCAGGCCCGGACGGAGTCCGATACTTCAGTGTGGTCTGGTGTAAAGCCAGCAAGAAGAAACACAAGCGCTGGGAGGGAGACGCCGTGCTGGTTGCCAGAGGGCGAACAGTCGTACTCAAAGACATGGAGGGGAAGGATATTGGAAAGGGTGAGCCTTAAGGACATTTACTGTATTCAGTAGAGAGAACGCAAGTTAAAGTGAGTGATGAAGTTTTATATATTGTGCAAAAAAAACAAAAAAACTATTGTGGTTCATTTGAATTTAACAGCAGAAGACTACTTGTTTAAAAGTACCTCACATCACTTTCAGTATCTTTTGGGAAATAAGTTTCCTTGTAAAAATATACATGTGCATAGGACTGTAACAATCGTTTTGTTGGAGGATAAATTGTCCCAGAAATTATTGCGATAACCAATAATCTTATTACCTGCATCGTTATATTTTCAACTAATATAGTGACGATGGCATTTTAATGCATGTTTGCCCTCTCAAAGACTAATAAACTTTAATTTTGTACACAACACTCCACACTAGGAAGTGGGAGAAATTTTAAGCATCTAAAATATAGCCCAACTGCCAAAAACAACAAATGAAAAGCCATTAAAATCCACACACAGTCAAAACCATGAATAAAATGGATTATTAAGTCGATGTAAAGTTTTACTTCTGCTTCATAACATAAAATAGAAGTGTTGATTTCAGGTGTTGTGACACGATCACGTAGTTTTGCAGGAAACAATTTGATCTTCACAGGATGTTTGTGTCACAGGTAGTGGCTACAAGGTGTCAGAGCTGGCCTCGCTGTCTGAGGGAGAGACGCTGATGATTGGAGGGAAGGAGATAGAGGTGATGGGCATCGTCTCTGCTGAGGACTTTGCCAAAGGTCGTTGTTTCCAGGACGTTCAAACTGATCAAGAGGAGCTGCACGCTAAGGCTGCTCCGCCTCCTCCTCGCCGCTTCAACCCCAAACCTTTCTGCCCCCCAACAACGTTGGGCAGAGCAGGACATCCAGAAAATAAACCACAAGCGGAGCAAACCAGCAAACCTCGTCATAACCCGCTAGCTCCAGGCATGTAGGATAAATGTAACTTTCATAATGCCACGAAAAGATGGTTTTGTTGGTCCACAGATCGTAAGGGAATTTTGTGAGACTCCATGTCTTGTCACAGATAGGAAGTATGTTCATAATGTTCATAATTTATGTTGCGACCTGCTGATTAAAGCATTTATGTGTAGAACATTGATGCTGGATTGCATTTTCATGCTTTACAGTCTGCTAACATGCTTAATGCTTGACCTACAGTCTGTGAATTAAAGTTCTGATATGATTATCGACTGAATTAATCAGATAATTGATCTGTTGCTACATCAGCAATAATTATTCATCAATGCTGACTGAGCATCTTCTTAGTCTTTCATATGACTTGGCATCATTAAAGCCCGGTCATTTCTACATTTGTGTAACACTGTTTTTTGTTGTTGTTTTTTTTGCAGTTGCACATTTATGTAGTTCATTAGCATTTCAAATGAAGATGCTAACGCCATGAAAGTTTTTGACTCGTTCAAAATGGTGGAGATCAAATTTGATGTTAACCCTCCTGTTATGTTGCGGATCAAATTGACCCTTTTTAAAGTTTAAAAATGTTTTAAAAATAGTTGGAAGTACTTTTTTTGCATGAAACATTTTCTATTTGTCTCAATATGTACACTCTACATATAAATTGAAAATGGTTCATTTTACACGTTTGGACTATTATTTACTTAAGTTTTTCTTCATGCGCTTCTGAAATGTCGGACAGATGTGTAATGTTATGATGGGGGTCTTTAGACTGTGGGGTTCTCATTTTGAAAACTTGTTTTCATAGGCGCCTTAGTGATGCCCCGCCCCTCTTCCAACCACCAGTGGCTTCATAACAAGTCAGGCTTTCCTGTGGTCGACGTCGTTGTTGACCCACACCTCACCACCCACCTGCGACCCCACCAGAGGGAGGGCATCCTCTTCCTCTACGAGTGTGTTATGGGCATGAGGTAGGAGTAATGTTCCTCATGTCAATTCCTAAGAAATCTCTACCTGAAATCTGGAGAAGGGACCTATTTTACAAAATTTACATTTTGCACAATTTTTATATTTCCATTTTGGGTTTTGACTGCTTCTAGTTGTTTAAAAACCCACCCAGCTGTTTTTTTGGCAGTACGTTCATGACGTTTTGGTGTCTGGGAAATGAGCCGTTTCAAAAGGTTTCCGATTGCGAAGTCACTGTGTCGTTACCTAGCAACCTCCTGTGGAGCTCAACCCAGCAACTCCAGCACGGTCAGCTGGTTCTACTGCTGCACAATGACTACTGGAAAAGTCAAGTGTTGTTGACTTACCATCCAAAAACCACTTGCTGAATCCTTGTTGGTTGTGCAGAAGGCTCTACTTTTGCTTTTCAAAGATGTATAATTGTGCATCTGTTTGCAGCCATTTTGGTATGAAAGTGTAAACGTTGAGTTGGAGTGTGTGGCCTGCAGCAGTTTATGTGGACTTAAAGTGACAAGAGACCCTAAAACAGCTTGTTCTTAAAGGAGCTCAAAAGACTCAGAACTGACTGGACTAAAATCTTTTTATACAAGTAGCTCATTAACCTGTCCTGACCTGTTCAAGGAAACATAGGTCACCTTTAAAACAATCATGTGCTTCAGAGCTGCTGGTCGTCACGGCGCCATCCTGGCGGATGAGATGGGCCTTGGGAAGACGCTGCAGAGCGTGGCGCTCTGCTGGACGTTGCTTAAGCAGGGACCTTACGGCGGGAAACCAGTCACAAAGCGTGTCCTTGTGGTCACTCCTGGCAGCCTTGTGCAGAACTGGAGAGCAGAGTTCACCAAGTGGCTCGGCCGGGAACGGATCAGTGTCTTCACTGTGGATCAGGTGCATTTACTTTAGTTTCATAATTCACACAACACGACAGCAAAGTGACTGCGATGGTACTTTACTTTGATTAGTTTTCATATGACCATATTGTCATACATGTGAGCTCACTCTCTTACATTTGAAGTCCACACTGTGCCATGTAAATGTCTTCAATGGTTTTAGAAACTGCTTGGCTCTACTAGAAAAACCCAGGTGTTTATAAAAAAAGTTTCTGAAGGCAGTAATACTGGATTACAAAGTAAACAGACTTTACTTTATTCTGCCTTTTATTCAACCAGAAGTGCTGCTTCAATCAGTTCCAATCAATCAAATCAAATCAATCATTTATTTACATAGCACTTTACACAACCACAGTTTAGAAAACCAAAGTGCTTTACCAGATCAGAAGGAACATAAAAGACACAGCAACAAGAAAGGCAACACAGGACAAACTAAATAAAAGCAGAAATGTCACCATATGTTTAGATAGTAAAATCCTGCTGGAATGACAGCTTTGATTTAAAAAGCTCACGTTTGGTAATGGATTGAAGAGCAGATTCAGCTGAATTTGATTGAATTTTCTCAGTAATTGTTTGTTCTTGGTTTCATGGACTAAACCACTAACATTTAGCGGTGATGTTTTCTGTTCAGGACCACAGGATGGAGGAGTTTTTATCCTCCCCTCTCCACAGCATTCTGGTGATCAGCTATGAGATGCTGCTGCGCTGCCTGGAGCCGGTACAGTTCATTCATCTCATGTCACGCTGCTAAACATGCGTCCTTTAAACACATAACCTTAACAAATTTGTTGGTTCTGTTGTGTCATAAACAACAGAAATGCAACTCTCTGAAATAAGTCAGATTGTTACCTTTCTGGTGCCGTTTAAGCACAAAGAAGGATCAGATCATGTTTTTCTAATTTAATTTGCATATTTTCTTGCATAATGACAGCTGTCTGAGGTTCACCTTTTATATTTTTTCAGGTCCAGAAAGTGGAGTTTGGTCTCATAATTTGCGATGAAGGTCACAGACTGAAGAACAGCAGCATCAAAACGTCCTCCGCCCTCAGCAGGCTCAGCTGTAATCGCAGGGTCATACTGACAGGTGCACACCTGCTTGAGTCGTCTTAATAAAGACTTTTTGAAGAGACTAACTTCTGGGTTAGTGATCTGAATTATGTTTTTTTTTTGTTGTCTTTTTTAAGGGACCCCAGTCCAAAACGACCTGCAGGAGTTCTACGCCATCATAGAGTTTGTGAACCCGGGAATTCTTGGTTCGACCACTGCGTATAGAAAAGTTTATGAAGAACCAATCCTACACTCCAGACAGCCGTCCTGCTCTGAGGTAATATAGAAAGTCCTTTCTGACTTTACCAGTCACCACACCACATCTGCAGGCTTCTGAAATCTTTAAAAGCTTTAAGCTGTGTTTTCTGCGTTTTCTGTCGTCTGCAGGACGAGAGAGTTTTAGGTGAAGAGCGCGCTGCTGAACTCTCTCGTCTCACCGGCATGTTCATCTTGCGCCGGACGCAGGAGATCATCAACTGCTACTTGCCGCCTCGTCTGGACTGGACCTTGTTCTGCACGCCGTCGCCGCTGCAGCAGAAGCTGTACAAACACACCTGCTCTGCCACCGCGTCTTCAGAGCCTGCCTGCAGGGCTTCACTCAGGGCAGCGCACACCTGGCGTGCATCACTGCGCTGAAGAAGCTCTGCAACCATCCTGGCTTGCTCCACCACACCGTCAAGGTTACGTTTCAACTCTCAGCTCTGTGTGTTTCGTATCAGGAAATTTGGCTGAATAGTGTTGTGATCTTGCAGGAGAGAACAGAGCGTGGATCTGTGGAGAGCTCTTTGTACGAGGGACTTGCAGATTCTTCCCAGAATCCTATTGTTCAGCAGGATTCGACGCCGCTGACTCCGGGAAACTCTTAGTTCTGTCCGACCTGCTAGCGCCATCAGACAGCTCAGCCCTTCAGACCGGTGTGTGTAGATTTATCTTATGGCTGGGCGATAAATTAATTTTCACGGTTCAGAGAAATGTCAACTGGTTTGACAAGCGTTTTCTAATAGCTTCTTTTTATTGTTACTTTGAATTAAAGTAAAGTTTCTGTTTTTATAATTATGGGTGTACGGTCATAGTATTACAAGAATGAAGTCGTACAACAATAGAGTAAAATAGTTTGAGAAAAAAAGTCATAAAATTAAGTACGGTAGTAATGTTATGAGAGCCACTTCACCAAACTAAAAATTAAAATGAGAAATGTTGAGCATCCTGTGCAGTTATGCCTTCGCATAAGTTCAACAAATCAGGAAACACTCAATGTTTTAATGCATGATCATGAAATGATGCAAATGACTGAAGCATTTTTCTCATTAAAAAACATTTTTTTCACATATAAATAATAATTTTAACATGTTCTGTTAAAATTTCATCTTTTTCTGATAATTTTATGACTAATGTAAAATATCTCATAGCCTGGTCCTAATACTCTGTTGTGCAGCAGTACAAAAGGAATGGTTGAAACAAAACCACTTTTTGAAAATATTTTAATATTTTAAGGGAAAAAAGTGAGAAAAATCTAATCGGTTAGAATCCCTCCCCCCCCAAACAACATCCCATTATATTTTTAGGTCATATTGCCCAGCCACAGTTTGTCTGTTACCTGAACATCTGCACTGTTTACTAACGCAGCTTGTTCCTGCAGGGTGGTCCTGGTGTCAAACTACACTCAGACTTTGGACTTGCTTCAGGACCTGTGCGTTCGCTCCGGCTACTCGTTCTGCCGGCTCGACGGCCAGACGCCCACGAGCCAGAGGCAGCGGCTGGTCGACGCCTTCAACAGCCCCTACTCTCAGAGCTTCCTGTTCCTGCTGAGCTCCAAAGCAGGCGGCGTGGGGCTGAATCTGATCGGAGCGTCACACCTGGTGCTGTACGACATCGACTGGAACCCCGCCAACGACATTCAGGTGAGATTCAGTCATAGATGCGCAAAAAAAACCCAATAGTTTAATTCTGATTTTAATGTTTTGTGTGGTTTAAATACACTTTGCTTCTAAGAGAGCACAGGGGAACTTTTACCTTAATTTAAATTCTCTCTTATGCACGAGTGTGTAGTTAGTGAATCACTTGTTAGTCTGTGTGGTTTTGTAATTTTAGTTTCAGGATTTCTTAATAACGAGGAGACGATCTCAACCAATAATTCACAGTTAACAGTGAAGCATATTTATATCCACCAGGTGGCGCTCTTCTCTCAGTTGCATCCTCTGTGATTTCTCTCTGTAGGCCATGGCTCGGGTATGGAGAGATGGACAGAAAAAGACGGTGCACATTTACCGTCTCCTCACTGCAGGCATGGAAAATAAAAATGGTTCTAATCAGGCAGAAATATTTGTCAGAATCCTCACTGGCGTGAAGTTTCACATGCAAGTCCGTCTTATTTCCTCCCAGGCACCATCGAGGAGCGTATATTTCAGAGACAGGTGTCCAAACAGGGGCTGTCGGGGACGGTGGTTGACTTGGGGAAAGCAGCCGAACACACAAGCTTCTCCGCCAGCGAGCTGCGAGATCTTTTCAGCCTGACGGACACGCCGTGTTTGACCCATGACCTGCTGAGCTGCGGTTGCAGCATGGACGGCTCGGCCAACGGTGCGCCCAACTTATGGCCATTTATGACAGCAGTTACAGTCCTGAACACAAATACTCATACCTCTTTAACCTTTTAATGTTACAGCCATGAAATTCCAAGCATTTTATTCAGATTTGATGTAGAGTAGCTCATAATTAAGAGGTGAAAGGAAGAAATGTGGGTTTTAATCTGAAACCGATTTTGCTATTCAAGCGATCTGGAGATTCAGTTTAACATATGTGACTGAGGAGAGAAAGAGAAGCAAATAAAATATTTATTATAAGATCAATTCTAGCAGTTCATATTTGACCAAAAATTGGTTTTTCATAAATTTCCAGTATTAGGTCTGCTTAGCTGCTTAAGTAAAAAAAAATATAATGTTGCTAGAGACCTCTGAAAGATGGAGGGAAGATGAGAAAAAAAGTTTGATTGAATACGTTTTTAATTATAATTTTATAAAAATAATTAAACAGAAAATCTAATCTGTTTTCTAATCAATGTTATAAAATAGAAGTTAATTAATTTATTGAGATGTTACGTGCTGTGCTCATCTTTCTAAATGGCTGCCAGTCAAATTTGAGTTGCTATGCTCCTCGAGCTAGCGTAGCAAATGGAAAACAGACAAGTTTCTGAGAAGAAAATGGGCAAAAGAACCGTCCAGCCACTCTGCTTGTCACCAACTAAAATCAGAGCGTGTGAGGCAGAGTAAGAATTATTGAATAGTGACTAAAGGTTAGGGGAAAAAATCCTAATATTTATGTTTCTGTAAATATTTTGTAGCATGTTGAATGTCAGAATGACCCAGTCAAAGTTTAGACTTAGACCGAAATGCAAGCCACACTTTTAAGATCTTTATCTGCCAAACGTCTTGACTCCCCATCCTTTACTACATTGTGTTGGTTTATACCAAAGAGTCCAAATGAAACTCTTTGGTATAACAAAGATTATAACAAAAATGTGGAATCGTTCAAGGGGTATGAATACTTCAGGGATCTGTAAGCTCCCAGCTTTCTCAACGCGTCCTCTCACTTTTCTCTCAGACGTGGAGGTGGAGGAGGCGGAGCTTGTTCCTGACAGGCCGTGCCAGCTCGGTCGTCAGGGCGACCGCAGGGGGGCGGCGCAGAAGCATCTCAGCATGTCGGAGCTCATGCAGTGGAGACACTTCTCCGGTGACACACACACCTTCTCAGACCCTTACCTCGATCACGCACGAAGCCACATCAGCTTCGCCTTCCAGACCACCATCTCCCACACACCCAGCGAACAGTGACCTGCCCACACACACATTTACACACACCACTGTATCTGTATTGCGGCTTCCTGCAGTGTTTTATGTTTACTCTATAAACTTCTAATGTGTCTTAAATGACCTTAACTGGCTGTAATAATTTATAAAATAAATGAAATTCCATAAAAATAGTTCATGAGAGAACATTTCTTTCTTAGGACAAAGAATAATAAAAGGGTGTGTCTGCAGCAGGGTTTGTATGCAAGGCGAGTTTTATATCACATCTTAAGATAAGCAACATTTCCTTCTCTCCATCTCTGCTAAGGTTTATGGTTTTCATGTCTGCAGGTGGTATAGAGAACTACTTTATAGTTCTGAAGTGTGTCATCTGGAAACTAAGGGCAGTGAACTCCACTTGAATTGTTTTTCTCCTCGTTATGCAACGATCACACACATTAGCGTGGAGTGACTCTGCTGTGCTTTAAACGTGTGCCATCATGCATTCTGTTCAGTCTGTTATTTTGAATAACACTGCTCTGTTCATGCCCTTCAACACAAAGCTGCTGCGTGGGAGTTACAGCACGCAGTGTGTCGGTGTGTGTGTGCGCACGCACCCCGGAGACGCGTACCATTATGTAGATCGGGGTATGGCAAATTGAGCTACATGCGGGACAATAAAAGTCTCCACGCAAAGGTGCTAGTTATCATTTACATGACAGTCGACTCTGTGTGTTTAGTTAGGCAACAGGTTTTATAATAAATAGGTCTCTGGGATGTTATACTTTTCCTTTATGGATATGACACTTTATGTGTGACCTGTCAGGGACTTGTTGATGTTTTCTCTGCTTCTTTGTGGCAACCTTTCGAGAAATTAACTCTACGATTTTGGCATTACACATGACTACATTTTATTATTTCCTGTGCAAAAGCAGTAAAGATGAGGGTTATTATCAGAGATTCACCAATAAGTCTGAAGAGCCTGCTCTAGGAGTGGCCTCAACGTTTTGTCATGATATTCTGTGGTATTCTGATGAAGATAAAAGATAACTATTTTATTTTATTTTGGTAACTGGATCACTGTGACTAGCTGAAACACCAATCATAGCCCAACAAACACAAATACTGCTCTTAAAAACATACAGGTTTGCAGTGGGTTTCTTTAGGTCATCAGTCACTTAGAGAAATGTGATTTGTATCACTAAGCTGCATATTCAAATCTCTTGAACAAACAATGAAGAAAATAGCAGAACCGACAATCGCGAGGAGACAGACTGTTTATGGGGTTTTAAATTTCATTAATTGGAATTTAACGATAAATCTAAATTCTTATGACAATTTATTACGATAAATAATATGATAGGTGCTAAACCTTAAGGACTTAACAACGTATCTCCATTCATGCATCAACGTATGTGTCATTAAACTTAATCTAGTTTTTGTTAATATGTGTTTATTAGTCATATATTGATGGGAGTTCTTAGTTTTAATTTTGTCAATATGAACAAATTAAAAGGTGTTTTTTTAGTATTTGACATACTGATCACTGAACTAATTCAACGTAGGAAAAACTGACAGATTTCCTGTCTCATCTCTAATTGTCCCCAATATCATTCAGGATCATCTAGGAGCTGACATTTACTGATGTTTTGATACTCTGTCACTTTTAAAGTGAAATACGCTTTACCGTCATTACGCTTCTGTCAGTCTAGCTTCAATGCTGCCTCTGGCTATAATGTCGCTTCCCACCATCAATGTGTGAATGACTAAATGTAGTTTAAAGTGTGGACCTGCTAAATCATTATGCAAGAAACTATTTAGCATTATTTACCAACTGATGACAAATAATTTGTTTCTAAACACACATAAACACAAATGTATAAATGTAACACTTTTTTGTTCGTCTCAAGTCTAATAGGTTGACTTCACAACAGCCACACTCACTGTATTTATCCTAACAGAGAAATAATCAGCTTCTGCCCCTATACATTAAATAAAATACAATAAATTAACCTAAACAAACTACAGAGAAAATGCCTCCCAATGAGCAGTTGGCAGTTGTTAAAATTAAACACAGCTGAAATAAACACCTTTAACTATAATGGTAAAAAACACATACAGAAACATGGCAAAATGACATGTTAACTAAATGTATTGGAAATAGATAAACAAGCACGTTATGATAATGTTTATTTTTAAAGTGGTAGCTTTTGTAGTTAACAAAACTGAGAGAAATGGTGTAAAAGTGTAAACTGTTGAAAAGATTTTAAAATGTCAGTGTAGACTCAAGAACTGCATTCACAATTAGTTTTAGCATCTCAGGCCTTTGTGGTTTCAGTTCATCATTAAAATCGTTTAAATGGATTACATTTCAGCTGTGATAGTTAACCTGCGGCGCTCAAATGAATGAGGTTTAAATCTAAAACGTCTCGTCATTAAAGCAGTTGGAAGCATGTGAAGCTCGTTCTGCTGCCACATGAAATCTCAAAAGGATTCACGTTTTTCTCCAAGTTTCCATACAAATCTGAACAAAAGTTTCTTATTGATCAGATTCAAGGCTTTTGGATCAAAACATCTACTTGAGACAGAAATGTTTGGTGGCCTAGCAACCATCGCCAAGCAACTTCCTCTAAGCTGCTGGCCTTGCTGGGCTTTACTAGCACAAGACTTCGCTTGCTGCTGGAGGACGGCTGCTTTTTGGCGCATTGTTATCGGACACGTGCCCGATAGATGATCGGCCCTCGCTGAAGCAGGATATTGATCTGCATCTGCGTCTCTGACGGGCACAGAGGTCATATTCGGCTGGGTGCATGTATCCGTGTAAAGCTCCGCGTTGTTGTGCTGCCAATCCCCCCGTAATCCAGACTGAAGCTCGACGGATCAGAGAGCGGCAGCATGGAGTGAACGAATGAACGTCTTACATCTGGGAGGCTCACAGCCGCTGATGGAGACGGACTGGAAGTTTGCTCCATGTGTGATCTGTGAAGAGGGGTGAAAGGTCACTGATGCCAGGTTATTCTAAAAAGATGCAGACAATTCAAATCTTAAAATGTAATAAATTGTTCATCCAGGTTTATACTTTATATTTAATTGGATTAATTATCGGTTTTACTAAAATACAGACTTGAGCACAATCTTTTAACTTGTCATAATAAAGCGAGTATATCCTGCTCTTGTTGCTAAAAAGGAAAGAAAAAAGATGAACAATTTAGGAATGGTTTGCTGTTTTTTGTTTTATCTGGCAAACCTGGAACTAAACTTGTTGCAATAAGCAAGTAATCGCACAATAAATTAAAATAGTTTCCATTCTGATGATTAATATTTCTTGAAGGGCAATTTTGTTGTGCGTGATTTTAATTATTATTTTACAGTATATGTTATATTTGGTTGTTGTGTTTTATTTTGGATGTTCTTTTATGAAATTAAAGTTTATTGGTCTATGAGAGGTCTTTTAATTTGCGCTATAATTCCATTGTCAATATGAAAATGGTCTCAAAGCAACAATATTATCATTTATCACAGCAATTACTGGGACAATTTATTGTCCAGCACATATTTATCGTGACAGATCCATTTTTGTTTTAAATCTAGAAATCTATAGAACTCTGACTGCTCATTAAAATATTTTGTATTCAGTTTGATTTTTTAGCGGGTAAAAATAAGAAAAAATAGTTTTTGCTTTTATATTTAGAAGAAATATTTGGACACCACTGTCGTACTTGGTATTGATTATTAATCTAGGTACAGGCAGTGTGAATATAAACTGGCTTTTAAACGAGACGCACTGCAGCTGACGGGGAATAATTTGTTGATTGTTGACCGAGAACCCAGTTTTTCCTGGACAGTCCACTGGGATTAATATCTAATATTTCACCCTGGTAATAAAAGCAGACTGTCCTCCGTGATTGAAATTGGAATCCAATAGATATTGATTACCCTTCTCTCACCCTTTAGTAATTATTTGCTCTTCTTCGCTGATCTGAACCTAGATGGTTTAGAGCTTTGAAGAGAGATTATAAAATCTGAAGTTAAAGTATCACTTTGAACTTAAATCTTCTTAAATTAGACGATCCTATTTCTTCTTGTTTCTAACAAGAAGAGGGAGAATATTGTGATGTGCTGCTTCTGAAATATGAAATGAATAAACAGGAATAATAAAATAAAGAGGTTTGATTTGAAAAGATCATTTTCAGCAAAATAAGGAAGAATTGCAGCTAATTTGAGAAAAATATAGGCTTTGATTGCATTATTTTCCATTTTTGGATCAGTATAGACCAAAAAAAAACATTGTGGGTGCAGGATGTTTGTGTTTTCAGACTTCTTTCCTTTATTCCATCCGATAAATTGTTCCTCCATCCACCCAACTATTCATTCTGCCCATACTTAATATTGAGATGTCTTCCATAAATATGTGTTTAAATTTAAAAACTAGCTTGGAGTCTGGATGAGCATGAACTGGATGAATGTGTAAGGTGATAAAGTCGACACCACAAAGTACTGATTTAATCAAACAGTGGTACAAATCACAAAAAAACAAACCTCGAAACAAACACTGCAGTTTCTAACATATTCACATTGTGTATTAGAGCTCTGTAGTAAAACAAACTGCCTTAAAATAAAACGTTTTGTTTGAATAATCACCACAGTTTGCACCTGAACGGAGAGCAATGTGAACAAAAGTAGAAAAAATAGCCTTCTAGGGTCAAACTAGAGGCAAAAACATGACCTTACTAATCAGGAAATGCACCTGCCTTCAGACTGAACCAGATGTTTGTAACTTTGGCAGCAAGAGGCAGACTATTGGTTGATCATAAATTAACCAATTCTGAGAAAAACAGTCGTGTGACAGAAGGAAAAGTCAAATTTCAATGAAGCACTTATTCACCTGTAAGTCTGGATGAAAAAAATGACGTCACAATTAAAAAGACAAGCTTTTTTTTAGTTTATTCCATGTAAAACACAGACACACAAAATAACTCAAAGTAAATATTAATTGTTGTACAGATCGAAAAGGTATAAGTAAAGCTTTACACATGCTCACCGTTAAATGTTTATTACAAATAAATAATCTCTTTGTAACTTTAATGTTACATGGATTAACAAATTACACAGAATCAACAATTAAATCAAGAGAAACAAGAAATAATCACCATTATGAAGGTTTCAGTCAGATTTCAAATATTCATGTCCTTCTTTAGCCTTCAATCATTTAATTAGTTTTAAATTTTACTAGATCAGCAAACTGTAACACCTTAAAACAAAGCGTTGGTGCGGTCGTTTTAGATGTGATTTACATCTATTTAAATGTATGAAGTTTAGAGAGGTGAGGACCAGGCTGTTTGCTCGTGGTGGTGACTGTGGCCTCGTGCGTTTCTGGAAGAGTAGAAAGAAAGAGGTCAACTCTCTCTCAGCATGCGTCCATCAACATCCCCCTGCTGTCTGCAGCTGGCCTGAGCGTCCCTCCCTCTTTCCCTCCCTCCCTCCCTCCCTCCCTCCCGCCACCCCTGGTTCCCCTCCAGCACTTAACGGGGATTTTAATGTAGTCTGGTCATCTGTCAGGCAGATCAGATCAGAGCTGTAATACACAGCAGCAGGTCACACAGACGAGGCCGCAGCCCCGTCCATAAGTCTCAGCAAAACAACAGTGGGAAAAAAAATAATAATAATCCCACAATTTCTGTAACAACCCTCCCCTACAACAGATTTCTGCTGCTTTTCTCGTGCGTTTTTGAAAACGAGGATCACATGTTTATGAGCTGATGTTTAAAGTCATTCACAAAATACCGGCTGGTTGATTCAAACGCAGAATCAGATGTACAGGCTGTGACAGCCGGTAGATCTGAGTTAAATGTTCACTCTGCACAGATGGTACCGAACGAAGATAAGCTGCTGCAGCGAATGGTTCCCCACATAATAAATGAGCTGCCGTGTTTGAAGCCTGATTCTTTGATATCAAACTCTGTTATCAGTTTGGAGCCGCACCTCGTGTCTTTCACCATCGGGCCTTATCGTTCCTCACCGTGGAACCGGTGCAGCTCGGGCGGAAAAATTGTCTTCAACTGGGAGCTGAGCTGTGATGTTGAGTTTGCATTTATTCTGATTCTATTAAAATCATTATTACATTTTAGGAGTGATAGTAATAAAAAAAAAACCTTTAAAAAGAATTAAAATGTTAATTCTCCTGCAGATTTGTTAAAAAAAACAACACTTTTGATTCTGTAAAGGAACTTTCCAAAATTGTAAAACATCTCATCTTTATGCTTGAGTACAGAGAACGCTGAGGAAAAAGAAGGATTTGCAAATAATTTATTGTTCCTTGTGTTGTAATGTCTGTTAATTATCTGCCAGGTGTTGGAGGCTGAGCAGCCATCATGAACTTTCTAGCAGATAACAGCAGCGATGTGATCCGATACGTATTAAGAGTTATCTCAGCACAAGCACTCCAAGCATTTCAGAAGATATCAGCATAGTGGCTAATTGAAGTTCATTAGTTTTATTTGTTAAAATGCAGCAGGAGATTCAGATATCAATATAATTGTTCAGCGCATGGATTTCTATGTGCTCAAGTTTTAAATGATCGATAATCTGTTCATCCACTTTGCTTTATTTATTTATTTTCCCCCTTCAAGTCAGGTAATCCTCTGCTGGCCATCCTCTTCCCGACACGTGCCGCCCGCAGTCAGATGGCCGCTGAGCTGCTGCACAGAGCAGAGCTCACGGTTTTACTGTCCGCCTCTGTCTGCCTCACAGATGCTCGCAGAATATTCTTTCATTTCTGTCACAGTAGCTGTCAAAAATGTTGGCAGGGTAAACAAAGTGTAGGAAACGACTAGAAGAGAACAGCCTAACATTTGTTTGACATTTTTTATTCAATCACGCGGAGAAAGGAGGCGATTTATAATAGCCTTGTTTGACAAGATGTCGAGTGTTTTTCAGAAAAGAGAACAGATGAGTAACGCGAGGACTTTTCTTTGTCTGCCTCCTTTCTGCTCTTAACAAGGACATTCATACAAATCACAGCAGTGGAGAAAAGAACTTAATTTGTGCTGCACAACTTTCCTTAGCCAGCCTGTATTTAAGCGAGAAGGACTCAATATGTGTAAAAAATGAACTAATTTACAGCTTATTTTTGTCATGTGCATGGCATCCAGTAAAACATTTTTCACGATCATCTGATTCCAGGCATAACAATGTGGTAAAAGCATATTTTTTTAGTGATAATCCAAGTGAAACTGTGGCCTACTAACACATAGTCAACCCTGTGACTACAGAGGGGGTTTTTTTTATCAAATAAAATCAAGTTTCAATGCTAATCTGCTGTGCATACAGTCATAATGTAGAAAGATGGATTGTTTCTCCAGGGCCAGAGTAGGAAATTAAAAACTCTTTAAAAGGTCTAGTCCTCTAGCAACCTCCCATAAACAAACATTTATATCTTATATATCTTATATAGATATAAATGTTATAAATGTATATATATATATATATATTATATATATAATATATATAATTATATACATATATATATATTATAATATATATCTGTCGTATCTGTCGCCATATATTATATATATATATATATATATATATATATAATATATAATAGAGATATATAATATATGTAATATATAATATACCTTATATCGTATAAAATTTGACATTTCAGAAGGTGTAAACCCAAAATGTAAATTTAATTCTTAATATAGAGCTGATTGTTTCATCAGAGTTAATGGTGAGTAAACCATACAGTGTCCATGATGTCTCTGAATTTATACGTCCAGTCAATATTGCTGTGTATCCATCCATTCGTTTGTGTATTAACTCATGCATCCATCAGTCTGGCAATCCATCTGTCCATCCATCCATCTCTCCATCACATTGTTCATCAATCTATTTGTGTTTGGCCCTCTAACTAACCATACATACATCCAAAAATCCATCTCTTTGTTCATCTTTCTGGTTGTTTATCATCCCTCCATCCCTCCTTTATTCATTTTCCATCCAAATAGTTTCCATCTCTAAAACTTAAACAAGTAGAGATATTTCCATAAGTAGAAATTTAGTGACTCCATGAAGTAACAGCTTAATTTTTCCTGATGTGGATGCAGAGGTTCTGATCTAATACATTAGTATTGCCTTTTAGTTGTTAATATTGTATAACAGCCAAATAAGAAAAAAATTGTTCCATCTATAAGTGGGAAAAGTACATTTTAACAGCAAAAGGTTTAACATGCCAATCTGCGCTAACATTTTGAATAATTTTTAAACGTGAAATAGTTGTAATCTTTGCAGAACTGGATTGTTGAAAGCTTAGGTTCCTCAATCTCTTTTTGGGGAGGAAAACTAACAGAGATGAAGCGCCTCTCTCTGCCATGTGGACGTGAATCCTAGCAGGTCGCCCCCCTGTATAAAGCCAGCAGGGAAACCCCAGCAGAGCTCAGAGCCGCAGATTACCGCGACAGGAGGCAGCGGACACGGAAACGACACACCAGCTGGACAAGCCGCTCCGGGATTTACCAATTTTTGGCGATGCACAACTTACTTCACCTCGGCCAAAGAAACCTGATGAAGAAACACTGCTAATGTCGCACCCAGTAAAGCAGATTTTTTCAAGAAAAGACTTACTTTTGGGTGTGTTTTCCCCGAAAAATTTAGTTTAAACACCATTCAGAGGTCTCACCGCTTCACCCTAAACCACCACCACCACCACCACCACCACCACCATCATGCTCTCCAGTGTGCGGCGGCACAGCCTCCGCCTCCAGACGGAGCTCCACCGCTGGAGCATCTGCGACCCGGGCGGCCACCTCCTCCCGGACGGCCTCCTCGCCCGGGTCCCTGCCTGCATCTCCCGCTCCAAGTCCTGCGCCAGTTCCGCTGGCGAGTCGGACGGAAGCCGCGGGAGCTGGTCGTCGTCGGACTCGGTTATCTCCGTTGACTCCGCCGGGGGCTCGGCGGAGCCCGGCAGCCCGTACAGGGTGGTGCTGCTGGGGGCCGGCGGCGTCGGGAAGACGGCGTTCGCCAGCATCTTCGCCGGCGCGGCGGACAGCATGGACAGCGACGACTGCGAGCTGTGTGGAGGTATGGCATGTTTAAATTACGGCAACAATTCAAACTTTTAAAAGATATTAATAATTGACTTACTGATGTGGTACTTTTTTATTAGAATACAACTTACAATTCATGTTTATTTCCAGATGAAGTGTCTGAGAGGGAAATTGAAGTTGATGGAGAGGCTGCAACTATACTCCTGTTGGATACCTGGGATGCAGAGGTGAGATATGTTGGGCACATTTCAGCCTGGATGCACTTTAATTCATCAGTCAGGTTTATTTGTACAGCTCACATCAGCAACAAGGCGGTTCTGAGTGCTTTGAAAACATCATACAGTTACCAATTTGAGAACAAACATGGCAGTTTATTGAGTTCCATCATCAAAAACAGAAATGTACATGTAGGTCAATGTTCCATTGATTAGGGCTTAAAGGCGACTCTATCAGATGGGCTTGCAGTCTTTCAGATTTTAACTCTTTGTAATCTTTGCAGAAAGGTGATGAGTGGACCCAGGAGCGCTTCATGCAGATAGGCGACGCCTACCTGCTGTTGTACTCCATCACTGACCGGGCATCCTTCCTGCGAGCTTCAGAGCTCCGGATAACCCTACGTCGCTTTCGTCCTGCCCGCCACACACCCATAATCCTGGTGGGGAACAAGTGCGACCTGGTGAGGCGGAGAGAAGTGTCGACAAGCGGTAAGAAGAAAAATGATCTTAACTGTTGAACATTTTTTCGTATCTGTCGCATATTTCTGAGCATTTTTGAATTAATTTTACATGATGGACCGGCAAAACATTGCACATAGGTGAATGATGTTGACAATTTGTCATTCACTCTACAAATCTGGTCTTAATGAAAGATAAGGAAGTAAGAAAGCCAAGAGGAGACCTGTGTGCAGGGTTGGATTTACAAGGATGTGGGGCCCTGGGCTGGAGACAGTTTGGTACCCAAACCACCACACACAAAAAAAATTTCTACCAATTCAAATTACAATATAATATATATATATAACAGGTAGTTCTATACATTAATTGATACCTGGTAGGTTTAATACATCCCCAGAGCAGTATCTCTATGTTGTCCCACAATAATTAATATAATTTCTTAATTTTCAAATACTTGAGTATTGATTATATTTGTAAAAATCCCCAAACTTTAACACAATTCATTGGGGCCTAATATCATACAACTCAGAAAGTACAAAGTTGTGTCCCTTTGTTGTTTCCCTGAAGCTGTGGAGTTAAAACTTCTTTGGAAAAGGTGCATCTCAGATTGTTCTTTACTTGTCGGATGTGATGTGTGGTGAGTTGATTGAACTGAGTATGGAGCAATTCTGTGAGAAAACATGTTGAAGGCACCAAAAGGCAGGAGACTGGGTCGGAGCCACACATTCAGCCAGAGCTACAATTATTACACTTGAAGGTTTTTGCTCATCTATCACGTAAAACACGTCAACATTTGTGTGGTTGTGGTTTTTACAAGTTCAAAGACATCTGAAAGGTTTTTTTTTTTGAGCGAATCATTTTGTTGTTTTCCCAGAGGCCCGCGCTTCCGCCGCGGTGTTTGACTGCAAGTTCATCGAGACCTCGGCCGCCATGCAGCACAACGTCTGGGAGGCTTTCTACGGCATCGTGAGACAGCTGCGTCTGCGTCGAGACTCCAAAGACGACAGGCGCGTCCACTGCGACAAACGCAGAGAGAGCCTTCCGGTCAGGGCCAAGCGTTTCCTCGACAGGGTGGTGGCGAAGAACAATCCCAGCATGGCGTTCTGGCTCAAATCCAAGTCCTGCCACAATCTGTCAGTGCTGTAGACCAAACCTGAATGCAGGTGGGGGAAACACCTGAGCAGATGAGACGGGTTGAAGGCTGCAGAAAGGCAGCCGTGGACGGAGCTGGAGGGGACATTTCCTGCCTCCCGACGAGCTCAGAGTTGCCGTTCACCTTCCGCCCTCCGTTCAGGTGGAGGTGGAGGTCAGCGCCAAGCTGTTGACAGTCTGAATGGACTGCAGTTCAGAGTGATGTCATGGGACATTTAGATGAAACTAAGAAAACGCAGTGATTTTTATTGTTTTCTTTCTTACGTTTTTCATTTAGAAGTGCGTAAATAACTTAAAAATTCCCTTACATGTGTTTTTTTAAGACCTGTGTGATACTTAAACGTTTAGTTTTTATTTATGCTGCAGTGTTTTATGCGCCAACTGTAAGAGCAAGTCGATGCTGTGTTGTCTTTTGCTACCTTGAATCACTGTTTGAAGAAATAAAGTGATGTTTCTGCTTGGAAGAAAGTGCAGCAGGGCCCGCCTTTTGTGTGTCTTTTCAACGTCGTGGACGAGAAATCAAAATGGATGACTCATCTTTAGCACACAAAGGATTCACACTAGTAGGATTTAACTGCGACACAACTGAGCTGATAAAGGATGAGTCAGGCGGTGACGGTAAGGCTGAGAAACAGAACCTGTCCCCTCGGTGCGTGTCATTTCAAGGAGGGAAAAAGTTCACGAACCGGCCGGGATTCGGGTCACAGCGACGCTGAACTTCAAGCTCAGATTCTAAACTTGAACTTTGTTTCAAAGGTGGAAAATAATTGGAAGAGTCTGTTGCCAAGGCAGCATTTGCTGTGCGATCCGTACGAGGATTTCAGGGAAAGCAAGCAGATGGCTGTGAGCATGCTGGCGTTCATGCAGTCCAATCCTTTACATAACAGAGTCACTTCCATCTGAATTCATGGCTTCATCTGCTGAACCTTCAGCAGTGCGGTTTGAATATTGAGCCAATCAAACAGGGGATTCGCTCACAGCCTGATTCAGTGGATCCGCACCGTTTTCTTAGCTTGCAAAGCTCTCGGCTCAGGATGGGATCAGGCTTCATGCAGCATAACTACGTCCTCTCTGCTCGGCAAAACGATTTCCAGATGTTAACCAGAGGCCGCATCATTCCCGTTAGATTTGAGCTTTGGTAAATTGATGTGAGGCCGCTCTGTCCGTCCAAGAACAAATCTTGAGTGTTTAGCATCATGGAAAGCAAGACTGTGTCAAAGTTGAACTATTTAGCTGCTGAGGCCGAGTGCTTATTCCTTTTTTCATTATTCGATTCTCAAGCGTCAGAGCATGATGCTGCCACTGCTGTGCTTGACAGTTCACCTCATGTTTTAGGTGATGGAGTCTAAGCTCGAGTTCTCCAAGCAGCTCGGTGTTTTCATGAAGATGACTCCAGACGAGAAATGGTTCGTTCGCAAGAGTAGCTACAAATTTTTATCAAGCCTTCAGGTGTTTGTTTTGCTGGGTTTAAAAGAAAGCAACCAATTTGAGGTCTGGAGGATAAGTTATGAAAAAAATTATTTCCAGACTTTTTAATCCATGCTTCATTGTTAAAGATGGCACATTTCTTAATTTTTAAAATAATTCGCTTTGGTCAGTCAGTTTTTTCAGATGAGTAACTAAAAGTGGGCTATTTCACCAAATATTTATCGGGGTATTTGCCCATATTTTTGACAGTTTCTATAAATACGAGTTGAGAAAATCTGCAATAATATTGGCCACTCATTTTCTTACTGTAAAATTGCAGAAAGACAATTTTGTTAAAATTTCATCCCACCAGCAGTTCAGATGAATCTTTCTGTTGTGATGAAAAAAGTAAAGCTTTCATTCCCATGATGGTTAAAGTCAAAACTCCCACTGGAGCTGCAAGACACAAAAACAAAGATTTCCACCCAGCTGCAGGACGTTTCTGACATTTGATGCTTCCGGTACGCAGGAAGACTTGGAGCAGCTGATGTTGAGAGCTTGACGTCAAACTTTCTAATAGTTTCATGCGTGCCGTGACCTTCTGCACCTTGCAGATGACATCTCAGAGTCTTATGAAGCAACAGACTGTCAGAGTAATCTGTCCGTCCCTTGGTCTCAGCGCACGGCTCCTTATCAGCTGAGCCTCCAATGGAAAACCTCCCAAGAAAAAGGGCCGAGGTCCAGAGGGCAAAGTCTGAGGGGAAATTAGAAAGTTAGATCTCTGAGCTGCTTAGGAAATTCCTGCATTTCATACATTGTTTTGTCCTGTTTCAAACTTTTGTTCACAATCAAACTGTATGATGATTAAAAATTGCTAATCCTTCAAAGGATTAGCCTACGAATCGGTTGCTTTTGTTTCCCGTTGATTAAAAAGAAGAAGAAATCTTCCTGTGTTTGAGTCAAACTGTGAAGCTCACAGCTAATATCAGGTGATAATGGGTTTGTCTTCTGTATGTCTCAATGTCCTGCTCTTCCTGTCTCTGCCAAGCAGGTGAGCTCCCCTCTCATTGGCCGGCTGCGTATACAGGCAGGCTGATTAGACAATCATTAGGTCCAATAAAACACGATGGTTAACACTCGGGTTAACGTTTAACGTTTGACCAGAGGGATGAAGCTGTTCAGATCACTCTGAGGTTTGGCTCACTTGGTCGCCGCTGTAAGGTAAGTCACTTCTGTCTCCTCTGTCTCGCTCTCTGTCAGGGTTCGGCCTGCTGAAGCTGAACTTCTTTAGGGTGTAAAATAGAGGCAAACAGAGCTGCTCGATTTGACTTTGGTAGATTATTTGGTACATTTGTCAAGCGTTTTCAGATTATTGCCAGATTACTGTGATCTTGACTTGACTTTGGCGAGACCCAGAACAAGGCGTTGGCATTTATGAACTCCTGATAATTTGCTTTCAAGGTTGCTTCTTATATGTGCTACTAAATGCATAAAAATGTTGTATTTATCATAATGAATGGTGAGTTTTGATTGTTTAGTCATTGTGCTGAAGGTTTAAGAGATAATTTAAAATCCTTGTATTGTGCTGCCATTCTAAGTTTCAGTTTCAGTGTTAAATCTTCACAGAAAATCTCTTCCTTATTTGATTTTTATGAAACTGACCCAGATAAATATATAGCTAGATAGGGTGTAACCCATGAGGTGAAAATGAACCAATAAACAGACAGATTATTTTTTTAAATCTGATGTTCAATATCAGAACTATGTTAAAAGAAAAAGTTTTCCTTTTTTACTTATTAGTCTCTGGTGATTGTGCTGATACTAAGTGTGTTGTGAAATGAAAAGGTCATCAGTCAAGAGTCAATGTCACCTTCACTAAATGGGTCGACTTCACTCGACTCCTTCGCCTGCAAGTCCCAAACCATCATATTCATATAAAAGAAAAACTATTCTAGTAATTACATTGTTTAATTTTGTTCAGGTTTCTTATTATTTGTTTTTCTGTAGTCATATGTATTTCTGTTTACATTTATTCAAACAGTCACCTAGCACAATATGTGATCTTAACTGAGCTTTTATGCTGTTAATCTGCCAAAGTTCATGTCAAACTGGGTTGTTTTTAATAAAACGAATCCCACATGGATCATTCCTCATCATATATACATATTTAAACTTTATTGTAGCCATTCAAGCAGCATTAAAATATGACCCCGCAGGGATCTTTAAACGCCCTGTCACAGTTCAACCCTGCAGGATCTGATTTACAGGGCAGAAAACCAGCTGGCTTTCAGTTTGTCCTGCAGGGCAGGTCGCTGATTCACCAGGAAGGTGGAGTCTCTGTGAACTTAAAGCTCCCATTCAGCTCTGAGTGTGCACACGTGCAGACTCAAGGACAAATTTCCTTTTGGTGTAGCCGATGTCTTTGTGAATCAGTGACTCATTGTGCTGAAGATAGAAGATAAAAATGTGTTTCTTCAGTCTTAAATAACCTTAAATGCTTAAATATGACCAGGCGTATCAGTAACATGATACATTTAGATGTTTCTTATCTCCTTCTTCTGTCAACATTTGTAAATATAAAAGCATACAGTGATATTTATTCACTCAGTAACTTGTTGCTGTGAATGAGGAAATAAACAAAACTGCAAGACCCATGATGCAGCACAACAAACTTCATGTTTATGCCTAAGAATATTTTATCCCTTTATAGTTGATTAATATAAATCAACTATAAATTTAATTTAATTTAAATCAAAGCTCTCTTGTTATGAGCCCAGATTGTCTCCTGTGTCATGGAAACCCTTTATTTGAAAAGGTTTGACTCTTAGACTTAGATTTCAGGCCTTAAATGAATCATCAGTAGCTATAAACATGTAGAAGATGCTGAACTTTGCCAACCTTGGTGTAAAATCCCCAGAGCTGAAAACGGCAAATCATTCATATTAAAGTCATGTGCAACTTGTTTCTGAGTTTAAATAAGTGATTAAATGAGCCATTTAGATTACAGTATTTTTTACACAACAAACATGCGGGCATCTGGTAAACCGCCGAGGTAAAAGAGATTAGATGCTTTTGGTTGCTTGAAATCCATTCTGATTTTGTCACTTTTGTTTTTCTTGCTCCCTTCTCCCACCTCGCCTCCTCTTCCTCCTCCTTCACAGCCTGTGGTAATGACACCCATGGTGCATCTGTTGTTGCTCCCGTTCCTGCTCAGCATTGTGAGTACATAGCACCGCCAACTGCTGCCTCTGCCAGCCTTTGATACATATTCATCTCAACCATGAAGCTGTTAATGATGTGTGTTAGTGCTTACATCTGGAGCGTCAGAGGAGCGTTTTAATGTACCGCGGCTATTCTCTGTGAGATGATACGCCTTTAAAGGAAGCTTTAATCTGCAGTTTGTCTTCAGACTTTGCTCTTCTGCGCTCAATAGGAATGTAGAAAACATTTTTGGCTCAATAAATAACTGCCCTCAATGTTTGACCAGATTAATGTTGCCTCTGTGTGACTTTTAGTTGTACTTTCAGCTCTGCTGTACTTGAGAATGATTGACCCGTCTCTTCATGCCTCGACAGGCTGCAGGGATGGACCTGGAGGAGCTGAAGGGCCCGTTTGTGGATGTTACATTAGATGTGAAGGAGGCAACGCCAGTGCCTCATCCAGTGCATCAGGTAAAACACACCAGAAAAAAAGACCAGGGAAGTTTGAATCGTCCAAAACGTTTAGATCGGAAACAAGAGTTATATAAATTTAAAAAAAAAGACAAAATACCAAATGCTGAAACTGGGAGTTTTTGTTTTTTATTGAAATTACTATTCACAAAAGTCTCAAATTGCATTTTTTTTAAAGTAGTTAGGACAAGTAAAGATGTGGTTAATTGATAAACAGGTCAGCACAGTCCATTGGAAATGTATTTACACCCTTGAACTTTTTCACATCTTAACTCCATGGTTTTTTTTTTATCTAGACAAACAAAATCTGACTTCCTTACTCTGAAAACGGCCAAATCCAGTGAAACAAAATCCTTTCTAAAATAATTTTTCTGACTGTGTGTAATAAAATCTCTCTACAAGTTTGTTTCTTCAACATGAAGAGAAGCCAGAGTACCAGGAGTCCTTGAGTTATTCTGGTGAATGAACTCTATTTTGGTTGTTTTTGCAGTTGAGGGCCAACTTAGCATTGAGTTATGCCCTTTTTCTACTGATCGCCATGTTTGTACTTTTTATTTCCTCTATATTTAGTCCTTCCCCAATTTATCTCCATCCACTTTCAACTTGTAAACATGCTGCATTCAAAGCACCTCGTCAACAGAAGCTCTTTGGGTTGAGCTTTTTTGCTTTTTTTTCTTAAACCTGTTTCTTAGAAGAGATGTGATAAACTTAGAAAGTGAAAGCAGACATATTTTTCTGTTGTATTCCATGTTAGAAATAGATTTTCAGATGTCCAAAGTGTAAATTTTTTGCTCCATTATGGATTTTACAGTGAAAACACATTTAATTGCACCCATGGTAAAAATGTTTTAGATGACTAACATGAAGGTTTAGAGATTTGTTTTTATGCTATTTACCATCTCTGTTTGTCGTGATAATTGTCCAAATAGCTATTTTTAGGATCATTTTCCAACTTGTAAATTTCAGCACATTAACTTTCTGTTATGTTTACACATCTCTTCCATTTTTTTAAGTGTTCCTGAGAGAAGTGGGCCTCTGCTTCACCTCATATTTATACCCCAGAACAAGAAAGTTGTGTATTATTAATGAAAGGTTTTTCTATAACCTCTGATTATTTTTTGAAGTGTTGACTGTACCATTTATTGTGTCACTGATGATTTTATTTTAAAAATTATTTCCTTTAACATAGGATTTTTTTGTCTCACTAAATAAATGTACTCACATTACAGGTTAGGTTTAGAAAGTTCTCTTCAATCAATTTATGTCGCTTCAATAAAAAGTATTGAATAAAATGTGATGGGAGGCAAAAAGAAGCCAATGTTTTGAACTGTAAACCTCTAAAATCACAAGCTAATAGCACAAATCCAACACAAAAAGTTATAAGACCTTAACTGAGAGGAAAATTACAGCTGCTGATAAAATTAGTCATAATTTAAGTTTTTTGTAACCTTTTGAATAAGCTGAAAAAGTCACTCTGTCGGATCTCTGTGGTACGTTTAAATATATTTTTGTATTGAGTCTAATATTTGTTCTCCTGTCTTTCCCATTTTCCACTGTGTAGTTTGAGGTCCCTGCAGGTGTTACTAGTTTCAGCCTGAGCGGAGAAGGCATGGACATCTTTAAAATGTCCAAGGACGGCTGGCTTTACCTGGACAAACCTCTCGACTGGTCTGAGAACAACAACCACTATGTGTTCACCGTAATAAACTCTGTCTTTTATTCATGCGTCAAAAACTCATGATTTGTGGTGGGAATGCAGCTCCTCCTCATGAGCAGCATGGTGTGTGTTTCCATGCAGGTGGAGGGAATGGGAGATGAGGATGTAGTGGCCGGCCCAATAACTGTGACCATTAATGTTTTGGACGTAAACAACAATCCTCCACGGTTCATTTCGGACGTCTACACAGCTACAATTATCGAAAGGAGAAAACCAGGTGAGTTTTCTGTGACTCTTCATCAGAGGATATTTAATTTCATTTGCTGTTGAAGAGCTGTTATTTTTATGCATATTTGAGACATTTAAAAAGTTTTGAAATATACCAACAAAGTAATTTTAAATATCTTACTTTTGAAAAGGCTTTTGTTTTACTTCAGTAGATTTATCAACTCGCCTAAATGAAGGCTATTGTAATCCATAAATATCTAATATAATACAAATTCTAAACGTAAGAAAATTTACTTTAATGTTGGTTTTCTTCTTTACAGTCTTTTATTAAGGCCATATTTGTGGAGTCAAGGACTAGTAATTATCCTGTCCACACATTTGCTCACATTAGCTGTGACTCTCTCTTATTTTTACTTATTTTGTTTTATTTTGAGATTATGAAACCAGTAAGGAGTCAAACATAAAAGTTATTTATTAAGAATCTATAATCATTTTTGTTGGCCCACTTTTGATCCAGGGCCTGTTTTAAATGACTTTTGTCAGCCTTTCTTTGTAATATAATCATAACTCCGGTTCTGTTTCTCTCCTTAGACGTCCCGTTTGTCCAAGTGTCTGCAACCGACCAGGACGACCCCACGACTGACAACGCTCGTCTGCGCTACAGTCTGGTCAGCCAGGTCCCCAACAATAACAACATCTTCCTGTTCCAGATTGACCCTGAAACTGGAGAGATCTCCACCACTGAAGAGGGTAAAATAAAATTCATCCTCACACATGAGCACAGACCCGAAGCCGGGCAAAGCTGAGCAAGGTTCACCGTCTGAGGGAGAGTCTGTAATCTGTTCTCTCTGCCTGTAATCCATCAGAATAGCGGCACTGTAAATCCAGATTACACAGATCATCCTGTCCAGTCAAGATTAAGACTGATTGGAGGCAGATTTCCTGAATCTGTCGTGTGATTTTGACTCTTATTAATTTAAATGTGCCAGAAAATGTACAGTTTTAAATCTTAGTATTTCAGATTAAATATTGCTAATCGATATTTAATCAGTGTCTCTTTCAACAGGAGAAGAAATGCTTAAGGCCAAATCAGGAATCCAGTTTTCCAGGGGAGAAGAGAGGAGCATCGATTCCCTGAAAGCAAAGTTTGACGACTACTGTCCAGGACCGAACATCCCGTATGAACAAAATCCATTCTTCAGCTGCGTAGCAACACAAGGTTGGTTCCCTGAAATCCCAGAATCCCAGATGCTTGAATTAGTCTGGGCCTCAAAAGCATATAATTTAACGCCTTTTACTTTGATACACTTTGATTCAAGTTTACCAAAATGTGGATAATTGGGTCTTAATCTAAGCTCAGTCAGGGAGACAAGTTAATGTCACTAAATTAAATGTTTTGAGGGGGGTTTTGTACTCTGGATATACAGCAGTTCTAATCTTAGTTTTCTTCCTGCTGATTAGAGATGAAGAGGCGTGACTTGGACCCTCTGGAGGATCCCGACTACGTCCTGTTTGTCCGTGTTCAGGACCTGAACGGAGCCGAAGCAACAGCCCTGAGTGCACTTGCCAAAGTTTACATTATTGTGCAGCCCAACCTGTGGGTCAACCCTGGGCCAATAACTATTAAGGAGAACTTAAAAGAAGATTATCCTCGTGTTATTGCTAAGGTCGGAACACATAAATATTAAACGATCTCACTAATTCAACTCTAAAGGCAAATCCTGACTCTCATATTCTGCTTTGTTTCTGCATCCAGGTCCAGTCTAATGTCCCTGATGCTGGCTACTCGTTAGTGCAGAAGGAGCGAGAGCTCAGGTTCCCTTTCCAGATTACACAAAACGGAGAAATACTTCTGACAGAGGAGCTGGACAGAGAGGAGAAAGACATGGTAGAAAACAGAGCCGTGAAAATACTCCTTAAGAACACGGATTAGAAAAGCTCCAACATTCATCACTTTGCTCTTGTTTCAGTACATTTTAGTTGTATTTGCAAAAGACGCCAATGACATTGAGGTGGACCCACCCATGGAGATCCAGGTTTTGGTGGCGGACGTGAACGACAATGAGCCTGTGTGTGAAGAAGAGGTAACTGAATTGGAGATCCAGGAGAACGAGCCAATGGGTAAGCTGTGAATATTACGTAGCACTTCAACAAAACACCAAGAATGGGGCAGCTGCAACACATTTTATTCATCTCACTATTGCCCCAGCCAGGTTTTTGTGATGTACAAACTAAAACTAGAATATCACACACCCTTGTGTATGTATTAGTACATACTCAAGGGTAATTGACAGCACTAAGACCCTCCTCCTGGTCCTGACTGGTAGTGATGGAGAGGTATATTTGTTCAGATGACAGCAGGTCCATATGAAGAATGCAGAGGAGCTTGATTTTTTTTTCACAGATTATCTGTCTGAAGGCATAGTGATAGTTCCAACAAATATGCAAAAACCTTTTTTACATATAAAAGTTACATAAAGAAGCTTTAATTGGTCAATATATCTAATTGGGAGCATCTTTGGGGCCCTTTAAGACCAAGTTTCTGAATTACTCCGACTGTTATTATTTTGTTTCAGGCAGTGAAGTGGGATATCTTGTGGCTTTTGACAACGACGAACCAGGAACTATAAGATCTTTACTGACTTACACTATCAGCTCACAAGATCCACCCAGCTCACCTGAGAGCTTCTCTATTGACCAAACCAATGGAAAAATCCAGGCAGTGCGTTTGCTTCAGCGGAAAGAACAGAATATTTACAACCTAGATGTCAAAGTCAGCGACTCAGGTAATGCTCAGACCGTTTACTAACACATCTTAAGGTAAACTTTAGGAGAGTTTCATCCTTTAATGAATTCCTGCACCCAGAATTCAGCACCATCTGCAAGGTGGTCATCAAGGTTATCGGCGTGAACAAGGAGGAGCCCGTGTTTGAGGAGAACTACGTGAGTGCAGCGACCATTGTTTAGCTTTGGTGGAGTTGTTTGGATGATGTTCTCACTGAGTGTGTTTTCTGTCTGAAGTACGGGAACCACAGTCTGGCGGAGGACACTGAGGTGGGCAGCACGGTGCTGACCATCAAAGCCACGGACACAGACGAGCCCGACACGGGCAGCTCCTACATCAGGTTCGACATCTCCGGCGGAAACGAAGGAGACGTCTTCACTGTGGAATCTGACGGCAAAGGAGTCGGATATGTCGTCATTGCAAAGGTGACATTAGGAATCTTAAAGCAAAGCTCTGCAGCAAGGTTAGCAGAACTTTAAGGGGATAAGAAGGCCCACAGCCTCATGGGTCCTCCACCGTACATTACAATCTGCATGTGTTCATGTGCATTTGTTTCATGGCAAACCCAGTGTGAACTGTTTGCTGCTAAAAAGCTCAATCTTAGCCTTATCTGATCAAAACATGTGATCCCAGTTGTATAGCAAAAAATCTGTTTACGTTTGTGATGGTAGGATAGGAAATGTTTGGTTTTCTGGTATTTCTTCTTAAAATTATTTTGCTAAGGAGACTTTGGTGTGCTATGGTAAGGTAAAAGTAAAGGTTATTTTATTTATAAAGCACATTTTCAAAATGCTTAACACGAATTAGAGGAAATACAAACACAAAACAAAAAAACAGAAGAAAAGCAAAAGAAAAACAAAACAACAACAAAATAGTTGAACAGTTATTAACGAATGTTTTAGCTGCATTGTTTTTTAATGTCGAAATACAAATGACTTATTGTGAATAAAAAACAAAACAAAAACAATGTCCACCTGTTTGATCCAGCCTCTCTAAGCAGTTTGTTTTCTGTCTCCACAGCCTCTGGACTTCGAATCCCATTCCACCTTTGACCTCCAGATTGATGCTCGTAACCCAGAGCCGCTGAAGAAGGGTGTGGAGTACACCAGCAAATCCACCGCCACCCTGACCATGAGCGTCAACGATGTGGACGAGGCCCCGGAGATCACCATGGACTCCGTGGATGTCGTCGTACCAGAAAATTTCACAAAGGGATCAGTGCTGTTGAAAATAAACGCAAAAGACCCAGAAGGGGAAGAGATCGGGTAAAGAGAGCTCAGCTGCTTCTTTCAAATCTGCTTTAGACGTCATAATGTTTCATTTTTGGCAGTCAGTCAAAGAAGAGATGAACATTTAAAGAGGAACACAAGATGCAGGATGGAAAGGCTACTTTAATCTTGAGATGCTTTTATAGTTTCTTTTTACCCTAAAGTGTCTCAAGAGGCAATTTCACAAACACACATTGTTCATCGTTGTATTTTCTAACTTAATTCTGAAATTTTCTTCACCTCAAGTCTAATACATTTAGCTGAAGTTGCTAAATCTACCCACAGCAGACAATGGAAACATACCACTGTAAATCTACACAGTCCAGTCACATTAATGTGACCATCTGTCAAAAGCCAGAATAACCACCTTTCGCAGAGCGAACTGCTACGAGACGTGCAGGAAGAGAGTCACTTAGGTCCCTGAAGGTCTTCTCTGGGATGTTGAGCCATGCCGACTCTAATGCCGTGGCCAGCTGCGCTAGATTACGCGGTTGAGGATCCATGGCGCGAACAACTCGATCGAGATGGTCCCACAGATGCTCGATTGGGTTTAAGTCAGGTGAGTTTGCTGGCCAGGGGAGGACGGTAAACTCATCCTGGTGCTCTTCGAACCACGCACGTACACTGGCAGCTGTATGGCACCTCGCATTGTCCTGCTGGAAGATGCCATCATCCTGAGGAAAAACAATGCGCATGTAGGGGTGGACATGGTCCGCAAGGACAGATGCGTACTTGTATTGATCCATCGTGCCTTCCACAATAATCAGTGAACCCAGAGAATGCCAGGAAAACATTCCCCAGACCATAATGCTCCCGCCTCCAGCTTGGACCGTTCCTGCAATGGTTGCAGGGTGGTTCCTTTCAGAGGTTTCACGCCTTATACGCCAACGTCCATCTGTCCGATGGAGCATAAAACGCGATTCATCTGAAAACGCTACCTGTCGCCACTCAGTGGACGTCCAGCTGCTGTACTGGCGTGCAAATTCTAGCCTTCGTCGTCGATGAACACCAGTCAGCATAGGTGCACGAACCAGGCGTCTGCTTCGGAGGCCCAGACGCAGCAATGTTCGCTGAATAGTGGTTTGGGAGACACTTGTGGTAGCCCCTTGGTTCATTTTAGTGGTCAGTTGCTCAACGGTAGCCCGTCTATCTGCCCGAACGCATCTCCGCAACCGTCGTTCGCCTCTGTCATCTATGGCCCGTGGTGCACCACATTTGCCACGTCGTTGATTTTGGACAGTCCCATTTTGCCATGCACGGTACACTTTTACCACGGCGGCACGCGAACAGTTCACAAACTCAGCCGTTTCGGAAATGCTTCCACCCTTGGCCCGAAAGCCAATGATCATGCCCTTTTGGACGTCGGATAAATCGCTTCGTTTCTGCATTACGCCAACGATTGAAATGTTTTCCGAAGCCCACACACACCCTTTATATACGCTCAACTGCACTGTGCTGCCACCTGCCTTCTGTGATTGGTTATTTAACTCTGAAGTGGAAAGTACGTGGTGGTCACATTAATGTGACTGGACTGTGTAGTTGATAATCTGCTTCTAGAGCTTGAATGTCGGCTTGTTAATCTGTTGAAGAAAACTACAGATTATTTTTGTGCACAATTGCTGCACAGGTCACAAGTTCAGAGTGAGTGTTTGTCACAGTTGAGCTGTGGTTTCCAGCGGTTGCTGATGGTTGTGTGTTTGTATGCAGCTTTAAGCTGTACGGCGACGACAAGGGTTGGCTGGAGATCGATCCTGCCACTGGAGAGATCAAAACCAAAACCAAGATGGACAGAGAGACACTGGAGACCTTTGATGTCACTGTCACGGCCTTCGAGAAGAGTGAGTGCAGGCAAAATAGCAGCAAATTACTGTGAAATGTAGATCTGAGGACCGGTAGAGAATTTAATTTAGTCCTTTTCCAAGTCTGGATGAACATGAAAGAACCTAAACATAGCATGGAAATTTGCTTAGATGTCACATTACATCCTTAACACAAAAATAAAATTAATGATCTTTGAAAATAAAGCGTCTTTACTGTGATTTATACCTGAATCACTCATTCAGCGCTTTCAGAAACTCTTTCAGAAATAAAATAAATTTGACATTTTACTGCTTTTTCAGCCTCTTTGGGTTTTAAACATCTGTGGTTTTTATTCTAAAGCCAAACAAAATACTGAATAAAAAAAAGGCAAGGTACAAACTTAAAAAAAATACTTTTTTAATGCAGATTAATCCAGTCCAGTTTTGACAAGTCTAAATGTTATGCTGGTAAAAGCTTTGAACTCTGAACTCAGTTGAGTATTTCAGGCCTAAATGCTGTCTTGACATTTTAAAGGTATGAATATTTAAATGAGGCCTAGACATTAAGTCTGCCCCGCATTAAGTAAATATCAATCAACCATTTTGTTGTTGATCTTCATGTCCATGTTAGCGTTGTCCCTGATTTGCCTCCACAGAGAATCCTGACAAGTCCTCTGAGCGCGTCGTCCACGTCCGGCTGCTGGATGTCAACGACAACGTTCCCAAACTAACAAAGAGCGACGACTTCATCTGCATGCAGAACATCAAACCCCTCATCATCGAGGCTAACGACCCAGACGACGACCCCTTCTCTGGTCCTTTTGATTTCGCCTTTGCAAAGAAAGCCTCCAACTGGAAGCTGACAAAGCTTGATGGTACGCTTGTTTAATAAAAAGAAAAAGTTGATCCAGAGATGTGCTTTTCTCGACTCAGATTTTGCTGACCTGGTTCTGTGCAGATTCCTCTGCTCAGCTGCAGTTGACCAAAAAACCCCTGAAGGAAGGAACGTACACTCTTCAGATCACTGTTAAAGACAGAGCAGGGATGGGCATCCCAAACGCGTTTGAGGGTAACTTATTTGTTTAAATTGTCTTCAAACTTAACTTCATTTCTTTCTCCTTTTCTTTTATGGAGAGCTCTTTTTCTGTTCAGTTCTTGTACCTGGCGGATACTGACGGCAAATTGTGGCACGTTGCCTAAAAGTGAAGAATGTGGACATATAAAGGACAGAGGGACTTAAATTCAGGCAAAATGATGCTTCACTCCATGTCTCCACTCTGCTTTCCAGTGAAAATATGCAACTGTACAACCTTGGTTACTGCTACCTCCCACCACAAGGAAAGAGCTTCAAGCCTCCAATGGGACTCACCGTCGGGATCTTAGTCGGTGTTATGGGATTTTGTGGTAAGTCAGACATAAAGTTGAAACCAAAGGTTCAGACATACTACAGAAAAACAAGCTTTGTTCTCTGTGTGATATTAAATCAGACTAAACTGATTTAAGGGGCAGTGTTCTGTAAGATGTACTTTATTTTTTAGCTTTATGTCATGTTATAATCTTATTCCCTTAATGTTATCAAAAATATACCTTGATTTTTTTGTGCATGTTTGAGAAGTCCTTTAGTCTCCATGGCAACCATTCACCAGGGTGGACCTAGCTTATCCTCAGAGTTGCAGTTTCCAAGCTTTCTCTTCACAGAGCAGCCCTCCAGTACAACTCCCCCACTCAGCTCCTTCAGACTAGCCAGCAGCAATTAGCAAACACCTGGTGGAAGTGCTGAGCTCATTAAATGAGCTACTTTTCATGGAAAAAATTTTGTTAAAGGTTTAATAGAGGAGTGATGTGATGATTTACTGAAAGTGGAGTTTTAGAAAGAACAAGTGTTTCTTAAAGAGACAGAGGCCATATTTCAAGCCATTAAATATCAAAGTCAACTTTCTTTTAAGTGATGTTTGATATATACAGCTCTGGAAAACATTAAGAGACTCTGCTGCATTGAACCCCTTTGAAAACCTCATGGCTATTCCATCAAATACTGATTTCTGATCTCTTCCTGAGTTAAAACATTAGTATTGTTGTTTCTAAATGAATATGAACTTGTTTTCTTTGATTCAAATTTGAGGTTTGAAAGCATTGCATCTTTTTTGTTATTTCGACCATTTCTCATTTTCTGCTAATAAATACTAAATTTTTGCTTGGAATTTCAGAGACAAGTTGTCAGTAGTTTATAGAATAAAAGAACAATGTTCATTTTACTCAAACGTATACCTATAAAAAGTAAAATCAGAGAAACAGATCATTTTAAGTGGTCACTTTTTTTCCAGAGCTGTACAGTATATTGCATTTTTATAACAGTTGAAGATAACATAGATACTTGATTGTGCGGTAAAATGACCCCATGTGCTTAAAAAACAGATAACACTACCCCTTTAAAATAGTATTTTTTAATTTCCTTTAGTATTTGGTGAAATTCTATTTAAACTCCGCGCCTCAGTTTTGAACATTTTGGGTTACCCGTCCACAAATAGTTACATTTTGTCCCATTTCTCCTGACTGAAGTGGTGAAACTGAGTCAGGTTTGAATAAAACAAAAAGCTTTCTGTGTCTAAATGTTTCTGCTTCAACTGACTTCATATTTACTCTCATTGCAGTGGTCATCTTCATCGTAGTGGTCAAGCGCTCAAGTAGAAACAACAACAACAACAATCAACCAGAGGACGGGGAGCGGAAACCCATGATGTAGAGACAAGAGTGTGACATTTTATTTATATACAGAAAGTATCACAAATTGCCTTAGAGGCGTTTTGCAAGCCGTACGACATACACACACAACCTGTTTTCTCTTCCCTAACCTGCCTGGAAACTGTAAGCATGCATCTTGTGTTTTTTTCCCTCCTTGTGGGAACGTTTAGTCTGTATTGTTTGGATGTTTCACTAAGTGAGATGTGATTTAGCATCCAGCTCATCCATATTTATTTACGTTGAGCATCCTTGCTGTAAAGTAAACTAAGAGAATTACATAGAAAAGTTTAAGAAAATCCCTTTATTCACTTTCAAGCTTTCTGATTTATTTTCAGTTTATTTCATGCAAACGTTTTATGAGTGGAGTCTGATTACTATTTGCTGTACTGACTGAAGCCACTCTGTTGGCCAGCTGACCGTCCTCACAGCTCGTTGACTTAATGTATTAAAATGACTTTCTCAGACCGCCTCATTAGCAGTTTCATCGTTTCAAAAATGATTTAATGTTTTTTGTTGTTTTTTTTCCCTCCCAGGCCCCAGCGTCTGCTGATGTTAAGTAACATGCAAATGAACAGCTATTGGATTGTTGTTGTTTTTTTTTGTAAAGTGCAGCTTCCCAATAAACAGAAACCTGGGATCTACTTTGGTTTCCACTGGGTTTTTCTGTTTCCGCTGCTCAGCGTCAGGACAGACGCGTGTTGCTGCAGGTGATGGGGTGACATAACAAAACATCCACTCTGGATTTACGCGTCTCCCCTGTGATTTCTTCGTCGTAGATTCTGCTCTGCGCTTACAGTCGGTGTTGCTGCGTCTCCTCCTCCTCCTGCCCGCCAGTCTGTCGCTAAGCATTCGGGGCCCGCAGAGTGATGCTGAGTCATCATCTCTCTGACAGTGGGAGACGGTGGGCCACAGATTGTCAGCTGTGCTGAAAGGAAGATGGCATGATTGTGGGCTTTTTACGCAGCACAAAGAGGCCTCCCCCGCCCCCCCACCCACCCCCAAGCACACATGCAAGTGAGGGGCCGAGACGGGGGCCCACATGTGCGCCCACTCCCAGCCGTGTGTGTCACGTGTGGTGTGAGTCGGTGGACTGGCTCGCTGTGGGATCCAGAAGCCAAAGGACGGAGCCAACGACCCGCTGTTTATGTCTGCAGTCCATCTGTATCTGTATCTGTATCTGAGCGACGCTTTTCCACAACAGAGGTGCGTGGAGACGTTGAAAGGTTGAGGATCAGCAGCGTGGAAGTGGATGAAGGACAGAGTAAACGGCGTGATGGATGAACCGCCTCTTCCTATCAGATCTCACCCACACTCTTCACAGACATGTTGTCCTTCAGCCGTTCGGTCACCACCAGAGAGGTTCGTTTGTCCATATATAGAAACTCTGTTGATCTGAGCTTTTATAGCTTATTTTTCATTTCGTATAGCTTAGATTACGGCTTAACAGGACTGTGTTGAGGGTTATAAATTGCAATTTTAACAGTAAGCTTGCAGTAAAGCAGACAATCCAGCGAACACGCATGTGTGTTATAACCTTAATTTAGCTCAATCGCAGGGGCAGAGCTATAAGGGGGGGCTGGGGGGGCGACTGCCCCCTCGAACCGGGCGGGATGGGGGCCCGGGTCTGGAGGAGCCAGGGAGGGAGGAATTGTTTCAAGTCGCTTAAATGTCTGATTATAGACTGAGAAAGTGCGCCCTTGCCTGTTGAGAAAGGTGTATTTAATGTTAAAGTTTCAGTCCCCCCCCTCCCCCCCTAACAGTTTCCAGCAGCTGACGCACGTAAGGACATAAGGGGCCCGGTGATTTGTTAGGGGCCCGGTAACTGGCCCCGCCCACCCGGCCCAACGCTGACTTGCTCCGCTAGTGCTCCATCCATAAACTATTTAACTAACTACATCTTAACAGGAATATTTTAGTCACGAAGATAATAGTTTTATGTGAAAAAAAGTCATTGGGAGTCATATTCGCTTCTCCGCTTCCTATTGGACGAAAGCGTAGTTACGTAAACCACACGTCAGTAACGATTTAGTTTAATTTCCCGCAACATACCAATATTAAAGCACCATAAAATAAAATTAGCAACATCTCTATTTCTGTTGTAGCTTTAAAATAACACTAAAATTTGTGATCTCAAACTGAGATCGGCCTGAAAGACCCGGTTTCCTCCCGAGCTTCGTGGCATCGCTTCTCGGACTTTTTGGCTCAGATCATGAGTACTAAGGGCTCGGTGCTGTCCACGCATCATGCTGGTATTGCATTGTGTCCATGTCTGGTGTACCTTCCTTACATTGTTAAATAAAAACTAACGAAATCAGTAAATGAAGCTTCATTCCCAGCTGTTTCCAGTTACTTGTCAAAGTTGGCCATTTTTCAAAATATATGGAGAAAATATTCATCTGTTCACATCGGTAGAGCCAAATTATCATTTGAAAACGACTTTTTGCTTGATGCTAACATTAGTTAATCAATCTGAAACGCTTAAGTGTGGAATACACTATTAGCACCCCATATTCTTATATATGTGTTTGATCTGGGGGTGTAAATGTATCGCATCGTTTATCATTTATAGTGATAAATATCTTTTCACGATAAGAATTTTGATTTGATAAATAGTTTTTATCATCACTTTTATCGTTATCACTTTACGACAAGTTATCCTGATAAAACTTTAAATCGCCCACCTCTAAACTGACTCAAATAAAAGATGGTGAGTATGAGAATATGTTTGAGATGCTTTTATGCTCTTTTGTTCCACACATTTTTAAAACTATGATGTGCCACTTCAAAACTTTATTTAATGCGCTTCGGTAACATTAATGCGGTTTTAAAGTTCAAGTCAGTTCAATAGAAGAATTGGACATCTCTGATCTGCTCTTAGGTGAGTCATTTTATTACATGGGATGGTTTATTCCTTTTACTACAGACCCTACATCTTATTTCTAAAGACGTAGAAGCGCATTAAAAAGAGCGTCACTCAGGACGTTTTCCGCAAAATATCCCCGCTGCAACGTCAGAGCTTCTGCAGAGCTGGGGGCTGAAAAATGACAATGTGGAGGTGTTTATTTCCAGTAAACTAAACTAAACTGAATGTCATCTAAACACAGTAACTCTGTATTATGCATGTCAATGCAATGATGATTAATAACGGGAAGAATAGAAAACTTGTGTGATGTTTATGAGAGGCAAAGAGTTACACTTCAAGCAATTGTTGGTAGATGTTGTTAATCAATCTCTACCAGTTAGTCTTATTTTATATATAGTTCTTTCAACATGGAAGCAACATAAGAGAGCTTCTAATATCAAGCTGAAGGAAGTGAAAAAGGGAAAAACTATTGAAACAGAGTCAGAATAATTATATTTTTATGTAAACTGTAAAGAAAATTACTGAATTTATAAATGTCTGAACAAAGCATGGCAGAGTCAAATTTTTTTATTTTATTTGGAACACTTACAGGGACAGAACATTTAAATCAGATTTGATTGGACTGTTACTGAAAAAAATAGTCCTATTTGTTACTATCTTATTGTAATTCCTTCAAATAAAGTATTTTCATACAGAAAATTTTCCTTGCATAGTTTCTAATGATATTGTAGATAAAATAGTTGCTAATTTTCCCTTTTTGATGTTTACAAAAAAGTTTTAAGGTCTACCGGATTAGGCTCTTCTTTATAGATTATCAGAGCAGATTTAAAATGATTTTTGCTCCTAAATACCATTTGGTAAAATAGTACCAGATATTTCACATTATTCGACAGTCTGAACTGTTGCTTCATCCTGGTTCATAAAATCACAAAATATTTAAGAACTGTTGCATGAAACTGACTAAATCTGAGTTTTATTTCTACAAAATTGAGTTTTCTGCTGTTGTTTGGTGCTGCAGCGCCATCTTGAGGTAAAAATAAGACTGCATCTCTCTAAATAAGCCAAGAAAGTCAAGAGTTTATGAGCAGTGAACTTATAAACAATGTTTATACTGAAATGCAATAACCTCTGGAGGTTTAGTTGGCTGGATGTCCTGCAGCCCACTTGATAATAAATAAATAAAACTTCACAGTAAGCTTTCTGTTTAGCATTTTATTTTCACAAACAAAACTCAAACCCCCATAAGTTACAGTTTATACATACAGAGAAGATGTGTTACATGCTGCTGAGACAATAAATATTTGATGTTGAAACAGCCTGATTTTAAAACACATCCTGGTTATATAGTCTTTTTGTACACATCAGTAATCCATGGGTAAAAGAAAAAAGGCTCTGCTTTACCTCCAAAGGGAAGAAGAAAGCAAACCAGGAGAAAAACAAACGGGTAATGACCTGTCAGGAAAAAAATTATGTTGATTCTTGACTCCTGTGTTTAGAAAAGAAGCGCAGTGACTGCATCTGCTTACAGTTTCACAACACACTGTCACTTCAGCCGAAGCGCTCTTAGATCACACAGGGGGACAACTCCTTCATTAGTGCATCTCCAAGCAAAGAAGCAGGAGGCAAGACAAAAAAAAGAAGGTGCAGCTACAGATTTGGGGTCAAAGCAAAACGAATGTTCTTACCCACTTTACTATTTTCAGATTATGTAAATAATTTGTGACCTTAAAATGTAAGACTATTTATTGTTTTTGTGGAACTTTTAGGTTGTAATGTTCAGCCTGTGACCCATCAGATTTAACATAAAGCTCAAAAGATCCAAATCATCCTCCTTGCGGGACTGAAAATCCAAAACCCAGAGAGATAATTTAACTTCCTTCAAACAAGCTGCACAGATTGACTCAAACAGTCTTCGTAACAAAAAAAACTAACAAAAAAATCAACACTCCATTCAATAGTGAACTAGACAGCGACAATGATCTGTAGCAGAGAAAAAATAGTCAAGCTAGCATGGACCAGCTAGCAGCATCAAGATCAAACAATGATTTAAAAGTTCAACACTTACACCCTTCATCTGGTTTAAAGTTTTCTTGAAGTGATTCACAGGAAGTGTCTGGAGTGTCCAAGTTTAACGGAGTGCTGCCCTTCCTCCACCTGTTGCTGCTAATGCTGGTCAGATGGCTGAAAGAAAGCTACAAAGCATCATTCATTTTCAAAACTACAGCTGGGCAGCTGTGAAAGTCTTCCAGCACCACTTAATTAACCAGTTAATTTTAGCTCATTACACTTTATAAAGAGAAGAAATGCAAAAAATGTGTCCCGTTTGGCCCAAAGAACACTAGAAAACTAGAGTTCAAAACCATAAATAAATATTTAAGGTAATATTAACATGATAGTTAAAGTTACAAGATTTTAGCAGTGAAAATAGTTGCTGTTGCTAGATTGCTCAGACCTCAAAGAAAACTGAAATCTAATAGGAAAAGTGCATCTATATTAAATCATGTGAAACATTAAATGTGTGTATTAATACCATGATAATATGGAAGTATTTGCCTGGAGGATTTCATGCCCGGTTCAGAATCGGGCTTGCTACTCAGAACCGCTTCGTTTTTTAGCGGACATGAAGCTCTAAGCTCTTTTTGCTTAAATTTGAAGATGAAAGCATGTGGCATCATTAGCAGTGACTGCTGTGCATAGCAACAGCTGCTCAACAAGACTGGCAGCATGAAAAAAACAAACAAAAAGAAAACTAAGCCAATCTGATGACCTTTTAAAACCATAAAAAACTAAACTTTTGTGCTGCTGCATTAATATTCCATGAATAGAGTTAAAAAATAGCTGAGCAGAGATTTGTCCATGTGGTGTGCTTGGTTTATAAATCTGTGGCACACAGTTGAATCAGTCAGTGAGACTCGTCCTCCTGTCTCTGCGCGCCGATCACGTGAGGGTTGAACTGAGTGACGATGATGGTGATGTCATCGCGGTACATGCGAGCCAGCTCCTCGGGCAGCGACAGCATCTTGGACAGCCGCTCGTGGTCCACCGTGCCGAACTCGTTGTTTCCCACCGCGTGCCGCATCAGGTGCGTCGCCGAGTTCTGGTCCTCGAACGCGGAGGACATGCGGGCCTTCCGCTCCTCGAGCAAACCCTGCATCTGTCCCAGAGTGACTTTGTAGCCTCCCACTTTAAGCGGCTGGCGCTGGTGAACCCCAGTCAAATACTCGCCGACGATGCGGATCACTTCCTGCCGGTGGAGCGTCTCCCAGAGGCCGTCTGAGCCGATCACCTGCAGACAGAGGAGGGCGGTGCTCAGAATCATCTTGATCTTAAGTAAAGAACAAACTTTAATCTCTCAACCTCCATTTGTTCCTGCTCTATTCAAATCTCGTTTGCAGCACTGTCTGGGTTTTCTCCTGTTTACTTGGATTCCCTGCCGTAGTTTTCCTACCTGGCCAATCAGAGAGTAGAAACTGTGAACGATGACGTCGATTTTCTGCGCCGTTTTAGAATTGACTGAACGGCTTTGTTGACTAAAACTAAAGCCAGACTCGGCTTTAGTTTTAGTCAACAAAGCCGTTCAGTCAAGTTGGCCTCACTTTCAAATATGTAATTAACATTAACATTGACTCAGCACTTCTCTCTTTAGTAAACTTCATACCATCGAACTGACACATTACATACATGACGGCCAATCATTAGTGACTGGGTAAAATGTAAAACTTCAGAGTCCAGAGACTCTGTAGGAAAAGAGAACAACAATCTGCCCTCTTTTTACTAGGCTAGTTTCATCTAATAGTGAAAAAATACTTTTTACTTTTCATGAAAACAGTTTAAAATGTTTTTTTAGAAATCAGTTAAATTAAAAGAAAAGCTGCAACATATAAAACATTAATGAACCCAGACTCTTAGAAAGAGCTTTCTAAAATGTACACGCAACCTTTTTATGTAAAGAGAGCAAAAAAGACCACCCTTTCAATCGGGAAAAAAAAGATTTACAAGTGTGTTTTGGAGGACAGACATGGCATATTTGATGAAAATAATAGTAAAAACATCAGAATAAAGAGCCCATTGATCAAACCTGAAAAATAATTAGCTCTTAGACATGGGAGGTGAAGCCATTAGTCACTGCAGTATCTACCGTCTAAAAGACAAGACAAAAGACCCCAGCGTGGTTTTCTTTCAATTTAGTAAATGTCAAGGATCTCTGAATCAATGCCAACATTTCTGATTTATTCAGTAGTTTGACAAGCTGGAGGGAAAATGAGGTAATTGCATATTATTTTAAAGGAAAGACCAAGCAGAATATCGCTGCACAACAAGAACTTTATGACAACTTGTGGCTATTAATTGTATAGAAGACCTTTAGAGTCTGTATACTCCAATCAACGATGCATCAATTACTAAAGTAGTTGACGAGTATTTCAATAAATGAGTCGGGCTGAAACAATTAATTCTTTCAGCCTGATGTGTAAATAAATAAAATAATTAAGGAGAGGAAGGCTGCCTTCCTGCACAGAAAAATTTTATTATCCAACTGAATTAAATAAGAATATTAAAACTGTAGCTATGGCAACGACTGAAATTCTCTCAGACGCTTCATTCATGCGACAGATCGAATGAAAGAATACACGAATGAACGATTGAATAACTAAATTAACTTAATACTGGACACATAAAAGCATACATAAATACATGCATGAAGCTACTAAGTTGCTGCATGAATAAATGAAATGAGCAGCATTTGCCGGCGGTCCTCTCTCACCAGGAAGCGGTCCTGTGGCCGCAGCCTGTGGTACGTGATCTCCGGCTCGGCGGTCAGGTACGGCGGCGTGTGGTAGTTGGGAGGGATGAACTTGGTGTGCTCGTTCTCATGGAGCTGATCGGGTCCAGACTCCAGAACGCGCTTCTGCAGTTCGATGCTCCACTTGAACTTCACGTCCCCAAAGGCGCGGAACGGCATGAGCAGGCCCAGCAGCCGGTCCTGATGCAGAGGGAGACAGAGAGGCAGAAGTTCAGACTGACCTTTTTTTTTTTTTTTTTTTTAACCCGTGGCGGATTGGTTAGAATCACTACCTGACGAATAACAGTCTTCCTCTCAGAGTGAGGATGCTCGCTTCGTATCCGAGCGACCTCGCTGTCGTTCTGGGCGCTGTGGTCGTTGGACAGCGTGTGAGCACTGAATGAGCCGTCCTCCTCCTGCACCCCCAACACGGCCCGGGCGTCCCCGGCGTTGGCTATGTAGCTTGGAAGACAAGAATGGGGGAGGGCAGGGGTTTACATATTAGCTTCATAAAAACAACAACTGGAACCACAATGGGTTGCTGGACATTTGTTCTCCATACAGATCTGGTCCATCGATGTGCGCCACGCAGGCTGTAGCTCCAGAAAATGCCACTCTCAGAACCCAGTAGTGCAGAAACGCACTTGCGTCTCCAACCTGTCAGAGAGAAACCACACACAGATGGTAAGCACCTTAGCAAGTTTATATCACATGGAGACGAAGTGACATCTGAGCTCATTTCTGGTCTACTAAAGTTTAAATCCGGATGTTCTCATTCCTAACATTGGCGGCCTGGACTGATGAATGTCCTCAAGATCTCTTACTGATGGAAACATTCCTCAGATTTGACAGTCCAGATAAATGACATGACCTGCAACTCGACTCTATCGTGACTCATGGACGTCTTAAACAGCAGAACAGAAAATGGGACAGCTCAGGTTGTTGCTGGGAGGAACGCATCCAAGTTTTTTCCTATAAAAAGAAACAGACTGTTTCTCACCTGAGCTTCCAGAGAAATGTCGTTGTCCAGCCTCTTGAAGGCGTTCAGTAAGGCCTCTCGGGTGTCTGGAACGTCGCCTGGGCTAAAGAATGAGAGAAATATGAAGACAGATTGTCTGAAAAAGAGGAACGACAACCAAAGATGTCCAGGTCAAACAATAACAGATTAGTCAGTGATGCTGAGGGTGAGTTGAGGTCACAAAGAGTAAAATAAGAAACCAGAAAGTCCTGTTTGAAATATTTCACATGACAACAATCACTGACGAAAAAGACCAAATGATAAACTGACATGCATTGGACATTTTCAAAAACATTAAATATTAAAAAGAAAACTGGATTTTTAATGTTATATTATGGCTCATGTAATATTTCTGTTGATTTGACATTGTCCATAAGGAGGGTAAACCCCAACAGGAAACTTCAATAGAAAATTTGAAACAGAAACTGAACAAAATTTAATTTATTAGTGAACTAAATTACACTTTTGATGATTTTCTACATATAATGAGAAAAGCTTCAACTTAATTGGGAAGATGTTTTGAGTGAAAACAACTAAATGTTTTAGTTCACGTGTTGAATTTTTGTCCAAATACTGTGATGAATTTCTCATATCGGCCCAAACCTCGTTAACACGAGGAAACTGAAGCTCACAGAAGCTCTTCATTCAAACACCAGAATATAAACTCTAGACAATAAAATCTGGATCAGACAAACTCCAGCAGGACTGAGGTGCAAGGTTGTTACCTTTAGTACCGACTCCAATTTACTCCCAAATTAAATGAACTGAAGTTTCTTCTTGCATTATGATCAAATGTGGAAATATAACTATTCTTGTGGACATGTCTGATTTAAAAATACCGTTCTGACCAGGATAAAACAGTTTTATGTAACACAATATTGCTACACTGCATGTTTCTCACCTGGTTAGGTCAATTAGCTCCTGCCAGTAGGTTCTCAGGCTGTTGAAGTAGAGACTCTGAGCCTCCCGGGTGAAGTAGTCATTGGGGTGTTTGTGCCACTGGAGGATGGGACTGAGCGCTCGGCCGGCCTCCACTGAAGCCTCCAGCTCACACAGAGTGTCATGGGGGAGTAGTGAGACCGCTATGTAGTAAAACAACCTCTCACTCAGCGCCTGCAGAGAAAAAAATGAGAAGATTATGATCACATACACTGCTGCTGATAAAAAAAAGTCTTAGAAAGTGTCTAGATATTTTCTCTATGCCTAAAATAGCCTAATAAAGTCTGATATTGCTGTTTGACCTATACCCAAAAAAAAACAATAAAGAAAGGAATTAAAACCTCCGTAGAGTGAACAGATCACCTGAGCGCAGGCGCAGCCAGCGTGTCCATCAAACACGCCCAGGAGCATTCCTCGTGTCTGCAGGCAAGTCGCTGCGCTCCGCCGGTCCTCGATGGGAGCGTTGGCCGGAAGCTGGTTGCTTTCAAAACCCATCACAGATGACACATTTTTACCGTCGAACTCTGGCACCTGCAACCGGATGGCGAAAACAAACGACAGGATGAGAATGTAAATAAATAAATAATGAATCAGGAACTCTGTGCATGACCCGCACCGACCTTGAAGCTGTACTCGTTGGCTTTCAGGATGGAGTTGACCTGTGGGGGCGTCAGGATGTAGTTGTGAAGCGCCGAGGACGTCTGGTAGCACCTTCCTGCCGGGTGTGTCTGCCATGTTTGGGACGGGCCTCTAAGGGCAGGCAGGGAACCGAGGTGGGACTGGTGGTGTTGGCATGGTAACAGACTGGAGGTAAAGGCCTTGGCACGGGGCAAACCCCTGAGTAGTTGGGATGTAACAGGCATGGCTGACCATGCAGCACCGGTAATCAGAGCACCACCGATGTGCACACACCTGAAGAAGAAGAAGCACATTAAGAGCTCAGATGTACGCGTGGTGAACAGAGCGTTCTCTATTCGCACCATTAAGCAAACACTGTGCAAACATGTAGATTTATTCTCATAAGGTCGAGTCATTCTGAATCTGAAATCCAAAAATCCCCAACGCTCTGAAGACCAAGTTTTTATATCGAGAGATGAGGACTTCCATGGCCAATATCAACTTATAGTTTACGTTTTGGTTTGATCAGCTGATCTGCAATGGAAAATAGCTCATTTGTTCACTAATACAGGTACTTGTATGCTTACTAATCTTTTCTTCACATCAACTGTTAAACCCAAACCCTGCTGCAGACAGATAAAATCAGATTCCTGGCTTGACAAGGTTGTTGATTAACTAATTTTATTTTTCCTGGTCACTGGCATTCCTATGTATAAAAAAAATGTAATAGGGATTAAAGAACTTCCCTGTTCAAGTCTATCTCGAGGAAACTCTTACGCATGACAAATATGATATACAGGAAAGGATAAAGAGATCTTATGTACGCAATCAGAGGATGTTTTTGGTGAAACTTAACTGATTGATCTATTTATTTTGAATGGAAAATATAGCTTAGTTATCCATTTCTGTAGCCTGTGTTGGATAATAAAGAGAGCTTTAATCTTAAGCAGGGGGTTGGTATGAGACCAAGTAAGTCTGCACTCATAGTTAGAGACAGATGGTTATCTTTACAAGATGGCTTCATTCATTTTGGTTCTCCACTATGACTCTGCATTTTAAGCAAATGGAATATTTTAGAAAACAGTTGAATGTAGTGAAAAGTGTAGTAGAGTCGTTTTCCACAGGTAGCAGCGGGGCAACCTGTGGATCTCTAGGCTTTATACAACTGGACGAAACTTTTGTCGCTGACACTTTCTCTTTGCATTAAAAGGAGAAGCTATATAACAAAAATAGCAGTTTGGAACTGTAACTCAGGTTTACCAGTAGAAGGAGGAAGTCTTGTATGGTCATTAAAAACTACAATATGCCTTTTTGTAATGAAATGTAAAAATTTGCAATAGAGGAGCAGTATTAGTTTGAGTAGCAGCTCTGCAAATATAGGTCAGAACTGGTGCACGGAGAGTTAAAAATAACCGAGTCCTGGTATTTGTTCCTCTGATAGTTATGACTGCTGCTGGCCAGGAAAACCGAGTCCTGACCGTGACTCTTCAAATAACCCGCTCCGATTTACTGATTTTAATACATCTGCAGCTTCTGAAGCCTCTCTTGTCTCCCTACGACTGATTATTTCTGTTTAAACCTGGAGCATCCGAGTCGTTTCTGCTACATCAGACTTTCACAGAGTGACCCTGATGTGAACGAAATGTACCCAACAACCATCCGGAAATTAAAAACAAAAAAAACTGTGACCCAAACAAATCAGAAGACTCGTCTCATCTCTGAGCTTTAAAAGTTGTTTGTTGACATAATTAGCTTCTCTAAGCTAATTTACAAACCAGGTACTGGACGCAGTTAGCCAACATGATACAAGCAACAGCATACGGAGACATGGTGTGAATTAAAAATGTTTAAATAGACTCACAGTTTAAAACTCAAGTCAGTGGTGAAGATAAAGCATCAAGATTCAGTCTAATGTAGCTACTAGCTCTGGGTTACACCCGCAACACGTCGATAGAAATCGCTACACTTATATAACATAAACGTTCCAGGTACGCCGAAGAATACTTTATAAAAGCCCGTCTGTAGAGAAGAGGACACAACAGAACAAAATGTGCTCTTACCCTATCCGACAGTTGTGAAGTAGGTATTTAAGTTCATGACTCGAACCCAACCCCTTCGGTTTGTGTTGCTCCAAAGCGCCACACCTTATGCTGCAGCCTGATTGGTTGAGCCTTAACCTACGCAGTGACGTCAACACTCCCATGCACGTAACGTGTCAAACCCCCCCAAAAAACAATAAAAAGCTGAATATTTCAGTCCAAGTGATACTGACATGTTAGATGGATGCATTACAGACAGTGACAAATCTCATATAGCTCTCAAAAAACCTACATTTAATATTACAAAAAAATGTTTATTAAGAGAAATTTCAGTATTTTTTTTCCAGTGACATGACTAACTTTGACTCCTGGAACCAAATCAGAATATATCTGTAATAGAAATTAACCCTGAATGATCTGAGTTGCTACATTTAGTAAAAATGTGCCACATCTCTCCCTTTCAAAAACACTTAATTTAAAATATCTGTCTTACAAAACGTTTGTAAGATAAATTAATTTTGGCATACTCAGCAAAGCAATAGTAAAATGTTCCAAGTTAATAGGTTTGATTGACAGAGGTACAAGTAATACAAATGCATGAATAAATCACAATGCAAACAAACAGTAGAACATTTAAATTACTGCAAGTATCTTTAAGATAAAATTAGGAAATAGTTTAATTATTATTAATTTATAAATTATTATTTATTTCTATATTTTAATGCTACAAAACAAAATAAATAAAAAGGAGAGAAAAAAGTAATAAAAAACAATAAAAGATACTACATATTTGGCTTTCACAGTGACATTTATTATCTCCTATAAATGGCTATTGATGTAAAATAAAAATAATTCTATTTAAATGTTTTTATCCTTGTTATGTAAAGAACTAAATAAAAAATTAAAACAAGAAAGAAACAAATAAGGAAAGAAAGAGACAAAGAAATAAGGATGAAAGAAAGAACTTTACCATAAAAACAAAACTCCAGTCAGATTTCATATAAAACAATTTAATCAATATAAAAGCATACAATTATTTAAAAAAAAGACAGCATTTGTGATAAATTCAGCAGTGAACAGATTCTTTTAACGAGAACAGAACAAGCGAGCAGTAAACATCCTTGCCACCGAAAGCAGACCCTGAGGTCTATATCAGAAACCTCTGATCCACCAGCGTTTTGTTGGCAAGGTTCCTTCTCCCAAGAGTGTTACGGATGAAGCGGAATATCTGCAATAAATACATTTTGATTTAATGTACATTTTCACTTTGGGGAAGATGACACACTATAAATACATAAACACCAACCATTTGCTGTAGGTATGTGAGCACAGCTGCTAGCACAAAGTTCTGAGATCCAAGGTCAACAACACAGAAGAATAAAATGTCAAAGATCAGCAGTGTGGCCTCATTTCCATAAAAGAGGACATTACTGAAGGAGTGGGACTCATCTGTAGAGAGGAGAGCAGTGGTATTTTATAAATGCACACATAAAAAGATCTGCAAACAACAAAACCAGGCGAGTTTTTTACCACAATAAAAGTAGCTTTTATCAGCCGGCTCCATAAACTCCATCCCTATGATTCGCTCCAACATCAGCTTTTCCTTTACCATGTAGTCCATATCAGGATGGCCCTAAGTCAACAATCCAGCATGAAAAAACAAAGATTTACATCAAATAAAACTTGCAGTATCTACAAAACAAACAACGGAATCAGATTAGATGAGATCCAAGGCTGCATTCTCACAGAATGAGCTAGTTTCTGGATGTTTGTACTAACATGGTCAATAATGGATCCCAGGAAGTGGTTCATGGTGTTGTACGCTCTGAACTGTAGATCTGACACGTTGGCTGTGGATGCATCCATCAATCGTGACGGCCTGTTCCTCTGGAGTAAAACCAGTCAAAGATTTTTTGTTTTTATTTTATATCAAAGAATAAGGATGATAGAGGTGATCACATACCCTGCTAAGAGAATCTTGTATTCTTTCGTACTGCTGCCTCAGACGGTTGGTGACCGCCACCTGAAAGGTCTGGATGTCAGAGTTGGGGACCAAACCTCGCTGACCGCACAGCGACTCCTACAGGCGCAAGAAGAGAAATACAGCAGCAGCCATAAGTGTTCAACTCTCTTAAGTTATTTTTTTTTTCATATTTTGTGATATGATGATCACACATTTCTGTTGAATTAGGGATTAATGTGGAAGACCATCACAAAGTAGCAAGTCTGGGTCTTCATGTTTACGATTGTTCACCAATGTTCTATAAACGATAAGAAGCCTTCACAGTAGAGCTACATTTATACTGAGATTAAATTTATAATATATTTACTAATTATATCCCTTCAGATTTCATTAAGGCATGTAAATGTAGATGAGGTCGAATACAAATGTAAATCCACATTTTTCAGATTTGCATTTGCTAATAAAATAGCTGAAAACCAAATGTTTCCTTTTTCATCTACTTCACATTGATACATTATTTAATTTTGTAGTCCTTGAGCAGCAAAAGTTCAAAATGTTAGAGGGGTACTAATACTTTCACAGGTCTTTATTGTTTGATTCTAAGTAATCATATTATCTTTAATATCTTAAACAGTCTGAAGTGCATAATGCTGTCTGATAACAGTTTGAAGGATTCCAAGAAGACCTGGCTTCTTGGAAGCGACTTCATTTGAAATGTGGGACTTCTACAAAGCACTACAAATTAAAATGAAAGATGACAAGGTTCACTGCTGTTGTACATACACGTTCTCTCTTCAGGTTATTGCTCATTTCCTCCATGTTTGTGTCTGCGTGTCCATGCACTGAGCGCCCATGGATGTAGTAACCAAAACAACGATTGGAGAACAGCAGCACAGAGATCTACGAAGAATATCAGAGGAAGTCCTTTTATGGAAATTATTACTGATTGGAATAAAAAAAAAAAAAAAAAAACAGGAGCTAATGCTTACATTACTGACAGAGCAGAGATCCACAAACTGACGAATTTTGTCCTTCACAAAGTGTTCGTAAAATACAGTGAAGAATATCACCTGCAAGCACATTTAACTGTCAGGTATTGGAGCTAAAATAAAATACCTCAATAATTAGTAATAAAATGGTGGCCGTTTACCTGCAGCAATGCAACGCAGAGCCAAAGTGTGGTGGCAAGGCCGTAGCGCAGAATCAGGCTGTAAGGAGGGGTGTAAGCCTCTGGGGAGCGCTGTAACGTTGACCAAGGGTCTCTCAAAGCTAGGTTGGAGAAATTCAGCACCTTAACACAAGATGGCGTAATAGCGATAAGGAAAACAGACGTGTACTGTCAGAAATCCTTCAAACAGAACATGCAGGGTGAGACGAACTTCGAGAAAGAAGAGCACAGTCAAGGTCTGAAAGGTCGGGCTGATCTTGCGGATGGTCTGGAGCTTGTTCCACTCGTTTGCCACAAAGTAAGTCCTCCAGATGCTGACCGGCGAGGGGTCACGTTTACTGTCCCCTTGAGCTGAAACAACAGGGAAAAAGCTCAATAGAAGAAAAATACTGAATAAGTAGTGAGAACAGAATAGCTGTGTTGGTACCTTGCACTGTCCTGTTCCCTTTGCTTCGTGGTCTCTCCCAGTCTATAAGAAATATATCGACTGACACCTGCATATACAGCTTGTGTAGAAACTGAACAGCCTGCATGCAAATGCACAAAACATGACACTTTTATATCATGTATACCATATGATAATTGTGTTTAAAAGATATATCCTTCTTTTAAACTTAGGACTTAAATATGAATCCTGTAAAAAACAGACACTGGAGGGCCGAATGGAAATATAAATAACCTGGAAACTACTAAAGATTTTATTACAGATTACATCGTGTTCTGACCTTGAGAGCGAAGGCACAACCAATGTACATCACAAACTGCTCCTCTTGAGAAGGGAGTGGAAGCAGCACAGATACAAACTGTTGAGCCTGTCGACACACAAAGGCAGTTTGTCTGATAAAAGCTGCAAAAACGGACAGTGTTGAATCTGTTTCACAAACAAAGGTGGTCATGAAAGAACACAGAGTAAAAAAATAACTTGCCTTTAGTGTCTAAAGAATGCAGAAATGGAAAGCAAGAAGGATGAAAGATCATGCAAAGAGTGGAAGTTAAATTTGTGGAAATCAGTGTCAAAAACAGACTGCTGAAACTAATGATAGAGAAGAACACAACAGCACGAATAAGATCGAAACTGCGCAAAGTAACAAAAAATATAAACATTTCTTATGACCCACCTTATAAAAAATGAGCCAGTAAAGGCCAGTTCCCACCGTGACGATAAAAAAAACATTGGCCAGGTCACCGGAGTAAAACAACAGAAACTTCAGCATCGTCTGGAGAACATAGAGACCAGAAACCCGTGAACACCAGGAGGACATCTTTACAGCGATTCAACAGACGGCGATGTACCTCCAGATCAATGATGGGCGAAACAATCCTCCTCTTCCAGCTGACTGTCTTCAGGAGCGAGCAGAGCACGGCCAGCCCGCCCAAGATGCCCAGGGCAGTCTGTGTGACCCAAGGGTGACTATTATTCAGTCACATACTCAGATTCGTTGTCATAGTTTCAGCCAAACTTTTACTCACATCTGTCTTTGTACGAGCCTCTGTCTGATCCATCTCGTAATCCATAGCAAAGGTTATCTACAAAACACACACATTAGAGCAGCGGTTCTCAAACTTTCCAGCTTCTGACTCACAAAATAAAAATGTAACAGTGTCGTGATCCCAACTCTCGGCTGAGCATATAAGTATTTTTACAGTCAGTTAAAATGTGGTCAGCATCGAAAGACGACGTTTTGGCCAACATGTTTTTAAAATTTATATTCAAGTCCTGTTTTTATTTTTAATAGATTTCTATAATGTTTATTCTTTTCCATCATCATTTTTGGTTTTAGGTTAATTTCTGAAAAGGACAACAAGACCCCAGACTTACATATCCGTGACACCAAAAACTATAAACTTTAGCCTAACATAAACAGAGTTCAGGTACAATGCTTGAAGTTAGTTCATTAATTGTGAGGATCAAGACCAAGTTCTTTAACGTTTTGAACTAAAGTCCTTTTCATTGTGGTAAATGGTGAAACATTGAAAAATGTGTCTTACAGCGGCCTAAAAGTAAAGAAACAAAACCTGTGTTTTAAGGCATGTCAAGTTTTTAAATATGTATCTGACTTCTGTACACTGCAGATATTGTGAGAGGACATATCAGTGACCATCATTATTAATCTGACGGTCAAGTTTTTATTTGAATGCTTATGAACTTTTCCCAAATAAACCTGTTTGAGCTGTGCACCCAAGGTTAGATGTTGTTTTGCTGGAGCAGGATGCAGACTGTCTCTCCTGTGTTTGGTATAAAAAGAACTCTTTCTGACAGAGCTTTCAGTCTGACCTTTTTATGAGTGTCTGGCCTTGTAGACTCTCATATAAAGTGCACAGCATTAACAACCCTGACTGAGTGATTTTAACCTAATAGTGCTTGGTAATTACATTTTTCCACAACTGTTTGATTTTTATTCAAAAACTGTCTGGGTAATGAATCAGAAAATACGCTAGATTGCCCAGCGGTTGAAGCCACTCCAACATTTAGCATCTTTATCAAAGTAGACCGAGCCTCATTACTGTGACATCTGAGCAAAGCCTGGCTCTGGTAAATGTGTGCGGTATTTAAATTTGTTGTTCTTGCCATCAAGCTTTGTGTATGTTCAAAAGAACTGCTGCAGCCTGGCTTAGCTGGAGGAACTGGCATTCAGTAGCATGGTAATACAAGTACAGCTAAAAAACAGAATATTGTGATACAACAATAAACATACAACATTGTGATACAACAAATCTGCAGCATTCCAGAGGCAATCAGCCTGAGGTGCAAAAGAGGTATAATGTATTATTTTTTTTACAATAAAAGGTAAGAATTTGCAACAAAGCAATGTACTCACAGGCACAGTTTGCGTAGTAATGTCCGTGATGAGAACATCTGTGTAAGTCAAGGTCATCAGAGGGGTCAAAATGAGCCCCTCCTGATTTCGAGGAACGAGTTGAAACCTACCGAAGGTTTGAAACACGTCAGTGCATTGCACATTTCTCCAATTTTATTTCCATCGTAACCACGACAAACATTAAATATTACCTTATTTTGACACTGCTGGCAACACGAATGACTTTAGGCAAGGATGTTATGCTCTTCTCTCTTCCACTCAAAGTGTCCACAAGAAACATTCGGCGAGTCAGATACCAGCTTCTCATACTATCTGCATAAAAATATAGAAACATATATCGAAATTACCCAAACATTCATTTAGAATGAAGTTGTTTGCTTTAATTAATAAAATCTCACCCTGATTGATGAATCCTCCGTTGTACTGTTGGTTTTCGACCAGCATTGGCAGGGGGAGAAGTTTCCTGTTCTCTCCTCCTCCCAGGTCCATGTAAACGTCGTAGAACAACGGTTCGGGATGGGAATCCAGCAGATCCGCCACTGAAAGGTCACACTGAACATACACCAAAACACGTCCAAAAACTCCTTAGAACCTAAGTAACTTTTCACAGAATACAGGTTTGTTGCCAATCTGCAAAGTAAATTAATTTGAAGGCACTCACACTTTCTTGGTAAGCGGTTCCAAAACTGAAGGCTGCTGCCTGCTTGGCGGCTAATCCTGGACAAAGCTACAGGAGAAGGAAGGAAGAATTGTTAGAGGTTTGTGAAGTCTTCACAAGCTGTTCAACTTACATGTGGCCAGTACCGATGCTCTTGGAACTTTTGCACATTTATTAAAAGATTCAACTTATTTTATACAATTTACGACAGGCTGAGGCAAAGTAGTTAATGGAAAACGGTCTTTGAGAAATGAACATGTAGTGATTGTTTGTTTCCGGAAACATTTCATTCTAAAACCCAAAAATAAAATTCACTGTAACCAGTTGGCTTTAGGAGAACAGCTGTTCAGTGAAGACCTCAGATGTTTACTAGAAAACATTAGCGAACAAACAGCATTGTGAAGACTAAGGGAGAATCTGTTGACAGGACAATGGTTCGTTGTGCGATTTGCAAATCTGACTTTTGATGAAGAGTGGCAAGATGAAAACTGATATTGAAAGAGAGCTGCAAGAATTCCTGTTTGCACTTTGCTAATATAAACACAGAAAATATCTCCTGTTAGATGAGACCAATGTACAAGTTTTTTGTCACCCAGAAAGCACCATTTTATTGATGAAATAAGATAATTCTGCGGTGACGATGTTGACAGATTCTCTCAATTCAGTCTGGTTGAGCGTAAATTATTTTTCCAAAAATAACAGGCAGACATGCAAACGGCATGGGAACACACCTGAAAGACTTGCAGAGGTAATTCCAGGTATGAAATGAATATACGCATACAGCACATTTGAATTTATATTTGCATAAACATTTTCATGAGGGATTCATCTAAGTAACAATAATTTGTCATGGCACTTTTACAAAAAAAAAAAAGATTCCAGTGAAAAAACATCCTATGGTCTGGACACACACATCTGATCTGATTATTTTCTTGGCAGAGCAGAAAATAGATTATCTGTGCCACAAATCTTATTTGCTAGTAGCCTAAGTGTCTTGATCACAAGCAACTTAAAATCTTACCTGCAAGTTGCTTCCTCCAACCTGCTCCCACCTCAGGAACTCCCCCCTGACATTATAGACAGCAGCAAGCAGCTGCATGTTGGTGTTCTGAAAAAAAAAATATATATTTAAAGATATTTTAATGCACAAGACATGCTATGAATGTGTTTTCTTGATTTTCTTCTTGTTTAATGTCAACATGTTTTGCCTGATTTCTTCCTCTGAAGCTGAAGACGGTGGGAACTGAATCTGTTTGAAGCACGCGACTAGCCAGCCCGGGTTCGTCTCCGTAGAAAAGCCACGGGAGATTAACTCTCCTAGAGAAGAAACAATCAAAGCTGCTGGTGTTTGCTCTGTGCTCAAACTAAATGAAAAATCAGTTTGAAATTTATGAACATGCTAAAACTGAAGCATAAAAAAAAAAATCACCAAAATTACCAATAAGCAATTTCTTGAACTGAGCTCAGAGCAGCTTTTGATCTGTAAACGGTGTTAAAAAGACCACAAGCATCAGTAGAGGAACCGGCGATGGAGTGCATGTTCAACACACACATGTTGCCAAGAGCTTGGCAGGCTGTCAGGTTGGAGTAGGTCTGCAAGGAGAACATCAGATGTTTATGCAAAGGAGTTAATGCTTCATCTCCACAGTCATTGTTTGAATCTTTGTTAAAAAAAAGTGTTTTTTCATTACGAGGCATGCCGCCGTGGAGGAGTAGAGATTTTCCACAAACCAGGCTGACTGAAGGCTGAATTTCTAATACAGAAGATAAAAATGAATCAGAGTGGATAATAATTGGCAAAATGTAACAACAACTGAGAAACCAAGAGCTGAGGATTCCTACCAACTGAGCATAGTTGACACTGGGATTGACATTAGTGGAAAGGACTCTTGAAGGGAAACACAACCCTCCTTCCTGGAAAAAAGCAAAGCAAACTAATGACACATTTCCTTCTGACAGCTGAACATGAGACAAGTTGTTTGAATGTGTAAAGTGAGAGACACACGATTGAACTCACTTGAACATTAGGAGCCAGACACACACATGAGGTGTTAGTGAAGGTAGACGTACATCTCTCACACCTGAAAGACAATTTGAACATGTACAGATAATTTAGCCATGAGGTATGTAAATCCCACGATTAAATGATTCAGATACAGAGCCTTAAAAGCACATTTTCAATTTTTTGTCATGTTGCAACATATTCCTTTTCATTACTTTGAAGGCAAACATACTCAAAAGTTTTCACAAGATATTTTAAGAAAAGCTGGAGATATTTTAGAGACAGCATGTTGCCAGCTGTTGTCACCCAGCAGCTAGCCACTCCCCTTCACCTCTCTCTGAAACGGACTGACTAACTACCGGCCAGCTCTCCGCCTCACGGGTCCAAGAAGTCCATAATTCCTGTGTATTACACACCTTGAAGTATAGAAAACTTCTGTTTAAACTGGGAACAGGAATGACTCGTCCAGACTCCAACTACCTTCAAATCCTAACGTAACAACCTTTCTCAGATAATGAGTTAGACTCTGAAGTAGCCTGTCGGAGCTCACCCTCAAAACCAACGTTAGTTAACGGTAGTTCAATTCCCTTATCGACAACAGCACTTGTTACCGTCTGGATAATTTTAGAGACTCGGCGTGAATCCCAAGGTTGTTTTTTATCATAACTAAGGAAACGTACGAAGCCACCCAATTTACTGAGATCATGTACATAATTTAATATTATCAGAGAACTTAGTTGAAGAATGTCTACATTAATTTAATTGTCCACAACGTCAAAGTAGACTTTAATATTTTATTAGCAAGCATTAGCAGGGGAGAAAGAAATACAACATATTGAATGGCAAAATTAAAGAGATTATTATGAAAAATTGTTTCTAGATCACACGTCCCTACAGTCCCATGCCGAGATACAGAACTAGGAGTGCGGCAGAGGATGCGGTTTTACTCGTCCCCCGATGCAGTGCTGTTCTTAGCAGAGGTATTCCTTAATCCATGGTGACGGCCCGGCGTAATCAAGGCTGAGTCCCTGTTAAGGTAATCCCAAAGTGGAACTGTTGAATATAATCCAAAATCCAGTTCTTCACCAGAAAATGGCCTTTGTTCACCTCCATGTCCCCTGCAGCATCTCTCAGTGACGTTTATGGGTCCGAGCAGCGACCGTTAATTTTTAGAAGCCATATGGTGGTGGAACACGGTTCTCGCCCTTTGCTCAGCAGTGTAGAGTTGACTTTCTTCCATTGGCTTCAAACCATCGCTCCTTATCCGATCCTCGATCTCTTTTTGTGGTCTTGACTCCAGCGCTGAGGGGCGAAGAACAATGATTCTCTTCTTGCAGGTGTTTTTATTTGAGTTAGGCGGTTCATCTACGCCTACACTACTTTCCACTTTGGTTCAGCCCACTTCAGTTGCACGTACTGCTCACGCCTGTCGCACTTATTTTCCACTCCTCAACTTTGCACCTGCTTCCTTGGCCTCGCCACATTTCCTTCTTGCTTCTGCTTCTTTTGTCTTTAACCTTTCGGTTCCCCATTTCATGTACTGAACCTCTGTATGCACCCAGTATCTGCTCCTTCAGCAACCACAGCTTCCTGTAGCTGCACTCGGCATGTGATTCTATTCTAATCTACACACGAACCTCTATTACACAATTCATTTCATTAATTTTTATAATAATAAAGAAATAAAGATTTTCCATGAGTTTTACTTCATACTAAATCACCCTATAACACATTTTCCTTGATTTCTGTTACGCTAACCACTGTGAATCAACCTTAAATCTTTCCCATGATCACTTATTTAATTCTAACCCATTATAATAGTGAGGATTATATAATTGTGCATCTTTTGTCTTCATGAGTATAAGTTTTAATATAATTGTAAGTTTTAACCAACATAAAAATATCATGAAATCATTATCTACATAAAATCATCATTAAATCAGCTTTTTAAGGTTACATTTTTCCCCAAACTTCTATCTGACAAAGATTACATCATAACCATACGCTTTAATCAATACTTAATGACAATACAAGATTACTTGAGGCCTCTAGGCTTATTAACAATCTGTTTTCTGCATGTGTTCTGGAGAGATCTCAACCTTTCTCATCTCGGTTTCCAACCAGGTTTTATGACACAGCAGGGGGGTTTATTTAGCAGGACAAAAGATGCAGTGGGATTCACTGCATTAAAGTGCATTAAATTGCTCCAGACTAGATAAACCAGGTCATTTACCTGTCTCCCATTGATGTTTGACACAGACAAAGCAGGGCTGCTGTTGTTGCAAGCTTCACATCTGGCATCATTCAAAGGATTTCCATTGATATCCCTTTCCACTAGAAAAACAAACAAAAGAGCCATGAACTCCTGTCCTTAGAACATATAACAACCATCTCCCTTTTCATTCCTATTACTATTGCAAATCAAACTAAAAAGTAAATAACTCACCCAAGATATAGCCTGATTGGCACTGACATTTTCCCTCAGTACTGAGGCTGCGTGGACAGCGAATACACCCAAATCCATCCTGTGTTACTGCCTGTACATAAACACAGTAAGTCACCAAAAAGTCAGTCTTCTATTGAGAATAGATGATAAATCTGTATTGTGACACAGCTGCAGGACTTTCATAATAATGAAGCAAGAGTATATCGAAGAAAAATTGAACATACGGGCCTGTCTGTAGGACACCGCTCACAAGAAATGGATATTTTATCATTGAAGACATTTAAGGTTCTGTAGCCAGTCTGGCAAATGCAGCTCAGTCCTGCAAAACAAAGGAAAATCAGATGAGCTGTAGATGACAAAATGTTACGACTGGTAATGGCAATATCAGTATCTGCAATATTCCCATTGCAAAGAACTGATTGGTGTGCAATAATTGTTGGCTAATTCCACATTCCAGATGTTCACAGCAGACACAAATGACACTGCTAAAAATGCCAAAGGTCAGAGAGTGTCAAGTTAAATTAGCAAATCCTACACTTTTGAATGTACTGTATTCACCATCTCCACCCAATCAAGCCCTCCCATCCCTTCCACTGCTCAAGCTCAGCAGCCAAGTCTATAAGGTAACCTGGAACACCTGTGCTCACACAATGATCTCTCTTCAGATAAAGAACCTCAACTGAAAGCTTCCTCAAAGACAGCACAGGTAGGAAATGGACATTAATCACATCTTACATGATTCAGATTGGATTCAGAAGACCAAAACAGATTTATTGTTTGATGCGAAGTTTGTCATGTGTTTAGAATATATCTTATTCATTCATTCACTGTTAACTTACAAGTAAATTATGGAATCACTACTTGAGAAATTAAAGTTAAAATGAACTCATTGTTATCTGTAACTAATATTTATTTTGTTTGTAGGTTTCCAACCTGGTCATGTGACCACCCATGTTGCTTTTATATGCTACTGATGAGATTCATCAAAAGAAAAGAAAAAGAAAAGATGAATAAAAGAAGTCATTGAGATGAGTTTCTAACCAAAATCACATAACTCATAACATTAATTAATTGTATTCTTAAATCAAAGATTACGTAAGTTTCAATCACCATTTGATCGTAATACACGATTACTTGTTGCCTCTAGGTTTTTGTGTTTTGTGTCCTGGAAAGATCTCAATCAGTCCCAACCAGGTTCACGACAAAAGGAACGAAGAAAAAAGGAATATATGGCAACTGATCGCAATATCTACTAAAATCAAAATCCATACATGCAATATTAATAATAATTATTAATTATTGTTAATTATTGCAGAATAATTAACAAGATAGGAGTACAGCACAACTTAAACATCTGCTAAAAATGTATTATACAACACCCTGTTGCATTAGTAATCACACACACACCATTTTATATCGTTTTCAATAGTATCATCAAAATCACAACCCATTTAACTGCATCTTCTCAATAATTAGCACCTGTGATTGTATGACTAAGGAATCATTTATCACTTTCATTATAATCATTATGATCATAGCTTTCATTTAATGCAGGCATATGTCCGGAAAAGAAAACAAGATTAATTTAATATTTGCAATTAAAAATCATCCATCCATCCATCCATCCATCCATCCATCTTCTTTACACCCTTGTCCCTTAATGGGGTGGGGAGGTGCTGGTGCCTCTCCAGCTAACGTTCCGGGTGAGAGGCGGGGTCACGCTGGACAGGTCGCCAGTCTGTCGCAGGGCAACACAGAGACACACAGGACAAACAACCATGCACACACACTTAGGGGCAATTTAGACAGACCAATTAACCTGATAGTCATGTTTTTGGTCTGTGGGAGGAAACCAGAGTACCCAGAGAAAACCCACGCATGCAAAGGGAGAACATGCAAACTCCGCTCTCAGCCTTCCAGTCTATTAATTTACTCACTGCTGTACTTTTATGCATGGAAGTGAGGAATGATCTCACTTCTTTTGGCAGTATAAGAGTTTTTAACTCTTTTCTTCTAGCACTTGTAGAAAAAAAAGTGCATATCAGCACTGATATATCAACTGGACCCAGTTTGAACAAGTACTCTTCTCCAGAACACACCAGAGAGAGTTTTGACCACATATAAAGTTGTACAGTGCTGGATGCTTTCATACAATACTAACAGGAACAACAAAGTAATCAGAGTTCAAGAGATCTTTTTCTTCTTGGGCATGTATGCTCCAAACAATATGCTGGACGTAAACACGCACTGCAGCCTAACTGGCAATATGTTAATACTGGGAGCAGGCCAGCCTCCGGAAATGCAAATTTGTAGGAATGCGATAACAAACCTGTGTGTGTGTTGACTCAACAAAACATTCAAAATGTTATCAAATAAACCAAACTGTGTGTCAGTTCACATACGGTTAATAACCAGTGAACGATTGATATAAGTTTGGTGGTCAAAAATGAGTCGGTTCTAACAAGACAACCCAAGAAGGAGCAGGAAAGATTTGCAGGAGGGGATGGGGGGAGTTTCTCTTGAAGTCCTTCCCTTTCTGATGCACTTTATGTATTTTTTTTTATCACTTTTCTGTTTTATTTTTTACTTCTGGGATTTGAAAGTTATGCATGTATTTCTTCTTTTCATAGCTTTTTCAGATTCTTTATTAAACTACATTCACTATGTAATTTCTAGCAATTTCAATTTTAACATCATAAAATCCCAACAACAAAACAGTGGAATTACTTTGTTGCACTGATTAATTTAACTTTAAACTCTTTATAAATAATTTTTATGTTAACGTAAGTCTTCTAAGGTTTCTGAAAATCTACAACTCGGGTTTTTCATTTATGGTCACACAAGATAATTCTGGTTCTGCTATGTATGGAAGTAAATATGTGCCATCAGAATTTGAATAAAAAATGCATCTGAAATTTGAATGTTGTATATTTGCACTTACTTTGTCAATTTCAAAATTAGTTCAGAATATAATTTTGACCTAAAAAAAATTCAGTGTCTTTATTTGTACATGTTTGCAATTTTCATTTGTTAAAAAATTCACATTCCAATTTCAAAGTGAAGAAAATTTCAATATATATTTTCAGTGTTAAAAAAAATTCAGCATATAAAAATTCAAACATTTTTCAAATTCAAACAAACATTTTTTATTCAAATTCTGATGGCACATATTTACTTCCATACAATGTAGTACGACTGCACTAAAATCTTTCAACCTTTAGAAAATATGGATGGACAAAGAAGATTAAAATTAAAACACATGCAAAACGTAAAAGACAAACAAAAAACTATTAATTTTATTCCAACGACATAGCTCCACAAACCTTTTCACATTGTCTAACACAGGCAGATACTGCTGCGTCGGCTGTTTAAAAGATTTACCCTTAATAGTATTAAATGTTTTACTTTTCCCCCTCAAAATATGAAACAATAGGAAGCTAACAGCCCTTAGCTTCACATAAATGGCTCCCTGATTATTAGATGACACACGCTGACATACATTTCAAATTACTCTACATTCAAGTATAAATAGTAAAATATTTCTTATTGTAGGTTGGTATCACAGCCCGAAATTATCTTAAGATGTGTATTACAATGATAAAAACCGACCTGTAGAGCTCTTGCGCTGATTTGAACCACATCTGGAGCACGACAAACTTGATATGTCGAAGAATTCATCTACGCCGCAATCTGAAGGCGCTTTAAACGGAATGATAAACTGCTGGCAGTCAATTAGATATATATATAACAAAAGTGAAAAATATGGGAGAACTCTGCGTCTGCTAATAAACAGTAGCGTCCCCGTCGCCATGGTAAACAACGGTCCTCCTTTTTTACCCACAATCCTTCACTCTGCTGGTTTATGGGACTTTAGGGACTTTTTAGAGATCCGAATCATTTGGCTCAGCACACCGAACAGGGAGCATCCGGGAGCTCTGTCAGTTCAGAAACGTTTCCTCAACAACTTCGACGGACATCTAGCTTTTAAAATAATGAGTTAGGGTATTTTTTTTCAAAGATCGGGAGTTTATAATTATATTAAGGACAAAACTGCAGCGTTGTACGAGAAAGTCTTTTAAAAAACAAAGACCGGAAGGCGTTTCTTTAGCGGTTCACATGAAGAGAACGGTGATGTCAGATGATTTTTACCGTTTTGCTAAATACCGATATATGGACTTCCAGATGATTAGTGGTTAAATTGCTGCAATTTGGGGTCATTTTTTTATAGGCTCTCACACTTCGAAATAAGGTAAGCAGAAATCTGGTGCTCATTCAAGAAAATATCTGCTATTGAATATTCCGGAATTAGTGACAGACCAAAAGTTTTTCCAAAATTCTTTGGTAAGATTATAAAAATAAGATTTGCATCGACGCGGAAGTTTTGGACGACTCGGTTTCAAGACTAAAAAACAGGAAGTTGTGAAAAATGTATTTCTCTTCTCATGGTGCTCTCAGCACTAACACATAACATAATGTACTCTTACAATTTTGTAATAAATAATTCTTTCAGATTAACCTCGACTTGTTTGGTTTATAAGGATTACATGCATTCTCAAGCAATAATTGGGGTCAGTCATCTCAGGTGAACAGTAAAATTTTTTTTAGAATAAATCCTTTTTATAGGAAGCTTATCAAAACAAACTCAGCTGAACAATCATTTGAATAATTCTAAGATGCAAGGAAGTAAAATGACTATTTTAGTAAAAATTCTTCAGTGTTTTTATGGGCCATGAGTCTTGGGGACTTTCTACAGGAAATGCAGCTGTGCAGTTATCTTGCATAATGAATTTCCTTTGTGCTCTTGCATAATAAAGAGCACAAAGACAGAAGAACATGAATTATTAAGGTTAATTAAGAATTGTGAGTTTGAGAAATCATGAAAATAATTCTTAAGAAGAATCTTAAAGCTTAATTTGATACCTTACAAAATCAAGACATCTAAGTAGATTTCTGAATAGTTTGGGGAAAATAAGTATCTAATACAGCGCTAGTCCAGAAAATCACATTGTATAATTTTCAAATAATTAATTTCAATTGTATTGCATGGAAATGCAAATTAATATATACTTCTCTGGCATTTCTGTTTAAAATACTATTTTACAGTGATCTTGTGTAACATTCTAAATTATGAATCATTAAATTGTGGGTACTTTTTAAGCCATAATCATCAAATTTACAAGACACAAGGGTTTGAAATATTTCACTTTGTGTTTGATGAATCTACATATATTAGTTTAACTTTTTCATGATATTGTAATCTGTATATAGTGTAGTTCACACTCCATCCGACAGGAGGCAGTGATGGGTTACACGGCACCTCAGAGTAAATAAAGGGGAGGAAACCCGCGGGCTGATGATCAGTCCGAAGGAGAGATGAGGGAAGAGGAGCAGGCAGGGCTCACAAAGTTGTTATGGATAAGTTGAAACTGGATTTCATCATTTAAACCCTTTAAATCCTAGGACACGTAGGCAAGCTATGTAAGTATTAATATACACGTCGTGGTTGTATAACTTTTTTTCCTCTCTCTCTCTCCTAGATATTCCCGCCCTTGACTTCTTTGTGTTTCCTGTGGCGTCTTATCTAATGTTAAGGCTTCAAAAATAACACGTGTATTCTCAACTTTTTCACCAGAGCCTTCTAAATTTACAGACAACACCCAGCCTGCAGGGACAACGGACGGAAATAATGTGCACGATTCTCAGACTGGAAGGCCTGGACGTGAAGGCAGGCACTGAAGATATACGGACCTTCTTTCAGACCCTGGACATACCCGATGGAGGAGTTTACATTATGGGAGGACATCTCGGCGAGGCTTTCATTTCATTTACCACTACAAGTGATGCACATGCTGCCTTGCTGCGCAGTGGGAATTTACTCAAAGGCTCCATGGTGACCCTGTACATCAGCAGCATGGAAGAGATAGAGCGGAAACTCGAGGAGTCCTTGAATGGCAAGAAAACTTCGCTCACCGTAAGAAAACCCCATCCACATTCAGCTGAAAATGAAATGTCAAGGCAACATGAGGATAAAAATCGCGATGCCAAGTCCAAATCCAGCTCGCCTGATGTTTACATGGCTAAGGTGAAGCCCAAATCCGGACCCCGTGACGTTAATATATTGAAGTCTAAATCCAGATTACATGAAGACATGACTACAATGAAGCATAAATCCAGGCCATATGTTAACATGACAACGAAGCCCAAACCTAGGCTGCATGATGTCAATAAGAATGTGACGCCCAAATCCAGGCCGCATGGTGATATTACTTCAATTTCATCTTCAGCTGCATTTCCACTTGATCCTGATCCTGCTGATTTGCCAGCTTCTCATGCACAACATTTTCAGCTGAGTTCAACACACATGCCAGCTTTGAATGCACAACCATTGGATGCAGATTCTTTTTTACTTGGGGTTTGTAGTGTCCTTAAAAGACTCCAGTCAACTCAAACCATGGTGCCAATGTTTGAGTTTCCCCACGTTGACAACACAACTTCCTCTGAAGTGGTCAGAAATCTAGATCATGGATTGGACTTGAGGCCAGGCTATGCCCGGCTATTTGGGCTGCCAGCTTCCATTACTAAAGACGACATTTGCAAGTTCTTCAAAGGATTGCGTGTAGAAGATGTTATAGTTAACATCGAACTGGGAATCAGTCGTGGCTGCCTTGTGAAGTTTGCAGATATGCAAGATGCATCTGATGCTCTTGGCTTCAACCAACAGTTGCTGGGCTCCGTTCATGTGGAAGTACGTGGAGCAGAAGAAAAACTGTGGGTCAGAGCTCTTCAGGAATCTAGTAAGGCTTTTGATGACAGGTCAAAGTGCAAACATGAAAGATCTCCAACGGAAAAGGCACAATACGAGAGAGGATCCGTTCCTTCCCTTAAGAGGACATCTGATCAAGTTCAGTTTAAACCATTAAAAAACCCAAAACTCGATGCGGAACCCAATGCTTCATCATCAAGACCCTCGGAGTACACGGTCATGGTCAGAAACCTGCCAAAAAACATGACCAAGACTGACATAAAAGAGCTATTCAGATGCCCAAACCTACCGCACAAAAATGTGCTTCATCTGCTCGACGAAACAAGCAATATCACTGACACAGCTTTTCTGACTTTTAACTGTACCGAGGACTTTGACTACGCCATCAATCTCTCTGGCTGCCATGGTGGCTCTGGTGCCATTGAGGTTAAATCAATCTCCAAGGAGCACATGTGGAAAATAATCGCCAAAAACCACCCCAGAAACCAAAGGACTGGTCCGACTGATCCAAGATTACAACGCAGCTTCAGAAAGTCGGAGCCAGTGCAGACCGATGTGCTGCAGAGGGAAAGTCTAAACGAGATGGGTCAGCAGTACATTTTTATTAGGAACATGCCTGCAACTGTCAAGAAAAGTCAAATCAGGAGCCTGTTCTGTAAATTCAGTCTGAGTTTGGATGATATAATGTTAATACATGACAGAGAGGGATATGGCTCGGGTGAGGCTGTGGTCAAGTTTGAATCCGAACAGCAGGTCACGCAGGCTCAGAGGTTGCACGGCGAAGAGTTCCTGGGGTCAAAAGTGATTCTTACCCCCATAAATGAGAAGCAAATGAAGAAAATTTTGGTGAACACCTGAGGAATGTTTTGCCTGACCAGCAGCTTCAGCTGCACTTGACTGCAGAGGTTTCTACTTTGCACTAAGGATTTTATTTCAAGACCTCCCTACGTTATTGTTCTTTTCATATATACTACACAGTCTGCAATAAATGTTCCAATAATTAATGGAAGACATTCCCAAGGGTTGGATACTACTGTGATGAAAAGATGCCTTGGATTTGTGTACAAACATGTTGGAGATCTTTGTTTACCTTTATTCTGCATGGCTAAATAAATTTTTTTATATGACTTTTGAGGAAAGATCAGTTTGTTTAGGTTCAATGATTAATTTTTTTTCAGTGTTAAAGAGAACGGATAACTTAAGTTTCAACACAATGTGGATCCGCTTCAGAGATAAGTTCAACCAAAAACAATGGTGAAAAACAGCCACATGAAAAAAGGAAGAGGAGGAAGTAACCCACAGCGGTGTGAACAAATGTAGACTACTGCTATGGGGATTGTGTACAACATAATGCTGAAGCATTTGACAGACGGAGCAGGTATTTGGAGAGGAAATGTCACTTGATAAGAGACTAAAGCGTGGGATTAAATGCTGCCTGAAATGATTTATTGCAGTTACATCAAGTTCTTTATTACGTCTGAAAAAACACAATGGTGATATAAATCAACTTAAACATTTTGTTATGTAAAACTTCCCTTGCTCTGAGGAAGTGAAAAGAAGACGGAGGAAAAAATAAGCTACCCAAAATTAATATACATGGGGGGAAAAAAGCTGGACTTGTGCATCGGTGGGAGACGGAGAAGAGTGAGGCGCCATCTTCTGACAATCAGTTGAAGAATTTCTGCGGAGGGTCAGGATATCTGGATGAACCTACAAAATATAATCCAGAGATTGAGGTGAATGTAAATTAAAGCTGCAACGTTCTATGAATCTCAATTTATAACCAAGTCTGCCTAGCAATGCCGTTGTTCTGTACCAGAGTGGTTACTTGAATATTGGTTGTTTTGCAACCTTGGCGGAGTGTTAGAAAAGTTCAAGGACGGGTTGCAAAACGTCGATGCCTGTGGAGGAAAAGCAACAGAAGAATTTAGCCAAGTTAAAATTCAGCTTAGAGGTTCATCAAAGCATAAGATTAATGGTCTCCGTACCGCAGGAATGGTCCTCAGCCTGTACTCCATCAGCACATCTGTTAGCCTTTGTGTCACTTTCAAAACAAGCTGTGCATCGTTCTCATTCTCTATTTGGAAAGATTCCTGAAGACAAAAAAATAAGTCACAAAGCGCATCCATTTAGTTTGATTTAAGGAGCACAATTGAAGATTCTCACCAAATGTTTCAGCACCGCAGGGATGTTGCTACTCTGTGGAGCGGCTCCCAATAATCCGGGTCGGTCCACTGGCTTGCTTATCGGCCTGTCCACTGATTTTTCCTGGTACTCATTGGTATATGCTGTGTTTGAGCTTTCAACCATCGGTTCACTTCTTCCATATCCATCTTGTCCAGGACCGATACTGTTTGCGTACGGAGCTGGAGCCATGCTGCTGTCAGGGAAAGCTGGTCCTGACATGTAGCCTCCATATGCAGGTTCCTCATATTCCCCACATGGAAAACCAGGGTGAGATCCTCCATGAGGGGCAAACTCTCCTGGAAACCTCGCGTCATGGAACCTAGGGCCTGTTAATTAGATATTAATACGACCGCATAGGGTCAGTTCAGCATATTTGTGGAAATCTGAAACATCCTCCAGAAAAGAAGACCTTACAGTTGCGTCTAAAGAATCATCACAAAAAGTGACATTTTAGTCAAAAGAAAGTGAAAGGCACATTCGCTCATTCATCATTTTTTCAACATGATATCTTCAGGTTTTTTTTTTATATATTTAAATTTTCATTGCGCAATGCCAACAAAGATTCAATCCAGAAATGTGTTAGGGTCGACACAAGACCGCTGACTTGACAGTTTTTTCTTTTTTTTTAAGCAGACAGTCAATGAAATGTTTCACGGGAAAGGTACGTCACCCAAGATTAATGCTAAAGAACTTGGGTATTCAAAGTGCCGTCTACAAGAATATACAAGGGAAGTTCAGTGGAAGGAAAACATGCACAGGCAACAGGATAACTGTAGCCTGAGGATTGTGACGTGAAGCCAAATTCAGAGTTTGTGGAAGATAAACTAGGAGAGGACTCTGCCTGAAGTCAGTCTTTCCAAAACCATCTCAACGGTCATATTCCTTCTCTAAAGCGACTTTTTTGAACCAGACAACTCATCAAAAGCATTTTCCCCTAGCTGAGGTGAAAAGGGGATGAGCTGTTGCTCAATTATCCTCTTTTTTTCCAGTAATTAAAGAAAAATTATCCTTCTTTTTTTTAAGTTGCTTGGTTATTAGTGAGCCGTTTTCGTGGCTCAAATGTGATTTATTGAATCAAAGCTACCAGGAAGTTGACTTGATGCTTCCCCCTGCTGACATGCTTTATGGAGAAGCCAAGTTAATTTTCTATCAGGACTTGGCACCAGCCCACAATGCTGACTGTATCAATATCTGCTTCGGTTACCATGGTGACCTGTGCTGGGCAGCCCAGAACACCGGACTGACCAAAACTCCAGAGTCTCATTAAATAAGTTGAGATCCTGTGAAGATCCAGATAGAAGTCCAAACATGTTTGTTTTTCTCCAATATTACCCATAAAAATGAACCTGTATTATAAATGTCCTACATCATGTAAATAGTTTAAATCATCAAAAATGATTAAAACATGGCTGATTTTATCTTTTATTAAATGTTTTATTAATTAAACTGAATAAGTGATGCGTTTTAATATATAATCTGTCAGAAGAGGGTGAGAGCATCAACTCAACATAATTGTGGAAGGATAACAAGGGACTGAACTTCTAATCTTGATCAAGATGCTTATTGAAATACTTAAGTGTTACATTTCTTATTAACCTTCATTTTTGGTAGGATTTCATAATTGTGTTAGAATCTATAATAAGTTTTAAATGATAATTTTTCTGAATGTAATCAAACATGATTTAAAAAATGATCTGAAAAGAAACACTTTAGTCGCTAATCGTGTGTTAATCAGTGTATTTTAAGACAATAAGGTAATTTTTGTATTCTGAAAAGTTATGTGTGGAAGTTATACAAAAGCCAACAGAGAGGAGAATAATGGAGACATAAGTAAAGTTAGAAGAAGACCAGAGTGAGCAAAAGGGGATTTCAAAAAGCAGAAGTAAGGGTTAGTCAGAGTAATGGCAGGTGTATATTGTTAATGCCTTCAGTACATGTGATTCGCTAAAAATAGAGAAGTCACGTAATCCAAACCATCAACTTGAAGTGTAATCGATAGAAACAGAAAAAAAAGAGTTTTAGCTGAGGGCTGAAGAAAAGACATAGCAAAACACAGCAGTGGTGTTGGTGATGAGAGGGAACTGGCAGCCGCAGCTGGAACCGAATGAGTTCCTGGCCGAATACAGACGTGAAGAGAGCATAGAAAGGTTAAAACTAAAAAGCAACGTCGTCAAAGTAAACAGACGGACGGAAAAGCGGAAGGTGTGGGTTGCTGTCAAGACGACGAGAGACACCGGGGCCAGCAATGGAGACGAGCTGAAGACTAAAATGAAAGGAACCACAAGAACCATCGCCCTCATGACACTGAACTGATGCCGTCATTCATACAAAAGGAGTATTGAGTGCAAATACAGTTCAGTATTATAAATAAAATTGCTTATTATTATTAGTAGTAAAAGTATACACTTTTCTGTAAGCCAGTGTTTCTATATTAAAAGTTGAAAGGAAAAAAAAAACCTGACTTGGTGTAAATTTTTTTAAGCTGAAATACCACCAACAAAATAACCTTAAATATAACTTATATCTGTGTAAATGATTTGAGTTGCACAAAATTAAATTAGTTAAAATAATGTGATTTTCTAGTAGATGCAAAGAGAGCTCACCAAATGGAGGACCCATTGGTCTCATCTCATTATTTCGTGGAATAATCGGTCTGGGAACAGCAGAACCTGTGAAAAACGATAGGAAAAAAAACAAAACACAAATCAGAGCAGTGATTAAACTATGGAGCATCAGGGCCATGAAAGAAAAACATTGTAGCCACAGAGAAGTAAATTTGAACCCAAAAGCTAAAATTCTATTCTATGTTAATCTTAAATATGTACAAGAAAAATATTTGATACTTGCTAAGAGATTTTTTGGTATCATCATTTTTGTTATTTCTTTAGTTCATATTCAGTCTAATATTAATCAATAGTTAATCAACATTCAGACTAATGTTAATCAGTAAATGACGTGCTATGCGAATACTTTTTTATTGTTCTGCTGAATATCTGTGTTCCTGAGAACTGATTGTTCCCTCCAGAGTTTGCTCTCAAGGGAAAGAGCTAGATGACCTGTGTGCTAGATAGAGCCTGCCGCCTCTTTTATTGTTTATCCTATCTGACTTTTGTTATTCCAAATAAAAGGCCTGCTCAAGCAGAGAGAGGGCAGAACGCTTTGTGGACGACTCAGAGGAGCCGTTTGCTGAGTTTTCTCCTTTTGCAAAAGCTTTGTCATAAAAGTCATATACGTCGCCTGTGGTTCTTTTAATGAAAGTTTGAGAAAAATACCCATCAATACTCTCTGATGTAAAAAGAGTTGTAAACTTGACATGGGGAAAAACAAGTGTTTTTTGTAATTCTCTAAATCTTTTCATATCAGACGAAATATGTGAAAATATTAAGGAAAATTTGGAGTTTTTTGGTAGTAGTTTATGCCTCAGTGTCCACATTCTTGGCCAACTCTGAACTTTACTACTGTTGAAGTCTGAAATCCCCATTGGCAAGTACGTAGCAAAAACACTCACGGAGTCCTTTAAATGCAACCACTAGATAGGGCTCCTTCAGAATCACCTAAACATCACAAGAGAAGAGAAAAATGTATAAATTTAAGTTACTGCAAAAAAAAAAAAAAAAAAAATCCAGAACTTAAACAATGCTCTCATCTCCCATAAATATCACAAAATGACTCACTGACTTAAAAAAAATATATAAACCATTCTGGACCAGACAGATAAAAATGAGTCTTTTTGAATTTGTAGCTGTAGTAAGTTTATTACGTACCCTGATTTGCCCCCTCCCCTCCGCTTTTTCCACCTCTGCAGCAGCAACTTTAACTGCCTTTCTGATTGCAGGGTCCTTAACACCATCTTCCTCTTCCCAGGTAACCTTATCAGGGTGATTCTTTTTCTGTTGCAAGCCAAAATGAAAAGAAATATTTATTTCAGTGTTTATTTTGAACAAAGACTTGGAGACCAGCCGTACTCGCCATGTATCTGAAGCTGTGTTTCCAGCCTTTGACATGATCAACCATGTCATGCTGCACACGGGACAGGGAACATAGCTTGCACTGGTAATGTGGCTGGACCATCTTACTGGGGCTGCGGTATTCCCAGACGTACTGAAGACCTGCAGACATAAAGCCATTACTGAGGCTTCATTTACTTGTAATTTGAAATGAGAAATATAAAAAATAAAGATATAAAAGTATTAACGCCCTCCAAAGATTTATTAATATTTTTTCCACACTTGCAAGCAAATAACTTTAGTGAATTTCATTATGACACAAAATAGTCCATAACTAAAGCGGAGGGAAAAGAAGAAGCTTTTTTCCCCCAATCAATCTGAAAGGTGTGGCATGGATTTGAATCCTCCCTGTACTCCAGGACTCCTTACCAAATGCCAAATGATATCAAATTGGTAAATAAATTATCTCTAAATTTAATTTCAGAATAAATAAAAAATCTCACTGTCCTGCAGGTTTTGGATATTTTCCTACTCCTACATATCCAACTTAAACTGAATAGAATTAAGTAATGCAATCATTGGCATTACCTTCAAAACATTACATCCAAAAGACGGTGGGGTCTGAGAACCAGCATCCAGAGCCACTGCACTGGATTCTCTAGTCGGGTAGTAATTTTTGGACTACATGCAAAATGCTGCAGAAAGAAAAGTAACTCTGCTCATGACCCTGAACATACCATCACTTCTTGCATGATGCTGCCACCTGGTGGCTGTGTTGGTGTGGTAAATTTTGAACAATGCTACTATTGTGACATTCCATTTATCTGGGATTTTGAGCTTGAATATAGATGTACTGAATATATTGGACAATTTTTCATCATGAAAATTGTGCATTTTTATAAAGACATTATAAATCTTAATAAAAACAGACATAAGTTATGATTGCAACATGTTACATAAAAACTGCTGAGGGGAAAAGGTTCACCTTCTTACCGATGATGCTGTCTGTGATGTCCTTCAACACTTTGCTCAGAGAGGGGACAGAAAGGAAAGCATGGCCTTTGGAGAACACTGGAGAAAATACAGAAGTGATCAGCACAACTTCAATATAACTGAAGGACAAAATCACTTTAGATTTTTTGCCAAACGCAAAACTGCAACCAAGCATCCAGTAAAGCTTTCACTGATGGAGTCTGTTGTGTTGCTGCAGAAATTGCAACAACCGATGACCAGCGAGCTCATTTCCTTATTAACTGAACACCATCAGACATCTCTGCATCTTATTGATATCTGGGAGGAATAGGAGAAGCTCTCAGCCAATCCCCACGTATTTTCCCCACAGGTCTGCAGGACACTGCAGATGAAGTGCCTGTCGCTTCGTTCAGCACCACAAGATTCACCGCCGTGCCACAGAAACGAAGCACCTGGTGAAGTATGAAGTGTAAACACCCTACTTGGCAATGTTTAAAAATTAAACATCCAACAAATGAGATGCTGCAGCATCACAGGAGAATGTGTTGCAATGTCAGTGCTCAGAACCTTTTTACAATCTAAACTGGTCACCCGTAGCAACAGACAGGAAACCAAGCAGTGGGTTAAAACTGTGTGAGGGCACCAAAAAAGTCCCCAGGTCACTGAGAGGGGGAGGGTCGCTGTGTGGTGAACGAGTCACCCAACCATCATGACGTGAAGCACAGAGACTCAAGACCTCCAGCTTCAACTCTCAGCACAGGAAGTGGCGCTGTGTGTAAAAAAAACACTTACCTATGTCAGCAGAATGCAGAGGCTGCTTTTTCTGTCAGCGTGGAGGGAATAAACCCACGAGGAGGAGAGAGACACACACAGGAATTAGTGACAGGGTGACAGTCAGCAGAGGACGGGACACCTCGTCCATGTCCGCCGCTCGTTCACTTCATTCTCCGTGAGCCCCGCGTCACGCAGGGACAACCACGGGAACGAGTTTATCCGAGTTAAGTCACTGGCTTTGTAGGGGGACACGAGGCCAAACACAGTTCAAAATACGCAAACGTCTGCTGCGGCCAGGTAACAAGAGCACCGAGGTGAAGACCTGCCTGCTCCTCTGACCAGACGGACGTATTGATTGAACAGTGGATCGTCGTTTGGAAAAGCAAACGACGAAACAGAAAAAGATGCAAAAATAAGCTCAGTTCCTCTCATGGAGGAACTGATATGAACGATAACACGATTACTATTATTACTGCCCACTAGTATTAAGATAACTGGGGGGGGGGAATCTGTATTCTGTAGAATGTGTCTCACTATTTACACAAATATTTAGTTGAAAAAAGGGTGGAAAGATACACCCCAAGAATAAAAAATTCCAGTGTGCCCAAAAGTAAAGTTGAACATTTTTAAAAGCCTTATTTTGATACCAAAAACCAGACACATAATCACTCATGTCATTAAATCATGAGGTGTACATTTCATTCTGATTCAACATATGATCTAAATTAAAGTAGGACTGGGCAGCTGACAAGAGTTTATCTTTTCATAGTAATGCTCTGCGCTTGAGGGATCAGCAGCTGGACTTTCAAGGCTCCTGATAAGAGGCAGAACCAGCCCAGCGCCGATCCCTCCACAGTGATGCATCGAGAACTCGATGCCTGTGTGTCACTGCATGATGCTGCCGCAGGAGCGGCTCATGGCAGCAACGGTACAGACACCCTGGGCCTGTATGGTGCCAGAGATTCACCACTGTCACCCAGGAAGGACTGAAGGCTGAGCCAACAGACTCATGAGGTTAGTGAAGCTCTCGTTTTAAAGCTCACGTCCCGAGTCCATCCCACTGTAAAGCAGGAAGACCGCAGGGTGAGGTGGTGATTTTTCCTTGAGTATGGAGATGGGTCCTGTTTAAAAATGAGTTAATTGGTCTTTAGAAATTTTTTCAGGTTGTTTTTAAATTGTCTTGATCTCTAATCCCAGTTGACAGAGTTTCAACTAAAGGCAAAAGGTAAGTCTCTATCCGCACGAGGGCAACTCCTCATGCGGATAGAGTCCTTGTCAAATGGCGGATTGACTAAAGAAGTTTTAAAGGTTAAAGTTTTTATTTTTACTTTTTATTTCTCTCTCACTGTTTTTGAATCTCTTTCTCACTGTTTATTCAATGTCACATGCTGTTTTTATTTTAATTATGTAAAGCACTTTGAAATTGCTGCTGAAATGTGCTATACAAATAAAATTTGATTGATTGATAATCTTAATCTACTGTAGAAGAGGTTAGTTTTACCATGGTGGTTGACAGTAATTACAGTTAAAAATACTACTACTACTAATAATAATAATAAAAAGGAAGTTATTTTATATCTCTTTACTGCCGTGCACCTTTTTCTTTTTCTTTGGATATGGTGGCCCATGATTTAGGGCAGGTTGTTCTTCTGTAGGTATAGCCGGAACCTCCACCTCCGAAGTCTCCATAGTTCCACCACTGCAACATAAAAAAGAAACGTGTTTTCCAGAAACGAAATAAAACATGCAAAGATTGAGGAAATTAACTACATGAATTTTATCCACGAGTCGCTAGCGTGTATTGTTTTGGTAAACTAACTTGATTCAACAAAGGTAACCGAATAACTTTCCCCAAGTAAAGAACTATTGGAAATATATATCAGGAAAAAAAGCGGGTCAACGATGGATGTATTTATATAATTGCATGTTACGCATGTTTATTTTAGTGTATATTCGCAACAGAGCAGGCCTAGGTCACCGTTCCGTTTCTCCAAAGAACGGGAATAAGGTTGCTAATAAATTCTTCTCGTGATAAAAGCTGCAACTCGCTTAGATTTCCTTCAAACAAACAACATTACACAAACATTCGTATCTTGGATTTAATTGCAAGACAGATACGAGTTCCTACCCTTGCAGACCGCCTGCACTGTTTGGTTTCGGAATAAAATGGGCACTCAGAGAAGGAGATAGGCAGACAATTATTTATCCATGTAAAAAAAAAGAAAAAGAAAAATGTTTAACTGCTTCGACTTCATAAGCAGACTTTTAATAAATGCATACATATATGTATCTGCTGAATATGATTAATGTTTACATTTTAATATTTTGTAGTAGAATAATAAAAACAATGATGTTATTATTTACAAGGCACTTGTGCGGACAGCTATATGGTACATTTCTTTTTAATACCGGGGCGTACCGTACTGGAACCCGGACGTGAACTATTATCATTATTTGCACTGACAACGCCCCTGATTTCATCTTTATTTAAGCTTTTAAAAAGCATATTAACTAAATAATTTCCTAACTAAAAATCTCACACATTACCGAATTACCAAGGTGTTATATTAGCTTTAGCTCCGTTAGCTCCGCACGACGTCAGTTCAACACATCACGTTAATAAACATGAACGCTTTGAATCAGAGGACCCAGTGAACAACCAAGACTAAACTGAATGCGTCTTTTTATATAAAATTATAGCCGCAAACTAGGCGGATATGTGTTTAGCATTACTCAAAGTTTGATGACGTGAGAAGACCTGACGGTTGAAGCCAAGCATTTCCGTTTTACTGCGGTAAGTTAAAATCAAGTAACATCCATGCTCGATCCTGTAGGATGTACGTGAAAGGTAAGTTAGCCACATGTTAGCAGTGCAGCCGCTCCGACATTTCATTGTTAGTGTTTACCATTCAGATTTGGGCTATTTTTACATCCCTGCAAGCGATACGGTTATCTTCTCTCTCATGCTAAATGCAAATATTAATTCCGTTTTACGTTGTGATGCAGAAATTCTAACTGTCCGCAAGATGAAAGCCAAAAAGAAGAAGAGGCAGGACGATTTCCAAAAAGTTAAGCTGAAAGTGGGGAAGAAGAAGCCCAGGGCTGATAATGCCACCAACACTAACTTCCGCACAAGAGGAATCTGTCTGCCTGACCAGTTGAAGAGAGACACAAGCGGCCCCACAACCCACAGACAGCTGGGCATTACTGTAAGGACTCCAAAACAAACCTTACATGTACATTGGATCTCAAAAGTGTTCACAGCCTTTGAACTCTGTCACATGTTTTCTCATTGCACAGACAAACTTGGGTGTGATTGTGTTGGGATTTAATTCTTTAGAGCATCAGAATTTAAAATTATAATAAATGTTTCAAAAATATCAATGGATTTGGCTTTAATTCATTTCTTTTATATGTCCAGGAGCTCCTGTCTCAGCTGCATCATTACAATGCCAATGTGAAACACAGTGCCTTGTTGGGGTTGAAAGAGCTACTGTCTCTGAGTCCTTCCCTGTTGGAGCAGCATCTTTCACGCCTGCTCTCCGAAGTGGCAGCTGTTCTCGCCGACAAGGATGGAAATGTTCGTGTGGCAGCAACCCGGGTTCTCAGGTCCGAAAAGCAAGCAAGCACGCCGTTTCCAAAATGACGCGGGTCTTTAGATCTTAAATAAAAACACATGATCTAAAACGTGTTGCAGGTTCATTGCACAGTCTGTGCCGGCAGAACGAGTGGCTCCGTTCTTCCCCCTCCTCAGCGCTCACCTGACCTGCGCTATGACCCATATCGAGCCGGCCATCCAGGAGGACGCCATGAATGTCCTGGACATCTTCCTGGACCATTACCCGTCTCTGCTGGCCTCTCGCCCCGTGGTGCTCCTCACCAACTTCCTGGAGCTGATCTCTCACAGGCAGAACTCCGGAGGAGCCAGAAAGGCTCAGGACGCCAGGGGCCGAACCTGGACACTCTCAGTCCACCCAGACAGGAGGGTGACCAGCCAGCAGTGGCGTCTCTCTGTTCTTCTTAGGTAACTGTCTGCTGACGTGGTTAAAAAAAATGTAAGTAGAAAAAAAGATGTTTCAGAATAGTAAAAGCATTGTTTGTTCAATTTCATCGTGTTCCAGACTTGGAAACTTTCTGCAAGCGGTTGTTGAGGAAAGACCAACAGAGGAGGGAGACTTGTCTGTGCGAACCGAAGGAGTGTTCAGTTCAAGTGGGATGGGCCGTGTTACCCCTCTGAATCTGAACTTCGAGGAGCTGACTTACAAAAAGATTGACGTGAAGGTGTATGAAAACTCTGGTGCCACTCCAACTCCCCACTCCACCTTTAAACTCAGGTACGATGTCAGTCAGGAAAGAAAACGGTCTCATCACTCTGCGTACCAGTGTCTTAAAATCTAAGTCCGGTTTTCTCCTAAAACCAACCGCTTAGACCTGAGATGGACCCTGGCGGCGTGGGGAGCAAGGGTCTGGACTCGGCCGAGACCGTTCAGAGTTTCGCAGGCACGCTCGTGCCTCTGCTGCTGGAGGTTTGGGTGGAAGCCTGCGCCAGAGACTGCTCCTGGAACAGCAGCGAGGGCGCCCACCTGCTCACGCCTGACGCCACCTCCGTAATGTTCCAGGTCTTGTCTATTCTCCAGCTGCTGAGGAAACTGCCCATCCACCGCGAGAACAAGGACGCACTGGTGAGAGATGAGATGTGCACTTTGTAGTTCTGTCTTGTTCAAGTAACTCATTGTGCAACAAAAGAGTAACAGGAGCCATTGCTCTTGGTCAGGATGCTTGGTTTCGTAAGGAATATCTGGAAGATTTTAAGCAGCATTTCATGAAGAACTTTCCGTACGGCCTGCGGGACACACCAAAACACAAGAAGAAAGTTGATCTCAAGAGGTAAGAATGTAATACTGTTCACTCTAAGGGCAGGCGACGTGGACTCAAAGTTTTATCTGTATATTTTGTTGCACTACTGTGATAACAGTAAACGTGACGATAAGAATTACTTATCATAAATCAGAATTCTTATTGTGACAAGATATTTATCATGACAAATGATAAATAATACGATAAATGTCCACCCCTAGATTAAACACATACATTAACAAACATTTGCTTCGTGTGGCAAAAGGCCAGAAAACTGAATTGCTGCTGGTTTGACTCTTTTCCACACGAGCTCCTCCACGGAGCTGCAGTTTCCCTGGAGGTGCATAACTGAGCACTGCGCCTCTCGGCTCCTTCAGACTAGCGGTAGCAGCAATTAGCCAACACCTGGTGGAACTGTGCATCTCCTGAGCTCGTTAACAGAGCTACTTCTGGGTCCAGTTCTCCAACGAACGTTTGTGAACGCTTGAAAGATAAATGTTGATGTGTTGCTCTATCGCTTAAAATCACAATAAAATAAAAGTAGTAAAAGTTAGGATGAGGTCAAATATAAAAAAAACAATGTGTCTGCACAGTACTTTATTACTGTACGTTGATAGAAAATTTCCATATTGTTTTTGCATCTTTCAGCTGTTGATTGATGCTTTTAAATCAGACATTTCATATTCTGAATCGGACTGGAACCAAACGGGGAGCTTTCAAAAACCAGCTCTGCTTTGATCGACTGATTTTCTGCAGTAGGACATCGGTAGACGTTTGAAGCAGCCGAGTTTGCCGACACTTTTGCTGTCCTCTCTGCAGGAGCAAACAGTCAGCGGCCGTCCCTTCCTCCACCGTGGAGCCCCTGGCTTTAAACATCACGCTCTGCCAGGTCATGGTGTCTCTCGGCCAGAAGCAGGGCCTCGGTCAGGAGGCCGACGGAGACTGGCTGTCGCCGCTGAGGTCTTTTGTTCGGGACACCCTGGGGAACGGTGTGAAGCTGAGCTACAGGCAGCTACACATGCTGCTGCGCACCGTGTGGAAGATGGTGCTCACGCAGCAGAGCCGAGGTAAGCATGCGCATGATTTCATCAACGCAGAGGCGTGAACTTAACTGCGACTACAAGAGTCCATTGTAGGCAGCGTGGCCGTATTTGTCACGCTCACCCCAGTGAACCAAATGAAGGCGTCTAAAAGACTGAGTGTTGTGTAGATTTCAAAGTGTTAGTTTTTATGCCAAAAAAGAAGTTCAATAAGTCAAATGGCCCTTCAGCACAATACCATTAGTATTTTTGTCCTCTGAAAAAATAAATACTCATTTAGAAATGGGAACTGTGGATGCCGACATTAGTGTTGGGGACGTCTGTGCTTGCCACAGCATGTTTTGCACTAAGATAGTATTTTAGCCTTAAGAAGCTTTGGATAGGTCATTTTTTGAAACAAAAATGAAGCCCCAGTGGGCCAAGAGAAGCAGCTTTGTCGTCCACCGATGTCACCTGGCGTCAGATTTATGGGTGAACAAATGGAAAGGTTCAAACTCTGAACTTTTGTATGTATTAAAACAAAAAAGTAATTAACTGTGTTAACAGGTTTTAATGCGTTAAAATCTATGGAATGAATTAATTGGCACATTAGAGTCCTGACTCTGAATAAGGCCCATGAAGGTTGCAGAACGTCATGAAAACGGTTAAGGAAACAAACACAAGGATGGAAAAAATGTTGGTTTTCTTGTTTTTTATGTATGTATTTTTATGGCAACCTTTGGCAGAAATCAAGAAATCTTGTATCTGGAAAATTTTTAAATATGAAAATGTGTCTAAACCAGATAAAATAATCAGTTTTTTTTTAAATTTATTTTAAATAATTAGCCTGAATTAGCTCTGTGTTGTATCTGTGCAGCAGTGACAGAGGAGCTGCTGGCAGCTGTTTACATCTACTACAAGCAGAAGAACCTGCCGCTGCAGACCAGATCGCTGCTCCTCTCCTTCTACAGCAAACTCTACCTGCAGGAGCAAGAACACACACACATCGCCAGGTAACCAGAGGAGACGTCAACACCACCGATCGTCTGCTCATGTCTGATCTATGTGGCGGAGTTGATGTGAACGTGTCGCCTGTCCGTCTCTGTCTGAAGGAGCAAGGTGTTGTGTCGATGGCTGGCCTCCCTTCCTGTTCAGTTGTCCCAGCTGGGCCACCGTAACCCAGCTCTGTCTGCCCAGCTGATCGTCTCCATCCATGCTGCAGCTTCCCGAGGAAACAAAGAGCTTCTCAACAGTCTGCAGACGAGCGCATGCAGGCTCTACGGTGAGGTCACCTGCTATGATGACTATGGGAGCGTTGGAAACGACTCTGAAAAAGCATTTGATGTTTTCCCAAACATTGAAATCTATAATTTTACTGAACTGCAGCCAATCCACTTCTTTTCAGCCACTTGCAAATTACTTCTGTAGTTCTGATTAAGGAGGATTTTACTATTTTTCAGGCCTGGACAAGTATTTTTTGTTAAGTGACTGACTCGTTTATTTATTTATTTAAAGGGGCCATGTCAGTTCTTTTTTTGACTTTAGGGAACTTTGAACTCAGGTTGTGACGGAGCTGTCGGTTTTAATGTTGGTCCGGTTTAAGCAGCCATACCTGCTTAAACCGGTACTTAAGAAGTGATTTACTATTCAAGTAGTTAAAAGATGACATTTTCTTTTCAAATGTTCAGAATTAAATAAAACTCAAGAAAAAAGCTTGAAATTTGAGTTCAAATATATAATCAAATAAAAAAAATCTGCATGAACGAAGAGAGCCTGATGCCCACTGGCCACAGTCTGCTTGGTCCAGGTTAAAGTTCATGAAAGGACAGTTAGAAAAACACTGAACAGTACGGCTTGTTTGGATCATGCAGAGGTTTCTGTACTTATCCATTAAGAGATCTAATACGGGGGCTTCTGGTTATGTGATGGATCATAAGTCAGTCTGTAAATCCCAATGAACTGTGGTATTAGAACACTGAAGACGATTGTGAAAAGCTAATTTTTTTTGCAAAAGCTACCGTTTCATTTTTGTGAATGAAGTTGCAACATTGCGTACTCAGTCATGTGCTTTCTCTCGTCAGTTTATTTGTTTTAAGAATGAAAGCTTCATTTTTGCAGTTATGAAAATGTCTACAGACATTATTTGTCCCCCAGGGGGCAGTATTACTCCACACGTTCATCTTCAGACTGCTTGCATAATGAAGTTGCGGCGTGTTCATGTGCGCAGCTCAGGGGATGAGTAGATAGTGAGGCGGGTGTGTGACACACAACACGCACACACACACACACACACACACACACACACACACACACACACACACACACACACAGGGCCGAAGGGAGGAGGGGTTCTGACAGAGCCCAGTCCTCCATCACAAGACTCCTTTTGTCTGAGATCTTTTGACATCAGCATGTGCGTCAGAGAAACAAACCAACACACAACACACATAGACATGATCTGCACCCTAACAGTAGAAGTTATGCTTTTCTCTTCTTCAATCAGAATCTCTGAGGGCGCAGCATGTTAAAAAAACATTGTGTGTCTGTGTGAAGATCCTCAGGACGGAGTTGTGGTGCTGCTACCAGCAGAGTCCCAGCAGCGAATGGTGCAGCTGCTCTACTTCCTCCCCAAGTTGCCCCAGCCTCTCCTGGCCAATCTGAGCGGCTGCTGCACCGCCGGACGCATCTCTGCAAACCTCGCCGCCTCCCTCATCCGTCTTCTACACTTTAGGTGAGCGTCCAACCTGAGCTGCTCAGTGATGCATCTTAAATCACATTGCCACCACAGTATCTTGTAGAAACAACAACATTTTCACATTTTATGTTTGCACTGCAGATTTTTTAAAATTTTATTTGGATTTTATGCATCAGACCAACATAAAGTACAGCACGATTGCGAAAAATGATCTGAATTTTTCTGTAGAGGCTGCAGAGATCCACAGCTCAAGGTGGGACAGTGTTCGGAAAGGAACAAAGTTGGTCTACAAATCAGAGCTTTATGGAAGAGCGGCAAAACAAAAGCCTGCGTTGAGAGAAAACGATAAGAGGTTCAGTTTGTAGTTTATCACTAGACATGTGGGAGAAGGTGCTCTGGACAGATGAGACAAAAATGAGCTTTGTCCCTCAATTATTCTTTGTGAAGAGGAATAATGGAGAGACTGAAATGGAGAGCCTCTGTTGAACGTCTGTTTTCAAGCCCTGCCACAGATTCTCAGTTAGATTTTGGCACAGCTTGCGTTTTTATTCAATCCCTTTATTCTGACACCCCTAACTGAGACCCAGTTCAGCCATCTTTCTTCAGGAGTCACCTGATTGGTAAATTAAGTCCACTCATATGCCGTTATATATGTGGCGGAAAACTAACCCAGGACATAAACCTGTGCAAAAATAGTCAATAGATCAGTCGTGTACTGTAATAATGTGAAGTGAAGCGGAGTGGTTTAAGTATTTATGTCGTTTTTAATTTAGTTACTTATTCATCCTTTACTAAAGAAAGACTCATTTCATTTAGTCAATAAAATGTTTTTGTTACTGAGAAAAAAGAATTGAAATATTTTTTTATTTACATTTTTAAATATTTTTATTACTTTTTATAATAAGCTTAAATGGTTCAATGAAAAATCTCCAGAATGTTCCACTTTTAAAGCCAAATAATCGTCAGAATAAGCGATTACTAAAACAAATGCCATCCCCACAGTGAAACAAGGTGGTGGCAGCATCGTGATGTGGGGATAGTTTTATTGGGGAAGATGGCCGTGTGTGTGTGTGGGTGTGTGTGTGTGTGTGAGTGAAAATCAAAGCCTAAGTCCAATTAGGAATTTGTAGCAAGATTTGCTTTTGATTAACCAAAGAAGAATCAGGACATTTTCTGTCTCTAAATGTGCAAAACTGGTAGAGACATAAACCGAAAATATTTACAGTTGTGATAATAGTGACAGGTTTTACTTTGAAAAATGTTGAGAACAAAGTATCGTGGTATACATTTACTACTTTGTGTCGAACCGCCACACAAAGTCCCAATAAATTCCGTTAAACTTCTCGGTTCTGTGGTGACAAAATGTTAAAAGACATTTGAACCGTTGGGAACAAACGTAAAATCACCGGCCACCACAAGATGGCAGTGTAGTGCTTTCACCGTCCATCAAATCTCTTAACTGCGTCTTTATTGCTTCTGGTGCAAATGTCCCTTTTATTTTACATTCAACGTAGCAATCAGTATAGAAGCGGGTTCTTGCACTAGCTCACCTTTGCCTGCCATGTTGTCTCTGACCTGTTTTGCCCCTCGTGTCAGTGGGCCAGTGTTACACAAATCTGGAGCGGTGAGATTGCAGAGTTCACATGGGATGGGATGTGTGCATAATGGATTTGATACAAAGAGTTCTTTGGGAGGCTGGAATGCAGCATCGTCATGGAGTATTGAGTGCACTGCCTGCATGTGCCTCCCAGGCTTTTTAAAACACACACAGTTATTCACACACATTTCCTGCGGTTACACATGCATCTTCCCTGAGGACAAGGAGCCATTTTTCATAACTGTGTTTACGTGCGTTTTTGGCTCTGATAAATATTTTTGCTCTTATGAAACGCTGATAATTTCTAGATATGATTAACGGAGGAAGAGCATATTCAGTTTTTTTTTTTTTTTTAAAGAAGCTGCATAACTTTGCGAGTGCTGCGTTCTGTGAAAACAGACTCTGTTCAGTATTTATTGTTTAGGACGCTATCTGATTTCGCTCCTCAGGTCCTCTCTCAGCAGCTGGTCGGTCGGGAGCCAGGAAGCAGCTCTGCAGGACGTCGACTACATCAGCTTCCTGTTCTCGACCCTGGCGGGCTTCTCGTCCGAACACCTCGCCGCCCTGCAGGACGACGAGACCGCCCTGCTGCCCTCCTCGCTCTCCCCCCTCTGCCTCTACCAAACGCCGCTGGAGCAGTTCACGCACCACTGGGATGTCGTCGAGGTGCGAGTTCTCCTCTCGCCAGTCGGCGTCGTGCGCATAGCGAAACCCGCCACGGATGCGGTTCTGAGAATTGTCAAGTTTTGATATTCTGGACACAGCTGTGGTCTTTCAGTCCCCTCCCCTCCCCTCCTGGTCTCTCTCTGTCCCCCACAAAGAGCTCAGAGGAAGGAAGTTTTATCACTGCGCTCCTGCTGAGAGGGGACCCTTTATCGTGTTGCGCAGGTTGGAGATGCGCGGTTATCAGGCGTAGTGGATATGCACAAATGGTAATGAGAGCCTGTGGCATGATGGTAGAGTGACATTTGTGCACAGAAATTACCACTAACCTAACTGCGCCCCGGGGCAAGTGTGTGTGAGCTGGTCGGGGGGGCTTATAATCACTAATTCGGCCCCCTCAATTAAAGCCTCAGATCCCTCTTCTCTCATCTTCCTGTCCGAGTCAATCACAGCCGAAGGGATGGGGGGGGGGGGGGGGGGAGGACACGCGGTGGCAGCGTTACGAAAAACGGACCGTGTCAGGTCTGGTTCGGCTAATGAGGCGGGATTGTTTTTAATGACGGGGGGGGGAGGGGAGGGTGGATGCCGACAGGTGCAGCGTTGAGACACGCAGGCTCTCGCACCTCAATTTGATAAAAGGTAATGAGAAATTTGATTTGGGTTTTCAAGTTAATGAAGAAAAGCAAAGTCTTATTTTTCACTCTTAAAGTTTGGCGGCAAGGAGGCCTGAAATTAATTCAAACAGGTCGGAGAGTAACGCAAGTTAAAGCCGGCCGTCATTAGGCAGCCGCTTAATTGTTCAAACGTCATTACTTGATTCTTCTTTCCTGCAAACACGGATGAAGAACAGCATGTTGGTTTTGGACATACAGTTGTAAGTGGCTGCCAAAAGGCTACAAGTCCGAAGAACATGATAAATTGTTTTCAAAACTTTCGCATGTTAAAAGTAATAATTATTCAATGACCTTCAACTAAAAAAGAAAATATGTTGGAAGGAAACCAGCCTTAAAAAGTCTTAATGTGTCTTAAATTAAGGCCTTATAATGTCTTGAATTATAAGACATTATATTATAACTTGCATTATAAAAATGTAAGTTGGTTTTACATATGACAATCATAGGTCTCAGGTTTTGATTTGACAATGCAGTGTGAAAGCGAACCGCTCCAGTAACAAAGGTTTAAATTTTGGTCCCCAATCAAATTGAGTGTATTGGACTATCTGGTGTGAAAACGCCTGATGTCGACTGAACATTGTTGGCCCTACATCAGCAACAAACTTCACTGTAAATGGTGTAAATGTGTTTGATTCACAGGAGGTGTGTCGCTCCCTGGAAACCATCGGATCAAAGTCGCAATGCTTTGACATTCTGCAAAATGGCATCTTCAGATACCTGGTAGGTGTTCAAATATCAGGTTTGCTACTGTAAGAACAGTTCAGTTCAGCCTTTGCCTGTTTATCTCTGAGCTCTGAATTTCAAATCAAAACCTTTTTATTTTGGTCTCAGATGAAGTTGGAGGTTGTTCCTGACAGCATGGCAGCCGGGCTGCTGAGAGCCGTCTCCAGACTATTAGACCTGTCCATCCTGCCCGCGAGCAGGTGCTGCGTTTCCTGTCCCAGTGCTGCCTCAGCCTGCTGGTGCTGCTGGTCATCATGCAGCAGCACGCCGCCGCTGAAACCAACCACAAAAGGTTCATTCTGGGTGGGGGGGACAAGCTGACAAGTTTGCTGCTTAAGAGATTCCCAGTGTTCCTATCCTGCTGTTCATTTCTGGAGTCTCGAGTGGCAAGACTTGGAAATACAGAAGTTTAGTAGTTAAATATGGGATGGATGATTGGGGTAGATATTTTAGATAGTTCCATGCTCCATTTCTCACCAAACCATTACACGGAGCGTTTTCAAGCCTCTTTGTCTTCAGGGAGGCAATCTGGAGTTCCTGTGTGACGGCACTCAGCAGCGTCCCTCGCCTGCTGCGGATCGTTCTGCAGTCGATGCACGTTGGAGACCTGAGCGCGGAGGAGCTGCCGCAGCTCGGCCAGATCCTCTCGATGCTGCTACAGCACACGCCGCTGCACAACCAGCTGATGGCCAACGGCGTGCTGCTGCAAGAGCTCATCCAGAATTTAACGGTAAACAATCTCAGCGCTCCTGTCCAACTTGCCGGCAGAGACGAAAGTTAGTGGAGTAGACTGACCGTTTACGTTCTGCATATTTGTATTTTTTAGAGGTTTTTCCGGGGAGCGACCAGAGAGCAGTGGCTGACGGATTTGCTCTACTGTTACAGCGTCACCGTGGCTCACGGCTCGTCTGCACACCGTGGAAGTATGGGCCTCAGAGACATGTACTAACTCCATTCATTTAGCAGAGACGGAATCAACAAACTTTTTTTTTTCTTTTTTACTCGTAGTTCACGTTTTGTTGTGCCTGTGCTGATTATTTTGTTTTGCCCAGTCTTTAATGGAGCGTAGAAAACCTTTGTTTTTAAAAAAATAGAATAAAGAAACATTAAAATCAAAGGTAACCTCAGCTTTTTATTTTATCCATCGTTTTACGTAAAGCTATAACATTCAGTTTAATATTTAATTCATTTTTAAAGTGACACAGCTCTGATAATGAAGGCCTAATTCAGACATGCATGTTTCTTTTGAAAAGGAAAACGTTTAAAAACAGACCAATGTGTGGAGTGTGTGTGTGTGGATGGCTGCAGGTGGGCTATCTGTATGACCGGCTGTTGATAGACTACCTCATTCTCCGTAGCGAGGAAAGGTTATCTTGGTGTGTGTGTGTGTGTGACAGAAATGGAGACTGAGGGGGGCAGTGTGTATGCACTCCCTCCACAATGGATGAAAGGTTATCTTTTACACACGCCATTTCTGTAGACTTAACCCCACCCTGTGAGGTCACGGCTCTGATGTCACATAGCTTAATTTTAGAAATGTTGAGCCAACATTGTGTGCAGTAAAGTCTGACGAGGTGAGACTGACAGCCAGCTGAGAAAACAGAGCGCTGCAGAAATATTCATATCTGCAAGTCTTTTACTGTTTATCAGGTTCAATACCAACTAAAAATTTAGCAAAACTTCAAACCCTCTAGCATCGAAGGTCTTCATCTTCAGGGCTGGTGTCCCTGCCGTCTCCGTGCCCTTAAGAGCCTCAAATTTATGTATTAAAAAATGAGGAATCAAAATGTCTTAAATTTATTTTACAGAGATGCAAGTTGGCTTTAAATATATGAATCCCAAGTCTTCAATTTTGTCATGGCAGAACTATTGTAGATGGAAAGAAAAAGATATTTCAATGTTTAGATGAGCCCCAAAAAACCTGAAGCTGGAAAACAAAAACCATGCCACATCTTTTTTTTTTAGATTTTTACTTCAAGGTTACAAAAGCCATGTGGTAGTCTACCTCATAAAACACACTGAGCTCAGTGTATCCAAAGCACTGTTGGTAAACACAGTTCGTGTTCAGTGTTTGCCCCGTCCTCTCGTCCCCTGTCCTGCGCTCTGTGGTCTCAGGTGGTAGGAGTACAGCTTGGCTTGAGTCAAGGCGCCGGTCAGGTGAATGCAGTCTAAGCCGCCCACTGAAACACAAGCAGAAGATTGACTTCAAGAGCCTGAAAAGGCGGTAAAGAGTGTGACGATGTAAGCACTTACACTGACTCTGGGTGCGTAGGGGAACGTTCAGCAGGAGGTGAGCCTGAGAGCCCTGAAGCGAGCGTCCTCGTCTCGCCATGGAGTTGCCTGAAGGAAGGACATTGGGAGTTGGTTTCTAACCCCATCAATTCTGAATTCAGTGAGCCAAGGGTGGATCATGACAGCGAGTCCTGTAAGACTGGTTCATCCGGCCCAGGTCCCACCTATGTCCTCCTGTCTTTATATGTGTACTGTCACATCTCAACACATGTCACAGGCCCTATAGCTCAGTGGTTAGAGCACTGGTCTTGTAAACCAGGGGTCGTGAGTTCAATTCTCGCTGGGGCCTAACATTATCTTTTTCCAGTTAATACAGTCTGCGAACGCCTAAGAAACGCCACACAGGTGTTACACAGTTTGACAGCGGAGGGGGAGTAGAGCACATGACCCACAAACTCGACACCACCGTTGTGGGTTCAAGTCCCAGACCCTCTCTCACAACTGGCCAATTATGAAATTGACCACCACAATTAGCTGATTTCAGAATGATGAGATGAATGATGATTCAGGAAACACGTGGTAGACCAGAGAAACTGTATTCAGAGGCCTCAACTGTAGGTCCGATTCTGAGCTGTTTACAGCTCCTCAAGGCTAATAGTGGCACAAAATCTTAAAGGTAGCTTCTATTATTTTTCCTTAAACAAGTTTCTGGGCGACACAATGCCCGTTTATTCAATCAGAATGAGCTGTTTTATGGCCTCTTGTCACTATAAATCCAAATTAGCTGCAGCCACGTCCCCCAACTCAACGTATACACCTTCACATGAAAATGGCTGCAAACAGATGTGCAATTATACCAACCGTCTCTGAACATTATAAACATCTTTTATGAATAGTAAGTCAGCAATACAACTATTTTTTCCCAGTAGCCACATACAGAGATAAAACCAGCTGAAAAAAATATGCTGGAACTCAGCTTGGGTTGCTAGGTAACGGTACTGGGCTTGGCTGGGGTTACTAGGTAACGGCGCAGTTCCCGTAGGATGCGACTTAACAACGGGGAGATTTTTTAAATGACTTGTTTTCCAGCACTTTTTAAGCACCTGGATTGTTTTTAGAAACAGTTTAGACCCTAATTGAACAACAAAAAAGTGCAAAATACAAATCCGATAAAAAAAAAAAAAAAAGAAAACAGGTCAAATGGTTTATTACTCTAAAACGACCAGCATTAGTGTGTCAAACATCTTTCTGCTTCGTGGAAATGAGAAAGTGAGAAAATTTGCCTCATGAACATATGTATGCGCGTGTGTGTGTGCATGTTGGATGGTGAGGTGTGTGTGTGTGTGGTGAGCGGAAAGCTCTACGCAGTCGTTTGACATTCCCCGTGACAGCGCTGAACTTTTCACAGTGCCAGGAACTGTCAGGTAAGGAGAAGGAGAGACAGAGGCAGGGAGAGGGGGAGGAAGACGACGAGGAGGGAGCGGTGGGGGGAACAGCCGGACCGAGGACCCTTTCAGTCCGTCTGAGGGTGGAGGGAGAGCGCCTGGGTTTGTGTGTGTTTCTGCCTGTCCTCCTATCATCACCTGGTGATGTGCGGTGAAGGTCGGGCCTGTCTGAGGGAGCGAAACCGCGGCAGGAAAACCCGGCTGATGGCATCCAGATACGAACGCTGGTACTTACACCTGAGAGCTTGTCGCTTCTCATCCAAAGCCACAGCTTCACTTTCACAGCGCTGCAGCAGCTATTTTTCTATTAAACTGACACCATTAACTTATTCATCAACGATCAAACTGCAGAAAATATATCCATTATTTACCCATGATTGGAAAACCTCGGCGTAAAGCCTCTAAAAGCCAGCTTCATTACCTTTCAAAACATCTGAGTTTTGCTTTCTGGGAGCATTTTTGTGTAAACTCCTCACTCCTTAATGCAACTGTTAGTATATTTAGTCAGGGAGGTAAAATCCATTTGTTTTTAAACTGCTGTTGAGTTGTTTCAGGCCTGATCTGGTGTTGATATAGAGTTATATGATAAAAGCTACATGGAAATGAATTATTTTTACTCAAAATCTAAACATAAAATTGCTGAGGGATGTTAATAGTCAGTTAGGTAAAAATATAATAATATTAAAAACTAATTAAACCGTTTTTCAGAAGCCTGCAGTTCATGGCTATGAACATTTTAAATCTCATCGCCATATTTTGAGGTATTTATTGCAATAATAAAAAGTGATGGTAAAAAAGTATTTTTCCTCATTTAGGCAACTGAATCTAATCTCCATTTCCTTGAACAGAGCTCGATAAAATCTTCACAGCTCTGCCTTTAACCTCTCCGACTCCATCCCAGACCTGTCTGTGTGCACTTTGTTCTTTATGATGCTGTTTGTTTTCTAATTCCGATTGAAAAATTTCATTTAGGGGTATTAAAGAAAGACTGCTCAACACAACGCTTTCCACGCTTTTCACAGAAATCACATCAAATTTCAACACATATTTTGTGGTTGTAACATGACTAGAGTTTTACGATGTTTTGCAGCATCCTGGTTCTCTTACCATAGATGCTCTGAAGCACAGAGCTTTTACTCGACGCAGGCTTGCCAAGCGCTGCTCTGTTTTCCACTTTTTTCCTCCCAGGGGTGACGCTCGACTTGCTCTGCTCGGCTTCTTCACAGGCCCTCACCTCTGTCCTCCTGCGTGCACAGAACCTGAAATCAACAGAAAAAATCCCCCATCTCAGACGGCGTTCAAAGGAATAAACGCTGGCGAGCCCCCACACCGACGCTCATGAAGCGTAAACAAAGTAAACAGTTTATTCAGGGCACTTAATAAGCAGCATGTATACAACCTAAATGTGAAAGCTGCAGAGAAACAGAGGGTCTCCCGCGGAGGACTGGCAGCCTCTAAGAGGAACCCAGTGAGCGTAAGAAGGGGAGAGGGGCTGCTGGTAGCTATTAGCGCAGCCCTGCTGAACTTTTAGCCTCTTGTTAAATCTGTATGAAAGATTTAGATTATAGCCTTTCTGGTCTCACTCTCTTCCACGTTCTCTCCCCCACCGCTCTCCTGCTGATGGCATCCAGAGCAGTTAACGCTCAGGGTTGGGAGGTCGGTGTTACAGGAGGGAGAAGACACATGAGGGCACCATATGGCTCGTACAGTTAGAGCACGTTGACGTTATACCGAGATCCAGGCCAAGTACGAGCCTCACCTCTGCCACGCTCGCTGGATGATCCGTGCGGCCTCGTTCCTCCTCGCCTCCTCCTTCTCCTGCTCCCTCCCACCAGGCTGCGTTTTCCTTCGGGGCCTTTTGTGATCTAAAGACGAGCTGCTCCTCAGTGATGGAGCTTGATGTCTGACCTCTGAACTTGGCTCCTTGAGGTTCCGGTATTTGCGTGAAGGGTGACCAGTCGCTGCAGGGTCTTTCTTTCTGCCGTCTCTTGAGTTCGCCTCAGCTCGGGCCGTAGAGGAGGCCGTTGCGGACGCAGTGGACGCGACAGAGGAAGACCGCTCTCCGGTAGCTTTGGCCGCTGTGGGAGGTGTGAGTTTAAGAGTGGGGGGCTCTCTGGAGCCGGCGGGAGAGAGAAGCTTCTTCAGCCGGGTGTGCTGCGAGGCTTCGGGTGGAGAGCGGTCGCTCAGGGCAGAGCTGCAGCTCAACGCTTCTTGTCGCTCAGCTGCAACACTTCTTCTGGAAATCCTGATCTTCTGGCCTGACAAGGCAAAAGTAAAAGTCAATTCAATAGCTCACTCGGAAAAATACGACTCAGTAGTCCTGTTTCCATCAAGGTTTTTTATACGCATTTTGAAGTAACGCAAAATTTGAAAAAAAAAAAGCGTCCTAGATTTTGTTTAGAGAGCAATACAGAGGTAATTAAATCAGTCAGTGATACTAATAATAATAAAAATCACATCTAAACCTTATTTCTGACCTGAACTTTGAACTTAATGCATCTCATTATCTGAAAGTTATGCTTTAGCGCGCACCCTTCCTTCAAATTGCTTCAGAGATATTTCCTGATTTCAAAACTTGCCATTTGTAGTTCGAGCGAAAAGTGTGGCTCCAGTATGTGGATTCATCCTCCAGATCAATATCAAAACCCTGAGACATTTGATTACGCTCAAGAAGGTGAACATTTCATGTCCATGTCATGTATTCATCTGTTTGATGTTCAGCTTGTTGAATATTAATTAAACCAAATGAAAATGAAATGTGTCATTACTTTCATTGAATTATGATGGATTTTTTTATTGCGTCTGACAAAATGACGGTCAGTGAAAACATCTAGTGTAATCTCTGGGTGGGAAACTCACATTCACTGGTGCATTTGTGCCATACCAGAAGCACAAAACTCATCTTACATCTTGTTTTCTTTCTTTTTTTTTTTTTTTTTTACAAACAAGCGTAGAATCAACTTCTGGCGAAATTACATTTTACGTGGCCTGGCTGATTCACTTCAAGCCAGCAGATGAAAACCAGCCTTTTTGCATTTTCTTTTTTGCGACATCTTTAAAATTCACTCAAAATTTGCATCACAATTTGATGGAAGCCTGGCTACAAATGCATATAATTTCTGTAATAAAGGAGTGTGTTTTATTATTATCATTATGTTGCAATGACACAGTTGAGTTTTTCCTTGGTACCTTTATGCCTCCCCTCTTTGACCTTGGCGTGTGTCTTCGTATCGACAGATGAGTCGTTCATGGTTAGGTCTTCCACGATGTTCGTTAAGGAGAGCGCCTCCTGTTCTGCGCTCAGAAGTGAAACCCTACGTTTGTCCGCACCGTCCGCTCCAACATGCTGCGTCGCGCCTCTCCTTCGCTGCTCCTCTTCTCTCTTCCTACAAGAAAAACACAAGATGAATCACAGCGGCCGACAAGAAAGGTTGTGCTTAAAATGTGGAGATTTTGAAAAGAACTGTGACGATTAGCAATGCTAACAATGAAATATGATTTTTTTTATTGAATAAATATTGTTTTACAACTACACCATGGTTTAAATTTTTCCGTAATTGTATCCCTCACCTGGGTGTCTGACTGGGTTTCTACATCTTCATGTTCTAACAAACCTCTGAGACTTTCACACAGTATACACAGGTGGACTTTGATTTATTATAAGAGAACTGGCATAACTGGGTTTTATTTAGCAGCATCAAAATACAAGGGGCTCAATAATTTTACTTTGACTTTACAATTACTATTTTCCTTCTATTTAATTTCCTTTCCTTCTAATCCATTTAATTTTTCTGTAATCATTCAGCAACAGAGTGAACACAGCTCAAAGAAACATCTACCAGTGCATAAACTACACATTTAAATTTCCTCACTTCATTAACATATTCTCTTGGAAATCAAAAGAAGAAGAATTTGTTCCCTGTTTGAAAGAAAAATCTACCAATTAAAACAAAGGTGAGACAGGTGAGCAAATAACCAACGAAGAGCAAACTGGAGGCCAGAGACAGAGAGAAGACGCATCTGTTTACCGACGACAGAAAAAGAGACAGACGAGGAGACGGATAACAAAGACTAAAACTACAATGAGGGACAAATAGGCAGGAAGAGACACCGTCCTCTGGAAGAGTCAACAAATACATAGAAAGATGAATAGATTTCGAGTTGATTTTGTGTTAAGATTGACAGAAGGAACGATGAAACTGCATCAATAGTTGGGAATCAGTGTACAGGTGGGGGCTGCTCAGAGAGAAAGTATCTTCAAATATGCTAAGTGTGTGTTGCTGTGTGTGTGTGCTGCTGTTTGCTCCTCTCTCACTTGGCTGCGTCCTTGCGCAGCTGCTCATGTCGCATGAGGAGCTGCTTCCTCTCCCTGAAGGCCTTTCGGACGGTGTAGCCCTTGTAGACAGCCTGGATGGTGGCAGCGGCGATGTCCTGGATGGCGGCGATGGACAGAGCGCCGTGCTCCAGCATGAACTGGGTCACCTCGCTGTGCCCCCCCAGCAGAGCGTAGTCCAGAGGCGTATACCTGCGCAACACAAGCAGTGTTGGTCTTCTAGCCGTCTGCCTGGCCTCGGCTCCACCGCCCCCCCTCCTCTCCTCACCTCTCCTCGGTGTGCTCCATCTGGTTGGGGAAGGCGTTGTAGCCCAGGAGCAGCTTCACAGCATCCAGGTACCCGTTGTTGCAGGACCAGTGAAGTGCAGTCCGCCCCTGTGCTCCAACAAAGAAGAAACTTGGTTAATATGACCTTCTTTTAACCCAAATCCAACACGTGTGCAAGCGTGTCTTCACCTCCTTGTCCTGTATATTTGGGTCAGCGTTGTTTTCCATCAGAACCGCCATGCACGTGATGTAACCGCCGTATGCAGCGCACTGCAACGGAGTGCGTCCTGCGTGATCCTGCGGCCGGACAAAGAAACGTCTCAGTCTATGCTTCGACTCAAACTTTTACGAAAGCCAGACGTTTTTGTGATTGATTAACAAAACTTTACGTTTCTTGAAGGTTTTTAGCAATATTTATTTAAACAGTAACTGCTTTCTCACTCTTTCCTCTACAGTTTATGGCCCGTTTAAAACAGAAATAAAGTATCAGAGTGTTTTAAGTCAGAATAAGGCTTTATTTTTAATTTTATTAGGCCCTCTGACTCTGAAGGTTTTATCAAAGGGTCCAAAGTCTAAGAGATAAACCATTAGTGTCTAAATGTAACCGGCTGTCAAAACCTACATGGTTGCGATTGCTTATTTTCTTATAAATACTAAAAATTATGCAGTTTAACAGAAAATAATAAACAGTTTGTATAAAAAATGGCATAAACAAAAAGATAAGTAATTAAAATGACTTTTACAAAATAGAGCAGATAATTTTATTTTATTTTTTTATCCAGTCTGCTTCTTTTCTCCTCAGGTCTCTAAGTGTCCACCGCCCCATCTACCATCATGGTTAGCTACACAAGGTGCACATGAATAGGTTAAAATAGATGCCAAAATCCAAAGAAAGCTACTATGACCCATACTCAAAATCACTTTAAAAGATTACGAGAAAGTGTGACTCATGGGAAGCTTAAATTACTCTAATCAAGATCATTTACTTTCAAATAAAGACAGATGGCTAACCCTCAATAAGTGAAGAGTTGGTTACTTTTGCCCTTTAAATTAGAGGAGGATAAAAGCAGATGAAACCTTTTCTTAAACAAAATAAAACCCAATTAACCCATCATGCAGAGGCCCCAGGATGGGATTCAAAACCAGGACATTCTTGCTGCGAGGCAGCAGAGCTACCAACTGTGCCACTGTGCACTTAAAAAGTGACAACAACAACAACAAAAACTCTTAAGTTCTTTTTTATTTTTGGAAATATTCCTATCAGTACCTGGACATTGGGACTGATCCCGTTCTCCATCAGTATCTGGCAGACCTCGGCGTTCCCCCCCAGAGCTGCCCAGTGGAGAGCAGTGTGACCGTCCACATCAACCAGCTCCGGACAAGCAGAGCCTACATTTATTTGTTTTGGAAATATAAAGAACAACAAAGTTAATAAAGGAGCAAAGTAGTTATGTTTTCCACAGTGACAGTCTAGGTGCCCTGCAGAGATTCGCGTTAAAACACAAACCTCAGAGCATTTATTGGGCGTTCATGTAGTAGATTAGCTCAAAGTGGTGCCTAATTGTGAAGTGGAAGGACGGGGATGCATGACTCTCAATATTAAGATGCAGCATTATGTATCCTAAAAATGTAGTACGCATATGTGTTCAGCCCCCTTGACTCCCTAAATAAAACTCAGTTTTATAAACTATATTCATAAACTACATGAATGCATTTTGATCTCAGCATAAAGACAAACCTAAATACAGCACTTCTGAGGTTTATGTTAGCAAACAAACCATAATGTGGACTACAAAATCTTTGTGAGAAATAAAACTATTTTCTCCACTGTTCAATTAAAGCATCAATTAAATACCAATACGTTTGAAAATACAGTTGCCATGCATAGCTTAATCATACAAATCAGACTTCTTTATTTGACTGGTCTCCTAAAGAGGCAAATTACAAATGGGAATTATTTTTCCAGAGCATTGCTTGTGTTTGGGGGGATTTAATTGCAGTGACACAAAGTCAATGTCATACATTGCTTTCACAATAACTGTGATTGCAATATTGTGATTAAACTTTAAGTTCACTCCTGGTGTAAAATCAAAATAAGACACAACGATTTTCGCAGCTGTGATGTGACAAAATGTGGAAAAGTTAAAGACGTTTTAAATACATTTTGCACGACGCCATAAAAACTGCATCTGCCAACATGCAAGAGTCGCACCCACCTTTGATGAGCGTGAGGATAACATCTCTGTATCCCATCTCACAGGCACGAAACAGCGGCGTGTGCTTCATGACGTCCAGGGAGTCAACAGTCGCTCCCTTCTCCAGCAGCAGCTTCACCGTGCTCACATGGCCCGACAGGGAGGCCGCATGGAGCGCTGTTTGGACAACAACGATTTGAAAGTCTTTTAAATTGACACAATAAACGCCTTCGGGACGTGTGAATCACTTCCTCCTCCTCATCGTATCGAGTCAAGAGTGTGATTCGGTGATTCAGGCTCCAGTCAGTTCTGTGGCCCTTGGCTTAGCATGGCTCCAGCACGGATAAACTATTCCCAGCTGGTTAGACCTGGTTGTTGCCATGGAGATTATGCGCATACACAGTATGTCATGTATGTCAAAGGGGAGGCCTGACAGAACTCGGTTTGACCCAGTTCTGTGTTTTCCTTGACGCTATCCCGTCTGGTGTTATAATGCTTCTTAAGTCCTCTATAACTTCTGTACTGACTCCTCCATGTCTGGACCCTGCTGGCTCGAGTCAGCAGGGTGAAAAAACAACTGGGATATACGTGCCTTATTAATGAGACACATTGTCTCTGTTCCAAATGTGATCTCTTATTGGAATAACCTTGAGTCAGACCTGAACTGGGAGAAAAATCTGATGTCTTCTGCCTAAATGTTTGATTATTAATAAGTGTCTTAAGATTTTATCCCTGCAGGTTTTTACATAAAGCACAGTGACGCACTGATGCAAAATAAAAGTCCACCTGCTGCCTCAAAAATGCAATTTAAGTCAACAAGAAAATTGTTTTGGTTTTAACTCAGAAATTAAAGTTCATGAAGTTGATTTAAGAACAAGAGACAAGTTGTCCAAGCATTGCATTTTTTTAAGTTCATTAATCTTGAATTGTGAGTTTTAACTTAATGCTGCAGTTTAAGCCAAATGATTATTTCACAATATACAAGAAAAAAACTGCGCTTTCCTAGTTAGAGAGAACACATTTCTCTATTCTTTTTACTCACATTATCAAGTTATTTTACCTTAGAATCATTTAAATTCTTGTTTCAAATTGAATTAACATATTGTCTGATCTCATAAGTAATTTTATTAGACATTGCAATTAATTCAGATCAAAAATATTTAGTGTGAACAGCACATTATCCTCAAGTTTAAAAATAAATATTTGCCTTAATAACACAAGAGTCAGGCAAATGTAACACACTTCCATCTAATTAACATAGCAACACAGGATAGTAAAATATGTCGCTAGGCATTTTGGGAAATAGTTCCCACTTCTGCCTTTTTCTTTTTTCAGTTTTTTCAGTGCTAACCCAAAAACTGGTTTAAAAATTGATAAAAAGTTAACATGACTTACAACTGTAAGTTTATCTTTGACAAACTCACACATTTAGGTTCAAAGTCTTAAACTCGCTAAATTTATTTGACTTATAGAGTAGAAGATAGTAGACGCAACTAAAAGCGGCTCAAATGTTTTACAGTGCATGAACTTGTCATTCTGACAACTCTGAGGATAAGATCTCTGTAATTTTTGCTGGTTGTCCTTACTCATATTTTCAGGCAGGATACTTGTACATTTAAAAACTCTTAATAACTTTTCCCTAACTCCTCTAAAAAATAGTTTGTATTCTCCTCTTATTCCCCTAATAAAACAAACCAATCTTATATAATCAACCTAATTATATTAAGTATTGTAGACATAAATTAAACTTTGATTCTCAATATTTAAAGAGGAACACTTATTAAAGAACATTAAAGCCATTTAGACAAGTTCTTATTTGTTTATTTGTATGTACTGTATACATTTCTATATATTTATGTTTGTGTTCCATTACTGTTTTGTTCTATGCTCTATGTTCATGGTACTGATTTAGCTTTTTTTCTCAACCCCGTTATTATCAACAAAGCTTCTCACCGGTGCCGCCATACTTGTCGGCCATGTTGATGTCGATGCGAGGGACGAGGGTGAGCATGGTGCGGATGACTTCATCGCTTCCCTTCCCGGCGGCCCACATGAAGGCCGTCCGGCCCTCCAGGTCGGGCTCGTCTTTCACAGACGGGTGAGACAGAAACATGCCAACCGTCTCCTTCAAGCGCAGAGAAAGACAGCAGCAGTCTATCAACGGTGTGAAATGGACTCATTATGACACAATAGGCAACAGGGGATAACAATTTTCCTTTGTTGGGAAAGATTTAACTCAGCTAACTTGGCTAAAGTACTTGACAACTCACAGCGTTGTTGCTCTGAGCCCCATAATGCAGCGGTGTCGCTCCTAGGCTGTCTGAAGGAATCGTCCCAGACGTGTTTCTCTCCAGGAGCAGATGGACAATTTTTGCATGTCCTAACAAAAGAAATCAGTTTTCACATCAGGAGGAGATAAAGTTAGAGAGGTAGAGACATGAATCTGAGAATCTGAAATGATGGCTGAACCACACTGTCACACATTAAAACTGTATCGACAGTGGATCTCCAAAGTGTGAACATTCTTAGTAAAACGGCACAAAAGTTTAGATAATTTCAAAACATTGTCCACACTTAATGCCACATTTTTTCTTAACAACAAAACTGAAAACAAACTGGTGAGTATAGGGGAAAATATCTAAAAAAAAATGAAATTCTCCACAATTATCTCCAGAAAAACCTGGAGCTTTTAAAATAAAAAATAAATCTATATTTGGACAACTGGAAAACCGCACTGCTTCTATGTGAAGCTGCTGCTGGTTTGGATCTCTTGATGTTGAAATAAAAAAAATCCCACTTCATCTTCAGCTTTCTGGGACCAAAACTGACTGATTCAAGCTTTCCTCCGCCCTGAAATAAACCTCAGTTTATGTGAACAAAGGGAACCCTGGATCATAATGCTGCCAGATTTTCCCTTTCTGTGTTGTGTTTGGATCTTCCTTCATGGAAAGGTACAAAATGATCAAAATTAGTTTCATCAGAGCCTAACATACATTCTCCCACTGGAAGTTTTTTGCTAGTTCTTTATGACTAGACTTCTGTCTAGCAGCTCTACTCCTGAGTCCAGATATATGGAGATTATATGAGATTATTGTCACATGAGGAACACAATCAGTCCTTGTGAGAAATTCATGCAGCTCCTTCAGTTTCTTCGAAGCATCGCTGACCGGCTTCTGTCTTGAAGTTTCATCAGTTCTGGGAAATGTCCAGTTTCTATAATGTCTCCACTGTGCCACTTTTATATATACTCTTCTCCTGACTGATGCCTTTATGTAGTGAGATCTGCGATCCTTTCTGATCTCTCTGTGCTTCAACTAAAGGACTAGGTGAGATTTATTCCATGTTAAAAACATTCATTAAACAACGCATTGTCTTTTTATCAGCATTGTGCGCATTTTCTACTTGACCTTATACTTCTTGTGTCACCAAACATCATATTTGTATATTCAGAACATTACTGCTAAACACAGTCACAGCTTGTCATGGCATCTTCAGGCTTCCTTCATGTCTTCCATGGAAAAATTGTATCTTTACAGAGTCAACTTTAAAGATTCCCCCATCCTTTGTGTTCAGTTTAAAATACGAAATAATAAAGTTTACCATGATGTTTTGGCTGATATTGATAATGAAGAAGAAAGAAAGGTGAGAATGGAGGTAGGACACAAGGAAGGAAAGGAAGAATACAAGAAATTAATCAAAGAAAAAAGGGAGGACGGACATGAGGTATGGAAGGACAGAGACAGATGAATTAGAGGAAGGGAGAAGTGAAAATAGAATAAAGACAACTAAGTTTGATAGAAAGAAGGACACCAAGACATTATAAAGGAAGGATGGATATAGACCAGGAAGGAAAAACACAAGGAAAAAAAGAAAGGACACATTTAAGAAAAAACACAAAGGAGGAAGGAAGGAAAGGACACCAGGAAGAAATATAAAATGAAGGATGGGCACAAAGGAGGAATATATGAATGATACATGAAAGAAAAGATGGAAGGACACAGGGCAGGAGGGAACAATACAAGGAAGGAAGATGGGAGAAACGAAAACAAGAAAGGAGACATATAAGAATAACAGGAGGAAGGACACAAGGTAACGTGGAAGGGAAGAACACAAGGAGATCAAGAAAGGACACATTTAAGGGGCTCCACAAAGGAGGAAGGGAGCTAGGAATTGAGCAAGATAGGAAAGACACAAAGGAGGGAGGAAATAAGGTCACAAGAAGGACACAAGGAAGAAAAACAGGTGGCATAGAAGGAAGGAGAGTGAAGGACGATTTTTAGGCAACAGTATTGGTGATGAGGCCTGGAAAACATATAGAAATATTAGATTCTTTCAAACTCTTATTCTGTTTTCCCGACTTATCCAGATCTGGAAAACTCTCTGAGTGACGGGGAACCTGTGCAGCCCACGTGTTTCCACTCACCCAGCAGCGCTGCCCAGTGCAGCGGCGTTCTGAAGAGGTTATCGTAAGCCGTGACGTTGCAACCCTCATAAGACGTTAACACCTCAACCACTGCCTCGTTTCCGTCGGCAACAGCAAAGTGCAAGGGCGTCCGACCCTCGTAGTCCTGCCAGTTCAGCAGGGACTCGGTGGGCGCTGCTTCCTTTACACACAGACATGCAGACCAAAGAGTGAGGATGGCAGATTTAGACGTGTGTGTGTGCGTGTGTGTGTGTGTGTGTGTGTGAGTGTGTGTGTTGGTGTGTTGGTGTGTACCAGTATGCAGCGGACAGTTTGTGTGGCGCTGGCCTCCTGACTGTGTGCAGCCCAGTGCAGAGGAATCTTGCCCTCGCTGTCCGGGATGCCGATGTTGGAATCGTGCTTGATGAGAAGGCGGACGTGCTCCGGTCGGTTATAAAATGCTGACCAGTGAAGAGCGGTTTGCTGTAAACAGGCAACAAAAAAAAACAACAAAAAAGGCGATAGACAGAGATGGATGAATGAGGCCGGAGGAGACAGAGGGATTGCTGTGAGGCTGAGGTTTCCACTTACGTTCAGAAAATTACTCCACTGTGACACGGTCAGGAAATATGAAGGAACGTGCAACACAAAGCTTGTATTGAAGGCCCCGCAGCGGCCCAGAGATCCTAACCCAGATACTGACTCCGTGACGGCTGCTGAGCTATTCTGAGATCTGCTGAAACCACTGTCATCTGACGCGATGATGCATATTGGATTATTACAAAACTAAATACTGATGTCAGATACACATCAGCTCCCGCAGACAGAGGGGACAGTGTGTTTGTGGTCTTATCAGGAAAACACAGAACAAAGACGCAGACTGTTGCATCGCTTGCCGTTGTGTGCAAGCGCGTTTCAAGGAAACTATCCTGATCCGGTCAGTTATCTCTATGCAGGTTATTGGTCAGACGCCTGGGCCGGCTGCTTTCTAATTGAGAAATTACAGTGAGAACGTATTCCTACCGCTTGAACTTTTTACATTTCATTCTAATACAGCCACACACTTCAGAGTGTGTCATTGAGATTTTATGTCATGGACAAACACAGGGTAGGGTTAGGGTTGGGGTACCCACTCCTGTGTGTTGACAAGAACGGGAATTCTAAATAGTTAGTTACATTTTTTTCCCAAATAAAATTATGAATGGTTTTGCAAGTATCTACGATTTCTTCATCCCACTGAGTCAACACTTCGGTCTGCTGCATCTGCAGTCGCAAATTTTGAGTTTTTTTTTTTTTTTAAACCAGCTTTGAACATTTAGGGACTAAAATCTGTTCCCATTCTTTCCTGCTTAACAGCTCAACCTCAGTCAGCTTGGATGTCTATTTGCCTTTTTTCTCAGTCTTGCCGCAGATTCCTAATTGGACTGGGCCGTTCAAATGGATGAATACGCTTTGATCTAAACTATCCTGTTGTAGCTTTGTCTGCATGTTTTTGATGGTTGTCCTGATGGAAGAATAACCTGCATTCAGGCTCATGTCTTGTTTTTTTTTTTTTTTAACAAGATTGCTCAAGACTTAACTGAGTTCAATATAATTCAGTTTATATTGCGCCAATGTGCAACAAATGTCGTCTTGAGGCACTTTACAAAAACCAAAAGTTGTTTCTGTTTCGATTGGGGTTGATGGGGAGTGTTAAAGCTCCACACACCACTTTGCATGTATGCTATTAAATCTAATTTCATGTGAGCAAAGCATCTTCTTCTACATGTTTGCCGTTTCCCCTGCATTGCTTCTGACAAACTGAAAACAGAACTTGCTATTGCCTTCTTTCATAACAGAACTCCCTCTTGTCACACTTCCCCAACGGCCAAATTCACAGAGCGACTGATTAGAAGTTGATCTTTCTGCAGGTTGTTCTATCTAAACTGTGAATCTCTGCAGCTCCTCCAGAGTTACCATGGGCATCTTGGCTATTTCTCTGATTAAGGCTCTCTTTAACCCACCATCTCAAAAGGCTTTTTGAGATGGTGGGTTATTGTTTCATAATCTAACTCTTCTTTAAATTTCCCCATAACTTTCTTCCTGACTTGTCTGCTGTGTTTCTTTGTCTTCACGATGCTGTTCTAACAATCTGCTGAACAGCTGGGTTCATGATCCCATTTCATCAGGATGACTCAATTTACTTGCTCTGAATTTGCGGACAATATGAGAGCAAAGGGCTTTGCACACAGATGCAACCCACACTATTCAGATTCTGATTGTAGAACTTTTATTTTCTTTCCACTTCAGTTCTATTTGTTTTGATCTAGCGCAGGAGGAGCCAGCAACCTTTTCCATTCAGAGAGTCTCTTTCGCCCCCACTACTACAAAATAAAACTCGCCTAGAGCCACAACAAATGATTTTTATGTACTACATAAAATGTTTTATTATGAAAGATTAAAAGAAAATATACTAGAATGTATTTCTATATTCAGAATAAAATGAATCCTTTATTACAAAAGTAAAATAATGTACAATGACGTGAGACTTTTATATAAATATGAAAAATAATAGCCTAGTTCGAATAGTTATTTTAAAAAGCCTGTTGTAGATATTCAAAGCACATTCTGCACATGAACTTGCTCCTGAATTGACAATTTGCTGCATCCATAATCAATTCCTTTTTGGTTTTGTAGGAACCACAGGTTGCAAAACGCTGGTCTAGCTCATCAACTCCTGATAAAATGTGCTGAAGTTTATGGACGTAACGTGAAATAGATGGAGGCGGATGAATAGTTTTGCATGCATGTGTGTGTCTCGATCATAGAACCTTATTTTTGTCCTGTGTGTCCACCTCTCCAGGCCCGATGTGTTTGAGCAGCAGGGCGAGGGCTTTGGGAGACGGGTGTCGCGTGGCCAGGTGGAGGGGGGTCATGCCCTCCAAATCCTTCTGCAGACAGTTGGCACGCCTGGACAGGAGCAACTTCAGGAAACGCACATTGCCCTGCAAACACACCACCGGGATGAACCATGCTGATAGGAATTTCAGAAATCAGCCATTCTTCTCAATGGCAGTCATGAACCGGCAGCGGTGTCACACACACTCCCACACCCACAGGGCTTTTTCAGCGGCGTCTGCTTCAATCCGCAGGTCATCCATCTCCGTCCCCTTCCTCCTGCCTCGCCACTGAGCGCTTGTGATGAGCTGTTACACAGTAAACAGCAGCCATGTCTGCCTGTCATCCCCCTCCACATCATTATCACCCTCACTCCTGGCCTCTTTAACTACCGGGCCCCCTGGGTGATGCATCGCAGCAGAGAGCTCAGGCGATGGCGGCATGTCCACACTGTGCGCACGTGTGGCTGCGCTTTTGTATATTTGCCTTACTGAGGATGCAAAGCCACAGTCTGACAGATCTATCTTGTGTGTGAGGATGCATCTCGACTGTGGAGGAGAGCGTGTGTGTTTGTGTGGGTAGATGCGCGCGCGTGGTTGTGTGTGTGTGTGTAATCCTGTCCTCTCCATTCTCAGTCCAATTAGATCAGTAATCCCTGGTCTCTCTTGCTGTCTCAGACACTTATTGATCAGATGTCAAAGAGACAGGGCTTCCCATCACTTGCATCCCCCAACTCAAATACACACGCGCGCACACACACACACACACACCACACACACACACACACACACACTTCCCATCGCTGAGATCCTACCCAATAACCTATTACCTCCCATCTCTTCTTAACGATATGATGATCCTGCATCAAAAGTAGCAACATTAGTATTATTGTCACATGCAGCTGTGTTACAAAAGAGCATGTTCCTGTTTGTCTCTTAAGCATGACATGGAATAACTCTTTACATACAAAAGCACTGCAGAAACACAAAAGTATTTTTGGTCTAGTTTCTAGTGCAAATATCTTAGTGCACATGAAATAAAACAAAACTAACAAGTGATATTTCAGCAAGATATAATAGCTTGAATATTGATGGAGAGGCACAAGACTTTTTTCCCATATAATAACAGTAAAATATATTTTTTCACTGGCAGATTACTTGACTTAAACTAGTACTTTTTCATCAATATTAAGGAATTATTGACTTGAAACAAGTTCCTGGTTCTTGCTGAAAAGTTATTTTTAGGTTATTTCAAGATATTTGCACTAAAATCTAGTCTGAAAATACTTTGTAAAGTTTTGTGCAGACTAAAAACTCACAGCTGCAGTGTTTGTCCCTAATTATTACGCTTTAATCAATAATACCCCACAAAAACCCTCAGGCTTTGGTGGCAGCCACTAGGGGGCACTAGCTCCCCACATGAGCTCATTTAACTTCACTTTGATTTTGATGGGCAGCTTTTTTTTTGCCATATGTTTTACAAAATGTATAAAGAACGGTAAATGTTTGAGTGAGCTCCACTGTGCGTCTGTGGGCATCGGTACCTTCTGTGCTGCCAGGTGCAGAGCGCTCCTCTGGCTGTGGTCCGTCTTGTTGACCGAGGCGCCGGCCTTCAGCAGAACCTCAGCGCAGTCCAGCCGGTCGGCCAGCACACAGTACATCAAGGGGGTGCGGCCAAACTGGTCCTCATGGTCCCTCAACTGGGGCTCCACTACACACGCACAGTCAGAGTTAGTTATTCTGCATTTGAAAGAACAAGTTTTACACATTTAGTCGTTTCTGCGCCTTGTCAATATAGTTTTTAAATGCACAAAAACATCTGTTTTCCTTCACATCCAGTTTCTCTTCACATCTACTCACTAAAAATGTCTAAAGAATGTAGATAAACTGTTTTTTTTTCTTTATATATTTCACTTTTTAGGTTAATCTTGAAACTTTTAGTTATTAATTATCTGGTATATAATATGATAAAGAGTAAAGAGATTCATCTTTCTCTTCTGCTCCTCAAAACAGGAAAGACAAGAATAAATCAGGAAACAAGAAAATGTAAAAAAAATATTTAAAAAGTTTTACACAACTGAGACTTTGACAAACATGGCTGGATGCGCCCTTTTCTCCCAAACCTAAACTCTTGCTAAACTCAACTGGAACTGTCTATTTTATTTAGTTGAGACTAACTGAGCCAACAAGCTGCAGTGAAACATCTCCTGCTTACTGATACTGTTAAGTATGGTAGAGGATGTGTGATGCTTTAGGCTAAGAATCCGTCTGGACGATTGATGCAAGTCACTGACTTGATGCAATGTGATATCCTGAGACAGAAACTTTTAAAACTACTTTAAATAATTAAATGAGTTTAACGCACTGATTCTTAACTAAAATCAGAACGCATGTGTTATTAAATTGAAATGATTTTCTTTGCAAAGTGCCTCAAGATGACATTTGTTGTGAATTGGCGCGATGTAAATAAATTGAATTTAACTGGTTTCTCTCACAAAGGCTTGCAGAACCCAGTCACAGTGGATGTTGCTGTGTGAACTATTTGAAAAGTTGACATTTTAAATAAAAATCTGGTCACCTCCACCACAAAATGGAAAATGCTTGATTTGTTCTCCTGTATAGGGATCCAGTAATATAGAAACCATGGAACCACAGAGTCTCTTAATAACATTAGCATACAAAATTGCAGAAATATAAGCATTTAAACATAAAAGTAAAAGGAAATGCAACTTTCTGCAGCTACTCTTTTTGATTTGATGAGATTTTAAATAATGAGGTTTTGTGCTTTGTTTCAGAAATGTGAACTCAACTCGCCTTTTTGTACTCAATAAAGTTTTTTTCTTGTGTAGGGTCTATTTTTATTAAAAGTAGAAATTAAATGATTGTCACATCTTGAATTTCACAATATGTTTCAATGTATTACATTTGTGGCTCAAATTGTATTCTGTAAGAATGAGGAGAAAATGGACTAAAACGGTTGCTGATCTACACAGATTGTGTAAAGAAACCCCTCGCTCCTTTCTCTACATGTTATTGCATAAGGCCAAGTGCTGAATTTTAGCATGTACCCAAATGAAATGTTGGGACGGTTTTACATTCGTCAATTGTCAGGTTTAGGGCTTTTTACACATGTTCAGCAGGTGTGCTAGTACTTTCAGAGCGTACTGCAGCAGAGGGAGCTACTGATGAACGCCAGCGTGTGTCTGACCTGTGATGAGTTTTACTAGGGCGCTTCTATCTCCGTTGACAGCTGCCGCGTGAACCTGCGAGCCGGGGGAAGCTGATCCTGGGCTGGACGTCGCTGAGGCCTGCAACAAAAACACACTGAAGGTCACAACTCAACCTAAAGCAACATATGCTTACTTATCGAGTGGGCAACATAATGAGCCGAGACAGCTTCCTGTCCGTCCTCCTTGCTCTGAGCAACACCAGTAGCCCTCTATAAAGATGGCTTGCATTAAATACGACAAACTTCGGAGAGTAAAAATGACAAAAATTTTAGAGGAAAAACATCGATTTAGCAAACCTGGAGGTGAAGGGGTTGATTTGCATTTTATCTGTAGTCCAAATGAAATACAAGCCACAGAGGAGTCTACAGTAGATCTAAAAATAACTCCTGACACTGCTGTCAAAAATTCAATATGTTAGTGAGGCAACAATTAAATTAAGACAACACTAATACTACATATTGAAGCAGTTTCTGATCAGATTTTCACTACTCGGCCTTCCTGAGTTCACAGTTATGGTCAATCATAGCAAATCTAAAAAAAATTAAATAATATTCAGCTGTCCTGGTAGAATATGCCTGACATTTTCTCAATTAGATCCTTCAGCTAAAACTAAAGTTCACAGCAAGATTTGAAAAAAAATCAAAAATAATATCTCTGTACAAAGGTATCAACCAGGAGAGGAGAATAAACAATTCCTCAAGGAATGGCAGAAAACACTAAATCTGGACATTTCTCCAAGTTGAAGAAAAGACCAAATGGAAACTGGTCACTGAAAAAGCAAAATTAGAAGAGGCAAATTAACAGCATAAAACAAATAAATAATACTGTACGGTTACCAAGAATAGCATAATCAGATTAAAAGAAGTGAGTAGAATTTTAGATAGTATACAAGGTATTTGTATTCGTACACATAAACCATTTACAAGAAATTAGAAAAATCAGGCAGGATGTGCAAATAACAGAAAAGATGTAAAGTGATGGTTATAAGGTCTTAACAGCAGCTGAGAAGGATCTGTGATAACATGCCTTTGTGCACCAAGGACGCAGCAGTCTGTCACTAAAGGAGCTTTCCAGTTGAGCAACAACTTCATGCATGTCTAGAAGACATTATTTCATTTAGACATTTATTTAATTTACCTTTGGGATCAATAAAGTATTTTTGGATTTGAATTGAATTTGTCCAACAGTGATGTTACTTTAACTAGATTTCTTCTGTCTCCTACCAAGGTGGCATCTTGGAATTCCTGTCCTGTAGGAATGAAGAACTGATGACGGCTCTTCTAAAGAAAACTACCAAAACCATGTGGCTAAAATTTCCCAAAAGCTTTGTGGAAGAATAAGCTATAATCTGCTAAAACCAAACTGGAAATTTTGGGACACAATTCTTAAAATAAATGTTTGGCACAAAAACAAAACTCTCGAAAATAATACTTACTATGACAGATGGGGAAGGTGACATCATGAGTACGGATGAAATTAAACGAACAATTCCAACTATCTGTCAGTTCAAAACCTTTAGGTGGGAGTTCATTTTTTCAGTATCGTGGTGAATGCAGGGATACATCTAAACCAACAAAAGGGCAACTTCACAGGAGAAAATTACAGTTTTCTAATCTTTAGACCTAATCTGACAGAAACTCTGTAGAATGACCAGAACCGGGGCTGTGGACAAACGACGTCTTCACTATCTGACAAATTAGGAGAACATCTGGAAGCTAGAATGGGGAAATACTTTATTACATAGAAGACTGAACGCTGAAATTAAATGTAAAGGTGCTTCAGCAGAGATTTAGTTTAAGAGTGCATACACTACTGCAGTTCTTTTAATTTTTTAAATACTTTTGCCCAAATCAGATTTTCCAGGTTTAATTATTTACAGATTAAATATATTTGTTAAATTACAAAAAAAAAAAATATATATATATATATACAGTAAATATAATATATATATATATATATATATATTATATATATATATATATATATATTTTTTTTTTTTTTTTAAACCATTTGAGATTCCTAAAACATATCTTGATGCACAAAATAAAGATAATTTTTTTCCAATAACTGACGGCGTAAAGTGTGTGTGTGTGTGTGTGTGTGTGTGTGTGTGTGTGTGTGTGTGTGTGTGTGTGTGTGTGTGTGTTGTGTGTGGCGCGCACGCTGATACATGTATGCTGGACGTCTCCTCCTGCTGAGGGGGTTAAATCGCTTCCTGGCCCCACTTAACCAGAACCCAGTGAAAGCTGGGTAATCTGCAGACAGGAAGCAGTTGGGGAGGGGGAACCCTGTGTGAGCATGTAGGAGGGGGGTCTCTCTTCATGTCTTATTCATGTCTCATTAATACTGCAGCAAGCCTGGTTGTGTTCGTGTGTGTGTGTGTGTTTGTGTGTGTTGGGTTGGGAGATGTGGGGATGAGCCCTGCGGGGCAAAACACAGAAATCAATTATTGCCCCTAAACACATAAACGCTCGAGGCACGAACTCCTGGTTACAATGAGAGAATTCTTCCAAAACATTTTCATCACTGTGTCTAGAAACAGATCTGATTTAGCACTGGAGATGCACCAATCAATCGATCACAGACAGGAACCTGGCAATTTTCCCTTTAGGGGCTCAGATCCCCAATCACAGGCCAAATACTGAAAAGAATATTTACATTTTCAGTAACGGCACCAACTAAGATGGACTTTGAACAACCTTAGAAACCAGATGGAGGTAAGTGGTGTATCCTCTGAAATAATCCTGGAACCTCTTTGTGATGGACACAGAACTACTGCGTCCATTAAAGCACAAGGTTTTACTGTGATAAAAAAAAAAAATCGAAATCTGTAAGACAATTAGAAATCAGCAAAGAAACCTCTGATCACTGGCTCTCCATTTTATATATGGAGGGATGGATGAATGGATGACGCTTTTATGTAAATACCACCATGAAAGAACCTGGTTGGAGATTTTTATTTTTAAACTCAGATGTTTATTTTGTACACAACAGAACTAGGCATAAAGTCTTTCCCCAAACTTTTCTACTCAACTCAACACTTTTTTAGGACCAGGAATCTTTGAAAATTGTCAAAGAAATGATGAAATTCCTCCAGGTTGCTGCTCTATTTTCTTCTCGTCCCACTCTTCCACCCTCTGGTCACCTCATAAACAGCGCTCATGTAGACACTGCGTGCAGCAGGGCAATTACTTGTCATGCTTCTTGCTTTCTCACGCTCAGCCAAGAGGTGGTAGGGACCTAACACAGGGAACATCTTTGTGTGTGAAAAAGGGGCTTAGGTAGAAAAGAAATGGAAGATGCAGCACCATAAAGGTGTGTGTGTGATTATGTCGCTGCGTGAGTGCTTGGAACATGTGCCGCGTCATGGAAAGTGATCTTCCGTGAGAGGCAGAGCGTTTTTACGGCCACTTCACCAAAATTAACCACAAGCTTCTCTAAACATCTCTAATTAACAACGATTGCTCAGACAGAAGTGTGCACATACACGCATGCAGCTTTCAATTACTAATATTAAACATGTGCAGAAAGAGCAGACATTTTTACAAAGGGCTTAGATTTGATGTTAAAATCATGTTGCAAAGACTTTGTTTCTCCTTGTAGTCTGAACTTTTCTTGCACCATGAAAAATTTTTCCCTCCCTCAAATTTTTCCACATTTTTTTTTCCACTTTAAACTACAACCACTTAGGTATTTTACAGCATGACTAACACAGCTTCAACCACTGTTATGAAATGGGAGGGAAATGATACAAGGTAAATCTTTTCCAAATAAAAATCTGAAAAGTGTGCCATGCGTTTGGACTCAGCCCCCCTGAGTCATTTATTTGTAGACTGTTATTATGCTGCAGTTACAGCTGCAAGTATTTTGGGGCTTATTTCTGGCCACTTTGCACTCAAAGACACAGCAATGTTTACCCATTCTTTGCAAAATAGCTTAAGCTGGGATGGAGAGCGTTTTTGAACAGCAATTTTCAAGCCTCAACACAGATTCTCAATTGGATTTAGGTCTGAACTTTGACTAAGCCGTTTTATCACATGAAAGTGCTTTGATTTTAACCATTCCACTGCAGTCATCTGCTGGTTTTTCTCCGGTTTTGCCTGAGTTGTTTGTTTGTGACAACTATGTCTGAGTTGAAGAATAGTTTTCTTGCAGCATGATGATGTTACTGCCATGTTTTACTTTTCCAGATGCTGTATCCATGGAGATTGACACAGCATCCTGTGTCAGATTTTAAAGCAAACTAAAAACTGAGCTTCTGTCAGGCTTTCTTTCAGAAACACCCTCCTTGTTCTTGTTCTTCTTCACACTCTCCTGCTGACAGACATTTCCACCTGAGTTGTGGAGTTCTGCATCTCCTCCTTAACTATGATGGGCATTGTCGTTGATATTATGATGAATGTTTTTCTGACATACATAGATTGTGATCTTGCCACTGCATGTTTTTTTCTACCAATGTGCAGACCTCTAGCATATTTTGGAATACTACATATGAGATGTTTTGTGAATTGGTACTCTACAGATAATTAAATTTAATATGAATTAAGATCTTTGCAGTGCTGCCGCAATAAAGTGGGCTCAATTAAAAAACAAAAAGCCCTTTTATAATTTTTTATTTGCAAAAAAATATATTCTTCCACTTTACTTTTTTTGACTACTTTGTGTTCGTCAATCTCTTAAAACCCCAATAAAATCCATTGGTGTTTATGGTTGTAGCATGACAAAGTGAGGAAAAGTTCAAGAGTTCTGAATAGTTTTGCGACCCACTGTGTTCTGATTCTTCTTTACATTTTCCAAGTGAACCTGAAAGGTTCCAGCTGCTGCAGGAATAAAGCAAATTGATTATGAATAATCTTAAAAGCAAAAAAAAAAAATCATAATATGGCCGAAAAGTGACACAAGAGGGAAGAGTCAATATCTGAATCCGTGTGTGGGACATTCATGACCGCCATATGCAGCCAGTTATAGTTTCATGAGAAACACAGTGCTTTGGAAACACCCACCGCGCGCCCAAATTTGGCTAAAAAGGCTTTTCGAGATGCAGTGTCTGCAGTCAAACAAAGGAGGGTGTAAAAACAACACAAGTTCCCGTTGAGAGGTTTGGAGTGGTCTCATTTAGCTATTCATACGAGTTCCTCGGGGAGCGCTCGGCTTGTTAATAGGAAGACAATAACTCAGAGTAAACCATCGATCAGCTGCTGAGGTCCTGACCAAGTGATTGTGCATCTGTATGAGTATCGACTCATGCTGATGCTGACATTATTTAGTCTTTATTCATATTCTACCTCATATAACCAAAGTGACTTTAACAAAGAATCCAGACGCTTCCCTGAGACCTTTCAGCAACACTACAGGTGTGCGGCACACAAACACACTGCAGCCTGTACATGCACACAGACCCTAACCAGCATGTCAATAGGTGCTATTGAGACGAGACGGTAAAGAAACCAGAGTGTACGTTTGTGCAGAGCGTTTTTTTTTTCATGGCTGTCCATCACTGTGAAGGTGTCTGCTTTTGACAGAAGACAGCTCTGACATGCTGTGTAAAAACAGGGGGGAACTACACAACGCTAAGCCCACACACACCCACACGCAGTTTTTTACAGTTTAAAACATACAGATTTACAGTTTATGAGTCATAACAGAGTGTGTTTATGTTCTTAGTCAACGTGGGGCCATTATATCCGCTGTCTAGGCCACCTACATGCCCCTCTGTGTGTTTCAGAATGAGTCTGTATGTTTCAGATAAAAAGATATACGCTGCAGGAAACAAGCCCTGGGTTTTGACTGACAGCTAAAGAGGTAGGAGGAAGGATAATATCAGTCCAGAGGGATGTCCAATCTGCGAAGCCGCATTTCTGGGGGACTCCCAGGTTCCCTGAAGACCAATGAGCCGGCTCCCTCGACTGGTTGGGGGCCGAGCCCCGGGGGTACAGCAGGGCCAATCAGCAGGAGACGAGAGGGCTGAGTGACATATAGATCTGCTAATTTACATCATTACCAGAATGCATCCTGACAAATGAGCCCCCGGGGCGCGAGCCAATCACCTGGGAAAGTAATGCAATTAGGCGGGACTAAAGCTGTCAATCTCACAGCCGCAGGGGTCAGTTTGTGATGCCTATGGTTACAACAGGCCTGCCTGCTGTCTGATTATTAACATATAAAACACATATAAACATAAAGCTCCAGTCAGAGGTTTACACACACTCTGCATCAGCATAAATGTGATATTTAATTGTGACTTTTAAAGATTTATTTGAACTGTTCTTCATCCAAGACGGAATAAACAACTTCAAATTTTATTTTATTTATATTTATTTTTTTTTCTTTTTTTTATGTTGAAAAATGTTGAACCGTACTCATAAGCCTGTCGCAATAATCAATAAATCATTCAATATTGCTTTGTCTATTGATATTGTGTGTCGTGAAATATATTGTTATTGATTTATTGCCCTTGCTGGAAGTGGCAGTGTCATTCACGCTGATGATGAAAGCCTGTAAACTTATGCCACTAATCTGAGTGCATTCAGATTAGACGACCCTGTTTGAAGTGTTGACCTTCAACCGGTTAGGCAGCAGTCCGAAAAGGATGTGCTGTGTTTGACTTAAACAAAGATTAGCTTGTGTCGCTTGAAAACATTATTCACAAACACCTTGGTGTTGTTTGTGACTGTTTGCCGTATGGTAAAGCCGGCTAAGACGTAGTGTTGTGCACCACAAAGCCTAAACTCTGTGCAAAAGAAACCAAAAGGACAGAGGAGTGTTCTCCTGCATTTGACTGGCATGCTTTAGCATCATCAGATGTTATTATATCACACTGTTGCACAGCGCTGAGTCAGAAGGGTTGTGTCCAGCATGCACATGATTTTATTTAGTGCTAAAACCATGTGTGTCTCCAGCTTGGGACTAAGAATGGTAGAAGAATGCTACTTTCTTAAGAAATGTCTACCAAAAATGCTCAGATAGAGTCCTTCTCACCTTGTCTGTGCAGTTACTCAGAAAGTAAGAGAGGTGGTGTGTTTAGTGTCATCGCATTATATCACTAATGAGACGCCTCCAGGAGGGAGGAGAGGGGGAGACAAGCAGTGCAGGCAGTAAAATGAAGAAATGAAGAAAAGACTGAAGAGAAGTGGAGAGAACATGAATCGGGGGGGCTGGGAGACAGATAGACCAGCTTGGGGACTTTTTCCTCTCTCCTCCTCCATCCTCGTTCGCCCCTACACCTCCAAGTCTAATTGGACTAAAACTGTGATCTAATTAAATGGCCAATTAAAGTGGAGAGAGCAATGTGCCCACTGGCGAATCAGAGGACCAGGACGTAATCAGATGGAAAAACAAACAGAAAAAGAAATCAATGGAAGTGATGAAAAAAAAACAGAAAAAGAAACAAACAGAATCAAAGTGATGGCAGGTTTGTGCTGCTACTTAAAAATAACTCCCCAGCAAAAAAAAAATCAAGTGCAGAGGTTTGATAGCTGTCAGCAAAAATAATGTTTCAAATGTTCTGTTTTATTAAAATGTTTATTTTTTTCAGCTTAAACTACAAGAGAGCTCCTAAAATGTCTTAATAAGTAACAAATTGGTGCAACGCTAAGCTTCCTGTTTGTCATTTATTTTTAATATCCGCATTTAGTCTCTGAAACCAAAATTGAATCATAACTCGTCATGTTAATAATGTCTTATATTCGTGAAAATGTGTATGAAAAATACAAATGGAAACAGAACTAACAGCACTGTGAATGGCGCTTCGGTGTTTGTCCACATTTGAATTTGTCTATGCAAAATAGCTGAGGTTCATCCAGACTGAGCATCAAACATAACATCGAGTTCCAAGTCTTGCAACAGAAAGCAACCAGTCTGGACTTTGACTGGTCCATTCCATTGTAGATTTGTCTATGTCAAGAGTCATTATCTTGTTTGAAAGGTGAGCTAAGTGTGTTTCAGCACATGAATGTGGTTTGTTCAAAACTCCAAACCCCATATGAAATACTTCAAAGTTGTTGGTGGTGACAATGTGACAAAATGTGGAATAATTAAAATCAAGAAACAGTCACTGAACAATTAATCCAAGGCTCTGCACATCAGAATCGGTGTCTTTTATCATGGGCAATTAGAAATTAATCTCAATTTGTATATATGTTAAAGCACTCTGGAAACTAAAACTAATGTAAGAAATACTTCAAATTTACATTACTTTGTTTTCTAATGCAAAAAAATCCTAGAATAGAAATTTTTGACTAATGATTTGAGCAGGTCAGTGGTTTGTTTTCTCCTCCTCAGAGGAAGCTGATTCTTCCTCTCTCCATCTGTGACTATGTCCCACAGTGGGAGCCCCCCCCCATAGACAGCTTTAGCACATCAAATATTAATGCTGGGATTCAATTCAACATCTAATCTCCTTAACAATTAGGGAGATGCAGCACCCACAATTAAATTTGTTACACAGACTTAACAGTCTTAACTCCTGTGGGGTAATTACAAACTGGAGACCAACATATATACAAACAGTGAGTAGAAAGGAAAGATTCTGGGATTTGAATGTGTGAAGCTGCTTTAGGGTTTTTGATTCTTACCATGTCTTTGTTGAGGGGGGACACTTTGGAGGATTCTTCCCAGTTCAGATCATCCTCAGTGGGTGTGAAGACACATCCAGGTCCCCTACCTGGTCTGATCCTGGCTCCTGGCAGAGCAAAGAAAGATGCTCACTCACGCTGAGACCGACCCACCTGTCCACACAAATAACTGCCAGTAAAACTCAGCTACTATACTGATGACAGACATAAAGATGAGAGAGACTGTTAGTTTTTATACTTGATCTTATCAGATGTGAATTACGGGTATCAGGATATGTAGAGGTTTTAAAATGTTTCAGCTAAACTTGTTCTTGTTCTGTTCCTATAATTTCCTTTTCTGGTTTCTGTGACAAAGTGGTTCAGTTTATGTTCACCATTTGTCCCTTATTAGTTTTTCATTTACTTACTTTCTATTTGGTTATAATTAATTTAAACAATGCCATTTTGCTTCACTTACTATCCCGGGTTTGTTTGTGTTAGCATTATGTTGCAGGATCCATCTATGCATGTTTAGGTAAAGTTATTTCTGGATTATGGGTTGAATTTGTTTCAAGGTATATTTATTAAAATATTTGTTCTTTGACTCACCATTGTTTGTCCTTGTAGCTCTGCAGCAGGGCAGGAGTATGGGAGGGGCCGGCCCAGTACTTCCTGATTAAATGGCTGAATGATGTCAGTAATTACCTTGCTGGGTTCTACCAATTAGAGGGCTTTTCTTTTGTGTATTGCTTTTGTTTGTTTTCTTGTAACATTTTGAGTTATCTTATACTATGTGATATATTTTGCAGATAACTTTATGTAGGAGTTTGTAAATTGATTTGTAGTTTTGGTGTCTTTCTGTTTAAATGTTTGTTTGACCTGTTCCTTGGTGGCTGTGTCCAATCAAGCACAGGTGTGGTACCAATTTTTTATAAAAACAGTGAGCCTTTGGTTGCTCAGGAGAGAGAAGTCAAAGGAAAAGACAAAATAAAAGGAATTGAAGACTCAGAAGCAATGGCTTGGACTGATTTTCTGTACACCTTCTGACCCTTGAGCCTAATCTACCTTACAAATGGTGGCAGCGGTGGTTCCAGGCCGATAGGTGTCAGAAGTGCAGAAATCAACCAAATCAAAGAGGCATCAGGGGCCAATAGAGTGTTCCACAGAGGAGGCCCAAGATGATGATAACCTGCCAGAAGCTTCGGGTGAGCAGCGACCTGAGCCACAAAGTTTTTCTGAACTCTCAGCTTTATTGAAAGGCATGATGCAGCAACATGCTGACCAGGAAGCTAAATGGGAACAGGACAGACAACGCCAAGATGATCGGTGGAGGAAAATGCAACACCAGTTCAGTCTACTTCAGCAGGAGGTCCAAATGGAACGGCAAGAGCTGATGCAGCTGGAGGGTGCAGTAGCTGATCCTGGAACGCTTCCCGGTCCTGCAGTGAGGCCAAAGGTGCCACACTTAGTGCAACAGAGACAAAGTCCTCCCAGCCCATCTGAGGGATCACAAGCATCCAGTCTGAGGCCAACCAGTTGGAAAGGCCCAAAGATGCAGCCCTATGGTGAGGATGAAGATATTGAACATTATTTGACAACATTTGAAAGAATTGCAACCGGATGTCAGTGGCCAAGGACAGAATGGGCCCTACATCTGGCACCACTTCTCAGTGGTAAAGCTAGAGCTGCTTATGTAGCTATGGACACTGATGACACAATGGACTATGATAAAGTAAAAATTGCTGTGCTGGAAAAGTTTGAAATAAGTACTGAGACTTACAGATCCAGGTTCCGGTCCACATCGGTGAGGGATGACGAGACACCCAAGGAACTGCGAACACGCCTGAAGGACCTGTATGAAAAGTGGATGGTTCCAAAGAAGAAGACAAGAGAGCAAATCGGAGATGTCGTGGTGTTGGAGCAGTTCCTGAGAGTTCTCAGCCCGGATCTTCGAACCTGGGTGAAAGAGCGCAACCCCTCCACTTCAAAAGAAGCGGCAGAGATGGCTGAGGCTTTCCTTGCAGCTCGCCGCCCACACAAAGGGTTCATGACTTTGAAACAGAGTTCAGGCCCCTTAATGGTGGGTAAGTCAGGGGGTGGAAATGGACACAGACATAAATATTCCAAAGAAAGTTCCCCGATCAGCAGCAATAACCGCGTCAGGGAATTTAAGCAAAGAGGTCCTTTGGTTTGTCACTCTTGTGGTCAAACTGGTCACTTTAAGGCTGATTGCCCAGGCCTTCAAGTTAGTAAGACTTGCATGTGTTTTTCACCAGAGTGTTTTGATTTGCTGGAGGAAAAACCTGAGTCTGCAACACCCTCTAGGAGTCAAGAGCACACCATCTGTGTTTTCATTGAGGGAAAGCCATGTGTCGCCCTATTAGATTCAGGCAGTAGCCGCACCCTTGTTAGGCAAGATTGTCTTCCCAGAGACACCACATTTTCTGGTAAAGTTAAAGTCTGGTGCGTTCATGGTGATGATGTTGATTACCCCATGGCCAATGTTGTCCTTCAAGTTCATGACCAGAAACATTTACTTACTGTAGGAGTGATGGATAGACTTCCCTACCAGGTTGTATTGGGTCGGGATATGCCACTCCTTAAGGACCTGTTAGCAAAGAAAGAGAAAGATCTAGATATTTCAAGTGAGGGTCTGCTAGCCGTCACTAGGTCTAGCTCTAGAAGGTCTCAGTCAGAGCCTGGTTTGAGTGGGTTACCTTTTGCTAACACTGAAATTCCTGGTGAGGAAGGATTAAGACGGCATGGTTCAAGAAAAAGCAGAATGCAGAGGAGACATGAAAGAGTAAGGGGGACAGAAGTTGCTGAGTTACTTTCTGAACCTGAAATTGATGAGCTTTTGGTGATTCCAAGCAATATTGTCCAACTTCAAAGGCAGGACCCCTCTTTAACACCTCTTTTTGATAAATGTGTACCAGAATCAACACAGATTACAGAGGAGTTCGGGAAGTTTTCTTTGTAAGGAATGAACGCCTGTATCGTCGTAGCAAAGTGGGTGACCAGTTGGTAGTTCCCACAAGCTTAAGGCCAATAGTGTTACAGTTGGCTCATTCAGTTCCGTGGGCGGGTCATTTGGGATATGTGAAAACTTTCTCCAGAATGTCGAGCCGCTTTTTTTGGCCTCTACAATTTTCAGATACTGTTCAGTACTGCAAATCATATCCACAGTGTCAGTTAACAGCTCCGAGTAAGAAAGGTGACAGAGCCCCACTTATTCCTATGCCTGTAATTGACACCCCCTTCTCTCGTATTGCTATGGACATTCTTGGGCCGTTGGAGAGAAGTAGCTCAGGACATAGATACATTCTAGTAGTGTGCGACTACGCAACAAGGTACCCTGAAGCTTTCCCATTGAGACGAGTTAAAGCTCGCCAAATAGCCAATTGTCTGATACAGTTGTTTTCAAGGGTGGGAATTCCCAGAGAAATCCTTACAGATCAAGGGTCAAACTTCACTTCTAACCTACTGAAGGAGGTTTATAAACTTTTGGGAATTAGCGGAATTAAAACTAGTCCTTACCATCCTCAAACTGACGGACTTGTTGAAAGGTTTAATAAAACCCTGAAGTCAATGTTAAAGAAGTTTGTGAAAGACTCTGGGAAAGACTGGGATCAGTGGTTACCATTTCTGCTTTTTGCTTATAGAGAGGTACCTCAAGCATCTACTGGGTTTTCTCCTTTTCAACTTTTGTATGGTCATGTTGTCAGGGGTCCACTAGATGTCCTCAAAGAGGCCTGGGAGGAGACCAGACCTGAAAAACAGTGTACATCACTCTCATATGTGTTGAAAATGAGGGATAAACTTGAACAGTTTCAGGAACTGGCTCATAGTCACCTATTGGAAGCCCAACAGCGCCAGAAACAGAACTATGATAAAACAGCTCGCAGGAGAACCTTTACAGAAGGACAGAAAGTGCTGCTGCTTTTGCCAACTACTGAGAGTAGCCTCTTAGCCAAGTGGCAGGGGCCTTTTCTCATTAACAGGAAAGTAGGTCCTGTCACTTACGAACTCAACATGCCAGATCGGCGTAAAAAGAAACAAGTTTTTCATGTCAACATGCTAAAGGAATGGATTGAACGGCCAGTTCCCTCAATGCAGTTGTGGGCTCGAGCTGTAATCGACGAAGAAGAGCTTCAAGAGCAATTCTTTCCATCTAAAGCTGGGGAACAGGTTCTGCCAGATGTAAGCCATCTATCTTCAGAGCAGCAAGGAGAACTGCTGGCTATTTTGCCAAAAGAACTTTTCAGTGCAAAGCCAGGCTACACCCATCTCATTCAGCATGACATACGACTTCGCAGTCCAGATCAACCACCCATCAGAGATACAACCTCCAGAGTTCCAGCAAAGCTGATGCCAGCTCTGAAACAGGAGGTGGAAGAAATGCTGTCTATGGGGATCATAGAGCCTTCCAGAGGTGAGTGGTGCAGTCCTGTGGTGCTTGTGCCCAAGAAAAATGACTCAAGACAGAGATTTTGTATTGATTTTTCAAAACTTAATGCTGTCTCTGTTTTTGATGCTTATCCAATGCCAAGAGTTGATGAACTTATTGAGCGCTTGGGTAATGCTAACTACCTGACAACACTTGACCTATGTAAAGGTTATTGGCAAGTTCCACTCACAGAGTCCTCAAGGGATTTAACTACTTTCAGGGTTCCTAGTGGACTTTATCGTTTCAGAACTATGCCTTTTGGACTTCATGGTGCTCCGGCTACATTTCAGAGGATGATGGACTTGGTTTTAAAAGGAGCTGATGGCTATGCAGCAGCATACATCGATGACATTGTGGTGTTCAGTGAGACATGGAAAGACCATGTGAAGCATCTCACGGATGTCCTACAAAGAATCAAAGCAGCTGGATTAGTGATCAACCCTGGAAAGTGTCACATTGCAAAGACTGAGGTTGAATACTTGGGGTATGTCATTGGGGGTGGGGTTATCCGTCCTCAGGTGAGTAAGGTTGATAGCCTAGCTGCTTGTTTTCCTCCTACAACTAAAAAAAAGTTGAGATCTTTTCTAGGTTTAGCTGGCTGGTACCGTCGGTTCATCCCCAACTTCTCCACCAGATCAGCCATTCTTGGTGACTTGACACGTAAATCTTGTCCCAACAAGATTAAATGGACTCCAGAGTGTGAGGCTGCCTTTGCAGATCTGAAAAACTGTTTGTGTAATGAACCTGTGTTGCAGTGTCCAGACTTTACACGCCCATTTACTGTGCAGACTGATGCTTCAGGGGTGGGGCTAGGAGCTGTGTTGCTGCAAGGTGATGGAGGCGACCAAAGACCAGTGCAGTACATAAGTCGAAAACTTTTCCCCAGAGAAATTAGATACTCAACGATAGAAAAGGAAGCTTTAGCAATAAAATGGGCTCTTGACACTCTAAAGTATTATCTACTGGGTGGTGAATTTGTGCTTGAGACTGATCATCGAGCTCTACAATGGATGAACAGAATGAGAGAGACCAATGCAAGAATCACCAGATGGTACCTGTCATTGCAACCATATCATTTTAAGATTCAGTATAAAGCTGGAAAGAAGAATGTTGTGGCAGATTACCTTTCCCGTTCTTATGAAGACTAAGTGACTTAAGGGGGGGGGAATGTGACAAAGTGGTTCAGTTTATGTTCACCATTTGTCCCTTATTAGTTTTTCATTTACTTACTTTCTATTTGGTTATAATTAATTTAAACAATGCCATTTTGCTTCACTTACTATCCCGGGTTTGTTTGTGTTAGCATTATGTTGCAGGATCCATCTATGCATGTTTAGGTTAAAGTTATTTCTGGATTATGGGTTGAATTTGTTTCAAGGTATATTTATTAAAATATTTGTTCTTTGACTCACCATTGTTTGTCCTTGTAGCTCTGCAGCAGGGCAGGAGTATGGGAGGGGCCGGCCCAGTACTTCCTGATTAAATGGCTGAATGATGTCAGTAATTACCTTGCTGGGTTCTACCAATTAGAGGGCTTTTCTTTTGTGTATTGCTTTTGTTTGTTTTCTTGTAACATTTTGAGTTATCTTATACTATGTGATATATTTTGCAGATAACTTTATGTAGGAGTTTGTAAATTGATTTGTAGTTTTGGTGTCTTTCTGTTTAAATGTTTGTTTGACCTGTTCCTTGGTGGCTGTGTCCAATCAAGCACAGGTGTGGTACCAATTTTTTATAAAAACAGTGAGCCTTTGGTTGCTCAGGAGAGAGAAGTCAAAGGAAAAGACAAAATAAAAGGAATTGAAGACTCAGAAGCAATGGCTTGGACTGATTTTCTGTACACCTTCTGACCCTTGAGCCTAATCTACCTTACAGTTTCTCAATTATTTTTTAAAACATTATTTTTGGCACATTATATTAAAGCTGAAATATGTTTGTTTTTTACATATTTGTTAAAACTGTCACCATGTCGTGACAGTTTTTTGAGACAAATAATCTGTGAAAAGTCAAGTCAAGTTTATTTATATAGCACTTTAAAACAGTACCACTGACCAAGTGCTGTACAGCCACAGAATTAAACAAGTGAAATAAAAATTAAAAGCACACTAACACCAAAAATACAATCACTTAAATTGAAGACACACAATATAATACAAGAACATACCCAAATATGCAGTCATAATAAACATCACCAAAAGTAATCTAAAACAATAAAAGTAACTAAAAGTGACAGCAGCTCAAACTGAATCAAAGGCCAGCCGAAAAAGGTGAGTCTTAAGAACAGATTTAAAAGTTGCCAGAGAAGTGGCCTGCTTTACAGACAATGGTAAAGAGTTCCAAAGTTTGGGAGCTGCCACAGCAAACGCCCTGCCCCCTCTGAGCTTCCTCAAAGTCCTCGGCACCTCCAGGTACAGTTGACTCGCTGATCTGAGAGTTCAGGAAGGACAGTGTACATGTAGCAGCTCAGAAAGATAGGAGGGGGCATGGCCATTTAAAGATTTAAAAACAAATAAAAGAATTTTAAAATGGACTCTAAAATGGACAGGTAACCAGTGCAGAGAGGATAAAATAGGTGTAACATGTTCTCTCTTCCGCGATCCAGTTAAAAGCCGTGCAGCAGCATTCTGGACCAGCTGAAGACGAGACAGAGAGGACTGGCTTACACCAACGTATAAGGAATTGCAATAATCCAACCGAGTTGTGATAAAGGCATGGATTACTACTTGAAAGTGCTCAGCTGATAAAATATTCTTAATCTTTGCAAGCCGCCTCAAATGAAAGAAGCTCGATTTCACTACGGCACTGATTTGCCTGTCCAATTTAAAATTTTCATCCATTATAAAACCCAGGTTTGTGACAAAAGGCTTTGCATATTGTGATAGATATTTTTTGTGAGACAAATAATCTGTGAAAAGACCAATCTCCTCCACATCCTCCCGAGTTATTATTGCCATCTTAATAAATGCACCAAAAACAACCAATCAGAGCTAGGAGGAAGTGCTGTCAATCAACTTTGTGTATTCGCTGCTCAATGTGCTAATGGTGGAGAAACAATTTACCTTTATAGGAAAACTGTTTATCCATCGTTATCGGTGGCTATGCTAACTAGCTTAGCATTCACAACAGTCTCTGCTATTAGGAAGACATTGAAACGTAATAGAGGCATAAGCAAAACATTTTCACAGACTATCTGATGCCATATTGTCATGGCAGAGTGGCAGTCTCAACGTGTGTAAAAAATAAATTTCATGAAAGTTACATACTGTAAGTTATGGTTATGTTATGACCAACATCATCTGAACTTGACAGTTGTCCTATAAACAGTCACTGGCTTCAGAAGCAGATAGGCCTACTAATTAATATGCTAATATCAGCTTGCTATATCTATAAAAACCAAAACGGAAAAATTTATGAAATTGTGCACCATAAGGACCTAGAAGTAAAATTACATTTAATAGATATGTCTTATATGTTTTTGCTGGAGTCTTTATGTCACTATCAATACTTACTATGGGGATAAATACCTACTATAAACAAACTCAAAGCTACAAACATATTATAGATAACACAACTATAACACTATCAATATGTGTATCATTTCAGTAGCAGTAGGAAAAATGGTTGCTTCTCTACTCAAAATAAAAGCAGTTAGATCATGATGTTTCTATTTAAAATCTCTGTGTTAATAAGTAAATAAGTGGCAGTGGAATCTTAATGTTTTTACTCAATCTTACCATAGCCAGATAATCTGAAAGTTTGAGTGAGTTTGAAATAACAAAAATTACAAATAAACTTTTTATGCAATTGGAAGGAATTGGAATAAACCATTTAGGTTTATTTTGCAATTTCTCGTTTTTGTCTTTTTATTTATTTTTCTTTTTTGTCACACCTAATGTTTCCGATCATCAAAGTAATGTTAACACAAACATATCCCTGAGTTATGTTTGTGTTTTGAAAACAGTTTTTAAATGAGTTTATACAAAGGGGGTAAAAGCTGTGTTACACATAGATGTGGGAATAGCAAACCTCCAACTGCAATGATGCAACTCTCCTGTGTTTCGCGAAATATATTTATCGTACTAATAATATGCTTCAACAAAGTCTAAGATTAAAGCCACTCGAAATGTTGATAATGTATCATGCCAGTTTAGTCCTGTTTGTAATCATATTTACCTTCGGAATCCTTTTTTCTCAGACAAAACTCTTCAGAAAGTTTTCCTCACAGGCGTCCCGTTGGATCAACGTTGTAAACACTACAACTCCCGTTACAGTGCTACAGCAAAATTCATTCGCCATGTTTTGAGTTCTCTCTGTGGAGTACATCGCTTGTTTCCCAACGTACCAAAAACTACATTACCCAAAAAGCCTAGCGATAACCAGGAAGTGCGGCTCGGGTTTCCGTGGTCACCGTGAGTTCTGTTCGCCGTTTGTTTCCTGCTACAGAGAAGAGCGGTGTCGAGACTGACCGGGAAGGCTGAACAACACCACCTCCTCCAATAACCACAGCATACAATGAAACTGTTCGCAATATCTCCATCTCTGGATATCCGTTTCGCCGCTGTTATATTGCTGGTAAGCGCCTGTTTTGCAGCCGGGGACGGTAACGGCCACTAACAGATGGAGCTAATGTTAGCTAAATCCTGCTCGCTGGTCAACTGTACTCCCATTAAAAACTTGAATTCATTTAAAATATAAGAGGCGTGTTTATTAAAATTTAAAATGGGGTGATAAAGTTGAAATTTTGATCAATTTAGCAGAATGAGCAATAGAATAGTTAGCAGTAGGTGCTACCTACTCTTATCTATTAATTGCAGTGAAGTCATTGCTAATTGCTAGTACGGTTTTGGAAGCTTATTGGTTGCCCAACTGTTTAAACGGCTTAAGCATTTGTTTTTGTTTTACTGCACAAAGTTATTGTCGTACTTTTCCTGTCGCCACAGATGTGTCTCTGAATGATGCTCGCCGGTTGGTAAATTCCTCTGTTGTGGCTCATTCTCATTGGCCGACAACCCGGAACTAAAGGGAAGCTTAGTTTGGCCCTGAAATGAAAACTTCTCTCTGAGCTAAAATACCTTATGGTTTGATGGGTTTAACCACGGCGAATGTGGCAGTTTGTGGGTCTGCAGGTGTCACATGGCATTCTGTGAAGTCAGAAGCGATCAGCAATGAAATTACACAGTTTTGAAATAGATTATTGTGAGTGAGTTATAGCAGTTTAGCAACTTGTGGCTCCTAATAACCTGAATATTAAATTATACAGAAATGGGGAGATAATTTTATTAGAAAGGCATCTGGAATGCAACTTTTATGAGTTGTTTATGCTTTGTACTATATATGCAATAAATTTTAAAAATGACACTAATGGGGAAAAAAATCACCATTAGTGCTTTTTATTTAGCTGCAAAATAATTATTTTGACTTTGATGTAGATTATCCATTATTATGGTTTATTGTTTTTCCAAGTTGAATATTCTAATTAGAAGCCTGCATGTCTCAAAACCTGAAAGATTTTTGTTGTAAATGTTATTAGTTCTAAAGTTTAAACATAAAAATAAATTGACTTTGGTACTTTGGTTTAATTAAAAAATGGGTCTAAATCTGCTCCAAGCAGAGTAACACTTTGATTTTAACAAGCTATTATTAGCTGGCTAATTAACCTGCACTCAGCTGATTTACAGACATGATGCCCTTTCAAGTTGGAATATTCAGATGCACAAATAACTTTAGAAAAGGAAAGTATAGGTGTTTTATTTATTGTTTTTTCTTTCTCGATTAACTGATTAGGAGTATGCAGCAGCAGGTGGGGGAGTTACATTAATATATGCTTTTGACAGCTAAAGAAACCCCGAGCTCACCGACCCATTTCTCTGACATCCAATTAAAAAGACATTTAAGCTGTAGGAACAATATGACGAAAAATTATAGTGGTTTTGAAACTGCAACTTTTTACAACCTTGGTGTGCTTTCATACTCATCAAGAACCTGTGGGTAGATCATAGAAACCAGATTAGATATTAATTAGTAGCACAGGAATAATTTAAGTCTTCCTTAGTCTGACTTATGGAAATGACAGTGGTATTTCCACTTGTTTGTTTATTAATATGTTTATGCAGCTCTAAATGCAGTAGTGTTCTTCTCACATCCTGGTTAAAGCGGATCTTTAGTCATCTTGGATTGCACGTCAGACATTAGGCATATTTTTAAAAGTCCTGACATGTCATAGAACTTTTCTACTAAAGTGGATATGACAGTGAGTGGCAGTATAAACCTGAAATGAACTAAAAAAAGGGAACTAGGTGGAAAGGAAAAAAATGTTAAAGTGTGATATTGCAAAGGTGACAACTGTGGTGTGTTCTCCTTCTGCACACCTTTGCTCTTTGGACCTTTACCCTCATTATCTCCAAAAGATTTAGAGTTTAGAAATGCAGTCATTCATACATAAATGACTATAAGTAACATAGTTTTGTTCCCACCCAATATACAACCTTGACATGACTTATCTTTAATATGTAGCGTAGCATTAGATGCATACTTTGCTGCTGCTACAATGCTAAAGTTTTGACCTGCAGTTACTATTGGAAAAGCGGTGAAAACATTTTTGACATGAATGTAAGCACTGTAGTGCGTAGTAGCCATATAAAGCACATTTTTTCCGTAATTGACATAGTAGCAGCTGTGAAGGTTAAGCCCAGGGAGTGGCATTCTGTTTATTGTTTTTCCAAGTTGAATATTCTAATTATCAGCCTGCATGTCTCAAAACCTGAACTTCTGGTTTAAATATATAAGGGCTTGTTTTAGATGAGAGACATTGATGTCAAACGGAAGGCAGCTACTACAGAATGTCTCTTTTATTTCTGGCCAAACATTGCTTCGCTCAGGAAAGCTAAAAATTCTGCACACACTACCTCGTAAAGTATTTGTTTGAAAGTTTGCCAATATTTTACAAATAAAACAAGAAAATCCCAAGTTAATAATAAGTAGAAATAGTGTAAATGCTTTGTCAGTTAAAATAATACTTTAAACAGAAATGTCTGACTTCTTAAAAGTATGGAAGCAGTCAGCCAGTGGTTCTGCGGATGTGTTCAGGAAACCCAGATTATCTGCACTGTTGGGTTGGGTGTCTCTCGTCTTCCTCCTGATGGTACTCCTTAGATTCTGCATGGGGTTCTGGTCAGCCCAGTTTGCTAGCCAGTCAGTGACACCATGGTCCCTGATCTAGCTTTTGGTACCTTTGGCAGTGTGAGCAGGTGCTACGTCCTGTTGCAAAATTAAACCACCATTTTGATAAAGTTTGTCAGCAGCTGGAGGCTTGAAGTGCTCTCTATCATTTCCTGGTACATGACTGCGGTGTGTGTGGACTTCAGAAAGCTTCATTGACAGCCCCAGTCATCACTAAATGTGGGAAGTTCAAGCACCATGCATTCTGAGGTTATTCCTCCTCATTCTGCGACCTTGACTTCTAAATGAAATACAAACCTTTCTTGCATTTCTAAAAACTTTAGACTTCTGGGCAGCAGTCCTGTTTTCTCCTTTGCCCAGTAAGACACTTTGTAGCTTTCTGCAGGTTTTGTCTAAGTATCATGGCCTTGATGTGCTGACTCCAGCTTTAGTCCACAACTTGTGAAGCCCTCCCAAATTATTGAATTGATTTTCTTGACAATGTATATATTTTTTAAAAGTTGTACCAATAAAATGACAGTTTGCTAAATGGCATTTGAGTGACTCTTAGGATATGAAACAAAGCTTGAAGTCTTTGCCCTGAATGCCAGGCGTCCTGTTTTCAGGCACGACTCATCACCCAGTGAGCAGTGATGCATGGTGGTGACCCCATCACACTGTGGGACGTTCTCAGGAAGCAGGACACTAGTTTGAACTGCAACAATTCACAGAGACATCTTTGGGGATAACCTGTTGCAGAGTATAGTGGACCTCAGACTGGGGTGAAAGTTCATTTTCCAACAGGACAACGCCCACAGCAAGCCTTAAAAAGGAGTGGCTTCTGAAGAAGTTTGTAAATGTCATGGAGTGAGCCAGCCAGAGCCCAGACTTTTACCTGGTTGATCCTCGCTAAAAATGTCTGCATCGACGTTTTCCATCCAACCTGATGGAGTTTAAGAGGTCCAGCAAAGAATAGTGGTAGAAAAGGCTCAAAAATAGGTACCATGGTTGCAGCATCACACTAGGTAGTTCAACAAAGTGTTAATTAAGTACTTGATTAATAGTTAGCAGATCAAATTGACTAAAACTATCTTTTATTAAATTTGTTATGATGGGATATTGTATATAGAATTTTGAGGGAAAATAATTTTCTGCTGTATTATAACAAAAGGTGAAGCCCTGTGAATGTTTTCCCCGTGCAATGTGGGTAACAATTTGTTATCAATCCAGAGTCACGAATTCTAGTTTCTGATTTACTTTGTGGGAAGTTCTGTTTGCTTGAGCCACATATATGCGTCATTTTTTGTTGTTTTTTTTCTTGCTGTATGGATGCGATCAGCTTTAATTGACAATGTTTCTGTTTCGTCTCTAGGTGATGGGCCTCTCTACTCCGGGGCAAGCAGAAATCGTCAGTCTGGACTCATCCAACATCGATGATATACTGAGTAAGAAATTACATTTGATACATTTAGATGAAATAAGTTTGACATTTTGCTCCATTGCTATATATTGATAGATTGCTATCACGTTTGTGTGTATTTCTGAAGTAAATATCTAATTTTGGATGGAAAATTTTGAAACAACACGTCTTTCTTTTTATCTAGCTGTAGACAAGGGAGATAAATGTTGGTAATAAAGAGAGACGTTCTCACTTCCTTCATTGGCATTTAATTTTGTCTTCGAGTTTTTTGTAATATCTACTTTTGCACTTGCTCTCCAACTATTTTTGGTTCAGTGTATAATAATATAGAGAAACCAAGATTTGTCATATTTCTATAAATATATGTTTTTGTTGAAAGAACAACATACTTGGCTTATTTAAAAGGCTTTGATTTTGAATATACATATTTTTTAAGGGGACAAGACTGCAGTAAAATCTCCTTACTGTGTTATAATTGTTCATCCGGCCAAACCATTAATGTCATAAAATAACTTCCTTTATTAACACAGCAAAAACATTGTAGTCTGAAATGCTCCAATTAGGAAGCTTTTGAGCAAGACCGCAATGAAGTTTTCTGTTAACAACCAGAGTTAAGAATTTTAAAGCCAATTTAGTATAAATTATATTGTTTACAAGTGGTATTTAAATGTGCCATCACGGCCTGTCTGCATGTCCAGCCATGAACATTTCTGCAGAAGCATAAACAAGAATCGGCTTGTCTGAAAAACAGCAATCCTGAATGGATAAACTGATTGGATTAAAGTTAAGCTAGTCTTATACGTCATAAATAAATGTTATGTCAGATTTTATTATTCATGTAACAGTAAGATGATGGTCTCGTTATATTGAAAAAAACCACACAAAAATATATTCTTAGTGGGGGAGTTTATTCCCCTCTTCTGTAATAATAAATATGTATTTATTAAAACAAAATCAAATGTATTAATTTTGTGTCTTTCTTGCAGATAATGCTGGGGTAGCATTAGTCAACTTTTACGCTGATTGGTAAGTTTTTTTTTTCTCTTTGATACTTTTTGATCTTTTTGTATTATTTAAGTCACATTTAAATTGAGTTTTTGCAAAGCTTTACATCTCAGGTAGAAAATAGTTCTTCTAGCTTTACAATTTGATTTATTTTCTGACCTTTTTTTAAAAAAAATGTAACCTGAAATATGTCCAGTTGTGCAAAGTGGATCCAAATCTAAACTCTCTGCAGGTGTAGATTTAGTCAAATGCTCCATCCAATCTTTGAGGAGGCGTCAAACATCGTGCGGGAGGAGTTCCCTGATACCAAGCAGGTGGTGTTTGCTCGGGTCGACTGTGACCAACATTGTGAGTAATACTTTCCTTACCTGCTATTTTGTGTGTTCTCTAACTTTGTTCAAGATGTTACTAAAAATACAACCTGCAATGTTCCTGTGAGAAGCGCATGACCGGTAATCTTGTAGAGCACATTTAACGTAAAGAATGGGTTTTGTTAGAACGGAATAGGTAAAATATTTTAAACTTTGTGAAAATATCTTGAATAATAGTGTTTGCATGTTTTTGAGCTTTCTTCTTGATGGCCATGCGTTTTGTCCTAGACTTGCAGTAGTTTATTAGAAGTGAAGTTAAGACTTTACAGAGTTTGTGCTGAGTTTTAAAAAGCCGTGAACTGAAAAATCTTAAATTTTGGTGTTAAAAAAAGTCCTGAATTTGTCCAGATTTACCAAAACTGGTCTGAATTTACGCTAAGTCTTAAACTTGGTGCTTATTTAATTGTTTTCTTTTTCCCAGGTAATTTTTTAAAATTTTGTCTTTCTAAATTGTCTTGCTTACAATTGCACAGACAGGATTTATTTGGTATGTTTGTTGTGGTTCAGTTTGAGGGATTTGGGTGTTTTAGCTGAAGTCCCTTTAACTGTCTTTTGGACCTTTGTTTAAGCAAATTAAATCAAAAGATTTTGTTGCAATATACAATGTTACAGATTGGTTATTATTAAGTACTCATTTAAACCTAAGTTATTTAATTTTAATTAAGTCGGTCCTAACGTTCAGTCATAAAGGACCTAAAAAGTTTGCAGAAAATCTTGAGAAATCGCTGAAATTTAGCTTTTAGAATTCCGTCTGAATATCTGTGGCTTTAAAGATGGTTTTGATATGCGATGAATAGTTTTGAAGAAGTCACTTGTGTAAAGTGCCTTTTTTTAAAAAATGAAGTGTTTGTCCTTTATTTATGGAAACTATTGCTTCAGTTCCAACAACTCTGTCCTGGTCTAGTTGCTGAAAATGTGTTATGTAAATAAAATTACCTTAGCTTTTACCTTGGCTAATAAAATCCTCTTCTGATATGGACACAGGTCTATGTAAATACCCCAACTAAAACTGATATGTTTTACCTTTGGTAATGAAAGGTTTTTTTATTTTTGTATGAACAGTGGTCTTTATTTGACAGATTAAAGTAGCCATAACCATCACTAAAAAGTACCAGGGTTTCTAAGTACTACAGTATTACTGCAGAAAACTTCACATAAAAATCGTTAAAATGACCTTAATTCTTTAAAAATGCAGTTTAGTCGGTAGAAGGGAGTTGAGCTGAGTTGGCAAGTAGGTGTGAAGTGACATCTAGTTATCAGAGTGTGAACGACTCTAATATCTACCACACACATGGTGAAAAAGTTGCCAACATCCTCAGACGACTGCACCTTCTCCGCTGTGTCTGAGCTCACCGCCATTTTTACAGCTGCACAGTTTCTCACTGAATGTTTACTTGCATGCACTGCATCGTAACCAAGATGCTCACTGACTGCATGGTGTCAACTACATTAAGACACAAATGAAGACTTTGCAGCTCTACTGTAGAGCCATTTGACTGCTATAACCTAATAAATGTATGTTATTCATTCAGGAAAAACCATTATGCAAAGATTACAAGAGGTTGAACTTTAGGAGTTCAACCTCTTGTAATCTTTGCATATTCAAAAAGTATCTTAAGCATGTAATAAATACAAAATATAGTTTTTGTTTCAGTTGGTTCCAAGTTTTAGCTAAAATGATAAATAAAAGTATTTGCATTCGTATTGTTGATCTTGGTGTGTTTATTATAGGTTTAATCACTTAATATTGTTTGAGTATATGCTCAAAAAAATTCAACAAACTTTATGTGGGAAGGGGAAGAGGTGCACATCTACACTCTATATTTGATGCACATGTTCACACGGAGATGCCCATCACACCAGAGCTCACACACGTAAGCTGCCAGCTTCAGCCTTTTGAGATAAAGCAAATTAAAGAGAATTATTGATGACCTGCAAACTGTTTGAAGACTAATGACAAAACTGCTGCATCCTGTGAAGACTGGAGGCTTAGAGACGCCCCGCAGAGAGATTGACACCTGCCACACATGCACACACACACTCATTCAGTGTGCGCAGCGAGAATATTTACTCCTGGCGGGGGGGCTGCTTTCATGTGGGAGATCAGAGCCGGGAGCTGACTGAGGGCTGGGCTTTCAGACTCTGGTTTAACTGCTGTCTCTGTCACCGCTCTGCTCTTCATCTCCATGTGGTTGTTTTTTTTTCCCTCTCTCCATCTCGCTCTTCATCGGTTCATTTGCCTAACTCCTCCCGTTCCCCCACTCCCGTGTGTAGCCGACATAGCTCAGCGCTACCGCATCACCAAGTATCCGACACTGAAGTTGTTTCGCAACGGGATGATGATGAAGAGGGAGTACAGGGGTCAGAGGTCGGTTACCGCCATCGCCGACTTTATCCGCCAGCAGCAGGTCGACCCTGTGAAGGAGATCCACTCGATGGAGGAGGTCAAAACTATAGATGTGAGTTCCAAAAGCATTATGTCTAGTTACATGTAAACATTTATGGCTGAATTAAACCACACAGGATGATCATTTAACACTTTGCGCTTCAACTCAACAGAGAAGCAAAAGAAACATTATCGGATACTTTGAACAAAAGGACTCTGATAACTACCACACATATGAAAAAGTTGCCAACATCCTCAGAGACGACTGCACCTTCTCGGCTGCGTTTGGGTGAGAGCCTCGCCGCCAAATCTACAGCTGCACAGTTTCTCACTGAATGTTTACTTAGATATTTGCTCTTGACCTCTGTCCAACCAGCGCCGTGTCGGCGTCCGAGCGCTTCAGCGGAGACAACGTCATTTTCAAGCCTGTGGGCGAGGGCGCCCCTGATCTGGTCTACCTCGGCTCCCTCACCAACTTTGACCTGACGTACACCTGGGCGCAGGACAAGTGTGTGCCTCTAGTTCGGGAGATCACCTTTGAAAATGGGGAGGTTTGTTTACCTCGTTTTTCTGTTGAATATTTTCTAGAAACAATCCATGTTGGCACGTGTTCTGATAAAAAGGCACGCATGTGTCGGGTTACACCAAAGTCTGTCCTGTAAGGGAAACCAGGTGTCCATTTAGTTGTTGATCCATACACTGATGCTTTTTGTGTGCGGGATTTCCAGGAGCTGACCGAAGAAGGACTTCCCTTCCTCATCTTGTTCCATCTTAAAGAAGACTCTGAAAGTTTAGAAAGGTTCCAGAATGAAGTAACTCGACAGCTCATCAGTGAGAAAGGTAGGCAGCTTTTAGAAGATGTTACCAATTTAGATTTTAATCAGTCACGACTTCCTGTACGCAAAGATGGTGTTCGTGACACGTTTGCGTCTCCGCCAGGGTCGATAAACTTCCTTCATGCGGACTGCGATAAGTTCCGCCACCCTCTGCTCCACATCCAGAAAACTCCGGCCGACTGTCCCGTCATTGCCATAGACTCGTTCAGGCACATGTATGTCTTTCCTGATTTCAAAGACCTCACGTAAGTACTTGAGTCATTTCAAATAATCCTAAAGTTTCTTGCATTTCACTCCATTCTGAACCCTTACTCCATAGTACAGCAGATATTATCAAGTGTTTTTTATTTTTGCTTAAAATTAGAAATCGATTTTTGCAAGATTTTCAGTTTGAGTGCCATTTGCTTTTTATCCCAGTTTTATGTCTTCAATCACAAAAGTTGTTTGTGATTGAGATACAAATAGAAGCTTATACCTTCAACTCTCCTTATGTTTTCAACTCTCTGCAGCTGCACTGGATACTGACCTCAGTTCTGTTCAGAGATCTTTGTCTGGATCAGCATCTGTGCATCCAATCAAACTCACAAATCCAATATGTCTGCAGCTCAGGCTGAAGCGTAGTGAAAGTTGCAAGTGTAAACAATTTATTTGCATTTCTGAGAATTTGCATCCTATTAAAGCATTGTACTTACCGACCTCTAGTTAATCTCTGACAATTAGCAAATTTCACTGTTTTTCTAATGACCTGAACGTGTGTGTGTGTGTGTGTGTGTGTGTGTAGGTGTGTGTGTGTGTAGGTGTGCGTGTGTGTGTGCGCGCGCGTGTGTGTGTGTGTGTGTGCGTGCGTGCGTGTGTGTGTTTGTGATCATAACTTCAACTTCTGTGGCAAAATGAGCTGAGCGTGGTTTGCATAAAAAGTTTCAAATGTAATCTCATGTTTTTAGTTTCTTAAGATAAGAATTTAAAAAGTCTGTTTTACAGCATTTCCTCCCGCTCACATACAGTGTGACATCACTTCTTCTTCTAATATGAATAATCAAAATAAACCAAATAATATTTTAATTGGATTTTTTATTTTTTTTAAATGTGTATGGACAGGCCAGAGCTTTCCAAAAACTGGAGGTTTGAAATCAATCAAACCTTTCTGGTTGGTGCATCTCTAATATAAGTTAATGAAATTTGGCTTAAATGGTACGTGTAATTTTTAAATAAATCTTGTTTTATATGCGGTTTTACATTCCTTTGAATAGTTCTGACTGATGATGAGTTGTGTGATGTATCGTTCACCTGCACGTGTAATTGTTCATAATGAGATCTGTTCATGATCAAATGAATTTTGACTAAAAACACACACACACTCACACACAAACTGCTGAACAGCAGATAAATGCCACACCTCCGAAAATCTGTCCTTTATGAATGGGCCAGGACACCGGAGCTAATGTGACATGATTTGGCACGTGCAATAAGTGCTAAACTAATCCAGTCTAATCTAATTTAATCTTATTTATTCTGCTCCCCAACGCACCCCAACAATCAGGCTCTGATCAGATAGACAGTAGCCTGGAGGACTTTACTAGCTCCTTCACAACCTAATTACATCACATCAGCACTGCATGTGATGCACACAGCCTGTAATTACATTAGCACACAGTATGTTATATATACATGTTTGTTTATGTGTGTCCTGATGTGTCACACTGGTGAGTTTGATGTGGCACCAGCACACGACCCCCCATCACTCGGATCAATTCATAAACCAGATTAGATTTCTTTTCATGCTTCAACGGGATTCGTCGGCTGCTTTGTCTCGTGGCGTCTCTTCTCGCCGACCAGCTTCGTAGCTCCACCGTTGGACATGTGCAGAGAAATTATCTTAAAAATGGAGAAATTGTTTTATTTCCAGACTTTATTCCTTATTTATTCAAGGGTGGACTGATTTTAATGCGTCCCCCTCACCACAACTTAATAATTTAGTAATGGCACAAACTATGACTTTTGAATTAAAATCTGTTTATATACACAGTCCAGTCACATTAATGTGACCACCACGTACTTTCCACTTCAGAGTTAAATAACCAATCACAGAAGGCAGGTGGCAGCACAGTGCAGTTGAGCGTATATAAAGGGTGTGTGTGGGCTTCGGAAAACATTTCAATCGTTGGCGTAATGCAGAAACGAAGCGATTTATCCGACGTCCAAAAGGGCATGATCATTGGCTTTCGGGCCAAGGGTGGAAGCATTTCCGAAACGGCTGAGTTTGTGAACTGTTCGCGTGCCGCCGTGGTAAAAGTGTACCGTGCATGGCAAAATGGGACTGTCCAAAATCAACGACGTGGCAAATGTGGTGCACCACGGGCCATAGATGACAGAGGCGAACGACGGTTGCGGAGATGCGTTCGGGCAGATAGACGGGCTACCGTTGAGCAACTGACCACTAAAATGAACCAAGGGGCTACCACAAGTGTCTCCCAAACCACTATTCAGCGAACATTGCTGCGTCTGGGCCTCCGAAGCGGACGCCTGGTTCGTGCACCTATGCTGACTGGTGTTCATCGACGACGAAGGCTAGAATTTGCACGCCAGTACAGCAGCTGGACGTCCACTGAGTGGCGACAGGTAGCGTTTTCAGATGAATCGCGTTTTATGCTCCATCGGACAGATGGACGTTGGCGTATAAGGCGTGAAACCTCTGAAAGGAACCACCCTGCAACCATTGCAGGAACGGTCCAAGCTGGAGGCGGGAGCATTATGGTCTGGGGAATGTTTTCCTGGCATTCTCTGGGTTCACTGATTATTGTGGAAGGCACGATGGATCAATACAAGTACGCATCTGTCCTTGCGGACCATGTCCACCCCTACATGCGCATTGTTTTTCCTCAGGATGATGGCATCTTCCAGCAGGACAATGCGAGGTGCCATACAGCTGCCAGTGTACGTGCGTGGTTCGAAGAGCACCAGGATGAGTTTACCGTCCTCCCCTGGCCAGCAAACTCACCTGACTTAAACCCAATCGAGCATCTGTGGGACCATCTCGATCGAGTTGTTCGCGCCATGGATCCTCAACCGCGTAATCTAGCGCAGCTGGCCACGGCATTAGAGTCGGCATGGCTCAACATCCCAGAGAAGACCTTCAGGGACCTAAGTGACTCTCTTCCTGCACGTCTCGTAGCAGTTCGCTCTGCGAAAGGTGGTTATTCTGGCTTTTGACAGATGGTCACATTAATGTGACTGGACTGTGTAAATGTTAGATGCGACGCAAAGTGATTATATTTCCCAAGCTTTTTGGTTTCCTTGTATTTTTATGGTAAATAGAACCACTTCTTCTCATTGACTTGAGCTCTAAGCTACACTGTAGTGGACAAATATCTGATTTTAACTGCTGTACTGAAACTTGATTAAATACAGCAAGTGTTTTCAAATGAAGACTGACCAATACCCCGTTTTTATTGCAGAGAAAATATACAGTTTTCTTCATTCAAGCCCAAAGTAATAAGCAAACTGGATGCATTTAAGTTAATTAGAAAAAAGTTGCAAAAACGTTTTGAATCTTTGGATTTACAATCCATTTTCTCTAAGAAAACAAAAAATTGATTACTTTATTTAACTAAAATAGTTCATGCGTAGTTTATTGTTCAGTAGATAAAAAAACTGCATAATTAGTGGTGATTAGTTTTTAAAAAGGATATTTTTTTGCCCACAATAATTACTTTTGAGCTGATGATATTGGCCCACATGACAAACAATATGATACAACTTACTAAATTGATGTTACATTTAATTACCAGTTGAAATCTATGAAGTTTATCCATCTATCCACTCAAACAATTGTCCAAGTATTAATCTAAATGATTCATCTTTGTCCATCCATTCATCCTTCTTTCTCTCTTCCAGCTTTTCTTTCTCTAAATTTCATATTAAAGCCTGACTGCTACTTAAATATTTGCCTTAAATTTATTATAAAACGTTGCATTTACCTTTAAAGATGGGACAAAGAGATTTGGAAACGGGATTTAGAGAATTATGAATCATTGACTTCGTACCGATAGTAAACGATTTCCATTAAGCCAATTTTGTTGAAGGTTTGTTTCACTTTATTCAATTTTTTCCCCCCGTCAGTATTCCTGGGAAGCTAAAACAGTTTGTTTTGGACCTTCACTCCGGAAAGCTTCACAGAGAGTTTCACCACGGTCCTGACCCCACAGACAGCACACCTGGACAGGTCGGCCACCGGTCTATCCACAGGAAGTCCGCTTTTATTGTGAAATGCTGCAGTTTCAGTTCAATCTTGACTATTGTTCTCAGGAGGCGGAGAAAGAGGTGGCCAGCAACCCTCCAGAGAGCTCGTTCCAGAAGCTGGCACCAAGCGAGACCCGCTACACCATCCTCGGACGGGACCGCGACGAGCTGTGACCTAAGCAGGCCTGCAGGGATCCTGAGACTCAATGCCACGCCCCGGGGTCAGGGAGGGGTCAGGGTTGGGACAGGCCAGCGGGACAGAAGAGTAACACCCAACACCCTTACTGGAAAAACGGAGAAGGAGGACGACAAAAAGAAGAACAAGGAGAGAGCGGCCCATAACATAATGTTGGAGTAGCCTATATTTTCATAACTGTTTGTTTGTCATGCAATTTTTATTTTGATTTAGGAGAAGGGGGAACGAAGAAGAAAACGTGTGTGGGCGGGGATCTAGGGCATTTAGGACATAAAAAGAGAAGTTTACTTTTATTTCTTTGGAGGTTGTAAATATGTTTGTGCTACGTTGGAATCACAATGTTGGTCTAAATTAAATGCAGAGTTTTCTTTATTTTATGTAGTCTCTTTGTCATCACGCTGTTTCTCAGCTCTGAGCATCAAACCGTGTTCTCACTCCAGTTGTGCGGTTCTTATCTGTGGGTTATTCCAGGTCAGTCTGTCTCGATGAAGATGCTCCTGTAATCTCATTAACCTCATGGCTGCATCTCCACCATGACCAACTCCTGTCTAATTCATTTGTAGAGCACATGTTGAAACATTATGCCTGTTTAAAATAGCTTTATTTCACTGTCTCCTCATCACACAGACTGGGGGGGATAAAAAAAAGAAACGCCTCGTAGGAGTAGCAACATTTCTAATTGAGACGAGCGACTGAGCTGTTCCATCCTGGGATACAACCCTTCTCTGGTACTGTTTGTGTTCTGGCTCTGGATTATGACGTCTCCTCAAATGCTCCTCGGGTATTTTTATGTTCTACTTTTTACTATACGGTGCCACAGCTGGGTGTGAGGGGGGTGTTTATCTGTTTCTGTCATCAGTAACGCCACAATTCCTAAAAAGCATAACCGAGAGATTTTTAACATTATTTTCTCAACACCTAAAACATAATCCCCATTTCAAAGTGGTGGTAGTGGCAGCATTATGCTGTGGGGAGACCTCTCTGTCCCAGAGTGCCTCTGGTTAAAGCTCTTCCTTAAAACCTAGTAAAAAATGTCAATCAGAGATCAATCTGACTTGAACTTAAAACGAAAGAGCCTAGTTTGTTGCTGAGGTACTAAACTGTAAAGAATTATTTTCTAATGACTCTGGAAAACGATTACGAAAATGTTCCTAGATGATCTTCATCATCATTAATTTATGTAACTCCTGTTTTTGTTGTGTCTTCATGCTGGGGGCGAAAACACTACGACTCTCCCAAGTGTTTTAAGGGGAAAAACCCGAGCGGTGAAAATGAAGCCTGCTACTTTCTACCAGTTTTTCTTTCTTTTTAAATCCGGTTTTAGTCTCTTTATACCTCTAAGGTTTTCGTACTGTTCTTGATTTCTGGGAATCAAGACGTTGGACTTGGATGTGTTTGGGGACTCATTTGTGTTGTGTGTCCTGTCCTCCCATTTTGGACCTGCATAGTGACATATCAGCCTGCATACAAAGCAACAGATGGGGGAGAGGGGAAGTCTGATGCCATTTTTTAATTGTTCATCTCAGAGGTGAAGGAGAACAAAAAAAAAGATTAAATAAAAAACATTTTACAGATTTGTGTCAGAACTCCATTATTCCTGCTAGTTAGTAAAACTATATAGCAGCTGTCAAAAAAAAATCATAAAGTGCTTCAACAAACAAAATGCATACATTGAAAACAAAAATTTAAGTCAAAGCTGATTTAACAATGTTTTTAATTAAATTAATTACCTTTTTGCAGCAGGAGGTACAAACTTACCTGACTATTGATCATGAAATTATGAGAATTATCCTTGGATTATTTATATTTTATTTTTCTTACGACACAATTTTTAAAATATTTTAAAATACGTTAAACCTAAAACACATAAAGCCCAACTAAACACCCAGTAGTGGCAGCATCATGCTGGGCGGTCACTCAATATATTTCGCTAGATCAGCTGAAACACATCCAACAAAAATATGGCAACTTCATCCATTATTTCTGTCAATGAACGACAGCTTTGCTAAAAAATATTTTTATTTGACAACAGTAGTATCTCTGTCTAAAACAACTTCACACACTCCGGTCTGAAGTGGTCTGGACTTTGGCACCGTTAGTGATACTTTGCTGCATAAATATGAGGATTATTACTTAAATTTATCATTAGCTGTTCACAAAAACAGAAGAATAGATGACATAGAAACCCTGCAGATGAAAAAAAGTGAGAGACGAGGCTTTCATTTGCCTTTAACAATGATGCATTGGCACAAAATGTTTCGACCTCAGATGATTCTCTCACAAAAGGCCACATTTTCACATTGTGATTAAGAAAAACAAACTGGAACAAGTATAAGCTGTAGTGCTTGCAGTAAATATTGCCAAAGAAACCATTCACACCTGAAGATTTTTACAGTCTCACCATCTGAGCTGCTCTTGGAATGATTAGAAAAGTTTTAATTGTATTGTTAATTTCCCCCTAATTCATAAAGGGTCAAAATTATACATACCTCCACCAACATTTTGTCAAATGCACTTTGACCACAGAGAACTATGAACAAGGTTTTGGTGTCATTTGAGCAGAAAATTGGATCATTCTTCTTGGCTGAACCTGTAGAGGTCGCTCAAATAATTTAGTTTCTTGCCAGTGATGTGATTTTAAAGCATAGTTCAGATATTACAACCAATATTAAGGTCAGCTTTGGGGAAGCGCGTTCTAGTGGGTTAAAGTTTTATCCATTTCAGTGTCAGTGTTTGGTATAATTTCCAAGCAAACAAGAAGCTTGAAGATGTGACAAAAACCTCGAGGGTGACGTATTCTTGCAGTTCAGGGGTGTCCAAACTTACTAAAATCAAGCAAATAAAGTAGTTCATTTCTTGTGTGTTTTGTTTTGTTTGGTAGAAAATTTATCGTAGATCAAAAACATAGAAAGGATTTTGTGCCTTTGCTATCTTAAAAGAAAGGCATCTAGTTTTTAAATGCTTTTGGCTCGAATAAACAAATGCATTATTGATTACAAGAACAGGATTTGGATCACTTTTTGTCAAAACACTCGCTGTACTTAAATTTAATAAATTAGATAAAAGCAGCTGATTTGGCTGCAGCGAAGTCGACTTCTCAGTAAAAGGTTGCCTACTACTACCACACTTTAATACTTTGTGTTGTACGTAACATCTCCCATTGTAAGAAAATTATGTTGTCCAAGATGGAGTCATCTTGGACACTCCTGCTGTGGTTGATAAAAGATTTTTAGAGATTTTTTTTATTTGAGCCTGTACGTGTGCATGTATGGGGAAAAGTTTGAATTTGTGCTCCTTTTCACACTTTCAGGAAGTCATCGCATTTGATTTCTTTTGTACTTCAACCCAACCTAGATAAACGTAAACCATTAAGACGATTAAAGTGTCGGAGTCGTCCTGATGCAGAACCTCCTGAGCAGGACTGCAGGTCGTAATTAAGGCAGTTTTTAAACACCCGTTCAACAAAGTGCACACATTGTCTAGCGCTGAGTCTCCTCAGACCCACAGGTCCAGGTCAGTCAGTCCCCACAGAAGAGCTTCACTTGTCCTTATTTTTCTCCGGTTCTTCTGCCGCCGGCGCCGTCAGTCGACTCATCTGCTGGTCCACTTGAGCTCGGCGTTGTTTTCGGACCAGGCTGCCGCCCGCGAAGCCCAGGGCGCCCCCTCCCACGGCAGCAGCCACCCCAGCAGCTTTGAACCCGGCCAGCAGGCCGAGAGGGCCTCCCAGTGCGCCGCCCAGCAGCGCCCCGGCGACCGGCAGCACCGCCAGCTTGTAGCCCACCGCCTGGAGAGACATGAAGAAGAGATACGCTCCGGTTTAATTTACCTCGCGCACCTTTGGAGGCGCCGGGACTTTGTGGCTTGAAGGCAGCCTGCGACAGGGCGAGCATGCGTCTGCCCTTTCATGATCACCTCATCAATCCGCACGCAAAGTTGAAGCCGAAGTCAAAAAAAAAAAAATACAAACAAGCCTGCGTGTGTAAATGTAAACGGATGCATCAAAGCCTTTTTATTATCTTCATTTAGGAGAAATCAGAGAGATGTGGGGCCGCGTGTTATTACAGCGGTTATCATCAGAGTGGAAGGTGCTTTTTGCTGATGGCAATTAATGATTGATTCTCTGACCATCCTCCCTCACACACACACACACACACACACACACATACACACACACACACACGGACACTCACTTGATTAACACTCACCATTAAATTAATCTAGTTCAAAAGCCAGCATTGCTTGTCCACATCCCTGTGGCAGTCGAGGGAATTTTAATTTCATCTGAGCTAAGTTAAAAGGACTCTGGCTATAGAAGTTGTGGAGGAAGGAGGAAATGAGCGGGTTGTATATATATATCTATCTGTGTGTGTGTGTATGTGTGTGTGCATGTGTGTGTAAAACGTGTTTGACCCGATTACAGATTACAAGCTTTCAAACACGTTAAAACATCTGACACCTTTCTCATCTGTTTCATCTGCTCACCCACCAACCCGTCTCACAGCAGGTGGGAGTTTGTTTGTCCTCTCATTCTGCTAAATTTCTTTTTAAACAACCAAATTAAACGTAATGCTTTATTTTATTACATCCAGCCATAAGTTACATTTAAAATGTTCCCAGCTGTTATTAAAAACCCACCACAGACACATTTTTGGTTTATTTTCTCAGAAGTTTAGTGTACTATTGACGGGTGTATAAAAAGAACCAAACCGCTACTGAAACAACACTGTTAAATTGACCTGCTGGATGTTTTAGACTCGAGGGTTTCTTGTTTTTTTTTCTAAATGTGGACTACATCCAGGCAGTGGCTCAAATCTCATCAACTCATTCATTAGCCATACAAGCCAAAACAAAAAATGCCAAAACCTACATTTAATGAAACAACCCTCAGTTATTGGCACCCTGGCTAAAAACAAGAGTAAAAAAAACAACTTGAAACTTTTCTTACAGCAGCCATAATCTCACACTGGAAAAGTTTAACAAAAAAACGGAAAATAATGTTGTTGTTTTTTTCTAGAAGCACTTGTGCTCACATTTGTAGAAATCCTAAAATCGCCATAAAATAAATACAACTAAACAGTTTTTTATTATTATGTTTAGGAATTTGTAGTCATCTGTAGTCTTTATTTATTGCTACTCTGACAGGGAAAAGACAAAGAGAGACGAGCATGTTTTAAAGGGCCGGTCGGGAATCGAACTGGCGACTTTACTTTGAGTTAACGCTCATATAGCTGAGAGGCAACACAGATTCCTGTTCTCCTAATCACTCTGCAAAATGGGAAAGCTTAGAGAACATTTTTCTATATCAGATTATGTTGTGATAATAGAAGATTAATTTAATCTCAGGTTTTCTGCACATCTTTAACGGGGAAGCTATGCTATGCCACATTTATTTTGTTAATTTCAGAGAGCATTACACTAATAACTTCTCAAATTTGAAACTTTTATGTATGCAACAAAAAAAATGATCGTTAAACAAATCCCTCAGATGACAAGCGACTCAAACCTTTAAAAAAAGGTTTTACTTGAGAGGAAATACAGGAATTTTCTTTTGTTTTTAAATCTTTGATTTAAAATAAATAGTTCAACAGGGACAAAACAAAAAAAATTGATACATTCTGGATAATAAAGAGAAAAATCTCAATATTTGACAGGTGTGATACATACAGTATAAGGGTCAGTGACTTGTCCCCTGATTTATATTGCGTGTTAATGTAGCTGAAGTGGGAAACATATTTATTTAAATCTAACACACACACACACCAACATGTGGGCGTGTCATCCTTGCTCGCCTTATCCAACGTCTTCTCCCTCTCCTCTCTCTCTATTTCCTTAATTGCAGCTTTCCTCCATATTGGAAGGGATCGATGGGGACAAACGCAGCGGAATGGCTGGGAGGCAAAGTGCCATCGATCTCCCAAACACCACACACACACTCACACACGGGGATCATCGGGACATAAACACACAGATACATAAACACCCACCTTCCCCAGGCTCCTGGTCCCCTCCTCCACGTTGGCCGCGGCTGTGTTGACGTTGTCCTCTATGCTGTCAATCTTCTCCTGCTGGGTCTGGAGCACGGAGAAGCACGTTAGCACACACTCATATTCCAAGGTGCACTGACGCACACGCACATGCATACATGCAGGTGCAGCGGCCACCTGTTGTGTTCAAAGATTTATTTTCTGACTGACCAAACTCTGCTCTCCTGCACGGTGGAGGCACGTGTGCGCGGCGTCGGTATTCGTCTGGGATTCGGTCACACTGTGTGTGCCATTGTGTGGATCTCATGAAATATTCAGAGTGGCAGCTGCCGCTCGCTCCATGTGAGGACTAGATGGACGCAGGGGCCAAACAACAAGCAGAACACAAAGCTCTACCCTTCGCTTCCTCTTCCTCCTCAGAAACAACCCGCGTCTCCTTCGCCTGCTCCTCTTACGCGACAAAAAGGAACTTCCTGTTGTTTTCTGATGATATTTTGCTCATTCCTGCAGAGGTCTGCAATAGTCACCAGCCTCCGAGTTACTTTGTCGTCGCTCTCTCATCTTACAGGCTGTTATTGTTTTTGTCTTCAAATCTGAAACTTTAGAGCCTGGCAGAAGAACTCAACTAGTTTGATTTCTTCTAAAAGAAATGACGAGTTCCTAAAAAAAGAAGGCTTCACAGAGCACTCTTAAGATTTTTTTGATAATATAAAATAAGACAAAACATGCATACTCAACTTAGATTGCACATAACAGAACAACTAAATGGTTCAAAAATAGATTTATATTTTTGCAAAATAGTTTGATATAAAAAAAATTCGCTCGAGATACGAGTCAAAAATATCTGTGAATATAAAATTAAAGAAATGCTAATTTTAAGTTCCATGAAAAGAATTTAATTTAAATATTTCCGAAAATAATTTAATATTTATCAAAAGATGAACATTTTGACAAAAAAAACTTTTCTCCATCAGTCTGTAGATTTAATAAAACTGTAAACCTTATGAAATTGGTCTAGGAAAGTTTAAAACTAAATAACAGAGATACACTGGAAAAATCGTTTGTTTAAATAGTCAACATTTAAAACTGACAATTTGAAAAAAAAAAAAAAAAAAAAAAAACCTTTGCAAAACAGTATTTTAGAAATTAAGATAGTACAGCTTAAGCTGTACAAAAGAGGGGACAAAAAGAAGCGTTGGAGAAATTTTTCAAATTAATCTAAAACACATTTTAATATTATATATATACTGTATATATATATATATATATATATATATATATATATATATATATATATATATATATATAATAACTACAGAAAAAAAATCTAAAGTTTAAGTTTGTAAGAAATTTGAGCTGTTTGGAGCTAAATAACACTGGAACTCTTACACACTTTTTTCATAGTTTTGTTTTTCACAAATTAAAATTCAACTTTTATACATAAATCCAAGACAAATCCAAAGATATTTAAGGCTATCAATCAAATCAAAATCAAAAATGATTCCTCTTTTAATACCAAAACCAAAAAACTGTTTAACTTCACAAATGATGTAAAAAAACAACAACAAAAAAAACACTCGTAAAATGACACAATGGTAAGAAAATTAGACAAACTATAGATGGGCTGATTTTGTTTCTTTAAGCGCGTTTGTTAGCTAAAAAGATCATTCAACGCTTAGAGATCGGTGGAAAGTTCTAAAGAGAAGGCAGACGAGTAAAGAAACTCAGCCGCTAACGTGACAAAAACAAAGGAACAACCACACACTCACTCACTCACTCAGTGTTTCCACTGAGGCTCAGCCTGCTGGAATATTACTCCCCAAACTGCATCTCTCACCCTAGAGACGCCACAACATGTCTATGCTCTTTTGCCCGCCCTTCCTCCCCCCTGTATTTTTCTTTTCTTACACCGCTTCATCTTCACTCTCTCCCTTCCTTTCTCCTTTGTTAATCTCTCCTTCTCTCAGCCTCCCTGCTCCTCTCACTCTTTCCCTGAGGAAAGAGATAATCTGAACCGTCTGTTCTCCACCTGCTCTGTTGCATCCCTCGTTTCCCTCCTCTCCCCATATGACAACCTGCCGTCCTCCCACCAAATTCCCTCCCTCCCTCCCTCCCGCCAACTCCTCGGCCTCTACCCGTCCGTTCCCTCCTGAGCTGATCTCTGAGGACGCCGCTCAAACGCACAGAGCGCTTCCTGGAAACGGTGCGGATGAGCAACGCAGTCGCTCTTGAGTTTGCTGCATGCAGACGGAGCAATGCAGTCGACGCGGAAACGTGAGCGTAGGAACCCGCCGGGTGTTTTTACTCACATGGACCAGCAGGGAGAACTCCGTCACCAAGCCGCTCAGCTCCTTAAGGTCCTGAGGGGGAGAAGGGTTCAGGTTTTCTTTTATTTCACTCAATCACTTATCAGACAAATCTACTGCAATATCTAATGAAAATAAACTAAACCTCTCACTGCAATATCCTCCATTTTTCCTACTTTTAAGAATCAGTTTCCCTTTTCCCTCATTTCTCCTTTTTACAGTTATACCTCATTACACCGTGTTGTTAAAAAAAAATCACCCATATTTGTTTTTCAGACCATCACACTAATTTTAATGTCAGATAAAAATACAACATGCAGTCTGAGTATGACGCACTGCAGAAACACAAAATCTAAAAAAGTATTTTGGGGTTTCTACTCCAAATGTTATGTTTGTACTCTTGAAATAAGACAAAACCAACTTAAAGGTAAACTTTTTTAGCAAGATATAGGAAAGGTAAAAGTATTAGTTCCACTGGCAGATTATTTCACTTATTACAACACAAGTTAGAAGTGAAAATAATCGGGAACTTGAACTTTTCTTAAAATCAACATTAGGAATTACTAATTTAAAACAAGCTCCTACACATTGCTTAAAAATTACTTTAAAGTTAGTTAAAAAGTGATTAACCTTTTGTCAAACAATGACTTAACTATGGTTAAACACATTTACAGAAATGCAGGTTCATCTTCGCCTCGATGTCCTCGAACAGACAGGTTCTGTTCGAGGACATGAAGCAGGCCGTACCACACATCATGTTCCACGTTAAAGAAACTTCGGTACAGACTGGAAACAAAGTCTGGAAATGGCAACAGAGCCATATTTACTAAAAAACATCCTGATGATCACCAGCAACTTTGGGAAAATATTTGGTGAGTTAACAGAGCATTTCAGATAAAGAACATTACGACCAGTGAAACATGGTGGTGGCAGTGTGATGATCTGGGCCTCTTTGCCAGTTTGATCCTTGAATTTTGCTCTCCAGAAAAAAACCCTGTGAGCAAATCCAGCCATTATTTCTCGTCCTTGATCTGAAGGAAGTTCACCTCTGAACGGCTCAAAGTGATCTAAAACAGACTCGAAACCTCTACAATGTGGCTGAAGTAAAACAATTCAGCAAAAAAAAAAAAAAAAAAAAAAAAGGGGGGGCGGGGGGCAAAATTCCTCCACCGTGATGTAAAACACTCATTTTCAGTTATTGCAAACGCTTGACTGCAGATGTTACCACAAAGTGTGGCACAACCTGTTCTTAGGCTATGGAGGTAATTGTTCTGGGTTCTTTTGTGACCTCCTGGGTTGATGAGCAACAGTTTAGCGTTGTTAGCCTGGACACCCCGGGAAAGGCTCATCTTGATACCATGTTTTCTCCATAAATGCATAATGGCCCTCAATTCCTTAGGAATGGCTTCATATCCCTTTTCCGACTGACAGATCTAAAGTCATTTGTTCCTCAAAGACGAACTAGAAAAAAAAAAACAACAACAAAGGAAAAAACAAAAACTAAAGACGTCTGCTAGGGGGTAAATACTTTCCCACATAAAAGTTTATAAACACTTGTTTGTCCTGTGCTGAATATAGATTTTTTTTTTGTCATGAAACTGATCTCTTTAACGAACGCACCTCTTCCAGATTATCCCAGGACTCGGACGCATTCTGATCGGCCGGGATTTCTGGGAGCCGAAGCTGAATCTGCAGGTCCGACAGCGGCTCCTCGTCCTCCTCCTCCAGATCGTGGCAGCTGCTGGACCGACTGACGGAGGGCCGAGCGTCTGGCGGTGCCGCGGGGGCCGGCGGGGGCGGGTTGGAGTGCAGAAGCAGGAAGTCCTGTGTTGCGGCTGACGCTCTCTCCCTCACCGGTTTTACGAGCTCCTCCAGAGCTTCGGCGTCTTCAGATCGGACCCGGCCGCACAGCTGCTCCATCTCTCTCATGTTGGCTCTCAGTTGCTGCAGAACCGCACATGACTCACAGGTTACTCAGAGTGAAATCTCGCTGTGGTGCTTAGGAAACTAAAATAAAGTTAAAATGAATTAAGTGCTTGAAATGTACGAAAAATAAGAAGCAAGATAAGCACAACTTTTGGCTATAAAGGGCTTTCAGGCTAACTTTATTTTAATAGAGATAAAGCAGTCACACGTTGTCCTTTCAAAATAAGCCTAAAAGTAGCTTTCTGTACACGTAGTGTTATTTTATAGCATAATCAAGTAAATATGTTACTTTCAGTTGTTATGAAAATGCTGTATATATTAAACATGGCTTGACTTCACAATTTAACACTTTGAAATTGGGTCTCTGTCTCTTTAAGAGAAAAGCTCATACTCTCCGTTTTCACCCCGTTATCACAGCAACGCTTCTCCATGATGCCGTTTACAGCCGTTCTTAGATGCTTTGCACTGAGAAATAGCTGGTATGAGTAGCTCAGCAGAGGCGCAGTTCCACCAGGTGTTTCCTAATTGCTGCTGCTGCTAGTCTGGAGGAGCTGAGTGGCAGAAGCTCGGCTGGAGACTCCGAGGAGGAGCTTTGATTGAGTGAGCGTTTAGGCAGGCTGAAGATTTGTCAGACATGCATGGAAGAATCAAAGCAACACTCCCGGCATGTTTTTGGTGAGGGAAAAACATTGATGTAACAAGATGTAAAGTTAAAAAAACATTGATTTTATGTGATACCGCCCGTTTCATCAAAACGAGATCTCACATTTTTCATCTGAAATTAAAAAATGGATGAAAAATTTAAACAGCTGTCCTTTCAAATCAAAGCTCATTGAGAATCTTCAAAATAAAAGCCTTTTCATAATTCATTCACTACAAAGATGAACTCCAGATTCCTTCTGAGCTTTTGCTCACCGTTTACAATGTGTGTGTGTGTGTGTGTGTGTGTGTGTGTTTATACGTGTCTGTGTAGGGGTGTTCGCTTGTGAGTGAGGAGCTTAGTAAGGTTTAGATATGAGGCAGGGGAACACGGGAAATGCCCTGAGGGTGACAGGAGGATTACATCGCAGCCATCAGCCCTGCAGGCCGAGGAACAACCCGGCCTCGTCGGGTCAACGTCCTGCCGATAACGCATTCCTTTAATTACAGAGCATGAATAAACATACGCCCACAGCCATGTCTCCACGTGAACGAAGCCGAAAAGACAAACTGATTAACATGGAGGCAGACAGATTGGGCACCTGTCAGCCTGCAAGTGAACCGGGTTGGTAATGTGAGCACAGATCCTGACCTAACACGATACAGACGAGACATTTCATGGATTCTGATTTAAAGACTTCCGATCAGTCCACCTACCTACCAACATCCAGCTCCCCCCCCCAAAAAAACAAAAAAAAAACACACCCCAAAACAGACACTAACTTCTAAAGCAACAGCACCTAAAACCGACTCCGACTTAATGACATGAAGACACAGGAAAGCACTCCGTGACTCCCACAGTGGTGAGAGGAGTGATGGTGAGAGGACAGGTGTGTGTCTGTTTGGAGTTATTTCTTCTTCAGAGACACAGAGGCTTCCAGGCAACAGCATCGCCCCCTCGGGGGTCTTCACACCAGCCAGGTGAACAACAACGCCAAGAACTACTTACCACACGCAGGAATTAAGGTTCTGGTGGAAATTCACGTTATTTCTTATCTAGATTTTTTTTTTACATGTGTGGAGAAAAAAATGCAAATATATTCTTGACATATTGTAAAATATATTTACACTAAACACCAACCCATCCATACAACCATCCAAAAACAATTCATTCATAAATTTTTGTTATTATACTTAAGAGGGAAGTATTATGAGTTTTCCAGGTACATAGTGCCATTTTATAGCACAGTAAAGTAGCTATGTTATAAAAATATAAAAATGCCCTAAATATCAAACATGGCTTAAAATAAATTTGCCTTCCTAATTTAACGCCTCAAAATTAGGCCTCTGTCTCTATAAAAACTCCTGCTCTTTCTGAAACTCCTCCTTCAGGAAGTCAAAACAACATGGCTCCTCTACTAACCTTTAAACAATGTTTTTACCAGCGTTGCATTGAGAAGTAGCTCATTTAATGAGCTCAGCAGATGTGCAGTTCCACCAGGTGTTTGCTAATTGCTGCTGGCTAGTCTGAAGGAACTGAGTGGGAAAGTCATGCTGCTCTGTGAGGTGGAAGTTTGGAAACTGCTCTAAGGAGGCACCAGCTCTAACAAGGTGTTTTGCCATAGGAGATTAAAGAATTTCTCAAACATTCATGAAATAATCAAGGCAACACTCCGGGTCTGTTTTTCAAGAAGGGATGACAGTATAACATGATGTAAAGCTTAAAAAGGTCAATTGTACATGATACTATCCCTTTAAAATGAGCTAAAAAGCCTAGAGAACTGTGGAAATTTGATTATGAATTAGAAAACAAACTTTTCTGTGACTTGACTTCAGAAGGGAAATTTATTCCTGTTTTATTGGAGAACTGCCTAGAGATCAAAGTTCGGTTTTGAGTTTCAGTCTCTAGATGAATAGAGCCAGACCCTTGAAGACCTGCAGCTGTAATTGCAGTGACGTTTCTACAAAGAACACCTTTGTCATTTTTTTGTCCATCATATCAGGTGGTGTAGTTTGTGGTAGCACTATGACAGAGTTAAAGGCACTGTGACTGACTGTTTACTTTGAACTCTATTTTGCAGCGATAGTTTACAGACATCAAACTGGCTCTACAGCAGAAAACTAACAATTATTTCCGTCATTTAGATGCTGTCTGTACTTAAATGGATAAACCCAAAAATAGTTGCCCTAAATCTCCTCTTTGACCTTTAAATCGGAAAAAGTGATTGCAACAAATGTAGAAAATGTCCAGATCTAAGTTTAGGAAGTCACAAGCTCCAAGTGGTTTATTAAACAAATACACTCTAATGCAGATACATATGGGGTTAAGGGACTCTAATTGGCAGTTGGTTAAATTATATTCTAAATAAAACCTGTTATTCATTAAACACACATGCCTTAGATGCATTCACTGTTCATTTGAAAAGTTCTAACACACCTGAACAGTTCTGCTGGCATTTATTTGCTCCTGATGGAGGCGCTCCCACTGCTGGCTCTGTTGATACTGCGAACACAAAAAGATAAAACATGCACTTATTCCCACCGAGGCGGCATCCTGGTGTGATCATGTGTCCAGGCAGACGCGAGTCCTCACCTTCAGTATGTTACTGTGGTGTTTCTGCGCTTCGGCGGAGAGTCAAGATTGGGTCTCTGCAGGCCTCTCCAGGTCCGTGCAGAGCTAGCTTGCTTCTCTGACCATTGTGATGAGGTCCTCAGCCGCCTCATGTCACTTGTTGCACTTCCTCGCCATGTGCCCGCTACGTGTCCGCAGCCGACACTCGTGCACTTCACGCCGCACTGCTCGGCGATCATTGCACACACTGCAAACACCAGCGGAGCTCAGTTTTTATTAAACACACACACACACAGTTCAAGTGAATTAACTTCACGACATTAGTTCATGACACTGAGTCCTTCACAACTAATTTAAAGTATAAAACAGTAACATTCATCTATGGCAGATGACTGTGTGTGTATAGAGAACAGAGTTTACGTTTGGAAGAAAGAAAAGAGGGAAGGACAGAAGATGTTATTATTTTTTATTCCTTCATGTGAGAGTGAAGAAAGAAATTAAACCTTTAAAATGCAGTGAATTTCAAAGGTTGTTATTTTTAGTCAGTTATAAAAATACATTGAATCTTTGTTCCTTCTCAGTTCAGAAGCTAAGAGCTTTATAGCCCATTTGATCAACCCCAACCACCTTTAGGCATCAATAGACGTCTTTATGTGCTGCAAGGATTCAGTAAGCTCTGCACTGGTGGCAGCATGTGTCTTGAGATGCCCTCCTCAGTGAGAAACAATCATTGACTGAAGATTTCTTAATGGCTACTCAGACTAAAGCAGTTTCCTCACATGCTAAGTCATTGCAGTGCAATAAAGTTTGCTCTGTTTTCTGTAGGTGACCAAGAACACAACCAGTAAACGATTTTAAGGACATTCAATCCTCTTCTGTGACAGTTTGCCTCTATATTTGAATAATAGAGTGATTTCTGCTGGACTTGTCAAAGCTTTACCTACTTTATGACTTTAATAAAATTAAGTTAACCGATGAAAACTAAAAAATAACACAAAACTCTTGGACATGAAGGTGTCATGGTGTCACTCTCGACTGTTGCGCTGCTATTTTGTCTTCAAGAAGCCTGTCAGAGATTTCTTAGCTTAATGTTTGCTTTAAACCAATGTAAATCAGATTTATTTGTGGCCATCTAACAGTATTGTCTTATATGGATGTCTTATTCTTCAGCATGTCAGAAAGAGGATGCTCTTCTCGAATGTGGTTACTACAAATATGAACTGGTTTCTGGTGCTTTTTGTGAGGATGCTTCTGTCATTTTATGCCAAAGTTTTATTTATGTTCTTACAGCATCGGCAGAAAAAAGGATATTATCTTGGCTTGTAAACCTCAAATAAAAACATAACTGTATTCTGGCATTTACACAAAAATTAAAACCAAACATATGTAGCATAATCTATTTCCTAACAATTTACAGCTTTAGCAGAATATTAAAGTGTTTTGCTGTTTTGGGCTTTGTAGAGTAACATCAGTATAACAAACTGATACTAGCTGGTTGTTCAGTCATGGCGTCTTCTGTTTTTCTTCCACTTAACGTTCCATCATTCTGCTTGGATACAGCAGACTAGGCATTAGTTTTTCTGGCTGTCAGCTACTGTCTACTGGACCACTGCCCAGTCAACAGTCACCATGACTGCCTAGGCCATGACACAGCATTTCTGCATTACACATTTTTATTGGTGCTATGTAATATTCTAATGTTCCAGGGACTGAAATTTGTGTTTTTATTAGCCATAGTCACTAAACAGCAATAAATCCTTAAAATAAATCAGTGTTTTCTAATAATTCTGAACATGATTTGAGTTTCACTAAAAATTATTTTTTAATCATATTCTAATTTATTCACATGTACATATTTGTTCAGCATCATGAATTTCAAACACACTTTAATGACACTTGTGATTAGGCCAAGTATCAGAGATTACTACTATGACCATGCATATTAGTATCCCTACAAATAAAACAATATTGTATAAATACTCTAGTGCTGGTTCTATATGTGGTTGTAATCGTAATATGTTGCTTAGCCCACTAACAATAAAACCCAGTGATATCAAACATAGTTTTTAAAACACTTTAAATAACCACAATGGTAAAAATATAAAAGCGTTGGCATATTTGCAGCTTTTAAAGTGTGCTTTTCACTCTTTCCTACTTCACAGAAACACCAGTCTCTTAGAAAGTTTCAGTTAAAGAAAGAGGAAAACTATTAAGTGAGATTAACTCTTATTGTTGGTCTGAAAGTTGATTGGAATAAGAAAATAATAATAATTCATAAATCTATTCCAAGGTTTTCTCTAACGAACGTGGCAAACATACAGAAAAACTATTGGATTCTTTTGTTTATACCTTTGTTTTGTCTCCAATTATTAACAGCCAAAGTATGTTCAGGTTTATTTTAAAGCAACAGCTGTGTGTAAAAAAAGAGCATAATTTAAAAGAGAATATACCTTTCGAAAGAATGTTGTAGGAATAATTACTTGGCCTCAGGTATTTCTCAGATTAAGCTGAATTTAGCAGCAGTGAGAAAAGAAACCTATTCTGATAGATTATTTTTAATTATGCAAACAGCAGCGAAAATCCGTAGCAAATCATTTTAAGAGGCGAAACATTACCTGTTATTATTATTTTTTTTTTTTCAGTTTTTATTTCCTAAAGCTAAATCAGGTCACATTTCATTAGCCTGTCTATCGCAGGAAGGTTTAAACAGAAAGTGAAATTAAATGATATTCGCTGACAGCTCAGAGTGTAAGCTTAAACTAAAGGGCCATATCAGTTTGAGGGAAGCTCTCTGAAATATTTAACTAGCTTCTTTAAGAACAGGCGTCAATTAACCCAAATTATCCTGGAGACAGACAGATTGTAAACATCAAAGTTAAAGGACAAAATGCGCCACTTACCCGTCGGAATAAAGATAATTAATGTGACTTATACAAACGAAGCTCGATGTGAGCCTTCATACTGACCGGAAAATTTACTTTCATATACAATTGGATGGATCAAAAAACTATTTCACCCCAAATCAGCAAGTTGTATGTAAACAATTCTCTTCCCAGTGCGGCACTAAAGAGTCACCGACCTCAAACGGCGCCCGCAGCCAGTTGGTTCCTAATCTATTTTCTAGCATTTTCGCTCCTAAAACTTAGATTTTAATTATTTATTTATTTACTTACATATACTTGTGTGACCGTCGTATTAAATCACATTTAGAAAACTGCAAAAATAGTAATATTTTTGAATTTCTTTTCATTTTGTAACATGACAAACATAAAGCTCCATGTATTTTACCATGACTTGATGTGACATTACAACGCAATGATCTACATAAATATACAAACGCAAAGATCTACATAAATATAAAATTGAAAGAAAATGATATGTGAATGCATTCAGCTCCTTTCACTCATATATCTTGACATAAAATAAAGAGTAGCCAAATGCCATCAGTAGTTCTCTTTGTGTTCATTGATGTTATAAAATGTAGCTGTTCTGTGAAGCAAGCAAACACCATAAAGACCAAAGAACATAACAGACAAGGGGTAAAGTTATGGAGAAATTACATCAATGCTCTGTTAACAAATTCTTCCACATGTGCTCTGGAGGAGCTGCAGAAATCCAGAGCACATGTGGAAGAATTTGTTGACGGAACAACTATTGGCTGGCTTTTATGAAACAGTGACTTGAAGAAATGTATATCAGAAATCATAAGAAGTAATATTCAAAGTCCTCTCCATGTCAAGAAGAGCATACATCAAACATGTGAACAGGGTATGGATCTCCAGGCATCAGTTGTATATCGTATAGAGCCAAATTAATGACATTATTACTACATCCAAAAGGTGCAGATCACCACCGACCTTCCAGGACTTGAGTTTAACACCTTTGGTTTCATTTTGCTGTGTTAAAATAACCCAGTTAAAGTCCAAACTTAAAATAGCGTTGTAAATAAATTTTCATAGAAGTTTCCCAATCCGTCTGCCTGAGCTTGAGCAAAAACGTCAGTCTACAGATTAGATAGAGACCTACCCTAAAAGACCTGCAGCTGTACAGCAAAATGTGGCTCTACAAAGACTTGACTCAAGCAAATGAACTCTGTGCACTTCAAATTTTCATTTGCAACAATCCATTATTTTTCTTCCACTTTAAATTTATGTACATCAAAATCCTATTAAAATATACTTAAATTTGTGCTTGCTGACAACCACGTTTGCCCCTCTGTTTTCACCATTTGTTTTGTATCAAAAGAAGGTAAATCCAAATCCCCACGAGATTCTAGACAAACAGTACCAAATCCGCAACAACAAATACGTCCTGCCCCCTCTGATTCAGTACACAGTATTGCACAAACAAGAGGTTAACCATTTCTGATGATTTGCTATTTAAACTTTCACTGTCAGTTTTGATCCGCCCTCTCAGTCTGCAAGTCTGGGAGTCCCCCAGAAAGTGGACAAATCGTACTCACAGACAGACAGACACACGCACACAACAACTGCAGCAGATGGGTATAACACCAGGGGAAATCCCCTGCAGCTGGGGACGTTGTGCTTCACTGCGGCCCCTCGCATGGAGCATCCGCTGAGGGAAGAGTGTGTGTGCGTGGGGGTTGGCCTAAATGTCAAAGGTAAAAGGTGCTGAAGAATGGAAACATGCAATAAACCCACTCACACAGACTGATCTCAGAGTAGAGGAGGGGGAACCCCAGTCCTTCTCTCTGACTGTCTTCAAAACACAACACAAACAAAAATCTCACACTTAATGTCACTTTCCACAAGATCTATGCTGTTTAAACACACAGGAGGTTGAGACAGCATGACACAAACGGAAAAGTCACTTAAATATGACTTTCGAATTATATTGGGTTTGGACTTTTATGTGAGCTTGTTTGTACTCATAAATATGAACGAAACTGAATTTTTATCACCCTGTCATGTGTCCAACATTTTACATGTATGACCACACAGATCAAGAGTGGAAATGATGTGGTTGCAACATCTGAAGATTTCGAGCCAGACGCCACCCACCCACAGCAAGAAATGTTAGACAGCCGCACAGAGCTACTGCTTCCTCCTCTACATGAATTACTGTTCTTTAAATTTTCAAAACATATATAAAACATACATACAACAATCTATTACTTTTGCTCTACACTGTAAAAAAAGTCAGTAAATTTACGGTAAAAAACGGTAAAAGACCAACAGTTTTTGACCGTCATATTCAAAAACATTTAATTACCGAAGAAATTACATGGAACTACCGTAAGTCGAAACTGCAAAGAAAGTCAGTAAATTTACGGTAAAAAACGGTAAAAGACCAACAGTTTTTGACCGTCATATTCAAAAACATTTAATTACCGAAGATATTATATGGAACTACCGTAAGTCGAAACTGCAAAGAAAGTCAGTAAATTTACTGTAAAAAACGGTAAAAGGCCAACAGTTTTTGACCGTCATATCTAAAAACATTTAATTACCGTAGAAGCTACATAGAACTACCGTAAGTCGAAACTGCAAAAAAAGTCAGTAAATTTACGGTAGAAAATTGTGAAATACCAACAGTTACTGACCGTAATATCCAAAACATTTTGTTACCGTAAAAAATACATGGAATTACCGTAAGTCAACACTGCAAAAAAACTCAGTAAATTTACGGTAAGAAAATTGTGAAATACTAACGGTTACTGACCGTAATATCCAAAACATTTTGTTACCGTAAAAAATACATGGAATTACCGTAAGTCAACACTGCAAAAAAAACTCAGTAAATTTACGGTAAGAAAATTGTGAAATACTAAGGGTTACTGACCGTAATATCCAAAACATTTTGTTACCGTAAAAATACATGGAATTACAGTAAGTCGACACTGCAGAAAAAATCTGTAAATCTATGGTAAAACATGGTAAAATGCCAACAGTTACTGACTGTAATATCCAAAGCATTATACTGCCATAGAAAATATGTGGCATTATCATAACTCAATAAACATATATCCTAAGTAATTTTGACAGTCATGAATGTAGAAAATACAGAAATATATTGTAAAAATATAAGTAATTGTAAAGTTCATATAAAAATATTGTAATATAGCCAGCAGTTAATTACCCTAAACTTAACAGTACTAATCAGCCAAAATTACAAATTTTGCTGATATTTATATCTACAATGTAAAACTGTAAACAAGATTGCAAAAGTATTTTTTTTACAAAGAACGGAATGCTGGTGTGATATTGTGGTTTCTTTTTTAATAAAACAAACTGAAATCTCAACAGTAGACCAGGCATCGATCTAGCGACCCACCGATTGCAAAGCAAACTCCTACAGCCAACGCCTCCATTATTTAGAAGAATATTGGATTAAATGATGCATTTGAGATTAATTTTATGCCAACCATAGATTTCTTATACATTAACAGAACTGTATGTTAGCCTCTCTTGCTTGGATGAAGCTGAAGTTGGTTTCCAATTGCTGCTTCCAATTTGGAAAATGACTAAAGGGCAATTCCACCTAATTTTTCACTACCATCAGCATCTTTAATTTACTCTAGCTAAAAAACTACCACACCTAGACTCTTCAAATCTGGACTAGATTATTCTCAACCCATATCAGAATATTTAAAACCAAGTGTGGGTTACAGTAAATGGAGACTGTTATTTGTCATGTGAACAAATCATTATCTAGTTTGTATTGCTGCTTGATTTTTCAGTATCAACAGGAAGATTCTTTTAACTCTGTTCCTGTAGTTGAGCGTGGCTCAGGTTACTGTGGTGTCCTGAACTCAACACAGTAAAGTCACAGTGCGCTAGCTAAGGCTGCTAACTAGCAGGTGCTAGCTAAGGCTGCTAACTAGCAGGTTCTAGCTCAGGGTGCTAAGAGCCCAGTAGGCCTGGACTCTCAGCAGGACTCATGGTTTTAACTGAAGTTAGCTAACTTTAACCATCTGATAAAGAAATGTGTACTTTCTGAGCCAAGCTGTTTATGTACATGCACTGCAGCTAGATATCTTTACTACATAGAACATCTAATTTTCCCAGATGCAACACTTCCATTAATGTTTCTGTAGAAACGACTGCATATATTATATTTCTGGTCCACTTTAGACTGCATGTGCTTAAAGTTATTGTTAATGGTAGAAGCAACTTTTTCAAGTTTGGTTCAGTAATTAATTTGAATTACTTTGAGTGTGAAATCTTCATGCATGCAAGTTAAATCTGTGAAGAACATGTTAGCTTTGGTTTCAATACTTTGGTAATAGTTGGAAGTATAAAGCTTGGCATCAGAGCTAATATTTAATATTTTCCTTTGACCTCTTGACTCTCACCCCCAAAATACTTGCACTAAAGTCACTGGGTCCATAACAGTAGAAGGGTTTTAAGATAAGGAAATTTAAATATTAATATTTTTCAGTTTTTCTCAGTTTCTGAGAACTGTTGATCTGGACAGAGTGAACAGCCAGAGAGAAGGAGAGGATCAAGGCTGAGGAGGAAACAGTTGGGGAGGGAAGCAGAAGAAGAGTCCGAAGAGGCTGAGGACATCTGCCAGTTTCCATCAGTCCAACATCAGGATATGGCTGCGACCCACAACATGATGCTGAAGGATGTCCTCCCTCCCTAATGTTCATTCCTTAACCCCACTCAGGAACCTTTGTCAGCATGATGATGGAAATTAAAATGTAATGTAATTTTTACAGCACTGTACAGTTTTCCATGAGGAGATTGTCCTGTGGTTCCTTTTCTACTTTTTTTTGTTCTCTGCATTTCTGTATTTTTCTATCTGAATAACCATGGCATGGTCCATCAATAAATTACAGCAAAAAGCGTAAATCAGTGTTTCTCAACTCTGGTCTTCTTTGTTTGTTTTCCAGCAGAGAGGAAACTCCTGATTGACAACATGTGAGTCTCAACTTCAACCTGTGACTTGGAAGACAACCACCATCCTGAGCAAAGTCTGAACTCAGTGACTTGTTACTCTCAACCCATAACAAGAATCCTTTTATCACCTGTTTTTCTTCTACAATAGGTAGAAGTGTTCTTATGTGGACACAGGCTGTTTTTGTGTGTTTTGTTTTCCAGATCTCAGTAATACCGTAAGGAAACTGGACAGAAAATAGAATCGGTTCATTTTTTTAACTGAATTTTTAAATAATTCTTTAAGTGTATTACTCGTAATCTGTATTTTGTTTAATTTGAATTTATTTTCTTAGTTTCTGTATAGAAATGCTGACAAGTTACACTTCCTTGTGTTGTACTATAATTTTTATGGTGAAATTTTGGTAAGAACAGTGACCAGTAAGAAAATCCCCAGGTTTTTGGGGATTTTTTTACAATAAAATGCCAATATATCATACAGTCTGGCCGTGTTTTTCACTTATGTAGATATTATGCCTCATTCAGTATGACCGTATTTACTACGGCAAAACCACATTTAAATTTTTTATTTAACATATTTTAGGAAATACGATATTTTACTGTATTTGGGAAATACGGTAATATACTGGCAGTTTTGGTTGCCAGAATTTTACCGTATTTTTAAAATACGGTAAAATACTCCATTTTAAAAATACGGTAAAATACTGGCAGTTTTGGTTGCCAGAATTTTACCGTAATCTTAAAAAACGGTAAAATACGGCATTTCCAAAATACGGTAAAAAATTGGCAGTTTTGGTTGCCAGAATTTTACCGTATTGGTAAAAAACAGTAAATTACTGCATTTCCAAAATACGGTAAAAAACTGGCAGTTTTGGTTGCCAGAATTTTACCGTATTTTAAAAATACGGTAAAATACTGCATTTCCAAAATACAGTAAAAAACTGGCAGTTTTGGTTGCCAGAATTTTACCGTATTTTAAAAATACGGTAAAATACTGCATTTCCAAAACACGGTAAAAAACTGGCAGTTTTGGTTGCCAGAATTTTACTGTAATTCTAGAATACGGTAAAAAACTGGCAGTTTTGGTTGCCAGTATTTTACCGTATTCTGAAAGCACGGTAAAAAACTGGCAGCTTTGGTTGCCAGAATTTTACCGTATAAAGACAGTAAAATTCTGGCAACCACAGCTGCCAGTTTTTTACCGTAAAATGAGGCCGTTTTTTTTACAGTGTATATTATCTGAAAAAATCTGTAACAAATCATTTATTGTTATGTTATGTTCTACCGTCACAATAGAAGATGTGCTGGTTCAACTCTTATCCAAAAATATGCGAATGCAGTCATGGTAATATAAAGTAGATTTCCTTTAAATTTAGTTCATGACGTTTTAATTATTATTATTTTTAGCAAAATTTTATTTTTGTCTTTTTACTCAAGCATGCCTTACTCATGTCTTCATTTTCAGTTTTGACAAATTACGATCATATAATAGTCGTTTGAAAAGAAACTGGTTTTACAAATGTTTATCAGGGTAGTTTAGTGGTCTTAATGTCATATTGAACGTGTTCGGATAAATCAACATTGTGCATTATTCCGGGACGTTAGGTTTGTTAAAGCCTGCAATCAGGACTTTTTTGAACTTTATTTAAAGTCTTTTCCTGGATTTTCTCACTTTTAATGCCATACGTCTTGTCATCAAGAGCTGATCTGTTCTGCTGATGAAAAACGACCCCACAGCATGATGCTGCCACCTTTATTGCTGCAACATTAGAATACACCACTGCTTTATTGTGGCAGCGTGGTGTGTTCAGGGGTGGTCGTATATTATAATATTCAAAAACACATAGCTGTTCATAAGTGTTGACCAGAGCCTCATTACTTCACATGTGTTTCCTTCATGACTTTAGTCGAACTTTAAAGGAGATTGCTTGGCTTTCTTCTTTCTGCTTTTCTGTAAAAACAAATTTTCCCCTCTGCACTGCAGTTTCCCAGATGTTGAATTGAGCGGTTCCTTCTGAGATGGTCAAAGCTTAGGATGTCATTTATTACCCCAACTCTACTTTAAACCTTTCTGAGAAACAGGATGTGACACTAGATTATCTGAAGAGTGTCAATATAAATTAAAGCATGTACTTTTCAGATTTTTGGGGAAAGAAATGTTGAGAAGCTTCTTTCTTCCCTTCACAATTACACATTCCTTTCTGTTGCTTTATCACAGTAAACTCCAATAAATTAAAAATTGTGGCGTGACTAAATGTAAAAAAAAGGTGATGGGTTTGTGAATATTTTTGCCAGGTTACATGCATATGTGTGTGTGCATAAGTGCGTGTGCGTGCATTAGGCCCACAAGGACTCAGGTGTGTTTTGCTGCAGTCTAATCCGGGAGGTTGATCAGCAGGAGAGGAAGCCAGCAGGGAGCTCTGCTCACTTAGTTCCTCTTGAATCTTTGTTTTTACAGAAAGGTGTGATTAACACACCCTGACGCCTCACAGGAAGCATGCCTTTTTCACAGCAGACGCATTGACATGTCATAGTAGACAGGTGTTACTAATAAAATTAGAGAAGCATGCTTAATACGCAGGTGCTCCTGTGTCTAAATGAGCCTGCAGCACCAGGGACCTGAATCAGCAGCATCCATTATATTTTCCTCTTGGACTAATGCAAAGGCTTTAATGGTGTTTCTTTTTTTTGCCCAACATCCAGAAAGAATGTAGCTCTTTTACAGCTAGATAATCAAAAAAAATAAATAAAATAAAATAAAATCAACTGCATGAAATATCGCATTAGTTTCTGCGTAATCAATCTGTATGCTGTAGAAATATTAAGATGTTTTTAGTGACTTTTTAAACTGTAAAAGTCTCTGGTAAATTTCTAAGCAATAAAAAAGTCACTGAAAATCTTACTTATTTACAGATTTATAGGTTTTATGTCTCAGGTTGTATGAAAAATGTCTTGTTTAAGAATAGTAGTCTTAGGTTTTAATGCAGTTTTAATCACTAACTTGACTTTATTTAAAGTTGATTACTTTGCTTCAGGTTTGTTTCCAATCAATTAATTTTCTTTTTAATTTGTTTTATTGTTGGAAATAACTGACATTTATTCAGGTGTATTTTATGCTCATATTATTGGTGATTTTAGCTTAAACACACATCTCTTTCTTAGGATTCTTTCTGTCTTTTGTCATTGTTTTTTTATTGTCATCTTTTAAATCTGTTGAACATTGTGCATGAAAAGGTTTCATATAAAAGTTTCACATAAAAATGTTAGATTTTTAAAAGTTGAAAGAATGATCTTTTTAGGAAAGAAAATCAACACGCATTAAGTAAAGATTTTTGAGATTCAGTTTTACTTCCAGGTGATAATCTTTAAGTGCACAGTATCTGGAATATGTATGTATTTATTTATTTGCATATTTCCTCTGTGAACCAAACCCTTGCAACGTTCCCCAGCCATTTATGGTTCTTTTTACTCTACTGATGTAGTTTTACTAATTTTATTATTATTATTATTATTATTATTATTATTATTATTATTATTATTATTATTATTACAATGGTAAGCAATATGTAAGTTCTGGATACATGTACACCCTAGCTAAAGTTTTTTTTATTGGGAGGTGTACTGTGAGATAATTATTTTCAATAATTATCCTGCAGCAATAAAAAAATACATATACTGAGTGCAAGAAGTGTAACTGACACTGCAGGTACTTGTCTTTTCTGGGATGTAATGTTGCTTTCTGAAGCAAATTGATCTACACCATTTGTCCAAAAAGTTTTATATTAATAAGATTACAAATTACAGATTCACAGCTTCAATAACCCTCCTCCGAATGTGAGTGTGCATGCATAATTATTATGTATATCTGAGAGGTCCTCTAATTAAGACTCTGGGTATCTGCTACCTGTCAGCGCAGATCGATTGGGTGGAAGACTGGCAGCTCTCTTCCTGTGTGTGTGTGTGCATGTGTGTGTGTGTGTGTGCACCATGCAAATTTCAGCGCAGTAAACTTTAGTAATATTATTCCAAAACGTGGAGGATTGTCAGCTTTTTGCAGAAACACTTTTACAAGACATCACAAAAATAATCTTGGTGTTATTGCTGTTTTTTTGCATACTGATGAGACTCCCAGTCTCAGTGGGACTGTTAAAACGTTGCACATATTATTTTATAAAATACAGCCACAGAAAATAAAAATGGGTATAAATATTATACTTCCTATTATTAAAAGCCACCTAATATTTTTACCTTCTCTATAAAAGGCATTATACTACAAGTGCATAGGTTATGATTTCTGATCATAATTCTTTAACTTGTACCTCTTCTAACTGAGACACATTCTTACTGAAGGATCTGTTCACTATTTCCCTACCAGTTGGTATCCATCACTGCGCCGTTTGAGAGAGAGAGAGAGCGAGAGAGGAAGAGGCAGCGCGGCTGCGTCTGTGTAGGTGATCTCGGTGCTGCCAGTGAGTGATGGCAGTGACAGTATAGACGGCGTGTGCTGTGAAATGTCACAGTGCCGATCGATGTTGTTTAACGAGGCTAGAGGCTGATCTGGACCTCATGCTAACATAAAGCTCTCCTCTCCTCACTCTTCCTTCCCCTCTTCTCTCTCTTAATCCCCCCTCTACTCTCTATGAGGGTCTGAGGGTCCCTGGGGGGGGGGGGGAGGTGAGGCCTGTTACCTGTCAAGAGGGTTTGCCTGTGACAAGAGACGCACACACACAAACACACACACACATATGCAGTGCCTCGCAAAAAGTATTCACACCGCTGGACGTTTTTCACATTTTTAAAAAGAAAAACTTTAAAGTATTTTATAGGGATTTTATGTGGTAGATCAAAACAAAGCAGTCCAAAGTTTTAAAAAGTTGTGAGGCCACGTCTGATGGTTTGCTGTGAAAAAGGCTGAAAAGAAAAGCAACAAAGTATTGAGTAGCATCAGGACTCTGGAACTGCTGTCTTGATACTGGTTATGGCTGCACCGACTGAAGTTTTCTGGCTGATCTTTAAAAAGCCTGATCTGCCGATTCAGATTTTAGTTGATACCGATTTGTTTCTTTCTTTTAATCTTACAAAATTTAGGAAGAAAGTCAATGAGATGGTAAGTGGGGTAACTATTGTTAACTGCAAACATGCAGACATGACCTGGTGGGTCTGCCAGTCTCTCTTGAGGCAGAGCAGCAGAAGACAGTGGTTCATTTCTAGACCTTTGCTGAGGTAGATAAGATCAGTGAATAAGATGAGCTTCACATTTAAGAATCAGCCATCACTGATTTACAATAATTAAGGAAATCGGGGGTGATTGATTGGCTGGCTGATTAAATTATCAGTGCACACACTGATGTTTGATATTTTATTTTTCCTCTGTGCAGCACAGATTTATGTCATTTGTGTCCTGAAATGTGCTTCATAAATTATAATTCCATTTTCTTTTTTTTTTTGCTAACATCCTTAAACGTCAATCTAACAAGAAACATCTTTCAACGTTAATGCAAGGGGGCCATTCCAAGAGACCCATGGTCACTTTGGAAGAGCTGCACAGATTAACAATTAAGATTGGAAACTTTGTTGACAGGACAACCATTCAGTCTAAAAATTTAAAAGTGGTGAAAAGAAATCTATTATTGAATGAAAGCCAATAAAGTCTGCAGGGGAGGAAGTTACTGTGGTCAAATAGGACCAAAAACTTTTGACCAATCTGCAAAATGCCACAAGATGGACAATCAGAATAAACCATCCCAACGGTGAAACATGGAGGTGGCAGCATAATGCTGCGGTGTTCCTCTCCCTCATCAGAGGAAGGGAAGCCAGTCAGAACTGAATACAGGAAGATCCTGGAAGAAACGACTTTTCCAAATTATTGTCCCAGGCGGCTGGACCGCATGCCACGGTTTTCAGATTTTATTTTTGATAAATTGAGGAAAACATGCAACTTTTTCCTTTGTGATGGTCAGACTGTCTCTCTGTTCCCAAACTAGTTTGTATTTTGCATCATTGGGCATGAAATCTTTTTACAGATTGGGTCTGGTCTCACCTGGAAGACAGAGCTCAGGGTTGCACTGACATTAAAAACACAACAAAGTGTTACTAAGCAACAAAGAGAGAAACAGTTCAAGGGGCATAAATTCTTTGACAAGAAAACTATTTTGTATTTGTGCCTTGAAATGCAAATGTCAAAAAGTTTTTGTATTTCATGAGAAATTAATGAAGAATCACAACACAGGACGCAACGGGTCAGAATAATCAGAACTAGTTTATAATTTCAAAGTGCTGAACAGAAAATCCAGTGAACAAAAGAGAGGAAAAATATATATATATATCGAACAAGAAACTCAAACCAAGTACATTGAAAAAACAGCAAGTTGTTTTCTTTTTCATTTCTTTTCTTCTTTTTAAGAATAAAGAAAATGCACAAGTTGTACCACAATATTTGAAAAAGCTAAAAACACTTCAAAATATTAGTTTTTATATTTATATATATTTATATATATATATATATATATATTTATATTATATTTATATATCTATAATTTGCTTCGTTCCTTTAAAACTGCTGCTGTGAGGGTGCGAGTGGGCGGTGGAGGCCTGGGAGATCCCCGCGCTGCAAACGCAGCCAGAGACGTTTTTTGTTTTTTTTTTAAATGTGATGGCAGCTCTTGGCAGCTTGCACCACGATCCTGACCTCTCTCAGGCTCAGTGACTCCTGCGCAGCATCCGCCACAGAAATGTAAAGAAAAAAAAAAATTAGAGCACAAACGTGGAATGTTTAACCCGACCCCCCATCCCCCAAAACTCCTCCCTCCCTCCTGGATCTGTCGAACGCCCCGCGGCCCGAGCGGCCAGGGCGTGTGTCTGCACTCGTAGCCCTTCCTTCTCTGTAAGTGCTTTTACAAGCCAATCTGTGACCATGTGCGCTCCTCCACATGTTCAACCCCAACCTGTGATTTTTAAAATGAGATAATAATAGAAAACAAGAAAACAAACAAACAAAAAAATAAAAACGACACTGAAGAGCGAGTTCAAGTCTGGGTGACTCAGTCATGGATCGTTTAGTGCACAGTTTGTCCTTTGCTGCGTAAAAAGCCACACGCAGAAACAAAGTCTTTGTATTAAAATAATTTAGAGTTTGAAATTAGACCTTCCCTCCTCCGTGTCTTCCTTTTTGTGGTGAAATTGCACTTTGTAATTAAGAGCCTGTCTCGTTAGCCACTTCCACGTGCTTATGAAATATTTGTACGTGTCTCTGCCCTTCATGTCTGACCTCTGACATTTCTCTACACTTCAGCATGAAAACACCCCCCTTCCTCTTATCAGCAGGAGCAAACTTGAGTCTCACAGGGGCACAAACAGCTCAGCAAACCTTCTGCCCCACAGAGACTTGACCTTTTCTGAAAAGAAGAAGTCCTTGGACAGAATGAGCGAGGCCAATACACAGATCAAAACAGTACTCATAAACCCTTCTCTCTCTTTTTGTTTTTGCAAAAGTGAGCTGCCACCCAGATGGAGAAAGGACAGGAACAAGTCATTCTGCTGTGCAACTCAGCTTCATCATCCTCCCCCACAAGACAAAGAGTGGAGGATCAAATAAAAGGTTGCAAAGCATTTTTGAGTTATTGTCTATTTGTCTTTCTTTTTTGTCTTTTTTTTTTTTTACAGATGAAAAGCGTTTTCGTTGGTTGTCCGTTTGGTTTCCCCCCCCACTGAGTGAGATGCTTTCAATTTGCTCTCTCAGCTCTGCATCGGCCAGAACGGAGAGTCTCTCTTTCTCTCTCTCTCTCTCTTTCTCTCTCTCTCTCCCCCTTTGGGGAGGCGGTGGGGGGGGGTTAAAAGGCCTGAACAGGACGTTGACGTGGGTTTCTTTCACCGCACTCAGCCCGAGTCCTCAGTAGGGTAGGGTGTCCAGGAATCTGTCGATTGACGGCGGCGGCGTTACGAGGTCCTCCAGCTTCAGGTAGAAGATCCGCTGCAGGCCCTGGGTCCTCTGCGAGCGGAGCTCTGCCCTCAGGCCCAGCACACGGCTCAGAGGAGGCGCGGCCTTGGTGGAGGAGGAGGACGCCCCACAGCCCAGGTGGTCCCTGAGACAGCAGATGACTTTATTCTGCAGCTCCTCCACGCGCTTCGATTCCTTCAGACCCGGGACTTGATCTGTAGAGAGAAAACAGAAAACATTAGAGCTGCAATTTACACTTCAGAAGCAAACTTTTTTTTTTTTGCATGCAACTTGCATGTATTTTTATTTGAATTTTCATGAAGATACATTGTTGTGATGCATGGTTTTCTAAGAATTTTTGGGAAATAATAATCTACACACTAATAAAAACATGACATGAGATACAGAAAGCATGGTACAGAGAAAGCTTTATCACATTTGGAGACTTTGAAGCTGTTTTGCACTGCAGATTTGTTTCGGTCAGGTCATTACCGGCTTTTACAGAAGAGATAAACCGCAGTGTCTCGCAAAAGTATCCATTCCATTGAGCATCGATGCTTTTTTTTTTCCCCTGATGGAACCACAACGAGCCTCTACATTCAGCCTTTAACATCTACAGGCTTGCTAAGTCTGTCCCTTTCTCCGTTTCCCATCAAGTATCTTCTGCAGAACAGTAAGTATCCCCACATTATGATGTTGCCACTGCCGTGCCTTAATGTGGAGGCAGTTTGCTCACTGTTGGTTTTCCACTGCTTTTAATGTATCCCATGCATGTTCTGTTTTGGTCTAATTTTTTATATGTTTGCTGCGTCCTCCCGTGCCACACTTTTCGGATTTTTATCTGTAGATGAATGTTGAAAAGCACTTATATATTTTTTCCTCTCCATAATTTTGAACTACTCTGTGATGGTCCATCACAAGCGGCCATTTTTGTCCCTAAAGTCACTTTTGTTTCTGTAAAAGAGTTAAATGACAAAAATTAAGCCAGCAGAAAACAAAACCCACCCATATATGTGTACATCTGAGCACATTCAGGTAAAACAGCATTAGCCTCATCTTGTTTTATATTGAATTGCACCTCATTAGCCCGTGTGGCTCATGTTCTTAACAGCCTTACGTTGTCTCATTCGCTGCAGATCAATACGTCGTCTAACCTAATAAGCCTCCTCCACATTGTGTAGACAAACACACACGCACACACACAATGATATGGCACAGACATAGAGCACAAACATGGAAATAAATGCATGCTGTGCATTTACCGCTCATAAATACTGTAAATGAACGCACACAGATGCTCAAATAATCCCTGCAGTTTGGAGAATTTAAGACACAACAGTGCTCAACAATTAGCTGATTATTTGGCCTTGTGAGCAGCCAAATTCAATTAGGAATGCGCACACACACACACACACACACACACACACACACACACACACAAGCGCGCAGACTGCTGCCCATAGCAACTCCAGTGGCACTCGTATCAGACTTAATGTGACACTAACTCATTCTGCTGAGAACAGGGTGTCCACCCCCCCTCCCGAAGCCCCCCCCCCACACACACATACACGCACACACACACACACACACACACCACACACACACTAGTGTATGCTGCGGGGAGGCTGCCTCTGAGACCAGTCTCACTTTGAGGTATCCATTATTGGAAGTGTATTTATTGTTTGTTTATGTGACTCTTTTGTTTGCAGTGTTTGCGGCTGCAGAGTTACTCCAGCCCTCCTTCCACTGCGCCTTTCAGACCTCTTGCACTCCTTTTTTCTTTCTTTATTTTGCTTCTCTGCTTTTCTCCCTGCTCTCTTTCCCCCACTCCTTGTTTCTCTCTGTGCGGCACTTCCTGGGGAGAAATCAATGAGGGCCCTTTCTGCACAGGCCACTCCGAAGCGGTCGATCGGCCGGTGGCCCCGGTGGCTCTGCCGCGGCCGTGCGCTGTGTGCTTTGCCGAGGTGGCGGAGTGCCACTGCGAGCGCCGCGGACGCCGTTCCAGAGCCGTGCCCCACGGTGGGCTGGTCGATGGAGAACAGAGCTAAGTGCTCCCCCAGAGAGAGAGAGAAGGAGTGAGGGAGGACGGGGTTGTAAGGTGGAGGTGGAGGGGGGGCAGGGTGAGGGGGGGAATTTACCCACTGCACATTAATGCCTCCCTGCAAAATTGAGCTTTAAAGGATAAAAATTCAACATATAATTTCGCTGCATCCTTTGTTGAATGGAGCTGCGTTTCTGATGCATTCTACAGACTGTTGCATCTTCCTGACGTCCGTCCGTGGATAAAGTGTCGATTTTTCAGCCCTGGACACTGATTAAAGGGGCCAGGTGTGTGGCAGGTGCAGCAGGTGCTTCTGGGTATCGGGTTCTTGTTTCAGGCAGACATGCATGACAAGACGCGCCGACATGTGTGTCTCCGAGCGTTTGTGTGACGTCAGCGGATGTAACCCCCCCCAAAAAAAACCCTAACCAAAGCTTCTAACAAATTTAAAAAAAATTAAAATGTATAGGAATATACATATATATATATACATATCTATTATTCGTCTTCATTTTAATTTCATCCACCAAGAGAAAAAGTCCAGTTCTGAAGAAAAGTAGCCCCAGAGTATGATGCATTCTCATTCCCATGCATGAAAATGGGAATGAGGTTTATTTTGTTTCTTTAAGGAATTAAAAAATAAAATAACATTCCTCTCTATAACTCCTATTTTCTCTGCAGACATATGGCAAATATAGATGTTTTATCACACATATTATTATAGATTTACGTCCAGATGAGTTTGTCTTTTAGGATTTGTTCACCATATTTAAGGTGAGAAACTATTAAAAAATGTTTGCCAATGCTTTTACTTGTTACATCACTAAACGTAAACTTTCAGATCCTGAGCGATTGACAGGAAGTTGTGTGGATCAGGTAACCGTTAATGTATTTCTTCCTGCAGATGACACCGAGGGGTTCGGGGGGTTGGCTACCTGTGAGCAGAACGAGGGCAGACAGGCAGGCGAAGGCAGACGCATCGAGGTTGAGGGTCTGAAGGTGGGTAGAGAAATCCCGGATGGAGTCCAGCCACTCTCCAAACCCGCGAAGGCACTGGAACCTGTGCAGCACCAAGCCGTTGCAGAACACCAGCTTGTCCTCCGACAGCATAGACCTGAGAGACAGAAAAAAAATAAATACATGATATTTTTCATAAAAATGCTGCATTTTCCCCTGATGCATTTAGACATACAGAGAAGGAAACAATTACACCAGCAAGCCAGAAACAAGACACACATCAAAAGGAGGCATGAAGCTGATTAAGCTTGTGTGTTTTTTAAATTACAGCATTTAAAACCACTCTTGCATTTCCTTGTGGCAGGGTGGGGTGAAGGGTTAGGACAGAGGACTGCTCTGTGTGTGTGCGTGCATGTGTGTGAGTGTGTGCGCGTGTGTGTGTGCGCGCAGATAGGTAAACTGTTACAGCTTTAATGCTCCCAGGCTGTGGAGTGCAGTGGAAACACAAAGCTTTAATGAGGAAATGAAAAGGCCTCTCGGATGCATTTAACCATCACTTACTCACGGCACACAACATCCCGCTTTTTTTTTTTTTTAACTATCCAGCAGAGCAGGGAAAAGGGGGGGGGGGAGCAAACAATGAATGACGCATAGGACAGATGGGAGGTTAGAGGAGAAAAAAAACAGGGAGAGGAAAACAAATAATTGTGCAGATAGAAAGAAAAAAAATGAGGATTAGGGAAAAGACCTGGAAGCCACTAATTACAGTCTATACAAACATTGGTTTAAAAGTTATGAGACTAAGAAGCAGCAACATTTGTGTCTAATTATCCTCACTACAGATTAAAAGATTTTACCCCCTCAAAGTTTCAGCCCAATGCACATAATACAGACTTTTAAACGTGCTTTAAAAAAAAAAATCGTTTTCTCACTATGCAAGCTTTGCAAAGCATGGATATATGGATTCAAGAAACAGCATGTGAAAAACCGTTCACGTTTTTAGAAAACATTGCTTATTTGTGTTAGCATGGCACTTTTACCCATTTTCATACACTAACTTTGATAATATTCTTTCTACATGTTTTAAAAACATGCATTTTCTACAGAAGGTTGCAAGTCGCCAAGCAACAAATAAATACAGGTATCAAGGGATGCGACGCGAGGAGCTTTAGCTTGTTTTTGACTGCATCCCTTCACACCATCTAGTCTAGATGAAAGTTCTCAACAGGAAACTTCAATTAGAAACCTTGAGAGGAACCTTTGAAAAGCGTTTCGTAGCTTTCATTTCTCCTGGTGGTTTCTGAAATAAAGAGTGCTCAGAAAGACTAACACCAACATCCTTTGCTTTTATCGCTTTTGGATCATAATTAAGCGTCGGCCAGTTATCAAGTTAAGCTGATGTTTTATAAAAGTTGCCGCTTTCAAAATCGCATTTTAAAAGTGATCCCGGAGAAGCGAAGTTTCACTTAGCACTCACTGCACTGAACACAAAGTGACCTGCTTCTCTCCCTTTCCAAATTGTTGCTGCACACTGCTGGTCAGCAAAGTTGGCAACTACACCTTTCCTCACTTACAAGAATGACAAATTTGGCCAACAAATAAACAGACAAAATAACCACCGCTTGTTAAAATCTTGTTGTGTTATTCAAAATGTTCTAGATTGCAACTACCATTGCAATACCATTATGTGCAACATAACAGTTGCAAAGGTACTAACTGAATGCTGGGATTACATTTTAACTTCTATGCATTCAAACTTTATATTCTAAGCTATCCTTTATGTTAGTGTAGATCTTGGAGACCAAGCTGTTAAAGATCAGGATGATCAATGACGTAATTGTAACACCTGCTGCTCTAAGTCCCTGCAGCCCATAAAAGATAAAATATCCTGCACAATAAGATTTCTAAAAATAAACTGGATAGGTACTGTACTTTTGCTCTTTTTTTCCCAAAAACTCCCAAAACATTTTAAAACCAGATAAGCAAGAGACAAATGGAAACAAGCTAATAATAATAATACTAAAAAATGAAGTCTGTTTTTCTTTCTGATCTGATTATTAAGTTTATGTCCCTCAGCTAAATGCTCAGCTTCATTTCATAACACCGCTTGGCCTCCGTCTGGTAGTAGCACATGATCAGCACTACACCGACGGGCTGGCAGACAAGCAGCCGGGCAGATGCACACTCACACTCACGCCTACGCACACACGCGCGCACACACACGCGCGCACACACACACACACGCAGCTGGATGTCTGCCACACATTCCACTCCCCCCTGACTACGCTGTCACCATGGTTATCAGCCAATAACCACAGAAACTGTTTGGTGACGGAGGGGATCACAGCGATGTGGATCCCACAAGAGTGAAGCAAATTTGCTCTGTGCACGCTGAACAAACACACACACGCACCCATCTACACACACACATACACACACATATGCAGTCAGGGTTCAGGCACACGCTTGTGAGTAGAGGGCCGCAGTGCAGGAAAGCGTTTTGGTTCAGCACGGGGTCAAGCACTGCTGAACCGATGGGATCTCAGTGTAGCACGGAAAGTAAGACAGGGCCAGATTTGTGTGTGGTTTCCTCTATGTTGTGGGAGTTAGGCCGATAGGAACATGAGAAGCGCATGAGTGCGTGTGTGCGTGCGTGTGACGTGACTCAAAGTCACCCCTCCTGCTGGGGCTGTGATGCCACCACCCATCCTCTTCCCACCCTGCACCTGGACCTCCACCGGGAGGAGAGAAACTTCGACATCGTCACAGAGTCTGAGTAAGCGCGCCTGTGTTGCCTAACTGTGTTGGCCCTCTGCCCTAGACGACAGCTCAGACAAAAGGACGAGCTTGTAGCGCCATCTCCCTCCTCCTCCTCCCGCCCATAAATTTAACCAGCAACATGCCTTGCAGGAGCGGACCGGTAACCCAGGATAAGGCTGAGGCCGAGACGGGTCGGGCCAGCTTCTGCGCGTACTCTGACTTTGCAAAGGTATTCACACGCCTGACACCTTTTTTTTTTACACATTTTTTCACATTACAATCACAAATTTGAGTGTATTTTTTAAACTGATTTCACAAGATTTTGGTGCACTTGTATTGTTCCCTCCTGTCACAAAGTAGAACCAACTTTCACTGCAAGTATAGCTTCAGATTATTTTGAGAATTTCTCTACAAGGAACTAGAGACTAAAATTTTAGCATTTTCTTCTTCAAACTGGATGAAAAGCATCTGAGATTGTTCCAAAATCTGCCACATAATCTGACTTGGATTTAGGACTGGGCTTTGACTGGGCCATTCTAACAGATGAACATTGTTTGATCTAAACCACACATTTCAAACTCAAGTCACACCGTAGCTTTTTATGTGGCCCTCGTGGCTCTAGAGGCTCACATAAAAACAAGATTTAAGATAAGAGTTGTGTACTTGAATGTTATTCTATCGATCAAATCAGATCTGTTTTTATTTATACACTGCAAAATTAACTCAATGTAAAAAGACACTTGTACAAGAAGTACTCATCAATTGCAGAGGCTGTTATTTATTCGTATACTAACAGATTCATTGGAAGTTTTATCAGCATTTTCTGACACAAAAAGTCCTTTGAGGACATTCATGATCTTAATTTGACCCAAAATGAAAATGAGTTTGATGGCCTTGATCTATTATAACTCTGGTTTTACGTTTAACATAGTTCTTTAGTTGGAAGGTGGATCTAGAAAAGCATCCCTCCATGATGCTGCCATCGCAGATCTTACAGGTGGAGATGGAAGTGGTAGACTTTCTCCACACTCAATGTTCTGCTTACGGATCAATTTTGGTCTCTTCTGACCAAATCACTTTCTTTCCCACTATGAAAAAACACCAAGTATGTGTTTCTAGTTTCCAGTTAAACTATCTTAGTACATTTGAAATAAGACATAATTAACTCAAAAGTGTTTTTTTTTGGTGAGAAATAGGGGCTTGTTTAAGTCAATAATTCCTTAATATTGATGCAAAAGCATTAGTTAAAAGTGAAATAAGGTGGGACTAGCATTTTCCATCAATATTAAGGACTTATTGACCAAAACAAGCTCATATGTCTTGCTCAAATATAACTTGTAAGTTAGTTTTGTCTCATTTTGAGTGTTGTGATTTATTTGCACAAGAAACAAGATGAAGATACTAGTTTGCTATTTTGTCTACACAGTTTGTCGCAAACTCCAGAGGGGACGTCATGTGCCTTTTTTTTTCAACAAGATCCTTTCTTTATTCTTCAACAAAGGCCAGATTTTTTTGATTCCCCTTATCATTATCTTGTCAACAGGTCCTCCCACCTGAGCTGTGGATCTGTACAGCTCCTCCAGTTACCTGTGCTAACGTGCCCCTTTGTGTTGATCTACGGCATAAAATCCCCCAAAAACTCATTGAACCTTTTGGTTATAATGCTACCAGTGCTGATAAAAAATTCCAGCGGTCTGAGTGGTTTTTCAAGACACTGTGTGATCCAGCTCTTTCCTTGTCAGCTGATCTCAACACGCATTTCCTCCCATAGCAACCCTCTCCAGCCTCTCAGCTGACTAGCGTCTCAATAGAATCAATGCTGTCAGTTCATAGAGTTTACACAATTTTAGCCTGCAGAACACACACACACACGAGCACACACACATAGGGCTCTCTGTGCGTCAGATATCAGACGAGCAGAGAGGAACTCTGTGGGTGTAGCCGCTGTCATAGCTAAAGTCTCCATTCATAATTCGCTTCATATGGTGACTACTCAGCTGCACTCCTCCTACTCTGGAGATACACCAACACAGCGGCACAACGGCTTTACAAGCACATTTATGCACCTCAATCTATTATGTTCATGAAATGATGTAAGATTTAAAAGAGAAACACAAAAGAAAAACACATACATCTGTCTTACCTGTATGCGAGTCGCAGGACAAACAGCTCCAGAAAGGCCGAGTCTATGAGCAGGTTCTGATCGTCACGCTGGAGCTCGGTGAAGCCCGGCAGCCGCTCGGCCCAGCACCTGGTGGTCTCCATCGAGATGGTGAGCAGCCTGTAGAAGAGCTGGATGTGCTCCGCGTCTGAGGTGGAGGACGGCGGGTCGGCGGCGCTGAACTGTTCGGATGCAGAGAGAGGAAAGAAGTTGTGAAACAAGAGCCGGGGCAAACCAGACTGAGCTTCTCTGACCGACGGGGGGGGCGGCTGGGATGGGTCACCTGGCTGTAGTCAAGGTCTCGCGGTGTGCAGTGGGAGTAAGCCCTGAGCAGAGCAGAGAGCAGGCTGAGCGGGGGCGACGGCGGTGACGCCTCTGTCTGCAGGGGGCTCTTTGGTTTGGAGGGCAGCCGTCCTCTGCGGCCCTTCAAGCTGTCAGTACGGACCACTGTGAAGCAGAGAAAGACGAGGAGCAAATTAGATTTTTTTTTTCTCCCCCCTCCAACATAGTGACCTGATCTCATCAGGAGCTGTCCAGCATTCCCACCTTTCCCATGCAGCAGGCCAGCAGGTGGCAGTGGAGCTGCTCTGCTGGCACATGCATTAGTGTGGCAGGAGAATATAAGTGCTCTGGGTGTATTTGCATCGATGTGCTGTGTGTATGTGGGTGGGGGGTATTACAGGACGTGTGAGACAGGTGAGAAACCTCAGGGGAACGAGGACAGTATGAGTGTCACGCCGATTTTTCACATGAGAAAAATGCAGCGCAAAGAAAAACAGAAAGGATGTGTGATTCTGATGGCCAGCCTTAACGCTGTTGTTGTTTATTTTGTACGGTTGCATGTTGTCCACAGCATGAATGCGTGTGGTTTGGGTCATTACCGGCCTCCTGAACACCAGCAGGAGGGAAAAATCAGAATTGTTACATATGTTGAACATTTTTCACATTTTGTGACAATTTAAACACAAGCTTTAATATATTTTTAATATATTTATTGGGATTTTATGTGAGAAAGCAACTCAATTAATTCAGATCTTTTATGAAGGTCTCGAAGGTTTAATGAACAAACAGAATCACATCCACTGGTCCACGACAACTATCAGTGGACCAGTTAAATCTGGACTTTGTGGTAAAGAAGAAAACCATGAGAAAGTTTACTTGATGCTATTTGTCAAGGATGTGGAAGAATGCACTCCTGACCAGAAATGTACTTTTTGGGGAACATGCAAAACAATACATCTTCATCCTCACTGTGAACCGTGAAACAGAGTGACATCCTTACTCTTGCACAGGGTAAGGGAAGCTGATATAATCAAAGTCCAGACCTAAATCCAATTGAAAATCTGGGAAAAGACTAAAAATGTATGCTCACAGATGCTTTCTGTCCAATATCCTGAAAAAACTAGCTGCCGCAGCTACAAAGCACCGACTCAACAGAGGTAAATGCAAATGCAAGCCACAGATTTTAAATAGGAATTAATCTCAAAACCACGTATCCATTTTACAATTATGCTTCACTTTGTTGGCCTATCACATAAAATCCCATTGAAACCCACTGAAAACTGGGGAAACGAAAGTTGTGAATACTTTAGAAATCAGGATGTTTTATGTAAGCAGTTTCTTTCATGTGGGATGCTCCTTACCTTCTTTCACCATGCCCACGCTGAGGCACTTCTGAAAGCGGCAGTACTGGCAGCGGTTGCGTCTCCTTTTGTCCACAGGACAGTTCTTGCTGGCCAGACACACATACTTGGCGTTTTTCTGCACGGTGCGCTGGAATAACGATAAAAATAAAATAAAATAAAATAAAAAACAAGACATGCCGATGATCAGCCTCCAAACACAATCAGCACCTAATATTTGATTTGTTTAATTCAATTTTTTCCTCCCCTATCGAAGAGCAGGAAGCATAAGCTCGCAGGTCAAATTTTAATTACGCGCTGAAAGGCGACGGTGACATCAGTATAATTAGATAAAATTAATTTTCCAACAAGCCTCGCCTGCAGCAGGGACAATTTTATTACAGCCGGAGCTGACAATGGGGGGCCGGAGAGCGTGGCGTTAAGGATCCAGGTCCCGCGAGATGAGGCTGGGAGGGCGCGCGGGGGGGGGGGGGGGGGGCGGTCTGCGTGATCAGATTGTGCGTGGGGGCCACCGGGTCAGCTCGTGGCACCTTCTCCGAGCCACGCGCATAGCTTCGCGCTCCTCTCAGTGGGACCCGCGGGTGCCGTTTTCTCCTCTGCTGCGTGTCCCGCGCTGCTATTGTTGACCTTATTAAAATGAAAACCAAAAACAGCCACATGGGAGGACCGAATGAACCCGGAGTTTTCATCAGTCAAAGGCCATTTATAATATATGAGAAGACATCAAAACAAACGCCAGCCGGACAGGTGGTCGTTTCTGATATTAGGTATGTGGCTCCCCGCCCAGGGCGCTTTACTTTTGCAGAGCGGCATTTCATGTCCGGTGTGAGCGCCGTAAGTTTTCACAGTTTGATAATAGTTATTGGAGACTATGCAGCAATACTTACACTGATGAGTAGGCTGATGTCACACCCTCTTAGCAGAGGTGCAAGTAATAGCAAAGTAGTAAATAGTAGCTGGAAGGTTGGACATTCAGTCCTTTTTTTATTATTAGCTCAAACAAAAGGATGGTGGAGGTGGAGTGAGAAAGCCAAGTTTACTGACTGTTTTTCCATTTAGATTTTTACAGAGCAGAGTGACAATTTGAAGCACTTTTGTTTAAAGTGCTCAGTAATTATTTGTTGGTGCAAACAAGCCACAAAGCAACATGAGATTGTTAACTTTCAGTAAAACCTTCAGGGGGGGATCTTTACAGAAGTCTTTGACACATGGGATTAAAACTCATTAAACCCCTTTTGAGTTTTTTTTCCTTCCTTTTTTTTTGGCCTAAGGTGCAGATATGATGGAGCAAAGAGGTTCCATTGAGGGGGGGAAAAAAGGGGGCAGGATCAGACCAGCCCCGATCATCAGCATACCTGCCTATGAAGAGCAGCCCTCATTTCTACCGAGAGCTTAACTCTTTTCTTCATTTTGATGTTAAACGCACACATGTGTTTAGTACAGGCATCAAGCAATTACCAAAGACACTCAAAACATCCCCTGTGGTAATTCCTGACTTCACATGATCGCAGAGGCGCTTGTTAAGTGTAAATGCTTTTATTTGCAGACTGTTTACATTTTACACGTCGTCAAGCTGTGCCTCTAGAACAAGCCGTAAATTAAACAAACGGAACACACGGAAAGTGCCGCAGCCTCTCATTCTTCTTTTAAACGCCTCTAGAATGTATCAAAACAAATAAATCCAATTAGGAGACCCTCGCGCCACACATGCCCGCGTCCCCAGAGAGACCAATCACACACCAATTACACTGCGGGCTGCGCGCGGCTGCGGAACCGACGCATCAAAGGAGGCGCCAGGGCCGGATGAGAGCCGTCGCCATGGCACCACGGCGGATTACGTTCCCTGCGCCTCGATGGCCGCTGACCCGCGCGCGCCGGGAATAAGGTAGTTATGGCTATTAACGGAGTTTATAGGGAAATCAGCATCCGCTTAGTGAGAATAGGAAGAGCGGCCGGGGTGACGCAGGCATGTCAACATGGGTTCACACCTTTAACAGGTCTACGGCCGGGTCAGCGAGGAAAACAGGGGCGCCACCGAAACGGGGCTGGAGGTGGGGCTTGAGAGTGTCATGCATATTTTTATCGCATAAATATTTATTATTTTTGGTACTCTTGCCTTGAAATATAAGTTTTGAGTTGTTTTGTTTTTGTTAATAATATTTTTTTTTTTAAAAAAAAGTACTGCATGTTCAGCCTTCCAGCTACTATTAACTACTTTCTTAAGATGGTGTGACATCAGCATATTTTGATTCATATCTGTCACTCACTGAAACCTCCAGAACACCGAGGAGAAAGGCTGTGGGATGCACTCATAGTATTCCTGCTGTCGCTGCTCTCTACCAGGAAACCACATTACTGACATTTAATGCTGCTAGACTTAAGATATGTGTGGATTTGATTTTGTTTCCCTGCAGTGGATTGGAGGCTACAGATTTAAAGAGGTGTGTAAAGGCTGATTTAATTCTGGCTGTTTGACAAGAAAGTCTGGTATGTTTAATTTACTGCTACTTCCAAGAAAATCTTTCAATGATCAAATAAAATCTCAATGAATTAACAACTTGTAACACAGGTGTTAATTCATTGAGAGATTAGCATATATAAGGCTGCTATAGTCCATTCTTTAGTGATATAAACTGCAGGTTAATGCCCACCAGACCAGTAGGGGGCCCTCAAGAGCCCCTAATCTCTAAATTGTCCCTAATGGGGTCTGCTGGTGCCTCTCCAGCTAACATTCTGGGCGAGAGGCGGGTTCACCCTGGACAGGTCACCAGTCTGTCGCAGGGCAGTACAGAGACACACAGGACAAACAACCATTCACACACACACACACACACACACTCACGGGCAATTTTGAGAGGCCAATTAACCTGACAGTCAAAAACCCAGGAAAACCCACGCATGCAAAGGGAGAACATGCAAACTACATGCAGAAAGACCGGGGCCGGGAATTGAGCCCAGAACCTTCTTGCTGCAAGGCAACAGCTCTATCAACTGCACCACTGTACAGCCTGTAAATCCAAGCACAACTGATTAAACGTGCCTGCCAGTACAGATTCTACTTAGTCTGCATTAAAGTGCTGCACAAATAAAGAAGAAAAGAGGAGAAAAAAGTCCTAATTTTAGAGAACTTCTATAACCAATTTACAGCTTCTATCTTTAGATTTACTCAATAAAAACTCCCTATGGTGAGTGACAAACTGTCAATGTAAGAAAGTGCTTGTTAGCTCACTAGTTAACGTTCAATGCAGAGTGTGCATGAAAACAAAGAAGGTGAATCTGTGGGGGTCTTATCTGGACTCACAAATCAAATTCTGCTCAGAGTCTCATTCAAGCTAGGGTTGGCCATGACTCTGTTTATGTGACCAAGAGAGTGATGCGATGTATACTGTAGTTTAATTTCAATCTGCCATGTTTAACTCAAATTCCAACTAAGTTCTGGTGAATTCACAGACTGAATCAAAACGTCTCTGGGAACTAAACTCGCTTCAAGCTGAAAAGGGTTCAGGTGAAAAATCAACTTCTCAAATGAGCACAAATGCCAAAAAAGGCACACTGTGGGTGTTGTGGGGCCTTGATGGAGCAAGCAGAGGTAGATTCTTGACATGTAACATATTTGGTTTAAATTAAAGCCCCTGTAGGGACTTTTTTTTGTCCCTCTCAGCTTAACTTCTCATCAATTTCTTTGTGGAAAAATCTTTGTCGAACAATGTTGATCTAAGCTTACACCACAGCAGCCTATTCCTGTGCATGTTGACTATCTTGTATTTCCCATTTAGGCATTTAAAAATACACTTTTCACAGCTGCTTTGTCACAATTCTGCCACATAACTAGGTATGACTAACTCGCTTTCCAAAAGATGGAACATGACATTTTTGTGCAGCAAGCTCAGCTGATGAGAAGAGCAGCACCGGTGTGCATAAAACACATATTTTTAATGCTCTGCTCTGTGCAACAAAATGCATTAGAAAAACAGGTGAGATGGAGTCAAATTTTAAAAATACAAGCTGAATAGCTTCACTTCATTATTGAAAAAAAAAACCCCACACACATAGTGAATGGCACACATTATTCAGGCAAAAATAATAGAACGAGGGACAGAAAAAGTTGTTTAACATCTGAAATTAATTCATGAGGAAATGTGCTTCGAATTTCATTAATAAACTAGCAATAATTTACAGCTAGCCTGTTCTGTGGATTAATGTGTCATAACTACTCGGAGATAATTAAATATAATCAGGGAAGGATTTCAGGGGACAATAAAACCATCACGATAATGGAGGTAATGTGCATGAAAATATGTCAAAAAAAAAATACATGTATGCATATATATATATATATATATATATATATATATATATATATATATATATATATATATTATATATATATATATATATATATATATATATATATATATTATATATATACAGTATATATATATATATATATACTGTATACAAAAAACCCCTGTTTTTCTTGCATATGAAGAAATACAGGTACTTTTCCTTATTAGTGCTACAACTTACAGTCAAAGTGAACAAAGGAATTTTAACATATATGTTTTTCTTTAAATGTGGTTGCATGCATGTGTCGCTTGCGCATGTTTGCATCTGCATGTGTGTGTGTAGAGGAAGCACAGCGAGCGTAGACAAACTCTGTGGCTGCTGAGTTCTGTAACAAGCACACACACACATGAACACACACGCAGACACTGACACAGACCCTGCAGCCTGCTTCCATCAGACAGTGTTTTCATTAATTACTAAATAAAAACAAATTGTCAACCTAATTGAAAAGAAGGATAATTTATTTCCACCTACCAGAGGCATTATTCAATTACCTCTGCACCCTCTGACTTGCTGCCACTTCATTTTTGCTCCTGCATAAAGCCTTAACAAAGTGTGCTGGGATTTTTTTTTATTTTTTATGCAGAGATATTTAAATAGAAATTACAAACAGTGCAGGAGAATTACACTGCCTGAATTTAATGTCTTTCTACTTGGAGATCTTGTGCCACTCACTTATTAAAAAAAACACAAAAAACAACGTCTTGCACCCAGTAGAAAAAATTAAAGGTCTGTTGCATTTTTATGATGTGCGCGCTGGATTTGAAACCGTATCTTGCATTAGCACGTGTGCAGTGATATGTGATGTGTGGCAGCCAGAATGAAAAGCGCACGACTGAATCATTTGCGGAGCCCAAATTTCAACCTGACTCATGTTGGACGTGGTATTGTGTCAGTGAAATGTGGTCAATTTCACTGCGGCAATAATAACAAGCAGAAAGGAAACTTTGATTTCAAGGAGGAGACCTTATTCCACTGCACACTCGCTGTGTTTCAGACAGAGAATAAGGGCTGTTATTGTCCTGTGTTCTCAAATAAGACAAGCCAACACACACTCCTGGGTAAATGCAGACACTTTGCCCACTTGGTTGCTGGGAGAGATGACCCCCCGTGGGTGTTCTGAGCTTTCACTATGACTGTGAGGATGATTTAGAGAGCGGAGAGGAAGGTGTAAGAGTGGGAGCAAGGCAAGAGCAAGAAAATAGTTTCAAGAGAAACACGTCAGTTTGATGTAAGTTTGGAGGAGGTGACTGTGCGCGTTTGGTGGAATCAGGTCAAAGACGTTGGCAACAGGAGAGGATAAAGAGAAAGAGAACAATTCAAAACACAGAAAAGCTAAGTTGATTTCAGATTTTCTGTCTGGTTATCCCTTCATTTAAAGTAATATTTGTGATATATGCTGCCTCCCCCCCTCCTGTTGTTACACACTGCCTGTCAGCTGGCTGCAAGACAGCTGTTGCACTTTTGCTTCGCTTAAAAAAAGTCAATAAATTAATTTCTTTGAAAAAATATCCAATTTATAAAGACAATTAGTGCAATAACAATGGCTTTTAGGAAGGTAAATCAGTGGATTTGGTTAGTTTTTTGTAAAATGTGTAAAAAGAAAGACATAAAAGAAACAAAGCAAGGTTTAATAAGTTCATACTTCTTCTTACCTCTTTTACACACAAATAGTAAATATATGCCATTGTAATGTGAATATATTTGAAATAAATAACTAAACTAACTAACTTGCTGCTGCATGGTGCCAGTCATCCTGATATATATATGTTTATATCATCAGCCCATGTAGAATCTTAATTTTATACTTGAAACTCTGGTTTTTATATTAGCTTTTAATTCCATCTGAGAATGAGACTTTAATGTATCTTTATCATAACTTTTAGTTTGGCCTTATTGTTTTGTTATTTACCTGTTTTATCGCGGCAGTGACTCACTTTGGTTGTTTTTAAATTGATGCAGGCTCACATCCATGACATACTGTCACACAATGCTGACCTACAGGCGTTATTTAAAAACTTTAGAGAGTTTTTACCTTGAAGAAGCCCTTGCAGCCCTCGCAGGTGCGTACGCCATAGTGCTGGCATGCTGCGTTGTCCCCACACACCGCGCAGGTCCCCTCTCCCTGTGGGCCCCGAGGGGGCGGCGAGGGCAGGCTGTCCCCTAGCAGGGGGCCACACGGTCCCAGAGCCAGGGAGCGGAAGGCGAGGCTGCTGCCCCCGGCCCCGCGGTGCAGCTGGTACATGGGCTGCTCCAGGTGCTGGCCGTGCGGGTGGGACACTGACGAAGAAGATGAGGATGAAGAGGACGAGGTGCGAACTAGCCCCCCTCCGAGGCTCTCGTAGCCGCCAACGCTGCCGCCGCTGTGAGGCGGGGAGTGCTGGTAAAAGTGCGAAAAGCGAGGGGACTTGAGGGGTCCCGACTCGAGGCCCGAGCCCATGGAGTGAGGGTGAGACTGGGGGCCCAAGGAGTGTTCGTCCCACATGAAGGAGGTCCCAGGCTGCTGTGTCATGGACGGGGTAGTGGGGGTGGATGGAGGGGACTGCTTAAAGTACATGGTGGTGGAGGTCATGGCCTCCATGGGTGGGGCAGCTGGGTAACTCTCCTCCTCCTTCTTGATGATAGGCCTGTGGGGGGGCATCTGGTAGGGCAGGAGGACTTGGGCTCGTAGCTGCCCTCCACAAAGACGTTGAAGCTCGGGAGGGAGGTGGTGGCAGCGGCAGAGATCTCACCCCCACCCAGGTCCAGCTTGGTGTAGTCCGGGGTCATAAGGTCAGAGCCGTAGCTGTCACCCTGGTAGCCGAAGGACTGGCCGGAGTAAGCGGAGCCTGGAGGGGCCGGCCCGTACTGAGCCTGCACACAGGGCATGTCTGCGGGGGGGCAAAGGGCATACAGACGGGTCAGAGCTACATGACACAACTCAGTCACGGGATTTTTATCCAAAAAGCATATTATTGTGTTAGTGGAGTACAGTAGAGGCTTATAACAACAACTGTTAAATAGATATGCAACACAAGGGTGGGATTTTGAGACAGATGCTACGATAAATCTAGAGGAAAAAGCAGAATCTATTAGAGGCTCGTGCACATCAGCCTACCAATCACAAAGTGACTAAAAACTTCTGCACAGCTCTATTGGAACAGGCAGTTTTTAACTGGATGCACCTTTTCCCCTCCCTAATTTCTGCCACGCAGTGCCATTCACTTCATGTCATGCTTTTATACTCCTTGCACTTGCATTGAACAATTACTCAGCAGGAATATGTGAAGCCCCAACAGGCACAACTTCAAACCTAAGTGATTTGTGGTTAGTCAGGTAAGGAAGGGGGAAGAAGCAGCAAGATTCAGATCCAGTTATTTGTGTTTGTGCTGTTGTGTGTGTGTGTGTGTGTGTGTGTGTGTGTGTGTGTGTGTGTGTGTGTGGGTTGGGTGAGCGCACTCTGGTTAGTCAGATGGTAAAGCAGATGAGATAACATTAAATAATAATGGAACCCTATGGTGGTGTTGGAGACTTCCCACACACACATTCACACACATAGAAACACTAATAAACACAGACAAAAACATACTCAGATATTTCCCCTAACTGAGGCAGACACCAGCCGCGTGTCTTGAGTTATCCTCTGATTTAATTCAGCTGCTGTCACAAAAACAGACCACCTTTAAAACCTGCGTTGGTCATCATATTTGTCACTGCCATTCTACAGGGCTCTGTGTGATTCTGTTGATATTGATATCTATTGATATTAGAGTTACTGCCATCACTATCTACAATAAGTCTTTGAAGAATTTGAAAATTTTATTTCCTTTTCAGATCAATAAAAGATCTTTGGATTGAATTAATTTGAATAGCACGCATGTTGCACTGTTCAGTTTGGAAAACGTACAAACTCTGAAATGAAAAATTATCATGATAAATGTTAATTTTTTTTAAGAGAATAGCCAATAAAAAAACTTGTTAAAAAAATTAAAGGTCTTAGGTTTGATTCAAATAATTTTTCCACAAATCAATGTAATAGCTGGCCTAAGATGTTTGTCAATCCCTGATGATGTTTTTATTCCCTGATTCAATTCAGTTTATTTCAAAACAAATGTTATCCCCCCCAAAAAAGTAATTTCAATTAAATCACACAATCCAACTGATACTAGGTATCAAACAGTGCATCAAGTTCAGCTCGTTATTCAAATTAGTAGTTTTTGAACTCTCAAGTCAAATTTTCCAGTTGGAAGTACAGAAAGAACTCACAATCCCTCTAATTTAACCAACTGGGAAACATCAGAGCTCACAGACTGGTAGCATGTCTCATATGGCTGCAGAGAGTATAAAATGGAAAACATACACCTTGTATCTCACACAACCAGTGGCAAAAGGAGTGCTGAGAAACATTCTTGTGAACATGTTACTTTTGCTTTTGAACAGATCTGGAGAAAAACACTTGTTGTTGTCTGACATTCCTAATGCCAGCAGGCACCACAACAGTTGCTGCTGATTTTCTGATTTGGAGCTTTGGTGTGAAATCCCTGCTGGCAAAGTTGGAGGTTGTAAAGAAACCCATCCAATATGGCTGCCACACTTATGGAATGTAGTCTATTTTTTATTTTGTTTTTTAATTAACTCTTATGATTCTTTGGACGTTCTAAAACCAGTGGCACACATTAGCAGGCTACCGTAAAGCATCCATAGGTAAACACGTTTCTTTAGTTGCTGTTGTCCTTGCAATGCTAATCCCAGCTGGCACAGAAACTGTAAGCAAACCTGCCTGTTTTGTAGTTCAACTCTGATGTGACGTCATTCCCAAATCTTAAAACAAATGGAACGCGACACTAGGACGCGCTCAGCCCGGGAGTGACGTCATTTCCAGGTCCCACAGCGCAGCATTGCTTTCAGTCATGGAATGTGGAATCTGTTCTTGTGGCTTTAATAGAGGCGCTGCCATCAAACCTGTGTCAATTATTTAATTCCACTGCTCACACGCTGAATAATTCAAAAATAGTTTGACAAATTGCATTGTCTTGTATCCATAAATAGTGTAAAAATTAAGAAGTCATTTCTCTTTGCTTTTTATTTCAACCGAACGCTCTGCAAGGATGCCTATGGGATTGATTCTCACTCACTCTTCTGTTGTGCGAAAGGAAAAAAAAAATGAGACGGTCGACCCCCGCCACCCGGTTTTTTTTTTTTTTTTTTTCAATCAAAAGACGTAGTTTTCAGTTGTCATTTTCCGTCAGTACTCAATGCCAACTCAGCCGGAGGCTTGTTGCGTTTGCTCTTTTGTCAACACATCGGCTGCTCCCAATTGACGCCCAGCTTGCACGCACTCTGCCGTAATCGCCACGGTTCCCTGCGCGTCACACTTTACCCGGTTAGGCACGGGACATGCAGGCCCGAGGGCGCTAACCGAACCTCTGCCAGGCTATCCAAGCGGTGTCCTTACTTCGACTCGGTCTGAGGCAATTAAAGCCAATTAACTTTTATTTGCAGCAAAACTTAAAGTCCGGTAACTTCATTAAAAAAAAAAAAAAAAAAAAAAAAACACCGTCTCTTCTTATCAGGTGGTCACAGACTTCGTCAGCAAGTATAATAAGACACTCTGAAAGCAGCGTGTTTAAATTTGCGGTCGTAAAATGCTCATATAAATTGCTGACGGCAGACAGAGTGACACATTGATTTAGAAGCTCAGGCGCAATTAAAATATACCTGAAGGGCCTCCACGGGTTCTGCCTTACAGACAGATCTAAAGGATTAATCAAGAATAATCTATACATGTATTTATTTACTTAACATTTTATATTAAAAATAAGAATTCGAACAGTTAGCATTATTTTTACATTCATTTTTAAAACCTTTTCTTTAAAATCTTAAGTCATTTAGGTATCTACACTCAAAGCGCTAATGCAAGCCTATGAACCAATATAATAGGAGTTTAAAAAAACATATTCAGGATATGAGTCAAGCTCTATGCCTACGTGTCCCTGACGTCATCTTTTTTTCTTCTACGCTAGAGTGACCATCTCCACAACCCACGTGGAAAAAACAACGCATGGAGCAATAAGGGCGTCATGAGGCCTGTCAGTGCAAAACCTAAATAGTTTTATTTCTTTCTACTGCATCAGAGGAAGAGGACGAGAGGAGAGTGCGGCGGTAAAGTTTGAGGCTGTGCTGTGTCAGTAGGTCAAACCCCAGATAAGTATTAGTGTGAGTGCGAGTGTGTGTAAAAGACTCCCAGCACCTGCCATGTCCTGACACACCTCGCAGCAGCTCATTAGGCTGTCAGGAGAGTTTAAGTTTAAAGGTTTTTCGTGGCTGACTTTGCCTCAGGTGAGCTCAAGAAGAAGTGAGAAATATTTTCACCTTGGTCTCTGGGAGTCAGATTAGTAGCTAATGCTTTTGAGGAGCAATTATAATTATTATTTTTTTAATAAAAGCATGCACACACATTTTTTTTCCCCTCGCCACCATTGATGTCCCGGATGTCAACAAGTATGTGTGTGAGCTCATTGTGCTAATAACATGTGCCCTCATCCTGAGGAGAACCTGTAGAACCACTTCTTGTCAAGTCTCAACCCTCACCAACACACACCCAGCTTCACAGATTCAGATCCTCCTCCAGACATGTAAGATTTTTTTTTCACTGGTGAAATTTTGGCTTTCAGTAGACTCCAGCACCAACATTAAAATCTCCCTACACTTCATAAAATACAACCGTGTGTTTGTGTGCGCGTGTGCGTGCGTGTGTGTATGCAAGCAAAAGGACAGACAACCCAAGCAGAGTCAGACAAAAGGGGGGGGGGGGGGGTGCAGCGTACAGTGAGGCAAAGGGAAACAGTCTCTAACCTCGAGATGTGCATTTCAACTGGACAAACTGCAGCTGTTCCAATAACTGAGCGCGCCTGTTCATTGTCAGAATGCCATAGATCTAACAAATAAAAACATGAAGTTGCACACATCAATTAGAAAGCATTTTTCTTTCTTAATACTGTCAAATAATAATAATAAAAAAAACAAAATCAAAATTCAGAGGCCTCTTGACACACATGAAGAATAAAGTTTCAGATATGTTGTGAAAATACACAAAAGCAGACAGATACATGACAAAGCCTTCAGTTTGAGGGGCTCATTATGAAGTACTGAAACGAAAGTGTGTGAGGTTCTCAAATGAATACTGAAACACCCCACCCAGCACCAATCTCTAATCTTAATGACGAAATGTCACTGACACCAGCACTCCTACACACACACACACACACACACACACACACATCCTCATAAATCACACAACTCTTAATTCTTTTATTTGAACGGGAAAAAACCTGGAGAAATTACTCACGTTGTGTTTGATTAAATTCAGATATGAATTATGATGTAGCTTCTGACATATGAAATTCACTATCTGCCATCAAACACACCGCAAAAAAGGGCGCAGAGAGAGAGAGAGAGAGAGAAGAGAGATGTCACTGCAGAAAGCATCAACTGAAAGAGAGAAAAAAGAAAGAAAGAGAGAGAGAAGAAAGACAGAAGGACAAGAGAGAAGCAGAAAGAAAGTCGAGTCTCAGTTGTGTACCTGGTGAAAGAGCTTCGCGCTGAATGGTGCTGGGTGTCCGGGGTTTAGGGGTGTCGTGGCTGCGGCCGGGGCAGGGCTCCTGGAGCGGGGAGGACTCGGCGGACGTGGCACAGGAGGGATCCGATCGCCGGGGCTCCGAGCTCGGCTGGGCGCGCTCTTCCGAACCTGTGCCTGCAGAATCACATGTGCGGGTTAGAAGAAGGGAACTGAAAGAAAAGGTGGGTGACGATTCCCCATGTGCAAGCGAGCGATCATCAAAATACCAACACACACACACACACACACACACACACACACACACACCAACCGCACCAAACAAGGAGCGAGTTTTGATATTATTATAGCCACAATTTTTTTGTAAACGTGCAAAACTCTGTTTAGCAAATTCCAAGAGTGGAAAAAAACACAATTAACGCTCTTAAAATGTAAACTAGGAAAATATGCATGTCAAAAATAATAAAAACAATAAAAAAAATCAACTCAGTTAATTCTTGAATACGAAATTATTTATGAAAAATCAATTCCAACAGATAAAGTGCAACAAATCACCTAAAAAGACGCGAAGAGACATAATAGAGCATGAAAGGAGATGTAGGTAATAAAACAATAAATTACAACCTGAATCCATGCAAATCTCCTTGGATATCATGGCAGACAAATATTCACACCCCATTATCAAACCCTGATTGATTTTAAGACTAAAATCTATGCTGCAAAGTAAATATTAGGAACCACAACTAAGGTCTATCGGTTCATTTCAGAAGTTGCACTTACGTGGGCGACAGGTTTCATTCTAACGCAAAAAAAAAGCCCTCAAGAGTTATTATAAGATAACCAGAATACGCGCACCAAAGAATTAATTCAACAAGAACAAGTGTAAAAGAAACATCTACACACCTATAAAGGTGAATATTTTTAAAAACAGCGCGTCCGGGCCATCAGTTCTCTTGCCTCTGATCGCGGCCGTACCAGTCCGCTCAAGGTTCATCCAGAGCGCCAGACTTAATAAACTGGAAGTGCTGGGAGAGTCGGACCTGAAACCTTTTCAACCAGCGGGGCTCCTGTGTGCTGTGCGCCTCCAGCTCCCTGTCAACTGCAAGAGGACCCTCAGATGCCGCCGGATTTCAAGACCCAGAGCGCCCCCTGTCTGTCAAACACTGTTTCTCATTGTCTCTCTCTCTCTCTCTCTCTCCCTCTCTCTCTCTCTCTCTCTCTCTCCCTCTCGCCCTCTCTTTACAAGCAGAGAAAATCAGTGATCTGGTTTAAGTTGTAAGACCACTAACTGTCATCCAGCGGGTTTATTTGCGCAAGTCACAACAATCATGACCATCATTTGGGTATTAGGGTCAACAATATTAATAATCTCCGCGACAACCGTTAATTTTTTTTAATTAGCACTTTCTCCCAAACTAATCTCAGTTTCTAGAGAAAACATCACAACTTTGCAACTATTTTTGTGCTTCTCTTGGTCAAGATGTTCTTTTTATAGTTTACAAACCTGATGCGTCGTATCAAATTATACAGAAACAAACACAATAGTTGTATAACATTTATTTGATTAGAGCTGATTCGGAACAATTAAGTCATTATTCAATTAGGCGTATAGCCATTTGAGTGGGCTTTGGGGAAAAAAGAGAGGAGAACATTCATGTTTGATAAGAGCATAGCAGGAAAAAGATGCTGTGTTCTTACATAACTTCTCGAGGTAAAAATGGAAACGTGCGTAATTGCGCTCTTATCTCAGCTTTTAAATGTTTATTAGCACATTGTCCACCTCAACACTGAGACAGGGTCTATTTCTCAAACTAGTCTCCACTCGCTTGTGCCTCGTCCTCAAAAGAACACCCCGAAGGAGGGGATCTGGCCCCAATAACGCGCTCACCCACCAGTAACCAAGAGAACCACACAAGAGCCGCAAAACACGCGCCCCGGAGCGCCGGTGTAGGCCCGGGTAGCCCCTCACACCAATAACCCCGGACAGACAGGGGGCAAGAGAAGGCTTCCAGCAAACAGAGGGGATATAAAGGCGAAAGAGAGAGAGAAGAGAAATATATGAGTACTGTAAATCAGCCCTGAGAGGGGAGGCTGTCAGAAGTGGCTGCCTCTGTGCGTAAAGTCTGCTCAAGCTTGGTGAGTTTTCCCCAGAAATGGCCCAAAGCGCAAAAGATATAGATTACAACGTGCTGTCAACACATGTCTTCAAGGGAAATTACTTCAGGTGCAAGAAATGTGAAAATGCCAGTGGCTGTGTGTGTTTTACTCTTAGACCATATGGAATAATGGGACTGACCACTACTTTAATCATTTGACCTAATTAGAAAGTCTTAATGTTTTTCCATGTACATAGATAAAAGGGACGTTTTAAGCTAATGGAAAAACTAATACGGTCCTTGTATTTTCCATAAGAAACTAGCAAACAATCGCGTCCAATCACTGCCAGATTAATAAGAAAAAAGCAAAAAGAACACCATTAGCGATACATTTCCTTCATAAAACCCCAAGAGCCTAATATAAAAATGGAAACCAAAGAGTATTAAGTCTACTCTCCCAGACCATGCATGAATGTAGGCTGGACTATTCTCCACTCAGACCCATTTGTGCGTCTGACTCCCCTCTTCATTGTGCCAGTGAGTGAGAGGCATCTCATTTCCATGACAACCAGAAAGGATATGATACCTTCCCGGCGCAAATTAAAATCGAATTCAGCCTCACTTGGAAACAACACACAAAGAAAGAGCCTGGCTGGCAGGGAGCACGTTCATATAGCAACAGGTCATATTCACACACACACAAAAAGTTGAGAAAAAGCACAACAGGATGCCGGGGGTTTAAGTTTAGCATGACATGTGGTTGAGTTAATGCGAACGCAAACACGCACAGCTGATGAGGGTTTGCTATCTGTCAGCCTAATAGTCCATAGAAGTCAGAATACGAGCGATTCATTGATTCATTCATTCAGTTTACTTACTGGTTTGCTGTAGCGGTTCCGTCTTTACATGTGGTTATAACCTCGCATGAAGTATCCCCGCTCCCATCCAGAATAATCACAAGTAATTGTTATAATAAAGAGGGGAAAAATAGGTTTAAAAAAAAAAAAAAAAATTCAGAAGAGGCGCGAAGTCATCGGAGGTGAACTTTCGCGATCGTCTCAATTTTCTGAAGCACGCAAAAGAAGTTTGTTCTAAAAAGAATAAAAAAAAATACAAATACAATAATGATAATAGTAATAATAAAAAAGCCCCAGAATCAATAATAATAATAAAAAAATAAATAAAAGCTCAAACTCTTGCGTCCGCTCCTGGCAGCTGAGTGTTGTCAGAGCTGCTGGGTGCTTTTCCGAGTTGTAACGCGGCTTTGTTTATGTGCGCCGTCTGAGGGGAGAAAGTCAAATACTGCATTTATGAGCGCTCTGCCTCCACATTAGAGCTCCTGGTATGCGCTACGTCAATGTGACGCCATGGGAGAGGTGACGTCACTCCCTCTCGCGCTCTCCGTACTGTACTAGACACATAAGCCCCGAGCGCGTGTGCCAGAGAGAGAGAGAGAGAGAGAGAGGAGAGAGGAGAGAGGAGAGAGAGAGGAGGAGGAGGGAGGGAGGGGGGAGGGAGGGAGGGAGGGAGGGTGGAGAGAGGATCAGTCAGACAGAGAGAGAGCTACGCAGAGGCGCTGTTGGTTTGATGGTTAGAGGCAGGAAACTGAGGGGGGGATCCGCTGGGTGAGCTGGTGGCTCAGCACTGTGCTGCTTCCACCAAGCTCTTTTAGATATATAAACACTTTTTTTTGTTGCTCTTTTTTGAAATATGAAAAAAAAATTGTTGAAAGGTCACCTTGAATCTTCCAAAAAAACCACGACTTTCAGCTAATTATACTGTTACACTTTAAGATGGTTGCTCATGTTTCCCTTTTGCCACATGAGAGAGGTTAAGAGAGGTCAGCTGTGGAAACCAGTGAGAGCCCTGGCTGTAGGAGCAACTTCAAATATAACATAGTTACTGTCATTTTAAAATAGAAAGCATTTTAAAACTATTAAGTAAATTAACATAAAGTAAAACTTTCAAAAATGTTCAAAAGTTCATTATTTAAAAAGTTTACAAACCAGAATGAATGAAGAAAAATGACTAAAACCATTAAAACGAGGCTCAAAGGAAACAGAAATATCTCAAATATGCTACTACTCATGAATACCGTCAAAAAAGAGGGTCGTGTTGATTCGTCATGATAGCTTTTCAGCTAAGATCTTTGTTTTTTCTTCTGAAAATCAAGGCAAGCAATGGACCATATGGTCTATTTGATAACTCACAGTGTGTGTGTGCTAGCATATGACAGAGATAAATATCCTTTGAGGTGTTATGATAGTGTTTTAACCTAACAAACGGTAGAGATGTATTGAAACAACTGGGATGTTGCATAAATAATGTTTGCATATGTTGTGGCACACCACCAATGCAGACGAGTCAAACTGAACTGAAATTGTACAGTAAGTAAATGTGGTTTTGGCTTAATCACTAACTAAACTGTATTCTAATAACTAAATAATAGAATTACATGTTGAAAGTAAGGAAGTTGGGCAGCTACCTAACACAAAGCAACCACACAAACACAAAGGTTCACAGCAAAGGGGATTTTAATCAAGATAAAGCACAGAACTTTCTTTTTCATCTTTTTTTTTTAGAATCTGTTGAGTAAAGGAACATCAGTGGTGGAAGAAGCATTTAGATCACAGATGTGAAACAACGGGCCCCCATTGGCACAGACGTGCAGAGGGGCCCCCCGCCCACAGAGGAACAAGACAGACAAACTGAAAGAGACTCAACGCAACCGCAAACCAGGCAGGCACCATTCCCTTTGTTTTGTGCTTATTATTGGGGCAGCTCAAGGTTCAATAGCCTCAACGTTTCGGTGTCGTCACTTGACGTCTTTCTACGAGTTTCCCTTTCTATTGTTGCAAATTTCTGCAACTTTCTGTAATTAAATGTGTGTAAGAGGCAGTATTTTGTCTGCAGCTATGGGTCAGTGTCATTTTTTATCTGATAAAAATTACTGACTTGTTGGTATAAAGGTTGCCATCCAAAAAGTAACATAATATAAAGTACACAACATATTTAGCTGTTTGGAAAAGAATTTTGAAAATACTTTCTGCATTTAAACGTTGCTGACTGCCTTATCTCAGCATATTGAATCTTTAAATAGTTAACATTTAGATTCAGTTTGATCACAATTGCATTAACACGTCACTTTGTAATGTTTTTTTTCATGACCCGAAATGATCCGAATAGATGATCTCACTTTCTTTTCTGCTATAAAACTCCTCACAATAGGATAATCTTCTGGAATCAGGTTGCAGCGTACACAACCTCACTCTGCCAAAGCATGCGCCAAATTAAAATTCTTAAAATTATGAAACAGCTTTCAGAGAAAAAGGGATTATGTAGAGTTGATTTTAGAAACGCTGACGTTTAAATCGGATGATGGCTCAGCCCTGACATTTCTCATGATTTAAATATAGCATTTTCTAAATTCTCACAAGTTTAATACCTTTCTAATAGTCTTTGGATGCTGGTTACCCGGTCAGAGTGCCAAGACATCAAAAAGAGGACAGGCTAATTTTAACTTGGTGAAAATTACCTTAGTTGGAATTACATTTCAAAAACATTATTTTTTTATTGATTTAAATAAATATATGACTTTTTAAAAAAATTTAATTCAGAAAAAAAATTATTTTGTAATATATTTTCAATTTTTAAAATTATTTAAAAAATCTTATTTATGAGTTAATTGTATTACTTTTAAAAACCTTTTTTTATTTTTGCTACATTTTTCGGAATAAATGTGTTTTTAAACAGATTCATGGCATTACTTTCATTTCAGTTTCTGAACAATTTTATGATATTCTAAAAGCATTTTTAAAGTTGATTTGTGACTTTGGTTTCACTTATATGATTGAATACATATTACATTTCCATCTTAATCGTTTTTGACACTGATCTTAATTGTTTTTATTTGCTTAAACATGTTTAAGATTCTACGGCTGGCCCACGTGTTCAGAAATTACCACAAATCTGATGACCGACATGAAGAGAGGCATTTGTCAGACAGCGTTGCTCAACAACCACAAAATTAAAACAGTCCTCCGGAGGATCTCAACTGTAATTTTCAATCGCCAATCACGAGGCGCGTATTCTCGGGTCAACGTCCTTATTCCGACCAATGATGAGCCCCCAGGGGCGGGGCGGTTCTTGACGCACTGAGGTTCCTGATTGACGCAGGCCTGGTTGCTAATTTTAGCCGCTGCCTGTCGGACGGAGGCAGGGTGAGACTGCAGAGAGCCCATTCATTGTACCGGGGCGGGACCAACTATTTTAACGCCGCGATTGTGATCCTGCCAAGCCAAATATAGTCGTAGACAGGTATTTTTAGGCACAGAGTGTGTCCCCGTTTCCTCATCTGGCAAAGCGCGGCGTATATTGTAGTGTCTGAAATGAGCCGCGGCTCTGAAAGTGTAAAGCTGTTTTTCGGCTGGGTAGTTTTACAGTCAGCTGATAGCAGCCATACCCCAGAGAGAGAGAGAGAGAGGGAGGGAGGGAGGGTGGGAGAGGAGCTGACAGGGGTAAATCCCAGTAACCACACAGGTTTCCCCTCACTCCGGGGGGAAACGGTGGAAAAGAGCGTAGATCCGAAGATAAATAGCCGGCAGGTCTTCACACAGACACAGTCAGCAGGTTTGTAAATGTGACTGACGGCTTGCAGCTTCGCATAGCTGCACCGCTGCTTGCTCTAACTGACTTTAACACACTTTGCCAAATTGTTTTTTCCCTCCCCGTCTTCTGATGTTCCCTAAAAACTAAAAAAAAAAAAAAAGCATGTTTCTAAGTCTTGGTCGCAGCTCTGATATCTGAGATATTAACGACTTCACCAAATAGTTGTTTTATTTCCATTTTAAAGATGTTGCTTCACTTAAATAAAAAGACAAAGTATTCATTATCTCCATGAAAATGGATGCTTTTAAAGATCTCCTCCACCGGCTCTGTCTGGAGCAGATAGAAAAACACACACTGCCTGTTGGCTATCCCTCTTGTACTGCCTTTTTCTGCTTGTGAGTACAATATGTGTGCAAATGAATATCTATGCTTTTAGTTTTTCTCACCTCAACTTATCAGTATTTTATTTTGGAGATCAGTAGATAAATAATGACGGGCAGTCCCACAACATAATCAGTGCTTTTGAACCTCAGAGTTAAAAGTTACAGTGGGTTTTACTTAATGGTGTGTATTTATGGTACCGTTATTTTTTGGGGGCGAGGGGGGTGATGTAGAAGATGTAGAAGACGATGTATAGTTGTCCTTAGCTGAGTCTGTCTTTTCTCAATCAGATGTCTCCATCACCCAATTGACTGTATAAAAAACAATTGAAAACTTGCTTTGGGAACAATTGGATAGCTGCTCATACGCCCCAGGTCAAAAACCGCTACTGATAACTCATGGTATGTTACACTGTAAACAATCCAACCAAAAATGTGCAGAAACAAATACTCCATACAAGCATCTAAGCACCCACACTGACCCAGATGCCTCCACCTGCTTAGTGACGCGGCTGCCACATGAAACGTGCAAGGAAATCCCACATTCCTCTTCTTTAGCCAAGTTTGTTTGTGATACGGTCACAGGGTGCAGGGATTAATATGCTGGTCAACAACAGCCATTCATCCCAACTGTGCCATAATTAGCTGCTGGGCGTGCAGATCACATGCAGCCAGACGTCAGGTATCCAGAGGGCTCGTTCAGTCACGATTAAAGTTCAACTCCCTTCGCTGCCTCCCACGTTACTCTAAACTTGATTTCACCTCAGTTTGCAGAAATGTCTCCTCTGGTCACGGCTGGTTTGGATGTTAAACTGGGGAGGGGTAATGTTGCTCCTGTGGTGGATCCATGCTTTCAAGTTCTGGTGTTTATCTTGGTGCAGTCTTTATCACTAAAGTCTTCAGTAAATTATACATTGACCTAATTTCATCAGCATGATTTATAGAGCAGAACATATCCTATAGGCATAGATCACAAGTTCCTCTGCTTGTCCCATGTCCACCCTCTGTCCTCCCAGAATTATAAATTGATGCTTGGGTCATCAACTCTGGCTTATTTACAAAAGAGTCCTTCATTTGTTGCATTCCTGCTTTTGAATGGTAGTTCCCGTTTTTCCTTATCTTGTCATGATCTAAGAGTTTGCAAACAGACAATTCATCTCACAGAGACCTTTATTGGGCTCATCGTCCGTTTCCTCGTCATCCCCTCCATGTTTCAGTTTGTTTTCACCTGGCTTCTTCCTGTCCCTCTGACCGGTCAGATGGCCCGTTTGTAACTTCACCACGGTGACGTGTAATCCAGATTAACCTGCTCTCTTATTCCGCCAGACATGGAAGTGATTACAGATTATGACCGCGTCGCTTTTATTAGAATCTGATGTGTTGGTAATCAGCTGCGTCCGCTGGCATCACGTGTCAGGTGACTCACTCGCACAACTCTCCCTTTTCACACAAACAGCCACTTTATTTCTGCCTGATCTGGAGGACGAGGCATCGATTTGCATTAATTCCCTGAAAAGTCAACGCACTCTGAAACTTAAAATAATGCGGGCTTATCCACAAGATTAACTGGAGCTAAGTCCAAAGTTATGAACTTACAATAGAAATGTTGACTCTGGAGAAGCTGGTCTTTGTTTTCTGATTATCTGAACAACAACAAAAAGAGGAAATATCAGCCTTAAAACTCATCTGTTGTCGTGGAAAAGCTTTTGCGCTCTGCTGCAAATCAGTGTCTTTTTCATGGGGATTTATTTATTTAAAAATATCACTTTTTCCTGGAATCACATCTCTGCTCCTTCATCACTACAATTTAGATCGGAGCAAGGACATCTTGATTACACGGTGGAAAAAATATTGCTTTCATCTGCAGCTTTTGTACTCACTCAATGCACTTTGTGTCGCGGTATTCCCATTCTGCTTTCTGGATCATCTTCTCTTTGTAAATGTGTGTCAGAAGGTTCTGCTATTAAGAGTAAAACACCACCAGAGTGAAATCCTGCAACTTCTGTGGAGAACTGGTTAATATATGCAGGCTTGTCATTGTTGTCTGATTAATGACAGAGGAAGTTGATCTTTTGTTTAAAGCCTGCTTCAGGTGGTGCATGTTAAACTTGTTTGTTTATCTGCAGTAATGCACCTCTACAGTTCCTTGCAAAAGTACCAACACAAAGTAGAGCACAATTTTGAAGAGGAGGGAAAATAATATAGTGTGAGATGTTTTACAAATAAAGCACAGCATTTATGGATCTAGATGGAGATTGAGTTAGCCTATAAAACAAAACAATATGCTCAGAGTTATACATTTCTCAAAGGAGAATTGCACAACTGCAAAGCTACCAAAGCGTGGCTGCCCACCTAAACTGGCAGGCCGGGCAAAAGGGGGATTTATCAGAGAGGCAGAAATCGATTGTGTTTCTGGAGGAGCTGCAAAGTTCATAGTTCAGGTGAGAGATGTCAAAAAGATGAAGCAAATAAGAAGGTGCTTCGGTCAGATGAAGAAACACCATTCTCACAGTAAAACATGGTGATGGTAGCATCATGCTGTGGTGGCTCTTTGACAGGATAGGAAAGCTGCTGAGACAGAGATTACAACTCCAGTTCTTGATAGTTTTCGTCCTACAACCTTTACTTATTTTTACTATATTTTTTTCGGGACAAATGGAGTTTAGTTCATATCAATCTAACAGGGACTAGAGTTGGAGTAACTGTGGTTCAGACTGTGAAATAGTTGGGATTGGGGCGTTCCAGCATTATGGTGACCTGAAACGTGTAGCCAGAAGTACTGCAGGACGAGAGGTGAGAGCTCTGTCAAGACATGAAGATTGATATCCAGAGGAAATCCTTCCCACGCAGTCAGATTTGCATTGATTTGCGTTGCTCTATCAGAAAACGTCTGTCTGTGGTTGTGACGAGACAAAATGTAAAGAAGTCGAAGAGCTTCGAACACTTTTTGCAAGGCGCGGTCTCACATGCAGAGCTTCTGGTGGAAATGTTGCACCAAGACACTGTGAACTCTTGTCTTGTCCCCAAGCAGCAGCAAAAAGTGATTGTGTCAGTTTGAATGAGGCCTCTATGTCTGCGGCCAAGGCACCGGCACTAAAGCACTCTGGTGACACTGGAGAAAGAGGAAGCACAGAAACAGTGGAAGGCTTTTATCCTTGTGTCACCAAATCTGCTCCAACTGTACGTCAGAGTGCAAGCGCGGATGGGGAGGAGGTGTGGGCGCGGGGGAGAGGCTTGCTGGCGCAATGGCAAAGGCGCTTCAATGGTGGCATTCTTCCTTTTTTTTTTGTGACGACGTGCACACTCATACACACAGATACACAAAGCTTCTCCAGGGGATTCCCCCCAGGAGTAATACGACCCATCACTACCTTATCACACCAGTGCCCAAAGACAGGAGAGGCGAGTGTAGCGAAGGAGGTTGCTAAAAGACTCTGGGTAGGAAGTGAAAATGCAGCTCCCTGTGTGTTTATTTTATTTGTTTTCTTTTTACATTTTTTTTTGGCTTTGAATTAGTTTGAGTTTGTTTACTTGAATGTCTGCAGCTGGGACATTTTTTAGCATTTATGTGCATCCTGTCACTGTAAAATCTGAGCAAACAGATTCAGTGGGATGACTGTAAATATCGACTCTGACAGCAAAATTACCGCGGTGGCAGCATGAGAGGAAGTGGAGACTTGTTCCTACAGTGGTGGGGTTTCAAAGGGTCCGTGACAAGGCTCGACAAGATTATCCCATCAAATCAGTTCTGATGTCTCTCCTCAAGCACACAGGCTTCCTTTAAACGCCATGTCGATGGATCACACACTTATTACACATGCGCTGATGAGTAGCAGGCAGGTGTCAGGCAGGATCTAGCATGCCGTGACACATGAGGCTGTATTTTGTATCAAAACTGCTCAAACAGCCACTTATATCTATAATGCTGACTCAGAATCTTATGTTTGGCTTTAAGACACATATGTGCCTAAATTTATGAAGTAAAATAAGGTGAGGGATATAAAAAAAGTACCATTTAGTTCTGCTACCTTTAGATGCACATTATTGAGCTTGCAAATACAGTATGCCGTATCATGCTCTTCCTTTTGCGCACACGTTATTTTTGTCTTTACGACAGAAATGATGAAACTGTGCAAGTTAAAGAATGATGGGGGAAATGCTGGTCATCATTTGATGTCACAGTGACAGTGAAGCATACGATCCCAGTTTTATATTGATCTAACGCCGTTCAACCCCAGAACTCCCAAGCCCCTGTGAGCTCCCCCCAGGCCTTGCTCTAGGAAGATATCCCAGTCTCTCTAATAAGATTCACTTTTACCCTGTGGCCTTCCTGCATCAAGATCCCTGGATTTACCAAAATTGGATCTTCATCCAAAGTCAATTTGACTTGGAAGAGCCTACCCTGAAGCCAGACAACATGTTTTTCAAAGTGAGAGGAATACTATTAATGGTTGTCATTTTTGTCCAGTCCATTGAAGTTGAATTCTGACCTTAACTGGGGGCAGTGGCTTCTTGTGTGACTTCTTGTGTGACCTCTTGTATGACCTCTTGGATGAGTCGTTGATGATCCGTTGGAACAATTTGATCCATTTCTGGTGTTCACCACTGTCTCGTGCTTTTTCATTTGTGAATAATGGCTTTCTCTGTTTTTTGCTGGGTTAATAAAATCTTAGAAAGGACGTTGTAACCCTTCTCTGACTGATTGATATCTCTGACCTTTTCTAATCTGCTTGTTAATTTTCCTAGATTGAGGTGTGGTGTGTTAGCTTTTGAGAAGTTTCAGCCTTCTTCATGTTATCAAACGGGTTATATTTGAATGATTTCACATGTCCGGTAATGATTAGGACCAACATATAAAATTGTGCTTAAATACAATTAATTTATGATTCAGCAAGGAGGCAATTATTTTTCTCATACTCACACTTTAATCTGGATAGTTGTTTTGCCCCCTGATAAATGAAACAATAATTTGAAAACATATTTTTGCATTTAGGCAGATTATATTTGTCTGGTATGAAAATTTGTTTGGTGATCTGAAAGATATGTGACAAAAATGTAAAAAATTCCCTGCAGAAGTAATCTTTAAAAACCAAATACTCAGTAATATTGAATTAAAAGCTCTGATGTTTCAGAAATTTTGAAACAAAAACATGGATAAATGACGCCTGACGGTATAAAACGTTTGGCTTATCGATCCTCATAGTTTTATTATTAAATAATCAGCTTTTCTGTTCTGGTTCAGCCCCTATGTTTCAAACCAAAACATGACCAGTCACTTCCTTTTGATCTGGATTTGTTCAACCACCAGTCAGACAATTGCTTCGTTCCTGTGCCATGTACCAAAATGACAAAAAAAAACAAACAACATCATTGCTGTTGTTATTAAGTGTACAACCTGACGGTGGCGATTTTTAGGGTGCGTGGGAGTAATTTGTAAGATAGAGTCTGGAAATATGTGAACATTGGGCATATGAGTCAGCTGGCGTAGGCAGTTATTTAAAAAGACATTTTCTTGAAGATTTGCAGAAACAGGAACATACATTTGTATCTATATATGTCTTCAACTAGCACGGCTCGTGTGATGTGGTTTCGTCATTAGAGTTGAAACGCTGCAGGACTCCCCCTCTGAGGGATGTTTTTAGATCTGCAGATCAGATAAAGTGGCTGACAGAATCCCCGTCTGTCTCAGACACAGTCCTTGTCCACCTGAAAGCAGACAGCAGTGAAGACAGTGACTAAGGAGAAGATGCTTGCTTGAAGTCAGTAGATAATTCCTGCTGGTGGCTTTTTGAACTGTGTGCAGCTTTGGTTGCATGTTTGTGAGAATCGCTGGCTCTTCAAATCACCCATCCATCCAAATGCTCTTACACACCTTTGTTAGTTTCACCTGTGCTCTCTCTCTCCCTCTCTCTCTCTCTTTCTCTCTCTCCACACTCACTCCATCAGCCCAGATATCCGCTTTGTGTTCTCCTCCTTCTGTCTCAGCATGAAACTATGTAGTAGCCATTTGGTGCTTCGCTTGCTCTCATCACTCAGACCAATGTCAATCAATCTAGGTCACACATTGACCACGTGGGCTTGTATACAGGCAAACACACAGTCTCGCACATATCAGAGATAAACAAGTGGTTGCATTTCTGCATGAGTCACAGCAGTCATGGGCAGAGGTGGAAAGTTTCCTTGTTTGGGCTAATCCCCCTGCTGACACTTTTGATACTTTTATTGAGTATGTCATGTGTTTTTGGTCCCATGTCAGCTTTGTTGCTTCATCTTGAGCTCATTAATAATAACAGCAGACTGTGCATATATATATATCTATATATATATAGATATCTATATATATATCTATATATCTATATATATATAGATATATAGATATATATATTATATATATATCTATATATCTATATATATAATATATATATAGATATATATATAGATATCTATATATATATAGATATATAGATATATATATATATATATATAAGCGCACTAAAAAGGATGCAGCTTAAGATAAATGCTGTGTAGCTATTTCTATGTCCATGTTCTGAACCACGCAGCACTGTCTGGACACAATACATGTGCAGTTCTAGTCAGAGTTTTACCAACAGTAATTAAGGAAATTAGTGTTTTATTAATTTGAGCCTTTATGTAATTCATTAGGAAAATTTTTTCCATCTTCAATGATATTTGGTGCACAAATCAGAATACTTTTTTTATACTCTCTCATCTACATGAAGATTGTTACACACGGGGCTAGATATAAACTAACCCCCTTATAGTATTTGGCTAATTGTCCCTCAGCTGGTTTCACCTCAGTCACATGCTTCTTGTAGCCTTGCACAAATTTCTAAGGTAAATTCTCCAGCTTTAACTCCAGATTGTGTCAAATTTTCATTCGTTTACCAGTTTATATCAGCAGCCAAACCACCATGCTTCATGGTGCAGCATTCTTCAGATCTGAGGGGTTAAAATTTACACCTCGACTCCTCCAAACTGTTGAAGTCAAAAAACTCAATTTGTGACTGTGCACGGTCTGCAGTTCAATACTTAACATTTCCCAGTTGCTATTAGCAGCATGCACTGTGTTTGTGATATCAGGACAACTTGCAGCACTTAAATATTCTTCATGTCTTGTTTGTCACTCCATTGCCATTTATTTTTACTACTGGAAACACAAAATGCTGCCCAAAAAAAGACCTGAAGAGTAAACAGGGCGTCTTCTATTACCTCTTCACCAGGAGAAGCCATGCTGACAGGAAGTGGCTAGTGTTTGTGAGATAGCAGCAACCTGAACAAAAAACATCGTAATGTTTCATGATCTTGAGATTTAGCACAATTAGAACTTGGTAGACCCCAAGTAAATAACTTACCAACCCCAAATAGTCTTATAAGAAAGGTTTAGAGGCTTTAAGGAGATGTGATATACTTTACTTTATTTGAGCTGAAAATCTTGGAAACAGCAGTTGTTAAGAAACGGCTCTAAAAGGTTTTCCTAACTTAAATAAATCTACAATTTTCCATTTGTAGAGCTACTGTACTTTGAATTTCTGATCTTCTGATCATTGGTCAATCCAGTCACTACTGCCGAACCTTTTTTTTTATTTGGTAGAAAGAAAATAAAGATTGAGATACTATCAATAATTTAATATAATTTGGCTGCTTTAAATTTAAAAATGTACTTGTTTATATTTGAGGAAGTACTTTTTCTACATCATTACACTGCTTTTGTAATATAATTACAACCTAGAACAACAATTGGTCAAATAAACAAATTAAACTCTAAAGATAGAATAGCATTCATATCCATTGTGAGTGTATGCAACTGCCTGATTTAAACTATTAGTAAACTGAACAAACTAAAATCCTTTCAACTATTTGTGTTGCAGAAGAAGTCTGTTAGCATTTATCTATTCATTCTAGTATCCTATTTTTATAATAAATGCTGGAGCTGACTCCAAAAATAAAAACAAAAATCTTATTATTCAAGTTCTCTGTAGATGTGAGCCATTTGTACAAATACACAGCAGAAAGAAATACCACTAATAAGATGTGTAACTGTGCGCTTTGTATCTAATAAACTTAGTCTTCTGTTTTATAATCGCTTAGCTTAATTTGTGGATCAAAAGGAAATTCAAATGTAGTTATTTTGGCTGCAACAGTAGTAGTGGAGAGCATGTTTACACATTTAAATGACTTTTTCTTCTGGATTTTGCTAAACCAAAATGACATTTTATAATGTCATTTTGGTTTAGGTTGAAAGTTTGGCATTTTGCTGAAAGGATGAGAAAATGAACTAGGTCATCATTGCAAAGGTTACTTGAAATTGAGAATGCTTACATATTTAGTTATTGATGAGATAAATCTATAAGCTAGTTCACTTTACTTACAGAGACGACTTCATGCACTCCTTAGCTTCTGCTGCTTAGATCAGATAGCTCAGACTGTGGTTGTTTTTGTGAAGAAACTGCATTTAAAGCAGTTTTTCTTTTCTTCTGTATGGCACATTTCTGATACAAACTACAGTTTTCAGTCCTGCTCACAGGCAACCACATGTTTGCTAATATCATCATCAGGAGACAATGTTGGATAATTTTATCAGGCAAAACAGCTACTGTACTGGGGTTACTTTTGCTGATTTACATTTGTTTTACATCTGAGATTATAGAGTTAATGGCAGTTCTATACATGTGAAACGTGATTTGCATGCTGCATAATAGAGTGGCATTTAGTGCAAGCTGGTAAAGAATCTTCTTTGGGTTTTTCCAGCAACGGTGAAAGCAGTTCTCCAACACAAATCACATTGTTAATGTCTTTTTCTGCAAATCCTATTCAAAGTTTATTCATAAATGCACTTTAAATACAACAGAAGTTTCCCATTATGCTACATGATTATATAAAAAGTGCATTTCTGGTTTCTGAACTGCAGCTATGCGGATCAAAACTGAAATATCACACAACGCTTCATATTATATAAGCATAGTTTTGTCTGAAATTTGCCATTTTAAAGGTGAAACTAATTCAGGATTTGAAAGAAAAACAGCATGTATTTCTTAACATTTTAATTCTTCATTCTTGCCTCTTGAACTAAGTAGTTATTTCCTCTGGCACAGCACTTTGGAGGTTAAACATATAGAACTGGTATTGCTAATATCGGTTTAGCTATGAAACCAACAATGAAACCAGCTTAGTGAAAAAGAAAAAGAAAAAATCCCTTGCGAAATTAAAATATGTTCATCAGATTAGCAAAGACGTCTTCAAATTAGGATTTACTGGGAATTAAGTCAACCTGAGAAAGAAGCTGAGTGTATAAGAATAACAAAAACATTAGACAATGCATGTTGAAATTGCAACGTTAGCTGGAGATAGGCACCAGAACCTCCCGACCCCACTAAGGGACAACGGTGTAAAGAAAATGGATGGATGGACTGGATGGATGTTGAAATTGCAAAAAAGTTAGACATTTTCTAAAATTATTTTATTTTGTGAATCATTCACTCTGTGATTTACGATGCAGATAAAGTTGCATATTTACTAATGGAACCACCACAATATTAATCAGAAAATAAAACACTCTTGAAACATTTATAATTCGTTTAATCTAAATCTAAGAATCATCAGTTTTATTGACGGCAGCATTCAAGGAGATCCAACCCCAAAGCAGCAGTTATCGTTCACATTTATCGTATTTCTGGTTCTGTTACGTATCCAATCATAATTAAGCTGGATGACATGTTTGACAATAGGCAGCACTTTGTCTAAACAATGCACAATATGTCTATATTGCATCAGCATCAGGTAGGAGCAGTTTAGCTTACAGAGGAGGAACAGCAAATATGTTTTTGGAAAGAAACGTCTGATCACGAGTCGGCATGTGGCCGTCTATAATTACACACTCGCACTGTAGTCTGTGTGTGGATGCTTTTTATTTTTACATGTAGATTCATTTTATTTGTGAGCTGACTCATTACAGGTCAGAATCACACTTCCCTCGATGTACTGGGTGTTCAAAAGAGGCACTTTCAAGTCTGTTTTACAGAACAGTTGACTGACTTTTTCCTTCTGTCAGACTTGATGCCAAAAGGTTTGGCTGTTTCAAACTTTCAAAAAAGTGTTAAAATATTTTTTAGAAACATCTGTGTAGATCCCAACACTTATTGATGCAGTGCGGGTTAGAGGGCGGCTCACACTCACAAGGGCCATGACAGTAAAGTAAAAATTAAACATTTGAATGAATTTCAATAGCAAGAACTACATGCACTTTTTTTTATTTTGTTTGACAGTCTTCACGCCCCATTAGTGGCGAATGGGTCAGTGTCAAACATTGCCTGAAACTGTTCATGAAAAATGCTCTGCTAAATCTGAGACAATCTGCTGTGCATGTCGACTGTGAGGGAATCTGCAAGAGGGCTCACACTTGGTGGGGGAAAAAAGAAGCAACTCGTTGGAATAAACCAGGATTTGGGAAACCAAAAGTTGCTTCTCATTTTGGACACTCTCGCTGTTGCTTTGCACATTTTATTTCCAGGAAGACCTAATTGCTGGAGAAATATATTTCTTATGAATAATGAATATGTGGATTTTTTGGTCTAGTTTATACATTGAAACAAGACAAAACAAACTTACAAGTAACTTTTCAGATATGCAGTTGTTTTCAGTAAATAATTCCTTAATATTGATGAAAAAGTGCTTGTTCCACTGGCATATATTTTAGTTTCTTCCTGAAATTATAACATTTCACCATTTCATTAAACACCACAAGTTTAGGTTTGGTTTGAACCATAATAGTTGAAACATATTTTATATGAATTGGTGACTTCGATTATCTATTTACTTGTTTCTCAATTGATGATCATATGTTTTATGTCTTTTTTTTATTTATGTGTTTCGCAATAAAGCACTTTGAACTTTGCCTTGTTGCAGAAATACGCTGGATTGACTGATCGAACATCTGCCAATGGGACTAGGACTTTTTCATCAATATTACAGAACTGCAGATTTAAAACAAGCTCCTCTATCATGACGAAAAGTTACTTGTAAGTTAGTTTTGCATTATTTCAAATGCACTAAGGTATTTTCATTAGAAACTAAATAAACAGTGGTACGATTTTGTGTTTTTGCAGCTGTAGTGGAAAATCCAGTTCTTGTATGGCCCTCTAGTTAGCCTAGTTTTTCTTCTTTTTTTTTGTTTCTGTTTTACAGAGCTGTTAACCGTTTATGATTCACCGCATTCAAACTTCATCTCCTCACATTTGACACCTGGTGTTAAACAAAAACCAAGGTGCGGGAATATCTGCATCACGGCACGCTACTGCTGCTATGTAGGTGCCCCGTTCAACCATTGTTATTCTCTCTGTGTGCGGGGTGAGGCACTCCCATTCATTTTTACATGAAAGATTTCCTGCAGTGAAAGAGAAACGTTGGGACACCTCCTGTGACGTTCACTGAACGGCATAGCGGAGGAGCAAGTATTGTGCGCTTGATGTTCCTCGTAACTGGAATTGCTGACTTGGTGAGTGAGAAATTAAGCCTGAAAGTGTTGACACAACTCGGCGCTGATGTAAGACGTCTAAAGGGTGTCACTGAGTCACGCATTATCTTCTCGAAGGTTGCAAATCAGAGTTGCGTTTTTACGTGTTTTTTTTAAATTATTTTGTGCGGGTGTGTTGGGCACGGTGGCTTGAATTGTTACAAAAAAGGTATCAAACCAAGCATGCTGTGTTTGTTGAGTGTGTTTTCTTTTTCTGTCCTCCCACAGACGCTTGAAAATAACCACATTACAGAGCACCAGCTGCACTTCAGCTTTCTGAGCCTCATGGCAAGAGTGAATGGGAAAAGAAAGAAGGTAAATAATGTAATTATTCCTGGATACATTTAAAGAAGAAGCTCAATTATATTCAATTATATTTTTGGATTTAGAAAAAAGCGAAAGGCGCTAACTAATGCTAACACAGTTAGCTCTGCTCTTTCTGACGTGCAAACAAACGATACTATCGACCTGTCGATATTTTGTTGTATTAGATGTGATTTTCTGCAATAATTTTTTTTGAGAAACTTAGATTTTTCATGCTACAGTTGAATTCGTGTTAAACTAGCTATAAGAAACGTATTTGAGTAACTTGATTTACGTTTTTGTTTGAATTTTGTTTTACAAATTAATTTAGTGTGATTTGTCTATTTCTCCCTAAATTTACTAAACAAGCCAGCAGTTTCCAATACACATGAGAGGAAAATGAAGGTATAAAATCCAACTACATTTTGATTTTATACTGAACAAAGAATTACCTGCCTCTGTGCTTGTGCCAGTCTTTCACTTCTGCACTGTAATAGCCGGCTGTTTCTTCAGACTATGGTAAAGAGGCTGCACTCTACTGCAACCAATGTCAAATTGATTTTTGATCAAAGGTAAAGATCAAAACAAAATTATAATGAATGGAGTAGTAAACATTTAGTTGATAGTCATACCAAAATGGCAATATTTGCATTTTATCCATCCATCCATTTTCCTACACCCTTGTCCCTTAATGGGGTCGGGAGGTGCTGGTGCCTATCTCCAGCTGGCGTTCCGGGCGAGAGGCGGGGTACGCCCTGGACAGGTCGCCAGTCTGTCGCAGGGCAACACAGAGACACACACAAGACAAACAACCATGCACACACACACCTAGGGACAATTTAGACAGACCAATTAACCTGACAGTCATGTTTTTGGACTGTGGGAGGAAACCGGAGTACCCGGAGAAAACCCACCATGCACAGGGAGAACATGCAAACTCCATGCAGAAAGGCCGGGGCCGGGAATCGAACCCAGAACCTTCTTGCTGCAAGGCAACAGCTCTACCAACTGCGCCACTGTGCAGCTTGCTATTTGCATTTTAATAATTGTTTACTGTTATTTGCACTTCTTCCATCCATTCAACTTTCTATGAACATGCTTAGATACAGTACCTTGTGAACAACCAGGCTTGCTGCCCGCTAGGAGGATGTCAATGACTATTTTCTGTTTTCTGAAAATCTGTCAAGTTAGTAGTCACAATATACCATTAATATGTCCATTACACTCCTCCTTGGGCTGCCACCTTATCGTGGTGGAGGGTTTGTGTGTCCCAATGATCCTGGGAGCTATGCTGTCTGGGGCTTTATGCCCCTGGTAGGGTCACCCAAGGCAGACAGGTCCTAGGTGAGGAACCAGACAAAGCGCAGCCTGAAGACCCTTATGATGGAAACGAACTTTGAATCTCGCGTTCCCTTGCCCGGACGCGGGTCACCGGGGTCCCACTCTGGAGCCAGGCCTGGAGGTGGGGCACGATGGCGAGCGCCTGGTGGCCGGGCTTTTAACCACGGAGCCCGGCCGGGCTCAGCCCGAAGAGGAGACGTGGATTCCCCTTCCAATGGGCTCACCACCTGTCGGAGGGGCCAAAGGGGTCGGGTGCAATGTGTTACGGGCGGTGGCCGAGGGAGGGGACCCTGGCGGTCTGATCCCCGGCTGCAGAAGCTGGCTCTTGGGACGTGGAACGTCACCTCTCTGGTGGGGAAGGAGCCGGAGCTAGTGTGCGAGGCTGAGAGGTTTCGGCTAGAAATAGTCGGCCTCACCTCGACGCATGGCTCTGGTTCCGGAACCAGTCTCCTTGAGAGGGGCTGGACGTACTTCCACTCTGGAGTTGCCCACGGCGAGAGGCGCCGGGCAGGAGTGGGCATACTTGTTGCCCCCCATCTTGGCGCCTGCACGTTGGGGTTTACCCCGGTGAACGAGAGGGTAGCCTCCCTCCGCCTACGGGTGGGGGGACGGGTTCTGACTGTTGTCTGTGCTTACGGGCCGAACAACAGTTCAGATTACCCACCCTTCTTGGAGTCCTTAGAGGGGGTACTGGAGAGTGCCCCTCCTGGGGACTCCCTTGTTCTGCTGGGGGACTTCAACGCTCACGTGGGCAATGACAGTGAGACCTGGAGGGGCGTGGTTGGGAGGAACGGCCCCCCTGATCTGAACTCGAGTGGTGTTCTGTTGTTGGACTTCTGTGCTCGTCACGGTCTGTCCATCACGAACACCATGTTCAAGCATAAGGGTGTCCATACGTGCACTTGGCACCAGGACACCCTAGGCCGCAGTTCGATGATCGATTTTGTCGTCGTTTCATCGGATCTGCGGCCGTATGTCTTGGACACTCGGGTGAAGAGAGGGGCGGAGCTGTCCACTGACCACTACCTGGTGGTGAGTTGGCTCCGGTGGTGGGGGAGGAAGCCGGTCAGACCTGGCAGGCCCAAACGTGTAGTGAGGGTCTGCTGGGAACGTCTGGCGGAGTCCCCTGTGAGACGGAGCTTCAACTCCCACCTCCGGCAGAACTTCGAACACGTTCCAGGGGAGGTGGGGAACATTGAGTCTGAGTGGACCATGTTCCGTGCCTCCATGGCCGAGGCGGCTTATCGGAGCTGTGGCCGCAAAGTCGTTGGTGCCTGTCGTGGCGGCAACCCCCGAACCCGTTGGTGGACACCTTCGGTGAGGGATGCTGTCAAGCTGAAGAAAGAGTCCTATGGGGTCTTTTTGGCCTGTGGGACTCCAGAAGCAGCTGATGGGTACCGGCGGGCGAAGCGGCATGCGGCTCGGGTGGTCGCTGAGGCCAAAACTCGGGCGTGGGAGGAGTTTGGCGAGGCCATGGAGAAAGACTTCCGCACGGCTTCGAGGCGATTCTGGTCCACCATCCGGCGTCTCAGGAGGGGGAAGCAGTGCAGCACCAACACTGTTTACAGTGGGGATGGTGTGCTGCTGACCTCGACTGGGGATGTTGTGGGTCGGTGGGCGGAATACTTCGAAGACCTCCTCAATCCCACCAACATGCCTTCTGTTGAAGAAGCTGAGCCTGTGGACCCTGGGTTGGGCTCTCCAATCTCTGGGGACGAAGTCTCCGAGGTGGTCAAAAAACTACTCGGTGGCAGGGCCCCGGGGGTGGATGAGATCCGCCCGGAGTTCCTTAAGGCTCTGGATGTTGTAGGGTTGTGTTGGCTCACACGACTCTGCAATATCGCATGGACATCGGGGCAGTTCCTCTGGATTGGCAGACCGGGGTGGTGGTCCCCCTGTTTAAAAAGGGGGACCGGAGGGTGTGCTCCAATTACAGAGGGGTCACACTCTTAAGCCTCCCTGGAAAGGTCTATTCAGGGGTCCTGGAGAGGAGGGTCCGTCGGATAGTCGAACCTCGGATTCAGGAAGAGCAGTGTGGTTTTCGTCCTGGTCGTGGAACACTGGACCAGCTCTACACCCTCAGCAGGGTCCTGGAGGGTGCATGGGAGTTCGCCCAACCAGTCTACATGTGTTTTGTGGACTTGGAGAAGGCGTTCGACCGTGTCCCTCGGGGGCCTTGTGGGGGGTTCTCCGGGAGTATGGGGTACCGGGCCCTTTGATACGGGCTGTCAGGTCCCTGTATGACCGGTGTCAGAGTCTGGTCCGCATTGCCGGCAGTAAGTCGGGCTCGTTTCCGGTGAGAGTTGGACTCCGCCAAGGCTGCCCTTTGTCACCGATTCTGTTCATTACTTTCATGGACAGAATTTCTAGGCGCAGCCGAGGTGTTGAGGGGATCCGTTTTGGTGGCCTTAGGATCGCATCTCTGCTTTTTGCGGATGATGTGGTCCTGATGGCTTCATCAGATCGTGATCTGCGGCTCTCGCTGAAACGGTTCGCAGCCGAGTGTGAAGCGGCCGGGATGAGGCTCAGTGCCTCCAAATCCGAGGCCATGGTCTTGAGCCGGAAAAGGGTAGAGTGCCTTCTCCGGGTCAGGGGGGTCGTTCTGCCTCAAGTGGAGGAGTTTAAGTATCTGGGGATCTTGTTCACGAATGAGGGAAGAAGGGAGCGGGAGATCGACAGGCGGATTGGGGCGGCGTCTGCCGTGAAGCGGGCGCTGTACCGGTCCGTCGTGGTGAAGAGAGAGCTGAGTCAAAAACCGAAGCTCTCGATTTACCGGTCGATCTACGTTCCCACCCTCATCTATGGTCATGAGCTTTGGGTCATGACCGAAAGAACGAGATCACGGATACAAGCGGCCGAAATGGGTTTCCTCCGTAGGGTGGCCGGGCTCTCCCTTAGAGATAGGGTGAGAAGCTCGGTCATCCGGGAGGGACTCAAAGTAGAGCCGCTGCTCCTCCACGTCGAGAGGAGCCAGTTGAGGTGGCTCGGGCATCTGGTCAGGATGCCTCCTGGACGCCTCCCTGGTGAGGTGTTCCGGGCACGTCCCACCGGGAGGAGGCCCCGAGGAAGACCCAGGACACGCTGGAGGGACTATGTCTCTCGGCTGGCCTGGGAACGCCTTGGGGTTCCTGGAGGAGCTGGAAGAAGTGGCTGGGGAGAGGGAAGTCTGGGCCTCCCTTCTGAAGCTGCTGCCCCCGCGACCCGATCCCGGATAAGCGGAAGAAAATGGATGGATGGATGGATGGATGGATGTCCATTACAAAACAATTTCAGATTAAAACTTTATGTTATTTGTTTGCCGTTATGTAATATTTAAATAAGACATTGAATTTTGGGTTTTCATTATCTCTCAGCCGTAAACTTAAGAAATAGAATACATTAAATTTTATTTGCTATAAATCTATGAGTTTTAATTTCTGAAACGAGTGACAAAAATGTTAAACTTTTTGACAATACTCAGATGTTTTCATATCTGCTTGTATCTAATAATTAGTACACAATTATTAGCCAAGTCTTATTCTTCACCAACTAGGTGCAACATTTTTGTGACTGTCCACGTAAAGGGCTTTGTGAAATCTATTGACTGTTAAGATAAAAATAATAAAGACATATATAGGTTAAACCTTATCCTTTCTTGAAAAACACTTGCCTGTATTCTCTTGATATTTTAGACACAAGCTGTTCTGCCACACTGTTATTTATGGCTAAACTCATTTTAAAGCAGCAGCCGCAGCAGCAGCAGTGCTTCAGGGAGCTGCACCTTGCTGCTCCCCATTGCTTCCATGTGTACTTGTGAAGTTTCAGCGCTCATGATTGTACGCTATTGATCCTGTGGTGATAGTGGGAGTGAAAATTAGAGCAGCTTTGGCTCTGTCACTGGGCCGATGAAGACAGCACTCCTCCCCTCCCTTCCAGCTGAATAATCTTCTTACTCACCGGATGTGATTCACCTATCTCACTCTGTTGGAAGAGCGCTGTGTTGTCTAAATGTTTGCTTGATAACGTTGTGTAGTGTTTGGAAAGTTCTGTGCCTGCTGGATAAATAACTTCTTCTGAGTTTCAGCCTTCTGTGCCGTCCAGGCTGAATGTGAGCAGAAATACGTGGGCCGGGGAAGTTTATGACTTTTGAGGTCAAACAGCTCAAACTAGACTTCTAGCTAATTTGTTTAAGTTCTTTTTATGCATCTCAGGACTTGTCTACTAAATTTTTATGTTGGAGTCATTAGTTGAAATAAATGAATACATAATTTTGGCTCTAGAATTGTTTCCTTTTATTCATTTGAAAGTACTGCAACATTATCACAGTCATTAGTGAACTAATTCAGTGTTCTTTAAATTTTACTTCAATTTTACAGACGAGAAAAAATTAGTAACTCTTTAGAAATATTCACACTTTGATGCCTAAAGCAAAAGTGATTTTATTTTGTTTAAACAAACAGATGTGGCTTAAATTTCAGAAGTAAAAATCAGTGCAGTTAGGAGAGTTTTGCACATATTTTTTCATACTTTTAAGAAAGATTGAGTGGATTGCATTGACGTTCACTGACACAACATGCTAGTTCAATCAGAATTGGTAACGTTGGAACATTGAGAAAAATTGATAAGGCCTCAATTCTGACATATTTCACCCTTTGGCGTGTTTGATTCACGTTGTTTTCCTTATGCTCTTGTTCAGGTCGCTGATGCTTCATTTTTTTTTAAACAAACTGTTCATGACCTCATTGTAAGACACGTCTCATTAAGCTTTAAAACTACCAAAGTAAAGTTATTGTCTTTTATTAGGTTGTAATTGGCTGTGAATGTGGCTGTGAAGAGAATGTGTGATTCTCTTCAGAACTCTGTAAACAATATTTTATGTGTTTTGCTGAACAATGATATTCAAACCAAACAGGAAGTGAAGCCTTAATAGTGACCATTACTGAGGCAATAGTAAGTTTGCCAGTTTGCCGTTTTCTCTGTGCACTTCATGTGTCCCACTGATGCAGAGAGGCTTTCTGAGCAGGCTTTGTTTAGCGAGGGACGATGGGCTTACACTAACCCACTTAGCCGATGTTTGGAGCCCCACTCCCACATCACGGTTTCTGTTCCACTCTTTACTCTTCATTCTTCTCATGCTGCCTTGATGTCACTGGTAAATTATCCTCTCCCTCTGCTGCCCTCTCTTCAAACTCCCCACTCATATCTTCCCTTGCTCTCTCTTTCCCTCTTCACGCTCCTTCGCTCCATGAGAGGGGAACTTCCATTCTAGCTTTTACCCAGGAACAGGCTTTCACTGTGGAAAAACAGCCACATTATATGACCAGGACGGGATGTGTCTTCAAAAATAGTCCAAGTAAAAGGATATTTTTCTTTTTTTAAAGGGGCAGCATTATGTTATATGGATTTTTTTTGGCTTTACATCATGTTGTAATGTTATTCCCTCATCAAGAACATACCTGGAGTGTTGCTTTGGCTCTTTGGATTTGTAAAATGCTTGAGGGAACCAAGTGCTGCCTTCGAGGACGAAGCTCCACCTCGGAGCTCCATTTTCCAAGCTGAGTCCCTCTTCCTTGTGACTTCCCCACTCAGCTCCTGCAGACTAGCAGCAGCAGCAGTTAGCAAACAGCTGGTGGAACTGTGCATCTGCTGAGCTCATTATACGAGCTACTTCTCAGTCCAGTCCTCTGACGAACATTTGTAAACGCTTGGTAGAGAAATGTTGAAAAGAGTGTCGAAAGGGCCTCTGTCTTCTTAAAGAGACAGACGCCCAATTACAAAGTCAAATTTCTTTTCAGTCATGTTTTATATTTATAGCATTTTTATAACATCTTAACTTAAGGTAGCACAAATACGTGATTGTGCTATAAAATGATAAACACATAGTATCGTCCCTATAAGTAAAGTTTCTAGTGATGTATGCTGCATTTTTCAGCTTGCATGGGATTTTTTTTGACTACCAATGGTGGTGTTAATTTACCTAAAACGTTTCCACAGCGCAGCACATCTATTTTTAAACGTAATTTCCAAATACAATTAAAACGATCATTTCCTACAGTCAGGCACCCACATTCGACGGTCCATATAAATGTCTCCAACACGGAAAGCAAATAAATGTGCTTATCGGTTCGACTCCTCCTCTCATCTGCTCCTGAAAGACGACAACTATAATTGGCCACCTATCAGCCTTAATGGACAGACAACACACGTAGGCTGGAGCTCAGTCACACGCTTGAATACACTCGCACACACTCTCAGGAAACACGGCACGAGTCATCATATTCAAAGCAGATAGAAATAGACACAGACTACATGAGGTAACCACAGTGGCGTAAGCAATACCATTACCTCAACAAAGATCTTGACCAGTAACCCACTATTGTGTGTGTGGCTGTGGGAGCCTCCGTGAAGGGCCAAAGATGTTCTTTTTTTCCAGGAAACGTACTCAGGCTTTTCATGAGGTATGCCTAGAACTTACACAATACTTGCAGAGTCCTTCCTCTCCTCCTTTTTTTGTGTGTCTGTGTATCTGGAAGTCTTGAGGAGTTTTATGTGTCTCCGTGAAAACTTGGGAGCGCTCCTGGCCGCAGCTGTGGAAATGCTTCGCTGGCCCACTCCACGCAGTGGGGATAGCGGTGGAGACCCTGCGTAAATGAGTGTTTGGGTGGAGGGCCCAAACGGTTTAACTGAGAAAAAATGAGCAAAAAAATAAGAAGCAGAAAGTGGGATTGCTTAATCTTAATGCAAGCTGTTCTTTCTATTCCCTTTAGTTCAATGTATGCTTTCCTGGTCAAAATGTTCTTATTTGGTGCTGATGGATCACAACTAGTTGGTAGAGCTGGAAATTGCAGAAATAAAAAATAAGCGAGTGGGAAATAAAGTATGCAAATTGTTGAAAACTGCATTTAAATTCAGGGGAGCTGTTAAACAGCCAGGCAAAAGTTTAAGACCGTAGCCTTATGGTTCTGAATCTGTGCAGAAATTTGTCTTTCCTGTCATTTTTCATGCTTCCTATCTTTGAAACTGGCAAGATTGTTGAGATGCACAAGCAAGGCCTCTTGCGGGGCGCTTTCACAGAAACTATTGGACTAGTTTAAAAAAATATCTTTAGAGCGACCAAAAAGGAAAGAAAACAAGTCCTGTACACGATACCAATCAATTAAGTTCATGAAGATGCAAGAAGATCCTCTATCCAAATTCCAAAACACTGAAGATTGGAGAAATTGAAATCGATGTGTTGTTATGAATAATTTTTCTACAACCTGGATACCAACCAGCATCATAAGAAACCAGTACTTGTAATTTTCTTCCCAGTTTTAAAATTTTGATGAGCACAGTAAAATCAGTGAGAGTGATTCAAGTTTTAAACTCTCATTACTCAAGTTGCTTACCCATATGTGGCAGTCTTACCTCTTGCTCTGAGGTCACACCACTTTTCAGAGGCTACATTCACACAGCAGGTGAATGCGACGCAAATCAGATTACATTTCTGTAAACGTTGCATTGTTACTGTAATTTCTGGACTATTGAGAGCACCTAAATATAAGCTACATCCACTAGCTTCAAAAATAAATAAAATATGGTGTCCAGATATTTACAATTAAAGATTTTTATTTTTAATGAAATATGTACTGGTAACATACATGAACGTATAACATAAATGCTTTTCCGAAAAGTGCTTACCAGGAAAAGTCATCGTTTGCTATCTTTACCTTCCTCCTGCACATTAAATCCACTAAGCTCATCTTCTTCAGTGTTGGGATCGAACAGCCTTACACAGACACACACATTTCCTCAGGGTCTCGTTTGACGTTGCTTTCATCTTGAAGCAAATTCGCTCTTGAACTTGAGCCGTCCTCTTCGCCAGGCAGCAGTCCAGCCTTTTGAAACCCACCGTATATTGGCTGCATCACAGTGTTCAAAGCTTGTGGAAAAAAATAGCATCTGGAAATTACGGTAACTAATAATAAAACATTGCAAGCCATTAAATGAATAAACATATCAGACTGGTTTGAAAAACTTCACTGTCCTCAATGTGTTTTGCTCAATTTACTTCTCGAACCAGTGTGACAGGAACAGCGCGAGAAAGAACAAAACTGTGGGAATATTTTGTCCTGAGTGACGAATTATGACACCAGCCATTGATCTGAACAATGTGCAGCTTAGGAAATTGATAAATCACAAATCCTGGTCTGTGTTCTCAAGCCGGTTTGCCAAGCGCTCTCAAAAGATCTTTTCAGTAGAAATGCTCTGCGAATGCAAACCAATCTTTTAAGTTCTCAGTCTCTGCCTCTCAGGAAGCAACCAGTCGATTACCTCAGCGAAAATCAGCCCAATCATCTGGTCTTGAATTACTTCACACAAAGTTGGTGTGAGTATTGGAAGCTCAGTGGTCTTGTTATAAATCATGTTACAATGCTTCCAGGATTTTTTATTTTTTTTGCAGGAACACAGTCAATAAAACCTGGATTGATTTAGTCATTAAGTTTTGCGAAGTGGAACTGGGAAATTCAACAAAAGCCACTTTTTACTTTATGAGCGAGCATGCAGAAAAATCTGAGTGTGATTTACTTTCAAGCTTTTACCATATTATATTTTTTAGAGTTTGTGGTTGTGTAATATTTAGACTGTTCCCACAAAACATGACACATTATGAGAAGACAGACAATAGGGCACAATTCACTGTTTCTGTGTTTTGTTTTTAGATCGGCACAGAATTTGCATTGAATCTTGTGACAAATCATGTGCCACAAACCCACTAAAATTCACATTTTTTCTGTGAACTTTAAATTTCTCCATTTGCTTTACGAAGCGTGAAATTTTTGAAGCTTACAAGCTTACTTTCAGAAGAAGCAGCTCGTACATTTAGATATGCCAACATGCAGATCTAATTTTTTTTTTCTCGAGTGCTGACAGGGACTGTCCTTACTTTGCATCATGGGAAGCCCCGTTTGGAGCAGTGTCCTGGTGAGGATTTGCATGCTGAGTGCTGACTGTAGGCTGTGGTAACTGTTCTCTGCAACATCCCGCCTGATTTAACTCTGATCTGCCACTCTTCTTGACACTAATGCTCTTAATAGGTGATTAGCTGTCAGAAGCTCTCGTGTTCTGCTTTTGATTCCCATGTTACATTGGAAAGGCATGCACCCTGTGAGGCCGCATGCGTTTGCGTGCATGGATGTGTGTTTTACTTGTAGTAGGAACCGTTTGGGATTCTGTGCTGTGGAATGTCTGGGCAAGAACTCCCTGTTTTCCCCAGAGGAGCAGGCCATTCACATGCAGCTATCGGTACGCAGACTGAACACCCAGTGCTGCGGGCCTGGAAATATGTGTCCACTTCCATGAACTAAAAGCGGCTCCATGAGATCTTAGCTCATCAGTTTAACATCTGATCAACAGGAAGCGACCAAATCAGATCAGGTGTGCCTCTTCCCTATATGCTCAAGCTAATTTCTGGGTTCTTTGCTCTCGTTTTCTCTTTTTATTTTATTTTCTCCTCCCTCTTACTTCTCACTGTAACTCCAGTTTGACCTCGTGACTCATCTCTCCCACACTGACCACACCAGTGCTGTCTATCTTACACAGATGCAGCGCTGACCTAGACCCTCATAGGCACACTCCCACACTTTCACGCACACACACACTCACGCCATTGCGTCACTCTCCTGTGGTGTGGCAAGTTACTACAGCGCAGCTGTTTCTCCTTAACTGCGCTGGATTTCAGAGCTTTGTTGTGTGTGATTGACTGACGTCTGGCAGCATTTCACAATGTGGGTGATGTTGTGCAGGACCTTGTTACTCTTTGTGTTGAGGACAGTTATAATCGGAGTCGTCAGAGGTGACCTCTTACCCTTCTGTGACACATAGACAAGAAGGTTACAAATTAAAAAAGAAAAACAAGCACAACATTGCATTTAAATATGGCCAGTGTTTGCCACACATTGCGTACACTGGCACTGATTCTTCAAATCTTTAGTGTTTTACTGGAAAGAGGCAGCATGATTTCCTCAAAAAGATTTTCACTATTTGTCGCCATCGTGGTATGGTGACAGAGAAGCTTCTGTAGCCTACTCTGACTCAGTGGATCTGTGCTTATGGCTGCTTTCTTAGAACAAGAAGGTGCTGGATCCAAACCCTGGAGGCAACAGACTGTTAAGTTTCTTTGCTCTTCTCCCCACAAAGCATAGGATTTCTCCAGGTGCTCGAGTATGAAAACAGGTTAGGTTAAAATAGCATGTGATTGAATAGTTTTGTGTCTTTGATGGACTGGTGACCTGCTCCATTCCAACCCTGCCTACTGCTCTCTGACTGCAGGACAAATGCGTCAACGCGAGCTCCTCCCATTAACTTTGCATTGGACAAAATGGTTACAGAAAATTACTGAGTAGATGTAGGTTTAGTTTGATCCCTGCTACCTAAAAAGAATAAAACAAACACAAATATATTTATTTAAACAAGACGACGCCTTAAAAGAGAAGTCACTATTGAAACGAGACGCTTACAAGGTTGTGAAACGCAATAAGTGAATAAGTGGCATTCATTGTTTCTGTATGTTTTTAACTGAAGAACCTTGTTCTGCTGAGGGATTTCAACGCTCACATGGGCGGTGAGAGCTGGAGGGATGTGGTTGGGAGGAAGAGCCACCCTGATCTAAACCGGAGTGGTGTTCTGTTATTGGATTTGTGTCCTCATCATGGATTGTCCATAATGAACATCTTGTTCAGCTTGTCCATATGTGCTCTTGGCACCAGGACATCCTGGCCACAGTTCTACTTTGTTTTCCTCTCCTCTGATCTGTGGCCGTATGTCTTGGGCTCTTGGGTGAAGAGAGGGGTAGAGCTGTCCACCATGACTCCAATGTACCGCCGGAGGGGCGAGGGGAAGCACATCCTCGGCATGGCGCAGGCCCGGGTAGGTGGGTGGGTCTCATACCGTCCCCTGACGAGATGCCGGCTTGGACAGTTGGAGCTGCAGGTTGCAGATCCTGTCCTAAACCATGCCTTAATGCATTAGCTGCAGAGTTGTTGTCCTGCTCGAAGATGATCCTGTGACTCAGTCTCAATACTTTTGCAACTTATAGCTGGTTTTCTACCAGAATTATTCTGCATTTAGCTCCATCAGTCTGTCCAGAAACTCTGACCAGCATTTCTCTCCCTGTTGAAGAACACAATTGTGATCATGTTACAGAATTATTCTCTGCACTCTGCCTAGCTTGTTTGTCCCATCTTCTGAATGTCATGTCAAACTCTAAATGGGACTTTTTATGGATTTCTTTTTGTCACCCTTTTACAAAGAAGGCCATATTTGTGGCATGAATGACTAATAGTTGTCCTGTCAACAGATTCATGATGCTGTGCCGGGTGATGAAAGCCATTTGAGTCCAGTTTGATATAGTCTGAGTTCAAATGTACTGTATTATGCAAACCTAAAACAACGTATTTATTAAACTCTTTTAAGAACCTAAATTTGGTTCTTAGGATGCTTAATATCCTAAATTAATATTACAAAAATGTTTTAAAAGTTGGCAGTAAAAACCTTTTTCATAAAAAAAAAATCAGGCAGAATTAAACTCATGTAAGAAATAAATGAATAAAAATAATACTTGATACATTTGTCTAACTTAACTTGGAAATTTTTCTTTACCCTGAATTAAAATTTTCCCTAGTTTATGTGTGTGTGTGTGTGTGTGTGTGTGTGTGTCCAGTCATGGTCACCATGGAGAAGTCCTACTAAGAATCGTCATGACAACTCCAGCCATCGACAACTGTGTTATAAGCCAAAACACGTAACCGTCTCCTACGCATCAGCACCGTTCACACATACGCTGATCCACACACACAACAGACGCCCACACGCACGACGACGTATATGACAGATTTTAAACCCGAGTGTCAAAATACGTAGTTACTTGTTTATGAGATAAAATTAGGAAAGTGTTTATCTTGCACAGATGGATGGTAGAGATGACAAGTCCTGAAGTGCTGCTACTTTTAAATCTGTCAAAGTTTTGTCTCATTGGAAAAAAGGAATAAAGATTTGTTTCCATCTCAAAAAGATGCTGAAAAAATGAATTTCTTGTGAGCAGGTATTTTAAAAAATATTGAGTCTCAACATCAAAACATGCCTTGTTGAAATAAAAGTGCCAGCAGCAAGAGTCTGCGTCTGATAAAGCCTCTGGGATTCTCGCCACCAGCTCACAGCTCGCCCTGATCACCTCTTACAACAAACACACACGCACACACACTACACAACCACAACCTAATGGTCAAGGAAGAAGGAACCTCCTCCGCTCCTGTTTCTGACCCATTTTCATGTGCAGGCTGCTGTCGAACAGCCCTGCTGCACGGCCCTCCTTGTTTCCACTGAGGTGGAAAATGCTGGTGAAGTGGAGAAGAGAGGGGTGTGGAAAGGCAGGGGCCGCGGCAGATGAGCTTCAGGGTGGAGGAAAGTATCAGGATGAGTGAGTGCGTCCATTAACTCCCCCAGAGGTGCGCCGCAGGGGGGCTGAGGGATTTGCCCCTGCACTTGTGCTAAGTGTGTTTGCTTATGAGTGTGTTTGGTCATGTGTTAGTGGAAAGGTGGAGTTCTGGTTAAGAAACATCCGATCTCACTTTCCATCTCGTCTCCAGCGTCCAAAACATCAGAAAACCCTTCCAGTGAACCTCTTCCTTTTCTTTTCTGAAGCTACTCGGAGAGATACCGACTCTCCAGTTTGCTTATTGGAAGTTTTTTAGCTCTGGTTGCAATTTTGTGGAAAATGTGATCATTTTTGAAGTGAGGTTGAGTTAAAAGTTTATTCATCACTTTAGTTTTTGTTTTTCAGTTGACATTTCTGTTTTTCAGCACATTTAAAATACTGCAAATCCTGGCTACTCTGTTTTTCTGTTTGTGGTTTATGTGTCCTCTGCAGCTATTTCCTGTTGCTACAAGTCAATATTTTGTTCATTAAAGGCAAATTAAATACAATCCTTACTTGTAAAAATCTACTAGTCTCCTTTATAGAGTTCTTTGCCTTTTTCGTCACACTTAACTGTTTCCTATTATTAAATGAATTTCAATATCAGAAAAATCACCAAAGTATATTCAAATAGAAAGGAGAAAACATGGAGCAGTGATGCAGGTTTCACAGAGCACTGGGCCTAATAAAATTACTCCAGGAAAGTAAATTTTCTTAAGTAAAATTTACTTTTAAAGGCTCCCATTTAAAGGCCTTTACCTATCCAACTTTTAGCACTTAGTTGAATCACTACATGTCCCATAATGCATCAGGATAGTTCAGATTGTTGGACCCTTCAAACTTGAAAACATTTAGTAACCATTGCTTTTTCACTGAACGTTTTCCTACGGATCAATTTTCCAGCTCTTCTAAGTTTGTGGTGCTGTTAAAAATAGCAAGTCATTTTCCAGAGTCAGAGTGAGATAGCTGCTTCATTTAGTCAGAGTTTAATCATCATGGAGATATGCAGCTAGGAAATGGAGCTGTTTGGAAAACTCCTCATTTGTTGATATGTTCAAAGTGCTTGTGGGGAACTCCGATCACTTGAGAAAAACCAAACTGCTGCCTAAAACACTCGATGTGTGTGACGTACTTACTATTTTTAAAACGTGTTTCCTAATTCAGCTGGTTTTGATTTTTTTGGAATTACTCATAGTGTGTGGGGTTGGAGAGGGTGTGGAGTGTCTTCTGGCAGTGACCGAAGGAGAGACCCAATCCAAGTACTTATTAGACCAACCCTGTCCAGGATTACGAAGGCATGTGGAAAATAAATGAATGGGTGCATATAGTTATACTTTGTAACACAGAATCCCTTCTTGCAAGCAAATATATCAAATTTCAGTTTGATATATTTCACTGTTTGATATATAGGTCATGATTTTAGATTTAAAATCAGTGACCTTGTAGTGACTACAGTGCTTTGCAAAAGTATTCACATACATGTTTTTTGACATTACAGTCACAAGCTTCAGTGCATTATATATATATATACATGACCACAGATGTGAGGCCTTCATGAAACGCTGCGTTTAGTGTATGTTGATATTCAGTCCCCCTTAACTCAGATGCTTCCAAATCAAATCCACAGCAAAGGATAATAAAGTTGTTCTGGTCAGATGGGGCATAATTTGACATGCTATGGAGTATTTCCAGTGTTTTGCTATATTTAGCGCTGAACATCATCCTGAACATACCATTTCTGTGGTGAAACATGGAGGTGGCAGCATAATGCTTTGGGGATGCTTTTCTACAGCAGGACTGTGGAAGCTAGTCAAAGTTGATAGGAAGATGACTGCAGCTAAATAGACGACAGCGCTGGAAGAAAACCTGATAAAAACTGTGGAGAACGTTTACTTCCAGCAGGAAAACAACTCTGAACATACACTGAAAGTACTCAAGTGTCAGTGAAGCCTAGAACTAAATTCAATTGAGAATCCACAAAACTGATTTCCACAAATGCTCAATTACTCAATTTGATTGTGTGCAACTTAGCAGAGGCAAGAAAATGCTTAAAAACTGTAATTATCTTGATGCACAAATCTGTGATAGATTTACCCAAAGAGTCTTTCGGCTGCAATTGCAGCAAAAAACCCCGGATGCTTCTGAAAACTTATTGGCCTGAACACAAATGCTCATAACCCTTTCCTCCCACAACTAACTACTGCTCCGTGTTGGTCTGCTACATAAAATCCACATAAAACACAATGCAGTGTGTGGTTATAATGTGACAAAACATAAAAAAGGAAGAGCTGTGACTGAGGCACAGCAGGACTTCCAGCTAATAGCTCAACGGTGAGAAATGAGCAAATGAATTTGAAATTTCCCGTGGCTTCTTTTAAATGCACATTCATAATATGACATGGAGCTTTAATTGTTCAGTGGTGGTTTGTGGTGATTTCAGTCAGTATGCTGTGAAAACGAAGCAGGACAACTCACTGGAGTGCAACACCTGCATGGTGTTTCTCCTTGTTTCACGAGAAAGAGGCCAGCTCTGTCGATACTCACACAGTCCTGTGGGAACCGAGGTTGGAACTACAGGCCTGGGATCCACAGCAAATCTCGCCACCTTTTCCTCTGAACCCTCTGGTCACAGAGTCAGCGGGTTTGTGGTCCACTGATCAAGGTAGCGACACCACCCACTTGAGTCTCACTTGCCGGTTTCGTCCTGCTACCATGTGATGTAAATGGAAGTGAAAAAAGACACCCACTCGCCTCTTTAGTGCCATGACAATCATATGACATCAGTTTTGCAATGACAAAGCGTTATTATCACCTGTCCAGTCCTGCTGGGCATTTCACACCGCAGCCAGATGGGCTGATTGAGGCAGGAGGTGGTGTGTGTTTTTTTTTTTTTGCAAGTTGTTGTTGGAGCGTGCGTGTGCAGATAAAGTCAGAGCGATGATGTTGTCACACTCGCTTGTCTGCCGGAACCAAAATTTGTCGTTCCACCACATGAGTGGAAACCAGTGGAAGTTCGTCGGCTGCACCCCTCGCCGTGTTTTTTCGAGATCCGTAAAGAGTCGTCTTGAGCTTCGCTTGCGCGTTGCATCACATCCACAACTGGAAGACGGCGTGGGCGCTTGTGGCAAGGAAGTGTGCACTTTCACTGGCTCCTCTGGTGTGCAAGTGTGTGAATGTTGTCAGTGTACTAATCCTGGAAAGAGAAGTGAGGCACTTCTGCTGTTTGCTAAAAATAGTCTGCAGTTTGCATCACTTCCTTTTTCTGATACATCATACATGCACACATACAAGGTTGAACAATTTCCTTATCTGGCTTGATGTGCAAGCATGTTCAAGGTGTATGTGTGTATCTGTATCTGTGTGTGTGTATCTGTATCTGTGTGTGTGTGTGTGTGGAAAGCGGCTTAATGTAATGGTACAACGTGTGGGCTGGGAAACAGCTGGCGACTCTAGTTAACGCACATGACTTTATTAAGTGCAGTGATGAGGGTTACTGTACGTCCGTCTTGTCATACTCTGCTCAACCATAGATGTGTGTGTGTGTGTGTGTGTGTGTGTGTGTGTGTGTGTGTGTGTGTGTGTGTGTGGAATGTGTGTGCGAGTTACAGAGAAAGAGTGAGAGTTGGAAAGAGATGCCTCACCACGTGACGCAAGTCTCTGGTGTTTTCCAAACCAAGGAAGTGGAACCAGCAGTGACGAGGATGTGATGTCATTATCAGGCTTTCTTTCTAAATCAACCTCGTGTTTTAAGATGCTTTTTTATTTCTTTTATTTTACTCACTCTCCTTTTGTCTGTTTTCATGTTTCCGTCCGTCTTTGTGTTTGTCCCTGTGTGTCTTTGCACATGTCTGCTCTCCTTCTGCTATCGCTCTTCATCTATTGCTTCTCTTCATGTTACGCTGCAGGAGAGTGGGCGTTTGCTGCTCTTTTTTTATGAATGGGCCGTGTTGTTTACTCTCTGACAAAGCTATTTCTGTCAGCTCTGATGATGAACACATACAGTGTGACCACACCAACTTCCTCTTCGTTTACTCTCCGTCCGCTGATTGGCTGAGTCTCTCCTCTCAATGGCAACGGTTTTGAGGTTGAGAGAGTGTGTGTTTTTTAGTTGTGCATGCGTATGCGCATGTGGGCCAGAGTGTTGAGGGGTCTCTGTGGGCTTCCTTTTTAGTGATAACTGATAAAAACATCCTGTTTCCAAGAGAGAGGCAATCTTCGTTCTGTTTTTTTTTCTTTTTCCAAATGATGTCAGCACAGCCCACGCCGTAAAGGACAAATTTATATTTCAGAGTGTGACTGAAGAGGTGTCGCAGCTGTCAGTGCAATGCTAATGTGTGAGAAGGGAACTGATATCTCCATCTAAATAACTAAGAAGACATTAGAGAACAAACTTTAAACTTTACAAATTTTAACGCATTCTTTTTTTTTTTTAAGTTTAAAAATTTTGTTTATTAAAGATTGTTTTGAGCTGGAAAAGTTAAACCTTTCCTAAGCATAAACCCTCATTCACGACTCTTTCTCGGTTTTTGTATTTTTATGAGATTTTCTTTTAAGCAAATTTTGCTTTCTTGATTTATACCCCAAAAAAGAGATGCATTTATTTCTAGCTTGAAAGTGAGAATAAAGATTACTACAGTACAAAATATTTTCCAGCAAAGACATGAGGCCATTTTAATGGCAAACCATAAATGCAATATTTATTTTTTTTTGGTTAAAACAAACAAACAAAAAAAGGTTTTTGTCACAAATCTTGTACATAGTCAGTCTAAATACAAAATGCACTTTTAAAAAGCTTATTTACTTTTTTAATAGTTTGTTCCAAACCAACCTTGCCTTATGTGAAATTATAACTGGCCTCCTTATTGAATCATGGATTTAAATTTACACAGTTTTGGTTCAGTTTCCATATCCACGTTAGTATAGCCAAGAAATAACTTAAATACAACACAAAGTAGGCAAAGAGATCTGAAAAAGCAACATGTAAATCTCCAATCTATCCTGAAAAATCAATAAAGCACTGCAGGGTTCAGTGAAGGTCAGTGTTCATGACTGAGTGATAGGGAGGACAAGAACTGAATCTGAAGTTTGCAAAAAATGACTTGGTCATCCTTAAGACTTTTGGGAAAATATGCTGCGGATGGTGAAACAAAAGTAGAATATCAACAGTCAAACATGGTGACGGTTCTGATGATTCTGCTTTGCCGCTTCAGAACCTGGAAACTTGACTCAACCGGAGTAACAGTGAGTTTTTCTCTCTAGCAGAATATTCTGAAGGATCTGATTAAGACATTCTAAGCGGCAACAATGTGAAACACTCAGTCAATTATTGCAGATGCTCAAGAAAGGCACAAATAATAAGGCAACTTTACTTTGTCACAAAAGTCCGAGGTTGATCTGAATTGCTTTTTTCTCCTGATGAAAGAAATTATTTTAATTCAGATATTTGTACATAGATTAGATTTTTCTGATATTACAATTTGGTTGAATTTTGCAACAAAAAAGGATAAAAAGAGGAAATCTGTTAGGGAAATAAATATGTTTTCACTGTAACTCGCTTAAGGCTAAGCAGAGGTTTTGCGTTGTGCAGCTCTTACCTGGGGATGTTTGTGGCGGTGGTCGAGACTGGCTGAGGTTAATGTGTGAAAACCTGGGGTTTCTCAGATATTACAAGGTGAGTATTTTAGAAGTTGCGGTGAAGCTCCCATCAAATGAGACTGATAAAAGGCAACAGCTGAAATATTTTGGTATCATCCTCACCGTTTTATAGTTTTATTAGACTGACGACTGGTCTGTGATGACGAGCAACATGCTTTCTAAACGACAAACACACACACTTTCAGAACATCTGATCTTTCCAAAAACACATTTAAAACTGCTTTATTTCCTAAATTTTATAACTAAATCTGTGTAATCTTTTCAAATAAACCTTATAGTTCTGTTTCCCGCAGGGTTCACTCATTTCTTTTGCTGAATTTCAGTATTGACGTCTTCGTCCAGCCTCTCCGCGCGTTTGTGTGTTTACGCGAATCTGAATTTGTGCGTTTGAACCGCACCGAGGACATCCAGTTTGAGTGCTTCTCCTCCACTGCTCTTTCCGGTTGAGGAACAGAAGTTTTTCTGTCGATGGGGCTTATGGATCGGCACATTCAGCGGCTCTAACCCTCCTCCCCACCCCAGTCTCTCGCCCACGCATGCAAACGCAGGAACAAAGTACTGTAGATCCAGACTTTTTTGTTTCATAGTCAGATGACAGAAAGAGGGCCTTTTACTTTTAAAAAAAAATGTAGAAGCAATTAAGAAAAAAATCCTAATGTTAACAGCAACATCTTGTGTTCTTTCACCTCAGAGCAGACACAGAACCATAAAACACATGAATCGTTAGTATTTAAAGACTGGCACTGCTTTGGGCAGGAGACACTTTTAAAACAATTTTCTATGCAAAGTTTTATGGCTGTTTTAAATTTTTGCCATTAAATGCTTATAATTTATTGTGTAGAATAAGTGCAGAATTCCACACTGGATGCTTTTATGTCTGAAAACATCAGTTTCCTGTGAGCTGAATAAAACTGCGGGCTTCAGATGCCCATGAGAAAACAGTTCGTGGATTAAATTCCTAAAACCAATTATCGCTGTGCTTCATCACATGATGTAGGTTTTTGGAGAAATTCATTTGGACATAATATGAACAAGTTTTGAAACTTTTTGTAACATTGAAACTCTTTGTAAATCAGGTTATATTTATAATAAATTAAGACTCACCCACATTCTTTCACACATGAAATTGCACAGACGTGTTTCACATCCGGTGCAGACAAGTTTTCTAATATCCTGCTTTTCACTTCACGCCTGTTTAATTAGTTCTAGTTTTTCTCATTTGATTCAGTTGGAGAAAATCTTGAGATCTGCATGAGTTTCAGACAATAACCTGAAGGATGATGAAAAGCAGAACCTCAACATCCTTATAAAATTACTTTCAGTTATGCCAGCCTGCAGAAAAAACTTGCTTACGAGTTTGAAAACATGTGGAATATAAATACACAACTTATGCAAAAGCCAAAAGATGGCACAGATAAAAGCGAAAGTGTTTCCGGACACAATTGCTGGAAAAAGTCAAACATGAAAACAACAGGAACGTGACTGTTTATGTTCCTGGAGACACATAAACACGGCTTCTGTTTTTACATACTTACTGAGCAAACAACTATTTGCATCTTTTTTGGCTATTTTTACTCCATGTGTTGTTAAATGACACCTTTTTATAACTCAAAGTTTTTTTTTTAGCTCATAGCATTGTTGTCTATTTGCATGTTTTTCTATTTCAGTATGTTGAGCTGTTTTTTGTACCGACGCGGCTTTGAGTTTTAAATTTATACCAGCAAAATCTTTTTCCTGAATGGAGAATCAAATATTTGTTCCACCATGACGGCAACAGAAACAACATGCGGTTTGTAATTATTTATTCATTAAACCAATGTAGTTCTCATGATAAACTTTAGGCTTTGCTACCAAGAAAATCAACAACTGCACAACAGAATGAAACTGTAAAAACATATTTGCTCTCGTTAATTTCCTCTGTTTTTCCCTTGCTTCTCTTGAAGTTTTCAGATCAACATACAATTGCTTAAAGTAGATAACCTGAGTAAATTCATATTTTCTTGACAAAAATAATGCGGTCCAAACGAAGCAGGCCTTAGCAGAAGGTACAATTGACCCTGTTGTTAAATCTTGCATATAGTGTGATTAACAATCCTTTTTAGTTCAGTTTGGTTCCCACAGAAAGTTCTTATTATTGACAGACCTATCAAATAAACACAGTTCAAAAAGCAGCATTTAATGTTAAAATACATAAAATTTAACAAAGTCAAACATGATGGCGGTACAATCTGCTGTAGAATAGTGATATACCCTTTAATCCTGCTCTCAAAATCCTGAAGTACACAATCCAGCCTTCAGTTTATGACCTTTAAGTTCTGCAGCAGGACAATGACACTAGCAAGTTCACCTCTGAATAACTAAAAATAACACAAAGCAAGCAAATGAAAGTTGCTGAGTGACTTTAGTCAAAGTCTGGATCTGATTGAAGATGCCTCGGCTTAGTCTTAATCTAGCAATGTCACTCAATTAAAACATAAAATGTGTTTGCCAAAATGTATCACCGGCCATGGAAGATACTTTGTTGTACTTTTGGCTTGTAGTTTGCAAATCTGTGCTGCAACACAACAAACCTGACGATAAATTTTCTTCAGTTGGAGATAAATCAAATCATTTTTTCCAAAGCGTAAAGGCAACAACAAAGATGGCTCCCAAAGTCATAACTCTGAAAGTGGGATTTCTTCCAGAAAAAAAAATCAGAGTTCATCATACAGTATTACTCTGTTCATAAACTGCAAAAACACAAAATCTTACCCAGTATTTTTTGTCTAATTTCTAGTGCAAATATCTTAGTACACTTGAGTTAAAACTAACTTACAAGTAACTTTTTAGCAAGATATAGGAGCTTGATTTAAGTCAATAACCCTTGAATTTTGATGAAAAATTACTGGTTCTACTGACTGATTATTTCACTTATAACTTGGGAAAATATTTTGTCATAAGTCACATAATCCTTTTAAGTTAGTTTTGTCTTATGTTTTTGCAGCTTAAACTATAAGCTAAACGCTCACATCTTATTAAACTAGCAGCACTTGCTCTTGATGAAACAGGTCTTTCTTTCCCTGTGTCTTTGCTCCAGGCATGCAGTGACGTCATGTGTGTGTGTGCATGTGTGTGTTGCTGATGGAATCCTCTGCTCCATGCTGCCGTGCGAGAAGGAAAATGCCAGTCATCACCTCACAATGACGAGCAGAGGACTGTCTCTGAGAGTGACGTCACAAATACGTCCAACTCCGGCAGCTTTACTGTTCACACCTGGGTCACTGTAATCCAGGGAAACCCTCTCCTTCCCTCCCTCGCACACACACACATTGCCACAATTGCTAATCCAATTAGGACAGTAGTTAGTGGCTGCCTGGCTCAGGCCTCCTCAGACGCACGTTGATCCAATTATCACCGGATGGATTGGCTGGGCAATCCCTGTGCTTCCCAGCTCAAAGGTGCTTAAATGGCACTGTGCCACCGCATCAGGAGGATACCACATACGCACAAAGGATTCCCCCTGCTATTTTCACAGACGTACATGCCAGTCGTGCAGTGAGTCAACAAAAGAAGAGGAAGAAGCCACGAGGTGACCTCTGCTCAGTCAGCAGAGCTTCAGAGATTGAACAGAAATAGCAGAGCTCAGCTGGAGTTGGAGGTTTTCCCCCACAATGACAAGCCAGGAACGGTCCAAGACAAATGCAGACAAATGGAAATCATCGAGAGGAATTAAAAAAACAAAACAAAAAAAACAAGGTTGGACGACCTTGGGCTGCTGCGTATTAGGCTCGGAGCAAGCACTCATTTTTAAAGTGCTAGAAGAGCATTGATATGATTTGTGGTGGGCGAGTGAGTGTGTATGTGTGTCTTTCATGAGAGCCTCTTCATTAAACAACAACCCAGAACGAGGAGCACTCCAAGCGAGGCCACAAGTCCATTCAGAGGCTCTTACGCGGCCGTGCAGCGACGCTCTGCAGCGCTGTTACGTTCTCCTATATCCTCTCCTCTGCTCACAAACACACACTCATCCACTGCTCACTGTGGCAGCACAATGGCCGATCCTCTCCTGGTGTGACGAACCGCGCTGCCATGCTAAAGTCACACACTCACATGCATACTTCATGCAAACAGACAAAAATAAAAAAAAGAGGAAAGAAAAGGCTTTAGTGAGAGGAAGCTCATGAAAAGGTGATTGAGCGAAAGGGGAGTTAGTTGTGTCTGTCATGTGTCATGTCAGGCCCTCCTTTATGCTAATGTACTATTCATCTGTGTCATAGAACAATAATGACTCTCGGCGCAGCGAGCCTCATTGAAGCACTCAGACCAGAGTGAAGCTCTACTGTCCACTTCACCGTTTCTGTCTTCACAACTCCATCTGTCTATTTTTGTTCTTTTTCATCATGTTTTCTTTCCTCCTCGTTCCTCTTTTCCCCCCTGATTTGTGTCTCAATGCATTCGGTATTTCGGTCTCGGCTCCTTTGTCAGCTCTTGTCTGTATTTATTGCTGGCAGCAGTTAACAGTCCAGCTGCTATAACTTGACTCTTCTGATCAGGAGAACTGTCCATAAAGAAACCTTGATATTTAAATCACAATATTACTTGGAAGATGTACTAATAATTTTTACGTCTAAAGTAGTTTGTTTTAAGGAGCTTGAGTATTTGTCAGAAAAGGATAAGCACATTTTTCTACTACTTCACTGCACTTTATTTAGTTTCCCTTTCCGAACAATAAAGTATTTCTGAATTTAATGTTTGAATTTATTTCACTTTGGAATTTGTTAAAGTTGTGCCAGAAACATTTTGGATTTTCAACCCTGGTCCTCGGGTCCACTGTCCTTCACGTTTCAGATATTTCTCTGCTCCAGCACACCTGGATGACCTCCTCAGCATGACGAGATGTGCTGCAGAAGACTGTTAATCACCCATTTATTAAAGCGTGGAGTCAAAGAAACTCCTGAAACATGTTGGACAGTCTTTCCTGAGGACCAGGATTTAAAAACTTATTGGTTAAGGATAGTCTTGGTTGTCACTCCAGGATTCAACATGTATTCTTGGTTACTATGTCCAACACTGTCTGGTTGTTAGAAGTGTGAAGCTTCACTTTAACAAAGCCAGATGTGCCATCCACAGCTCTGGGCTGATCATCTGGATCCAGTACAAAAAAACCCTTCTAGTTGGCATTCATGTCATACAGTGAAGTTTTTTTTATTGCTTATATTCAGTTTTATTCTGATTATATTCAGTTTTATTCTAATTTTATGTTAATTTTTGACTGTATTTTAGCATAATTATGCTCATTTTTAATTTTTATTTCAATTTTTATTGCATTGCTTTGTGTATTGACCGTTTTGCAATTGACAAAATGTGATGTCTGTTATTGGTTTTCACAACTGTTGACTGTATGATGTTTAAAAAAAAAATCCCTTCTCACCCTCTGTGGGTGGTCTCTTTCATCCTCTGAGCTCGGTTCCTCTACCAGAGGCCTGGGAGCTTGAGGGTTCTGCGCAGTATCTTGGCTGTGCCTAGTACTGCGCAATATATATATATATATATATATATATATATATATATATTATATAGATAAGTGGTCACATGGATAAATACATGAGTACGGCACAGAAGGGCATTGGCAAAAATAGCAGAGGAGCCAAACACCAACTCCTTGTAGACCACACAGTCGCCTGAGACTGCAAAACCCGACACACCAACCTGTGCACCGCTTGGATAGATTACAAGAAAGCCTATGACTCAATGCCACACACTTGGATCAATGAATGCTTAGAGATGTACAGATGTACATTTCTGGACTGAGATGTCTGATGTTGTTCCTGGATCTGTTTTAGCCACTGCTCCAGTTTGGGGGTTTCTGCCCCGAGGCCCCAATGACCACAGGCACCACTGTGGTCTTCACCTTCCAGGTCTTTTCCAGTTCCTCCCTGAGGCCCTGGTATTTCTCCAGTTTCTCCTTTTTCCTGATGTTGTAGTCACTTGGTATTGCTACATCCACCACAACGGCTTTCCTCTGTTCTTTATCCACCACCACAATGTCCGGTTGGTTCGCCATTACCATCTTGTCTGTCTGGATCTGGAAGTCCCACAGGATCTTAGCTCGGTCATTCTCCACCACCTTTGGGGGTGTTTCCGACTTCGATCTCGGGGCTTCCAGTCCATATTCTGCACAGATGTTCCTGTACACTATGCCTGCCACCTGGTTATGTCGTTCCATGTACGCTTTCCCTGCCAGCATCTTGCACCCTGCTGTTATGTGCTGGACTGTCTCAGGGGCCTCCTTGCACAACCTACACCTTGGGTCTTGTCTGGTGTGGTAGATCTGAGCCTCTATTGCTCTGGTGTTTAGGGCCTGTTCCTGTGCAGCCAGGATGAGAGCCTCTGTGCTGTCCTTGAGTCCAGCTTTGTCCAGCCATTGGTAGGATTTCCTGATATCAGCCACTTCAGTTATTTGTCGGTGGTACATCCCATGTAGGGGCTTGTTCTCCCATGATGGAACCTCTAGCCCCTCATCCTCTGTTCCCCATTGCCTGAGACATTCCCTGAGCATGTTGTCCGTTGAGGCTTTGTCCTTGATGCATTTATGGGTCTTGGATGTTTCATCCTGGACAGTGGCTCTCACACTCGCTAGTCCTCTGCCTCCTTCCTTACGGCTCGTGTACAGTCTCAGGGTGCTGGATTTGGGGTGGAACCCTCCATGCATGGTTAGTAGCTTCCGAGTCTTAACATCCGTGGCCTTTATCTCTTCCATTGGCCAGCTAATTATTCCGGCAGGGTATCTGATTACTGGTAAGGCATAGCTGTTTATTGCACGGATCTTGTTCTTGCCATTGAGCTGGCTTCTCAGGACTTGCCTTATTTGTTGGAGGTATTTGGTTGTGGCTCCTTTCCTTGTGACCTCATCGAGGTTGCCACTTGTTTGTGGTATTCCCATGTACTTGTAACTGTCTTCAATGTCTGCTATTGTTCCTTCTGGGAGTGAGACCCCTTCTGTGCGGACGACCTTCCCTCTCTTTGTAACCATCCGACCACACTTCTCTAGTCCGAATGACATCCCTATGTCAGTGCTGTATATCCTGGTGGTGTGGATTAGTGAGTCGATGTCTCGCTCGTTCTTAGCGTACAGCTTGATGTCATCCATGTAGAGGAGGTGACTGATTGTGGCCCCATTCTTCAGTCGGTATCCGTAGTCAGTCTTGTTGATGATTTGGCTGCAGAACAGCAGTGGGGACAGAGCATCTCCTTGGTATATGCCACATTTGATGGACACTTGTGCAAGTGGTTTGCAGTTGGCTTCAAGGGTGGTTTTCCACAGCCCCATCGAGTTTGCAATGAAGGCTCTTAGAGTCCTATTGATGTTGTACATCTCTAAGCATTCATTGATCCAAGTGTGTGGCATTGAGTCATAGGCTTTCTTGTAATCTATCCAAGCGGTGCACAGGTTGGTGTGTCGGGTTTTGCAGTCTCAGGCGACTGTGTGGTCTACAAGGAGTTGGTGTTTGGCTCCTCTGCTATTTTTGCCAATGCCCTTCTGTGCCGTACTCATGTATTTATCCATGTGACCACTTATCTATATACATATATATATATATATATATATATATATATATATATATATATATATATATATATATATATATATATATATATATATATATATACTGTATATTGCGCAGTACTAGGCACAGCCAAGATACTGCGCAGAACCCTCAAGCTCCCAGGCCTCTGGTAGAGGACCCGAGTTCAGAGGATGAAAAGAGACCACCCGCAGAGGGTGAGAACGGAATTTATTATTATATATATTAATTTATATATATATATATATATATATATTATATATATATATATATATATATATTATATAAATGTTTTCACAATGTAAAGCTGTCGTAAAGCGGTGTGGTTGAGGTGAGGATGAGGACGCAGGAGACCCAGGTAGTGATGATGAGGATGGATTTAAAGATGAATGTAACTCAACATAGTCCAAGTCACGCAGCACGGCAGGAACAATTAGGACACAGCTAACAACTGGTAGCAACTGACAACGTGAACAAGAGCTTGGCAAACCAGGACTTAACAGTTCTACTGGAAAGCAGACTGACACACGCTACTGTCAAACGACAATGACAAACAAGGACCCGACGACGAACACAGACAACAGGTGAGACTAAATACACACGGGGTAATCAAGGGAACAAGACACACCTCGGAGACAATCAACGGGGAAGATGCAGAGACAAGACTCAGGGAACAGGATCACTCAGAGAAAACTCAAAAACAAACACACAGAAACACAGAGTATGACAAGCAAAAGCATTTTGAACTGAAATGCACTATACTATTGATTGATGATTGACGGTGCTTTGGCATGAAGTTGTTTGAATCCACCATGGAGTTGTTGCACATGAAAAGTTTTAATGACAAGGATAACCTATTGAAGTGTGTGTGTGTTTGTGTGTGTGTGTGTGTGTGTGTGTATGTGTGTGTGTGTGTGTGTGTGTGTGTGTGTGTGTATCCTGAGGCGGCCTATCAGGTGCCAAACACGGATAAAAGATACAGGATCCAAACGACATCCAGTGATGGAAGAATGGATGCACGGATGGGTGGAAGGAGGCCGAAACCAGGCCTGGAGGAATTATGCGGTTAATGGAAAGAGATCAGCATTAACAACAGGAAGGCAGTGGTGAAGCCTCTGCCTGCACCTGCGAGTCCTGCACGCTGCTGCATGGTCACAGGGGGTCTGAGAGGAAGTTGGAAGTGACTGAATGAGTGAATTCATTCAGCTGCAGCTTCATTCTGCTGTTTGTGTGTGCTGGAAAGTCAAACTCATCTTGAGATTTCTGCCCAGTAACAACAAAATTGGAAGTGCGAAACTTCCCCTGAATTTAATTGCCAGGGCACAAATAAACAAGAACATGCTGTTATAAAAACAGCATGTTCAATTAAAACATTCACATTAAAAACATTCACATAAAAAAGTTTAACTTCAGACCTTCTGATCATAAAAGCGGACGTCTTAAAATCTGGGACTTTGATGCTTAAAGAACTGACCCTTGTCATCAAGTTCTGTTTTATTTTGTTTTTGAAGGGATTGGATAGCTGTGCCTCATACCTGAGAGTAACCGTTTGAAAGCAGTAAAAGTCGTATTTGTAAGTTGAAAAAGTGCTTTTTCCAAAATCATAACCCTGCAGCTTGCAGGTAACCAGTACGACTTTTCTCAATACAACCTAATATTATGATATAAAGTGTTAAAACGCTCTCTACACAAATATTTGATGTTCTCCACTCCGAGATACTGTATTCTTTACTCTAAGAGTCTGCATGAACCCTTGTTGATATCTGTTTAGGTGCTTATCAATTAAAGCTCTTCTTTTAGATATTTTTATTTTGATACTTTCCTTCATCCTTATTATGGAGTTGTACTATCAAATAAAATATGCGTGACACAGGTGCATTATACAATCCTTCCCTTTAGGGCCAGAGTTAAAGCTTTCAGGATTGTTTTGAAGTATAAAATCAAAGAATTTAGATTTTCTATTTCTAAAATAGAGTGAAAAGTATTGAACTATATGTGGAAGTCATCAGTATTGAAAATATGTCTTGCTGTAAATCTTCGTTCTTGGACGGCTTGCGGTGTTCCTGAAGCCATTGTCCAGCGTGAGTGAACGGCCCATCTAACATTGAGAAGCTGAGGTTTCTGCTTATGGGGACATGGGGGGATAGCACATAGCCCTGGGGAGGTTCAACGACGTACAATATTCGTGTGTGCGTGTGTGTGTGCGCCTGAGGGGAACTCGGGATGTTGATGCTGATCCATTCTGATGGACTCGCACACAAACAGAGTCAGTCTGTGACTCAGAGACGAGACGCCTGGATCCCCTGTGGGACAGCCTAGGGAAGACTCCCTCTCACACACACAGACAGGCGGACACACACATATACATATGCTTGCCAGGTTAGATATCTGCTGGAGTCACTCATGGACCTTGTTCATGCAGGAAAGAGAGATTAGCATGAACAAGGGAGTGTGGGATCATTGAGACGTTTGACTGCAATCCTTCAGAGACTGGAGCTGCACTCGAAGCATTTTATTGTGCTTGATTCTATTTTTTTTTTACTGCAGAGTGTATCTCTGTGAAATTACATTTGGACTTCTTGGGGGGCTTCTCGCTCACCTCTGGCTCACCCTTACACTGGCTTAACTGCATGTAAGCACAATGCTGTGTTCTGTTACTTCCTACAGCGTGGGCCATGAATGGTCCGTATTGAGCAGCTGTGGGAGTGCGAGGGTGCACGGCTGACTTCTCACAGGGCTCCGACAGCAGAGGTTCAGGACAAGACCGGAGGGTTCAGGGTTGATGGAGATGGATGATGAGGCTAGATGAGGAAAATGAGCTGGCGCTCAACTCGTAGCTCTGAGCTAAAAAAACTTTGTCTCGTTGTTTCCCAGACTTACTGCTTTTAATCAGTCATTAAGACATGAGTGAAGCACATTACTTTAACGTGGACGAGGGTGCCCGCTGAGACGCGCGTGCACGCCGGGGTTAAAACACACAAACTCACACAAGGACAAAGAATAAGCAGGAAAGAGCCAAGGGGTTAATATGAGCTGTATGTGACGCCAACCGTATGCTCGTTATAATAGAGCTGCGAGCCTATAAGTGACAGATATTACACACACAATGGATTATCACTGGGCCGTTTTGAGATCAAAGCATTCTTTACAAGCCACTGCCCATTTGCAAGGAAAAAAGCTAAAGTGACCTCAATATTGGAGCTGTTTTCTAAGACAGCCGTTTGCGTCTTGGTGGATACGATTCTTTGAATTTCTTTTCTTGGTTGCGCCGAATGAAATGTTCTGAGAATCTGCGTGTGGTCACAATGTTGTGCGCTTGAAATATGCAGAGATTTGAGGCAGTGTTTGTACACATATTCCTGCAATTGCTTTGTCAGTGGAAAACAAGAGACAGAGCCTGAAGCCCGAGGCAGAAGTGACTGGAGGTTCCTGTGTGACTGTGGATTTGTAGCTCGGTGTTTGCCACAATAGAGTGTCTTTTCACACTGTTCACAAGTTTTCAGTGGGCTGCAATCTGTTCGCACTTGAATTCATCTATTGTTGCTCTCACAGTGCTGTAGGTGAGGAATGGGAGCTGCTGACAGGGGGATTCTTTCCAGTCAAGTCTAAGTCTTTACCTCACTGCTTTAATGATACAAAGCAGTGAGGTGAAGTATTGAAGAAATAAGACACAAAATCAAAATTCAAATGTACACTCTTAGGACTAAATGAGAAGGATTTTTAGTTTTTATAGTACCAGAGATGAAAAGTGTATAGTACTGAGATGCTCAGTTTGATCAGTTTCCAGCATTGCATAAATAAAATTGAATGTTTCCTCGTAGCAATATGGCCCTTTAACTTTAAAAAAACCAAAGACGATGTAAGAGTTACCACACACCTCAATGGCATTTGATACTGCTAAATATAGCACAAGTATGTCGATTATAATTGCTTTGAGAGTCTAAAACTAAACTCTGGGCTTCAGTAGTTGAGAAAATGAAGGGGGAACATTTATTTAGAAGAATCTACATATGCAAATATGGATAATAAAAGTCGTACAGATTGTGTTGGGGACGTCCCGATCGTGGCGTTTTTAAATAATCGGTCTCTGACGGAGTTCATGTCATGATACCTGTTGTTGGTGTGATTATATCAGCCACAACCAGTGCAAGGCGTCAGCAACACATTTTTAACATTTGATTTCTGTATAAAGATCTATTTAGCACCATACGGTAATCATTTGATCAAATCTCGCCTTTCTCCGACAACCAAAGTGTGTTTCAGCATTTACAAAGACGTTTGCACTGTAGGCGAGACTGTGATGGCTGCTGCAGTTTCCTGCCTGCACTACTAACAAGTATCCATAAACAGCTCTCTGTGTGAAAGCAAAGAACTCACAGAGTGCAGCTGAAACATTGTCATTAACTTTTAGGTATCTGAAATACAAACTCCCCCTTTTTCAGTATCTTGTCAATTAGCTGGAGCTGCACTAACATATGAGTCAACGAGCTGGACTGAGTCAGATTGAGTCAGATTAAAACAGAGAGTGCTCTGCATAAAACACTTGCAGCTGAAAAGTAATGAGAGTTTATTGAGTTCTGTTGAATCTAATCTCTTATGAAACCAAGCCTGATTTAAGTGGTGTATTGTCAAGGTATTAAAGTAGTTTTCTTAAACAATTTAACCATGTGTTTAAGCAGAATATTGAGGCTGCACTGCAGAAACCTCTGTTAAGAATAAAAGGATATTCTTAACAGAATATTAATAATAGGAGGAACAACAGGAGAAAGTGGAGTGTGTAGTCTCTTTAATATGTTTTATAGCTGCTATATTGTCAAGCATGTACATGAGATTGATTTAATTAATTTTATGACAGTATCAGGCTGGGCCTTTGAGTAGGTGGCTGTTAATGTTTTTCTAAAATGTTGAAAATAATTAAAGGTGACCAATTGTGCTCCCTTGACCAGGTTAGGTTAGGTCTATACAAAACATGCTCATTACATTTTTTGCACAAAAAATTATTCTTAGAAGAGATTTTTGTCTGGTCAGTTCTGCCTATTTTGACCTCCTTTGACCTCCTATTTTGACGTGGCCTCTTGTCAGTTAAATCCAAACATGCTGCTGCTGGCCACGCCCCCCACCTCAAAGGGGACTTGGCTGCAAACAGATGCGCATTTGCACAACTGTACATCTTTGAAAAGCAGAAGTAGAACCTCCTGCACAAATTACAAGAATGCAATAAGTGGTTTCTGAATGTAAAGTCAACAACAAAGCAAAGCACTTGTCTTTTCCATCAGTCATTGTATATAGCGCGTGTGGTGGTAAAACCAGCTGACCAAACATACTGGAGTTCAGCCTGGGTTGCTAAGTAACGGGTTGGGCTTGGCTGGGGTTGCTTGGTGAGGGGAAGTGCCTGCTGATGACTAATTTTCCAAACACCAAAAAATATTTAATACGGACTGGGTGGAGATTTTTTAAGCTCTTGGCCTGTTTTCAGTAGCAGCAGACACTCAATGCAAAAAAAAAAAAAAAAAAAAAAAAAACGCGTGAAATGTGAATTTTGAATAATATGTGCCCGTTAATATTCGATTAAAAAATAACATAAAAATATTTGTGATTATCTCCATTTTTCCATAAAAAGATTTTCACAATCTTACAATAACTTGGTCTGGATTAACCCTTTGCATTTTAAAATAGGCTAATCAGAGTTTATTTGTCACTAAATTGCAATTTTTGTGACATCTGAGGAGGTCATGGGCAGGATCAGGTTCACGAGGCAGACACAAACTGCTATCTAAATGATGCCAGATGGCACAGTGACCCACCTCCTGGGACGTTTAAGTGGTTAAGAGAGTAAGAACATGGCATGCATACCTCACACCTCTCCCTGTCAGACACATACGCAAACACACACACACACAAAGTCTGTGGGACATGAACCAGGATGCAGGTGAAGCTATGTTTATTTCTACAGCAAGCTGAGGTGGACTCTCTCTCTCCCCCCACACAGAAATACACATAGTTACAGTAACCGCTTATCTAAGCAATGCTTAAATTGTTGCTTTTACAACTTGTTGGCTGCGAGGCGGCATTCCAGGTCTTTCAGCTGGAACGTGAACCTGGGAATGACATCACATCTAACTTAATGGCGTTCCACTCGCAAGCTGGAACACCAGAAGGATTCCCTCATTGTTGTGCTCAGCTATTATTAGCAGCACCAGTGGATAATAGAATATTACTCTTCACTTTATTTATTTAAGCAGTGTAGCATCATCTTCACCATAACAGAGGTTGTCCAGCACTGTGTGTGACTGGCTTAAGGGGATGCAGACGGACCAAAATTGTAAATCATTCCTGCAACATTTGTAACTGTGTTATATGAAGTCATTTTAATTTTGAGGTTGAGTTTAGACCAAACCTGGACTTGGCTGTCAAAGACTCAAAACTTGACTTGGACTGCTTGGTTTGCTTTAAAGACTTGACCTGGACTACTGAAATGCTTAAAGCTTGACTATAATGAACAAACCTCAGTTTGTTCATTATATATTTTGGACAACTCAATCTTGGTGCTCAAAGGTCTCAGGTTTGACTTGGATTTGCCCATGCAAGGCTTGAAATGTAACCTGGCACAAGACTTAACATTTGATTTAGAATGGCCCTTAAAGACTGGGGACTTACACTTACCACCAAAGGATTGACATTTGACCTGCCCTACCCATTAAAGACTTGAGAAATGATTGTGAACCTTCACTGAAATATGAATGAGACTTGATTTAGCTTTCAATAACTTGAAACTTGATTTGGACTTGTTAATGCTTCTCCAATGTTGGTTTTAAGATTTTAGGTTCAGCATTGCTGGGGTTCTTTAACATGAAGGTCAAGCATCAGCATCTCTAAATCTAGAACTTGTCTGGGTCTTTACAAGACTCCTTCTGCTGTGCTAATCTGACATTTTGTTAATATTAGTGCTTAATAAGTTTACTGCTGTAACAACTTTAAATCAAAAGAGTGAAACTATTATTAAAATAGTACTGCTTTTCCCACCCAAACATGTCCACTTGAATCATGAATTGATAAAATAACAATTGTTTGGACAGCTGAATGATTTCACCAGCCAGACATCCAGAATCATGATCACTTTAACAATGAACTTACCTGCAGTAGGCAAGAGAACATTTTAAAAACAAAGCATATACTCTGAACTGATCTAAAGAAATGTGAGCATCAAAGAGCTTTAGTAAGAAAATCCTTTGACTTTTAAAATGGAATAGAATAGAATATACTTTATTGATCCCAATTGCTTATTCCATCCAAAGTGTTAAATATTAGTAAATACAAATGTAACCATGACATATAAAAGTTATAAGATATATTTACATAAGTGTGATATTGCAAGTAATCTATATATAACTATTTACGAAAACATATAAATAAATAAAAAAAACAAGCATGCACATGGAAATATGCCAAGTTCTCAGTTAGACATGGGGGAGTGTCTTAGCGCTGTCATGTACATGCTGCTCAATGTGCTATTGGCGGAGAACTTCATCATCTGCCATCATCTGTGGCTATATCAACAAGCCTGAGCATTCAGGCAGGCTCCTCATGAACTCCTAGCAAAGAACAAGAGTGACGGTGAGCAGCACATACACAAGAGTGATTGACATCACTAAGACCTTCCTCCTGGCTCTGATTATTTGTTTTTGACTCAGCTGTGTGTTGCTGTCTTCAGCACTGGTAGAAGAAAGAGGAGCTTGAGTTTTTCACAGCTTCTCTGTCTCACATTATATTCTCAGGACTTAGTAACAGTTTTAACAAATATTTAATTATTTTTAATATATATAAAAGTTACCCACTGCCACAAGTGAGACTTCCAGAGTTTTAGATGTTGTTCTGAGTTTTTTTTTTTTGACATCTCGAATCAGTTTTTAATCCCGTTTTAAGAGTCGTTTTTGTAAGCCAGCCACTCCTGAGGCGGTTCACTCCGTGTTTTCATTGTGTGTTGGATAAGACCTCTAAACCGTAGTTTACTGTAGCCAGGAAGCCTTGGAAACGGTTCTGAAAGCGCTCTTGTTCTTGAATTTCTTTAGATTAAAGCGTGCTGGATCACTTTCTGAGATCTTTTATGGTACTTTGAGCAGGATCTCTGTTAAGGGGATTTCCACAGTCTGGCAATCTGCTGCTGCATTTTAGTTTTCATTCAGGTAACTTTGTCTGATATATAACACATATTTGATTAACTGAGATATTTAAACTGACAAAATAGCAAAAGATAGAAGTAACCTGTAAAGGAGATGCCGTGTCTAAATAACTTTGTAAAGCTACTAAACATCTGGCAGCTTTAAGGCTAGCCAAGTAAAAACTCATATGAGACAAATCATCCAGTGGTGAAATAGAAGCATATTGAAGAAAATAAATCGCACATTTGGCCTGAAACGGACTACCAGAATTTAACTATGGGTGGACCTTCCCAAAATATGTAAACAGTCATTTATTGTAAGTACTTAAAATTTTATTTGTATACTGTATAGCACCTTTCATGGTAAAAAAAAAAAAAAAAAACACAAAGTGCTCCACAAGACGTGTAGGAACATAACATTAAATTAAATTAAAAGCCTGCCTGTACAAATAGGCTTTTTTGCTGCATTTTAAAATAATAAATGGAATCAACATGACGTGACAGCAATGGCAGAGGATTCAACAGACGACCAATCCCGACGGGTTTTAAACCGATAATGTGAGGCTAACAAAAGACTCAAAAATCAGACCCAGACTTCAGAGGTTGGACTGATCAGAGTATCCTGTGAAACTAATGTTTCATCAGGATCTTTTCATCAGTGAAGTGATCAATGTTTCAGATTTGTTGGATTTTGCTGCAAGCATTTACATTTAAACTATTCTTAATCTCAACCAAACAAATGTTAATTGTTTAATTATTTAAATCAATCTTTACGGATCGATGAAAAATGATTCACGTTAGTGAATCGGCATCAGACTCAAAACATAGATCACATTCAAAACACCCAATGTTTATGCTTACATCCCCATGTGTAGCCCTGCTACCGACACAGTCAAACCTCCGTTGTCAGAGGCATAAAAACTAAACTCGGTAATCACTGTTGCTTTCATCTGTTTTAAGCTCAGTTTTCGTCTTTCTCTTCACCTTTTCTCCGCATTCCTTTTATCTGTGAACTTGTTTCTTTTTCCTGCTACATGACTTCACGAGTGTCATGGACTTTATTTTACTGCATCCCGGTTTACCATTAGGTAATTGTCTGCAGCTCTCGTCTGGAGCGAGGAACAAACCTGACCACTTAGGTATCCCAGGAATCCACTGCATCATCACATTCTGCTCCGATAACGCTGGAACTGCCCGATTCCTATCGCTGTGGATGTTGCAGCTGTCTTCTTCTCTGTAAGTGTTTGCCGGGATGTTTTGGTGTGTGGGAGTGAGATGTGTTGTGTCCTCATACCATAATAGGCCTCCCTGTCTAAGTGTCCCATAATTCTAGTCTCGTGAGTATAAACAACTCTAAAAGGAAGAGAAAAGGAGGAGGTTTTCGCTCTAACTCATTCGGATCGAGGTTTACACACAAAGTGGACCCTGATTCACCCTTGATGTCAGACGGAGAGGTTTCCGGAAGGAATTTTAGGCATCCCAGGAAACATCTTCCCAATTCCTACAGGCTTAGTATTAGACTTATCTTGTTCAGATCGTGGGCCAAGAAACTCTCTTTCCTTCACGTGGCGGCCAGAACACTCTGATAGCCAGATGAAAAAAGCCTAATTCCCGTTGTGACCGAGCAGCTGGGAATGCTGCCGTAATCCTGGCCATGCAGAGGCACGAGTGACGGATTCCATCGATGAGGCTGAGGCGGCACACACTCTCGGCAAAACCACGGAGGTAACAGGATATGTACAGGATGTTGTGCAGGGATGAGAGAAGGAAAGCGACTGATTTAACTCAAAGACGTGCTTTAGAGCTGAAAGCTGGATGGCGGCCTTCATGCGTTTTCGCCTGTTCGTACCAGCCTGTCACGTAATTTTTCCACTGTGAGGGTAAAAGTGAGGGTCCGCTCTCGGCCGTGTTTAAGCAACATGACACAAGCTGGTAAAGACACAATAAACAGCGCAGGCTTTCCTTCGATGCGGGTGGCGGTTCATGGCACGGCCAGAAAGCATCAATGAAGCCTCAGGCACTTGTTGTTTATCAAAACCATAACAAACACAGACTTTTAACACACGGCAAAGCAGTAGCAAGGTAGTTTGTTCCTCCTTTTTTTTCCCCATAAATGTATGTATTTGATAAATGCTATCGGTGACAGAAGTATTCACATTACTGAAGTAAGTGTATAAAAAGTGTCGTTTTAACAAAAGTAAAAAAAAAGAATTACAATCAATGAAAATAGGATGTTACATGATGTTTTTAGAAAATATCTTACAATTAAGCTTTTAGGCTTTTGTGGACTTAATTTTTAAAAATCCTCAAAAATATGTGACTATAAAGAGAAATGAGTTGATGCCCAGTGGTGAGTGGCTACAAAATGAGAGCACGAAAGGTGAAGATGAACTGACCCAAAGTCTAAAGCTGTGAGACAAGAGCGCTAAAATAAAATGGGACGTTACCTCTCTCGTTTTATTTTTATTACTTTCGGATGAGGGCATGCTCAATTTGATGCTCGTTCTGAGCTTATTTCTCATTAATTAAAATTATTAAGTGTTTTTTTTTCACTATGCTAATATTTGCTGTTCGAAGGACTCTGCTCTGCCATCTTCAGTGCTAATAAATAGAAAATCCTTTCAGAGTGCTGTTGATCCCTCAATCAACAACACTCGTCATGGAAGATTTCAGAATATCCCAAGGAGAATCGAAAATGTTTGGGGAAAACATTAGCAAACTAATGTTGTTATTGTCTGTTATGCCAGCAGTTTATGTCTACCAGTAGCAATTCTGATGGTGTTGTGACAACTGAGTTTCTGTGTTTAGACTAAAAAGCCGTCTGAATATAATTTGAAAGATTTTACACTCATGTCTGATTTCCCGCTCGCCTGTTCACTCGATTTCGAGATCTCACCCTCCACAGTGAACGACGGGTGAGTGAGTGGTTTGGAGTGTGCAGCTCGTGGAGTGCTGCAGCCCATGAAAGACTCTTCTACTCCCACTCAGTGGGAAGAGAAGAGTGGGCTGCTGTGGAATTGAGAACCCTCTCCGCCCCTCGCAGCGCTGGGTGAGAGCCACCGGGTCCTCGCTAAGTGCTGCCGGCCACTATTACTGTGAAAAGGACCCCTCTCTGGGGTGTCCTTTCAAGTGTGTGCTTAACGGGACACTGCTGAGAGCCTCGGCCAGCCAGCGTGATTGGATGTGTGTGTGTGTCAGCGGCTGCGTGTGTGGGCCTTTGCGTTTGCTTGTATAATGTGTTGCTGGGAAGGTTTGTACTGCTGAAACCAGATCAGGTATGTGTGACAGCCATTGCGTGAGCGTGCACTTATAGAGCGGCGAGTGTGTGCCAGGTTACAGTATTAATAGAAGGCAGTGTGTTTGTACAAGACACTAATAGCTGCGAGGCTGATATTGCTGGATCAGTTTCCATCACACTGTGTGGCGTAGAAGCGCCTGATTCAGCAGGTGTCTCCCCCTGAAACGTCCTTGATGTTCCCTGGCTCCTTGAATAGAGCCGCGGTGTTCTGAGCAGGCCTCGGCCTTATGATGCGGCTTAGCTGCCAATCTAGCCGGCTATTAAATATGATCACATATTACACAGTCGGAGGGATAGAAAGGCCCAAATGAAGGAGGTCAAGCAAGCAAATCCTTACCCAGCAGGTGTTTTAAGGTTTAAGGTAATCTTTGAATTTGATCATGTTTTCTTCTGACTGGAGGAAATGCTAACATTTTGGAGCGGCTCTGTCAAAGCCCTGAATTGAATCTGATAGAGAATCTCTGGAGCGAAAGATTAGGGTGATGGCGAGGAGGCCTTCCAACGGTGAACACTTGAGGCTCATTATCAAAGAACAATTGTTAAAACATTTATTCCTTTTTCAAATGCTTATACATGGGCTAAGCCAATATATTTATATTTATTTGTAGGCTTAGACCAAATCTAGCCTGAGAACCAGACCGATAAAGTCCAAAAAACAATAAATCCCTTTTTTCCTTCAGGAAATGTAACCAAGACTAACATTAAATGAAAAGATTTAAGAAAACGAGCAAGTAATGTAGCACTCATGTATGTCTTTCTCATTATAAAAGAACGATTGCCATTCTCCCTCCACAGAGCAGAAGACATGTCAGTCGATACTCTAGGAGTTTGAGGAGAACAAGAGGAAATACAGGTGTCAAAAATGATCCACTTGTGATCACGAGGTGATCATGTAACAGAACCAAATTTGTCTTACATCTAACTAAAACAAATTCAATGCAAATGTAAGTAAAACAAGTAGAAAATGAATCATACTTCACACAGTCCGTTGTTCATCATTAGCCTAAGCCTCTGGGGCCTCGTGGTGAAGCTTTGCTCGCGGACCTGTGAGAGCTCTCAGTGGGTATCGTCTGCGCGGGTTTGGCAAAGTTTACCCTCGAAACCTTTTGGATGGCAGCGATTCAGCTGCGGCTGAGCTGTTTTTGGAGTGCAACTTAATGGAGAGGGAAAGGGGATCCTGGAGTAAGTAGACAAAGCTGATTAAGTGAGTCTTGGGTTTCTCAACTGGTAAACCGTGGCACAGTGAGGAGTTTGAAATACCACAGAGGGTGCATGGAAGTACCCCTGCTGTTAATTTGGACGAATGTTTTGCCAGATGGTGAACCAGTATACAAAACCTGGTGCGGTTCATCGTTGACATAAGTGGCATGTTAATTTGTGATTTATTTAACTGATACTTTTCCAAGGTGATAAAACGATCATCTTTGAACATTTAAACATTGCACGAAGGTCCAATGTTCAAATCCTAGCCTTTCTGGATGAAGTTGGCCACTTTCTCCTCGTGTCTGTGTGGCTTTTCTCTGGGTACTCCAACTCAGTGTTGTATAAAGTACTGAAATCTCAGAGTCAAGTAAAAGTATAGGTACCTCTCCAAAATATGACTTTGGTAAAAGTCCAAGTCACTGACTGAAATATTACTTGAGTTAAAGTCTTAAAGTCTGAATTTTCTTGTAATTAAGTATGGAAATTACTGTAAAAATGTATGTACTCAAGTAATGTAATGAAAAGTATAAGTAAAAAGTAAAACAAGGCAAATGCAGTTTGGATGACATTTTTTATATTTTGGTAAACTTGTCAAACACAGTTAAAGTAATGAACACAACCAAGTGCAGGCAAAATTAAACCTGCTAATAGATAAACCTGCAAGCATCATTTAGTTAAGAATATTAGGTGCTTTAACTATAAGGTTAACTTAACCTGCTTTACAACTCAACCAGCTTCTTAGGCTTTTTAAACCTCAGAGCCCAGTGCAGACGTTCAAGCATGGTGATGGAAGCATCATGCTGCGGGGCTGTTCTGCTGCCGCCTATACCGATCTATTGAATGCAGCAGAGGATTGAAGATACTTTTTTCTACCTCTTTAACATCATCATCATCACCAGCAGCAGCAGAGGAACATTAGGAAACTTTGAAGAGTTAAGAAAAATGCTGCTCTTCCTTCCACCATCACTCCCAGTAAGAATCTTTGAACTGAAGAAACAACAGAAGGTTTACAGATACAGTATTTTCACATTTTTTTCCTGGCCTTGAATTAGGACTTCCTGTTTATAAGGCTTCAAATACTTTTTGTCAGGCCTGTATCTGAAAAAAGGGAGACTTTGCACAGGCTGCCTCCTTCACATGGAGCAATGTCTTTTTATCGTGTGCAGGAAAGCAGATTGGGGTTTCCCTTCTGAAACAGAGAGGGCCTTCACTGAAATGAAGATGAAATCATCTTGATGCCAGCACCTGTCGCTGAAAAGCATATTTATGTTGTTTAGCTTCAAGAGGCTTTCACAGATGGTGGCGTCTGAACTGTGACCTGTCGACAGGCAACATGTTTCTCTTCTCTTTCCCCTGGAGGATTCTGTATCTTTCATTTCCTAAAAGGATTTTCAGGTTTTGATTCATCAGCGCATAGGAAAGTTGTCCGTTCACGAACTTCTAGACGATGTGGTCGGTCGCAGAGTTCTGCACTTATTTCCATAATATTTTAGGTTCTGTCTGTCTGGGTTCATCTGGTTTAATCTTTATCATGCTAAAGATTTTTGTATTAATTTCTTGATGCAGTTAATTTGATTATTATACATCTTGTTCTTCTTTTACCTTCTAAACTTGATCACAGAAGTGAATATTTTATATTTTATAAAGTATAACTCCTAAAGTAAAGCAATCCAGTCCTGCTTAATTTCCCAATCATTTTTTTTAATTTAATCTAAAAATTGTAGAGAATTGAGCTCTCTGATTTCTGCCATATTTATAGGAATATTTAGGGGTCCTGTGGAATATTTAGGGGCTTTTGTAGGGTCAACAGGTAATATGGTAAGATCAGGAGGTGTAAGAAGCTTCAAACTGATTGAGAGGGACCACTGAGTTTGTCAGGTGGATCGTGTTGCCATGCGCCGCCGTGAAATGACAGGTGGTGTGAGCCAGTTGGGGGCTCGTCCTTGTGCTCTCTCTCTCTCTCTCTCTCTCACACACACACACACACACACATCTGGGTGTTACACAAGCCTGTAATTACAACTTCAGGAGGAGGCCGAGTGGAATCGTGCTCACTTGAATACAGTATGGCGGCGGCACACATACGTGCACACTCTCACTTCACTTTACACACCATCATGAGCTGGCAGTTGTTTCATTTTCCACCTCAGGTCAGGCTTAGTTCATGCAAAGTGAGTGCGTGTGTGTGTGTGTGTGTGTGTGTGTGTGTGTGTGTGTGTGTGTACGTTGTAATCCTGCTCCAGTTTTATTTTTAAAGCGAGCTCAGACAAAGGCCTCTAGTCAGACCGCTCTGAGAACAGGACCTTGGGAACATGACCAGTGGTTGTTGCGTCACAGTGTGTGTGAGTGTGTTTATGTGTGTGACATGGGAGCAAAAAAAGGGGAGAATCTGAGTTTTCTCCCGTAAAGAAGTTTCTTGTTAAAGCTGCTAAGGAACAAACAAGGAGCAAACGCTCCTAGAGATGGTCTGCCAGATGTGAAAGAGAGCGCACAACTGCGGAAAAACACATCACAGCTTCTCCTGGCAAAGTGGATATTTGAATGTCAAAAGACGTCATGATTTGATGTCACAGGAAGGATTTTATTTGCTATAGGATCAAGTGGAAGCAATGCTTGCCTGAGCAAAAAAAAAAACAATAACCACACCCAGAAATATGTTCCTTACACTGGGTTAATGAGGGGTAGAGAAAATAGAAAGGTAAAGTTAAAGAATGAAGTCCAGACAGGTGGATAAAAGACTGTAAATGTAGAGATTTTGATTAAATGACTAAATAACCAACTTAGGAGTCCATACAAATATAAAATTGGTATATGAAAACTAGCTGTTTGTGAAACCTGAGTGTGAAAACCACAAGGCCTGTTTCAAACTCCATGTTCTGTTTTAATTTGAAAACTTCATCCAGATTGCTCTCTTCCACTTTGCAGCTTTTGCTGTAAATATAACATAATCCTAAAAAAGAACAAACATACAGGTGCATCTCAATAAATTATAATACAATACATTACTTTTTTTTATTTCAGTAAGTGATTCAAAAGGTTTAACTCAGATGCTAAATGCATAGCACAGAGGAAATAATAATGTTTTTCAGAAAATCTCCAAGGATTTGAATACAACATGAGAACAGTAAAATAAATAAATAAATAATGCTAAAATGTTGTGGTTGTTGATAGCCACTGACTCACTCCTCTAGGCAGGTAATGCACAAGAAGTCATTGTTAAAGCCTGTGGCTGTATACAAGCAAATTAGTGGAAAGTTAAGTGGAGGGAAAAACTACAATATGAAACAACATGTAGGAAATATGGATTGCTACAGTATTGAGAGAATTGTAAAGTAAAACCCATTCAGGAGTTTGGGGGAGATTCACCAGGCATCAACAACAGTCTGAGTTGATCCTTAAAGAATCGCCACAGGAGATCCAGGTCTGATGTTTCTGGTGTTTTATTCCTGTTTTCATTAGTCTGAACATTTCTTAACCAAAAACTGCTTTACCTGGGCTGAAGAGACAATTTAAGTGCTCTTGTCTTCTAGTTTTCCATAGTTACCCAGAAAGATCAAAATTAACAAGTTATACTTGAACAATCGAAATAAGTTGATCTGCATGTTGAATCTGGAAAACAAAAGAGTTTCAATCTTGGAAACTGGATAACTGAGATAAAATCACTGTTGGATGACATTCAGATTGACACGAATCTGTAATAGTTGTTACTGAATACTGAAACCGTGTGATTGTTACCTAAGTGTTCAGTAATAAGTTTGGTTTTCTTTACAGTTACAGCTGCTTCTGTTCATGCCCGAATGCAGTCTGGATTTGAAGGACATGAATAATAAAAATCTGCCCGTGGTACGAGTTTTTCTTGCAAATATACAATGGATATTTGTACTGAGGGATAAAAAAAATTGGAGCTTTTAAATGGAAATTCTGATGAGAGAGGAAAGGAAAGAAGTAGGGTGAGGAAAGCTGAATTTGTAGAGCAAGAAAAAAGGAGCTGCAGGAAGAGACTGAGAGGAGAAGAAAGAAGAGACACAGGACCGCTTCTTCTACATTTGTCCTTTCTCTTGATCTTTGGAAGCTTCCCAGACCTGGAGACACCGGAGTACCTGGGGAAGCCTGGCCTCACTTACATTACATCACACACACACATGCACACACACACCCACGCACACACACAGAGCTAGAGTGTAATCTGTCCCATAGCTCTGCTGCCAACCCCCGTCTTTCCTTTCTTCCTCCTTTTCTTCTCATCTTTTTTTTTTCCAGCGTTCATGACGCACTCAGGCATAATGAAACTGTTAAGAAAAGTCCGGTCTGGGGCTGAGACCCAGAGCGAGTGGGTGCGGAGGGAGGGGGGTGTAAAGTGACACTATGCCAAAGCACTATTTACAATGCGCCTCTTTAACACACGGCCTATTTATAGCTGCCAAATCTTTTCTCAGCGTCCGCCACACACTGTTGCACCGTCACAAGCTCAGGCATCAAATGGCACCGGTGGACTGGCTCGACGCCACGCTGCCGGAGAGAACACGCCTTATCCTCCAGCATGTTCCTCCGTGAGGCCCGGCCTCGCTGCGCTCCAACCACATTCAGCCCTCCGCGCTCTGCCATTCAGGATCAGGATGTTCCCCTTTTCTCCATTCACTGAGTGCGCTCAGCTTTTTTCATTTCTGCTCTCTCATTGGTCCGTTCATTGGACGAAAGGAGAGAAGAGGGACTTAAGTTTCTGTCATAACTTGTCCCTGTATTTAAAAAAAGAAAAACAAAGAAAACGGGGCAGGAAGAGCAGGTGAGGTAAAGACAGGTGATTTACTCCTGAAACCCTGTGTGCTGTTACATGAGAGAGAGACTCTTCAGTGGAGAAGAAGCAAAGAAATATTAAACATTTGAGCAATGTTTTATTGGTTCTGTTTGTGATTTTATTTTTTTTATGTTATAAACTAAAATTTCAGGGTCTTGTGCTCATTTTGTTGTCAGACTCTTTTCTAAAATGTAATAGTGGAAATTTTACAGCGTGACTGTTTCCAATGAGGTCACAAAAACAAACCAGATGTGAGCAACAAAAAAATCGCATATGAAAGGACAACGTGTATTTTTCTTTGTATTATTATCAATATTATTTAAACATAATCAATAAACTAGAACACATATCTCAAACTCAAGGCTTGAGGGCCAAATCTGGTCCGCCATAGCTTTTTGTGTGGTCATCCAGACTCCAGACGGCCACATAAAATTGTTGTGTGTTTAAACATTTTATCAATCAAATCAGTGCAGTTTTGATCTATATACAGCTTTGGAAAAAAATAAGAGACAACTTAAAATGATCAGTTTCTCTAGTTCATATTCATTTAGAAACAACAGCACCAGTGTTTTAACTCGTGAAGAGTTGAGACATCAGCATTTTTTGAAATAGCCAGGAGGTTTTCAGTGGATTTCAGAACAGTGGAGTCTCTTGATGTTTTCCGGAGCTGTAGTGCCAAATTACATAAATGAGAAAAGATGGTCTTACCCTGTTTCTACAAAAATCTGCCATCATCTTCTTTGTTTTGTTCACATTAAAGTTGAGATGATTGTTCCCACGCGATGACACGAAGCGGTCTGCTGACTCTCTGTCTCTGATACACCCAGCAGCTGCAGACTCGCCTGAATGTTTCTGTAGAAGACAGGAGTTGGACTTGTGCTGCTCGTCTTAAGTGAAAAGGAAAGGTGAGAGTACTGTACCCTGTGGTGCTCTTGTGCTAATGACCACAGTCGTAGATCCAGGTCACTGTTGGATCTATGACACAGGTTGATGCCTCAAAGTGTGTCTTTTGGAGTTTTTGACAGAAAGTCAGGCTGAATTGTATTAAAACCTGACATCTAGACCTGGCAGAGTGAGAAAAACGAAAATGTACTTGAGAGTTAAAAGATTCAGAGTTTTTTTTTAAGCACACATGCAAATATGCTGCTGGCTGCCTTGTAGGTTTCTGAACCAGAGGATTGTCTGCCCTATTCTTGCTCTGACCCAAATTTAACTTACATAAGAACCAATAAACCCATCTACGCAAATATTCACATTTATTAGCTGAAAACACGCACTTAAGTGAAAAGGATTCCTTGAAATTTGTACACCAATGAAGACACCGCACTTTGCCCAGAGACATGCCTTCACATTGTGACCACCTCCAAAACCGTTTAGTTTATGTCAGCTTGGGGGCAAAGTTTAGTGTCTGCTGATCAAAACTTTGGCCATTACAAAATATATTATGTGCTTTGTGAGTGTTTTTTCAGAACTTTTTGTTCAAAAGATGTTTTCATGAACACCATTTTGTGGTTTCCCTGCCCTCGCCTGCAGCACATTTCTTCACCAAAACTCTGCCTCTATTGATTTATTTTGACCTATTTTCATGTCAGACCTAGATGATGCAAAATAGATCACTAGATTACTTTATTTGGGCGGATTCTCTGCACTTTTGAAGGAAAGTGAAAATTAATGGTAGACCTTAGGTTCAACTTGAAAATGGCTTCAAAGTTATTTGCCTCCTTGAGGGATTTTGGCCCAAACTACATGTATTTTCTACCCATGTATTTGACCATTGTGTATCGGTTTATCTTAGTTCATGCGTGGACAAAGTCGGGTACATTCAAAATAGCAAAAGTATGAAAGTTCATTATTAATTTGTAAATTTTTAGGAGAACATGCAATAGATATGATCAAATTTTTCAATGAGGATTTTGTTTAGCTGCAGAATATATTAAATTGTAGCATTTCAGTAACAATATCTGCAATGTCACTACCCCAAAGGATTGTTTTTATGCAATATATTCATAGCTAAACATGAGGACTTAAAGAGTGATGAGGATTGGTGTTATAAAAATAAATGTAGCTGAAATGAGAACATGAAAGGGAAAAGTAAGAAAAAACGGACAAACAATATAATCCCAATAATCACAATGACAGGTTGCACAGCCCTGGTCACCACTGCTTTCCTTCAGGATCTTGGCTTTTATAATCTAAATCAATAGCGTTGAACGTTGTGCTCGTCATGAAGATTGTGAACACACCTCACTTGAAAATATTCTGGTCTATGAAACATGTTTCTACTCCAACATTGCTTAGAAAAATGTAATAATCATTGCAACTTGTAAGGTATTAGGCATCAGCTAAGCAGGAATCTGCAAAATATAGCCAAGCAGGCCAAGAAATTATTTTGATAAAAAAGGGAAGGGGTATGCAGGGATCAGCTGTAAATCCCACTCAGAATCATCAAACCAGCTAATAAGCTTCTTCATCATAAGTGTGTCTAGTTTTCATGAGTCTAGATATTATCTATCAAAACATAGTCATTTGTGCAGAAAATGCTGACAGATGATAATCATTACCGACAAATTAAATTTCTATATGTGAATGACCAGGACTGAACATTCTGTATGAAATGTTATTTCATAGCTCTTTGGCGTTATGTTTTCTGTGCCGTCTGTTTCTGTCCCTGCGGAGCGTGACGACAAGGCGGGCTGACAGTCGAGGGGCCGTTAAACCATAATACAGGCGTGCGTTGCCTGTGCGGTTGATCCGCAAAGCTGCTGCTCTGAACCCTGAACTGGCGCTGCTTCCTGGGCTCAACGACGTTCGCCAGACGCAACCTGAGCGTTGGTGTCGTATGCGGCGACACTGGTGTAAGTTTGCTCGTGTGTTTACTCAACAGGGTGCTAACGTCAGTTGAGTAAATTAATGTTTATCCTCATATGTGTCAGGAGATAACCAAGCCAGCGTCCCTACACCACTTTGCTTTGCCACCATCTCTCAATGTCCACAAACACACAGATAGTTAAAGTGTCCTGAGGTCAGCCCTTGTTGCGCCCCTGCGAGTGAATGTATGTACTAGTTGCCCAGCATAACCACAGCTCAGGGTTTTGGTAGTTTTCCATGCGTGTGGCGCAGGCCAGAGGGGGCGTACAGTTGCTCACTTGCTTTGGCTTTCCATTGTAATATCTATGGTGGGCGGTGTGAGAGCGTCACCACTGCTTCCTGTGCGCAATGCTTTGCACGGTCAATCACACAGACTCAAGAAGATTTACTGACTGTGAACACCAAAAATAACAAAACAAGAGGAGAGCTTCATCACAATACATCCGCTAATAACATGCCGCCCTCTGGGTCGTCCCTTCTCTGTTCCTTGCCGAAGCCTTTTGGGAGGAGACTTGCGGCCTTTTTCTCAGCTCTCCCCCGGGACTCTGGTCCAGCTGCCCCAGCATTCCCAAACCTCAGCCTGACTTCACTGCCCAGGGCCTGCACACTGACATCATCATCATCCAGACGTCCACGCACAGGAAACTCAGATCAGCGCACACGCTCCAGCGCGGGGACGTCACCGCTCGAGACGACTCACACACCGACACGCTGATGCCACTCTGCAGAAGATAAAGTTCCCATGACTTCTGGGCTGCGCAACCACTATGGGTTTCACTTGGAATCCATAATGGAAAAAAAAAATGCATCTGTGAACATTTATCTGGATAACCGGCCGGCCGAGTCCTATCCTAGCAGTTTGCAAACTGCAAACTAATACCCAAGGGAATGCGGTGCTGTAGAAGCAGGAAAAACTACAGAGCTCAGTTTATCACCAGCAGAATGGACTTCATACTGGTTTTGAGAACAAATTCACATTAAATACCGTATGGGGCTGTGATTTAGCGTTTGATGGAAATGATTCTTTGTCTCAAGTAGTCTTTCATTCTCTTCATTAAACGCAAAGTGCTTCTCCGTCTCCGATGAACGAAGCATCATGTAACGCACACATAGCACATCAGGAAATGTGTTGAACTGAAAAGTTAATGTGCCGCATGGAAAAATGCTGTCCAGCACTTTTTTTTTCACTGTTCATTCTGTGCATCTTCGCTTCGACACCTGTGGAGTCTCTCACAGCTCTGTGACACCTGGTTTCAAAAAGTCCCTTCTAGATCACTGGAGACGTGTGAATGAACAGCTGGATAGCAACAGTTTCCGTGAAAGCTTTGGTTTCACTGGAAACTGGCCCTGTGTAAATGGGGCGCCTAATTAAAGCCACTGTTTTCGTAATAAGTAAATGGACTTCTACGGGGCGTAATTCAGTGTGATTATAAATCCAGCTGTTTCACTTAAGCCCTCAGAGGTTTGTCAGAGAACAAAAATGAAAACATGGAGAGATTCATTGTCTGAAAAGCCTGACTCAGCTACCAACCTATAGAGACATGACCATCCGCTTATCCAGAGTCGGGTCACGGGGTCAGCGGCCAGAGCCCAGACTTCCCTCTCCTCAGCCACTGGGGCTTCTTCTCCAGGCGTTCCCAGGCCAGATGAGAAATGTAGTCCCTCCTGTCTGTCCTGGGTTTTCCTCTGGTGTCCAGGAGACGTCCTGACCAGACGGCACATCAACTGGGTCCTCTTGAAGTGGCAAAGCAGCGGCTCTACCCTGACTCTCCCTAACTCAGTGCAGATGCTGCATCACCAATAGGTGAATTGTAATCAGAGTAGATCCACGGCTCAGGTGGAAGAGTGGCAAGAAGGAAGTCATTGTTAAAACTCACACTGTGCATCACCATGAACACACTTTCTTCTGGTGGCAGTATCATGCTGTGGGAATGCTTTCTGACAGCACCATCAAATAGGCTGGTTAGGGTTCATGAAAAGATTGATGGATCTAAATGCAGGAAGAAAACATGTTAGAGGATGAAATAAGAGTTTCAAAAAAAACTCTTGAAACTGGAAAGACCTTCCAATGAGGACAATGACCATAAACATACAGCCAGAGCTACAATAAAATGATCGAAGAACATTTATGTTTGAATGGCCTAGTCAAATTCAGGCGAAAATGTGTTATCTATGAAATGTTGAAAAAAAATTTTTTTGGCAACTCTTATCTTATTTGTTTGTGTGTTGCTGTTTGTGTAGAAATGTTGATGACAAGCAATGCAGCTTGGAAAAATTATGTTTAATGGAATTCAAAATGTAAATGGTAATTTCCATTGATCACTATATGATATATTGATAAAGTTATTCTAAGTGTATTTTTAATGTAACATTGTTTTTGAGTATTTTGTTTTTAAATTAATGCTGTTTCATTATCATCTGTTTTTTGTATCATGTATTTCCATATTATTTTCCGTAATGGCTCATGTTTGTCATATTGTGGCATGCTGAAATGTACTTTGCAAACTTTAAAATTCTTGTAAACACCAAAAAATTATAATTATGATAAAAACTATATGAGGATGAATTTCCTTTCCATCTTTTTTGAATGTTGTGACTGAACCTGATGTGATTTCTGACTGTGCTGTTGCAGGAAATATTGAATGAGTGAAAAACGAGGCCCAAAGTTCAGTCTTGCTTTGTCATCCTTCAAAGTGTGAGACTTACTCACCTCTGCAACCTTACATTATATCACCCAGATCCTCTCACTATTTACACATTTCCCTTCCACTGTTTTGCCTCTGACCTTAAAGCCCTGCAAGTCAAAGTGTTAGAGGCGCCTCGTTGTCTCTCACTGGCTGCCATCCCTCGAGGTGAGCACTCTCCCTTTTCATGTTCACAACCTTCACGAGTCAAACTCAACAGAGAACAGGTAGGAGGAAATAATCTGCAAAGGGAAAAAGGTTGGATTCAAGAGATGGAGAGGAAGAATCAAAATAGGGCTGGTAGGAAGAATGATATCAGGCCTGATTGAATCCCAGCATTGATCTCATGAATAATAGAGCTTCGGTCGCCATATGATTATATTAGACATGACATCCAATGACAAGCTATGATTTCAAGCTGTGCACAATCACGAGCGAATACGGAGATGCTCATATGTGTGCATCTCTGTAGATAACCCTGACTAACCCAATCTAAGATGTCGCACTGAGGGATGTCAAAGTTAAGCATGAACAGTGGAAATCACTGGACTTTAAAAAAAAAACGTCCAGATGATGAAGGGGGTTGGAGCAAAGTTTCTCAATTCAGCCACATTGTGGCTGATATCTGGACATCAGACTGTTGATAAACTATCTATTTCCATTTGTTCCTTTTCTTTGTTTTGTTGAAACTGGATCGTTGTGGTTTCACTTTCATGCAGTGGTGAATGCAGCAGATCCAGAATCAGTTCTGGATCCAGTAGCTTATCATACTGAACATATGAGAAAGCTCAATATTTCTTTCAAGTTTTGTCAGGTTTGCTTCACTGTGCGATTCCCCACTTACCTCGTAGAGACGTAGGGAGAGTCTCTACGATGAACTTTTAACTGGATTTCACTCAAAGAGCCTTTGATTTAGCTGATCCATTTTTATTTTTGTATGATGGTCAAGTATTTGTGTTAATTTTCTGTCCAGCTCAGAACAGTACATGTAAACTGGGGCTACGTTATTACTAGGTATGTCACTTGTTTCCTTCTTTAATATCTTTTTTCTATTCAAGGATCAACTCAACATTTGTGGCTTAAATTTTGAATCTATGAGTTTCCCAACTGATCAGATAGTTGTCAGCTAAGTTAATCGGGCAATGAGAGACACCATAAGCTGATTATTGATTAATAAATAGTAATACAGCCACATTCTGTTGATTACTGCTTGAGAATTTACTTGTTCATCCCGAAACATTTGCTCTTTCCTTTTGTGCGTACTATTGTGTTGGAAATGTTTTTTTAATTACCGTTTAAGTCAGTTTAACCACAATATGCATATTTACATCTAGATGACACTAAATCCTTTACATGAATTCTTTCAGTGTTTTATTGGAAGCTTTGTAAAAGTTGTTGCTTAGTTTCTGTAGCACAAAAGTTAAATCAAAGTTGTTTCTTTTTTGAATAAAAATTGCTTACACACAACAGATTCATCAATATGAAAGAGCTTCATGAAATAATAAGAGGTTGTCTGCTAAACAAAGAAAGCTCCAGTGTTTTATTGTGTTTTGCAGATTATCAATAATATATAAAGCAACGGTTAAAGTCCGATGCTGTGGCCAACTTACACACACACACATATGCTTCTTCTGCCATGTTTATTCGTGTTTACAGCCTGTCCCTTCTCATCAGCCATTCAGCGTGTCAAATCTATGTGAGAACAATGTGCAAGTCGGCTGTTTTTTTCCCCTAGTCGATTGTATCTTTGTGCTGCTTTCACCTGTTCTTCCTTTCATCCATGTATGCATGCAATCAGCTGATGAGAATTGGGACAAACAGGAGCCCAGAGCAGGTGAACTGGGGGAGCAGGAAAGAGGAAAAATGTCCACAACATGGACTCTTTTTCAAATTTTATCCAGACCATCTAGGACAGGATACTGTAGTTTTCATGCACTCAACATTGACACAAATGTCAAAATTGAAATTAGGATTTGTACTAAAAACAAAAACTTTTACAAGTTTAAATAATCTTGTTTTGTAATTTATGCTTGATCATCATTGTGTCTACAGGTTCAAAGACAAGCCCATGCTGAAAGAGTTTGGGTTGTATGGGCAGCTGCCCAGGGTGGCATTAGAAACGAGGGCCCATCTCTAGTCATCTAAAAAAAAACATATTTGTGAGCTGTGCCCTGAACACATTTTCTATTGTTTTTATGAATTTACAATCATTTCCCTCTGCTTACGGCTAAGAATGACAAAGTTGAGATTTGTGCTTTGTGCAGGACTGCATTGCATTTTTTATTTTTATGTCAAATCTGAGAGGATTTTCTATACTTTGATTGGTTAGGAAGTTGCAATTTGTATAGTTTATTTAAATTTGGTTGGTTTCTCAGCAGGAACCCAGTATTTTAGCACTGCAAAGGTTTTTAAACTACTTCTGTTTTTGTTGTATTTTTCAGTAGCATGTTCACGATGCTCTTGTGTTGTCTTGTTTTTCTTGTTTATTTAAATCTTTGCATTATATATATATATTATATATATATATATATATATATATATATATATATATATATATATATATATATAATATATATATATATATATATATATTTTTAACTGAGATATTTTTATGTTACGTATAATCTATAAATTACGTACGTACAAGCATAGACAGGTAAAAATATTGACATTTAATCGAATGGTACTTCACTGGTCCTCTTTCAGGTTTTGTTGGATTTTTTTCCAGCCCCTTTCTAAATTGTTAGTTCTCAGTCTTTTGTTGCTCTACACTTTTTGCTTTAGTCACTTTTAATGTCATCCCAATACGTTACACAATAAATAATTGGATCAGAAATATGTTGCAATAGCTATTATTGGCAATGCAGAAGAGATAAATCAGCTTCTTTTTTTGATATTTAGCAGCTAGTTGCATGTTTCTAATATTGATGTTTTTATTCTTCTTTCTAGAGCGTAAGGGATATCAAAACACATCCAGGCTTACAGCAGAGAATGCGGTAGAATCCAAAGCACCAGAGAAATCAGAAAAAAAAACTGGGTAAACAGACAAATAAATATATATATTTCCTGTGACAGAAGATCCCAACAAACCCACACCTCACCCTGAAGCTACCTGAAGATTATGGCTTGAGGAAGGGGCCATTATCCATTCATCCTGACATGCCTGGGCTCAAATGTCTGCAAGCCCTAAAGTGGTTATCCTGATTACTGCCGGAGCATTAAGAGGGAACTCCCTACTGGGAGACGCAGCAGGTAGGCAGCTGTGAGAGAACAATCAGATAATTATGACAGCTTTAATGTGTGTAACACAGGATTTATTCATACAGGTCAAAAGAGCATGGAGGAATAACAAATTACACAATACAAAGCATGGCGTTAGTAGTTTATGTAATCTACTGTGTTGTTCAGGGCAGCTGCAGCCTGCCGGCTTCCAGTGACACAATAAATGGAAGTTCTGAGGCTTGCTGACATAGTTTGTGGGAAACTTATGAATAAAATTACAGTTTCTTAAGTGGTGTGAATTAACGGCCTATGGGCCCATTAAAATGGCAGGAACACTTGTAGGACGCAAACAGTTACGAAATCATGAGATTCATCCACAAATAAAAATATTGGTCATGGTCAGGATCAATCTGCTGGGGGTGAAAAACAGATTCAGTCGATGGACCTACAACTGAAGAGTTTAGGTTTCATAATTCACCATACAGACGCACACCGTACACAGGCAGTAACATGCTTTGACAAACGTGACTGAGTGAAAGAAATTACTTTTTAAAGAGTGTGTTGGAAATTATTTAGCTGTAATATGCAAATCAAAAATCTGGCAGCAGCAGCTGCTGAGGAGGAAGAGGTCATCAGGCAGATCATGAGGCTTTTAGGCTCAGCTAAAATGTATTGGTTCAGCAGTTAGACATAGACAATGATGTCTGAGGACTGAATTGGTCATTAATGTACACAGATTTATTGCTTTTAAAAAGTTGCAGTCTATTTTTTTTCCAGTAACATCTTACACGTTGTTTGTAAATCGCCTGCAGAACCAAAGAGCGCCTCTAGGCGGAAGAGCTTTTTTAGGTCAATAACCCAAAGATTCCAACTTCTGCAAATGAATATTCATACAGAGGCTTGGTAAATGCAAGATTTTTCAGAGGTAATGAAATTTGATTTTGATTAATTACTTTACAAAACTTAAAAAAATGTTAAAATGAAATATGATGTGTCTTATTAAGTTATATAAGTATTCAGAGGATTAATAGTTTATTGAACTCTTTGATTCAATTTCTGGATTCAGTCTTTGTCTGAAGAAATGTCTTAGCTTTTTCACGCAGCCCAATGAAATTTTTCCAACCAATCAGATTGTGAAGACAACTTAATACAGCTCTTTAAATGAGCCCACAGTTTTCTGATGAATCCTTTGGACTTTGGCTTCCAAGATTTACATTTTTCTCTCATAGAATCACACTGTTGTTAATAATTTAGCTGTATATTTGGATGCCTCTCTTCATTTTCACATTTTTCTTGTACAACTGAAGGTTTTTGGACGTTTGTAGATCTGTCCGTATCTTCATCGACTTCATGCAGCCACTCTCATCTTTGTTCAGAAAATTTTCCTGCAAGCACAACCACTGAAAAAACACCGCCTGCAGCCGACAAACCTGCTTGTGTGAATCAGAGACAGATGCAGTATAAATACCGTGCATCTTTAGTATGCACACAAGCTTCGCACTTGGAAGTATGCCATGTATAGATGGGCCTGTTACAAATCCTGGCTCAGATACATTGTGTTTTACTGCAGTAGCAATAAAGATAAACATAGTTTTTAGTTTTCTACCCTGAGGGGAATTGACAAAGTTTGAATAAAACAGGACTTTTATTATTATTTTTATATCAGATTTCTGCCCAGGTCCCTCTTGAAAATGAGATCTGGATCTCAATGGGGTTTACCTGCTTAAATAAAGGAAATATATATATATATATATATATATATATAATATATATATATATATATATATATATATATATATATATATATATATATTATTACACAAGAGCCAGGTGATCCCTGGGTACACCGTCTCTCTTACTCCCCCCACCCTCTCGCCTCACCTCTTTTCTCATTCTCTGGCCTGCAGCGCTGCACAAGGAGTGGAAAATCGACTAAAAATACCCCACTCATAAACAACTCACAGACACACTCACACCCAGGCCAGGGATCTTTAATATTAGAAAGCACAAGGCTGACACCGGAGATGCTCCACTCGGTGTGTTTGTCCTCTCCTTAAATTAGTCCGGTGACCACGCTGTCCCCAGTGGTCCGACATGATGGGTGAGAGGGGCCGGGTCTGTAAGGAGGTCCGGACACATGCTCATTACATCACGGCCCAGCTGGCGTAGCCTGCGTTCCTGCGGCGGTCACAAAGGGCATCACCAGGACTGACGCAGCCTGATAGGAGAGAATGTGTGTGAAACGGCAGCAGGGATCAGTTTGTATTGAGACTGGGGATTCACCTCATTGTAACTCCCCCCCCAAAAAAATCTGTTTACACAAAACAGCTTAAAGGAACTCAGTTTAATATGCTACAGAACGACTTTGCAAATAACTTATAATATAATTAAACTGTTGGTTTCTGTCTAATGCTGTCTTCTTTTCACAAAGACATGCATTTCCTCCTCCGCTCCTTTAAAGTTTTCTCCAGCTCTCATCTGCGTGTTCCCCTGAGCCTCCACATTGTTCCATCCTGTTAAAGTCCTTTCATGCATCACAACATACCTGTTAATTTTCTTCTGGTTTTCTCCCACCATCGACCGTCTCTGCTTGTTTCCATCTTCCTGCCGTTATTCGTAACTCTCTCCAAACGACTCAGGTGCCGTGTCTCTCTTTGTCTCTTTTCTACCTCTTTTCCTTTTGAAGTGTCTGTGTAATTGACTCCTTTTTCCTTTGTGCTTTTATCTTTGGCAGTTGAGGCTGTATCATAAAGTAATCTCAACTTCCCTTTTCAATTTTTCTTGTCTTGCTATTTTTAGACAATCTATTTCCTCACTTTTACATTATTTCTGTGCATCTTCCCCTGCCCTTTTTTCGCATTTTGTCACACTACAACCACAAAACTTCAATGCACTATATTGAGATTTTATGTCATAGACCCACATAATGTTGAGAAGAGAGAAAATGTTACTTTTTTGGAGGGATGGCTTCATAACTCTGACACTTCTAAATAAAATCCAGTGGAACCGGTTCCTCATATGGACCTAATCAGTAAATAGAGTTTGAGCAAAAAGCATCTTCTTCTGGATGCAGAGACTTGCAAAAAATAAACTCAAGGAGATGAATACGAGAGAATGACACATTTATCAGAGTTTTGTTTGTAAGACTGTATCATTTTTGAAAACCATTTGCTGTCTACTTCACAGTTCAGCACTAAGTTGTATTGCTCTTTCATATAGAATCCATGTAAATGTATTTCAGCCTGTAGCAGGACAAAATGTGAAAAAGGTCAAAGAAGATGAACAGCGAATTGTAAACGTGCACATCTGAACATAAACACTTAATAAATGCACCATAATGTCTCATATGGCAAGAAAATCAACTATTTTCCCTCAAAGAAATCAAAAGGCGCTTTTAAATGTTTATAAATATACGTATAGGTGGGTTGCCCCCTCTGGGTTTTGAGTCAATCTTGACTTCTGCAGTACCGCGTCTGCTGCTCTGGTCGAGAACGAGTACAACGAGCCAAGTACAAAGCTCTCGATTTACCAGTCCGTCATCCAGGGGAAGCTCAAATTAAGAGCCACTGCTTTTCCGCATCAAGAAGAGTCGGTTGAGGTGGTTCTGGTCAGGATGCCCCCAGGGGAAATCACTTTGGAGGTTTTCCCTCTGGGATCAGAGTCCAGGAAGACCCAGAATCCACAGGCCCGTGAGTCCCAGGGTACACCTTGGGCTTCCCCAGAGTGAGCTGGAGGATGGACCTGTTGCCCTCACAGCCAGATTTCATATGCAGGTGGGAGATATCGGAAGGATGGATGGATATTTCCATGTATTCTCTTCATTTTCTTTAAAACCATGTGGCACCTTTATTTTGCAGCGAGTCAGGGTACGTTGCTGCACCTGCAGACTTTTAGGTTTATACACAACATAACTGAAATCCTCCTTATGAATGTCTAATGTTTCTTAAAATGCATGTGTGTGAAGCTGTGGAAAACGATCGATTACAATCACTGACAACAGCTGGAAATAGCTTTTTAAAATTGGTGCTAGAAATGTCTGTACCCTGAAATGAAACAAGGACTGTTGGGTTGCGGTTTAGCTATTTTACCCTTGGGAAAACTAAATAAACTTTAATATTGTTCAATTGAAAATTAACTTCAGTTTCTTCCATTCTGGGTACACCGAGTGGACGGGGAGCACATTTAACTTTGGTGGCGAGTCTGGGAGAGGAGTTTCTGAATGGAGCAGACTCACGTTGACGCCGACTATTTCTGTCCGACGGAGCAGAGAATCCTCATCCGGAACGGTCTGGAAGCGTCCGGCACACGCTGTACACACATTCACAAATTCTCACTTGGCTGTGACCCACATACAGTTCATATGACAGCAGCCATGTGGCCCGGATCGCAGAATATGGAGTCAGATTACTTTACAGTGAGCAAGTTCTCGCCTCTCAGCAGATCAGACTAAGCTGCTGATGGCTGAGAGGTGACACCCGCAGGATAACAGTTTACTGCCAGGCTGCAGGTCTTGTGATCGCAGCAGCTGGACATATAAGATACATGGTTCTTAGAACCATTGTAAGAATGGTTCTAATTAATAATAGTCTGTTTGTGTGTTGTTGGTGGAAGCTGTAGCTTGGAGACAGCAAGACAGAAAAGGAAAATAAACATAATTTCATTTCTTACTTTTCTCACATCAAATCAGACCTGAGTGAAGTCAGCCCACCCCACGATCTTCAAAGTCAGACAAAAATGGTGTCAGACGTTTGTGCTGGTTTGTGAAGCAAACATTTTCATTTGTCCGCTGTCATTTTAAAGATATTAAGAAATGGTTTCAGAGGTCATGGAAGGTCAACCAGCCACTCCCACCTTCTTCAAATCAGACAACATTGGTGTCAATCATCTCGACTACGTTTGTGCTGGTTTGTGTAGCAATTTGTTTTTGTGCTCAGCACAAACATATCACCTATGTTTGACACCATTTTTGTCTGAGTTGACGAAGGCGGGGTGGGACAACTTCACTCAGATTCAACTTGGTGCTTTGTGATGGACCAAAGAAAGATGTCCCCTCAACACCATGCTGCCTTCCTCATAGGTCAGATTTGTCAAGGTGCTGTTAGGCTTTGACATTTTCCCCTTTTCATTCAAATGTAGCCCTCGCCTTTACCATTTTAAGATTTTTCTTTTTTTCTTTTTAACTAGAATTGATCAAAGTAGCTGAAAAACGATGTACAAACTTTCTGCACTTTCATCTTCGGACAGGTCTCTGTGCAGGTTTCTGCTTTTGGGCATCAAACACTGATCAATTTCAGCCGAATGTCCCTCCATTCCATGCTTTACCAACCAGGTGATCTGTTTAAAAATATATATATCACCGTTTGCACACATGCTAGACATAACTGCATGCAACAGTGGAGATCTGCTCAGCCTTTAAAGGAAACGTTCAAATCTCAAAACGTCTGCGTCCATTGTTCTTCCTCAGGACTGAGATCAGGCAGTTTTTTAATGAGAGACAGAGAAACATTGATTCTCAAGAAACTACTAATAGTTTCACGTTTTACCCTCCGGTGACAGCCTGAGATAGTAGAGAGCCCAAAAACTGTACTCAGGTAGGAGTAGCACCATTTCAACATATTTTTGCTCAAGTAAAAGTGAAAAATAGTAGTATAAGAAATTACTCAAGTAAGAGTAAAAAAAAGTATTTGGTAAAAAAGTTGTTGAAATATTGAGAAACTGATCAAAACATTGATCATTTAATATAGAAAAAAATCTATAATCAAATGCAAATATAAAGTTATGTGGAAATGTTGGTGTTGTAAAGACCAGAATTAAAATAATTCATATAAATGACATAATTACAAAATAAATTCAGATTAAAACTTTTTTTTCAAAATTAATTTCTTCAAATATAAAACTTATGAAACCTTAACAAAAACTGCATGTGTGTGTGTGTTTTTGTGTGAAAGCAAGCTTGTTCTTCATTCAATGAAGTTACTCACTGCAGGAAGAGTTTTCGGATATTATACCTCAGTAAGAGCAGTGATACTTTATAATTAAAATACTCAAGTTAAAGTAAAAAGTACAGCGTAATACTCAAAAAGTAATTTCCCCCACAAAAATTTACTCAAGCAAATGTAACTAGTTACCACCCAACTCTGGTACCAGGTATGATTGGTATGAACGCGTTTCTACGTCAGGAACAATCCTTTGTAAAAGCATGTGGTTTCCTCACAGGATATGGTTTTCTGGTGAAGAGACTCGGAGCGGCAGTGCTTTAAAGAACTGCATCCTCTCTTTTATCTTTTCCTCCTCCTGTCTCTCACTCCTCTCCTTTTTGTTTTCCACAAGCGAAACGTCATCTCAACATGTACGCATTCAGGAGGATTTATATAGACGAATGTGATTGTCAGTGCGTGACTGGTATTCATTGATCTCTTTAGTCTTTGATGAAGTGGAAAATAGTATTTTTATACACAGAAATAAGAGAGCGGGTGATTCTTAGGATCTCTACAAAATAAGCTGAGGGAAAGCTTAAGTTTGTTCTTGTTTGCTATGTTATTTTACTTGACTGATTAAAAATTAAAACAATCTCAATAAAAGAGACTTTGCCAACTATGATTTATTAAAAAAAAGACAGTCATTGTCTTTGCTTGCCAACATATGCATTACATTTTATAGAATCGTTCCTTATTTTTTCTTTAAAGAAAACTGGAGAAATTTCCCCACAAGTGCCTTCCATCATTCCTTTCTACACCCACCCATCCATTTGTCCAACCTGTCTACAAAGGCCTGTCATAGAAAATTGAGATCCAACACAATCTACTGTAGGTGAGGCAAAACATTATAAAAAACATTATAACCACAGTTTATAGAACTGCAGCTCAAACCCTAAGTAAAGATTGACATTTCTTCATTTTTTTCTTCATTTTGTGACTGTTCTTCTGTCAATATCTTAACAGAAGAACAGCTCATAGAAAAGTGCTCGACCCTTCATGTAAACACGGCAAGAAAATGCCCTCCACTCAAACCGGCCAAGAATCACCCAAAGAGGCCCATGGTCGCCCAGGAGGAGCTGCAGAGATCCACAGCTCAGGTGGGAGAATCTGCTGATTAAAATCATACATTTCCTCCTGCATAACACCTTGAACACACCTTGAACGCATTGTGGAACATGGTAGTGGCAGCATTATGCAGCTTCGGCTCTGTCTGTCTTCAGTGGGGCTGAAAACGAGCACATGCTTCACTTTTCATATTTTTACAGCAAAAAAAAGTAAAATCCATGCTTCCTTTTCCTTTCTCTTCCCACATTTACAACTTTTTGTTGGTTTAACACACAAAATTTGAACAAAATGTAAGTTTATAGTTGTAACTAACAATAAGAAGCATGACACAGAATAAGGAAAGCTTTCCTCACTAATCGACCGCTGAAGGAAACATCAAGTTGACGGGTGTAGATGCTGCCAGGAGGAGTTAGAAACTACAGGTTGCAGCGACAGGGGCGGCCGCGGTTCTCCACACTCTGCCTGCGCTTGTTTGACTCCTGATCTCAGAGGGGGGGCAGCTCTGCGGCGTCTGCTTCATATTTAATTGTTTCCGTTGAATTATTCTGGCCCACTGCCGTGTTGTGCCACCGTGAATTGGGCCACGGAGTCAGCCGGCGCATCTCAGTGTGTGTGTGTGTGTGTGTGTGTGTGTGTGTGTGTGTGTGTGTGTGTGCGTGTGCGTGTGTGTGTGTGTGCGTGTGTGTGTGTGTGTTTTCTGTGCGGACGACAGGGAGAGGGAAGCCACGAACGATGGGAGCCTCGCGGAAAGCAGGGCCTTAGCAACAGGATGAATTAGTGAACAGGCATGAAATGCTACGTTTAACACAAAGCTCAGGAGCCACGGCAGCTGGAGGTTTCATATTCAACACGGAGAGCCTGGCGATGCGGGCCGGACCGAAAACACCCCAACAGCTGCAAAATATGAAGCTACCAAGAGTAACTTATCCAAGGTTTACACTGATAAATAAAATGGCGTTTTTGATCGTGTCACTTCAGAAGTAATTTATAGAGGACACTTAAAGTTCAGCAGGGCTGTAGAAACAGTTTATGCTGCGCGATGTTCGATAATAATCATTTTTAAGAGTCACACACATAGTGTAAAAGTGGAAATGCCTTTCCTGAGCGATGGCAGTTTCATGCTGACTCAGGACGGGCTGGTAAAATGGTCTGCAGCGCCCCCCTCAGGACAGGCACAGGCAACGTGCAGAGGAACCAACCTGAATATTGCAACACTTCCGCCAAATAAAGTGCTGCTTAAATGTAAACTAAAGCACAATAATGTCAGCGTGGGGGACATCTGATGAAATTTACATATCAGGCCATTTTTAGATTAATAAAAGAAAGAGAAATATACAGACAAGTTGTGGTGCAGCCTGTTGTTACACACCATGTCCATCCCAGCACACAAAGCTCAAATCACCTCAAACTGGTTTCTTGAACATGAAAACATGAATTCACTGAGCTTCGGTGGACCCCATAGTCACCAGATCTTATTCCAACAAAATACCTTTAACAGGTGGTGAAAAGGGAGATTCATATGGATGTTCAGACGACAAATCTGCATCACCTGCATGATGTGATCAATAAATACGGACACAGATCTCTGGGAATTGTTTCTAAATCCTTGCTGAATCAGTGCTATGATGAATTGAGGCAGTTCTGAAGGTAAACAGAGCTCCAACTCGTTACTATCAAGTTGTACCTAATAACTTGGTACAACTTACTTAATAGTTGTGTCTAAATCAGAAGAATGCATGGCCAGAAGGGGAATTTTATGATAATTTAAGCAAAAACCAAAAAACTTTAATTCATTTGAAATAGAAAGATTTGCCAGAGACAGAAAATAAAACCAAAAATCTATCCCAATCAGGCTTTACATTGTGATTCAGACAGAAAGGAAATTACTTTTAAAACTTAGACAAAAAAAACAAAAAAAAAATATTTAGTCGCTCTTTAAAAGAGGAAACACATCCATATATGGATAATGTCAAGAAGCTTGTCACACCCAATGGGACTGAGCAAAAAACAACTTTCTTGACCAATAGAAATCTTGTTTAAGGCAAAAAACAACCTAAAGTTGAGAGAAGACAGCTCAGTTTGTGGCGCACCCAGCAGAGACAGCCCAGAGACCAAGGAGTCGTTTGTGAGCATAAAAAAACAAAACTCCATAGAAATACCTGCTTAGGTTTGCAAATTTTGTGAATAAATAAATCCAAATGTTGCTTCTGCTTTTTCATCTGGATGAACTTCAGCAGCAATGGTTTCTTTTTCTGAGTGTCTGAGCCAAATGAGGAAAACATAAGAAAACATTCTTTGTATTTTATCTTCTCTTCTGTCTAAAACATTTGAAGCTTTAATTTAAAGTGAGATTTTAGGATAGCAGATATACCATACAACTAAATGCAGACAGAATAACAGTGCGAGTGGTGTGACTGTGTCCAAGATGGGACTTTGACAGGTAAATTACTGTATTACTGTTAACCTTACATGTCAAACATGGGCAGAATACAAGGAGAAAAATAAGACTTGCACAGTAACCTGGTGGGTAATACCTGTCCGTACCAGAGTACAAATAGTGAGCTGAATCAAAGCATAAATTATTTTTAACCAGGATTTCTGTCTTTGGAAGTACTTAATGTAACAATGGTCATTTGAAATGCAGACAGACTGGACTTGCTACAGAGCTTTTGAAATACTCCATCAGATGCCTGTTTGTTAGGTCTCCAAGCTGCTACACTCAGACATTTTTCCTGACTCTTTTCTCCTCATGAAACACTAGAGTGGCTCTCCAAAGCTGATTTCACTCTTCTGCAATTTTCAGATTTATTCTTTGCTGCCATGTGTTTATTATTTTCTTTCATGCCTGAATAAGTCTTTAATGTATGAATCTAAGAATAAACATGATCATCATAAGATACAAAATTGAAAAGCTTTGCTAAATACTCCTTAAATCCTGGATAAAATGTCCATAAAAACATGCAGTTTTATTCGAAGTATAGTTCTAAAGAAACTCCGAGTCATCTGTTAGAAATATATGAAAATACATTTTGACAAAATGTTTAATATTCTGGAAATTTAAAACAAACAACTCAAACCTTTTTTTTAATTATTTTTATTGTACAACTTTACAATCAATTTTTGTACAAATGCTGTTAACAAAAAAAATGAAGCTCAGGCTATGAGGAAAAATGTTTACAGGGGGCCTGAAAACACAAATGTCCTCCATGCAGCAGGAGCAGGAAAACGTGCTGCTCCCGACTTCTGAAGTCTTGAGGTGCGTCCTCAACGCTTCATCCCTCTAACCTCAGGAGTAAAAGCTGCATTCTGGTTACCATAGTCTGATCCAGATTCAGATGGTGAACTAATATGGCCACATAAGTCCAATTTTGAGAGTTGTAGTGATGGCGAAGGAGGAAACGTGTTTTGTTCGTTGTTTGGTCCAGGTCCAAAGAGTTAAGAAGCTGAGATGTCAGATGTCTTCAGGTGGAGCTTAGGAGCGGGTGTACTTCCCCAGATGTGGAGCATGAAGACTGAAGCAATAAACAAGAGGCTCATCACCAGCACAGGACTGTGCATGAAACAATGAGACACTGATTAAAACCCAGATTAACACACAAATCCCATCACTTGGCAGTTGCTCCAACCAGGGGTGAGCGTCTGATTTTATTGATGAGTTTTGGAAACAAGGAGGGGCTCTCATCTCTGAAGGAGGCTCTGAGAGCGAGGAGGGGTGGGGCGGAGGAGCGCATTGCTAAGTAGCAGCATTGCCATGCCAACCTTCGCCTGCGCCGCCCCTCCTTCCCTCTCCCCCCGTCAGAAGGCTGTAATTGAGTTGACCTTTCAGAGTGGATCCTTTAATGAAGCTTTGAGGCTGGCGTCTAATGCAGGAACAAACACGCACTCGATATACACCACTGTATGGCCGGCCTGCCCTCCTTCGACTGCTGGAGAGACGCACTCAATAACGACCACGGCACCATTGATCAGCCGCGACTGTTTATGGCCAGGAGACAGGATGCCTTCGCTAATATCAGAGCCGAGGACTCAGCAGAACATAAGTTGGAGGATCAGAGTTGTCCCAGCATGCACTGCGCCACCAAATAACTGTGTGCACGTGAAGAATGTCCCAAACTCGGAGGCATCAATTGTTTTCGCAGAGAGTCACGTCTGCCCAATTTCCTGTTATTTAATGTCCCAAGAGTCGGAAATACTGAAGATTAGCACCTCTAAGTGAAGCATGTCAAAATGTCAGACTCAATATGTGAGTTAATAGGGTGTTTTTATATTATTATTATTTTTTTTAGAAGTGGTACTCACACTTTAAGGCCTGGTGAGTCTTCAGTGTAGAAGCGCCACATGCCGCCGGTGCCAGCAGATCCTGTAGTCCTGGCTCCGCTGCGTGCGCCGCTGCTGGTAGCTTTTCTAAAAGGAGACATAAATGAAACACAACTTCAATCCACCTACTATAGAAACATGTTACAAAACACATTTCCTAACCAGCAAGAAAACTAGTTAAAAAACAGGAGACGGTCAAATCTGTAAGCGATAGTTGTACAAGCTACAGTCCTGCTATCATTGGCATTTAAAAACCATTAACAGTAAATAAAAAATATATATATTCAGAATTTAATCTTAATATAACTAGGAAGCAGACTGATTCATGGCTGCTTTGCTTGTGGACAGATTAAACAGAGGTTAATGAGGTAATGAAGAGGATTGGTGGTAATGGGTAATAATGAGAGAGAAGCTGCAGCGAGCCTTTTGATTACACTTTGATTAAGTCTACAGGACAACATCCATCTACTTTAATCGATGGGGGTGGGGGGAAGGCACACAAGAACTAACCACCTGAAACCTGATGCATTTAATAATAATAATAATAAAAAAAACTGTTGGCTGGAAAGTAAGCTGTAGGAGCAGGGCTTTTACTTTCACTTTTTCATAAAGAATTAAAATAATAATATGCATTGAAGAAGGAAAAAAATAAAAGTCAATATTTTGATGGAAATGAAGGTCCAACAAACTGTTACAGTGGCAACTTTCAATTTCAGAGTAAGAAGACACAACCATCAAAGACGTCCTCCACTTTCACTTTTGGATTGTGAGAAGCGACTCAAATTTGACTTCAAGTATTTGTCCATTTTTCACAATGAAACATTATAACATTTAACTGATTTAAAAACAGCAGGATAATCCAAATAATATTTTTTCCAGATTTTCAAATAAAGCTCCCATGTCTTACTCCAGATTTACCCTGTTATTGAAATCTTTATTTGGATACTAATTTGCAGATTAGAAAGAAGGTACAAACAAGTTATACCTTCTTTATATGTTAAAACTTCAACTTGAGACTTTTGACTAGGGCTCCACAAGATCTCAATCATCATCATCTTAATTAGCAACATCATTAAAGAAAACCAAACAGGATAGGGTTTATTAGAAGAAATTGTTTTGCAAAATTATATAATCATTACATTTAAAAAAACTAATTTGAATGCATTTAAATGTAACTATTTGAATGTACACCATTGGATTTGAGTTGAACAGATATGACTGCATTGGAATGAATTGAATTGATATAAACTTAATTTAATGCTTATATAATTACACAAATTGAATCTTGTAAAGAACGTCGAGATGATTTGGTGTGAACTGGCAGGATTAAGCGTTAGTGTGAACACTATTAATATCACCAAAGACTGATTGGAATTCACTATTTACTAGAAATCACATTAAAAGTAACATGAATTTATTCAGCCAGTTGGAGAAGGAACAGCACCAGACACAGATGATTAAGTCCAATATACTAAAAGTGTTGTAGCATCATAATGGAACATAAGATGAGTGAGAAAAACATTGACATATGGCGAGATATTAGAGATGCACAAAAAAAAATATATATATATATATAAATTTCAGCCGATAAACATTGCTGTTATAGTTGATAGCCAATAACCATCTATTTCCCTTCCTCTCCACAGAGTGAAGAAATAACGAAACAGCTGACACCGATTCTCTACTTCAGTTAAACACTCCACAATACTTCACTGCATCACCATCTCTGTCAAACACGACTACATGGTGAACCAAACTCCCCACAAGCGGCAACAAGATGCAAACAAACATCAGTTGTTACCACAGAGCCTCTACCTGCCCCCAGTTCTTACTTATGGATGTCAATGCAGATTTATCATGAATACCTACAACATATTGCCAAAATGTTCAATAATACACATCAGTGTAATATAAAGTGCATCATCCAACTATGATTTTGACTCACTTAGCAACTCTGTAAATATTACTGTAAACCTAAAACTAGTGATAGTAACGCAGCACCAGTTTTGGCCCAAAGTAAAGTGGGAATCAGATGTTCTACTGCAGCCTATGTCGAAACCACTCAATAAGTTCCCAACCCAGCATCGGCTAGTTACTCGTATCAAGTACGACCCATAATTGAGGGTTACTGGAAAAAGTGCCTAAGGGAGCAGCGTTTTCTCCAGGTGTTTGGTGCATTTAAGGGCTTTTCATTCCCTCACAAGATAAAAAAATAAAATAATTCAGCAGCTTAAAAAAAAATTCAGTTTGTAAAAATAAAACCAAACAGTTATTGAGTAGAGACTAAAGAAGCACCAACACTGTAAAGCTACAGTCGCCAATCTATGGCTGATGTGTCTCAAAGCAGCCAACTACAGGCTGACTTCCTGAGCAGATAGCCCAGCTAATAAACCCACTAAAATGAGCTTGCTCTACTTTTCTTGCTCCATTAAGCCCAAAACCATCACAAGATAGGATCATGTTATCTATTTAGTTGGTGCTAATTTGCTATCACAAACAGGTAATTTTACAATATTGTGCAGCCATAGTTTGGATGAACATACTTTATTAAACAGCAAAACAATTATTTGTTTTGACGTAGATTACAGAGGATTGTAGCAAGACCCGAAGTTATTTTGTTATTAACAAAATAACTTCAAGATTATAAATTCAAGATTCACGCTAACAAATGAGCCCTTTTTACCCATGTAGTCCAAAGAAAAACCACGTTTTCTTTTAAATCCCAGAGTTAAACAATAATGTAGACATGGATTATTATACCTTACACTAGCCTTTGCTGAAGCATGTCCCCATACAGAGAAGAGAAAGGAAAGTTTCTTGCATAAAAATTCATATTTTAGACATAACTGTAAAGTTTAGACTACATACCTTTGCCTGACAGTAGAGCCTGCAGCCCGGGGAGCCACTGTTTTACTGGGGGATCGGCTAGACGCCCCAACGTTAGTTGCACTTGCGGCTGGTCCAGGCTGCAACCAAAGATAAATAGGATTAAGGTGAAATAAATTTGCTTTCCAGCCATTTCTTTGGTCAATTACTGTTTCAGAATCTCAAAGCCATACCTTTTAAACAATATTAGAGGGTTTAAAACGTGTATGATGATTTTTAAAAATTATATTCTAACACAAGATTGAATAAAAGTAAAAAATGTGCAATATTACAGACCAATCACGTGCCAACAAACAACATTAACCAGAGTAATGATCACAAAAATATGAATTTGGTCCCAAATATAATGTTACAGAAGAGGTATACATGTGTACTGAATGAGTAAATATTGGTTTATTTATACTTCCATAATGTTGAAGACTAAAGGCTGGATTACAAATTAAGTCATTGTGGAAATCCAGTATTTGTGAGAAAGTATAGTTTTGGGAATATAGCATAAACTGTCTAATCCCCATATTAAATGAAAGAAAAACTAAATCTATCCACCTGTACACATGCCTAGTGAGGCAAACCAGACATATTCAATTATAATAAATAATAATAAAATTTAAAATACATGCCTTCACTAGAACAGGTTAGTTTTAAGCAAAAGCCGTAGCACTGCGATTACAATTTAACCCTCAACAGCAATTGTAGTCTTGTGATTGGTTATATATATAATTAATGTTAATACATAAGTATTATATAAGGAAATCGTATAAAAATTGTCTGAATCTCTAAAGAACGGCCACGTCCACAGCTAACCTGCTAACTACAAAACGACCACTGGCACTAAATGAATGTAACTAGGCTAGCTAGTTAAAATACACATTTTTAGATGGAATCAAAAAAATTACCATTTTGTTTTATATTTCTTGATGCAGGTCTAAAGCGGGAGCCTCCTTTGAATCTGATATCCACGTCAGAAAAAACGCAGATTGTGAGCAAATTGGTCAAAACTTCTGAAGAGATTTCACAAAGCTGACGTACGTCTAAAAAGGGACACGAAAGCTAAATTCAGGACCAGTAAGGGCGACCGAGTAGAAGCCTGACTGACTGAATTGATCCAACACAAAAAGAAAAGAAAAAAAAATAACTTACACAGCTTTATGTTTTTTATTTTTAATGAAAAAAAAATAACTAAAACTTGTTCTTAATTTAGAGCAATATGTACATAATAAACTACCAATTGTTGAAAGGCAATTAACTGTATCTCCTTGATTATGAGAGAGACGTGTCTCACAAGGGTCCACCGTAGGAAACTGTCGCCATTGCGGTTCGAATGGGGAAATGAAATGAGTTTAAAGCAACAGTGAATCGGAACCAAAATGGCGGCCCACTGTCAGTTCTTCATCATAGAGGTGGCTGATCAGGCGAGCTTAATCGATGGTTTCTAAAACTGAGCAAGGTAGTGGAGAAATTGAAAGGTAAACATTTACGTATTTCACGTTTTGTTGAAAGTTGCTTGGACTTTTGATTACAACAGCTCTCGTCAGGTTTTGTGAATTTAGCAAAACGGTTTCGAGCCACTGTCAATAATAGCAGATATGTAAAAACGCCAAACTTTGGCTGAAGCAACCCTTTCATCCGTCAGTGTGCATTTTTACTTTAACCTGTAATTAAATACAAGCTAACTGCACACCTTTATATGACGTGTTTAAATGAGTGAGGTCTGCTTCTTGTTTTAAGTTAGAATCTTATTTTAAATGGCTCGTTTGTATATTTCAGTTCTGATTACACAAAGATTGACTTGCTCTTATTTCTTTTTATGTAGTGGGATTTTGTGTATTTGGCAGAAAACACAAACAACTTTAACTTTGTAAAAACAGTGTTTTAACAAAATGCATACTCTAAATTCACTATGTAATTATTCTGTGCAGAATGGCTCGGGTGGTGTTTCTCCATCCGGATCTTGGTATTGGAGGTGCAGAGCGACTGGTGGTTGATGCTGCTGTTGCCCTAAAGTCTCAAGGATGCAGTGTTCAGATTTGGACCGCCCATTATGATCCAAAACACTGCTTCTCAGAGACCCTAGACCCAGATCTTCCTGTGGTATGTTAAAACTTATCTTGGTGTGTTTTAAAAAATATAAATAAATAAAAGAAACTGTACTGCTTAGGCTTACATGCACTTGTCATCGGCACGAAAATCTTAGATATTTGTTGAACTTTTAGTGATTAATTTAAGCTATTCTTTTTCCAGAGTTTGGTGAGGATGCACCATAAAACATTTGCTTTAAAAATGCATTGGTGGACAAGTTTTAATTTAATTTTAATGTAGATTTTCTCCAACAAGCTGAAAATAACACATTAGGGTAAAAAAAGCTATGGATTCTCATTATAGTTTGATTTTAAAATGTCTGCTTGCAAGTTAAACTTCAGTCACACTCTTTGAATCCATCAACAAGCTTTTGGAATCATTTCATCTGCTTATTTTGCCTTTTTCTCTTAATAATTGGTAGGTTTCATTTAATGCACTTGGTTTATTTGGCTTTTCAGCATCAGGTATCACTTTTTTCAGTGGTGTTAGATCAGAGCCGTTCCATAAGTGTAATATTCACTTGCTTTATTTCCTCCAAAACATGTTTGGATGTGTGTTTGTGATCAATGTCTTGTTTTAGCAGCTGATAGTGGCCATGTTTTAGCTCCATTCCTGTTTTCATAAACTCTCAACAGATTTTGTCCTTCCTGAATATACATTCACATGTTTAAAAAACAAATATTCAAGACTTTCAGTGGTCCAAATTTCTTTCTTAAATGTAATTGTATTAAAGGTGTGTGCTGGCGACTGGTTACCCACCAGCGTATTCGGCTACCTGCACGCTCTGTGTGCGTACCTCCGGATGATTTATGTGGCTTTCTACCTGGTCTTCCTGAGCGGTGTGGAGTATGACGTCATCTTTTGTGATCAGGTGAGTTTATTTAAGCCGCCAGTGTCAGATCACTGAAGCTCAGAGGTTTCGGCAGTGACGTCTTCTGTTTTGCATCAAATCCTAACACAAGTGTACATTTATTTACTTTTTTCTGTAGGTGTCGGTGTGTATACCGGTGCTGCGGTTGTCCCGACACAGGAAGAAAGTTCTGTTCTACTGTCACTTTCCGGACCAGCTGCTGACCCAGAGGAAGTCAGCCCTGAAGAAGCTCTACAGAGCTCCTATTGACTGGTGGGAAGAACGCACTACTGGCATGGCTGACATGGTAATTAAGATTAAAAACATTGCTTCCTTCCGCAGGACTCTGATTTAAACCTCTGACAAACCTTAAGATGCACCCCTGGTTAAAACACATTTAGTCTTTTTCATATAATTGTAGCATAAGATATTATCAAGTATAGCCAAGCACAATCCAAAAACTAAACTCAGTCCTAGAAGGTTTCAGCCCTAGTAGGTTCAGGTGATTTACTAACCGCTAAGTTGAGTCCTCACATCTTGTCTCACCAGAAATCATTTGTGGGAAGCCCTTAAAGCTGAGAGACTGCAAACAGATGGATGTCTTTTAGGAGTGATGAAGTCAACGGAATGGTCGTTTATTAGAACGTTATTGCACTGGGTTTTATTTTCAGGTATCACAGTGAAAGGGGAGTGAAGATTAATGCACAAATGAAAGTCTTCAAACTTTCATTTGTAAAGACAAAAATGTATTTGAATGTATTTTTTTTGTTGAAATTCAAATAAAGACATGAGGTTTGTAGATTATTTTAGTACGTTTTGAGATGTTATTCATGATAAAGCTCAAAAACTATTCAAGCCATTTAGAATGACAACAATTCTTAAGCTGCTAACAAAGTCAAAGGAAACTCTTAGACATGCGATATAAATAATATTCTCCTCTAATTTCTATTTTCAGATTCTAGTGAACAGCCAGTTCACTGCAGGCGTCTTCAGGGAGACCTTCTGCAGTCTAAAGCGCGTCCAGCCCGACGTCCTCTACCCGTCCCTAAACACTAACGCGTTCGATCAGATGTCGACGGAAGCGCAGGGCCTGCAGGGTCTGCTTCCTGAGGGAGTGACCCACCTGTTTCTGTCTCTGAACCGATACGAGAGAAAGAAGAACCTGGGCCTCGCTCTGGAGGCTCTGGCGGTCCTGAGATGCAGCCTCACGCCCGCTCAGAGAGCGGGTGTTCACCTGGTGGTCGCCGGGGGCTACGATGACCGAGTTACCGAGAACGTCCAGCACTACAACGAGCTGACTGAACTGGCCGAGCAGCTCCACTTGCGGGACTGCGTCACCTTCATGCGCTCTCCCTCTGACTCTGTGAAGGTGGTGCTGCTGCAGACCGCCACCGCAGTGCTGTACACCCCCAGCAGAGAACACTTTGGGATCGTCCCTGTAGAGGCCATGTACTGCAGCTGTCCTGTTATCGCCGTGAACTCCGGGGGACCCCTGGAGAGCATAGCTGACGAGGAGACGGGCTTCCTGTGCGAGCCCACGGCCGAGGCCTTCTCTAAGGCCATGGAGAGGCTTATCAGGGACGCACGCCTCCGCAGGGACATGGGACAAGCTGGGAGGAGGAGGGTGGAGGAGAGGTTCTCTCTTCAGGCCTTCTCAAACCAGCTCTATGGGTATATCGTCCAGCTGAGCAAGTGATGGGGAAGGGAGGACCAAAACTGAAAATGCAGAGCTGAACAAATGAACATCTCAAAAACAAAAAAAATCTTACTGTTTGCGGTGTAGACTCATCAAGACATGGAAGTCAATAATTCATTAATATTGATAACAATTACTAGTGATGGGAAAAATTATTCTGGCAGATTATTATGGGAAAATGTCTTTCTCCTCTGGCAGATTATTTCACTTATAACTAGTACTTTTATGTCAATTTTAAGCAGTTATCGACTTAAAACAAGCTCTTATCTGGTGCTGAAAAGTTAATTATGAGTCAGTTTTGTCTTGTTTCAATCGTACTAAAATATTTGTACTAGAAACTAGACCAAAAACATTAAGGTTTTGTGTGTTTTTCTCATGTGGATGTTACTGCGCTTAACTTTTGCTTTGTTTTAATTTCCAGGATCCTTAAGTGTTTTTTGGGGGTTTTTTTACACATAAAATTATGTTGAGCAAGATTTCTTTAAACGTCCAGTGGTTTTTCTTAGAATATTAATTTAAATCTTTTCCACTAATTTGAGTCCAGTTCTTGAATGCATCATATGTGTTGTGGTGACTGGACAGAAAATGAGCATTAAAATGAACCAAAGTCCAAAAAACACCAATGAAAGACCTGCAGAAAGGATGAAGAACTATTAGTCAGTACCAGTTTGAAGGATTCAGGAATGTCTGCCTCACTGAAAACACAATGTAAACAGTGGCTGGAAACTTTTGCACAGGTCTGTATGTGAACTGAGCTGGGTGTGTATTATTAGTACTTCAAGGACAATTAATCAGCCTTCCCCATGAGAGGTTGCTGCGAGGCGCGAAAGCGATGGAATCCGTGTACCAATTAAGAAATGAGAAATTAGTTTACCTGTCCTGCTGCCGGAAAAAAATACCACCTTCGTAGGTGTCTGTGTGTCTGGAACTATGGAAAAAGTGCCGCAGCGTGGCAACCGAGAGCCTGGGAAATGAGTCTCCAACGAGGATTGATTGTTGCGTGAAATGTTTTGCTCTGTTTGTGTGTATTATTATCATTTTTTTCCTCCCCTTTCTACGCACATTTTGTTTTTGTGTCGTTTTGAAGAGGAGCAGCGCAGTCATCACCGCATGCCATCGGGCAGCGCACAGTCTCAGATCGATAGGTGGATGCTTTTCTGCTGTCCGTCCACAGCTTTGTTCCCCTTCCTGTATTCAGAGGACCCTGGTCTGTTCGTGACTCCTGCTGCTGTAAAAAAGGGCTATTAGCAGATGATGGAGAGTTGGGCTTTATTAGATGGGCAGTGAGCCTGTGTCTGGGTCATTATCAATGAGGAGAATAGCAGAAGGTCATTGTGTCTCCACGATGGCCTCCTCTGGCTTCTTACTGTATAGAAATGCTCCTATTGGCATTCTTGAGGTCTTAATAAACAAGAAGACACATAGTTTCCCCATCTCCAGAGTCCCACTTCTGCTGGTGCATTTGTTGGCCTTTAATAGACTTCTGTAAGGATTTTGTGGGGGAGTAAGCAGACACAGATACTTTGTTAATGCTGTAAATAAAACATTACAAAATTTTAAAAAAGCCAGCAAGGAAGTTTTGTTTTGCTCTTTTTTAATCACTGAGGGACAAAACACAGAAGGTCTTAACTTTGTGCTTCCATTCGCTGTTGCATTATCATTTGGAGTCTTGAGTTGTGTCTGAATGAGCTTCGTTCTTATTTTTGAAGGGGATCTGTTGGAGGAACACAGTGAAATTAACATGTTTTTAGTGTTTCTTTTTCTTTGCTAAAACAAATGTGTTATTTTCCTGTGATTTTTGCACAGTTCTCAAATAAAACTAAAAAGCAGTCAAAAATGTGGCATTTCTTAGTCAGCAGTTGTATAAGATTGAAAGCATCTATTTTCTTATTAACTATATGGAGAATCAAAAGTGCCACAATTTATGTTTCATTAGTTTTGTTAAAAAAAACCAATATAAAATACAAAAGAAATTAAATGTCATTGTTACAACTTTAATTAACTCCTTAATAATTTTGCTGCATATCATGATTTCCTTATTTTAATCCTGCATTAAATGCAATGAGGGGTTCCCCACAATAATCTAGATGATTGGCATGAAGTGGACTTCCTATGCAGATTAACCAATCAGATTAGAGCATTCATCATTGGTTTATGGTTCACAGTGACAAATTAACCATGATTTGACTTCAATAAGCTTAACAAATATTGCATTTAATTATTCAGTCAAGTAATTAATTGTAATAATGATATACTGTAGTTGTGCTTTAGTTTATGGAATACATTTACTTCTAGTTTTCTTTACATTTAATTATAATATTTAATTTTGGCATATTTGACCTGTCATTTGTTGGAGACTTAATGTATTTTTGACTTTTTTTTTTAACCAACTATTAGAACCACATTAAGTATTTTACCAACCTGGTTGCTCACAGCGTGCCCATATCGGACAAATGTGGCAAAATGCTCACTGTTGAAGATGACTAGATCATACTTGAACTCTTGATGCAGGAAAGTCTCGCAGCGACGCCAGACGGTCTCCGGTGGAGATGCAGTCAGGTTGTGTTTGTGGTCCCTGCAGGGACTCGGATCTCTGGATCTCTGCTGATTCTGTTTTTTTTCAGGACCTGACTACCTTTAGATTTCGGAGCCATCAGCTGAAGGAAGCTGCGGCAGGCCTGCTGCGTCACGTTTTCATCTGAAATTGAGACAACTATTTTTCACTAAAGAAAATTTACCATGATGAGAGGTAAGAACAAATATATTTTTTTAAATAGTTCAAATAAAATGTGGAATTATTTCATATTTAAAGTCTCTTACCTTCCACCCCAAAGTGGATGACGTAACCTTCTCCAGTATAAACACCCCAAAGAGACAATCCTAACCATAGATTCACAAACTCTATCAGGCCTCCGGCCTCTGCAGTAGACACACTCCTTTTCAACCTGAAAAGAAAAATAACTGAGAGAGAAATCACAGCTTTTCTGACACTGATATTCCATGTCACTTTTATTGTGCAACATTGTCTTTTGCCTTCAAAATTATAGCTATTTTTTTCAAGACTTCCTCTTAGCTCATGAAGAAAGCAGCATTTTTTAAAATGCTTTGCATGTTAAAAAAATATCTAACCTCTCGTGTTGTGATGTGGGAAAAACTGCTGCTCCAGTTTCCTAAGTGGTCCATAGATGCAGGTTTGATGTCATCTGGTCGACTGTTTTCCTGTGAGTGGGTTGTTTATAATCTGACACGCCTTCTTTAGCACCAGATACCCTCAGTTGTAAATGCTTCAGTATGATATCAGGCCTAATAATTACCTTTTAAACAGTGATGTTTTCTATTTGTGTTTATTCTATCAGGTGGACAAACAACCTCAGTGTCCGGCATGTAAAAAATGTCTTTCTCTTGTAGATCTCACTGGTTTTAAGTAATTCTTTAAGTTTTCAGTCCTCACATCTCGTATTGATTCAGATGTTCCTTCGCAGTCAATTTCAAAAGCTGGGAGGCGCTGAAGCCGACGGTGTGGTCACTTGTTTTCCACAGCTAACAGGTATTATTTGTCCCTGTTGGTCCAATTAGTACTGCTGACTATGGTTTAATTTAAAATAAATACCAAGATTCACCATGTGGAATATTTCAGATCAATTAATTTATATGAGCCTGGCGGGTTCTGATTGCTAATGTTTTCTGTTTTAATAATCAGCTGAGGCTTATTGTAGGAAAAGCAAAATCCCACTTTCACACCACTGATATTTGCTTTGAGGGTATTTAGACCGATGCTATCTGGTAATCAGTCAGGTAATTAGATATTATGGTAATTGAAATAATTTAAGTTATTAAGCAGTTCCTGTTAAAACAAAGCATTACATCGCCAGCCTAATTAAAAATAAAATTCATATTTTTCAGGTGCTCCTTGTAAAAAAATTAATCAATGTAAGTATTGTGTTTGTAATCATTTTTCATTTAAAAGAAAAATAAGTATTTAAGTGTTTAACTTTTTATTAAGGTTATTTAAATAAAAACCAAAAAACTGATTTTAAAAACATGCAAGAATGAAGTCCAGTTGTCTAGAACTGGGATGTCAGATTCTTTTGCTGCTAGATTTTCATGACGTGCATTGTGAAATGCTTCTGTACACTTGTATTCAGCCCCCTTTACTCTGATACCCTTAAATAAATTCTGCTGTTCTCAGGAATACTTCAGTATTCTGTGAGTTCATTAGTAAATATGGAAAGAGTTTGGTCAAACTGCAAAGCTATCGAGACATTCTCATGGGTCTACACTGAGCAAGGAGGGCATGAATCGAAGAAACAGCAAGAGGCCCACGGTTTCTCTGGAGGAGCTCCAGAGATCCAAAGCTCAGGTGGGAGATTTTGTTTACATTTAACAAATCTGGCCATTATGAAAGAGTGGCAGCTTTCTAAGACAGCATATGATCATAAACATCTCAGTAGATGGGGGGGACAATCCTGGAAGAAAACCATGAGACCTCCTAAATTCTGTCATCTCATATTTCTACTTTTACTTCTTGTCGGTCAGTGTACTTTTTTTTTAAATGTATTTTTATTCCTTTTTCCAGAGATCATCTTAAAGGATTAATAAATGTGAATGTAACAATAACTGATTAATTTGATTAAATTATAGTGTTATTAAAGTATTGAAACTTTGCAAAGATCTGTCTGCAAAGACTTTACATTCCAGCACTGAAAACAATCATTTTATCAGTATAATTACAGAGATAGAATTGGTTCAATAAGTTTGTAACATTCAGTACAGTTTTATACAGAAACAGGAGAACTGGTAAAGATTCAATAAAAAAGCAAAATTAGACTTTGAGCATATTGTTGAAAGACAATGATTTTCCAGACATTCAGGAAATGTTTCACCAATTCTTCACTAATCACCAAAAGTTCCACATCCCAACTTTTAAGGCCTCATTGGTTCATAGAAATGGAGGCCTAAGGAAAAGCGATTGGACATTCAAAAGCTGCAGGGAAGTGGTGAGGGGAGAAGAGTGGATTATTTGCATATTTATAGGTATGCATAACTCAAACGAGGGGAAGGTATGGAATCACATCCAAGACATGTCTGAGCACGAGGGGATTACACGATATAAAAAAAAGATCTAAATCAAACTTTTTTTTTGTTTTTAATAGTTTAATCACTGCACCAATGAGAATCTTAAATACTGACTGATATGCAGGCTAACTTGACATTTTTATCGTGCTGTTTGAATTACAGACGCTGATGTAACTTAGTGAATGAGGAGACTTTAAAAATGTTTTTAAATGTAAACTAATGTTATAAATGCAAAATGCTTATTGGTCAGGATTTAAAGTGCATGTGTGTGTGAGTTTTTACTGTGCATGAGCAGAGGTATTTGTAAATCATGAGGAGAGCAGGGCTGCAGTGATTTAAGGCCCTCGTCGGGTTACAGCCAAGGAAGACCACAACAAAAAGAGGCAAACACAAACAAAACCACACAGTTTCACCTGCTGTGTGTTTTACTTACGAGACATGAAGATGTGGTCTGCAGTCGCTTCCTCGTGCTTTAAAGACATGCTCTTTACATTTAAGTTGTGGACCGTCTCTCCAGCCCCTCCTCCACTCTGACTGCCCTGTGGTGAGGTGGTTATTAAGATCACGGTGCGTCTGAGTGGCAGTGATAACCGGCACCCAGGTGCCACTGGCACATGGTGTTTAATTAATTAATGAGACCGCGGGGTTGGTTTTCTAATTCCACGCACCCGGCACCGAGGTGTGGCAGGGAGATAGCTGTGAAGAGTTTAGGTCTGGGTTTTCAGGCAAAGGCGAGGTGTGTGCATGCGTGTGTGTGCGTGTGTGTGTGTGTGTGTGTGTGTGTGTGTGTGTGTGTGTGTGTGTGTGTGTGTGTGTGTGTGTGTGTGTGTGTGTGTGTGTGTGTGTGTGTGTGTTATGGTCGTATATCTATTTTGCTGGCAGTTTGGGAGCTGACCTCCTTGTTAGTGGAACATTAAACATGTACGGAATATTTTTACCCTGACTTTTAATCACGCCTTGTGATTGTAAGTTAATCATAGGCTAAATGAAGCTGATAATGAGAGAGGCTCCATAAGTGTTAATATATCAGCGTGAACTCCTCCTGCACCCTAACCAGGTCATGGACTGGGAGCAAAGAAAACATAGGAAAACATGTAAGACACCAGGAGAAATCAGCAGGAAAGTTAGACATTTTTCCGCTTCTTTTTTTAATGAATCGATGGTGAGATTGTTTCATTTTATGCTAATAAAATAAGCACTTTTTAATCTTATGCAGTACCTTTTCTGCTTAGTTGTGCGGAAATGCTGGTTTGATGATGACAAACAATTGTAACTTAATGTACCTTATAATTAATTGTCATGACTTTTGGTGTAGATAACAAAACCTATGTAGATGTTTGTAAACTTTAAACCTTGAGTATCCTTTAAATTTATTATTTGGTTTAGGAAAAACAAGCAAATTACTTCAGTGTAAAATTGTTAGATGCAACTTGAGACACTTACTAAACATAAATTATAAATTTTCTATACATATGTATTCACCAATAATCTGATTCAAATTACTATGGCAACAATTATCAGGTGGGATAACTGGGATTAAGTGTCTTACACCCCTTTAATTACTACTGTGGTTGTTTAATTTCAGCCACACTAGAAGATTTTTTAGACTTTATGAACATCAAGTCACAACCTCACACTTTAAAAATCTGTCCTGTCTTGGCATTTCAGGTCCATCATGTAAAGAAATGACTTGTCTATATTTGCCGTTTCAGATTATGCTTATATGAAATGCAATGTTAGATTTTAGACAAAAACCATCTAAAATACTTTTAAAGTAAAGGCTTTGCAAGACCTCAAGGAAGCTTGGTGATCTACTTATAAAGCCCTCTGTAGAGGATAACAGAAAATGTGTCAGTTTGAAAGAAAAATATTTATTGATTTACTCAAATGTTTGCATATTAAATGAGCATTAAATTTACAGTCCAGCCCATCAATAAAAAAACCCCACTCCAGATTAAATCAATAGTTACATAAAATAATCCTCATTTTCTCAAAGAATCAGTAGTATATATTGAAGCCGCCCTGGCCTGGTTTGAGTTCCAGATAATTTAGCCTTTTTCTCTCAGTAGCTGCAGGATCTTTACTGAGCTGCTCTACATCTGTATTCAGGGCTCATCTTTAAAATCGCTTTTACACAGTATACATATGAGGGAATTATGTATTTCAGCCTTTACTGCTTCCATAAACTACTCTCGTATATTAGCTTACACACCATAAATGTTAACACTACACGAGTCTTCACTGCACATCGGCAAACAGCCTCACCAGCTGATACCACAATGGAAACGAGTGATTTATTGAAGCTTCATATAACTTCTGTCTCTGTGGGAGTTCACAGTAAAATGTCTATAATCTCTGCTAGTCAAATGTTACAGATAGACTCTATAAAACGGGCTTTTACGGCCCAGGAACAGGAAGCATTATGACTTCCTCAGTCCTACGTGTTGAGGTCTGACACGTCTGAAGGCAGTAAAAATAGAACAAAGATTTTTAGGCACAAATCTATAAAATATTAATATCTTATTCTCCTGACAAATATTTGGGAGTGACATTATAATAAAATTCAATAAAATCACATTTTCCATCAAGTAGTTATTTTCCTCTCATGAGCAATGACATGTTAAAAAGTGAAAGATGTCCACATAATGCCTGAATTTGGTTTACAAGTTGTTGGGATGGATCCAGTGGCTTAGCAAACCTGGACTTTCAGGCTAGTTTAGGTTTAATTTAAATCTAGCTTCAGCTTGTGTCTTTGGCAGGAACTGGCTCACCTGAGACACCACTTAAAGAAGAAACTCAAGAATCTAGCTTGAAATTAAGAAAAAGAAAAACGTAGAGTGACAAAATCAGTCTAGAATTTCAAATAAAGATAATTTGTGTTAGCTATGATTTATAGAACGAATGTCCTGTGGTGTGGTACTACTGGAAGAGTTATTTTCACTAAGCATTTCACTTAATAGTTAAAAACACTGATGATATCCTTTGAAAAACGAAATCTGGAATCAAAATAAGCATTACAAGACAGATTTTGTGACCATAAGTGTATAAATATAATTATTCTGCAGGGGGCAGGACAGTTTTTTATGCATAGAAGTCCAAACGTTTCCAATAAAAAACTTTGCTAAAACGCAAACTTATTAGGTTGTTTTATGTCATGTTTCCTAAATTTAACTCTATAAGAGTCAGGAACAAAATATAACCAAATACAACCTTGAGATAGAAATTCAGTGCCACGCTTAATGACTGAAGTGGAGCAGAATGACGATAGAGTCTAATTATCAGACACAAACTAATTATCACCTCTTGGTTCCAGCTTCATAATTAATGCACAAATATATCAGTGGCATTGATGTTTCTCTTTTCCAATGGGTTGAAGTATTCCTAGCAGGCCATCAAATGTTGTCAACATCCTGAATCTTACCCAATTCAATCAATAGCCGCACAATCTATTCAGGGTAATCCGTCACAAAGATTTCAATCTATAATTTAGAGAGTTGCCGCTCTGCTTTTCGATTCATCTTTGATGTTAAATTCATGTCCCAGCTAGGCCTAAGTCTTAATTCGCTCAGATATCCTGACTCCCAGGCGGCTCTTCCTGGAGCAGCAGGGAGATGCAGAAGGAGGAGAAGGAGCGAGGGGGAAAGAAGACGGGGAGGAGAGAGGAAGAGGCACCAGGAGAACAGACCTCCCGCTGAACTTGGCCGGCTTCCAGCTCTCATTCAGCTAAGTAATCAGCTGCAAGCCGTTCAGTCATACCGGCTTTGAACAAACATATTAACATTTAGGTGCTCATCATGCCCAGGAACATGCCATCATTACATCAGCCATGCAGATGAAGGAGACGTATGTCTTCCCGAAAGCCTGCATGTAGGAGTGTTTGCTTCTGTTGGTGGAGCCCTGCTGGGAACTGGTTTGAGGAAGGAGTCTGGTAAAGACTTAATGACCAGCGGAAAGTTGGTATTGTACCTTACACTGTGGCAGGCTGATGTTCTATGTTAGATTATTTTTGATAAAAATGAATTATTTAGTTCATAATCAGTAGCTGAAACTGTCAAATCTATCAAAAATCAGTTCTAAGAGACAAATCTTTTGATATTTACTTAAAAAGACAGTTTTAGGAGAACTGAAAATAGTTAATCAAAACAATTTCATGTCACATCATTTCTTATTTACCAGTTATTCATTTATGGAAAATAAGCATATACACTAACTGTACAGACTAAAGCTACACGAGGATAATTAACACCGCAAAGACCCTCCTCCTGACTCGCATTGGTTGTTTTTGACCAGGAGTGGTGCATTTCTCCAGAAGGCAATAGTTGCACTGGGAGGACATGAAGAAGTTTTTGTTTTTTTGACAGATTATGTCTCACATTTGCACTGTCAGGACACGGGCGACAGTTTTAACAAATATGTAGACAACATTTCTTTTTAAATAAAAGTTACCGTACCCCCAGCTTTTAGGACAGTCAGTGCAGCACAAACAGATGTTGATACGGATAGCAGCTCGCGGTGCTCCCTGATCAAAGGGTACCATCTCCCACATCCAGCCCAGGAGGAGCTCTCGGCCTGCGGGTCTGACGCCTCAGAGGTGCACAGCAGCAGCAAACAGAGCCCCATGCAGCTGGGCTGGGATAACCTCCTGTGATTACACCCACAGGGGTGAATGTCAATCACGCCGTCTGCCTGGATGTGTGTATCAACCTGCAGGTGTGTGAGAGACAATGCCCGCGATGGCTGATACTCTCCCTACATCCTCAGACGGTGTGTTGGTGCGTCGGAGTGTCTGTATGCCCGCTGCCCGGCGATGGCCCGCTAGATTGAGCTGTCAGTCGGCAGGCAGCAGATGAAGATTAATGGAGCGAGCAAACAATAAGAGGCTGGCAATGATCATAAATATGCTAATGGCCATTATCAATACACACTCACCGACATGCATAAAAGAGAAAGACAGTGTGCTTATGTGTGCGTGTGTGTACAGTGTTCATGCAGCAGAGATTTGGGATAGAAGGTGATTCAGGTTACTGAGTTAAAATCATTCCCCCTTCCCTCGGGAAGTTGCACAAACACACACACACTTATTTTTAGACAGGCAGCGTGTTAACTGCCTGATGGACGGGCGAGCCAAGCCTCCCATGTGTTATGCTTGAGCTACAGAAAGGGGAGATGAGGGCTTATTGAGGAGATGACATGATTGGTGTTGCATTAAAACGTGTTTATTTAGTGTTTTTTTTTTTTTTTTGGCGGTGTGCGTGTGGGAAGGGCAGCGGATAGCAGCGATGTCGGTGCCAAGCCTCTGATTAAGACTAGAGGATCAACTAATGGCACAATGAGAGGCTGATTAGGAGTGGAGAAAAAAAAAGAAAAAGCAGAGGGAGATAAAAAGCCATAGATGGACAGATCTATTCACTAAAACGATGATGGAGGCTCTTTGTTGTCTCATCCCATTCTGTTGCTCTCTGGGGTCCTTCCTGTCTCTGCAGCATACACTCATTTTTTAAATGAAAACCCTCTTCCTTTATCTGTCCTGCCGCCTCCCCTCCTCCCTCACCACCCATCTGGGTCACTCGGCACAAAAAGCAGCAAAAACACTCAAACTAGGAGTTCAAACTAAATCCTGGTCATCCACTTCATCACTTGATAACCCACTTATTTTGCTACTTTTCACCCCACTTTGAATAGTCCATAGGGAAACAAGGGGTCTCTTGGGACCCTCTGACCTTCTTCGTCCTTTAAACACGCCCGCATTCCCGCTGTTAAACCGCAGCACACGTTCAGTCTTTGCCCGATTCTGTTAAAGGGTGTAGGGGAGTGTCGATGGATGGACCGTGCAAAGCAAACATGGAGAAGTGGTTATGATTGGGGCTAATGAGCTCACATGGGACACAGGGATGGAGAAGTCAAGCCTAGTTTAGCCCCCCCAACCCCCAAAGGTTCACTGAGACCCCTTAAGTCATGTGTGGTTTTATTTATGTGTATGGTTATTATGCACCTGTTCTGCTGAGGTAGTAGATAAGCATTCATGGAGTGCCTTGCAAAAGTGTTCGTACTCATTAAACTTTTTCACGTTTCGTCACTTAAAACCACAAACTTCAGTGTGTGTCTTATTTTGAGATTTTTACATGAAAAACCAACGTAAAAACACTGCGTAACCGAGGAGTTAAAGTTATTGGATAGATGGTTTTCAAAATATGTTTTACACATGGAAATCTAAATGTGAGTACGTATTTAACCCCTTTAACTCTGAAACTACCCAACTAAAATCCAGTGAAATGTTGTCCAATTGTGTGTCATTAAAACTCAGGGATAAATTCAGAATTTAAATTAAGGCCTCAGAGGTTTATTACAGAACATTATAGCACAAGAACCATCATCAAGACCAGATGGAGAAGGTTGTTGGGAAATCAAGGAGACATAGCAAAATAATATCCCAAATTATGAACATCTTCAAAGTATGACACAACTTCAAACTAAATAATGACACTTTAACTGGTAGGCAAGAAGAGAAGCAAGTAAGAGTCTGGTATCTAAACTTTTTTATTTATTAAAAAGAAAACAAACCTGAAAACCTTTCTTTTTCTTTGCTTTCATATAAACTCCCAATAAAAAGTCTGAAATTTGTAATATGATGAAGTCAAAGAAAGTTCAAGGGGTGTCAAATAACACCAAGCATTACCATAAAGCCATTGCTGGTTGATTGTTGCTGAAACTGAGCTGGAGGAACTCGAGACCGACAGATGATTGCCAACACTTCCTCTGTGTGGGTGTGTGACCAGGTGTGTGTCTCATTACCATGCATAGTGTGTCAGTGTTGTCCAGGAGCCTGAGCCTCCTCGTTTACTCCGGGGGGAAGTTATAGATTACTGGCTGCAGCAGACGGGGGGCCACCGGAGAGCCACCGAGCCACAACCCAGCACTGCAGGCTGGGCACAGCTCTCAGCTCATCAGCCTGTCTCTGGAGGCTGCGGAGCTTAACCTGGAGCAAGGCTCTGATTAACCAGACTAATGACAGTGAGGCCCCAGGCGCCCACTGCCCAGCACTATAATCACTTCTTAAGGCCCTGACCAGTCGGTGTGTCTATACAGAGAGTGAGCAGCGGTGCAGCTTAATGGATAACTCCACCGACAACAAGCATTTTAAGTCAGCTGTCAATACAAGCATTGAGAGCCGCTCACACAGGAAGAGAGTGACGTACGAGAGGCTGCAAATTCAGCTTTTGTAAATGCGTCTTTCCGTGTTTGTCATCTGAATATGAATGTGTGTCACCGCAGTCGGCGATGTTTAATGAGCGCCGATCGATGCCTCATCTGCGCCTCCTTATCGGTAAAGCAAACATTTCACCAGCACTGCGGATCCCTCCACCCTTTGGTACACACTGAGATCCCTACAGTCAAACAGCACAAACCAAACCTTGTGTGCAAACAGGACAAAGATGCTCCTGCTCATGTCCCACTAATACGGAGGATTACTCTGTGAGTGTAATAAGTGTTCTCTGGTAGGGACGGTTGTGAGGCCAGGAGGGGAGGGAGATCTAGAGGGGAGAACATGCCAATAGTGCTTACTGTGAGCAGAGTGATTTCTGACAAGTCTTAAATGAATCCCTGTGGGTGGGCATCCCAAACCTGCTTTATGACTGTTTGTGTGTGAGACATTGAGACAGCGGTAATAGCCTGGTGTTATAAGCAGGGTGAAGTCGATAAGTGATCTCACCTCTGCCTGAAAGAGAAAGAGAAAAGAGTTTAAAGTGCCAAGACAGCAGCTTTTCTATTTCTGTTATTGTAGGGAGTAACATAAACTGATTATCTAAAGATAATCCAGCATGAATCACCTAGTAGTGAAAGGGGCAGAGGAAGAGAAGCGGTTAACTTTGCTTTATTAAATATTTCCTTATAATGATCTTCTTAACATTTCTTTTGAAGTTAAATTTGGTCTTTCTTTAAAACTAAATCTATAGAGCTAGATTAACTTATTTAAAAATAAAAGGCTAACAGTACTCTCATTTGGCGGAAAACAGGCAGAGGATAACCTGAAGTAATAGTGCCCTAAGTGAGCACCTCCTTTTTTTACTTTAGCAAACAGATTAAACGTTTGACCAATTTTTAAGTTTGCTGTAATGAATGCAAAATGGTTGCAGAATAATTTTGTTCAGGTCTGACTTGTCTTAGAATTAAGTTTTTAATGTTATACTAAATCCAAAAAAGTTGTATTTCCACAAATGTGTAATTGTTCAAAGCTCCCACTAACCTGTCAAACAAATGATTGACCATCTTTGGGGGATTAAAAAAGGGCTACGTTGGAGAGAAAATACTTATTCTTAGTACAGTTCTTTGGTGTGATCAAATCAAATCCAGCTTCGAGCAGGTAAACCTTTCCGGACCATCAATTTGTACCAAAGAAAAAAGTTGTAGTGAAGACACAAGCCTGCAGGGTCTCCTATTGACTGACAGCTCTCACTAAGCCATCCACCCTCCTGCTGATCTCCAGCAACATCCCGGACTCACCTGCCGTGTGGGTGCTCAGAACGGTGCCAGGCACAAACCATGTGTGTTCTGAGCTGCAGCTTCCCATGTGCAGGACAGACAAACCCATGCATGCTCTCACAGCAGCTGTGTTTCTGAATGGACCCAGCAGACATTGTTCTGCTGTCACTGACTCGTCTCAGGGGCCCAGGAGACACACTGCTGACATTTACCACCTCTTTTGCACTCCCCCACAGCACATACACACACACACACACACACAGACACACACTCACCTACACACTCATGCACACACACGCACACACACACGCACGCACACACACACACACACACACACACACACACTCTGACTCTTTCTTTTCTCATTCTTTTCTTCTTTACTACCATCCCCATCCAGCTCCTCAATCTCTCTCCCTGTACCATGATATACCGGTATGGAGGTGAGGATATGTGTGTGTTAATGAGTGGCCCTTTAAGGCTATTAGGCTAAGATTGGTATGCCCAGAGTCCCTCATTACCCAGCAAGCATTGCCCCCCACACGGAATGGTAATTGGTACGCAGAGAGGGAGGGTCGAGGTAACCGTAGAAATAATAGGAGGATAAACACGGGATAATTGGGCGGATCGAGACCGAGAGGAGCGATTGATCAGGATGATTTGTGTCAGCGCAAGGGAGAGAGAGTGTGTGCGGAGAGCAGGGAGGTTAAAGGTCACAGTGTTGCATGTGTGCACATGCATGTGGACTTGTAGCGTCACCTCAGGGTGAAACACATTTATGTGCTCAAAGAAATGTGCAGAATTAAAATGTTCTAGTTCGCTAATTCATTTCAATGAAGTGGCTGTTTTTCTTGCGGGTAATGTGGCTCACAGCCCAGGGTGCCAACATTTTAGGGAGCAGCTCAGGAATTAAAAAAAGAAAAAAAGTTATGCTACTTGCTTATTTGCTTGTCCATTGGAGAGTGAATTACATTGTGTTCAAAGCAGGAAAAAAATTAAACCTAATGTAAACATTCTACACCAAACAGGAAGTTACAGCCCAACATCATAAAACCCTCTTCAGTTCATGCCTAATGCTCTGTTCAGATGGTATGGAATCAAAATCCTGTCTAGCTTCTTTTCCAGATTAACTGCACAGAGGATGATGAACAAAATAGAAAAAAAAATATTAACAATTTTTGTGTTTGAGGTTGAAATTTGTGGAATGAGTCAGGTTTAAATCTCGGACACAGTGTCAGAGCGACAGCATGGAAGTAAATATTTATGAACTGGAAGCTTACTGAGAAAGAAAAAAATGCAGCTGTAAACTTTTGATTGTGTGTGATTGAAGGATTACACCTCAGCACTGCTTAACTGGCTTTTTCTCTGTTGTTAAATTAATCTGATATGCATAATTTAATCGTAAAGTTTAAACAATGAATATTCATACTTTTCTCAAAAATATTGTCGAAACTTACCTTGGTATCGCAGCAACGTGTAGCAACTGCATTTGACAGACTTGTCAACTTTTGCATAATTTATTCCCAAAAGCACCGTTTGTAATTATTGAAATGTTTTCTCCATTTCTGAATTGATAAAAAAAGTGGAGGTTCTTATTTATTTTTTTCCAAGTTGGTTCCCTGATTTAAGAATTTAATGTTGACTTCATTATAAAAAGCAGTCAGACTTCATGGTAGCTTCTCCACACAGTGTAACATCAGCATCACCTGCAGGATCCTTATATGAACAGCAAAGTTTTCCATCTTTCTGTGATTGTTGAGATTTCTTTTCAGCTTTCTCTCATATTAATTTCTTAACATTCCTTATTTTCAACAAACTAAAAAAAACTGCTTAAAAATAAACCTATTTTTAAAAAACAAAAACTAAATATTTAATTTGAACTTTATTTTTTTATTTTTGGTCATTTCATTGAGGTTGGCATCAGCAGATTTTGTATCCAATTTGTAGTTTGAAATTGCTGGATGTGGTTGTTTCTAATTCTAATACAATAAAATCGTTCAGATTCTATGCTGCAATGGGTGCTTAAATAAGGATGTGCTGCGGAATATGAAGAGGGTTGCTGTGACAGAAGTAGATGCTGAATTTTGAATGTGATTAGGACACGTGATGCTTAAAGGTAACAACCAAAACATCAAACATAACTAATAAATACCTAGAGTCTGATTAATTTTAGATGAATAACATTGATGTTTTTAATTCAAAGTTAAATGTATTTGTAATTTATTAATGTTCATTCTCAGTGGAACCCATGCAATTAAATGCAACAATTCTAGTTGTTCTTGTTCTCTTCAAAGTTTCGTATTTAAAACAAAAATCTTTAATTTACCTGAATATGGAAGGAACCTGAGAGCAAAGTTTAAACGGTGGGTTAATGTCGCCCTCAAGTGATCACAGTTGACATTGCAACAGCAATTTATCTTCTGGCTTTCATGGGATTTTGAAACGTTAAAATCCAATACAAAAGGTTTTTACTATGTTCTGTTAAGAAATAGTGGAAATACTGTCTGGTGTAATTTATAAAATTAAATATTGAAACATTTTTACAGCATTACACTACTTATGTGATGCCACATTGAAAACAGCGATCAATATTTAGAAAAAAAAAAGTGGGCATAATGATCCTTAAACACTGATGAAAACCATTCCAATTCCCCAAGAGAAATATTAGATTCTTCAGCATAACCTAACTATTCAAATAAATGTGGTATCATGGTCTTTGTGTTTTTTTATTTAAAATGTATTTATTTGCTGTGTGTGGCATGTTTTTGAGTCATTTCTGTTTGTATGTAACATATAAGTATGTATGCAACAGTATCAAAAGTAGACCTACTGTGCCTGTCAACATTCAGCATTTTTTGTCATGCTACAACCACCTTCAGTGTATTTTAGTGGGATTTTATGTACTAGACCAGCTGAAAAAACAGAAGTGAAGTAGAAGAAAAATTAAACATGGATGAAGAAGGTTTTCCACAAATAAAAATCTGAAAAGTGTGGCACACACATGTATTCAGCCTTCTAAATAAAATCCAAAACTACTCGTTTTGGCAAGCCTTGAAAATTGATGCTCTCAGAGAGTTGTCAATACGAAGTGCCTGACTTTGGGCAGAAATTGAGTTTTTAGGTGTAAAGCGGACATGGATATTAAAATTAGAAAACAATTTATCACATTCCTTCCACTTAAACAGCATACTAGTTTGTGTCACTCTGTCAGATAAAGTCCAAATGCCCTAAAGTGATATACTTGCAGAGTGAAAAATAAGGTGCGTATTTATATGTAAAAACAAATAAATAAAAAACAGATTTGATTTGATCCTAGTGCATTTTGTGTCTAATGGGATTGTTGTGAAAACAAGAACCCTTATTGATCGGCCCTGATGACAGCACGTCGCGGCTGCTTATTGGCTGATACATGAGGACGGAACCATTCACCGAGGTGAGAGATATGACGGATTAAATACAACCAGAAAGAATTAAGTTTTGGGTTTCACTGCGGATTAGAGCCACGTGCCTCTCTTACGTGTTTGGATTACAAATCTGGGTAATTTTACGAGAAATTAGCCTGATAATCTCACAGAGCGCGAGCGACGCCGCATCCCGTCCCATCTCTGTGAAAACAGAGACAAACGGCATCAGAAGATGACTGCGTGACGCTGACATGGATGAATCCGCAACCATTAACACCTTCAAACAGAAATGAGGACCAGCCTCGACCCTTCTTCCGTTTAGTGTTCGCGTATCGCCTCCTGCTTCATTGTTAGTCATGGTTTTGCTGCGGAGCTTCGTGCGGCTGACGGTAATGTTATGCCAGAGAGGATGGTGGGGAGTCGCGTCGAGCCCCACCGACGAAGGAGCGCTTCGCACCGGCCACGGCGACCACGGAGAGCCGGGCCATCAGGAGCATCACAAGGATTCCTACAGCACATTCGCCTCCGAGTTCCTGGAGTCCAGATATTTGTCTGATGATGGTAAGGATCTGGTTCTCTTTGGATGAAATCCAGGAGGGTATACGTGAAGAAAAATGTGAGCCTGCGTGAGGAAACGTGCTTTGTGTTGAGTGGAAAGGCTGTTCAGCACCTAGGCCAGCGCCCTGCTGATCCAGTCTCCTCCTCACCCACACCTACCACACACAGCAGGATGGCCTCTCCTCATTTGGTCCAGCTGATCATTAGAAACAGGTGATTGCTGTTTTTTCACGTATCTTGCAGGTTATCCATTCCCCACAGCTCCACCAGTCGATCCTTTTGCCAAGATCAAAGTCGGCGACTGCGGAGTTACCAAGGGCTGCATAAGGTCAGAGACATCCCAGCCATTCATCCTCTGTTTCTAAACTGATGTGCTGCTGCATTTCGTGGACGTCTTCTTATCAGAGCTATAGGGTGCCTTGCTATAGGATCCACTCCTTCCCACACTAGGTGAAATTACGATCACAAAATTTACATCAAGTGCTGAGGCAAATCTTTGTACTGCTGCTTTTACTACTGCTGCAGCCATGGGGATTGGTTAGGGGCGGAGGATTTCTCTTTGAACTTGTACCATAAAGATTAGAATTTATCCCATTTTTATAAATACGTCAAGGTCAGTCTGACTGGATGAAGAGTGTCTAAGCACCTTTCAAGTCGTTCCACAAATTGTCAAGTAGATTGAGGTCTGAGCTTTGACTGGTTCATTTTAACACTGACTATGCTTACATCTAAACCTTTTCAGATATAAATGAAATATCTGGCTGTGTGTTTTGGGTTGCTGCCCTGCTGGAAGATAAACCTCCACCCCAGTGTTATATGTTTTTGCAGTCTCTAACACCAAATTGCGCTCAGGTGAAATCCAATTACTTGTTGGCTGATGTGACCTCTCAATCGATTTTACTGGATTTAATTTAGGGGTAGCCATTTTCCTTCCACTGGCACTTAACAACTATGATATACTTTGTGTTTGTCTGCCATATTAAACCCTGCTAAAATTTAATTTGTGTTTGTAAAGTGACAAAATGTGAAGAAGTCCAATGAGCACCAACACTTTTATGAGAAACTGTAAAATTTCTGTAATCGATTCCTCATAATCTATTACTATGAATCGGAATAGGACGTATTCATTCATTCGTCCTGTACATGTGCAGGTACGGGAAGCCGGGCTGCGATGCAGAGACGTGTGACTACTTTCTGAGCTATCGCCGCATCGGTACAGATGTGGAGTATGAGATGAGTGCGGACACAGACGGATGGGTCGCTGTGGGTTTCTCCTCTGACAAGAAAATGGTGAGAAGCTGTGCAACACCCGCGATCGCTTCTCCTGTTTGTAAAGGTTCAAATTCATATTTGCTTTACTAATCAAAACATTTTTTTTTTTTCTAAAGTAACATGTCAGAAAATAAATAGATTGCTGTTTGATTGACCAGGTTTGTATTGACTGCATGATAATGAAAGGTTGAGAAACAACAAATATGAAGTGATTTTAACAGTCAGAATGTGTTACTCACTTACTTCTAGACAAGTTAAGAAAGTATTTTTTCATTTTAGACATGTTTTTGTTTAAACATTTATTTAACAAACAAAAGTACAAGGTATATGATTAATAAAACCTCTTTCTAGGACTTTCTCTCTCAAACACGGTTTGAGAGGGGAAAAAAGGATACATTTTAGGGAATTTACAACAAGGACCATTGTGGAAGAATACTGTAAATTAATCAGTGACTATAAAAGAAACATTCATAGTTCGTTCCATCAATGAATCTTGGCTTTCTACTTTGTGTGCACCGTGTAGTTCATTCATCATGTAAAACACACAGTACACTGTTATTAAAAAATAAAAAGTATTGTTGGAAGAGTTCAGTGCTTAAAGGTAGAGGCTGGACTCCTACTGGATACACATAATCCTTAAGTCGTCTGATGGTGCAGCATGAATAAACACATGAGCAGCATCTTTGGATACAACATTTGTCGCTCCACACCGTCTGTCACTTCATCCACAAGTGCAACATGAAGCTGTTTGTTGTTGCTCCAGTCAGAAACTATGGTGGTTATAAAATACTCTCAGATGGGCAGATTATGTGTGCTTTACTCATCTATTTACTCACCTTGCTTTGCTCTCCTGTTGAAGACTTTTGGCTCATCTTAGGGGAACGACAGATTACCATGGCAACAGCTAATAAGGCATACTTTGTTAGTATAAAATAGCATGTATGTTGACACTGAAAGTGTTTCATTGAAATATACTTAGACACTATTTACAAAGTACTTACAAATATTATTGTAATGCATTTATTTTGAGATTCGGTAAGGCTTCCTGAAATAAGCACATATATTTTTAAATACTGTGTACATTTTTTTCCTTGTAAAATGCCTTGAGACAATATTTGTGGTGAATCGGCACGACAATAATACGCAGATTAAATATATTTATATAGTTTTTAAAGAATAATTGGCATCAGCTAAAGCAGCATCACCAGTATCCTCAAATTACATCACCACTAAACAAAATTTTTTCTTCTCTCGATGAACCTTTCTGACACAGGGTGGAGATGATGTGATGGGGTGCGTTCATGATGACAATGGACGTGTGAGAATCCACCATTTTTACAACGTCGGTCAATGGGCAAAGGAGATCAAGAGGAACCCGGCTCGGGATGAAGAAGGAATCTTCGAGAACAATCGGGTGACCTGCCGTTTCAAACGACCGTTGTATGTCCCAAGAGAGGAAACGCTTGTGGACTTGCATCTTTCCTGGTATTACCTGTTTGCATGGGGACCTGCCATTCAAGGTACGTAAGAAGACCAAAACATCAGTCTGACTTCTTTACAAGAAATTGCAGCATAACATAGTCCCTACTGCACCAACAGGTTCCATCACAAGGCACGACATCGACAATCCTCCGGTCAGTGACCGCATGATCAGCATCTATAAGTATGAAGACATCTTCATGCCCTCCACAGCCTATCAGACCTTCAATTCTCCAATCTGCTTGCTGCTCATAGTAGCTCTCACCTTCTATTTGCTCATGGGGACGCCATAATCAAGCACAGCCAATCACACTGGATAGGAAGGAGTTGATTGTGCAGCAATAAAAAAACAAAAATGTTGGTTGCCATAATGAAATGTGTACTTTGCACAGATAAGGACTATCTTAGATGTATGGAGCATGATAGATTATACAAGCATCACTCATCTTGACAAATGAATAAACACATGGTATGGAGGAGAAATGTGCTTCAGATATCTGATAATAGAGTAGTTTCAAATTAAACAGTCCTTTTCAGCATCTTTTGATTTAGAAGACAGTGTTTACACAAGCCAAGTGTTTAAACACTCTGGTAGTCATTTCAGGATCCTGCTGTTTGCTGGCAACTTGTGTGGAAACTTCCAGGAATGCGAAGAGGGAAGAAAAATTACACAAAAGAGCGTCCTTCCTGTTCCCTCACAGTGTTTGTGTGGAGACAAGCCAACAGCCTCCTCAGCCACAGCAGTGACTTGTTTATAAAAGCAGAGAAAACACAACTGACGATATTGTCTTACATAAGCAATATTTTTATTGAACTGGTAGTACTTTTTTTCTGCATCATGCTGTTTATGTAGCATTTTAATCACACATTGAAATAAAAAAAAAATAAATAAAAAAATAAAATGTCCAGGACAGAAAATAAAAAAAAAGCTCAAGTATAAAATATAAAATAAAATCTTTTCTCTGTTTGAATCTATTGCCTTTTTTTCCTCACACAGTACTAATATTTAAATGTACTCATAACAATGTGTGTTTAGCATCACAGGCTGCTTGCAACACAATAGTTACACATCAACTTCTTCTACCTTATAATATCTACTTTGTACCATTTTTAGCAGCTGTTAAAAAAATGCTCAGTAACTTTTTTTTTCTTTTAAATAAAGTCAGGCTGTTTCATCTTAAACTTAATTTCTTCTGATGTGGGAAAAAACGCTTTTGTTTTTGTGTGTCTGCTGAAACAGTTCTTGAGATAAACAGTCAAAGAACGATAAAAAAAAAATCAACGAGGACAAACTGAAGATTCCAGAGCGTGTTCCACTTTCCTACATTTCCCATGTTTCCCTGGAACGGTCGCTACTCCTACGTCATATGTTTTCCTCCGTCACGCGGCAGAGCAGTTGGACGGACCAACCCGGAGCAACGGCGCTGTCATGGCAGACGAAGAGGAGTCGGCGCCGGAGCCCGCCGCTGTCTCTCCCCCGGGCAGCCCTCGCCCGGGCCGGCCTTTCTCCGTTTCCTTCTCCGAGAGCGTCCAGCCGGCCGTCGAGATGATGAGCCAACTGCTGTCCCAGCCGTCCTCCCTGAAGTTTGACAAAAACATCAAGCAGGCCTTCTACAACACCGGGGCGATGATCTTCGTGGCTATCTGCTGCGGGGCGGCCGTCCTGGTCTACTTCATCCTGGAGGCCTTCCTCCGCCCGCTGCTCTGGGCGGTGCTCTGCGGCACCTTCCTCCACCCGTTCAAACACTCCCTGGCTCGGCTCGGCCGCTCGTGGCTCAGGGGCCTGCAGGACACCGGGACGCCCGTCGTCGTGGGGACCCTGCTGGTCCCGGTGTGGTGCGTCAACTATGGAGTGGAGGAGATGGGCAAGCTGGTCATAAAGAGGCTGACGGTGCTGCTGGTGATCGGGGCGGGGGCGCCGCTGGCCTACTTCCTCTACCTCTTCTGGAGCGTCATCGGCATGCAGGTGATGCTCGGACATGTCTGCTGGGTCATCGGGGTCCTGCTGGACTGCTTCCACGTTGTGTGGGTGAGTTCAAGTTCAGACAGAAAACCTGCTGTTGTCAGCCAGGGCGAACAAGTTCAGCTTCACCAGCTGAGCTCAGATTATTCCAAGAGATTCACGTTTCTCTTCCAGCTTGGTGGAAAACAGTGAACAAACACTTTGTTATTACTTTATTAGTCCCAGAGGATAGTTGCATATGATGGGCAGAAGTATAAAAAAGTTGTGTACGGCCTCTTAGTTTTATATCAGAAAAGGGCCATAAGTTACTATTTGGGTACATTTAATTATAAAATATTCGCATTAAAAAATAAACATGTGATTTTTAAAAGTGTATTTGTTTTAATGAGATTCATAAAACATGATAACCTTGAGCAAAAATACAACAAAATTAATGTAATTACTGTACTAAAACTTTTTTTTTTACCATTATCTAAGTGTTTTTATGTAAAGTAGGAACAAACTGACGTTCTTACTCCTGTTAAGATGAAGGATTGCGTATTACAATGTAACAGTTAACTTTGTTAATATTTCAGTAGAGAAAATGCAAAGATGAGGAAATAGTAACTAAATGAAGTCATAAATTGGTTTTAGCTTCTTCTGTGCTATGCTCTTTTAATTTACCTGGCCCTGCATAATATACGTACAATAACACATATATAAGCTTTTAACATATAGTTCATATACTATATGAACATGATAATAATACACAGTCCAGTCACATTAATGTGACCACCACGTACTTTCCACTTCAGAGTTAAATAACCAATCACAGAAGGCAGGTGGCAGCACAGTGCAGTTGAGCGTATATAAAGGGTGTGTGTGGGCTTCGGAAAACATTTCAATCGTTGGCGTAATGCAGAAACGAAGCGATTTATCCGACGTCCAAAAGGGCATGATCATTGGCTTTCGGGCCAAGGGTGGAAGCATTTCCGAAACGGCTGAGTTTGTGAACTGTTCGCGTGCTGCCGTGGTAAAAGTGTACCGTGCATGGCAAAACGGGACTGTCCAAAATCAACGACGTGGCAAATGTGGTGCACCACGGGCCATAGATGACAGAGGCGAACGACGGTTGCGGAGATGCGTTCGGGCAGATAGACGGGCTACCGTTGAGCAACTGACCACTAAAATGAACCAAGGGGCTACCACAAGTGTCTCCCAAACCACTATTCAGCGAACATTGCTGCGTCTGGGCCTCCGAAGCGGACGCCTGGTTCGTGCACCTATGCTGACTGGTGTTCATCGACGACGAAGGCTAGAATTTGCACGCCAGTACAGCAGCTGGACGTCCACTGAGTGGCGACAGGTAGCGTTTTCAGATGAATCGCGTTTTATGCTCCATCGGACAGATGGACGTTGGCGTATAAGGCGTGAAACCTCTGAAAGGAACCACCCTGCAACCATTGCAGGAACGGTCCAAGCTGGAGGCGGGAGCATTATGGTCTGGGGAATGTTTTCCTGGCATTCTCTGGGTTCACTGATTATTGTGGAAGGCACGATGGATCAATACAAGTACGCATCTGTCCTTGCGGACCATGTCCACCCCTACATGCGCATTGTTTTTCCTCAGGATGATGGCATCTTCCAGCAGGACAATGCGAGGTGCCATACAGCTGCCAGTGTACGTGCGTGGTTCGAAGAGCACCAGGATGAGTTTACCGTCCTCCCCTGGCCAGCAAACTCACCTGACTTAAACCCAATCGAGCATCTGTGGGACCATCTCGATCGAGTTGTTCGCGCCATGGATCCTCAACCGCGTAATCTAGCGCAGCTGGCCACGGCATTAGAGTCGGCATGGCTCAACATCCCAGAGAAGACCTTCAGGGACCTAAGTGACTCTCTTCCTGCACGTCTCGTAGCAGTTCGCTCTGCGAAAGGTGGTTATTCTGGCTTTTGACAGATGGTCACATTAATGTGACTGGACTGTGTAAATTACATCATAAATTACATTAAATATAATCTTGGCTGCACGGTGGCGCAGTTGGTAGAGCCGTTGCCTTGCAGCAAGAAGGTTCTGGGTTCGATTCCCGGCCCCGGCCTTTCTGCATGGAGTTTGCATGTTCTACCTGTGCATAGTGGGTTTTCTCTGGGTACTCCGGTTTCCTCCCACAGTCCAAAAACATGACTGTCAGGTTAATTGACCTCTCCAAATTGTCCCTAGGTGTAAGTCTGTGTGTGCAGGGTTGTCTGTCTCTGTGTTGCCCTGCGACAGACTGGCGACCTGTCCAGGGTGACCCCGCCTCTCACCCGGAGCGTTAGCTGGAGAGGCACCAGCAACCCTCCTGACCCCACCAAGGGACAAGGTGGGGTCAGGAGGGTTGCTGGTGCATGGATGATCTTGGATGCCGCAGCATAAACAGTTGACTCAATTAAGCGCAGATCAGAAAGTAGGTTTCTAGGAATTAGGAAAACATGATTTAATTTGCTTGTTGCCTGATCTAATTTTCTGTATTTTCAGTGTCTAATTGATCAAAAAATCTTATTATTCCAAACCTGCCCTAAAGGATAAACCCTGCATCGCCACAAACAAATCCAAATCAGATTAAATGTTCCTTAGGCTCTGTGGTGAGTTTGAATGTGTCTGCTTACGGAAAGAAAGTGGAACACCGGAAAATCTATTAATGCTAATAACTAAATGGAATAATAGAACTTGAACCCTTAGAGTGAACTTAAGTGAGGCAAGAAATCTCAAAATGTGTTGTGTGTTTTTTTGTTGTGCTCCTTTAGGTGTGCAGTGTCGTGTTTGGCTACTTGCTGGCCGTCTGTCTCAAGTGGAGTCCCCAGACCGAGTGCTACCTGAGGGCCTTGGCGCTTCCCGTCTGGGCTGTTCTGCTCTTCTACATCGGTGAGTCTGGACCTGCTCAGGCACATTCTCACATTTTTTTCCACAAACTGCCTCTTTTTTCCCTCTGCGGTTTGGCGGTATGAGGGGAGTTTAATCTCCCATATCTCACCCGAGTGCAAGAGAATGTCTTGTCCCCACACGTCCCCTGGACTGAGCACGTGCGGAGTCGCGTAGTAAGATGAGGAAGTCTGGCTGTATTTTTAGTACACTTCTAAGGTCCGAAAGCACTGCTGACCTTCAAGTGAGAAATATTAAAAGTGACTACAAGCTTTGCAGAAGCTGTAGCAACATTATTGTAGTGTTGTCAGCTCAAACAGAGCAAAACAACTGCCTGAAAACACACATTTTTTTTAACTGCAACAGGGTTCTCTGTGTTTTGATGCATCATCCTCCCTCACATTTCTCTTGTCTGATTTCAGTTTCTGTGACCGGGTCGTGGAGGGTGCCGATATTTATGGTGGTGGTGGCGCTCCTCATTGTGGGCTCCCTGGAGAAGCCCCCTGTTCCAGGAAAAGGTAAAGTCATATGTGCTCAAATATACTTCCAAATATGGCAAACAAGAGGAAGGAAGTCATTTAAATACAGAGAACCGACTGAGAAAACGTGTTGATTTGATGATCATCAGAGATAAGTCAGGGCGTTCTTCACTTTCTGTCTTTTCAACTCTCACACACTTCTTCTCATTATTATTGTTTAGTGATAACGGTACTATTAACTATTACAGAAATAGATGTGTTCTTGAAAAACATGCAGATGCTCATTTGGAAAGAATCTTTTTGATAGGCACTTTGTGACAGCGAAAAGGTCTCATGCTAAAATAACTCGGTATGAATTTGTCCTCCCGGTTTGTCATGCACAGCCAGTCCTCAGATTACGTTACAGCAGCTAGATACTTGGCCCACAGCGAGGGTTTGTGAAAGCAAGCGAAACGAGGCAGTTTGGACAATTGACTTCAGTGAAGATGTAATGTCCTATGAAAAAACTGCGCCGAAAATATTCGCAGCTTGGTTTTCAGTGATCTCTGCCTGTGCTTGTTCCTTTTCTCGCTCCGCAGGAGAGCTGCCGGGACAGATGCTCTCACTGGCTGCCAACACGATTTTCATGGCCATTTCCTGCAGCAACCTGCAGCCAAAAGCAGAGTCCAGTGAGGCTTCCGGCACAGGTGGGGAAGCTCCTCGCCATCCTCTTGGGCTGGAGTTGGAAAAACTGGTAGAGTTGGGAATGATTCATTGTACTTAGAGGAAGTACTGGAGCTCCTTACACCTGTAAGAAGAAAATATATGTCTTTGTGTTTTTTACAGTCAGCAATGTTTTGACGAGCAGTTCCTGAAGAGACTTTCTCTTGGTTGTTTGCACCTATTATAGCAAAAGTACTTTGTGAGATGTTTAATGCTTTTTATGTTGGTTTTAGGGCTCAAATTATTCGAGTAGTTCAATTGTTAAACTTGAGCAAATCATCCACCTAGAGGCTTCATTAAATTGTGTTCTACTATTTTGCACCAGTCTAAATGTTTGTTTTTTTTCATACATCAAACTTGAAACTAAAAGGGATTTTTCAATTGTATTCCATTTTAAGCAATGAAAAGTTTTCTCATTAAAAGCTAAAATAAAAACTTTAAAATAAAAAATTACTAATTTGTATAGTCAATAATTTACTCCATTACTTAAATAATTGTTTACAAACCCCAAGTTGTTTTAACACCTAAACTTGCCTTAAATACTGCTTTGTTTCTTAATTAGCAATAATAATTAGGCAACCATAGAAGGAAATTAGTTGCCTTTGATTTTATTTAGTGGCATCAGAGTAAAATTGGCTGGAAACTTTTCTCGCTATATTTTTCTTCCACCTACCCATCATGCACTTCTCTTTGCTGGTTTCTCACATAAAATCACATCAATCTGTACGTTTGTGGTTTTTACATGGGGAAAAAAAGTACAGTGAAGACTTGACATTGTACTTGTGTGTTTTCTTTTTCCTTTTTTTACTATTTGTTTTTCTCCCTTCCTTCCTCTCCAAGAGAGGTGGCGTCAGTAGGTCTCTTGCCCCCCATGCCAGGCTTGCCTCGCCCCCGTAAGTCCAGCCTTCAGCTGAAAGAGAAAAGCAGTCGGAAATCCAGCGACATCTACTTCATCTTGCTGGTCTGGGCCATCGTGCTGGTCCAGATGTGGCTCAACTTCTGGATCCTCCAGCTGCTGCCCATCCCTGTGGCTGGTAACACGTAGACCACACTCCTCTGTCATCACATTCACATGAAAAGATCCCCTGTAGTTACGTATTTTGCTACTCTGTTGCTTCAGTTTGGGTGTTGAAGAAGCTGATGGTCCACTTTGGTGTGAAGAGCTTCGCAGAGCGGACTCTGAGCTTGTGGTGGGCCGTGTTCGAGAAGTTTTTACGGGAACGCGAAGAGGCCTTGTTGCCTGGACCAATCAAAGGCCTCGCTCAGTTCCTCCTGCGTATTGACACCAAGGTAATGCATTCTGGTGGTATGTAGTTACTTTTTTATTCTGTATTTTATTTCCGCACTACCTGAAATTATCACAAAGCGGAAGGTTATATTGCACCGGCACACATTTTGATTTTTCAAACTGTTTAGTGGTCATTTTATCTACAGAAGGTCTTCAGTGGTTAATAAATCAAAAATGTGCTGGCTATCTGTGCTGGGTAAAGAGTTGCCCATTTAACCCTCGTTCTTAGATTGGAGCCTTATCACGGACCTCTTCAAAGTTTCACAAAGCAAGTACGTAAGAAACTCACAATAGGCATGTTTAATACTTTAGATATTGTCCAAAACTGCATTCTGATTTTGGAAACAGTTTCAGTGTTAAACACTTCATAACATATGAGGCTTATGCAATGCTATTCTTTATTTATTGCTAGAATTTGCACATTTTGTAGTCTGTAAATGACCACTTCATACTTGTAGAAGTCTAAAATCTGTTGATTCAAATTAAACAGAACACAGAGCATTTTAATTTACCTTTAGGATTAGAAAGCTGTTGTTGGAATTTTCAAACATTAATTGTCCTGTGCTTGTTTAAAGACTTTTCAGCTTTAAGAAACAGCACATCAGACTACATTTCATCAGTTGTACACCTTCACAAATGACATCGAAGACACTGTGGTATCTGTTTCTCTTGACAACAGATATTTAGTCTAAACACATGTCTCTTCAATACAACCTTTTGTTTCCACGCATCAATCAGACTCGACACACAGAGCTACAGTCTCCTGCAAAGTAACATGCAGCTCCTGCTGGCAATGTTTCCTTGCTGTTCAGTTTCCTCAATTGCTGGGCTAATGTTAGCATAGCATGCTTCCTCTCTTTTTTGTGGTAGAACTTGTTAATTCAGCTGGTAATACGCTAATGGGGTTCTAGGTAATGGTGTAGGGACAAAATGTGTTTATTGTGAGTTTACTTTCCTACTTCAACAGCTACGTGCTTTGCTTTGAACTTTAAGGAATTTGTTGACTAGCGTTTCAGCTCATTTTTGCAAAGCATGTGATAGTTTTGCAAAACATGCACATGCGGGGCTAGCAAAGCATGGCGGGCCGCCATGCTTATAATACAATGGGGGAAACCCTGAACCACTGATATTCACTGATATTCATCTTTAATGCAGCCATTGTCAGGCTGTACAAACCTTTATAAATAACTTCACACTCAGTGGTGCCTTGTAGCTACTGATTTGCTATTAAAGCTCAGTTTCAGACTCTCATCAGAGTTACTTCCAGCAGCTGCTGGTGTGGAAAGTTTTAATACACCGACTGTGGATGAACCAGCCAGCGCCAACTGGAGGAGACGGTGAAGTTAGACCTAAAAATAGAACTGAATGGGGAGCGAAGTTTGGCAGAATGCTGATCAGATGACCAGAAACAGTTTAAATTGAGATCGTCACGCTTGCTGGTTGTTTTCTTTGCACTGTCGGATTGTATTACCGGTGATGTTTGGTGTCTCCTACAGCATTAGAACGAACACTGTAGACGTTTTATCACAGATCACTTTGGCGGCGTTGGATGCGGCTGTGTGTTTGCGCCCGACTCTCTGTGTACAGCCTTTTATGAGATGCTGCCTGCTGCAGTGTGTCCACTCACTGCTTGTACCCAAACAGAGGATGTCTTCTTGTCTTATGGGTGGGGGAGGGGCATGAGGCGACTGTTGCACATATCTCTCCAATAACAATCTTCCCAATGTCTCTTTGTCTCCTCCCCCAAGCTCTGGCATTGGCTTAACAAGCAGGTAATAAGTGCTTGTGTGTGAGATAGAGCACCAGGGTAAAGAATTAACCTCTGTCTTCATGTTGGTGTGTGTGAAGGAGTGAACACACCTGTTAGCTGCTTGGACTGGCTTCTTTATTTTATCCTGCTCCATCTACTGTCATCTCCCTCTCATCTTTGTTTGTTACCTCGCTGCTTTCCTGCTTCCTGTGTGTTTTTTATTTTTTTATTTTTGCAGGAAGCTGCAGTGGGGAGGTGGAGGTGGTACTGGTTGCCCCCCTCCCCTCATATACCTCCCATCCAATTTCCACCATCTGTATCTTCCCTGCTTTGATGCAGCTGGCATATTTGTTTTGAGAGACTGTGTGAGCTGCATGGAGACATGGCTGATGTAAAGAGAGCGGAGAGGAGTGGGAGGAGAGGAGTGTTTTTGATCTGCGGGTTCAGAAAGATGATGTTTTAATCATTATGAAGCTTCACTCTGAGAGGCTCTGTGAGAGTTTAAGCTTTAAAGTAAATTGTGAGCTCCTGTTGCCATCCGAATAAATTCATTTTGTAATGGAGATAATAACTTTTACTCAAGACATGACTGCCTATCTGAAACATAGAGCCGTTTCAGATCATTTTGTTTGAAGTAGACGAAAATTAAGATGCCCTCTGAAACGATTAGTCGTGATGAATATATATTTGAAATAATTAATCAACTAATTTAGTAATTGATTCATTGTTAACTTTAATGTACAGACTCAAAATAGGGAATTTGATGAATGACCAACAGTAATTAGGCAGAAACTGTACAAAGAATATAGACATTTTGCGTTTAAGATAAGACAAAAAAACACCTTAATCTGTGAACTTGCTACCCAGAATTCCTGTAGTGTAAGTTTTAATGACATTTTTTGTAAATTGTTCTATGTGTGAATATGCTACTGCAAAAAACTAGTAATTTATTTCTACCAGAGAAGCTTCGAAATACATGAAAGATGCTGTAAATGCTTTTGTTTCTGTATCAATTCTTCAGTTGATTCAAGTTAAGCATCAGTTTCTTCTAACAGGGACACAACTGTAAAGATCTGGTACTCAAAGTGTTTAAAACTGTGATCTCATTTAAAACCCTGTTAGTGGCCTTGCGTATTCTGAGTCTGACATTTACTAAGAGTCTGTTGCTCTGAATATAGTATCACTACTACAATACTTTAAATTTGCACTACATTTATAAGTGACTAGAAGAAATATCATTAGGAACTTAATTTACAGCTTTAATCCTTTCTCATATGTGGTGAGTGTGTCCTTTTTGTAATAACAATTGCTTATTGGGTTTAATTTACCTCAGTTTGCCAGATAAAGTTTTACATCTAAGGTGTCTCTAAATTTGCAGCAGTAGTGCAGCAGCTCCTGTACTGACCGCTGCATCATTAACCGTTCATGTAACATCAGTGCACTGATGCTATATGTCAGGACATCTAACAGCTTCCTCCACTCATTTGCTGTGGACTTCAATAAGTTTATTGCTTTCTGAGAGGAAATGTGATTATCAATGGAAACACCTGAGAAACCTGAGTTTAAAACCCCAACAATCTGGAAAATAAATGTATCCTTGTTTCTGAAGTAGTTTTTTCTTTTTTTACACGTGTGCTGTGACTCGTATGTAGGGTGTAAAACGCAGAGACCGACAGCTTCAAGATGAAGAGTTGCTAGATTTGGATCTGAGAGTCTAATGGGGTAATCGAACAAAAACAAAATGTTAAAATATAGTTTTTTGTCCTCAGCAGTCTCATTGCAGGATCTCTCCACAGTCGGGGATGTTTCCATAATAAGATCTTCATGATTCTGGGCTAAAATCACAACTATTTACTAACTCCTGAATCAGATTAAAAGTACGATCCATTTGATTTAGTCCTTCCTGGCTGGAATAACACACAGCTGATAAAATGTGGTTGAACCAACTGGTTTTAAAAACAGAAATCAACTGAATCTGAAGATTGCAACTTGAGTTTAAGAGCATGAATTTTATGTTTCGAGACCTGCACACTGCAGGTTTAATAAATCAGCCACCTTTTATCTTTGGGTTTAAAACCTAAAATGGGGAAGACGCAGGTTTCTCCATGTTTCTGGTCACTGTGGTGTTGAACTCTGCTAAAGCATCTTCTCTGTCTCTTGGCCAGATAATCGTGTGGCTGGAGCGATCGCTGGACAAAATCATCAGCATCTTCATCATCTTCGTTCTGGTCACAGGGACTCTGCTCATGGCTCTTCTGCTCACTGCTATGGTCAGTTTTTGTTCTGTGTTTAACTCTCACTCTTATCGCGTCCAAACGTCTCCCTGGATACCAAATCAGCTTCATCTTACTCCTTAGGTTCATAACGAAAGCGCTCACATCATCAAAGTTGCCAGTAACCTCATCAACGAGACTCTTTCCAACCATCCAGAATGGGCTAAGTAAGGCATTTTTTAATCATCTATATTTGCTTTTTTTTTTTAAAAAAAAAAAAAAAAACAATTTTTACATTTAATGATTTTTTTTTCTTTCTTATGTTTCTTTCTCTAGTTTGCTTCCAGAAGCTCGTGTCGTGCAGAAGGCTCTGAATTCAGCTGCTACTAACGTCTATCAGCATGGGCGAGAATGGATAACACAGAAGGTTAGAAGGTTTTGGTTCATACTAAATGTAAAAAAATAAATAAATAAATAAAGTCTGACAGGCTGAACTCTAACTTTGTGTTCAGCTTCAAAAGATGTTGGGGGATAAGGTGAACAACACAGCGATGATCGAGAAGCAGGTGTTGGAGCTTTGGGACCGACTTTACCACTCCTGGTTCGTGAAGGTGTGTGACACCAGCCGTCTGTCGATCTGCATGCTTTCGATTGGTATGTGGAAATATCATCCGCTCGTTGCTGCAGAACGTGACCCACAGCGGGCGGCACCGCGCGCAGAAGAACATGGCTCACAGACAGAACAGTTGGCTGGGGGACATCCTGGAGTGGAAGGACATCGCCTCTTTTGTGCAGGAAAACATCGAGACGCTGCTGTCTGTAAGATCAGAATTTACAGATTTATAATGTATTCAGATTAAACACAGCCTCCTCCTGCAGGAATTTGTCTCAAGATTTTTGACGCATTTCCAACGTGGATCTATAAACCTAAAAAACAATATGAAACAACGGATGAACATGTGGAAGAACACTCCTTAAAATACCAGGACATTTAAAAAGGAAACTTGATCCGCACAGCTCTAATTTAACAGAGACTATTTGGAAATCCGGTTTCCCTCTGGATGTTCGTGTTTACCTTCTTCTTCTTGTTCTGTAGATTCTGGAGTCTCTGTGGGTGGTGATGAGCAGGAACGTTGGCCTCCTCTTCTCCACCACCACCGCCCTCTTCACCGTGTTGTTCCACAGCGGCACGGCGGTGCTCAACTTTGCGCTGAGTCTGGTATGAATCGCCGGGGGAACCAGCTCTAAAACACCCAGGGGAGGTTTTCCTCCTTTGATTAGCTGCCAGTGTTGGGCTGATGAAAGATGTTCCATCATCAGAAGCATCTCAGCTCACACCTTCCCTCGATAACTAGACTTATTCCGACATAATCCGAAAGATTTACACCCTGCAAAAACACAAAATCTTACAAAGTGTTATTGGTCTAGTTTCTAGTTCAAATGCTTTAGCACGTGTGAAATAAGACAAAACTTAAAAGTAACTTTTCAGCGACATATAGGAGCTTGTTTTAAGTCAATAATTCCTTGATATTTCATTTATAACATGGGAGAATATGTTATTGTAAGTAAAATAATCTGCCACTGAAACTAGTATTTCTTCCGTCAATATTAAGGAGCTATTGACTTAAAACAAGTTCCTCTGTTGCTAACTTGTTTTGTTTTAGTTCAAGTGTACTAAGATATTTGTATTATAAACTACATTTTTTTTTTTTGCGGTCTGTTTGATAGATAATAAGGTAGTTTTTGCAGTGTCAGGCCCATGAGCAGGTTTTTATTCAGCTCCGGTGCTGATGTTTGGTCTCTGCTGCCATGCAGGTGATTTTCCTCACCACTCTGTTCTACCTGCTGAGCTCCAGTGGCGAATACTACAAACCCGTCAAATGGGTCATCAACCTGACGCCGCTGTCGCAGCCCGGACCCTCCTCCAACATCATCGGCCAGTCCGTGGAGGAAGCCATCAGGTTTGTGTCGCGGCTGCGAATAATAATAAAACACAAAAGACCTTCCTTCACGTGGATGACGGTCGATGTTTGCGTTACAGAGGGGTGTTCGACGCCTCCTTCAAAATGGCGAGCTTCTACGGCCTCTACACCTGGCTCACTCATACCATCTTTGGCATCAACATCGTCTTCATTCCCTCCGGTGAGTCCGTGTGTTTGCAGCAGATTGCGGTGTTGTTATTGCCAAACGCTCGGTGCTGAGTGGCTCTTTTGTTTCCGGCCCGCAGCTCTGGCCGCCATCTTGGGGGCCGTGCCTTTCCTGGGGACGTACTGGGCGGCGGTGCCGGCTGTGTGCGACCTGTGGCTGGCTCAGGACAAAGGCGTCAAGGCTGCGCTGCTGCTCGTCTGCCATCTGCTCCCGACTTATTTTGTGGACACGGCCATCTATTCGGATATATCGGGGTATGTTTGCATGCACGGCTCTGAGAAAAACAACCTGGTAATCGAATCCAGATCTGGAACTTTATGGCTTCAAAATGCTAATATTTCAGCTGGTGTTTAACAAAGTTTTTTTTATTTGAATGGGACTTTCCTAGTTAAATAAAAGTCAAACTAAAAATGTATTTGTTTACATTTTTACATAAACTGCTGCTAGAGAGAGTGATAAAAAATAGTGTCTTGCAGAAAAGTGTTGACACGCTTCAGTTTATTCACATTTTGTCACGTTGCATATTTAGGTATGTAAATTAACCTAAACATAAGAATAGTTGTCCTCTTCCTGACCTTAAAGGGTTGTTCGAAAACATTAATGAACAAACAGCATTGTGAAGACCAAGGAGAGCAGACAGGGCTTCAGGAATAACTTTGATTTCAAGTTACTGAGAAAAACAAAACTTAACAAAAACAGACATTCAGTCTCCAAATTGTTCAAAATGAATTACAACCTGCTTTAACGTTCATCTCCATGCATTATACATTTGAATGAAGTGTGGGCTCCTTTTCTCAGGGCGGCCATCCGTACCTCACAGGCCTGGCGGTCGCAGGTGGAGCGTACTATCTCGGCCTGGAGGGGGCGATAATCGGCCCCATCCTCCTCTGCATCCTGGTGGTGGCAGCAAACATCTACAGCGCCATGCTGATGAGTCCCAGCTCTGCACTCCCCACACCAGTCCAGCCAAACTGGCCCACACACCCCACGAGGTACACACGCACACACACACACACACACACACACACACACACACACACACACACACACACACACACACACACACACACACACACACACACACACACACACACACACAGCAGATTAAATCATCCCAATTTAACCGGCTCTTCATTCATTGTCCTCTCGTCTTGAAGGACCTTTGCAGAGTCCACTCCCTCCGTGCTGAAGACGACCTCTGACTCAAAGTGAGGGCGTGTATCCCCTGCAGAACGTCACACGGGTCAGGGACTCGCTTCCCGCCTGGCAGGCTCCAGAAGCTCGACCCGGACCAAGAAGAAGAAGAAGAGGAGGAGGAGACGCTGCGATTGCCGGCGCTGTCCTAGAGCGTCCCAGAGCCAACAGACATCCTGATCCCAAACCCGGAGCCACGCCAGCACGTTTACGATGAGAAGCCGATTTCCATCATCTTTCAGAACTCGGTGCCTAATTTATTTGATAATATTGAACAAAAGAAAAAAGCCTAAAATGTTTCGGTGGTTTCTTGTAAGATGATGTATTTTGTCTCCAGAGCCCCAGATGGCTTTGTTCTGCTGCTGCGGCTGCGCAGCGTTTGAACTCCCTACCTCTTCTCTCAGGGAGTCTGAAGGTCCAACCAGGACCATGAAAATGAGCTTTGATGGTTTATTTCCTTCTTAATTTAACGAGTTACTCAAGTTTTAGTGATTCTAGCTGTAATTTATTGACAGCAGAGCTGCAACAGGACCCGGCTCAGTCTGCTGCGTTTAGTTTAATCATCTCCAGTGACTAGAGGTCCTATTTTCAGACACTGTACATCACAGGAATGTAGTTTTTTATAACACTTTTTATTTATTTATTTGAAGGTTACTGTTTTCAGCACATGCATGACCAAGCTTTAACCCTAAACCTGAGACACAGTCACCTCATCCTCCGCCACTTCCACACACTCTGCTAGGTTTCGGCAACTCTTGTCACATTTTGCATTTCAGACACTTTACTGAGAATTTCAGCACTTTAAAAATAAATAAATATATAAATTTGTTTATATCATTAGAGGCTTTAATAAGCAGGCAGTACAGATGTGTTGTGTTTGTACAGTGAGGTTAAACACTAATCATTCAGCTACTGTGTCAGCTATGTGAGGGAGGGGAGGAGTTGGACTAAAACTAACGGGCACAGAGTTTAACTCAAATACTGTGTTTGTTTCTTTGCTACGGTTGCTGTGTTTTTTATTAATAACATGCACTGAATAAACAGAATCTAAACCAATTTAAATTTAAACACAAAGTGTCATTTTTTTTCAAATGGAACCCTGTTCTTTAAAACCGTAAAAGTCAAACTGGATAGAAACCGTCAGTCATCAATTTTTAAACCTTTCCTACTGGTTTTTAACTGCATTTAGGTCTGGACTTTAATTAGGCCATTCTGACTCACTAATATAATTTGAGCTAAGCTAAGCTATCATCTTATCAGAGCTTGCCATTTGAAGAAAAACATTTTTTTTAAACATGTAGTTAAGAAAAAGTGTAAATTAAAGTAAATCATTAAAAATAAGTTAAAAAATTGAAGTCGTCATTGTAGAACACAACATTTCTAACCCATTCAGAAAGAAAATTTAAAACATTTAAACTATTTCAACAAGACGAGCAGAGCTGAAACAATGCAAGTCTCCATGTGATTTCAATGTGGACTTTGATTAGGCCATTCCAATACATTTGATCTAAACAACTCTTATTTGCTTACAATCACTGACATTCAGCGAAACTGTCCTGCTTCCATGTTTCAGCTCAAGAAGCACATCCCCATGGCATGATGCTGCCATCGCCGTGCTGCACTGCATGGTTTGTTTCACGGTGATCTGCAGTGTCCCATTTTCACCACCCAGTTTTTTTTTTTATAAAACTTGAGCTCCTTCTTCCACATGTTTGCTGGATCTTCCACATTGCAACAAACTTCAAAAGAGCCAATTCTCTGATTAATGTTCAGTTTATCAGATCTTATGGTTTAAGTGGGCGGGCATTTCCTGGTAGGTTTGTAAACCCTTCACTTGACTTTACTTGTTTCTAAAAGTGGCAGCTTGTCATCATAGACCACAATTCTGACTTTTCAGACATTTTGTTAGAGTTGATCAGAAGCTGTAAAGCATGTGACCAACCAAACTCTTTTTTTTTTTTAGACGACCAGAGTCTGAACTTCCCTCTGTGTTTGAGGGAGCTGAGTCAGACTGTGTCATCTGTTCTGCAAAGGCTTTACAGATTGTCGATGTGTCAGCGCAGCTCTAGACAGATGGACAGAATAAATATCAAATCTGTGAAATGCTCCAACAGAGGCTGCTGCTGAAGTCACACATCTTTCCAGAAGAAAAACAAAATAGCCGGATGATTCACTCACTACTGTCCCTGTCCTCGTAAAATTAATTAGATTTGCTGTAAATGTTTAAATGAAGAGGGGAAATTATTTAAAGCAACATCCTGATGACCTCTGAACCTTCAGAAAATCCTGAAGGGAACCACAGAGTCAGATGGGCCTCGGTGAGCCGTTGAGATTACAGAGGAAAAGGGGCAGAAAGCTGTACCATGTCTTTACTTCGGTTCTGACTTCCTGTTTCATACCAACCTTCATCATCCCAGGAGGTAGCTTTTATTTTACTTCTAATTTGTAGTAGGTATATTTAAGAACATTTCTGAACAGATTCTAATGAGTTTATGTGATTCAAGTACAACGAAGCTGAGATTTAAGACTTGGAAGCCTCTGATTTTCTTCTTCTTTGGCTGACTGTTGACATGTTCTCATCTGTCATGATCTGATATCCTCTTATCTCCAGTTTAAAATAAGTAGTAAAAAATTGTTGAAATAGTCAACAAGTGTTTCCAAATACATGAACAAATAAAGAGAGACCGGAAGAATCTGAACTGTCTAGTTAATTTCCAAAAACACAAATCAACAACATCTGAAAGCCTTGAGTCAAAGTAAGCAAATTCCCCCTGCCGCTCTGATCAAACTTTGGTATTCGGTCTTTTCTCTAGTTTCCCCTCCAGGAAACGCGGCTACGAGGCATTTCTGCACATCGTTCTGCTGAAGTCTGTGGCACAAAACCAGATCACAGATCTAAATCTCTTCAGTAGCAGAGTCATTAGTTTCATTTACTGGCGCTTCCTGTTTGCTTTCACTTAATGGTGGTGCCGAGCTGGAGCGGTGCAAATGTGTCATGCATGCATCCACCAGATGCTGTCTGAAAATAAATGTGCAAGCATCGACACGTTTCGCAGGCCACAGCGCTAAAAGCTGTTGTCTAATATGTCTTCCTGATGGCTCTCGTTGGACCCAAATCCTTTCAGATGAATAATTCATCAGGAGTTTGAATAATCCACTCTGCATCAAACACTCAGCCTGCAGCCTGGCTTCCTCTCTCTCTCTCCCCCCCTTTCACACTGGACCTTCATGTTTATTAATAGGCCGGAGAACAGTCCCATCAGACTTCTAGGGTTTCAGGGCAGGCTCATCTCTCATGCGGCCGCTCGTTTCTCACTGTGGTGGAGATGAGAGATTTGTCTAGTCAATGTGCAACGACGGCTTACAGCGGCGGCCATGTTTCACACCGTCTGACCATGTAATTCTCAGGTTTTATTACGGCACTCTTTCAGTCACAAGCTAACTAAAGAATAGCTGATCAAAACCAATAATATCCTGACAGAACACTAAATAATGGAGGAAATTATGGAGACCTGGGTTGTAGTGTTAATCCAGAAATTTAAAGGGGGAAGTTGTTATTTACTAAATAAAAATGGCCAAACATGGGTCATTCCTGCAAAGAACTGAAACTTGGAAAAATGAGCCAAATACAAGGCTTAGGGAATTAATAAAGCAGGCAAATATTATACTTACAAAAAGTCAAATATCCAGAAAGAATCAGGAAAAATGTGTGGCTGCAGAGTACTTGGCTGGAAAACCATTTATTTACACATCAGTTGGACTTCATGTATGTATTTCAGCTTACATCTGTAACAGTGACTATTGATTCAAGAAAAGCCCAATAAGTTTCACTTGTGCACCCAATTCTTGTTTTTCGGGTTTGGCGACCTTTATTCTGTCAGTTGCCAGAGACAACAGGTTACAGAGAGAGAACAGGAAGACGTACAGCGGACAACCTGAGATGACCATCACAACCTGGAAGAGTAAAATGAATCATTAAACCCAAAGGTTTAATCTGAGAATCCTGCTGTTAATGACCACATGTTTCTGACTGGAGCTGCAGAGTTTGACATAAGTGGGAGAAAAGAGTTGGCAGAGATGAACTGCGATTATTGGGAAAAATAAATACAAATGCAAAAAATCAACACACTCCTCGAGTTCTTCTGTAAACCTTTTCACCTTTATTTTCTACATTTGGATCAGCCAGCTCAGTGTGAAGTCAGTTCTTTTTAACCCCGCTCTCTCTTCCCTGCCCCCCGCCCTCCCCGACATGGGAACCCATGATACACTCCCTCGGTCTCACCATCAAAAACTCGCTCAGATATGAAAGTCCAGTCGATGGCCTCCTCTCTCTCTCTCTCTCTGTCGTGTAAACCCTTCCTCCACTGGAGGAAGCTGAATTGTTTCAAACCTTTACAAAACAACTCCAGCTCTGACGTACAGCAGCAGGAGTGACAACACAATTAAAACAACAACAACAAAAGAAAAAAACACAGTATGATGGTTGAAATGATAATGACATGGTTCAGTTGTCTGAAATATGAATGTAGAAATACTGCCGGTAAACTTGAAAAAGAAAGAAAAAAAAGACATGATTATGAATTCAGATATATTGTCTGCTCCTTCTCGTCGCTCCACTGTTATCTTCTCACCGCTTAATTTTCCCAAAACACCAAATAAACGCTGCTGATGTATCCTAGCAGAAATGAATACGTGGACACGAGACGCTCCGCTCTATGGGTTCTTCCAAAAACAAAAACAAAAATCAAGTTTGACCTAGTAAACATGTAGCTGACAAACTGGTAGAAGAGCTGAAGAGAAGCACATTCACACCTGCACAGATGCATCCAACACACTCCATGGCAGAACAGAGGCTCTCGGAGTGTATTATCTGAAAGAGGTCAATGGGGCGAAAAACGTTTGCATCTCAGCAAACGAGATTCACCAATAAATAGTCGATTTATTTCAGTAACTCAAACTTTGTTGCACACAGTGATTCTTATTTTTTATTTTAATGATTATGGTGTTCAGCTAATGAAAACCCCGCAAAAATTCAGTTTCCCAAAAGATTGAAATATTACGTCAAACCAACAACAACAACAACAACAACAACACAGGGAAGAGCGCTGACTGGATTGTTGTCTGGCAGAGAGACGCCGACAGCCTCCATGTGGATATGCCACAAAAGCTCATTACTACAACCAAGCTGGCTGTTCAGAGATATGTATCCAAGCATATCAATGGAAAGTTTAGTGGAAGGAAAAAAGTATCAGAAAGACAAGGATAATCTTTGAGGTGTGGACCAAAGCCCTCTTCTCAGATTAAATAAAAGTTTGGATTTCATTTAGGAATCAGGTTCCCGGAGTGAAGAGAATAAAAGTTGCTCAGAGTCCAGTGGGAAGTTTCCACAATCAGCAGTGATTTGGGAATCTACTGTCATCTGCTGGTGTTAGTCCATCACAACAAGTCTAAAGTCAGCACAGCTGTTTCTTAGAGCCCATCAAGCTTCCCATTGAAAAGCTTTACTTCATTTACCAGCAGGACCTGGTCATAAGCAATCTGTGGAGAGTTATTAAGAGGATGAGAAACACCAACGTAGGTGAGATCAGAGCTGCCAGCCTGTTGCAGCCTCTGTGCTACGATGCACCGATGCACGATTTTCAATAAGCAAACGTTCTGCTGCAAAAATGTGCTTTTTTTGGTTCAACATAATATTTTAATTTCCAGAGACTTTGGGGTTTTATTAGCTGTAAACCTGAAGTATCAAAAATAATATTTGATTTAAATCAATATGGTAAAGGAATCTACGCTAACTGAGTTTCGTTTTTAAAACTGAATTAGTAAAATATGTTTGATGATATTCTTATTTACTGCGATGCACCTGTATGAACTGCCTTTAGGAGAGAGCGTGTGGCTTTGTAGTGTTTCGTAGGAGTTTCAGACGGTTAAACACTACGGTAGGCAGAAGGTATCAGATAAATATAAAGTAGCTTGTTGATGTGTTTTTTTTTGTGAGTGCGTTGGCTGTACGTTGAACATCCTTAAAGAAAAGCTAAAAGTTACTGAAACGGTAGAAACAGACAAGGCATGTAAAAACCGGACATAGAAATCTGAAGATATCACAAACATATTTCTATATCTCTACATTTCTGCTGTTGGCAGACGTCGTGTTGAGTTTTCTCTCTCTTTTTTTTCTTTCTTTTGTTTATATTACGTTCCCTCCCTCGGAAAATCCTCAGCTTGGATGCTTCAGTCTGTAAGATGAGATACCGAGACGCAACACCAGAGGGGGACATACACTGCTGCAAGACTGCAGGGAGGGGCTTTGACACGTCCACACACACAAGACGTAATCTCTCTCTCACACACACACACATGCATACACACACATACACAGTCAAACATGCATCCTTCTTCATAAGAGTTCACGTTCAATGTCCGTTATAAAATTAAATAAAAAACAAACAAACAGGAACTTAAGAAAAATAAAAATCAAAGGTTCAGGCCCCCCCCCTTCTAAAAGCATACATTCATCTCGGGTCAAACAGACAGATAAGTGCACGCACACACACACACACACACACACACACTGATCGCAGGCAGTCAGTAAACGTTAAGTGATGAGCTGAGGGGAAGCTGTGTGCAGAACCTCGACTCCACGGTTCTAGAGCCAGTCACTCTTAAAATCTCTTAAAAAAACAAAACCAATGTAAAACAACAGATATGGTCTCTTAGAGGGAGTCTCTACAGTCCTCTCTGTTCGCTCTGAGGAAGCTTGAAGACTCTCCGTCCTCTGGTCTCTGGCAGAGGTAGTACCGTCCCATCCGTCTCCTGAATCCCCTCCGGGGAAGTCTCTGTCCTCGTGCCCGAGTTGAATAAAACATGCCCGCTCGTTTGACCGCTCGCTCTGGGCCGCTGTGTGTGTGTGTGGGAGTGTACGCCTGGGAGTGTGCGGAGTGCGGTCAGAAGACCTCGGGTAGTGTGACGTTGCGCAGCAGCCACTGTTGGGAGCGCGAGTGTGTGCAGTCTCTGACACTGGGCACCTGGCTGTCCTCCTCGCTGGCCTTGTCCAGGCACTGGTTGCTGTTGACGTGGACCAGAGTCAGCTTCTGCACAGACAGAGGACGGTAGAGGAGCACATGTGATCCAGCTACAAATACATTTTTATTGACAATTTGATTGTCGATTAATGGTTTATTGGGTTAAAGTTTGTCCCAGTCGATTAACTAATAACATCCGCTTAGACCTCGTTTGAGTATTGTAGTTTGGCTGCCATCCAGAAGAGGCGCTGCAGGAGATCCTCAACCAAAGCTATTGATACAGAAATAAAGATGGCGGAGCCATTACCAGAACGGGAAAGAGAAATGGTCCAGAGTTCAGTGTGGGACACAAAACAACCTCTATGGGATTCTGAAATATGATTACTCAACAAACTCCTTAAAGTGAAACTAACCCTCAAATAAACTGTGTCTAAGCAGGTTATTTCAGGTTCTATCTTTATGTCTCTGTGTGAATCTTTGTGCAATTAGTTCAGTTCAGCATTATTTTGCTTACAAGTTGCAAATGAGCACTTCTTTTGCTCCGATTCCCCCTTGATGGAAAAAACATGACGCTAATAAACAGGCGGTACTTCTGCATGGGCGTCTCTGTTAATGGGGAAATTAAGTGTTTCACAAGTTTTAATCTTTTCATCTTTTATTTTTATGTTCAGAAACATAAGAGGCTCATGTTTGTTAGATGAGCCATATTTTATCAATAAGTCTAAATTTAATGTTGGAAAAAAAAATTTCTGTTTATTCCATCAGTATTTAATACAGCTGACAAAATGTTAAAATTTCATTATGTTTTTTTTCCCCCACCCAATTCAACGTATTAAGATGATCGACGTCATTTGATACAAGAAAACGCTCAGGTTTCTAAGAAAAAAGACACGCTAGTCAATCAGTAAGATCTATCAGCTTTAGATTGATTGTCTTCATTAATCAAAAACTTGCATCCTGAGTTTGAATCCGCAAAATTAAGTTCATAAATCTTAATCTGAATGTTGCACAGCATCCAGATTCCAGTCTCTCAGTCAAGTTGAGCAACGTGTCAGAAATCCCTCCCCACTCACCACAGGATCGTATTCCCACAGCTGGTTGCCTTTAAGGTGATGACACTTGAGCATCATGACGGGTCCGTTCAGCTTGGAGACGTCTAAACACAAGTCATCTGTCCGGATCTCCTTGTTGGCTGTGTAGGAGAAAACCTGCGGGTCACACAAACACACAGACACACACACACACACCGGTATTTTAAGGAGCTTATTTTAAGCTCATTTATGGGTTCAGCACTGCAGTTTGAGCTCATAGGGTTAAACAGGAAACATCAGGTTTACTGTGACATCATGCAAGCATCTGTCTGATTTTAGCTTTAGCTTCATGGATGTTTCACTCCTAATGGCTCTCAGCTCAGAACGTCCCGAAGAAGCAATTTCTGCTCTATAAATCACGCTGCTGTTTCATAGAACACGAGTCACGAATAAAGCCCAGCCAAAGCCTTTATACCTGTTGAACTTGTTCACGTCAACAACCAGCAACAGCGGTCAGTCTGCTTTGCGTCATTGTCCATTTGAACGAGCCCAAGCTTTAACGTCCTGCCTGATGTTGCTTCGATATTTACAGATAATGTTCTTTCGTCATTATGCCATCTATTTTATAAAAGACACCAGTTCGTCCTGTTGAATAACAGCCCCACAACATGATACCGTCACCACCGTACTTCACAGATGGGACGGCGTTTCCAGGCTTGCATCAGAGCCTCATGTCCCCACCGTGTTCCTACAAAGATGAAAGTCTTTGTTTCTGTGTGCGTTTGCAAACTGCAATCTATCTTTTTATTGTTTCTTTTGGAGTAATGGCTTCTACCTCGTTGAGTTCCCCTTCGGTCCCTGTCGGTACAGGACATGTTTCACTGTGGATAATGACACTGCCTCACCACTTCCAGCAGTGTCTTCACAGTGTCTTTGGCTTTTCTTCTGGGATTGATTTGCACGCTTTGACCAAAACACGTTAATCTCTGGGACACAGAACCTGTCTCCTTCCTAAGTTGAATGATGGTTGGACATTCCCTATTGTGTTTATAGCTATGTACTGTATGATTCTTTGGAAAGGTTAACACAGCACCATAAAGTATCTTTACGTATTTTACTGAGGCTGAACTGGACTTGTGAAGCTCCACAATTCTCTTCCTGATATCTTTGGGTGATTTTTCTGACTTTCCCATGATGTTACACACGGAAGCAATGTGTACAACATACGGCTGTTTATGTCAAATACATAAACAGATGTGCCACCAATTAATTAAAATGTGTCAATTAACCAGTCAGAAGTTTTCAAAGACATGACATCATCATCTACATGGCTTTCCCTCATTGTTTAATGGGACAACAATTATTCTGAATGTAAACTTCAGATTTTTTACGACATTAAAAGATAAATCACGGACATAGACTCTCATTGCTGTGGCATTTAGCAAATGGAAATTATTTTAACGATTCCAACTAACCTAAAACATAAGTTTGGTCTAACTTAACTTCAGACAATAAGGAAAAAAATTGTGTTTGTATATTTCTTTTGGTTGTATGTAAACCTCTGGTTTCAACTGCACCTCACAGACAAACACAAAGTTCATTGTCATGAAGCGGAAGTGAAAGAACACAGAGTCAGTATTTAACAGAACCACCCATTGCCACAATTACAACTGCAAGATGCTGCAGGATCTTCAGTCTTGTAATTATGTTGTTAATAATCACTGCAAAATGTTTCTGGTTTCCATAATAAACCTCGCACACATTTATTTTCAGGACTTTTTTTGTTTTTTTGCTGCAGCAGGAACGGCTTAACTCACCTGGTTGCCTCCCATGCCGTGGCAGTTGAAAATGCCAACCTTCTCATTTTCCTTGCGGGCCATGTTGTCCAGGCACTGGTTGGTCTCCACGTTACGGATCTGAGGCAAACCCACACAGATCAAAGTGAGGATCGCTTACAGAAGCAGTGTGGACAGTGGCGCGGTCTGTGTGCGTGCGTGTGTGCTTGTTGGTGAACGTACCTCTCCCAGCGAGTAATAGTGCCGGGGGATCTGGGAGTCGGGGTAGACGTTCTCCAAATACCAGCTGAAGGGTTTACACTGGAGCTTTTGTCTCAGAGCAGAGCGAGTCGAGATGTCACCGTAGTCCACCTTGGTCACACCTGGAGACGCAAACACAGACACCCACGCATTAACGTGGAAACTGCCTGAAGCGGTCATGACTGCTGAAATGTTACTTTGCATGAAAAGTTTTACTTGTAAACAAAAACACATGATGTGTTCCTACTAAATCTTGTCAGCAAAGCACAGCAGACTAATTAAATACAGTCATGAATTATGCTAACTGACTCCATAAACTGAGCCACAATCCCCACAGTGAAACATGGTGGTGGCAGCATCATGTACCACGGAGCTGAAGATGGATGTGGCTAAATACGGAGCTGCAAAACTTAGGACTGGACAATGATCAAAAATATACACTTGAAGCAGCAATGGAATGGTTTATATAAATCACATTCATGTGTTACTGAGCGGTTCAGTCAAAGTCCAGACCTAAATCCAGTTGAGATTCCAAAGAAAATCTTTGAATTAAGGTTCGAAGACTCTCCCCAATGAATCTGACTGAGTTTGTGCTATTAGGCATAAGGAAGTGACAAAAATGTCAGACTCCAGATCTGCAAAGCCGGTAGAAACATTCTCCTAAAAACTTGCAGAAAAAGCAGGTTTGGAAAGAACTGAATTAGTCGGCAGATTAAAAATACATGATGCACTTTTTCGATTTCACGTCTTATTTTTTTTTTTAACCCAGATAATTCTTCTCTTCCCTTCATGTCACATTTATGCACAATTTTGTGTTATTTGTCCCATAAAAACCCAAAGAAACTCAAGTGTGGCTGTGACAAATGTGAATGTTTATGAGCCACTGTCTTTTAGCAGGCTTTCAGCAAAAGTCCTGTGTGTTTAAGCAAGAAAGTAAGTAATCAAAATAATGAGAAATCTTATTACCATACTTTTTATGTTTAATGTCACGTCGAAAGCAACAACATTCAAAACCTGGTTTCCAGCATTTCTGCTTTTCATGACTTTATTTGGACAAGCGAGAGTGACGGGAGTCCGGGAGCCTCCGGCGAGGTGTAATCCATGAGGTCAGTGCTTTCTTTCTTTATTCTGTCATGTTTCCATGACAGCATGGATTAGTCTGACAGACCTGCCAGATTTGTGTGAGAAAACATAAGCAACAGAAAAAGAAATACAGAAGTGCGTTTGCGGAGGGTGTAAAAGCGGAGATGTAATAAAAAGCAGTGGATCTGGAGGACCTCGCACTGCCTCAGAATTACAGAGGAAGGAGTTCTTTATTATGTTTTCTGAGCACTAATCTTTTGGCAAATGTCTGCTTTCCACTAAGGTGAGTGCAAGCAGTTCAGAAATCATGCCACGATGAAACTATGCAAATGTCAGACGACCTGGTGAGAACGCTCTTCCCTTGAAGTGATTGGCTGCGTTCCTCTCTGCAGGTCTCTCCGTCAGTCAGGCGGCTGGACGAGAATCCCGTCCATCCCTTGGGATATCAGGACCGTCTTAACTTCAGCTCCTCCCTTCCACATTTCCCTTCTGTCTCGCTTGTTAAAATACTGGTACATTGATAATCAGTAATAAAATATTAACAGTCCAATGAGCCTTTTCACTGCTGACCGTAAAGCTGTCGGCTGACCGCAGGAACAGCTTCCTGTGGTTCCCGGCATCATTCCATGCCAGGTGACGCTGGAAATCCAACCTCAGGTTTGTTTCCCAGCCGCCGTGCCAATCAGGAAGAGGAAATGTTTTTGTTTCTGTTTGCATATCTGTGTGTGTGCGTGTGTAAGAGTGTGTGTGCTTGGTAAGTTTTTAACCGAGTGCATTTGACAAACATGTTAAAATGCGATCAAAGACGCACGTGTGTCACTAGTTGTTATTTTAATGAGCCTGGGTTTCCACAGATGGCATCGCGTAGTTCAGAGCTAAACCCTGGAGAGTTACCAGGCTGCCGGGCCGGTTCAAAGGTCTGAGCCAACGCCGGTGATGTAATGTTCTTGCTTTGCATTAAACATGATTTTTGTAGACATAAAACACTAAAAAATAAACCCATCTTCTTAAAACACAATCTGAGATAAATCTAATAGTCTCTGTAGTAGAGGTGGGCAAGTAGTACATTATTGCCAACAATATTGCATTATTATAATCCCATGATAATGAAAATGAACTCTGATAAACCAACTATATTGTTGGGAGGGTTCAAATAATTCTTGCACTGTTGGTTGCACCATCAACGTAGCAACACTAACACTGTGTTTATGTTTTACAATAATTATTGTGCTAATTTCAGGCAGCACTACTTTAAGCAGTCGGTGCAGAGAAGCAACCTATTTGACCGTTCATCGGGTCAAGCAGCCCACTTTGTTCATCAACTCTGAAGTTAACAAAGATGAGTATCTCTTAGTACTCAGTTTTATTGCGATCAGGCTTAAATATTGCGATACGAAATATTCTATAGTTATGTAATTGTTTTATTAAAATGATTTCTTTTTTGTCTTTGAAAACCTATAGAATCTAGTGAGAAATGACTTTGTGTTGTGAGAAGAGCTCAAAGCAAATATCAGGCTGTTATTGGCTTGTTTCTAAAAAAATTATTTTCCATAAGAACAACTTATAAAATAAAAATAATTTGTATGTCTAAACATTAAATGTCTTCACAGCCTGTAGCACAAATGGATTATCTGTAGCTGAGTAACTAACTAGATAATCTCTTGGTTGGATACTTTGAATTTATTATCAGTGGCTCTGTCTGATCAGAAGGATCAGCTTACCGTCCTAATCAATTAGGACATTTAGCTCCCAGTATCTGTGCTGCTCGTTCTGGTTTTGGATCTGTGTCATATCCACCCGGCGCTGCTGTTGGAACTGCTTGTGAAGGAGAACAACAACTAGTGCTGCCAACCTCCCTGTGGACTGAAACCATTTTAGAACAGAAATTGAAAGCACTAACAAACTTAACAGTTCCTCTATTTCTCAAGATCAGAGTTCGCATTTTTCATATCAAAATTTCACACTTACAGCCACTTTTTTAAGACTTGTATTTTCTCTGATGTCAATCCACTTTTAACAAAATTTTGCAAAGCATGTGAAGGTCTTTTGGTAGGTATTTCTAGTGGACAGGCTATAAATATGTAAAAAGAACTATGGACAGGAAGGAAGAGAGGAAAGAAAGACAGGATGGATGGAAAAACAGATTCATGAACGGCTCGACAAAACTGTTAGCTGATAGGATTGGGAACGAAATGTGAAAATATGAATTTTTCCAAAATTTGTCTTTTCCCAAACATATCCCAAGCTGGAAAAATCAAAGATCATAGAAACCCAGAAAGGAATACGCAAACATGATAGCAAGTTTACTCAGCCAACGCTTCTGGTGCTGGAGCCACAGAGAAGAAGACGGATGCTGAAGGACTTCAAGGTTGTATGGATTTTAATAACTTCTGTACAGGTTTCTGACTGAGTCTTGCACCGTAAATATTTCATTTTAAACGACTTGAATCAGAATTGGAGACAAAAACTTTTGATCAGGTCTTCCTGGCCACAACATATTATATACCATTATAGAACCAGTAGTATACCAGAGAGACAGTCTACAAATGACAAAACACAGTTTTCTGTCATTTTACTTTTGGGCTGCCTCCCCATTTCCTGTGTGTGTTTGTGTGTGTTCAGGTAAATAGATCCTCTGTAGCATGAAATTACTTGCCGCCACACATCTTGCGCCGCTCGCCCCCCAACCCACCGCCGCAGTATCACGCCGTCACCAGGTTAATGGATTGATCACACCTGTCACAGAGATTAACCTCCACACACGAGTTCCTGCCTGCATATCTTAATGAACACAGAGACACACGCATCGCCGCCCGACTCACCAGGAGAGATGATGTAGAAGAAGTTCTTGAACTCATCCATCCAGACCTCTGCCAGGCGGCGGTTGTTCTTGTTGATGATCTGCCCTGTTCCTCCGGGGAACGTGTAGGGCGTCGCCTTTCTGAACACGTGGCCCACGTGAGAGCATGTGACGATCTCTAGAGTCCCTCCACACTGCCAGATCTGTGAGGGGGGAAAGTTTGGCAAAATGCTGTGAACCACGTTAAGGCTTCAGGAATCAATTAATCTGTTGATTGTTCTGATGATTAATTGAATAATAATAAAAAAAAAGACATGGCAGATTCTACAGGTATTAACCAATATTTTTATACAATGTTAGGAATACATTAAAATTTGTAATTAAATAAAAAAAATCTAATTAATTTTCTACATATTTTTTTTCCTAAAATTAATTCTTAAGTAAATTTGAATCGCGTGTAGATAAAACATATTTACATAAAATGGTGTTTTTATCTTAAATGTAAAATGTATGTATGCATGTATATATATATATATATATATATAATATATATATATATATATATATATATATATATATATATATATTTGTACAACTTAGGCTTAATTACTGCTCAGAATATGTATCTTTTTTTCACTAAAGGGAAGTTTGTTTTAGTCTGATATCCAGTTAGCGACTAATCGATTACCAAATTAGTTGACTGAATCGTTTCAGCCCTGCGCTACATGTGCCGACTGTGGAAACGTTGCATCTGTGCTCTAACTGAGTCTGAGATCCAGTCAGGATGACACCGTGAACCGTCCAGAAGTCGTGCCAGAGCACTGAAAAACGGAGTCATGCCACTTGGCTACGTTTGCTCACTCTGAAAGAGATTTCCAGGTTTTCTCCGCCCCAGATGTCCATGCCTGCGTCATACGTGCCGATCTCCTGAAAATAATCCCTGTCTATGGAGAACAAGCCGCCCGCCATGGTGGGAGTCCTGGAGAGAGGAATAAATTAAGGAGTGAGGCTGGTTCGTGTCACTTCATTCCCCAGCAGCCTGTTTTCTAAAGGTCACTCAGTGTCTACAGATCCCATCAGAGCTTTATATTTCAGCCCCTGTTCTTTACTGTCTTCCTGTTATTTTCCATTTCTCTTCTTTCTTCTCCTGCGGCCTCTGGTGTTGTGATGGCTGTGTCAATGTTTAATGGCCTCAGTTCTCTTCCCCTTCACAAACCCGTAACACAATAGCTTCCTTTTGTTTTTTTTAATAGAAGAGGCCTGTTTTCTTCTTTCAGTTAACATCCTAAATTCAGCTGCAAAACAAAAAACAGTAATGATACATCCCACAGAAATAAACCTAAATGAAATGGCTGGAGAATAAAAAGCGGGTAAAGAAAAAGATTAAAGAAGATTTTGATGTTAAAGAAGCAACTGTGGGATTGTAAAGAGGTGAAGACAGTATAATGAAGGGTTTCCTTTCAGCAGATATCACATCAAAGTTCTGCAAACTCTTCAGTGCAAAATTAAAACAGTTTTTTTTTTCTCATGAGATTCAAACACACAACAGTAAAACAAACAACAGGCACTAAATTAAAGGGGAGCTCTGATCCTGAATAAAGCCGTATATCCAAACAGAGTCTGTCACGTTCATAAAAGCGGCTTTTCACAGCCCTCCGCTTATCAAAACACTGATGTCCACAAATGCTGGCAGCATAAAACGACCACAAAAACTCTAGACAGAGACGAAGCCTGTCGCAGTGTGAACTGAAATAGATTCTTACTCTTGTCTGGAGAACATTAATATTTCCTGTATTGGAAAGCCTCAAAGTCATTTTTCTTTTCCATGCTGCTTTAAACAATTGTGACTTTACTTGCTGAGATTTAGACTTTGATGATGCTCGTCACACCACAACAGCAAAAACAAAAGGCTACGGTTTTCTGTGGCTTAGCTACTGAAAAGAAGATCCGTTCAGCTTTTAGCTAACACACTCTGCATTATTATTGCTTTATGAATCCCACCCTTCTTCTTGCAGAATTGCTTTACTTCTGATTTATGGCAACGAAAATGAACAAATTTTTACTTTTGTGGTTGAAAGGTGGCGGTAACTTCATCCATTGATGATCAAAAATTACTTAACAGCAAAAGGTCAAAGGTCTAAAGCCACTGGTCAACAACTTGCTAGTATTTCCAACAAGAAATTCTCCCACTGATGCCGTTTTCTTTCAGCTGCATCATGAAAGCTGAGCTGATCTGAGCAGACTGCGATACTTCAGATGTTCTGGGTCTTTTTGTGATCTTCTGGATGAGTCGGACTCTCCAGGGAAGGTTCACCATTCTGTGGTTTTTCTATTTGTGGATAATCGTTCCTTTAGTGGTGCGGGAGTCTGTGACAATTTTACATTTTAAGGATTTTTTGGAAGTTGAACAAATTACAGACAGAAGAATGTGATGCTTAAAAATAGTCACCAAACCTCAGAAATTCATAGTTTAAATGTTTGCTTAGTAAATTTTCAATTTTACGGGGTTACATGGAAGTTATAAATCTTTTTAATAATAAAAGTGAGAAATTTCATAGTTTTATCAGCGGTATTTCTTTGGTTAGTGTTGTCTCACTTAACGATAAAAAAAAAAAAAAACTGTTTTAAGTAACAAGGCCTCACTGCTGCGTGACAGAATGGGTTCGTCTCCTAATGCAAAATAATCTTCTCTGCCCTGACATCGCGACCCATTTTTCTACATTTTAGGCCACTTACGAGACACCCTTAGGAAAATTCTGCTAAGCAGAACGGTGGAAAACAAGCAAAAACAAGGGCGCTGTGCAAGTTACATAAGATACATTATCTGAGTGACCTTGAAAAGTGGCGTCAAGCAAGCTTAGAAACAAGAGCAGGAAGCGCAGATGACAGACAGCAAGGAATAAACTCTTGATTTCTGCTTCAAGGTCTAACGCATGAGAGGCAAAGCAACAGGAATCATAAAGCGACGTAGAGTTCAGCTGCAAAACAAAGTTCAGCGCGTTCGCTCAGCGCTGCTGCCCCGAAAGCATCTCATGATTAAGCATGTCCAATTGATTTGCTACATACAACTGCTTCACACAACTGCAAATGCCTGTCAGCAGCATTAAAGCTTACAGGGTGTGTTACTCCAAATGGCTGATGAATGGAGCACGAGAAGGATTTGAAGTGTCTGACAATTTTATTTGGTCTCTTAGGGAAAATCTTTTCACACATGATTCAGCAAGAAAGAGGTCAGACTCAGCTGCACAGAAAGCAGAACAAACAGCTTGATAATCCTGCAGAAATGAGTTGGAAATCTACTGGAGAGGCTGCGGCATGTAACGGCTCCCGCACCTGACGGGTAGCGTGCGGTCTCCTTTGCGGCGGTCCATCTCCCTCTGGGGCACGGGGTACCAGCGGAAGTTGAGCTTCCAGTTGAAGCCTCCGTACGTCATGTCGGACCCCGCCATGTACTCGAACGTGTCGTCGCTGATGACGTCGATGATGGGGCACACAACTGTTTTCCTGGAGGAGCGATCGGACAGACAAAAACAGGTCGACGTTCAAACACACGACACACGCAGAGGATGGAGATGCAAAATGCAAAAATCGGACAATGGGATTTCTAAATTTCTAAACAAAAAAAAAAGTAAACCATAGATGTCTGTAGATGTTTGTGAGCTCATGGCAAGCAGTAAACAAGGTTTTAAAACTGCAGACAACAATAAACTAAACACAAGGACAAGCCCCCTGCAGGCTCAGCAGCAGCAGCTTACAGAATCTTTATAACACTTGGCACTAGAGTCCATGCGTCTGTTGTAATTTGGCCTTACTTGTCCTGTTTGATGCGGGCCAGCAGAGGCTCTAGCCACCCTGTGGTGCATTCACAATGAGCGTCCAGGAAGGTGATGACCTGGAAACCCAGCAGAAAAACATTAGACAGTCATCAGATGCAGGTCACGCTTTAATTAAGATCACATATATCATCTTGGAAAAAACATACATTGCTCTTAAACTTTTCCTTGTTTTGTCTTGCTAAAGCCACAAAATGATCCATTTTAACTGCATGTTACGTGTAACCATGTTGGGGTTGATAGGTGAACCAAACTAGAAAGTGATAAGTGGTTTTAAAAATTTTGTACCTGTAAGAAAAATCTCAAAAGTCATGTTGCTTTTGTATTCAGCCCCTCTGAGTACTACCATTACAGAACCACTGTTTGTACTTTGACTGGACCATTCCAATGCTATGATTTAGATCATTCCACTCTACATCAGGCTCCATGTTCATGTTCATTGTCCTACTAAAAGAGGAACACCTACTCCAGCCTCTAGTAGCTGTTCTTATGGAGTTTCTTCATCAATAATTTTTGTTTCTTGTCACTCAAAAAAGGATCAGATTTGTGGAGTAAACAGTCTGTCCCACCTGCGCTGTGGATCTCTGCACATCCTCCAGAGTTACCATAGTCCTCTGTGCCATTTTACAGATAAATGTATTGTTTACTGGGCCTGTCAATTTATTTTGTTTCCTAACAGTCCTTTGATGTTGTAGCAGAACAGTTTTTGAATAAAAAGAATGCATGGCTTTCACATTTTATTTGTCAAAAATGTAAAAAATGTTGTATGCTTTTTTCTTCCTAATTAAGACACTACAATGTGTTGGTCAATCAAATAACAGTCTCAATAAATCACATGGAAGTTTGTAGTTACAGCATGACACAACATGGAGCAATGGCTGACCAGACGTGCGCGCGCACACACACACACACACACACACACACACACACACACACACACACACACACACACACACACACACACACACACACACACACACACACACACACACACACACACACACACACACACACACACACACACAACACACACACACACACACACAACCTGGCCAGTAGAGATGGAAGCCCCTTTGAGGCGAGCGCGGATGAGTCCGGACCGCTGCTCCATCCTCACCACTCTGACAGGCACTTCTAACTTTCTGACGTACTGCTCCAGCGGCCGTTTCAGAAAATCTAACACAAACACACCGAATACAGAAAATATGCAAACATGAAACAAACTCCTAAGCATTTGGATTACAAGCTGAGCTCTTTGTAGCACCAGAGATCAAAGGAAACTATGTGATTATGTTATGTGCTGCCGGTGTGTGTGTGTGTCTTGGCATGGATGTCTGCAACCCTTCTACCTGCACAAACACTCCCCTCTCGTTCCACAGCATTCAACTTGAGGTCTCATAAGGTGCACCGTTGCTATGGTTGCAGCTGGGGTGGTGGGGTGGGGGGGAATGGTGGGTTATAACAGTGTAATCCCTGCGGCTGGCAAATTAAAGACCTAATCTCCCCCAAACAGGGATTACCAGCATGGCCCAGTGAGGGTTGGCACACACAGCCCTACGCAGACATGTAAATGTTGACTAGTTACACAAGCACACACTACAGAAAGCATGTACAGTAATGCTAAATAAAAATAGGCTAAGCCTGAAACAGTAGGAATCATCTGCAGTGTGCATGAGTTTACCTCTCTCGCTGGCATCGTCCACCAGGACAATCTCCTCCAGCAGTGTGTGTGGAGACCGATCAATAACCGAGTGGACGGTTCGCAGCAGTGTACTCCAAGCCTCATTGTGAAATACGATCACCACGCTGGTGCGAGGAAGATTATCGGGGTACAGCTTGTTCTTGCACCTTTGAAGAGTGAATTAAACAAACAGAAGAGAATTTGTAAATCAACTGAACTATTTTTTTTTTACTGCAGCAATAATTATCAGGTACTTCAGAGATTTGAACAGAAAAACTGGTCAGGAGAATTTCAACAATTCAGCCTCCCACGAGAATGAAAGATGGTCTGCACCGCGGCTCAGCTAACTCGTATGAAGACGTCATTAAACCAGTCAGAGCGTCTTCGGGTCCTGACCCTGTTAAAAGTTTATTCCCATCAAAGAAAACTAGAGATGAATAATGAGGTTGAAGCTAAACAGATATTCCCAACACCGGAGAGTGATTCAGGACAGATTGCAAGTCTGCAGGATGGCAGTTGATTAATGTTCCTAATTAGATCTCGTGTCATTATCATAGCAGAGAGGAGCTCACAGTTTTCCTTCTATGAGAGGGAAAATAATGAAATACCTACGAGAGAACAAGAAACGGATCAAACTGAGGAAAAAAAAAACAAATCAGGGAAAGTTTCAGTCAGAAGGTTACATTCACCTATCAAGAGGACAAATGTCCTTAATAGCAGGCAATGAATGATGCTTATAAAGTTTTAGCCGTTTCCATAAAGCTTTCAGCTTTTCCATATCAATTAACATCCCTTTGAAGAAAACATATCTATCCTCTTCTTGCAGAAGTTTTGTTTTTCTTTATTTTAAAACCTTCAAACATAAATAAAATGGTGGATCTTTAATATAACATATTATCCTGTTGTAGGAATTTGTCAAATTGACTTTTTTAAAAAAGGTTATGCAACATTTGCTGCTCTAGATGAGTTGTACTTATCTTGACTGAAGGGAAGAAATGTTTGCTGAGGTTGCAGACCACTGATCTAACATCACTCTGTCATGCTTGAATAAAAATAAACTCTTCTATCACTGATATCATCAAGGAATATCTTCTGGAGAAGAGTTGCATGATCCAAGGTGCACACTGATTTATTTGGCCATAACAGCAAAGAGTAAATCTGAATTATTTCAATCTAATATTCTCAGTATATCTATAGAAATATTTATTTACAGTATTCTCTGGGGAGTATTTTGAAGCCAAACACTGACACTAGTCAGTAACATTGTTTAAAGGCTATAAAGTTCTCATAAAACAACTGAGTGACGATCCTTTGGTTGCTCATGTTTAGGTGTTTCCTGAGGGGAGGCCTAACTTCCTGCAACAGCACTGCCTAGTTTTTGTTTTGAGTCCAAAGAAAAATACACTAGAGGGGCTTAAAAACAAAGACTGGATCTCACTGGCAACAAAAAATATATTTAAGCCTTAACCCTGGGATTTTTTATTGGTTCTTATTAGAAGTGTAGATATACTGTTTAGAATAGCTCCAAAACAGGCAACATGCACCAATAAATAACAATGACGTTAATGCGTATAAGCCTCATTGTCTGAATTCATTTGTTTATAAAAAACTTGGTGAATACTAAAAAATCTAATTAGTACAAGTATAAACTGTTAATAATGCTGATACTCGTCCTCACTTTAATCCTTCGCCTGTTTTACATCCTCTCTCCAGTGGACTTGGTATGTCAACAATGAATTTCAGCATAATCATTTTTCCAATCACCCTCGACAGCATTTCTGGGAATATTTAAAGAGTTTTAAGATTGATTCTACATTTTGAGGCAGTAACATTAGACTGCTAGATATTAATATCCAATATCCATATTGGAGGTTTTGCCTCATCAGCTATTCTGACCCTGCTAGCAAACATGCGCTTTAATTGAGTCAACAATACTCTGTAAAAAGTCAGAGGTGTAGTCATGGGATCCGTTAAAAGACAGAAAGAGAAGACTGAAATTGGAATATATTTTAAAAAGACAAAAAGGGTCAAGAGTCCAGGACTGGGAACAGCCCTCATTGCTTCAGATCAAATATGTTGTTTGCAGAGAACATGGGATTGACAGATTCTGAACAAGATTTCTAGTAAGTTGAACTTTGGTTTTATACATTTTGTTCTAAAAGTTAAAAACTAAATAAAATAAAATGTGTTATCTTTAAAAGAAGTTGAAATGGATTCTAGTTGTACTTGGAAATTCTTAAAAGTGTTTCTATTACACAAAGATTATTCAAATCCAGTTCTACCAGAGGACAAACAAAGGCATCTGAGAAACACAGTTGGGGTCTCTGTTCTCTGAGCAACGGGATCGCAGTGATGAAGGCACAAAACCCAGGTGAAACTATTGTTTTTCCTCGATATGCTGAATTCAGTAATAATAAGCAGCCCTCCCCCACATCCTGTTTGTCAAACAACGAGATTGTTTTCAAATGATCTCCATTTATCAGCAACTTAACCAAACCACGGTACATTGATAGTGATAACCATTCTTTATGGTAGCAAATAAGGTTACAAGAAAAACAGAAGTCATGGAAAAACAAAAGTTATGCTAGCAAGTTTAACATACCTTCTGTTTCAGCACAACTTCTGTTGTGGCTTTTCAATATTATTGACCTTTCTTGGACACCATACAATCAAACAGGTTACACAAACTGCGACATGATGGCAGACACCTGGGCGCTGCAGAGGACAGAGTCTGACCGCTGAAAGTACGGGTATAGACTATGGGAAAATCAAGAGATGAAAATATCATTAATGTTATGATAATGATATCAGTTGCAATAAATCCACATTTTCCTCTCGCCTCCTTTCCCTATCTGGCATTTTAATGCCACCATCTGCCTCTATGACCTTTAGCATCGATGTCATCTCCTTAGAATTCACACTTGGAATATAACACCCAACATATATTGCATTTCAGTCAGTCGTTTGAGATATGAAGACGGATATTGTTCTAACAATAAACTTGAGAGACACTGTGCATCCATATAACCGAAAGGGTCATCGGTGTGTTTCCACTCTCTGTCCGTGAACGGAGGGATGATGCCTGCTCTCTGATATGCAACCGTCTATATGTTACTTTGTCAAATCTCTATACGCAGCTCATTCATCAGCGAATGGCAGAAGTGATACCACCCCAGTGGCTTCCATCCACTGACAAATTCAGCTCTTTCAACAGCCAAATGGAATATGATCTCCCTTCCTCCATCTTCATAACTCCCCCTCCTCCTTGCGATCATCCCAGGCGCTGAAGTGCTTCCTCTGCCTGTGCTGCTGATTATGACAGAAGGAATGTAATAGCAACAGAGAGGAGGTCAAGAGTATACTTATTCTGCAGCTGCCTCAGGAGAACGTTAAATAAGACTAAAATTCTCAGCCGTTGCCGCGCGCATGAGTGTGTGCACCTAATATTCTCCATAGGAGAGAGGCTGATGAGTGTCATAGATGATTCATAGCAGAACAGGGGAGTGTTGGGGCCTTCCAGTCTTCCTCCAGCCGATAAAGATGTTTTTTGTTTGCATGTTTCTTTCACACGTGAGGCCCACTCATTTATTATAGTTTTATTTGTGAAACGGCAAAAAAGGTGACATTACATGCCGAGGATTTAAAACAACAAATCCTTGCTGGGCGTGATGCACATTCAAACAGGCAGGGTGACAGAAAATTGGCTGCAGTAATGAGTTGAGGGTTGTTCCTCCAACCAGAGGATTGTGGGAATATTTGGGATGGGCGTGCAAACTGGTTTTAATTAGGCAGGATTGCTCTTGCACCGTTACACACAGAAAAAACCCCAATACGTCCACGGCTGCGTACGCAGCGACACTGAAATCAGTGTGAATAAAAGGGAAAGTTCTCCAAAAGGTGTGGTCATGGAAAGTGTTTTTCCTAAACTGGAGATCCACCCAGACACACTCCATGGAGATGGACTGGACTCTGTAAAATGCTCATTTTAACGTTTGAGTGGCATCGATGTGAAGCTTTTTCACTGCTATGGTTTAATTTCCACTTATTTTCAGTAAACAAGCCGATTCACAAGTGTACACGCAGACACACCCACACACATACATAAATAATATGCACTTATATATGCATGCTTATACACAGCTAGGTGCACATTCCTTCTCTTGATATTGACTCCGTCTTATCTCCTAATTGGAAAAGTAGATAGACGAAAGGAAAGCAGAGTGGAAACACACCTGGTAATCAACTCTCACTCAAAGACTGAAACCCATTTCATGGATCAATGTCCTCTGTCTTTCCTGTCTGCTCTGGTATGCACATGCCTCTGCCTGACAGTCATATATATGTCTCCTCTCTCTCTCTCTCTCTCTCTCTCTCTCCCTCTCTCTCTCCCTCTCTCCCTCTCTCTCTCGCTCTCTCCCTCTCTCTCTCGCTCTCTCTATTGCTCTGCAAAGCCCAATTACTGACCTATGTATGTTCCTCTGCACAATCAAAAAGAGATTGAAGGGAAAAGGAGAGGCGAGTTGTAACCGACTGCCAGAACCAAGCGTGACGTTTTTTTCATGACTGTCTGGACACATGCTGCTCTGCTGGTCTGTTGAATCTTCCAAAAGACAGAATGACCTACAGCAAACAGGAACTTATGCAAACTTTGCATTTGTAGCTACATTTATGGGCTTGAGTATCATATTAGTTTCCCTGGAAATTAATTATTATTATTATGCCATTCATCTGGCAATGAGGCATTTCCTTTTAAAGCCATGCAGACAAAACCTTCCTGTTCACTGGGGAACCTGTGGAGGACAAAGTGTTACTGCACTTCTGTGGGATGTTTTGTAGCAACAACACACAAGCCCAGACTTCCCTCTCCTGGTATCTCATCTGGTTTTACCATCTTCATTTTTGTGCAAGCTCCAATTTCTACCTGATTTTTTTTTTTTGCTTCAGGCATTTAAATCCAACAACAGCAACTTAAAACCGACACGATGCCATTAACAGTATAAAGTCAAGAGGTAGCAAAATGACAATATTAGACCAAAAACTGTGGACTGACTCAAAAAACATAACGAATAAAAATTAATTGAGTGGAAAATACTAAATTACTTGGAATGCGTGTGCGACTTAATTAGTCTGTGTAATCTGTGACTGTCCATGTGTTTTGTTTTGTTGTTTTTACAGTGATCTTCACAGAGAACGTGACAGCATATCAGCTGCTGCAGCTTCCCGTTTGTCTGATGCGACTGAGAGGCTCAGCTCTCAGTCAAACTGCTTCACATCAGCAGATGCTCTGCAGACTCCAGCAGCGTCTGCCGAGTCAGACAGTCGCTAAGAAATAAATGATAAATGTCTTAGATGCCGTTGTTAGAACATTATAAAATATTAAGCTCATATCTTGCTCAGTTGGTATTTAACTGAGGGAAGGACGGTGCAATTATTTTGAGATGAAACACATACTGTTCATGCTACCGTTAAAATTTACTAAACATGTCTATTCATGACTGGTATAATCTTTGTGAAGCTGTACAAGAATAGGAGTTAATTAATCACCTTAAATTTGGGTTGTTTAGTGTTGAAATGTTTCATGTTAACTGATTAAATATGTTATAGATGAAAGAATGTGTTTATTCTGTAAAACACACAATTTTTAAACAAATGGAAAAGAGAAATAAGGAAGAAAAAAATCTATTTGTAAAGACAGAAATGACATGTGACCATTGCTATTTTCTGTTCTAGGCACAGACTGGTACTTGAGACACTTGCATGGTGCGAAAACCACATTAAATATCAGTATTATCAATAAAAATTACACTAATTGTGATTAAGCAGCTTTTTCCTCACTGTTCTTTTTCCCGTCATCATGTTGAGCCCAAACATTTTGCCTAAATGTGATCACTGTCAAAGATGTGTTCAACAAAATCTCCAAGTTAACGTACCATACAGATGAACCAGATGAACAGAACAGACATTTGCCTGGAAAGCTCTTTGGGAAAGTTATTAGTGTAAGGAGAAGCTATTTTCAGTATATGTGACGTGGAAGAACTGAGATGTAGGAACTTAAAATATAAAAAAAAAAAAACAACTTTAAATAGCTGATAACAGGAAGAGAAGAGACACGTTTCTGAGTATTCATCCTCTCAGATTTGGAAATGACCTTCAACTTCAGCCAATCCCGAGGTGCAGTTGGTGAAACATTTAAACTCTAATCTGCTTGGTTCTGCTTTAAAATGACACATTTTACAGTAACTGATCTGTAATACACAGAGCTTGACCTTGTCTTTGTTTTTAATATGCATAATTACTGACATCTTACATGGGACAGGCCGGAAAAATGCAGCTTGGATCAAAATGTAAGAATTTAAGAGCAGCTTATGAGCAACAGGTGAGCTGCTTGAGTCCCAATATGTTCAAAAGGACTGAGCAGTGAAAGCACACAATTACCAAGTTTCATTAAACCTGACAATTTGTGGACATGTCTTTATTACCATGGTGATATTTATTAACTTGCTTCCCTTCACATTTCATAATCGACTCAGTGGTTAGTGTGTGTGTTCCTTTTTTGTTTCTGCAATGTAACCTTGGGCACCGTCTGACAACAACTTCCAGTGAAACGCCACCGCATGTGACCTGTGTCTGAAAGCCAGCTCACCCCTCCAGACGAACATCAGGCAGTGAGCGGTTGAGCGCGATCATCTCAGAGGCCATGAGGTTGAACTGGTTGATCTTGAACATTTCCTTCATTTTCTCCTGGTTCTCTTTAGGGATCACCACCGGCTTCCCGCCTTCACCAGGCCCGTCCCGCGGTCTGGACAGGCCATCTACGATTCACACGCAAACAGATTTTTTTTCTTTCCAGAAATACCATTATTTAATGCAGACCGCGCCAAAGAGTAAATGTGGGTTTAAGCACCTACCATCTCTCCCGGGCAGTCCTCTCTCCTTTATGTTATCGCACTTGTTGCACTCGCTGAAGTAGAGCAGAATGAACATGTCCAGCATCACCCAGACCAGAGAGGTGGCTAAAACCACCTTACAGTAGGCAAACCTTCGCATCCTAAAAATGAAAGAACACATGATGAGGAAAAAAAAAGATTTATTTTACTTAAACCACATTTTCTGTTTAAGCCTGCTCTTTAAATGTAACTTGAAAAAAATGTATATCTGTCACAATTACTGAGTTGATTCAAACATCCCTTACAGGGTTGTTGTTTATCGTGAAAGCGATGGTGGAGCAGAAATGGAAGCAGGAATGTATCCATCTGCATAAATCTCACTTTCTCTGCAGAGTGAGTTGTTGAGAATCCAAAGTATGGAGGTGGACTTATGGTGCACGCCTTCATAAATCCAACAATGAAAAGTCAGCAACAGCCAAATAAAAAAAAACAACCCAACAACCAATTCTATAAAAGACGGAAATAAAAAACACGGCAAACCGAACAGACACTGCACAGCTGGGCTGACTCCTTTACAACTGTGAGAACGTCTACATATCAGCTGGCACATCAGGTTTAAACAGTCATTACTAAATTTCTAACACTCTGCACTCATCGCAGCGCTGATTATTACAGTACTATAATGTTTACCGTGGAGTCGTGTTTCTCTCTGAGCCCACATTCAGGGCACAGTGGGGAGGATCGGTGTTTCTTATAGTGAGGAGGCTGGGAATATTACAGAGAGCTTTGATTACTGGAAGGTAAATATAAATACTAAAGCATGCGTACATGATTGTGTACTGATGATGAGTGATTTTTAAGACTTATAGAGTCTATTTACATTTTTTTTTAAAACTTAACTTAGAAAGTTTACTTAAATACAAGTTTGAACTGTTGATCAGCATCCTTTTAGATTTTAATCTGAATAAAACAATAACCTCTGAATACTTCCTGGATGGCAAATGTATTTTGGTTCAAAGTTCAGAGCTATTTATTCCTGGTTTATTCTGAAAATCTCATTGGCTCCAAAAAGAACGAGCTCTGCTGCAAAACGCCACAAATGGCGACACAGATTGGTGGCATCAGCCAGATTTGATAGGAGTCCATAACACAAAACAGAATGGGTCTCCATAAACCTGCCAAAAGAGATCTATGAGATGAACACACATAATAATTTCCCCTTTAGTTTAGTATGTGGTAGGCTGCGTTGTCTGGATTATTTCAGAAAGAAAAAGACATTTAATCTGAGATGATGCTTTTCATGTTTTGCCTAAAGAGGCTAGAATGATTTTGTTTCCATATTGTAGGGATGAAGTAATCCATTAATTATACATTCCTGACTGTACACTCTATTAAAAACTCGGGTTTTCTGATCGTTCCTGAAACGCAGCTTCTCAGCCATTTTTCTTCAGAAGAAAGAACAAGGAAGTGGAAATAAATTTCAGCCACCGAGTGTCCAGGCAGTTCCTTTAGAGACTTGTTTTTGCTACATGCAAGGAAATCAGTATATCATATTTTTCTGTGACTTAAGGTCCAGAAAAAATGGCACAGCACCTTTTCTGTTCATACAAATGCCACAGTGAATGCTGGGTGTCTCATGTGTTCAATCTGCACACTGTAAAGTTGTGACCTCATTTATTAAAATGGCCACTGAAGAATCTACAAATATGGTTAATCACGGCTTAAAAGTACAGCTAAACATAATATTAGTGCCAAATGTACCATGAGTGACCCACTAGAGCGAATCAGACAGTTATACAAATAAGAGTGTAATACTAGTGGATCAGCAGAGCTGTTGGAAATTTTGTGATGATTTCTAAATGTGAACATATATTATATTGCCCAATTTTCACTTGTGGTGGACCTGTGTCTCTTTCACATGTTATTTTGAAATTTCATAATATTTAAAAAAATATATTTGCACATTTGTCTGATCCTCAGCCCAGTTTTGTGTTGTTTGGTCTCACTCTCTCTTTAAATATTATTATTTTCTACAATATGGAAACATGACAATATTAATAACGGTACAAAATCATGATATGAAAAGGTTGCATCATTACACCCTTACTAAATTTTACAATATGATTTGCCTTTTACATTTTTAAAACAAAAATCAAAGGAACATTAACATTCTTATAATACTACGCCATAATTTTACCGCAATATTTCTATCCGTCTTTTTCTATCAGCCATGTTTATGGGTCTTGCTTCAAATGCTACATCCTCACAGAGCCTCACACTGAGCACTGTACAAAACAAACCATTTTGTCCATCAGTCCAGAGCAGAAAAATGAGGCCTTTTTCTGTTTTAAAGGTTAACATCCCCATAGGCAAAGTGAACACTGACGGCCGCCTTACAGAGTGATGCTTTTAAGGTTTCTTCGAAACTTTAGTGTTCAGAAAAGTTGCAAAGCAGAAACTAAAGTGTTTCTATGAACCCGGCAGTGTGTACGTCTACCCTTTATACGGCCGACATACAAAAATCGTTGTGTGCTCAGTGCAGTCACACACAGACTCACAGGTAAGCACACACAGCGCAGGGAGAGTGGCTGTGATAGTAATTGCTTTCTTTTGGTGGGCAGTGAAAAGACAAGACAGCCACATTAAAATTCCACTGCTCCTCTTTCCCTCTCTCCACCAGCACCATCTTCGCCTCTTTCTGACTGATTCTCTGCCTCAATGATCCCTCAGGTTGCTACTGCACAAGCAGAGGGAAGAAAATTAACTTGGCCACAGTTATTTCTCTCACGCCGCTGGGAGGGGGGAGGAAAAAAAAGTGTTTGTGCATAGCTAGCTTAGCTTAGCTTAGTTAAGCTTTGCTTAGGCAGCTTGGGAGGGAGGAAAACTGCAGAGCAGCATTTCTAAATTCCGGCTGATGGGATTCTGGTGACACAAAAAGGTGTGCGCAGCAGAAAACTACAGCAAAGACTTAGCTCCTTTGTCCAAGTTTGTTCCTCCTCACAATCTCGTGTCAGCGAGTGAAACAGATTCAGTGAAACAACAATGCAGTACTTTGACCAATTGTGATGTCGGCCTCAGGGATTTGCCGTTTTTAATTAGATCTCGTCCTTCTACCAGTGGAACTCAGCTCAAACATTATCAAGAGAGTAACAATCAATTTATGTCACGCATTGATTAGATGATTAAAGCTCCATTGAAGATAAATATTGATCAATATTCTCCAAATTTAAGATACTTCTTTATTTTGAAATGATTTTTTTTTCAATGCTGTTTGCCCTTAAGAATTTAGGAAAATAGTCAAATCATTTTGACCATTTGTTGTTTTGTGAGTTGATTTTGATTTGTAAATAATTTGAGAGCTGAATCAAAATCATATCATGATGTATGATATTGTCATCCAAACAAATCGATATAATATTAGGTTGTAATAAGCAGGTGATTTACAGTCCACCTTTAGATTAAGAATCAGGCATGTTTAGGTCCACAGATAAACAGATAAACCTCTAGAAGAGGAGAAAGGGGCTTTTTCAATGCACAAACATCAACTAGCCAACAGAAAAATAAATGAAACAGTATAAAACATATCAATCAACACTTAAGGAGCATAGGCTTGACTGGTTACAGTACTATTATATAAACATACCGCAGCTAAGCAACAAAGTCTTTATTAGCAATCCTTGAATATGGATTTTATTTACTATTAATCTGATCATGTTTGGATCAAAATCTCAATTAAAATTTTTAGCTTACTGCTGAAGACCACCAGATTTTTATTAACTTTTATTGTATTTTTTAATGGTCCCTGGTGTTGCATTCATTAAAAAGAAATGGGCCCACAGCATCACAGATCTCCACCATGCCTTAAACTGAGCATGACACGTTTTTCCATATATTTGTGACTGCTTCACCCCATAGATCTTTATTTACATCTATGACCATCCTCTGTTGTATAAAAGCTACAAAAAATGGGCCTAATTAAAAAATAAACATAAAAAAACAAGAAACTAATAGACTTAAAAGATTTTTAAGTGAATTTATTTTAATCATCTAATAACATGGATGTTTTCCCACTGAGTAAATTTACTCAAACCAAAATGTGATCATTCAAAAGATTCATTTTCTTAACAGGTTTTAGGAAGACAATGCATTAGTCTGAGTTTGTATGTCACACAACATGTTAGATTTCAAAATCTTGGCTGAAAGTTTGCAGATTTTGCACCAATTTAAGCCTTATGTGTGAAAAGTACAGGGTCTGCACTAACCATTGTAAATGGCGGTTTAATAGAATCAGTTAGTCTTTAATTTCACTACTACTGATACTTCTATTTTACTGTAACTGGGACAGAAACTTTCATTAGAAATAAACACTGCGCAAAAGACAGGTGTTATTCTGAGGACAGTATGTACCGACGGTGCAATATTGGCTCAAAACGATGACAAATTGCCTGGCCAAGGGAATGCTATCAGATCTCCACACGGCTCCTGACCTTGCAGCTTTTCTAAATTTAATGTTTTTGTGTAAGCCACAGAAAAACACAAAAAAGTTATTCAATCTGGCAGCATCTCCCAGACAATCCCTAAAACACAGAAAACAAGTAGCCTTGCTGCATCTAGAGATGTGCTCAGAGATGTTTTGGGGAAACTGTTCAGAAATCTTCTTGTAGAGCAGCTGCTGGGAAAATTCCTCATTTCTTATAAAAAATATAGGAGTATCAAATTGCTTCGCTCAGTGTTACCCTCTAAAAAAATACTTCAAATTCCAGGACAATGGAAAGGCTGAAATTCAGTCCTCACCCTCCTATCCTCGTCTGACTGCCGCTGAACGGTACTCTCTTCACCTTTCCTGCTAGACAAGGCGAACACTCACTGCCAAGCATACAGCACTTCTCTTAGAAGACCAAAGCTAGCAATCCATCACCGAGCAACAACTGAATTATTTTGCTCAGAGTTTTCTTTTAAAGACCAGCTAAAACACCTTTTGAAATCTGCTTTTGATTTGGCCTTGTTCATTTTTTTTCAATTCCCTATTAAAGCCCTTCGGGTGCTGTATAAGCAAAGTTTTACTTACATTGTAAATGTGTTGTTCTGAGTGTTATTTGACCTCACTGAATGGTAAGGAAGTGCTCCAGGAGCAGCAGAGAAGATGTAGATATACACTGAATAGAGTCACACACCTACACAGGTTCCCACTGCAGCGTCTGCATGCCTCTACGCAGCCTCGATTTGTAATCGTGCATGACAGAGGACACCTCAGGTCTCCTATGTACTCTAGGCAGCCTCAGGCCTTGTTTCTATGTGTGTGTGTGTGTGTGTGTGTGTGTGTGTGTGTGTGTGTGTGTGGTGTGTGTGTGTGTGTGCGTGTGTGTGTGTGTGTGTGTGTGTGTGTGAGTGTGTTTCGGTTAAGTTTATGTCGAGTGCCCGTCTCTTTGAAATCGCTCTTTAAAACAGACTGGCTCCCTCTGTCATTAAACAGACACAGAACTCTCCATCCTCCGTCACCACATGCTCCCTGATTTATTAACATATCACGTTCCTGCTATCCTTCTCCTCCATCTCCAGGCTGGGTATATCGTAGGACCTTTCCCAGCCACCATCAACCCCCGTCCCCCTTCCCCACTTCCCTTTTCCTCTCTTGGTGATGTTGTCTTTCAAGAGTGGTTGCCATCACTACTTCCCTACAAGAACAATTTCCCCCTTCACATCCTTCTCCGTGTCGCTTTTCATTTTCCCCTCCTCTTCTCTAAAGGCTTAATCCGCCTTTAGAGATTGCACAACCACGGTTTCTCACAGGCACTTGGGAAAAACTCAGCAAGAAGAATCAGCGTTTCTCTTGCATCACAATTTATGTCTGAATCTAAGGAGCCTCCCTTTTATGTTTATATGATTTAAACAAATGGGGCTGGAGGGAGGGGAGGGGGCTCTATGAAGCAAGAATTCCCACTGATTATTAATGTAGGGATTTATTTTTACAGACTCAGTTTCCCAGTTCTTAGTTCTTTACAAGAATTTAAGTGAGAAAGAAAGGGATGAGGAAGGAATGGAGGAAATGAAACAAAGGAGAAAAGAGAGGAAGGACAAGAAGAAGGAAGAGAGGTAGGCCATTACGAAAGAAAGAAGGAAATGACAAGACAGAAAGGACTCAAAGGAGTGAAAAAGGAAGAATAGGAGCAAGTAAAAAGGAAGGACAGAGGGGGAGAAAACTGAAGGATATAAGTGAGAGATGGGAAGGACAAAAGAAAGGAAAAGAGGAATAAAAAGGACAAAATGAAGAGTCAATAAATGAAAGAAATTAAGTAAAGCAAAGTAGAAAAGACAAAAGAAAGGGCAGAAACAAGGACACAAGAAGATAAGGTCAAAAAGAAAAGAGGTAGAACACAATGATCAAAGCACAGACAGAAGAAAGGAATGGACAGAAGGAAAAATAACAAAAGAACAACGAATAAAAGAATGAAGGAAATGAGGGAGAAGGAAAGAAAAAAAGAGGCCGTAAATATGGAAGGGAGAAAGCAAAGATAAGGATGTATATTAGCAAGCAGGAAAAAACAAAAGAATGAACTGAAGGCGAGACATTTTGAGAACAGGATTAGAATAAAAATAAACACCTATTTCGTAGTTTTATTTTAATCCAGACCATCAAAATGTCAGACTTTTTCAGACTGCGGAGGAATCCTGAAAATTCATATGCTGCTGCTTCTAATTTCTAAGATAAATACAGCTGGCTCACTCACTCGCTATGATGAAAGCTTAGATTGCACTTCACAAACCAAATGCATGTAATTTTAAATCACCTCCTTCAAAACTGACGACTATTCCTAAAAAAAAAAAAGTGCATCTGTCTGAAGCATCTTCAGCGAATAAGAACCTGCAGTCAGGCTGTTCCCGTCTGCGAGCCGTCCTTGGGTCACACGAGCTTGATAAGCTCAATAGTTTCCAAGACAACAGTGATCTGAGCGCTGATTATCTGAGCAGCGGTAATGTCCCTCAACTGGAGCAGAACAAGGCGCAGGCTAATATTAGGGATGCAAAACGGAACAAGGTGGCCTTCAGCTCCTTGTCTGAGGCTCCATGTGGAGGAACAGATACACAGCCGCCGACATATGGTGAACCGTCTCAGGTCATTTTATATCAGATCATAACCACGAACAGAGGAACGCAGAAAGGCTTCAGAGAACGAAGAAAAACAACGTGAAGATCGAGGCAGGATGGAGAGGGAGAGAGATACAGCGGTACGGCTATGTTCATGATAGTTATGTAGAGGTGCACCTTAGTGTATTTCGGTTAACTGTAATAATTTTGGCTTAAATCCAACAGAAATACAAACTTCCATTTTTCAGAAAATGTGAATTTAACGTAAGATCATAGCAAAAAATTATTTTAAATTGATACAGAACTTTGTTGATCTTCACAGTCAGAGGATTGATGACTTGGCAACTTACCAAGTCACTGACTGAAACCCTCCATAAAGAGAGCAGGCCAAAGATGATGGCTGTTCAAAGAGCTCTGTTCCCAAACATATTATTAGAAAAGTTTATCCGATGGATAAATGCTTATTTACTGCTTACTGCTGTTTTTAATCGCCTCAGATCTGAACACGGTTAAATAAAAAATAAATAAAATTAAAAAAAAGCTAATTTCATATTCTCACCCAATACTTCCAGGTCCCGTTTGTATAATTTAGGATAACCTTTTCCCAAATTCCTATTTTAGCTACAAATGTTGACACATGGCCACTAATAAAAACACACCCATTCCTCTCTGCTAGGGCAAAGAGCAGAAACGTTTTTAGAAATAACCAGCTGCGTGTTATTCTGCTGCTTTTCCATCGTCGGTCAATAAATCATGAGTTGGATTTTGGGGTCTAGATTTTGCTTCCACCATTAAAAGACGTGGCAGGTGTGTAAAACCAAAGCCAACTGTTCCGAGTCAATACTACTGACAGATTGATTAGCATGATAATGAGTGTTGTGGTAATGCAATGCTGTTGGGACACGCATGTTTACTGGAGACACTAATCAATAATCAATACCAGAGGCAGGGCTTTGCTCTGTAGGCGCAGCTGCAATTTATCCTTTGAAGAAATTGTTCGATCAAATATTCAATTATGTTTTTCTAAGCATTTTCGATAGGTTATGCTCTGACACAAAAGGTTTAAGATGCACTTTTCTGCATTTATATAATATTTGACAAAGGCAGACAATGCTTTATTGTTAAAAAAAGTGTTTTTTTTGTTGTCATATTTTTCTCTTTATTTTAAGAAGAGTCATGAATGCATTAAAAGTATATGTATGTATGTATGTATGTATGTATATGGGGCTTGGGTGACTTGCGGGACTTCTGCAACATTTCTAAAAGTATTAATTAAAAAAAAAGTTAAATAAATTGAGCCACGGACGAGTGAAGTTGTAGATTTGTGGGTTAAATAGTTTTGATCTCTGTTGTAGTGACTCCTGCTTTGCATGCAAAGGCAAAAAAGTGCAAGTAAAGTGTATTTGCCCCTTAGTGCAAGCACATTTTATTCTAATTCTTTAATGCAAGAAGAAAGTACATCCAGCTAACGCAGCTGGAAAAAGGAAAAGTGTTGGACTTTCTCCTGAGCTCTCCGTATTTTTTTTTTTTGCAGAGCCAGTCCAGCACCCCTGGTGGTAACCCCCACTGCATTGACTGTAGGATTTGCAATAATTAGTTGCATCGGTGTAAAACAATTATTCAGTTATTTCTGTCCCAAAGTAATGTAACGACTCAACAGTCAATAAGCACCATTTATTTTGGTGAAACATACCAAAAGAGTTAAACAGAGACAAGAGCCAACCACAGCACAAAAGTCCCTGCTGAAATCGATTACCGATGCAAAACTTGGCTCCGGAGCAAGGTGGAATTGCACACTTCAATCTCCAATCACTGAGGCATTTTTGGCCAGAATCAATACACATTACTTTCACAGCTGGTGTTCTCTTAATGATTACAGAGAGCACCGCTGCGTGTCCCCAACAAAAAGAAGAAAAAAAAAGGCGGACATACTCAAAGACACACACTGAATGCATTAAAAAGAAATTGCGGCCGACAAAAGGCCCCACAAACCACTTTATCACGCCTTGCTGGTCTGATTGACGCCAGTCCGCTTCAGCTGCTCGTTTAAGAACTTCAGTTTTGATTTATCTACTTCAGTCTGATTTCTTTATTTACACAAAAAATAAATCTGACACCATCAACCCGCTGTGAAGGTGTCTCTTAAGTACCATTAGCACAAGCTCACACAGGCTGATCAAACCCCAACACATACAGCCTAAACTGTTTTTGCCCAGGAGAGTTTCGTGCCAGACATTACATGTTTGACTGTTGTTCCACTCTATTACTATAACAGCTCACAACAAGCAGGCAAGGCGTGAAAGGCTAAAACACCACAACAACATTTTCTTTCCTCCATAAATGAGGAAAGAAAAAAAGATTTTATTTATCAAGGGGAAAAGTTATCCTAACCAACCTGGTCCAGTGTGGAAAAGCAATTGCTCACATAATCTAATGACTGGGTTTGCTGCCAACAGTCTCAATAAAGTGTGTGTGATAACTGGCATTGATGTGTGGGAATTTTGTCCCACAGCTCTTTGTTTAGTCATGTTGGAGGGATTTTTTAGAATGACTGGCCAGTTAAGGTCTTACCACATCATCTCAGCTGGATTTAAGAATTACCTTGGGTGGGTGCTACCTTTCCAAGTCTCCCCTGAAAATGATATTGTTAATCCCAGCGGAACTTCCTGGTTAAATATGTGAGGTTACAGAACAACAGCCAGGCATTCTCATTTGGGATTTTCTGAGCAGGATTCATGGCTCCATCAACCGAGGCAAGTCTTCTAGGTTCTGAAGCTCAAACATGTCCCCAACCACCACACTACCACCGTCACATTGGCTTGTCACATAAGACAAAATGTGAAAAAAAAACATCCCAAAAGATGCACTTTAGTCTCACGAGTACTCAGAATGTTTCCCCTCAAGTGGTTTTTAAGTAAATGTAGGATGGGCATTTTCCACTGATGATCTTTCTTATTGAGCCGAGGGAGACCAGCAGTTCTTTATGTTGTTCTGGGATATTTGTGTGACTTTTAGGATATGCATGGGGTTATTTTGGTAGATGGACCATTTCAGAGAGGGTTTATTCTTTGTTCACTTAGCAGACCAACAAATGTCAGTCAGCAAGACTTTAACTTTTTTTTCCGATATCTTTTTCCACTTAAAGAAAGTTACTCAAGTTATCTTTACCTGATGTTATAATTAGTTTTACGAACTGAAACACTGAAAAATGATAACAGGATTTTCTTATTTGTTTAAATACCAATGGAAATGCATAAGAATTCAAATGATAGCATACTTAGCGTTTGCTTTAAGCATTTTGGAGCTCATTAGTAAAATCACTAGGAGCACTGACTCAGAATAAGGTTTTAAATGCTGGGTCCAACAAAAGGAAAGGCAGGTATTTTAAAGAGATCAACACATGGAAAGAGGTAGTTCAAATGTTTCACCCAAATTAGAGGTAAATTACAGAGCAGAGAACTGTCTAAGTGTTGACAACAGGAAGATGGCAGGACCACATCTGACAGCTTTAATAACACTGTTAGCTCATAACTACAGTTTGTTCAGAAAGTCCAAAACACCCTGGTCCTATGACATCAGTGCTATGGGTAGGCAAATTAACAGCATTACTCATAACTCTTGATGCGGGAACAAGTTCCAACACAGAGACGTCCAACCAAAGATACCTTCACGTTTACTGTCACTGTTTCTTTCCCTTGTTGGTATTATCCAATCAAAAACTCAAAAGGTGTTTCCCATGGCATAACATGCAACCAGGCAATACTTAATGCTAACAAATGTTGTAATGCTTCATAAAATACAGATGTTAGGAACAAAATTTTAATTATCTGACGTTTGTAAGCCAGTTTGGTCGTTACTGCAGAATAAAGAAAATAGAAAGAACAACAAGTAATGCTTTATCTCGCCTGAGAAATATTTCCAAAGTGTCTTGAGATTTTCTCTAAATTTCTTAGTTTTATTAAACTAAACTATTGTTGGTCTACAGGCAGTGATGATCAGCAGTATGCTCCAGACAAAGGTAATAATAGTAGTCTGATCACCCAGTGTTTAATCAATCATGCAGTGGTTTCACGACAGCAGCAAACGGGACTTGGAATCACATTTCATAATAAAACAGGGTAATTTACATAAAGCCTTGGTGGCGTTGCTAAAGCCAACTCACTGCTCAACTGTGTTTGACTTGATCTTTGTTCCCTTATATGTTACGCAAAGATGTCAAAAAGGGGAGTAAAGGTCAAGAATTAGGATTAATTAAAGCTTTTAGAGACAAGAAAAAGCAATGAATAGAACAAAGTTTGCATCTTTGGAGTGTTTTTGTCTAGAAAGAACTGTTAAGTGAAAATCTGAGTTGTTTGCCAACTGTGTCCAACAGTTTTACACCTAATATAACTATGTTGAACACCTAGTCTACTAAGTTTACTTCAGATGTGCTGATGACCAGTAACAGCCAAATACCAAAACCAGTTTCAAGTCGCGGCTAAATACATGCTCCCCCATGGTAAAAGAGCTGTTAAGATAATAAAATAACCTAAATGTTTTGATTTAATTTGCCAAAACATCCTCAAAGTGAGTTTCAGGAGGAGAAATGTTTTGCAGGTTCGTGTGGAAAGTTGAATTTAACTGCGTTTATTGCTTCCCTGCCATAAAGGGATTGTAGTTTTGTCAGTGCAATACCTCTTAAACTCGTATCCCAGAACTACCAATGACACAGGGGCATTCCTCAAAAAAAAAAAAAAAGACAGGAGAAGCAATGAATGAACAAAAGCACAGATTTAATTTAAGACCTACAGTTTAAAATGGGAGTTTCTTAAAGGCCTTTAAGAAACATTGCAACCTGAAGCACATTTTTAACAATGTTTTCCCTGTAGATAAAGAATTGTAACATCAGCACATACATAAGAATAAAATGAATATTTATGAGGTCTAATAAAAGAATGACAAAATGCTCTTTAGCTACATCTGATCTTTAACGTACCTCATTTGTAAAATTAAGAATTTTATATACTTTTCTTTTATTTATTTTTTTTATTTTTTACAGTTTTTAACTTCAGGGTCTTTTATTTTGTATGCACCAAAATAACAAAACACAAAAATAATAGCTAATATTTCATAAAATTTGTGGAATTTCCTTCCTAATATACGTGTCTGAGCAAACACCCTCTATAACACTAAAACAATTATCTAATTATCTCATTACCTCATTATCTAATTCTGAGTAATTTAATTTTAATCATTACTTTTAGCCTGTCACTGCATACAACCACAAATTTTTGCTTCACCACAGTAGAGAAATTTGAGTTTGATCCCATTGTTCAGTTGTTGTGAAACTCCTACCTGTCCTAGTGACTCGAGGGCCTCTGGCCAGATGTGCAGGACGCTCCACCGGCAGAGAGGGCCGGAGCCTCTGGGATCCCACTTCCTCTTTTACGTGTCACTCAAACATGCTCCTTAAACAGACAAAAGAGAGCCAGACAGAAAAATAAACATTTGTTTCACTGAGGATGTTAGGAAATAGCAGATATGCTGGGAAGGAGAAATGTTAACACTCTTGTGATCTCTAAGTCGTACAGGGAGGAATAATTTTTAAATAGTAACAAACAGCTTCTGGCAAGAGGCGCTGTGTAAAGTGTTTCACACATACAGTGCACCAAACCACAATCTTCACCTCAAAAAAAAAAGAAGAAATAAACTGAGTTCCTTACTGTGCACAACCTATAACAACACTTACTCACTCACTCATGGTGAAACTAGTCTTGATGTCCCTAACTATGTTTCCATATATCAGCACTTCAGACTCTGCTCCATCATCTTTCACTCAAAAATATATAAATACTGACTTTGAAAAGTCATACATTGCTCATTAAACTCAGGGTCATCTCATAAATGCATCATCCTAAATCGTTCTACAACCATCCAAAGGTCAAACCAAACTGGAGACATTTGGACGGCCTTAAAAAGGAAAAGAAAAAATGCACATTGAATGTCAAAAGGAGGTAGTGGTGGACAGAAATATGGATAGACTGTTGATAAATTCCCAGAGCTGCTCACTTCACCGGATTAATCTGCTATTTTGGTAAAATCCACCGAGATGAGATGAGAGTGAGAATAATTCAGCATGGGTTTATGTGTGTGTGCATCTCTGTAGCCTTCATTCTGGCCTCTGGCCTACTTTAAAGCCAAGTCTTCATCCTGGTCTGCTGGGACTTGATGCTGCCTGTCTGCGTACAGTAAGAGTGTATTAGCCTTGCGTTGCAAGAGCAGCCATAGCATAAATCTCTTCCTGCCAGCCTACACACTCCTGCAATAGTGGCCGTAAGAAGGATGTGCTGCAGTGCAGGTTTGCATCAGCTCATGAAGGATTCTGACCACCGAAGGTGTCAGTCTCTTTCATCCTGGGTGACTCATCACTCCTTATCTAACGTTGTCTTTTTCTCAATCATGCTTCTAAAGTCGTCTTTCTTTCCAACCCTCTACTGAACCCTCAGAAAAACACAGTGAAACGTAATCCATCTGTAAATTTGAAAAAAAAAAAAAATGAGTAAAAGGCTTCTAGAAATACTCTTGAAATTCCCAAGACAGACACAAAGTAAACCTACAGAGCCATACCCAACACTGCAGCGCGAATGGCAAATCATGTGTCTTTGCTTTGTCTGCACTGTAAACCTCTTCCTGTCCTCATTTCTAACTTATCTCATGCTGTAGGATGTGAAATGTCACCACAGGCACAAAGACTAAGAAGAGCAGACAAGAGGAAACACATACGGTTCCACAGCTCTTTGCTTAATCTACCGTTAAGGAAATGAAACTTTAAATTGAATGCATTCTTAATAATAAAAGACGTTTTTTTTCCGCCTTTGTTCAATTAAGTTTCTATCCAGCAGTGCAGTAAAGGTATAAATTTCCAATCAGACGCATCATACATGAAATATTAAACTATAATGCATCCAAGCAGTCAGTTGCAATATATTATTTATTTCCACTACTATACTAAAGCACCAATTAGAAGCTTCAGATTGGATATCAACTTTATCGTCCACACGGCAAACTTTTCTCAGTCACTTTAACTTTTTCTAACAAGTATCCAAAGTACTACTACACACACAGTCTGAAAACCTGGACTTCCACTTAAACTATTGACTCAAACAAAACAATGGAGAAGCTCATGAACAATAGCTCCATAAGATCATGAGATCTTATGATAGTGTATAATAAAAATCACATTTAAACACAAAATATTATTGGACTAAAATGATCTCTTTTGGTCTTTATTTTTCAGTACTACTTTTTTAACATCCTCACTTCACAGTTGTTCAGCTATACACTAAGAACAAACACATGTAAATCAAAAGGGTGGCTCTAACCACCTCCTACTGTTGCTCCAATCTCGGTTTTACGTAATGGTCCCTGTTAATAATCCAAAAGTCCAACAGTCTCCTCTTCTTCTCAGTCCTCTTTTCATTCACTCTGGGTCCACGTAGTTCCTGTCATGAATCCAAGAGGCCAACGACTGAGGCAGAAAAACAAATGCAGTAATAAGGAGGGGTTTACTGGCAGACCAAATGAAAAAGAAAATCATTCCTTTCTCTACGCAAAAAAAGAAAAGAAAAAAAGAACACACAACCACCCTGGACAAAAATGTAACCACGCTTTACTATTAACACCAAAACTGCCTTGTAAATGCAGACGTGCTACAAAGCCTGTCTGAGTCTGAACACGGTTAGAAGACTTTGTTCTGGACCGTCTGAAAGGTAGCGTGGGCAGAACTAAACCCAAACAAGTAGTCAAATTAATCTTTCCCAATTCGCCGAGCTCAGAGCAAACCCTCTGAGCAATCAGTCGAGTCCAAGGCTTTATCCAAACTGTTTCAGAGAAAAAGCCACAGGGGAGATATATTAAAGCTTTACATTCTCTGAGCAATGAACCGCTTGCAACGTGTGAGTGTTTGGTTCCCAGCCAGGATCTCTGTACGTGTTATGTGACTCTGTTTGTAGCTTATGTTGTAACAGAGGGAGTCCAAAGATGGCATCTTTTGTATTCGCAACAACAAACAGCGCTGCGCCAACCTTGGTCCAACTGGTTCCTCTTTTCTTTCAGTCAACCTCCTGCTCTGAAAAAGCCCTCCTGCCTACAATTCTGGAGTAAAGGAAGGTGATGCAGAGGCTGTAGCACTACACACACACACACACACACACACACACACACACACACACACACACACACACACACACACACACACACACACACACACACACACACACACACACACACACACACACACACACACACACAAGTGAAATTCATGCAAAACAGACATTGGAGGAAAGGCAACAACAGATGACAACAACACTATTACAGGCAACTGCAGTCATAGCTCACCATTTCTGACAGATTTCCAGGGGAAGCCTGAGTAGAAAAACAGGAATACCAGGAATAGAGTGCATAGAAAACACACATGAAGCAGCTGCTTGTGTCTCAATGGACACTCCATAATAGACTTTTGTTTTTAAAAAGATGCAAGCAAGGCGGGTTGGGGTTTAGAAAACCCTTTAAAAGCAAAGCAAACACTTTTATGAGCTGGCCAGAGGGTAGTTTCTGTTTTGCAAACAATACTCAGCCGCATAAAAGCATTTAGCAAAATCCCATCTGACCTGGCAGGATATTACTCACCAACTGTTTCTGGACACTGTTGGCTCATGTGAATGATTGACTGACTTTCATGTGATACATATTTATATGCATCACATGAGACTGACGTTCTCATATGATACGGTATCACACATTTGCCCAGAGGTAAAAATATTTCTGGAGACGGGGTAAAATAACAACACAAAAAGCATCAACTAACTGCTATTTGATGCATGTGTAACTTCAATCTTAAACTCTTGTAAGGATTAAAGTGGGGATGCAACGAGAAGCAACTCCTGACCAATACCGACTTCGGGTTTCTTCGAGCTCTAGCCGCCTGATATTGATTTATCAAGTCAAGTCCATTTGCATAGCAACACGGCAGTTCAAAGTACTTTATGCAATAAAAACATAATACAGTAAGAAATTTTGAAGCGAGCAATAAATATTACATTTAGTCAAATGCCATAAAAACCACATAAATTTGCATTTATCTACTGAGTTCTCGTTTTTTTTTTTTATTAAACTCAAACAATACAAAGTATCTGCACTTGTTTAATGTGTTTATAGTCTGATTATCAAATGTTTTCACCAGCACATCACTGATCAGATCCTATTAATAACTGAAAGTCAGTTTGAGCTGGGGTTTATAAGAGAAGAAATCAAATTACCCATTGACTTGAAGCCAGACAAAATATACACACAAACTCCACACACACACACACACACACACACACACACACACACACAACACACACACACACACACACACACACACACCCCACCACACACACACACACACACACACACACACACACACACACCTAGACAGACCTTCACTGCTCTGGCTGCCCACACAGAATTTAGATTATAGTAGTTGAGATGCTAAAGCGCTGAGAGTGTTATAATGACAGAAAAGCAGAAAAAGGAGGAAAATGTGAGTTTTTTCACAACTGATACAGTCATTGCATTAGTTAGCAATAATCGGTATGCTTTTCTAATACCGTGCAGTCCTACTTTGCATGGTAAAACATTTACTGTGTGCTTGTGGGTCTGCAGATTTACAATATGCAGAAGAAAATGGAGGCAGTAGAGGAAGTGGAAGAATTAGGGAACAAAGGACATACAGAGGATAGGTGAAAGGACAGAGTAACAGACAGAAAGACAGAGATCTAGTTCCTGTTTACAGAGAGCAGGGAACACAGGAAACAGAGCTGCAGGCCACTAGACCACTACGTGTGTAACCGTAAGCGACAAGATACACACACCACACACACACATGCGCACATCCTTACTACCTTCAGTTGTCTGTGTCCTGAGTGATTACACGAGCTAGATCAAGTCAGAGACTCTCCTATCTCTCTCCAGGTCCCTTGGTGACATCTGGAAACTTGTGATTTGTATTTGGTCCAAGTTCTGGCCAGGAGCCGCGTTAACAGGATCAGGCTTCAGAGCATGCACGCCCCCCAGCTGTGTGTTCAGAAGCTCCTGGCAACATTCCCAATGCAGAACTAAATTCTTTGTGGTTTTATGCAGTGAGAAATCTCCTCTTCTGACTGACTTTTGGCAAAGTGTGAATTGAATAAATGTTTTGAATTTTTTTTTCTACATGAAAAGCACAAGATACATCAAACAGGGACGCAAACAATCGACTCACGGTTAATTGTTGATTTATGGTTTATTAAAATAAGTTTAGCTACACTCAATTAACTATAAAATCTGTGTGTAGACCTTTCAGTGTTGTAGTGTGGCCACAATTCAGAAGAGGGCCCTGCATCTCATCGTGAAGTAGAGCCAGATGTAAGAGAATAAGATGGCGGAGAAACTGTCCAAACGGTGTCCGATGTAGGATGCAAAGTGCACTTTATTTGCTTCTGTTTTGAAATGTAAACACTCGACAAACTTCGTAAGTTTCACCTCTAATAGCACTCATGTGCTGCATAGTCGAACAGCGTCTACTTCTCAACCAAAACACGTAAAAATTAACATGGCGGAGAAAAACAAAATGCCAATAAGCACGGTTGATTTTGAAGGCTTCCTTTTATGGCGTCAAGTTTCAACTTTCCTTCAAGAACCACAACAACCTGGTTACAGGCATGATGCAACAAGAAGGTAGCTGAACTTGGAGCACGAATAATAGCACCAAGTGTTGCTCTCACATCACAGTTTTGGTCCACTTTTTTTGACACAGTGGACAGTAAACTCTGCAGTCCTGAACATCTCTCTGTTTATGACGGATTAAATGTTTCACTTATTTTGTTCTTTTCATCTTTTATTTTTCTATTCAGTATACTGAGTTTCATATTTTGCTGTATTTTGTAAATGTCTAAGTTTAATATTGTGAGAAAGTTGTATTAAAATTCAGTCTGCATTTAATACAGTTGACAGAATAATTGTTAAAATACTGTATGATGACGAGTTTCCTTTTTAAATTCACAAATTAAGAATAATTAGCCCTTTGTGATATGGAAAGACAGTAAGCCTTTGATAAAAGACTAAAGTTTGTAAGAAAATGGCCATTTAATAAATCCTTTTTATATTGATAAACTCAGTCACAACACAACCACAACAACCTGGTTACAGGCATGATGCAACAAGAAGGTAGCTGAACTTGGAGCACGAATAATAGCACCAAGTGTTGCTCTCACATCACAGTTTTGGTCCACTTTTTTTGACACAGTGGAAGTAAACTCTGCAGTCCTGAACATCTCTCTGTTTATGAAGGATTAAATGTTTCACTTATTTTGTTCTTTTCATCTTTTATTTTTCTATTCAGTATACTGAGTTTCATATTTTGCTGTATTTTGTAAATGTCTAAGTTTAATATTGTGAGAAAGTTGTATTAAATTCAGTCTGCATTTAATACAGTTGACAGAATAATTGTTAAAATATGATGACGAGTTTCCTTTTTAAATTCACAAATTAAGAATAATTAGCCCTTTGTGATATGGAAAGACAGTAAGCCTTTGATAAAAGACTAAAGTTTGTAAGAAAATGGCCATTTAATAAATCCTTTTTATATTGATAAACTCAGTCAACTTTAGATTAACTTAATTAAATGATAACTTGCATCTCTAATATTACATAATAATTAATTAACTTCTAAATAGCATTGTCTTTTTTCTTGAAACAAGAAAAAGTTGAAAACTGTTAAAACCAAGGATTCAGGCTAAACTGAACCTCCGGCACTGACATTTTAATGACTCTGGAAGAAGTATGCTTGCTTACCAACTATATTTGCTGGCCATTTCCATCTACTTAGAGGAGTACCAGAATTCCCCTTGCTGTGTGCTATGCACCTACCTAATGGGTAAAAAAAACAACTTATTCTGAGAACCACTGCGTTTGAATCATTTTATCTTAATCATTAAATTGTCTGTTCTTATGGGAGATAAAATCAGAACATTTTAACAAAACCATCAAAAGCAGCAGACATTTTCTGCCTCTCCAAAAGTGGGTCATCAGCATTTTTGCAAATCAGATAACATCTGATGTCATATAACTGACACACACGGTACACCTCAAGGTTCAGTGTTTGGATCTGTCACGTGCATTAAACTTACATCTCAAGATAATGCAGTTTAAGAACAATTCAGTACATAGTGCAGAGCATTAATTAGCAAAGTTTTATCAGGATAATTTGTGGGATTCATTACAATAATAATAAACTTCATAAGATGTATTAAAAACTCATTGCAGTCTTAATAGCAGTAATATATTAATTATATGGCTGTAACTACATGGCACTGCTGCCAAACCTCTCTACTAAAAAAATGTTAAAGGTTACTTGAGGACCAGTTACATTTAGTGGTGCAACTTTTAACTAAGCATCACACATAATAAATAAATGTATTTACTCATATTGTCAAATAACCCAACTATAAAAATAATTCTAGCAATATTGGCTTTGCAAACATAATCAATTTGTGTTCATTCTTGTTAAAATAAAGTATAATTCTTATGATTTTTTTTTAAAAATCTTCACTATAAAGATAACTTATTCATATTTCTTACTCCACTTTTAGAAACTTGAATGGACACACTCTTCCTTTTTTCTCCTTTGACTTCCTGTTTTATTATTGCTCTGTGAAACACTTTGTGATATAATCTAAAAATAAACATAAGGATTCCAGTAACCAAGTAAAACCAGAAGAACATTAACACTCCTCCGCACCCCATGCTTTCTTTTTATTCACACAAACATAACAATAAAAAGACATAATGAGAAAACCAATATTGTGTCACATCATCTGATTCGGTCCGAGGCCGTGTTTCCAAAGACCGAATAGCTTTTTGGTTGCCGCAAAATGAGCAATCAATAAGTGGATGACATCTAAATATACACATGCGGCATAAAGATGAACTCACACATGTTTCTGAAAGGAGCTGGTGATATCAGAATTTCATTTAAGCAGCTCCATCATGAGATCAATAGCCCATGTCACTGCGTGCACACACACCCCTCGTCACACTAGATGAACTCCAATAAGCTTCCATTGTGCCTTCTAAATGTTCGGCAATAACTTGAGCTTAAAGACTTCAGGTAAAACCCCTCTGTGAGCTCCTGGCATGACTAATCTGGCCATCCTCCTTTAAATCTAGCCTTATTAAGAAATCTAGTCTGATTAAGAACTCAGAGATTTTCTTTCTGTGCTTCTATCCTATTATGTCTCTGTATTCCCCCGGTTTAATACGACCCGATCCACACACTGTTAAACATGCCTGTGGTGCTCAGTTTCTTTCTGCACATGCTGTCAAATTTAAAACGTAGATGAGAACGAAATGAAACTCATGCAGTTTCATTTCGTACCTCGGGGCGCCTGTAAATACAATGATTCATCAAGTCGTGCGGCTCCCTGCTTCAGCTTGCGTTTACATTAACAATATCTTTAGCTTGGTTGAAATTGCAAGAATGTGTTCCAACGCTCCACATTCTAAACAAATCGATCCGAGACAAACTGCTGGATTGTTTATATGGAGCTTAGCGCCGTGTGTAAGGTTTGCAGACACTTGCCAATTACAAACCAAATAGCTTTCATGTGACACACTCTGATGGCGTCATTGGATGTAGGAGGAGCAGTGTGAATGGGAGAAGCAGCCACCAAAGAGAATGCAAGGCCTATTTGAGGGGGTGTGAGAGCTGAAAGCATGCAGAAGGAACCCAAAATAAAAGAACATGCTGAAAGCAAAGTGAAGAGTGTGATGAAATCACCCTGACCCTCTTGAAATGGGTGTGTGTTAACACAACAGATTTGATAAACACGTCCCGGTGATAATTTGCAGATTGACCTCCACAAACAGAGGATCAAACAAACAAAACAAAATAGCTGAGAAGAACTTCCTAATCATCCTATCATACTGCATTGTTGATGATTGCAGCACAACGGCTGCATCGGTTTGGGACAAGTCAAGGACTGGGTTTAGAATGTTTAGTTTTGTACAGCCCTCATGGTGCCTCATATTATGAATGAATGAATGGACCGATTCTTGTCGACAAACAGATGAAAGGGTTCTTTTTCAAGACACTACAAAATAGGTCACGTCTGTTAAATGTTACACGTTTAAATAAATCAACAGAAGCGAGGCGAGAGTTTATTTAAGGTTTTATTGCTCTGTGTGCCAATTCAGATATTTTTTTTAAACTCAGCCATGTTTGGTATAAAGACTCAAACAGGAGGAATGGGGGGGTGCAGGATCATAAGAGCCAACAACGAAAACACTTGCAGTCATGTATATCAGTGGAAATTGTCAGGGACAGACGAAAGAAATAAAAATGTACAAAGGTCGTGATTTTTATGCATCGTTTGCAGGTTTCTTTATGAGATAGTTTGTTGTGGAGTTCAACCATAAAGCATTTTTAAAAGGGACATTTAACTTTCTTATTTTAAAATGTTTAAAAAACAGATTATTTCTCTTGTACATAATGTTTTAGTTTTTCTGTTATATTAATAAAACTTGAATCATGGTAAATATGAAAGAATGAAAGATTTTTCCAATTGCTTTGTTTGCTCCATACTTACTAAATATGTTAATGAATGGAGTTAGGAGGGTCAAAGTGGAATTTAGAAAAATAAAAATTGAAATGGTGAAATTTGGGAAAATAAAATTGATTTCATAGGCCCCTACACGGCGATAAAAACACCATGCTCACTGTGGATGGATGAAGTCAAATAAAGGGCAATCATGAAAAAAAAAGTTTCAACAGAGGAAGAGGAAGAAAAAATGTACAGTACATGTACAGTATAAACAAAATAAGAAGAAAACCATGGATTCTTCCATGGTTCACAACTTGTGTTGGTCTATCAGAGACAGTCGAAGAGACACTGAAAATATTCACCAGTACTTAAAGTTAAGAAATCCTATGAGCTCTTGTGGTTGTTAAACCAGAACAGACCAAGACAGACAGCTAGAAAAAAATAAGCAGCCACAGACTCCAGTGGTCTAATAGGAAAAGAATGTAAAATCGAAAACAAAAAAGGAACCTGCTGTTAACACGAACAATTAAACTAAACCTAAATATGTTCTGTTTCAGAATTAAGAAAGATTTATCTGGCTGAGAAAATACGGGGTCGATATCCTGCTGCTCCGTCTCTTCCTGGCCTGGCCACTCTGACCCAAATCCCCCCCTCTGGCAGATTACACATACAACACAAACACACACACATATACACACGCACGCGTGCGCACACGCACACACACACACTCTTCAGAGATAAATGATCACATAGCAACTGACATTTGTGGCTTGGTGGAAATGCAATTCCTCTTGGGTTAGCATGCATACCCACACTTAGAAAGCAAAACAATGGATGTGCTGTTCTGCAGTCCATCAGTCAGGACTAACTGTTGATATGGCTATCCATGTGACCGAGCCAGAACAACTCTACTGAAAGAGTCCTCGGAGACACAAACACACAGACACTTAAAGTAGCAGGATGGCAGCCGATAAGAACTTGAGATGGATGGCTGTGTGCATCCCTGCTGCAACTTTATCAGGGTCACCAAAAGACAGATGACTCACTCTGACAGAGTGCAGAACTGCACAGCAGGTTCTGTCCTTTTAGCCCAAAACATAATACGTTGCTCATCTTCAAGTGATACTGGAAAGTCACAAGTACTTTCTATTTCTGTTCGGGATGGAAATTTTGCCTTAAGAAATCCTTTACTGATCCCTCTTCTGTTTTTCTCCCTGAACTACAAATAGTTAACAACAAAATACATTTTTTAGGTGATTAGCAAGTAAATAAAAGTCATCCTGGAAAAGCCAACACAAGCTAAGCTGCCTGTGGCAATCCTTTATGTTGCATTACAACTATTAATTGCTTGTTTAACATTTTAAACAGAGATGAACAATTGAGTTGGACATTTTTTTTTCATTGCATTACAAAAACAAACTCAGTTTTCTGTCCATAAACACATAAGTATTTTTTTTGTTTTACAAAAACAAAATTAAACAGTGACGTGTTGATGCATAAAAGGGGGTGATATGCTCTATTTCTACTGAAGAACCTGCTATTTTCTCTTTAATAAAATAGAGTCCTTTAAAAAGGCAAATACTACTTGCAGCAAAGGAAAAAAAAACTACTAAGAAAAATTGACTTAGCACAGGTGTACCTGCACAAAAAAAGTAGGGATGTGCTGATATAAAAAATTAGGCCGATATCAATAACCAATATTACTTTTGCCCATATGATTGATGACTGATATTTGCAGATAGTATTATATACAGTATATGTATTTTCCTACTCACTGAGACTGAGTAGCACTGAGCACTGCTGACACTGCTTCTTTGCTTCAGTTTAACTTTCCACAATCCTTTGCTGACAATTTAACCAATCATGACCAAACAAATTCCACATAACCAACCCCCACCCATCCTGAAACACAAAGGGCAACCAGACGAAAAAAAACAACAAAAAACATCAGTTATTAATATCCACCCAGTTTAAACAGCTCACAGGAGGCACTGCCATCACCATTGCATCCCGTGTGTCAAACATCGGCCAATGCCAATGATAAAGCCGATATGTTGTGAACCCCTAATGAATTAGTAAGCGAAATACAACATGTGGAGAGACTGACATGCAAAATAAAAACTAAATTAGGAACAAGGGTGAACCACAAACATTTGAAGAAATAAAGATGTAAATAAATCATGCAGGCTTTGTTCTGGTGTTTTTTCTTCCTTTTTCATAAGAATGTTTACGAAAGAACTAAAATCCATGAATTGACGATGTCATGTGTGTTATGTGAATAGGTGATGAACAGTTGCAAAACTAAAAAATGATTTGTTTAGGGACAAGGGTGTAAAGAAAATGGATGAATGGATGCTGATATTTGTCTTTATAAAAGAAATTCCCTGGACTAGTCTTAAAAGTTGACTTCCAAACAGTGAAGATGCATCAGGTCCAAGTATCCCCACTGATTTAAATAATCTTTTAAATGTATAAAGTGTAAAGCATCGTCTCTCACTTATTAAATAGTCGGTATTAAATAATATCTCCCTTTGATTAAAAAAACATCACTGCTTTTGTGAATCTAAAAAAAACCCGGTAGTAATCTAATTATAGTTGACTATTCCCTTTCTAGTTATGCAAGTAAAAAACACAATACATTATAAATCAGACAGTATTTTGAAGTTATTTTCTCTGATCAACAGATTTTGTCCTGTGGTTTAGTTGTGTAGCAAACATGCCAGACACAGTGTGAGCTGACATGCTCTTTTTATTGCCTTTGTTCAATTTTATGTGAATGTTTTTAATTTTGTTTTTAATCTTGTTCCTTTTTTTTGCTATTTTTTTAAACTAGACGAAACTGAAGTTTCCCAAACTGAGGTTGGGAAACTTCAGTTTTAAAATGTGCTTTATAATTAAATTGTATTTTGATATCCATTTATTGCTATTTAGGATCTATTAGCATGTTACTAAGACGTTTCATTTTTAGTAAAGATAGTGTTTTTGTAAATTAATTTATTGTAAACAACAGGGTGAGATAAACAAAAGAACAACATTGCTAAGAAAATATGAAAAGCCAACAAGAATTTCAGCTCTTTTTTTCAAGAAGACGAGAGATATAATCCTCCAGGTCAGGATATTTCCATATTTGCCATGCAATAATCTTTTTATGACTCAGCAGAATTTATATATTTGCTTCTAATGTTGCCTGGAAGGAAAGCAAATCCAGGCGTAAGAGTCAGCATAGAAAATAACATGTTCCTGTTGCCAGGCGTTAAGTGCTGCATAAAAAGGGACATTAGTGGTGCAGGATCACGAAGATGAGAGCCAGAAACTAAACTGAACACGATCTTCAAGGTTATTCAAGGTGTTTTGAATAAAATGCGACAAATAATATTTTTTTCTACTTTATTGAAGTGTTCAAGGTGACTCTTCAAGCTTTGTGTGATTCATACAAAGGACCTCAGGATCCAGCAAATCACAGCTCACAGCAACGACGAGCTGAGGATCGGGACTGGTTAAATCAATGGAAAAAACAGGCATGAAAGCATTTATTTTCAATGACATTTGAAATCATCTTCCACTGTCAATACCTCTGGAACAAAAAGTTTCTGTCCATATTCTCCAATATCCAAGTATTTCTCACAAAATAATTGTCTACGTAGGATAAACTCAGAGCACAACCTCAAAATATCATCAAACCATTAATGCTGGCAAAACTGCAAGTAAAAATGATTTCTAAAGTTTAGTAACTTTCAAACATTATTCTATATATTCTGCTTTCTATTAATGATTTTGCTGAACATCAGCCTTTTACTCCTTTGTTGTGAACAGTAAATTTGTTTTAGTCTGAATGTAGAGCTATTGTTCGTTACATCGGCTGCGGTCACTTGATTGCTGTCTCTGAAAATGACATTTTTGGTAGCGAAACACCTGAAGTCCAGATAACTTTTGCTCAAATTTTAACACACCTAATTATTCATGCACATTTTTAATAATAAGTAAAGAAAAGAAAAAAAACCATAAAGTTAAATGTAGCATATGTAAAGATAGACACAATACTGATAAATTGTATTTATTACTTATAGTTTTTTGATTAAAAAGATGAATAGGTGCAACTTGACTTCATTGTATTGAATTAAAATTATGACAGTTAAGGCTGTACAGATTTATGTTAACGATCTGAATCGTTTCATATGTTTCAATTCTTTTGGTATTGAGTGAATTAATTCAGTTGTATATTTTTATGTAGAGTAATTAGATATGACTTTAATCGTCTTGCATTGTTAGCGCCTTGAGATGACTTGTTGTAAAATGGTGCTATATGATTTAACTGAGCAGAAACAGGTCAAGAGTGGAACGGACACTCAAAGCACTATGACCAGACAAAGCCCGGTCCACTATACTGTAGGAACAGAATGCAGACACACTGTTGATGTTTTAATGCCACAGGTTTTTAAATCCTTATAACATGTCACCGCAAACTCAACAGAGGAAACTGCTATTATCTTTTAAAGAACACAAAAACTAGAGAAAACATTACCCAACAAGGAGCGTCATAGCTTACATTGAGGAAGCCAAGTGATATTCCTGCTGAGCTTTAATCTAATATTAAACTATACGTGTATCTTTTACCTTCAAATGAGCTCGTGATGCTTTTGCTACTTAACGTTGGGACACAGGCATCCAAGCAGAGAGCAGAAATAGCCCATTAAATCCTCCTCAGAGAAGAACCAATGCAGAAAACAAGAGACTGCAGCTAGGAAAAAAAAAAACCCTCTGCTGAATACTGCGCTAAATCCTATTTCCTTATCGTTAAGCCTGCAGAAACTCTGTGTCCATCCAGCTGAGACACACCGAGTGTGACAGCCTCTGAATCATCTGTAAAGGCTCTATAGGCAGTTTAAATATTCTCTGCCGCAGCTTAGGTTTACTGCTCATTTTTTTTCTCCTTCGCAGCTACAACATTTTCCAACAAGGCTTTTAAGAGGAGTCAAAGTGCAACGAATAAGGCAGGAACAAGTGAGGTCACCACATGACATAACCCAAAGACCGTTCTGCTCCCACTCAGTTTAAAAAAGCATGATCTCTTCAATATATAATTAACCTTCACATGCAGTTTTCAGGGAACATATGTGCTGAACGCACGCGTGTGCTACCAGGATTTACGTGTTTGTGTTGGCCTTCGGCTGGTTCCAGTATGAGAGACAGCACAGCACTGACAGGACTCCCTGGTGGCACTGGCTGACCCACTTTGACGCAATACTATCCCTAATGTGACCTGCTGCAGAGCAAGAGAACACACACACATAGAAACACACGCATACACACACACGCACACAAAAAAAACATACCAAGGAAGCGTCTGCTTACAACTCCTAAAGGACGGCCAGCCAAAAAAGTGCTAAACACTCCCTACGGTTTACTCTTTTCTCATCCTCCTCTGAAGATCATCAACTGAAGTGCTATCTGATCCAGCTAAACTACCTATCTACATCCTGAGCGACCTCTTTTAAGATCTACAATTAATCCAGCCCGTCTGTTTTAAGTAGGGGAGCTGATATAACAAGATAAGCATCTTAGAACAACAAACAAGCCATCAAAGCATGTTTCTTTAATTGAAGCGAAACAAGACGAATCTATATTAAGCACTGAAATATCACAGTGGCCTGGGTTTAACCAATTAGGATGTGAAGTAACTTATGACCGCTTCTGCCGTTTCAGAGCTGATGCAGTGCATCAGGAAGGTGGGAGCTTCATATAACAGAGCAACACAGCAATACCGCAGAAATAACTTCATATTTCATGTTTAATTGCAATTTTTGTGTTAGTTGTGGAAATCCTCTCAAGACTGTAGTGAAGTTCCCTGAAGTATTTGTTTTGCAAAACGTACACCACATATGAAACATATTCATGGTAACAGTAAGCTGCTATCTCAGCCTGCTGTAGATACGCCAACTCTCACTAATGTGTTCTGGAAGGTGGAAAAAAACTCGCAAGAAAGATCTCTTATGAGTCTGTATATGTAGAAAATAAAGGGTATTTTCAGATTGTAAAAATTAACTAGTATGTGTTAGGGGAAGACAAATGTGTGCCCACTCATGCATTATCGTTGTGTTGAGAACCACTTGTCCTGATACTCCCCCCCAAAACACTTGCTTTTTACTTATGTGCCCTTTATATGAACTAGCATAGTGCTGCACTTTGAGAGGATTACTGCCAAGTTCAGCTTCATCATTAGCATCACATCATTCTGGCTGCTCAGAACTTTGTGGCTGATTTCTGACCTCCAGTTTTTGTAATGCTTTCTCTTCAAGAACACCAACTTTTCCAAATCCAGCCTGTTCCCCTCTAGACAAGATGTTGAAGGATAAGACAAATCGCCTCTACTGTAGTCTGTTAGGTTTCCTGCTATCTGTTCAACGTCTCTCTTCTGCAGCCCTAATGAACTTCTGAACAGTCGGAGTACTGTAGAAAGTACAGCGTCATTTTAAATAGCTCCTTACATCTCTTTGAGACTTACGTGGTCGTACTGAAAATGGATCGTATCAACTCTGCCTCATTCAGTGTCAAGCAACCCCAGCACAAAGTCTGAGTTAATAGGACTCAAACCTGGGACGTCCATGTCGAGGTCTATAGTCTCTATATACGGTGGGCCACTCCAACCATTGCTCCAGGCGACGCCCTGCTCTTCTGCATAATGTTGAACCAAATGTTATAGTGAAGCATTCTGGTTTAACTCTCATCAGCTGACTCTTCAACAGCAGCAGGAAGTGATCGGTTTCACCTCCATTATGCAAGAATTATGTTTCACTGTTTTATTGGTCCTGCAGCATCCAACAAAAAACTATTATTGTGCTGAAATGTTTCAATAGCCATTGTTTTAAATATGTAATTAGACTAACAAGAACATCAATCAGTGATAAAGATTAATTTAACATCTAAACAGTGTCTGGCCATTTATAATCTCAGTCATGCTGTGCAGAGCAGATACCAAACATCCAGTCAATTGAATAAGCTTTGTTTTAAGAGTTGTTCAGAGGAGCAATTGTGCTTCATGCTGGCAGGACTGCAGCTTTCAAAAGTGAATTGAGGGTAACCACACTGCTTTATCCATTAGGAAAGACTCAACCACCTTGCATTAGTGGGTTTAGTAGTATTGTAGAATGCATGCCAATACTAAGACTGCCGTTAAAGGCAAACGTTAACCAGCTTAATCAGCAAGGAGATCAAACAAACAGTCATCCAATGTGCTGAGAGCGGCTGTTTCTATTTTTCTTTTAAGAAAAAGCTAAAATAAAGCAAACTAAATTAGAAGTTTTGTATGTTGAAAGAGAAAAGCCGAAAGCAGTACCCTCACTATAACAACAGAAACATGGCACAGCATAAACGTTGGGTGCTTGCACCCAAGTTTGCAGATGTCAGCAGAATACTTTCTTTTTCCTCAGATGATTAATCTATCACAGCAGTACAAGTACAGTTTTTAATAAGGAAATCACTGAACGTAAATCACATAACTAATTAACATACAATTAGATCTAAAGAGCCCCAAAACCACTACTTTGCGTACACTGACCAGCCATTTTATTAACTACACTTGTTTAATTAATGGAAATAGCAAATCACATAACAGCTCAACTCATTTAGATGTCTACATGTGGTAATGCGTTTTAACTTCAAACCGAGTATTAGAACTAAGAAGAAAGGGAATTTAAATAACTTTAAATGTGGCATGGTAGGTGCTAGACAGATTGATCTGAGTATTTCAGGCACAGTCAGAATGGTCCAATTGAGAGATGTCCAATTATCAGCAGTTGTGTGGACAAAAACAATTTCTTGACATCTGATGAGAATATCTTGACTGTCTGACTAGATGGAAAGACAACAGCAGATCAAATAAGCTGTCCTTATAACCGAGCTGCTGTATGTGGAATACCTTCACTAGGTATAAAACACTTTGAACCTTGAAGCAGATGGGCTACAGCAGTTGAACCGGGTGTGAGAAAGAGGAAACTAAGGTTATAATTGAAACAGACTCACCAAAATTTGGCTTTACAGATTCAATAAGTACTTCATGGTCCAATGTGTTTATTTTAATCAGGAACATTCAAAGGTCAGGACTCTCTTAGTGGCCCTTAGTACCAGTTGAGCATTGTTTGTTTACCACAGTACGCTAACATGTTACTGCTGCTCATGACCATTACTTTATGACTACAGTGTATCTGTTTGATGAGACATTAGCAGGATGACGTTCCATGTCACAAAGCGAAATCCTCTCAAACTGACTTCCTGAATGTGGCAATGATTTCACTGTCCTCCAGCTGCCTCCGCAGTCACCAGGTCTCAAGCCGGTAGAGCAGCTATGGAAATTCACATCTTGGCATGGCATCATCATGACAGAATCAGGCATATCTGCTGTCATTTCAATACAGACCAAAATCTCTCGGAAATTATTGTGACAAATTGCTGAACATATGTTCCAATACTAACTGGGTGTCCAGTCAATAGTAACAAAGAGTACCAAATAAAGTGTCCATACTTGCATAGAATTCAAACACATGTTAATTTACAACTAGCTTTGATGTGGTCATGCCAATTGAAGTTTTTATTCTTTGGCTGATTAGTTCTTTGGCTTTTATGTTCAGAAATCCATCACAACAAACATGTCAGAGAACAGAGAGTACTTCACATTTTGCTACTTTGTGAATGGTTGAATAAGCATTTTAAAAGGGAAAACGAGTGCTATTAAAAAGTACCACCTTGAAAGCTGTGTTCAGCAGATCCAAAACATACTGAAAAGGTTGTCAACGCAGCTGTAGCAGGTTGCATTCCCAGGCCAGGCCATTGAGCAAATGTCTTCCTCTTCTCTTTGCCTCACTTCCTGCCTGTCAACTGTCAAAAAGGGGACCAACGCTACAGTTTTGTAGGATAAAATTGTACCACCCAAAAGACAACAAAATATAGCTTTTTTTTGTAAGTTTCTGGAACAGAATGAGAAGGGAAAGCCTTACATCAAGTCTCGGTATCTATCCCAGCAATGTTTATCCGATGATAGCTGCTGTGAGCGATGGCAGTGTAACAAAGATGGGTGACCTAAGTTTTGGTATGAGGTCCTGATGCATGTGTCTGTTTGCATGTGCGTTTAATCTGGCCGTAGTCTGGATGGAGGAACAATGGCATTCCTGTGCTCGGAGCTCCAGGTGGCTGTGGAAACCGAATCCTTAACCAAGCCTCCTGGCACACAGAGTCCCGAGAGCGCCGAATGCTGTTGCCTCCCTCCAAAGACATGGGCCAGAATAGAGCTATTGTTTCAAAGCCACCTCAGCGCAATAGGAGGACCAAAGACATGCTCAATGTTAAACTGAGTAGGTATTAAAGATTGTCATCTTTTACATGACCAACTGAAATTAGGTAAAAGTGTGAGAACATACAAATCTTAATGTCATACATACTTCACATTGTTAAATGAAATCACTTGAAAAAAAAAACCCAAATCATTCTGAACCCACAAATATCGTTATTGCACAATCAATGCAAATATGAGCACACACCTAAATGTGCTAAGTGAGCTACAAACCACATGTGATAAACAGCCAGACTTTCACATCCTGTATGTTTGACACCTTCATTTACCCAACCCTCCTGAAGAGAAAAAAAAAAAACCCAGACATTATTCAGAAAGCTTAAATCAGTCATTGAACATCTGGACATACAAGCACTGCACATGTGCTGCGTCCTGGCTGCAGGGTTAACAAAAAGGGCAGGAAACACATCTACCAACTTCGGCAGCCTTGAAATGAGGAACATGATTCATTTCCTTTCAATGTCGTGTTTTACTGAGCTCAGTTGTGGAGCCCCGAGGTGATATTTTGACACAGTCAGGACAAAAGCATTCATTTGGTTGAGTTAAGTTTGTTTCTGTGTTGTTCAGCTGCGCCCATCACAAATTTCGGTTCAGATAAAATGTGGAAAAAACATTTCCTTTCGGGCTCCACGATATGTTGCAACACCACTGTAAACAATATGCATTTTGCAATGAATTGCTTGGACTGCAAAAAAAAAAAAGTTGACTAATTATTTAGACCGTGACTATAATATATTTACTAACACTATATGTTGGTATAGTGTTAAGAAACTACAGCTAAGTTGTTTCAAAGATAAAACAGTAAATGTTGGGCAAAAGAAACTTGTTGTTGGCTTGGAAATAATTGATTAAACAAGCCAACATCACCTTGTTCAAAGATCCTCAGCAGAACACAGAGGAATTCACCTGGGATTTTTGTAGCTGTATGTGGTGAGTCAAGCAGATCTTAAAGGATGAGGTTACATTTGTTTTAGGTGAAGGTTGCTAAGAGAGTTATAGCAGCTTCTAAAAACTAATTTACCCTAGTATTATTCCAAGAGACAAAACACCAGATATAAAATTAGCCCACAAATATTTGTGTGTGTCAAAAAAAAGAAGAAAATGACTATGGCTTCTGAGTGAGTAAGGTTGACCACAGTGTCATTGTAGAGCGTATAAATAATGCTGATTTCTTGTAAGCTTTAATTCCATATCTGAAATGTTTTTATCTTATAAAAATTATTGTTTCCCAACTTTGACACACATCCCACTCCTGTTTATTAAAAACCTTTATAAATAATTATCGGTCAGATTTTTAAGAGTTTTGCAAAAATATTTTAATAATCCCAAAACATTTGAGTTATTTTTCTAACAGTTTTACTTAGAACATTAAAAGGCAGAAAGAGACCATTTTCACACTTGGTAACCATGTATCATCACTGCCTCTGGGTATATAAATATTACAACGGTTCTTTTGATTTCTCAGAGACTTGTTGAACTAACTTAATTTATTTATTTTGTTCATTCTTGAGGGATGAAAGGTAATCACACCGATTAAGTTTATGTTTACAGTAGAAAAGCACCAATCAATCATTATCATAGCCTTTGATCAGCAGGGGACACACTGACTTTTCTTTTTTACCATATTTATTGAATCAAAAGTAAAAATTCCCATAATTATTTGTCCATAAATACATGAAATAACAACAGATACTATTATGGACTTTGTTGACTTTAATAAATGTAAAAATAACAGGTTAAAGAATGCTTTTAATGAATAGGGGTGACCTTGTAATTCTTTCACTTCCTGTTGGATTCAAACCAACCATTTCTGTGAAAAAAAACAGGCAGAATATTATTTCTCTTTCGTGTGTTAAATTGATCAAACTCACAATTAAGAATCTGTTCACTTTAAATTAAATTGCATTTAAGTAAATTACAACGCTCATCATGCTTTACTGTCACAAAAGAAACACTTGGAAGAGTAAAATGTCATTTTAGTGTGATTGTAAGCTGCAAACAAATAAAGTTTAAGAAATCTGCTCATCAATCGTTGTCCCAGACCTCAAAATCAGACCTAGATCTTTCCACTCTAAGTGTGAGAACCTCTGCCGCAGCAGATAAAAATATATATATGCTCAACTTTTCCTCTCTTCTTAAGAGACAAGTGAGAGCAAAAATTAATTTGTTTCCTGTCAATCATACGTCTTCATCCTCTGCTCTGCATCCGTGACTCTCCTTGGATTGATGGCGAATCCACTTTCTTATCTCTTGAGATAATTACAGCATTGTTAATGCATGTTCACTAGAGCACAACCCTTCATTACACACATCCCCTGACACGTCAAGCTCTCACCGCCCAAATCAACTCCAATAAAAGGTTCTCCAAGTGATTCATACCCTTATAATGTGATAAAGCTAAACATTCTGATCACTTTTTCCCCCGTTTTGTGTCAAAGCTGAGCTGACCGCTAGCAGAGCCCTAAACAAAAGGTCAAACTCTAGTTCAGGGTTCATCCTCCCAACTTGTAATGCAACACTCCAGCTCTAATGTTTCAGGGGGAGGGAAAATAGGAAACGACCACCAGGAAGAGTACACACACACACACACACACACACACACACACATTCTGCATTGTGAAAGCATGAGCATCAACTTTGTGCATGTTCTCCTTCCTTTTCAGCAGTTACCTGTCACAGTCATCTGAATCAACCCTTACTAAAAGTTACTGCAGCGAAATGCGGCAAAATGTGCGATTATTATTTTTTTTTTAACGTGCCAGTGGCCCATTCACCGCAAATCAGCACTCAAGGTTGAACACGAAACGCCAGATCTGAATGAGAAGTCTCCAGAACGATGGGGGGGGGGGGGTTTTCTGCAAAAGCGTACAGTCCGTGAAAAGTATTTAAAGGTGTGTTCGCAGGAAAAGCAAGTGCGGAGACATAATGCGAGTGGCGAGGTGATAATCAGCGTGTTAAACGGTGAGGCGCATCACATCCCCGTTGCTCGGCTGCTTCTGTCAACAAGACCCGCTTCAGCTCAGCCAGCCGAGGCTCCGCTCCGCCGCTGCTGCTCCTAGGCACCGTTAGAACCTCGCTGGACAGCGGCGAAAACCAGCGGTGGAGCATGAGGCTCCAAAAAAAAAAAAAACCAAACAAACAAAAAAAACCCCACACACATAACAACCGTAAAGGACGTGTTTCCACGCGTTTTGTTCGCTTACCTGTCGTGACGGGTCACGTCAATCTGCCGCCGTGGCGCAAAAGACCGCAGGCTAGCTCCGAGGCAGAGAACTGACGTTGATACGGTACAAAGTATCAGCGCTAAGTTAGCGGGCTAGCTAGCTTAGCGAGCTAACGATGTGGAGGGGGGGGCGGGGGGAGAGTGGCTCCCTGAGAACCGTCGAGAGACGAACCAGGCTCCTAAATATTCAGCCAGTCTGCGCGTCTCTCTCTTTTTTTTTTTTTGTTCTGATCTAAAAGGACGCCATCCAGACTCAAAAATCGCTACAACATAATTAAATCCATTTGAGACGGCTGGGAATGTGAGTGTCAGTTCAGTGTTCGGTGCCTCTGCTGCGCCGTGGGCGCTGCTGTCGGTCCCCCGTGTGGACGCGCTGCCTCTGCCGCTGTCTGTCTGACTGGGAGATACAAGCCCGGCTGGCTGCCGATGTGCAGAGCAAAAACACTGGCAGCATCTCTCTGCTCATCCCGCCCTTGATGTCCTCAACCCGGAAGAAATGCTAGAACTGATCCCATCCTCATATTACATAGATGCGTGTGAGATGGCAACGATGCGCTTCATGCCTGGTTTGATTAATTAAATTATGCCTGACTGACAAATAAGGAAAAACAAACAAACAAAAAAAAAAAAATCGTCCCTCTTCTGATTGAATAATGGGGCTGAAGATTAGCTGCATGAGCAACAATAATGTGTCAGACAAAACAAATCAGCAGTCACATCAAGCTGTTTCAAAACATGATGTTATAACGGGATATCCACATAAAGACATATTATTATCAAGTCAAATCAAAGGGGTTGAGGGTAATGTTTATTCATAATTAAATTTAAAAAATGCATTGTAGGTGATAACTCTGAAGTAAAAGCAGCATAATTAATACTGTGGAAAAGTATTTATCCGTTATAGATTCTTCTGTTTTTGCTTTTTTGTAATACTTCAATGTTTCAGATTATCAAATAAATGTTCATATCAGACTAAGCATGACCTGAAAACGTAGTTTCCCAAATGTTAATACATTTCATTTCTTAAAGATGGGCCAGGGTTATTATGTATTTTTCAGGGACATAGTTCTAGTTCATGGTACAACCAGGTAACTGTGTTGCCTTCAGTTGTTATAAAACTGCTGTATATCAAATACGACTTAAAAGAAATTTGACTTTGCCATGCAACACAATGCAACTGGCCTCTTTAAGAAGCTCCTACTCTTTCCGACACTCTGCCTTCAGCATGTCATCCCAATAATGCTTCTTCATGATCCTGTTTACAGTCATTCTTTGCAGGGTTGGACTGAAAGTAGTTTATTTGATGAGCTCAGCACAGGCATAGTTTCAGTAGGTGTTTGCTAAGGGCTACTGCTGCTTCGCTGGTCGAGCTGAGTGGGGGGCGCAAGGGAGGAGTGCTCTGTTAGTAGAAGCTCTGCTGGGAGCTTAAGCTTCAAGGCGGAGCTTTGGGTAAATATGTGGCGCCGCCACTTTGAATGAGCAAGCGTTTAGACACCCCCAAATGCCTCCCATGGGAGATTAAAGGATTCCTCAATCAAAGCAACACTCCGTGTATGTTTCTCATTAGGGAATAACAATATAACATAGTATAAAACTTGATTTTATATAACACGCCCCTTTAAGAGAAGAAAACCAGACACAATTCCTTGTGGAAAAATATCTCCCCCTGACATGCTCAGAACTATCCCATGGATGTAATTTCCCTCCGTTCTCTTCATTATTGTTGAATCATGAACATCGATCTCAACTGGACAAGTAAGGCCAGCAGTATTTTAGATGTTGTTCTGATTTTACAAGGACATTTCTGTAAGTTGACCACTCCTGAAGGTGCATCGGGTTTTCTTCAGCTGTGGATAAAAACCATTGCTGCAGTTTGCTGGAATCTCAAAGTCTCAGACCTTGCAACCCTTTTCATGCTGATAGATGTCACCATCTTGTTTGTTCTTGAATATCTCTCTATATAAGGCTTTTCTATTTAAAACATGTTTAAAATACTTCATATTGTTAGAGACCTTATGTTTTAGTAATGTTTTGACCTCTGTGGGCCTATCAGTTATCAGGCTTGGGCGTGGCTAGTTCAACATAAGAAAAAAATGTAATTAATCACTATTCTTAAATAATTGAACAAGGAGGTAATCACTTGTTCACAAAGAACCGGATTGGTTTGGATATTTTTCCCTCTATTAAAGGAAGTCGTCTTATGTAAATGCTTTTTTTTTGTTTACTCGGGTTACCTTTGAGCAATATTTAGATTTGTTATATGCAATCTGAAATATTTAGTTGTGACTCAAAAGCATAATTAAAAAAATCTGCAAATTCTTACACCTGTCACTTACAGTTGTGGCAGTATGAGAGTTATTCTACTTAGCAGGGACTCTTTAAAACACAAAAAAGATTACAGTTTTACTAAACATGCGATTAAATAAATAAGAAGTTATCCACCTCTTTCAGCAATATTTATAGTTATCGCCAATGTAATGAACGCCTTCCTCACCTTTAATCAAAGATATAGACTTTTAGAAGCACGACAGTCTCTACACCATAAGTCACCTAGTGTTTCATGTAGAATACAATAATTAAAACAAATTGTTTTTACAAGAAATTTGAGACTTGGCATCTTCATTACAGACTAGCACAGTCGCTTGTGTAAAGTACAGGATTTGTGATCTTGCATTGTATGTGTTAAACAGCCTTTAATTTACATTTTAGAAACCTTAGAAAAGAAGAAAAGAAAACCTCTGAATATTGTTGTCCCTTATTACCTACTGTTTTTCAAAACTAAGATATCTTTACTGTATTAGCACAGAGTTAAATAGGGACAAAACTCGCCCTTATCTAGGGCTTCTGCACAATAGAATTTATCTCTAATCTAGTATTCATCAGGATGAGACGTTCCATTTTAGTAGTTAAAGCTTAGCTTCAGTTACAATATAAAACTTTTATGTAGGAATATCTAAAAATAAGCTACAACGCACTTCTGGAGTATGTGGGAAGCAATGGCAGATCTCAAGAAACATAACCTTTATGGGCCACTACCTGCAAACAAACCATCAATCTAAAAGGAACTCAGACAGAGCCAGGGGCTTGACATTTATGGCTACATTCTGAGGATAAAAAACTGAGCAGGAGTAAAAGGTAACAGAAGAAAAAAAAAGTGAATTAGTTTCTTTTTTTTTGAACCAGAAAGAAAAGTAGAACTGTCTGTGGCAAACGGGAAAGTTACAGAAAGCTATAAATAAGATGTCAGTGGCATTGCTCACTATTACCTCCTCCATCAGGGGAGAGCTTAATCGTCTTGACTGCCAGGTACAACCTTTTTAGGTACGATTTATTGCCAGAAGAAGAGACGCATTTGGGAATGCTTAGATTCTTGCCAACGCGAATAGCAAAGCTATCTAACTTGACTCAGCAGCTTCATTTTCTTCTGATGTTCCCAATTTTCCGACTCATTTGCCCCGGCAGTAAATTCTGTCTCTGATTGGCAACACAGCCTCCAGGTGCAGCTTTGTGACGAATTCACAGCGGCTAATGTTTCTGATGTGTGAGATATGGCTTGAGTACACATTTTGTGATTTACACCTACAAATTTTTTTTGTGTGAGTTGGGCGGCATTACAGACAAACCATTGTTGGACTTAATGATGTCACTGAGGAGCTACTTGTCAATTTTATGACTCGACTCTGAACCTGCAGAAAACTTTCTGCCTTGGCGTGATGAGATTTATGAAAGAGCTGCAGCCACTCTTGTATAGGAAGCTAGATTTAACAGAGAGATTTAAATATGCACTATTACACAATTAGCCCCCAGGTATAACAATATAATATGCAAAAGGAACAAACATCTTTATAGTTATTTGTTGTTTATGATTTCTTATTTTGTTTTTAAGATAAAATTTAGCTTTGGTTTAGAATTTAAGGATGATATCAAGTTTTTCAGCACCTCCTGGCTGCAGACTTGTCATTTTCCAGTTATCTTATTAAGCCACAGCTAACAAGAACCTGCAGGATTTTCCAGCACTGCCAGATGGACCAACTTATGATGTATTCTATTGCCAGTTATTTGTTATTGCTTACTTTGTACCTGCCTTGTATTCTCACCACTTAGTGATTCAGACCACAGCTGCAAAACCCGCCAGAAAAACTTCTCCTGCATTGATTATAGAGTAATCAATATCACATTTAAACATAAACGTACGCTCAGACAGCTGAAGGAGGAACAGCTTATCCTGCTCTCTCTTGTCCTTACTGATAACTTTGCCTGTGAGTTATTTTTAAAGTGACCTTTTTTATAGTTATATTTACATTATCAACATAATAACTGGATTACTTCAAACCTAAGGCCTGTGGGATTTTCTTACTTTTATTTTTACCTTACTTTTCTTCACCTCCAAGTTGAACCAGGGCAAAATGCCTCCGGCTGACCCTAGGGACATTAGCAGTATTACAATGACTTCAGTTCATAGAAACAAAGATTCAATGGCTGGAGGTGAACTTTGAGATTAACGCTACCTGTGGAAATGAAACAACACTTCCTCAAATCAATGGAGAGGTTGTACAACCCCCCGTACCAAGCAGGTCACCCCGGAACGCTCAGGGTGCCAAGCCGGGGAAAAAATCTCACACTTCGGATCCCATGAGTCAACCAACAGGGAAAACCCCTCTCCCAAAACACTCAAGGCTGTACACAATAAACAAATTATAAGGGGCCGGTCCCAACTCAGAGGCTGGTCCTGACTCAAGTTATCAGCAGCATGGCAACTGTAGTTAGGGGTATCACTGTGTAATAATAGCACACAGTGAGCACACGCTATGAAAACAAATAGAATCTGTGGGCACTAAATACATTATTCTGAACTGGAAGTAATCTGTTCCCCAGAACAGGGGGGCCAGGGAACCACTGGCCCCTCCGCTTTACCACCCTACCCATTTTTCAGTGATTCTTGAAAATAGGGACAAAATGGGTTTTAATTTTCCCATTTTTTTTTTGTTATTTCTCAAATTTATGTATACAAATATGTCAAATAATGTTTTGGAAATGTAAAGATGCTGAGGTACAGGCGCCCAGTTGCAACATTTTTTTAAAAAATTACATTTTTAATCGACCTGACCTAGAACGTTGTCATCACCATCTGACAAAAATACATCAAAAATAATTTTTAATGACCCTATTAGTGATATTTTTACTCATTTTGCAGACAAATACTTCTCAAGAAACAAACATCTGACGGAGGTGACAAAAAGCCAAACTACCTCAATTTATATGATGTTATTCTGAAGGAGGCCATATTGTAGCTCATCAGGTCCATAAAATCTTTACATTTTACCAAAATTAAGCTTTTATTTCACAAAATCTTATAAAAGTTTCGTAAAATGTCAGTTACGGTGTTGAAACATCATGGTTGTGACAAAAAACTTAGGAATAAAAAGAAGAAAAAACTAAAGAATAACATAAGCTAACCAGAGCTAACTAGCCCTCCTAGCAAAGGAAGAGAAAGGAAGAGGTCATGGGGTCCTCAGAAGTTCTGCTGCCCCCAATAATGCCTGATTTTTTTTACATTCTTTTCATTTCTGACGGTGTTGACAAAAACTAAGGACAAATTTCAATGGAGTTGGAAAATATATAAAAATAATTTTTAATTCGATTTTTTGATACTTTTATAATTATTTATAAGACTACTTATACTTAATTGTCATAATATATAATTTTTGTATTTCTTTAATTGTTTTAAACTTTTATAATGTACTGAGTTCTGCTCCTGGACAAAGGCTTTTACAGGCATCATCCACCGACTACAATGTTTAAAATAAAAAAATATTCAGCAAATACCTGAAAAATATACATTGTTGTGCTTACATGACCCAGGTTAGTTTAGTCAGATATTTGAAAAAATTATATTATTTGTATATTTTATTCAAATTTTGTGCTTTATCCATAGGCCCTGTTTTCTCCCTATTCTCAAGAATCACTGTTTTATTTGTTATTCGGGTTCCATCTCCTAACAGGCATAGTAGGGCAAGTGTCAAACACGTTGAATTTTTTTTCACATTTCACTCTGCAACCACAAATGTCTTTTATTTGGGTTTCATAAAATAGGCCAACAAAAATTATTTTACAAGTTAAGACTTGTTTTTTTTGCTGAAAATGCTAATAAAATGATGAAGAAAAAGTTCTCTGCCACAGTGTAGTTTATGCACTCATAAGCTGTACAGGAACTGGATATATAATGTTGCATATAATGGGAAAAGAAGATTTTCTTCACACATTTATTTGTCACTGCTTAAACACACATTTTTAAGTTAATGCTCCTTATATGCAAACAACTACAAACAAATTAGATTAGGCCACCATGTGCACATGTGCCTGGAAAGTGCAGAGGCTATTCATTCTCATTACAAAAATCGACACATTTCCACTACAGGTCAATGGTTTGCTAACAGTGGTCAATAACAATGGATTCAGGCTGAGCTTGCACCCAAGGGCTCTGATACATCCCTGGCTTTTAACATCAACACATGGCCTCGTAAAGAGTATTCACACCTCCTTGAAAATGCCATGTAATTTATTGGGATTTGTGTGAGAGATCAACACAAAATAGCAAATACTTATGCAGTGTGGGATATGGTAGGTCTCAGTCTTCTTTATCGCAATGCTCCTAAATAAAATCCAATCTATAGAACCCAGATGAAATCTGATTGTGGTGGAAAACTTGCACTGCACTTAACCCTGAAAATACCTCAGAGACGTTGAAACGTGGTGGTGGCAGCATCACGCTGTCAGCTCTTTTCCTGCAGGAACTAGAAAGCAGGTTATTGGTTTCCTTTCTGTTTCCCTTGAATACAAAGAGACACAATAGGTCAGGATAAATGGATGGCTTCCTAATACGTAATACATCTTATTAGGAACGTGTATGGATGAATAAAGAGCAATCCAGTTAGAAAACCTGGGAGAGGCTGAAAATGATTTATGAGTGGAGTTGTTGGTTTAAGACCAGAGTATTAATATTAGAGTTGTTCAAAAATTAAAATGACCAAGTCAAAGTCCAAACCAAAATCTGACATAAATGCTCTCCGTTTAATCTTGGCTGAGTCTGAGTTAATCTACAAAGAAGAAAAAAAGTAATCCTCTGGAAAAGCAAAGATAGAAAATAGACTTGCAACTGTTCCTACTGAAAAAGAGACCTGAGAAAACAAAAAACATTTTTGAATTATTTTATACAGTATTATAACAGGAATATTTTAAAGTTCCTATCAGAGTTGGGGGAAAAAATCCTTCATGCATTTTTTGCTCACTTTGCCATTGTCCAAAGAAACAGTTGAGTTCCCTCATTTCCAGACTCACTCCATGTAGCCATAACATTAGCCATTAAAGTTTAATAGATGTTCCAAATGAGCTTTAACATAGTCTCTGTACATGCTTTATTTATATAAGTGACAGCAGCAGTGTACCGGTGTTAAAAATGCATAAAACATTTAGAAACTCCTTCCCCTGGATCAACATTCCCCTTTGCGCCAACAGTCCTCTAGACACCAGAAAGACTTGGAAATAAGAGTAGCAGGAATGCCTCTGTGTATCAGCCGGTTTCCCTGTAACAATATGTTTAACAGGATATCAGCTTCTCAGAGTTAATCAAGTTGTTCTCAACTGCTCAGAAGCCAGTGTGTTGAATTTGTATGTCACAGAGTGTTGTGATGGCTGAATGAACGATGACAGGTTCCTCCCTTTGGGCCAGTGTAGACGAATAGATTAGCTACAGGCGCACAACCTCAAAGATGTCTGCATGAAACTGCTGTGACAGTATGACAATGGAATAACCATGTAACTTTAATATATCAGAGGAAAACCAAGAGCAACGCCAGCAGACTTATGACTGGTACTCAACTTGAATTCAATCAAAATAGGAAATCTACTTCCATTTCTACCATTTTACTCATCTTATGAGGCAAAGATATCCCCTAACTGTAAGGAACCCATGCTTTTCTGGTTGAGAACCTTGAATGACTTTAGTGTAGGCTCATGATCTTTGGTTCAATATGCTGACAGAAACAATTTATTTGGAAAAAACAGAGATGAAAGCCTGGAGTTCTAAAACCAGACACAGTCCTCAATACAACTACACTTTCAGACCAAGTCTAACTACACCACAAACAACAAGCAGAGCCCAACACTTCTTTTGGAACAGTCACAGACGATGTGCCGAGAATGTGGACACAGCTCTCACTGTGTACAAGGACCAGATAGCTTTTAAAAACATCAACAGCAAAGTGAACAACACAAAATGTCTCAAGGAACATCAGAATTAGTCTGAAGGTATTTGCAGACCCTCAAAACACAAATGGACTGAACAACCAAAACTCATTTGACCCGTTAGCAACTCTGCAAGTGTAAAAATCAGGTCTATCATCTCTTAACGAGAATTAAACCCACACTAACCGTCCTGAATCGTGTCTTCTCCAAAAACCTGGAGCAGAGGATTCCAGAGTCTTTCCCTGGTAGCAAAAATCCTGCTTGTTTTAGTTGGTTTTCTGCTTCAGCACACATGAATATTGTAATGATTTACTGTCAGGCCCTTGCTAGACCTGATCACACTCTAATGAGATAATTCAGCCATTTTAATGAACTGTATCGGCATCTAAAACCTGCAGGAAACAGATCCTTAAGGAGTAGAGCTGGACTCCCATGCAGGCGGATAGGACAACATGGTTCACAAGCACATAATGCAAGGTCACTGCAGCATAACCAGCCAACTAATATCATGTGATAAAGCGTGTTATATAATTAAAACATATTTTTATCTTTAATTTTAGACTATTTGCTTAGTAAGAAGTTTTCAATCTCAGTTTGATTATTCTGTTTTTTAAATCAGTTTCTGATGTGTAACACTTGTGTTGCACACTAATCTTGCAAGGACATAATTTTTATTTGCATGTTCCTTTGAATAATCTGCTGACATGCTCTTTTTACCAAGGACTTGTGTAAGAAATGACACTCCCTAGACTTGTATACTTAATTAGAAATTGGGTAATTCAAATGATATTGTTTCTGCAAAATAATAATGAAGCAGAAAGCAGATGAAGCAGAAAAATCCCAAATACCGGTGCTATGGTTAAATAATTTATGATTAACTGCTTTTTCAGATTGTGAATCAGATGTAAAGTTTGAAAAATTATTGAGTGAGTCCTCACTACAAAGGGGAAAAAGGTGTTATCTGTAGAGCTCTGGCCAGTTTTTTTTTTAACTCTTATAAAGATTTTATCTGGTACTAACATATGGAATAAACCAGTATCAGTTTCTGGTTGGCTCGCTGACTTTATTATACACTTTGGTTTCTAACTGATTTTTTGCACATAGAAAGTTAAATCAAGCAGAAACTTAAAGGATTATGTATTTTCCAGGAACATAGAGCCATTAAAATTTATAATGAAAAACACTCATTAGTTTTGCACAAACATCTTGCCCTATTCATTGACACAAGAGAACCCTCTAGCAGGCAGTAGATGAGCTCAGTGGTACATCCTGTACAGGATGTCAGTCCATGACAGAGACACACACTACAGAAAACTTACACCTAGTGGGCAATCACAAGGGGCCAATAAACCCAAGATGAATGTAATGTGTCTGGACTTTGTGAGGAAACACTTAACGTCATACTGCACCTTGAGCCACTGAAAGACTTCTCTTCCAGTGTAGTGAATGAACAATATAGCAAAGATTTACACCTGATAATCTTTGCTTGGTTATAATATTGGTTTTCAAAAGGCTTTTGTATTTCTGAGGGTAATTGGTAGAGATGTTGCCTTGCAGCAAGAAGGTTCTGGGTTCGATTCCCGGCTCGGGTCTTTCTGCATGGAATTTGCACATTCTCCCTGTGTATGCATGGGTTTTCTCCGGGTACTCCGGTTTCCTCCCACAGTCCTAAAACATGACTGTCAGGTTAATTGGCCTCTCCAAATTACCCCTAGGTGTGAGTGTGTGTGCATGGTTGTGTGTGTCTGTGTTGCCCTGCGACAGACTGGCGACCTGTCCAGGGTGACCCCACTTCTCGCCCGGGACGTTAGTTGGAGATCGGCACCAGCACCTCCTGACCCCACTGAGGGACAAGGGTATAAAGAAAATTGATGGATGGATGGATTAAAGATGCATTAAAAGTATATCATCAGCAAATTTAATGCAATTCTTTTTGCAGGGATCACAGATTGGAATATATTTATATTCAAAAACTCGATTTGATTCAGATTAGGAATCTGGCCCATTTTGTGTAGCTTTAAAATGATAAATAACTGTTAGCAACATTCAGACAGTATAGATATTTTTGTTCCTGCTACATTTTACCGTACTCACTTATGTTTGGACTTGTATTCAGTATTCATTTCTAAAGACTTTTTTATTTTAATAGTGTTTCATTTATTAAAAGTGTACCTCTGAACAAGACTACTTTGCACTTTGAACAGTAAAAAAAAAAAGCTTTGGCTTTTGAGTGGAAAAAAGCTTTTCAGTGCAGAAAGAGAAAATAAGAAAACATTATTACTTAAAGCTCCTTGCTGACTGTAAGATATTCTGACATATGTGAAGCTTTATTATTTCCTCTCTGCAAACACATGGTGGCAGCATCAATACGTGGACAACATTTTGTTTTCTTCTGAGCATTTTGTCGTTTTCAATTTTAATTTTTTCTGCGCCTAAACTGAGCTTAAAATTTTAACTCGGGAAAAGCAGGAAATTTACATTAAAATGTTCCACATTTCCTCCACCTACATGCCTGCTAGTAATATCACATTAGACATAATTTAGCCACTTCGCATTTGTCCATTTGTATCTTTGCTATGTAAATAGAAAAAGAGATTATTAAAAAATGGGTAAATGAAAAATAGAGAAAAGAAAAAGGGGAATAGAGAAATTGATAATATGGAAAATAAATAAATGAAAAAATGAGTTAATGAAAAAGGGAAATTGAAAAGTGGTTAAATGAAAAACAAATAAATAAAAATTGGGTTAATGAAAAAGATAAATTATTTATTTAACCATTTTTTTATTTATTTTACTCATTTTGTGCATTTTTTGATTTATTTTACTCATTTTTTATTTATTTCACCCATTTATTTATTTATTTATTTAATTTTGGCTGAAATTACTCTCCATAGAAATGGCTCTCCGTATGCTATTGCTTTCCTTCTCCCTTAAAAATAAAGTAGGTAAATAAACATTTTCCACTTTATTTGACAATATTTAAGCTGCCCCCTTTTACCGGAAGCGTAAGATGTTCCACATCCGGGTTAGGGACTGTTTACTATGAAGATGACAGTGAGCTAATGCTAAAGTTTGGACAGAGAAAAGTTGGTTCGCAGTGGCATTATTTGGTTAAATTATTGCACCTTTAGTTAAAATGGCATCCCAAATCCCAATAACGGTGAGGGCGCAACCTCCGACCGCAAGTGCTGCGGCTGTCCGGGGGAAGAAGCGTCCAGGCAGCCCGGCGGTTTCAGGCGTTCAGCAGGCCGCAGTGAACAGCAGCATCAGCGGCAGCAAAAAGAAGAAACCCGCGCTGACTGTCACGCCGGCCGCACAGCCGCAGGTAAAAACCAGTGACTCGCATACGGAGGTGGAGCTTATCCCGTTACTTATGCATTCATATAAGCAAACTTTGACCTAATCCAGTCATGTTAAATGATTAGCTCTTCTCCTGCGTTAAATGGTATTCAATACACGAGTAGGTCTTCAGCATTTTGAGAAGACTTGCCCCATACTTTGTTTTCTCACAAGATGACAGTAGTTTTCAGGAAATATTTCCCTTCGTCATAAACTAGCTTGCTAAAATATTGGAGGTCCCCTTTCAGTTCTGTTTGAAGAGTTGGTTTTTTATAGCCGATTTTAGATGGATCCATCTTTTCAGTGTCCTATTTTCTTTTCTTTGTGTCCTCCACAATGGTTCAACATTGAACCATTGTATCAATGTTTTCCAACACAAAATTGGAATTCTAAGATTATCCCATTTATGGATGATGGCGAATGACTAAGCGTTAGCTGGTTTTACATTCAGATTGATTTGTGTTCTTGGTTGATGTATTTATAGATGAAAAATGATGAATGTGTTTAGTTTTGATGCGTTGAGTGAGCAGAAAAAAAAAGGTATTTTCAGCACTTACTTTAAGTGTTCAATCAAAGCCGGCCAGAGATGATGACTCATTGTTCTTTTTCATCGAGAAAGCAGAATTAAAGTTATTGTGGGCAGAATAAGAGAAAAAAAGGTTAATAAGTTATCATTGGTCTTGTGAAAGAAGTATGCTGTTATTCTTTTTGCAGGGATTTATTTCTGAGAATATTTGTCCCATAGTTTGGGGGGTTTTACTGTAGCTAGATTTTCAGTGATGCAGAGATAAACAGTAATTTTAGGCAAAATTTAATACATTACTATTTAATATTTTATTGTTTTTAAAGTAATGAGATAAAATTTGTTTTGGCTACAAAATTTCTTGTTATAAAGTAGACTAAAGTCCTAATAAGAGATATAAACAGCATCCATCCATCCATCCATCCATTTTCCTACACCCTTGTCCCTTAATGGGGTTGGGAGGTGCTGGTGCCTATCTCCAGCTGGCGTTCCGGGCGGGAGGCGGGGTACGCCCTGGACAGGTCGCCAGTCTGTCACAGGGCAACACAGAGACACACAGGACAAACAACCACACACACTCACACCTAGGGGCAATTTAGACAGACCAATTAACCTGACAGTCATGTTTTTGGATTGTGAGAGGAAACCGGAGTCCCGGAGAAAACCCACCATGCACAGGGAGAACATGCAAACTCCATGCAGAAAGGCCGGGGCCGGGAATCGAGATATAAACAGCATCTAACATTAATATGTAATAGACCATTCAACATGTTTGACACCTGTATGTCTTCAGATAACTGCAGTCGAGACCATGGTGGAGATGAAGACAGTGGGATCAGTGGACAGCACTCCGACCACCACAGAGACTGTGGTAAAGGCTCCTCCTTTCAAAGACAACACGTTCATGGTGAGAGCTGTCAGCCATCTGGATTACATTTATCCCCTCCTTTTACTTCTTGTTCAGTTTCTCTGCATTTCTTCTGTTTTCCACGTTCATTTCGGCAGCACTCAGGGATTGGTGGAGCAGCAGCCGGCAAAAAGAACAGGACTTGGAAAAATCTTAAACAGATTCTGGCGTTGGAGCGGACTTTACCCTGGAAGCTCAGTGATCCCAACTGTGAGTTTAATTAGTTAAAGCAGTCGTACTAAGTAAAGCTGGCTAGTAGTTTAATAATTGAAAGATGTATTGGCTCAAATCGCTACCACATTTTCTAAATCTTCTATGGTTTCAGATTACAACATCGATGCTCCTCCCTCTTTAAAACCAGCAAAGAAATACTCAGACATCTCTGGCCTACCTGTACGTACTCAATCAACCAAGGACAACATAACTTTATTCAGTTCTTGTCGAAAGGAAAATCTGACCACAATCAAATGCATCTTTCCAGGCAAACTACACAGATCCACAGACAAAGTTGCGCTTCACATCATCTGAAGAATTCTCCTACATTCGTCTCCTTCCCACCGATGTGGTCACAGGCTACCTGACCCTTCGAAAGGCAACGTGCATCGTGCCGTAACCGGTGAGCTCAGCTCAAAGTTTAAAAACCTGTTGCAACCAGTGATGGACTCACTGCAGTGGACGTAGCAGCAGAGGAACAAGGCATGAATGTGGGACCGCAGGAAGTTGCTGCTAAACTTTTGCACTGCAGTGACGAAGACAGCAGTCAGAGTTATTACTGATAACATAGAAGAAGAAAAGACTGTCAGTTACTCTAATCTGTTCTAGTCAATCTTTTGAGAGTTTCTGAGACTGTCTGAAGTTATTCCAACAGAGAATATCCAGCAAACATTTTTAATTTATTAGCGGTGCAGAAAAATGTAAAGCCCCAGCAAAAGAGCATACATTTGCTTAAGTGTGACAAGGTGTTTTTCCAGTAAGTACTTGCTAAGCTTTGGATAATTAGAATGTCTCCACTTGGTAGTGCTCCTGTTAGAGTTCCTCCTCAGTTTCATTTATGTTCATACACTCCAACAAGGATCAGAGAGCCTTTGGTTAAAATAGAGACCCACAGCATGACAGATCCTCTGTCATACTTAACGGTGGGCATTAGGCCCTTTTCCTGTTGTTCATGTTTGGATTTCATGCTAGAGCCATCTGGAGTGTGTCACTCTTAGCCTTATCTCACAAAAGCACACTGATCTAGTTAAAACCCTAGCAGAGGTTGGCAATCTCCACGTTTACGTTTGTGATTATTGGACATAAAAGACTTTTTGTTGAAATGCCTCTCAAATAACCGACATGACATCTAATGCATATTATGGAGACTTGGTTTTCTGCAGTTTCATTTCAGTGATTGTAGTGAGCTTTACAAACTCTTTTTACTTCCCTGACCATCCTCCAAACTTTGCATGTAAACAAGATACATGTAGATTCTCATCCAGCCTGGCTGCCAAAAGCTAAAATAAATGATTGGCATATTTTTACCTCAGGGAAACAGGAAGTCATACATTTCTAATGAAATCATTGATTACCTTAGAAGTGCTTGGTAATGTTTTTTTTTTCTGTAAAATATATTGAGCATGAATAAAGTCAGTGTTTACAAACCTGTAAATTGCTGCTTTCCTCAGTTTTTGGTGATGTTTTAATAAGTTCTGTTATTAAAAACAATCTTTCTATTAGATAAGTCACTGTTGTGTTCAAATATATTACTGGTTCAACATGTTTATAGAAGAATACTTTGCCATTGCAGTTACCCACAACAAAGTTATTTCCAGCTTCCTCAGAAAATTCAACTTGTCACCTAGGTAATCTCCACAGGTTCACCTATTTGTAGAATTTGCCCTCTGACTCATAAAGTGAGACTGTCATTAATCACATTAGGCGGGGGCCAGAATGCAAGAGAGCAGTGTTTCTCATGAGGGCGATCCCTTTTATCCAAATATAGAGATATAAATACACAAATATAATTTAGGTATTCTTTTCCTTTTTATTCATGGGCTGACTAGTTAGCACAGAGTGTTTTTTAACACGAAAAGATTATTGCATAATTTTGGAATACCTGGGTATCCTAAACCATATACAGTGGGTAAAATAAATACTTGTTCTCCCTCTGAATTTGTAAGTTTACCCTCTAAAAAAGATCAGGCTCTAATTTCTGAGGTAGTTTGCAAAGTTTCTATTTAATTTTAGCATCATTCAGTGAAATTTGTCATATTTCTGCACAAACAAGCTAGAAGTTTTCCTTTGAGTGTCAGTAAATGCACACAGCTTGAAACCATTCAGCTATATACTCTAAACCGGTAATGTGTATGTAGCACGCCTGTCCACAAGATTTTCCCCTTCATTTTAAGTTTTAAATGATCCAAAACCAAATGGCAATCAAATCATGTCCGGTACAAAATAGTTGATCAGCACCAGGTTGAAATGGGTTATATAACCATCATCTAAAAGATATTTGATGAGTTGACAGCTTTCTCTCTGTCTGAGATCAGGAGGTTGCAGGTCTGCAAGAAAAACCCAAACATTCCTCTGCAAGCAGGACTGCCAAGCTAATTCTGAGAGCTAAAGTGATATGAAGTCACTCATTTGACTCTGGGGTCTACTTTTACGGCTTTCTTACTGTGGCGCATTCTGGAAAAGCTCCAGCGGGATTTACTGATGAGGCATCGTAAAACTAGGATAGCTGACTCTTGGCAACGTGGAGGAAGAGAGCTCAGACTCCTTCACTTGATGAAAAGAGAACCGAGCCTCTGACTGAGATGAGCTGGCTCTCATCCGGGACCCTTCACTCTCAGCTACAAACCCCTCCAGTCCACAATCCAACACTGGAAGAGCTGTGTTAACTAAGACAGCCTCACATCAACCAGAATCATCCCACATCATGGGATTAATATCATTCACCTTTGGTGCCACATTGACTCTGTTGAAATTACTGGGAGTTGGAAGAAATATAAGGGACTGTTAATTACGCTCAGTTCAAAGCTTCATGTAAAATCCTTGCCCCATTGATGAGGATGAGGAAGGTGAGGGACCAGCACAGAGTTTATTAGTGACCTAAAGGCAATTGGCTCCACACTCCTTAAAAATGGCGCTGAAAAATCATCTATCTGTGCTCACCAGTAAAATTTTCCACCAAGTTAAAAATGTGTTCTGATGAGATCAAATGCACACATCGCTCAATAGCATTCGAATCAATTTTCATTTTCATGTAATGTGTTTTTTCTTGATTTTTGATTCTGTTTCTCTCCATTAAAATTGAGCTAGAATGAAAATTAAAGCCCGAAACCATTTCAGCAGGAGATCGAACAGGTTTTTCTTTTCTTTCCTGGACTGTTTATAATGGCCATCATGAAATGCAAATTCTGATGAAAACAAATGAGAAGTCTCGCTCATGGCTGAGTGTTATTTCCTTCTGGTCTGAACTCGAGCAAAGCTGATGAGGGCAGTATAGTATATCTGTTAAAGTCAGAGCAGCGTTTTCATTCCTGCTGTGGCATCAAAACCTCAACATGGTGATTAATGAACAGTGTCAGAGCTTTCCACTACCCAAGCACACAAGCCAGCAGAGTGTGTCCCAGTGCAGGAGCAGGCAGGTGTTTGTGCTCAGGTGTTTGTGTTTCCTTTCAGTGTTTGGGTTGTCCTGAGTTTAGACAAAGAAATTTTACATGACATCATCTAAGAGGCACGGTAGTCATACCTGAATATTAACAATTATTTCAACCCTTTTTCTCCAACAGTCTGTTTTTGGTGACTTCTAAAACAAATTACTGCTCAAAGACGTATTTGCAGTTTCACATTTCCACCACCTGGGTGCGCCAAAGTTCTGCTCATTGCGCCACCCAATACTGCTGAGTGTGTTTGTTATCTTCACAGTAAGCCTGTAAGGTCAGGGTGTTATTTATTTATTTACCGTTTGAATTTGTATTTATTCCGCTGGAGTACCTTCTAAACAAGTGCTTGTTGATAGATGCCGGTGAGAGGTCACTAATGAAATCCACGTTACAGAGGCAGTCAGTCAGATTGTCTCTGCAATGTGGACGAGAGCTCCAGAGTGACAGAACAAATGACTATGTCTCCTTTAGTGTTCAGTGTTTTGCGGGGGACTATAAGGATGCTGTAGTCATCTGATATAAGCTGGTGTCTGTCCATTTAGAGCTCTCTGAGTCAAAAGCAGAATCGTGAAATGCACTCAAAAATATAACTAGAGTCAATGTAGCTGCACTTGCAGAGGAGTCAGGAGAAAAAAAAATGGGAAGATTTAGTGAAGAGCCTGCCAGCAACGTTTTGGTCTAGGGAAGCTTTAGGTAGACAGAGTTTGTTACAAAAAATCCAGACAAGAAGAAGCAAAAGACTGAATTGAGATTTCCATCTCAGCACGAGAGACAATGGAGCTAAGCTTGGCTTTTGTTTCTCAAAATATAGAAACGGGGTCAAACGGGAAATTTAACATGATTATCAAGCGTAAATCCAGAGTCAAAGGTATCCCAAGGTTTCAAACAGTAAATTGGATCAAAAGGCTCAAGGATCTCCTTTATCGTTTTTTCTGGAGTAAACATATTATCTGTACTGTCCTCCAGCTTCAAATGATGGTTAAAAACAATGCATTATTTTTCAGATATTGCAGTATTGTTTTATAGCTTAAAATCTTCCTTACTTTATCACAGAACAGCGATATATACCAAACAGCTGTATTTTTTCCTGAAGTTGAACTACACGCCTGTGGACTCACACTCAATAATCATGTGATTAACAAACGCAGTCCGCTGTTCTTAGTTTTATTTAGGGGTATTAAAGTAAAGGAGTCAAATACAAATACACAGAATGTTTTTCAAAAGTTGGTTAATTTAGTCGTTTCCTTCCTCTCCACAGTTATAGACTATGTTGTTTCGGTCTTTCCAATTCCAACAAAATACCTGGACGTTTGTGGTTGTTGACAGCTTGTGGCAAAGTGAATTTTCAGTACAGCCTTACACTACTGTGGCAGTTTATTTAGTACAGACATGGGCTTACACAGGCAACAGACCACAAAGAATCAGTGACAGACTTTCAAATCTGACTCACAAGCAGACAGAATAAACCGGCTGATGACAATCATTACTAATTTTAGGATGGATGTGGAAGTGGATGTAAGCAGTTGAGAGCTGCAGCTCAATCATATAATAACCATCATTATGACATTGATTGTGATGCACATTGAAGGCTCGTCTTGGAGTGATGGAGGATTCAGCACCTGCTGCACTGCAAAAGAGCTGTCATGGAGCGCAACACAGTAGCTGACCTGAAATCAATAGAGACAACCATCAGTTGTTTTTGTTTACAAGTGTTTGCTTCTCTGAACTTCTGCAAGCTCATGCTGCACACTGCAGACACCCTGCTCCTTATTTACACACAGCCAGTCTTTGGGCGTTAGTCATTCTATTACTAGTTGCTAATCATGTTAGATTTAGTACTGTAATCATAATGATGTGGAACGGTCCAGAATCATTTTGTTTTTTTCTATTGTCTTTTAAGAGGAATTAGGCATTTTTCAAATTTTCAAAGTAGCCCTGAGAAGTAGTTTCCAGGTTCGCTGAAAGATATTTTTTTTTTATTAAAAGCAATCAAGAAAAAATTACAGGTAAAACCAGGCATTTAGTGGTTAACAAAAATATTCAAGCAGAATCTAAAGCACTGGAGTCTGACTGGAAGGACATAGGGAAGAGCTTTCTCTGAACAATTTAAAAAAATCATTGCAGGGAAAAGAGAAATAAGTCAATGTCAGACAAGTGTAAGTTATGACAGGTTGGACTCATGTCTCGGCTAGTCAAGGACACAGTGGTGTCCCTAGATAGTTCTCAAAGTGGTGGCCAGATGGGAGCTTCAGATAATTTAGGGTTTGCACAGCCGTCTCTTCTTAACACCTTCTCAAACCCCTTTCTCCCCCCTCAAAGAAATAAAATATTCGTTTTTTATAGACCTAGGTTATCTTCATCTAGAATTAAAATTGGTTTCAAATTTGAAAAATTAAAGTTACAAAGACAAAATTCAATCAGTCAGGGAGCAAATACTTTCTCTCAGCAGTGTGTCCCTCACCATTTTTCTCCCATGTCTCTTTTTACCTTCGCCGGCATCACAGCTTCCTCATGTGTGAGGGCGTCTTTAATCACTGCTCTTCTTCTTTGACTTCATGGCAAGCCTTTGCCCTTCACCACCTTCATCGGTCTACTTCGTCACCTCTCCTGTGATTTGTCACCGCTCTAACAGGGACAAACCACATGAAAAGTGACTTTTTGCCCAGAAGTGATCATGCTGTGGTTGCTCGCACAGTATCACAGTTTTATGGTTCATTTAACCAAGAAGAAACACTGATCGCTGTCTCGAGGAGGCCTACGGCAGTGATTTTCCTCCTCCCGCTTTGAATGCAAGCAGAACCAAGCGGGCCCGGTTCCCAGTTTTTATTGGGCTGTAGAGGTCAAACTACAAGGTGTCATCAGATAACTAATCAACTCATTCAGATATCATTACACTGGGCTAAATCCCTGTTAATCCCACAGAAGATTGAATCAGTTTTCCCTTGCAGGTCAGCTTGTTTCTCTTTGTGTGTATGTGTACTTGCATGAAGGCAAAAGGGACAAAGAGAAAGGTAATTCTTCATGTTGATAGACAATGATTGTCCTTCAGTGAGCAATATTCGCCATCTCCTCTTTGTCCTTCCCTTCGTTTTCCTGCCGGCTCCTCTCCCTCCTCTTTGGGCTCTTATTTAGTCTCCAACAGTTGATGCCGTTCTTTTGTACTAATACCATATTTATCTTTCAAATGGCCCGTTTCATCACTGGTACATCAGCATATATTTTTGTGTAAGACACATTTTCCTCCTGTTCAAACTGTGAACAGTCGCTGGCATTCAATAAAGAAAACCCGACTGCATCTGCGGTCGTTGAGAATGTCATTAAGAGTTTGGATGTAATTAAGTTTTTATGTGTTAGTAGTTATTAAAACAACCTTAAAGGGCAACTACTGAAATAGTGAAAAAAATACACTTAGTCCAATTCAGTTGAATTCTGTGCAGTTTGGTTTAATTTAATCCACTTCAGATTTCTGACGTAATTACTTTCAGTTTAATTCTTGTCCCTGTGGCATAACTCAAATCGTTTCGCTTTGCTGCCATTCATCTCAGTTCACTTCAACTTATTAGACTTATTTCTCTTTAATAAGTCAGTTAAAATCAAATAAGCTCTCTTTGATTCACCGTGGTTTGATTCAATTCAATGTGGATTCAGTTCGGGTCAGTTAAATTCATTTTAAACCGATAAGGTTAATTAAGTGCAACTAAGTTTTTTTTTTTTTATCTGATTTAACTTTACTGAATGTGAGTTAACCAAAACCCAATCTGTTCATAAATTCAGCTCGGTTCAGATTAGTTCACTTCAGTTCAGGTTGGTTCAACTCAGTTCAATTCAAAGCAAATAAATAATTTACAATACAGTCAAACAACAATTTGAATACTTCTAAACAACCAGAATCGTTAAAACAAGAAGGCTGCATCAAATCTTAACATTCTTCCGAAACAAACGTGGGTCAGCGAAGCGGATGACCAAAGAAGAAAACTTCACCCAAACCAAGCTCCGATATTTTGTCACTTGCCTCAATTGCATTGGGACTGCCACCTATTATGAAGTAAATGGAACAGCCTGTATGGATAGAAACCCACCTCCCTACCTGTCTGTCTGCTGGATCAGCTCCATCCATCAGACAAACCTAGATTCTGTTGAATATAGTACCGTTGTATGGAAACAGAGGTAATAGCAGGGATGTGACCCTGCAACCTTCTCAACGACAGATGAAACCAATCTCACCTACCAGAGACAGACCATCTATTCATACCTACCTACCATGGTGAGTGTATATGTGTGTGTGTGTGTGTGTGTGTGTGTGTTGTGAGAGAGAGTGGGATGATAATACCCATCCATTCACACTCCTGCTGGTGATGCAACTCAATGCCTCACTGTGCCTAAAAGCTATTATATGTCAGGACTGAATTTGTGTGTTTTCAGCTGTTTGTGTGAGTGCGTGTGTAACTTCAAACCTGTGTCTCAGAGCAGATATTTTATCATCAGCTCAGCTCTGAAAGCCAATTTGCTGTCTGATGGCTGTTGTTTGAATTTCAGTCGCCATCTCGAAAAATGATCTCGTGTGACTTTGAATGAACTTGTAAATACTCATGTTTCTCCAGGAAGTGTCTGATGCCTCTTTCGAGACCATTTTACATAGATCTTTTTTTTATGCAAAACTGAATCAGATAGTAAAAAATGGGAGGGTACGACTTTGAGTTTTATTTCTTCATAACAGAAATAAAATTCTGTGACTGTAAATAAATAAATAAAAAACCCAACTGCTTACTTGTTCTGAATTGTCTAAATTATAGTGGTAGAGAGGAGTTTATATCAATAATTCAGAGGCTTTATGAGAAAGACTACCTCCAATAACTGCTGTTTTACTGCGTGTCTCCAAGCCATTTTTATATATTGGATACACTGCAGAGAAAAAAAAAGATAATTGGATTGAGTTTTGGGGTAAAACAAAAGTTACAGGCTCAGTATGTGTCGGTTTAGACTTATTGTTCTTTTTTTTTTTTTTACAACTCTGGTCCACTGTGTCCTTGAAGAAGAACAACTTCTCACTGATTCTGCCAGATAAAAAATAATAAAAACATAAATAATCTCTAGTTCACCCTGTAAGCTTGAATGTGTCCATTGCCCTCAGATACTTGTGTGAATATATAAGGAACAGATTGAGACAAATGCGCATGGAGAGATAGAGCAACCACCCTAAGTGCACCTAGAGACATGCATTCACATGCAGAGTTAGTGTTTTGAGGGAGTGTGATGGTAAATGAGGTGGGAAATGAAGAGTTGGAGATGTTGGAACATTCCTTCCCCTGGGAACCTTTACAGCGGCCTGACAAAGACGAGATGGATCAGGGCAGACGAAACCAAAGCTTTAGAGTCCCAGCGGAAAACGCCCCCTGGTGGACAGAATATGACATCTTTGTAACCCAAAGGACAGTGGGGGGCCATGGGAGAAGAATTTTTCTCTTTTTATTTTTTATTTTTATTTTCTCTTTTTTATATTAAAAAGACAACAACACCATTTTAGTTCACTTTTAGAACAAAATCTGAAGTTCATAGATTGGGGTGAAGTTAATTAACCAGTCAGCACACATTATTTCTACATATTTTAAGATATATAATACAAAACACCTAAGAAAATACAAAAAGTGTCACGATCTGTGAGTGCTCCGTATTTTTGTTTCTCACTTATTTTTACATTCAGGTTATTTCGGGTTGTTTATTATTGTCATCAAGGTTTTTCTCTGTAGATTCATTCCTTTGTGTTGAAGTTCTTAGTTCTTCCTTGTGTTCTGTTTTCTCTATGTTTTCGTTTACACTCTTACCTTAGTTCTAGTATTTTCCCCTTTGGTTTCCTGTATTCTTTTCCTTTCATCTGTCCTATGTAAACAATCTGTTTATTTGCCACTGTCTCTCAGCTGTTCTGCATTCTTCAGGTTAATCTCCCCTACATTGTACTTAAGCTTCCTGATTTCATCATTCATTGCTTGTTACTTTGGATGCTCTCAGCCCAGTTCTCCTGTTTGTCCCAATCACCATCTTTTTGTCCACTGGTTCCACGTGAGGCAAAATATGCTTCTTATTTTACTAAAGTAGAGCAAAACATAAAAAAGCTCAATAATGCCAGTTTCTCCACCATAACATAAATTCAAATTATAGGACAATTCAATCAGATTACTTGTTGCCAGTTGAATATGGGTTTTATCTGATTGCACTGATGTGTTGATTCGAAGCAAACAGTAAGTATGTGGTCACAGTGGAAAGGAACTACTCCCTTTTAGCAAACCTTCAGGTCAGCTAAGCCCAGTATGAGTGGACATCTGTCACAGGTGTCGGGTAATTAAAAACAGAAATGGAACATGGAAAAAAACACAGAAGCCATTCTGCTTAAAGCAAATAAATATGATGGCAGGAAGAGCATGCTCAGTGGCTTCATCCAGGAGAGAAACAAGAGTAAATCCTTTACAAAGTGACAAGAAAGAACTTTAATAAAATCCTCAGCATCACCATCATCAATATCACCTGGCTGAGTTTTCCTGTAAAAAGTTAGCAGATAAAGTGCTCAGTGCGCAATCTCTTTTCTTATCAAAAGCCAGAAAAATAAACCATGATAGCAGTTAACAGATTCACAAACAATTTAAATGCAACCAAGACAATTCAAAATGAATAAAAATGTTTCAATCTAAGTCAATCGCTTGAAAAAAAATATCCCATTGGCAAATCCAAGCTGAGACCAATATTTATCACAGGTAAAAAAAAGCTACAAAAACAAAATAAACGTAAACATTTTTGCATGTTCCCAGGTCATGGAACTGTGTTTACATTAATTAAAAATACACACAACCAGAAAAAACAGGTCTCTTCACTGATTAGAGGAGAAGTCAGATGGTTATTGAATCAGAGTAGACAGGATGCTTCAATTCTAATTTGTAGATGTTCTTAACAGGAAGTCAATGGGCCAGCAAAAGACTCAAAGAATGACAAAGCCCACATATTAATACCTGTTTGAATGTCTGAACAGGATTCAAACTAAACAAGTAGGTTAGGGTGGTAATAGACACCTGGCTTAAAATGTGGGTATAAGGTGAATGTAAACAAATAGTTTCACGTTTGGTCATTTTAAGGTGTGCAGGAACACGACGTTCCATTGTTTTGTTCTGGTACCTGTTCTGAATCTGGTAGTAAGTAACATTAGTCAGCACTAACTCAGCAGTATAAAGTTCCAGATATGGGACATGGTATTTTTCTTTTATGGCCACGGCTAATATTATTACCCCTGGCTTGACTGCTGTAGCAGGTCACTTAATTCTATTGGAGATGCATAAAGCCTTCCTCTCCTCCACCAGACTCCATTACAATCGGGTCTTATCTTCTCTAATATGCTCTGCTGTTAATGAACAATCAGTTCTGTTAATGTCCTGCTAATTAATGGCCCATCAGCCTCTTCAGAGTGGTAATTAAGTGCCAGTTGAGGCGTCTAATTGGCATGATTTCTCACTGCATCAAGTCAAGCCTGACCCTCTTGGGACACAGGAAGTGAGTTATAGCGTCGTCATCCAAGTGGAGGACTTTCACAAAGAATGCTGACTTGCTCATTTAAGGAACAGAATCCTCTCGCTAAATTGAGCAGTCGCCAACTAGGAGAGAGTGTCGCTTGACCAACATTGTGAGGAGGACAAACTGTCAAGCCTGAAAGAAGCAGTTCTCTGTAGAGAAGAAAACGTATTTTTAATCAACACTTCCCGAGCCGTAGAGTAAGATCTGTTGTCGCGGTGAATTTAATTATTGAACATTAGGGTTAGAATGGAAGAAATCCATTATAAACTGTAACAACCTTCTTGGATTTGAATATTACTCATTTTTATTACGCAGTTATAAACTCATAGGAGTTATTAAGGTGTCTGTTGTTGCCGCCAATGAATTTGAGAAGGGTTATAAGGCTGTTTCTAAACTATTAAATTCATAATCCTAAACTGAAATAAGATCTGTCCATCTGACCACAAACTCTGGCCAGCTTCACCTGACCCTGCTATGCTTCATCACAACATGATCCTGCCACAGTGGTTGATGTGATATGTTTATGTAAAGCTCTTGGGTTGATTCTTTTTTTTTTTCTTTCCAGGTTTGCATTTTTGATAATTTGTCATGTGTGTTTGGCCTCAGTTATTTCTTGTTTTCTGATTTCTTGCTTTGATTTAGATCAGCCATTTTTGTCTTTTCTTTTTGATCAGCTGTTTTCTTTGTAGTTGTTTATTTCAGGTACGTTACATTATTTGTTTTATACCTCGTGCTCAAGTATCCTGTATTTTTTTTAAAGTTTTTTTCTGCTCATTCCCAAGCTTTACTCTTTCCTCTCTCATTTCCTGTTCCTCTCTCTCTCCCTCAGCCTGCCTCCTTCTCACTCCTCACAGCTGCACACTGTTTCTAATTACCACCAGTTTATTGTTCTACTAATCGAGTTCCCAGTATTTTACCTACCCTCTTCAACTCAGAACTCACTGATTTCTTCCCATTTTCTCATCTCCTTGCCTCCGTTTGTGCTCCTTCTCTTGCTCCCCGTGTTTTACTTTCAATAATGTTAAGCTGTTCCAGCTACACTCTTCATTAAACATTTCATCACCAACTTCCCATCTTGAGTGGGAGTCCAACCATCACTAAAACCATGACTGCTTGGGCTCATGTAGTAACAACTTTCCTCCACAAATAGTGTTTTGCATGTTGACCAAAAGGTTTCAGTCTCTGACCAGACCACCATTTTCCTCATCTTTACTGTGTCCCTTATGTGGATTTTGATAATAGCTGAACTTCCTAGGTAACCTTTAACAAAAGCATTCCTTTTGTTCCTCTTTCATAAAATCCTCATTTTTTGGAGTGCACATTTAATCATAGTCCTGTCAAATGATTCTCTTTCTTAAATTGTGGATCTTTTTAGGTCATCTAGAGTTTTTCTTTGTTAATGTTTTCAGATTATGTATTTAACAGAACTCTGTGAGAGGATTAAAGCTTGTAACATTGTTTTATAACCCAATCAGGCTTTAAAATTCTCCCTGACTTGTGTGCTGTGTTCATTGGTTTTCATAATGATGTCCATTCACTGTGCCACCCTTTCTGATGGTCTGTTACATAAAATCCCAGTGAAACACATTGAAATTCTGGTTGTGGAAAATTTTGACAGGTATGAGTACTTTTAGAAGGCACTGTATGAGCTGTAAGAAATAAAGAGGCATTATTAAGATGCACAATTCAAAGTAGCTTCCCTTTCTAAATGAAATTGAGACAAGTGGCTTGTCATCCATACACTGCCAGTAAATAAGGCTACCAAACAAGCTTCACACATGGCTGATGAGGAGCTCCTTCACTAATGAGGAAGAAATACTTAAGAGAGCAGAAGTTTCAGCAAACATGGGTTCAAATCCAGACACAATCGTGATGCAGACTCACATGGCTGGCTGCTAGCTGTGAGAAACTTGGTTAATTAGACTGACTCTTAAAAAGAAAAGGAGAAGCCAAAGGTTTGGGGCAAACTTTGAGGAAAGAGCAGGCTCGATATAATACAAGCTAACAGTGAGAGGTGGCAGTTTTCACTCACATATGGCTGAGTGGTTGCTTCAAGCTGTTGGATAATGAGTAAAAAGAAAAAGGGGGGATGGAAGGATAGGCAGGCGGATGAGGATGAGCGATGAGAGAGAGGATGGCTGCAAAAAAGACATGGGAAGGAAAGGATGGGGGAGACAGGGGTGAGGTGCTTCTTATAATGAGGGGACTGAAAGAAAAAACACCTGAGTTGAGATTGAGCGAGAGAAGGTTGGAGGCAAATAAAGACTCCAATTGGCAACTCTTGTACACACACACACACACACACACACACACACACACACACACACACACACACACACACACACACACACACACACACACACACACACACACACACACACACACACACACACACATGCAATCAGGCCCACACTCCGATGCACAGAGTATACCAGTTGCTTGAAGCACCTTTGGATAATAAGAAACACAATAAGGTGGTTTTTATAATGAGAAACAACAGCTGAACCACCGATGGCAGAGAGAAGAGGAGAGTGAAGTGAGACAGTGCCAACGGACAGCTCCACTTACTGTACAAAACAAGGTTCTGCACTGAAATGGGAAGCTGCCATATGACACCCATTCTTAAAAATGGTCTTTAAAATGTCTTAGTAAGTGGCAAAATGTAATGCCTTCCTGACTAGTACATGACAGATACACAAATGGAGAAAAAACTGTGCTGCATATTGTGGTGTAACCTGGCAGAACAAACACAGAGAAGTACAGCATGATTCAGTTGTGCCATTATCATTAAAGCAACAGATCAGGTGCTTGTTGGCATCACCTTTTATGAAGGAGTTATCTTCAGAGTCAACCACCAGTAAATGCTGAAGTACCTATACAGGTACTTGAAACATGAGGAAAAGCAACAAAGAATGTTATAATGGGAAATGTAAAAAAAAAGCCCTTGAGCTGTATGAAAGCTACATATTATCCTATGTTGCTCAACCCGACAGTTAAACTTGTGGACAAGGAAAAACAGAACGTTTTGGGACAGTAGAGGAAAATGTTCTGGGTTGCATAGTTATAATGCACCATGATTCCTCCCCCCCCCAACTCTCTACAATAACATTTACAGTTACAGAGAGACTGTAGTGGCAGCTGCAGCTGCCTCTGTGTGTGATGTCACATCCTCTGTGCAATGTGCGCAGATCTCTCAACAGCTGTCATATGGTATAGAGTGCAGCTAAAACACTAGTCATTAATTTCATGACATTAAAAGTAAAATGTTTATCAAGCAAAAAAACCCCAAAGCTCTTCTGTAATTTTTGTCTGCACAACATTTTTTTGAAACTGCACAAAAAGCTGAGTTATCAACCTCTTACATCAAAATGGAGAGTTTAAGTACAAAGAATCCTTTGCAGAAAAATAGCATGTTTTGTGAAGAATGTGTGTGTTGAGTCATATATATCTTTTTATATCTTGCATTTTATGTCTGCATAAAGATATATGTAGTGCTATGCTGTCTTATATAATGTTAACACAGCAGTTCAGAAAAGGAAGCATGGGGTTGTAGTGTGATGAATTGGGACTGCTTTGCTCCTTTAGGACCTGTATGACTTGCCTTAATTGATTAAACCATGAAATCTGCACTTTACTAAAAATCCTGCAGAGGAATCTCCAGCTATCAGTTTCTGACCAGGGCTAGATGCAGGACAATTACCTAGAGCATGTCAGCAATTCCACCTCTAAATGGCAAAAAAAAAGAAGAAATAAACTGATGTTTTACAACTAATTGCCTGGTCAATGTCCGGAGTTAAATTTGATTGAGGTGCTTTAGCATGTCTCATCACTTAGAGGCTCTATATTTAAAATGTTGTTTAAAAGGACAACATTTTAAAAGGAGGCATGACAACAAAATGAGATTGCAGTGGCTTTATTTAAGAATTTGCAGAACACATTTTCCTCAACTCACTGACAGAAATGGTGTTCTCCAGGAGCTTTTAAACAGCACCTGCTGGTGCATTCATCTCCCTTTGCTACTTCACCCTGCTGAGGAGACACCAGGAAAGGTAAAGCTTCATTCAAACAATTAAGTTCAAATAGAACCAACAGAAATCCTAAGAGACAAACAAACACTTTTACCCACATTGCTCCGGTACAGGACGGATGACCAGTCTTCCCTGCCTGCATGAAACTAACTAAATGTCAAAACTTAAATGAAATAAAGAACTGAAACAAAAAAAATTGGTTTGCAAATCAATTAAACACAACATAATATCAATCATATCCCATCAGTGATGGTCTCTATCACATGCCTCAAATAAGCTGGTCATGAAAAATCTCTCCAGTGTTGTTGGAGTTTAAGAAATTCTGCAAAGAAGATTAGGACAGCATTTATCCACAGTGATGTAAAGAACTGTCGAATATTGCAAAAAGCATGATGGCGGCTGATGCTGCAAAGAGTGGCACGACCAGGTATGGGGTTTGGCGCAGTAAATCTTTTGCAGGCAGGTTGGATTGGATGGCAAAATTATTTGATGCTTTTTTTATTTCCTCAGGTAATCTCTTTTTGAATATGAAAAAATTGATGGAAAAGAAAAAGCAACAACTGACAAACTGAAGAAATCCGTCTACTGAATAGTGTGTGTGTGTGTGTGTGTGTGTGTGTGTGTGTGTCTTTGATCAGGAAGCACTCTAACCTACCTCTTTTTTTTCTCTCCTGGATAAGCATTTTGTTGTCCTTGGGAGACTGCTGGTGCTTGGCTTCTCATGCACACTCGCCAGGCGCTGTTCCACAGAGCTGTGCACGTGAGGTGACCTTCCTTTGCCTCTGGCTCTGTCACGCTTCTGTGGAGTACAAACACACACACGCACACATACCTGCGGAGCCTCGAGGTAGCACACACAGAGTCCCCAGCGAATGTTTCAAACTGACATTCTGTGTTGTTCCCTTTAATGGACCAATAGAAACACAAACTACCACATTTACCCAGATGAACCGGCACACATACCCTCACACTCACACCCAGTCACTCGGACACACAACGCTTTACCACGTAACATCCTCCATTTCCGTCTCCAGAGGTTTTTACCAGATGTCGGTCACGTAGGTGTCTTGGCAAAAACATTCACCTTTCACCCTCAAAATCTTAAATCTGCACAGTTCAACCCCCTGTGCAGCAGAGTTTGTCAGTGTGAGATGGTGGGGAAGATGCAGCCAATGCTGTAAAACTGTCAGAAATATGTATGCAATGTCTAGCCAGCCCTACATGTTGCACATTCACTGCAAAGAGAAGGGGCGTCCCAGTTCTTATGTGGCAACAGGGTTAGTGATGAAGCTGTCTAGTTCTTCAATCTGAAATGTTTGCATCACAACAAAAATGTTGTGGGTGTATCATAAAGCCTCACTGGGTCCATTCTGTTTGATATAACTAACTACATCCATCAACAACCTTGCAAATGTTACACCTGGATGCCTTAAACAAGCTAAGCACATAAAACCATGATAAACTAAACCAGTGTTAAACTAATCAGCATCAGTTTGTCTCACATTGGCTTCTGGTTGCGGATTGACACCAGTAAAGTAAAGGCAGGCTAACAACTAAATGTGGGGCTCAGATTCAGGTTACACTCTGGAGAGGATGTTATAAAATTATTGGGTTTATTTGGACACTTTCACAAAATCGTGTTTCCCTCACCATAAGCACAATCTTAGCCTAAAAATGAAACATTTCTTCCATTTAATTTCTTCTGTCTTAGCATAATATTGTGTTCCACAGTTTGGTAGAAATTTGTATTTTCAGCAGCTGCTGCCCTTCACACTTTTATCCCTTGAACAAAAACTGATTATGTGTTAAAAATGAGACTTTCAGCTGCTTTCATTTGCTGTGTCCTCCACAGCCACTGGTTGCTAATATAAAGTATTCTGGTGACAGCATGGTTTTGACACACACCGGTGTGTCTCAAAGTCACACCGCTGGCCTGAGTCAGTGCTGAAACATCCAAATGCTGCTAGAATTTTTAGTTTTCTTGACTGGACTTGCCACAGAGGGCTTTTATGTTCTCGGATTTTCTCTCTGTTCGGTCTCGGAAGTCAAGGAGAAAATGTTTCAGACATTCCCTCCTGACTTCCTCCTCCCCCTCTCCAGATATACGCCGCATAAATATTTGTCTTACAAACTTAAATTTGAGCTGGAGATGTTGCAGTGCGTATTTCTGAAGTCTGGATATGGAAATGACAAATTTATTTTGAGCTACAAGCCCAAACTTGACTGATAAGAAAAAGTTGTAAAAATGTGTGTGAGCGCTATCCAGGCCTAATATATCTGTGTCAGACAGAAATCATGTGCCTTGGTTAGACAGTTCTTAATGATAGAAATGGTGTTGGGTGTGTGATGGCTGTTCTCTCAGCCCAGATGTTGACCTCGCTGTGCAGGCAGCAGAAAATCACCTCAGGTGTCAACGTGGTTATCAGGTCTGTACTGACAGATGCTCATTAGAACATACAAGCAGACATGCACAAACCTAGCTTTTCTCACACATACTGGGTGATGACTTCACAGTTTCTTGACATGTAGAAAACCTTTTTTACACTGAATGTTGCACATATGGAAACTGGTCAGAGGACGACTTAGAATGTTTTTTTTTTTTTTCCCTTTGCAGATTAACTTTTTTGCTAAATATAGGTCTGGTTAGATAGCAATGCCTGAATCTATCCAGGTAATTTTAAATGTACCCAATGTGTAACTATTTCACTTCACAGTTTTTGGTTGTAGTGCTTGTAATATTTCAGGTAAATTGATGTTGCAGTGAACCACATAGACACCGTAAACTATTTTGCTGCCATTTAAATCTACATATCCAATCCTAACATGAGATGTGACAGAATAATCTTGTGCTCACACTCACTCCCTCGTCGGCTCCAGAGTTTTTCTACCCGGTTTTCTCACTTGAACAGACTGAAACACATCTGCTGCCACGTCAGGTTTAAATATCTGCCTCTAAATCTGGAGAAAAATGTGTAATCAGACTGTGGTGATGCTTTGATGTAGACCGCAGTGGGAGAGCAAAGGAAAGGAGATGGACTTCAACAGAAAGAACAAGTAATTTGTTCAGAGGGTTGCTGTGTTGAAAAGAAAAAGTAATTCAACAGGTCTAAATGGAAAATGAGAATGTACATTGACAAGCAGTTAAAATGAAAGTGATTTTCAATCATGAAACAAATACATTTATTAAAGAAATATGCATGAGACATATTTGGTTTATTTGCAAACCTTCCCTACTATAATTTTCTTATACTATATAATATTGTCTTGGATCTTGAGTTGAATATTTACAATGTTATTTATTTATTTTTTTCCCCGTTTTAATCCAATGGCTAAATTCTAACTGTAATTCTTTGGTATTTCTTGTTTTTAATGTAATTTACTGCACTGCTCTTTCTCCATTTTCCCATAAAGCGCCTTGAATTACATTTTGCATGAATGATGCAACATAAATAAACTTGCTTTGAATTGATTTTAATACTATATTACCACTATAATCTAAAAAAAAAATAAAAAATTACATGGCTTCGGTACATTTCGTGAGCCATAATTTCTCAGACTTCTTACTTCTGATGCTTTTAATTTGGAAGCAAACTCAAAGGTCCATGAATAATTGAAACTTTAAGGAAAAACAACAAAACTCTTTCTTCCCCCCAAACAAAATCAGAGGCTGAGAGCTTTGTGAAAATGCTTTTTGCTTCCTTTGGAGACATGTTACTCTCAGTGTTTATTTAATCAACCACATTCACTTAGGGTGTTTTCTTATTTCAAGCAGCAGCTTTAGGGAGATTTGTTTTAAATAAACAATTTCTTCGTCAAGCATTTCACACAAATTAAATAAATGTAGAGGCTTGCAGTATGCTGTGAGAAAAGAGACAATGTGGTATGATCAGAATCATCTCAAATATACATAGGATGTTTCTGACTGTTTTTGAATTATGTTAGTGTCATCAAAATAAAACCAATAAAAGAAAAACAAGACAGAGCTTTACAAATGAATAAAGCATTACTTATCTAAAAATGTAATACAATAAAATGCAAAAACTAAGAGTTAAAATAGTATAAAATGGGCTGATAGAACAATACAGACTTTTCAGCTTTTACACTAGGTCACACACTTTTCTTGTACAGTATGAACAATGAGCAGACAGCCAGGTGTAAATAATCCTCCAGAGGCATCTGATTTTTTATTCATGGCTTCATCTTATTTTGCTGGTTCATTGTTGTGTCTGTCGCAGACTCCTCCCTGGTGGCAGTGTTGCTCATGAATATTAATATTCCAAATTAGCATAATAAGATGCAGGGTTATCATCATAATAAAGGCCTACTGTATATTGGATCTCTAAAGGGATACTAGACCTCAGATCAAATCTTTGACCCCCCCCCCCCAAAAAAAAAGAACAAAGATGATTTTTGGACAGGAGACCAGAAGCAAGGTGCACAGATGTACAAAATCTAGATGTTTAAACATGCAGGACATGTTTTTTTTAATTTGTATTTATTTATTTAAGCTATGCTTCTCTTTATGAGCAACGAACTAAACACGTTGCATATATTGTGACTGTTAGACTAGGTGTTTTTTGTTAGATGTTTGTGATGGACTTTTTTTTGGTGTTTTCTTGTCACAAACACAAACCACTCCCCTTTGTCTCCCCAGCTCATATGTCTCTCAGACACTCAGAAATCCACACGTTTCCACCCACCCACACAGAATAATGGTAATTATCTAAACCACAGGGGGGCTGCCAGCTTTGAATCTAGATTTAATCTGTCCTCAGACTGTCATATTTACAGCAACACTTGAGTGTACTTACTCAGATCAGACACACACACACACACACACGCCATGGGCGCACGCACACACACGTGAGTGCATATGTGCATAAATTCACACTTGGCCACCTTCACATTACCATAAGCTTGTATGGTCAACTTATGTTCAAAGTCCCTCCACATAGACAAAAACACCAAAAAACACATGTGAAAATAATCCCCTTTGCCCCCCACTCCTGTGTCTTTCTCTCTCTCTCTCTCACACACACACACACACACACACACACACACACACACACACACACACACACCACACGCGCGCACACACACACACACACACACACACACACACACACGCGCACACACGCAGTCTCACATGCCGCCTGGCTGTGTCCTGTGGTCTGTGTGTGCTGATAAGGGTTTAATCCTGATTGGAGCCTCGGTAAAAGGCTTTGTTATGAACACTAAATAGACTGGCCCTCGGCGAGCACACTGGGACTCTGCTGATAACATGTGTGCATTAACACAGACGTGCACAAACAGGGATGCACGGAAACACACGTGTGTCCATATATGGACACAACCTCTACACACGGAAGGCCTGTGTGTCTTAAAGTAGTATAAACTTGACCTGTAGGAATGCTCATGCATACTGACATATGCCACTGCTTAAAAACAGGCTCACCTGTGTGTATGCAGACATACACACACACACACACACACACACACAGTGCATGAACTCGTTACATCAGAAATCATGTGCCTGCCTGGATCTTTGCATAAATGTGTGTGGAGTTTATCAGTGGCTTGATAACACTCTGGAGAGCAGTGAGTGTTGGCAGACTCTCGACTAAATATGCTGTAAATAGACTACTAATAGAGGAAGAGAGATTAGAAAGAGAGCTGGAGAGGACAGTAGAGGAGAAATATGAAAGAGAAGAAGAAGGAAATGAGAGAAGAATATTAATGTCAGAGGATTCTCACCTCTGACTCCGGCCAAACGTGTGAGGCTCCTCCATTCCATGACACACCTGTAGAAATCTTTTACCAGCTCTCAGAAGTTCACATTTTCTACCACATATTTTCCTTTTACTACCCCAAGTTGGATTGTGGAGGTAAATATCCAGGTGGAAAACTCAGAGATACCTTTTACAAAGCAACACTCTTTATCTTCCCGTGGAGGAGGCTAGAAATGATAAATAGTCCCTCCAGTGACATTTGGGTTTTTCCTGGGGTCTGGCTCAGGCTAAACATGCCCAAATGATAGAAGGTAGGCAGGAACTATCCAAGTAATACGAATGAATGACCTCAGCTTAGATTTTTCGAACCATCTTGGGAACGGCTCTTCAAACTCCTCATGGATGATCAAAATCATATTCTTATATCTCTACAAAGAAACAGTTTCTGTCAGTTGCATCTGGGATCCTGCTCTCTTAGTCATGATTAAAATCTCAAGGCCGACAGTGAACATATAGGGACCAGTAAGCACAAGCTTCACATTTTTGCCCAGTTCATGTTTTACTATGGCCTTCTACACCAATCTCATTAGAGAAAAAAAACCTACAATCTTCCCATTTACAGATGAAATCACCCTCACTCTTCAACAAGACACAAAGGTACTTGAACTCTTCAAAAGCAGAAACTAACCTTTGACTTGAAATTATCATTTCACATTTTCCATTTGAGAATCATCATGACCCTAAACACAGAGGAGCGGAGTGAAACCTGTGACAGTCACCAATCCCCTGTGCTACTTTCCATACTGAATGTCAAGTTCAGAAGATGAAGAATCACATCATACGTAACAAGGAAAGATCAGACTCTGAGGTTGCAAAGCTGAAAAATTGATTTAAACTGCTGCACACTCAGATTAGCAGAGCAAACGGATTGATGACCAGGGGACCTGCATTGCCATCTATCTGCACACTGAATGGTCAAGCATAGGAAAAGCTGCTTTTTCTAAATGATTTGACGAATAGTCAGAAGGTTTTTAGATGCCTACTATGAAAAAACGAACTGGAAAAGCAAGTTTCATGACTATAAGAGGGTAAAGATATCATCCATTTTTCCCCAGTCTGGACAAAAGCCACACAACCCCTCCTGTAGTCTCAACAACAGGAGCAACATTTAACAAATGAGGCTCTTGAAAGTGTAAAACTGAAATCTGTAGTGTTGATTGCCTTGTCCAAAGACACCAATCTCCTTTCCCCCAACTGCTTGATGAAATAGAAAATAATTTCAGCCAATGGTTGTACAATGAAGACAATGATAACAGACTACAAACAATTTTTCTCAGCACTATTTTCTGTTCATTTGATTGACTGTCCAGGAAAGGTAATCTGTAAAATCCAGTCACTTTCTTCCTGCGGTCATTGTGGCTGCTCTTGACCTTTCATCACTGTACTGTCTTTTGCCCAAAGGTCATAAGATGCATCATAGTATCATTATAACTCTCCCAGGAAGTTACACCGGGGTCAAGGTTGCTTCTCCTGGTCAGAGTTGAAAGTTACGTGCACCAATAACAAAGAGGCTGTGAGATCCATTGTTGGCCACAAGTTTCTCCCAATGGTCTTAACAAAGTAAGATCAAGAGTGTTCCTGCATGGATGTTGGTTTCTATGTGTCAGGTTGTTGTTTTTTTTTTTTAAAAAAAGAAGAATAAATTACAGCTGCAATCTCCATTGCCCTTTCGGCGCTGAATACACTCAGTTAAGATGAATGTTCAGTTTGTAAAATTCAGTCACGTGTAGGTTTTTCAGGTCATGCACACAAGCTTCACTGTCTCAATCTAAAGCATTTTTGCTTTGCTCTGCAGTTGACACAAACCCACAAATACTTCCACAAATGCTCACACAGATACACCTACAGCTTTGTGTGCGTTGTTTGCAAACAATCCTCAAAAAGTATTACTTTCACTTCCATTTACTGAAATAAAGGTTTCGTAAAAATGCAGATGGAATTGACTTGTTTGAGTTTCATGGATTGCACGAAATAAAAGAAGCAGCTACAGTTTGAGAAAAGACTATCGCCTATACAGTTTTATCTTTTTTTTGTGAAATCAAGTGATGTGCAACACAGATATTTTTGTTCATTATTTTTACATTTGCATGTGGTTTTAATGAGTTATTAGCCTCTGATCCAGAAGCCATAGTTTCATATAAAGTGGTCTTAAAAGTTGCATCTAATGCAGCAGCATAGCAACAATGGCTCTTGGTCAGATTGCTCCAATGCCAGTTTGTCTCCATATGTCATATCACACTTGTAAACAAACCTCTTTTTTGTACCCACAGACCAGTTTAAAAATCTTCATTATAGCTTAAATAATTTGTATATTATTATCTTAAAAGTGCATTATCTAGTTAGTTACACATTTATTTGATTTGGATCTCTCTTTGGGTCCACTGATTCTAATCAAATATGACAGTTTCAGAGCCCAGACCAAAACAAAGTGACTCTACCAACATCTAGCAAGATTAGATATTATTTATTAGTTTTGAATAGCCACATTGTACATTGTACAGTACTTAGTCAATAACAACTAGGCTGTTATCTTCTTAAATGTTCGGAAATAGAAAATAAACAGAGGTGTTGTGAAGTTCCTGGATATATTAGGAAATGTCTAAAGATGAATGTATGTGTTGAAGTTTCAGAAGTTTTTTCAACTGGCTATGAGTGAAATTGTTTCATTGTGGAAACATGACCTTCTCAAAATGAACGTCCAAAGAAAAATCTGTATTGGTATTTTTTAAAATTATTGACTTTTTTCCCCTTTATTAATGATCCTCTGCACACACGGCTCCTGCTTTATTTGAAATCTTTTTCTTTCTTGGTTTAATTCTCATATTTATTTTATCTTCAATTTTTTTCTCTGTCCTAAATGTAAATCTAACATCCCATCTCACCCCTCCATTGTGTAACCTTGGAGGGTAAAGCTCCATTGACATCTGCTTCATAAGTATTCAAGACTCAGTGCCTTTGACATTAATCAGCCTACAGTACATTATCTCCCCAAGCCTCTCCTGCCCCCAAACAATCCCTTTTTTTTACCTCCTGCTCTTCCACTCATCCTATCACCCCTTTTCACCTCTCATCTCTCCTCTCCTTTACCTTTGTTGCTCTCCTTTTTGTCTCGTCTTTAAGCTGTGTCCTCAGCTCCTCTTATCATGTCTCCCACCTTTTTTTCTCATGTTTTCTTCTCAGAAACTGATAACAACAACAAAAAAACAATGCGGAGTAAGTTTGTTTTTTACCTAAACATCGTCCTTTTCAGATAATTAGTTTCAGTGTTAGGTAAGAATAATAAGACAGTTATAGTAATGCACGATAGCAAGCTCACAAACAGACAGTAACCAGACAGGGAGTTATTTAATCCTTTAACTAATTACGCATTTAACATTTTAAAGCATTGCAATCATAAATTCCCACTAAAATGGGACACAACTTCAGAAAGGTTGTCACAAATTTGGTCATTGCCAGATTCAATAGACTTTAGTCCATAAATAGATCATTTATTTAGTTGAGTTGCCTAGAGTAAAGCAGATAAAATGCATTGATATACAATGCATTTATCTGCATTTTATCTGCATGAGTGAAATAAACAGGAGTCTGTTTATTTCACTCATGATACCAGCTCAATATAGCAATGGATATTCAGGGAGCAGCATTAGATGTTTATTGAGATAAATTTAAGTTCATTTCAGGATTTTCAGTATCATAAAGCTAATTTACCTCCTGCTTTGGACCATCACCATGGTAACATATAATGAAAACCTAATCTCATCAGGGCAGGTTAAGTTTCCCCCTTAGAGATCAAGACCAACAAATCATTTCCAGTTTACCAATCAGTGCTCTGAGAATATGAACATATGATAAGGAAGATGGTACTTCAGCAACACCTGCTTTTGTCCCACATTATGTTATTAACTTGGGGCAGAAAATCTGGGGTTTGACAGCCAGCAGCAGAAATTATCCTCACTTTAAACAGAGAATAATTACTAGAAACTAGATACTATAAGAAACATTAATCCAAAGCTAAATTGAGTAGAGATTGTTCATGTGAACATAACAAACACAAGATTAAAATTTGGGAACTTGATGGATAAATTAGAAAAAATTGGAAAATATTGACCATGACTCTCACTAGAAGATGACAGCAAAATTTTTTCAACACAGTGCTTTGTATGTTTGGCGTATGCACCAATCACCATCGAGGATACATGCATCCTTTTGACTGGATTAAGAACAGAAGTGGGGTGGGAAAATTTGCAGAGCTCATAAGGGGTTGAAATTCAAGCTTCAAGCTTAGAAAGATACAGCAGCATTTCATTAATGATGAAAGAAAAAGGAACAGGATAAATTTTGGAGCATTGTTTGTTTGGTGAAACTCATAAGCACACAAGGTCTTTCGTCAAATACTGACCTAAAACTAATAAAAGTACCAGTATGGTCATATTCTAATATTTTGAATATTACAGCAGAGCTAATACATTTTCCATTTATTAACTGAAACACAGGCTGATGTTTTCTAGCATGCATTTGTGTTAATTATGATAATTTCCCACTTGCAGGTAATGAAATCCAGACCTTTATAATTAGAATATGACAGAAGACTCAAAAAATGTAAAAACAAAAACATGAGTCATAAGAATTCATGTATTGAATATGACTAAACATAGGAACGAGGTCAAAGTATTACATGAATCCAGCAGATAAAATGTGGAAAGAACTGAAGCAGGCAGTTTAATATCCTAGATTTGAAGCTATTTTTTATGTAGAAATGCACAACAGATTCTCAAAGGAGTTTAGTTAATACAAGAGGATCAAAGCAAAATGTAAACTGAGTCTCATTAAGTTTTGTCAAGCCCTTCTCTAATTTGTTTTGTATCTCACTATTTATCCTCAGATATACAATCTGATGAGATTTAAGATCAGAATTCTGCAGAACTGAAGATAACACTACAACATGGGTTCTCATCATAATTTTTGTGGATTATAAATAATGTGCATATGTGTCTTGATAATAATGGTGGTGTGTGCTGGTACGGCTTGTGTAACAGCTGAGAGATCAACCACTGTTTTCATTGGAAATAATGGCCTTGACCCACAAAATGCTGAAAGCTCAACATTCGAGTCTGCAATTAGGCCATCCACCCACTGAGACACACAAAACATGTCTAAGTTCCTGTTTTCCGGAGGCATTTTTTTTCCACCTCGGAAACTGCAAAGGGGAATTCCAAAGCATCAAATGAATGTTTTTCCTCAATGGCTTTACGTTTTGAAGTCTGCGCTGCACTTTGGAGGTTTACTCAAACGAACCGTCCTGTCAACAGGTGTGTTATGGAGACGTAAGTTATTATCAAAATAGCTCATGGGGCAAATATCGCAGAGGGAGTAGCTTAGGAGAGAAGATGAGGACAAGACGAGGTGTATGGCTGTCACACAGCTCCCAGATTATCTCTGTGGTGTGATCTATATGCCTCTGCTGCTAGCTAACAAGGGATTATAAAGCTCCACGTAATCCTGGATGGGCGGCCTGGCTCAGGACTCTCACTGTTGCTGCATTAGCGTTAAGCATTAATAGCACCCTAGTATTAGTCTTCTCAGCTAATAGTGTCCCAGAATACATTAGCAACTAATAATGTGATGCTGTAAGATTAGCATTAAGTCATTATAATGCCTTAGCATGCATTATGGGCCTCAGTGTGAAGACTTGCTATGTGTTGATGTCGGTGCACAATAAGTGTCGGCATGTGCAGCGGTGTGTGTTGGCAGAGGAACGAAAGATGCAAATGTATGGAGCGATAATAGAAGGTGACTGAAGACACAGAGGAGCACAGAACTGGTGCTGGACCAGGACAGGGGTTTAGCAGAGTGTGTGGAGGCATGAATTAATGATGCAGGGATCATGCACACATGCTGACTTTTTGCACAAGCATAAACACAAGGTCATCAAACAAAGGATGGGTTGATAAGAGTAAAATCTGACTGAACATGTTGCTGTGAAGTTCTTCACGAATCACTATGACAAAAATGTTGGTTTTTCTGATAAAGCTGTTTTTCACTCCAACAACTACCTATTAAGACAGGGATTAAAACCTAAAATTAATTGGAATATGTCTTCAAAAACACAAACTGCTTCTACAATGCCAATGAGTAACACCAGGTCACTGGTCCTGTGGTTGCAGATCCGACCAACTGGACTGGTACATCTAGATGTCATCACAAGGCCTAAAAGCAATAAATTGCTCTAAATGTATGACGGCAGATACTCAAACCTAAATGACTCTAGTCAGATTAGGAACAAACAAGTGATTACAGCTCTTAATATTTAAAACCTTTGGAGTTCTCGGTTAATGTTGCACGTTTAACGTGTTTGTGTGGAAAGGGCCAGACAGACAGACAAATGCTAAAAAGACTGAAGTTACAAGTGTGGATTGTTGATAATGAGCTCTAGAAAGGTCAATGAAGAAGAAGATGAATTGGTGTACAGACAGTAAAAATAGAGGGGGGGGGGAAGCCACAAAGAAGAGGAGAAGATAAGAATAAAGGCTGAAAGAGAGCAGACAAAGAGGGTAGATGTAGGAAAAAAAATGCAGAAGGGGGGAAAAGATAAACACTTCACAGAAAGAGGTATAATCATGCAGCTATTCAGCAGAGTCATTATCGGGCTGCAGGCTGTTCGGTTCTTTACAGAAAAGCAGCAGGAGTTCAGAGGAGCCTCTAAACCACCCACAGTCACATACCGGGAAAGGTCCTGCCAGCCACGTTGCTATCTTTAGCCGCAATTTTTAAGTGGCATACAACTCCGTCTCAGATTTTCTCCCAACGACCCTGGGAAGTAAAAAAATCAGGATTTCTGAACTTGCAGATTAGTCTGTTTATTCTTGTGGAGGTGTTTAGCTCCTGAAGAGGTGGACTTGATGCCCATCCAAGACACGCATAAGACAAGCAGTATGTAGGATATAAGGGGGGAACAAAAAAGAGAGAGCTGATTAGTTCTTTTTTTTTGCTATCAGATGTTCAAGGATAACATATGTTAATGATTGCTCTTAATGATGCCATAGATTACTTTGCTAGATGGCTCAGGACGGCTCAGAGCCAAGGCTAAGGGCAGCTGTCCATGTGTCTCATGGTCGCCTCCCAAGATGGTTGAACTCACAGTGCTATTAAAACTGCACGTAACTACGGGTGGGTTTGTGTGTATGTGAAAAATGAGAAATCCAGTGTAATTGCCCTGTCTATCCATATCCGCCCACAGCGCCGTGTGGGACCCAAACTAAAGTGGCTGCAACTGCTTTAGAAATAACTGCCTAAATGGCTGGAGGGAGTTGTAAAATACCCCTTTGTCTCAGCGGCCACATAGCTTGGTCTTAAGGGACCCATTTACTCACAAAAACAAATAAAGAGCAGAGAAAATCTTTCTTAGTGCACATTAGTGGGATTTTCAAAGAACCGTGTTTTGGAGAATTTCCGTGGAAGTTTTTTTGGCGTGACATGACTTGGGTTTCTCCTCTGCTCTGGGAAAGCTTTATATCATTCTTGGAAATCTCAAATGTCTGGGCTGTCAGACTCCAAGTGCACAGCAATGTGATTGTGTCTGCCTTGTTAAAAGCGATACTGTGACACTTTCAGTCTGTAAGAAAGTAAAAACAGTGTGGAGAAAGTTTCTACATTCGAAGCCTGTTGTCACTGGACAGCTTGTATTGATTACTAGTGTAGCGCTTATCCCTAAAATATAAATTTTTACTGCCGGTTGAACACAGAATCCTTCCTCACTTGACAGCTCTAGAAACCTTTACTGATGGTGAGAAGAGCGATGATTTATTATAAGTCAAATACGATGTCAGAAATGATAAATAACTTTCCTTTTAATGGTGTGAAGTTGTATCATAAAATGCATCGTCATTTACTGTAAACCTTTTAAATAAGTGTATAACTCAACAACAACAAACTTCAAACACTTTACTGAGAAATTAAAATCCATCCATCCATCCATCCACCCATCCATCCATCCATCCATATCCATCCATCCATCATTTGCTGAATCAATATTAAGCAAAAATCTTCATCAGGTTATGCAGTAGTGCTAGTTGTAGCTTCTAATTTAGTTGTTTTCTATTTGGGTTGCACAATTTGAATTGCTGCAAGACATAATTCATTATAATTCACTATGGTCAACAATATTTTCCTGAGACTTTTCTTTCTTTACCATTGCACAATGCCTCCACCGCTCCCCATGAGCTTTGTCATCTCAGCCACTAACAACATTCATCAGGTGTTGCCAGTTAGTCCATCCAACAAGTCAGATGTGTTATTGATACACAGTGTCAACACAGAAACTTTAAATATGATGCCCTACCAGCTAGTGCAGTAATCCTGTTTTACCCAATCGCATTAAATCATTAACCGCAACATTTTTTTTTACAAGGGTTGTTCACAACTCACACCAAAAGACAATAGAAACCTTCTGCTTCATTTCAGCACACCAAATGATTTTAAACAATAAATATGTTTACATTTACTTCCCACTGTGAGTGTGAGGGGAATCGCCAGTTGTGTCTTTGTGTGATTTATTTACAGTGTGGATGCAGGAAGGTATCAACTGCAGGTGGTGGGGCCTGCTGTGTGAGGTCTGTGAAAGTGTTGGGACTGGGAAGGAGCCCACAGCTGGACACAGAGCTTGTTGAGATGGTAAAAAAAAGACTGATTCATGCTTTCACATTAGTCTTCAAAAGTCTACAATAGCACCAGTAAAGTCACCAAATTTTGATGCAAATCGCTTTTTGAATGTAGCGACAAAGTTGTTATTCAGCAACTTTGCCGCCACACTGTTCTCCTCCACTGGAAAGCACAATGTTGTGGCATTGCAATCTATTCTCTATAGGCCCTTTCACAAAACATGCTTCACAAAGGCACATTGCTGAACGCTCAGGGTGTTTTGCAAAAGGCAGAAGCGGTGTTGCTGAGGCTTAATTGTGTGATGTAGCAGTTACAAATGATTTAAAAGGTGTGTATTTGATACGCAATGTTTCTCGCTGCCAACTCTCAATAAATGGGCATTGCTAACATGCAGAGAGACAAAGATGGTTATTCTGTTGCAGTTCTGCTTGAAAACAAAACAAAATAAAAAAAAGGTACAACATGGAGTTTTCTGAAACTTTTATCAAGTCATTCTTCCTCTGATTTCAACATGCTTGATCTTTGTGTCTTTGCAAATTGTTGATGGAGCATTTTATGAAAAATTCTTGAATTTATAGAACAAATCTAGAAATGTATTGAGCTTAGCACATATTTGTCTGTGGATTTCCCTGCCTTTGGAAAAGCTGCTAGGATAAGCGGTTCCTGGTTCTTACCAGTAATTAATTCATTAATATAAGAGTTTGGTAAAATCCCATGTTTTTTTAAAATTTTGCTTAAAATAAATTCTTGCAGTCAAATAATCAGAATTGGACTGATTAAAATGGAATGTGTGTTACTGAATCTTATAAGTCTTTTACAGTGGCATAAATTTGACTCATTGTCTGTTTTGTAGAATCTGGTTTTCATGTACTTTGAGATGACATTTTGATGAATTGCTGCAAAAAACCCCAAAAGAAACTCTGCTTTCTCACTAAGTAAAACATCTTGTTTTTCTTTCTTTTAGACATTAATAGTATATTTTAATATTCTGAATGTCCTATAAGTATAGACATACTGGGTTGGTACATAAAACACTAGTGGGAAGTGTAGTGCAGAGAAACATCCTCACTGCGGCTTGATGAAACACATTGTTTGAGTTATATTTACATAGGCGCCTTTTGCCATTAAGCGGATCTTTGTGCATTTTACTGAACATCACGGCACACTCACGCAGTATCAGGAGTAATTAATCAAATCCTGTCACCAATCTGTAATCATTTACATCTCCGCTCCTTATTCTATGTCTGGCAGTTTAAATTTGCGTGACAGAGTGTGTGGGAGTGTGTTAAAAAACTGTATGCGAGACACCTCCACCATCTGGAGGATAGAGGACTGTGCGCGACCATGTTGCAGCACAGAGGGGGTTCTCCCGAAAACACAGACACTGTGTCTAACATCCCCCCTCCAGGCTGCAATGCATATCACAGACATACAGAGAAATGCACGCGCAGATTTATGTGTTCATTACTAGCCGTAATCACAGCCTCAACCGCACACCTGTGCTCTTGTCTCGCGTTACACGCTGCAAGGTGTGCAAATGTGTGTCTGAGTGAATGTTACAGAGTCCTACTGAGAAATAACTTATTTCAGAGTTCAAACTTTGTCAAATTATTTTTCAAATAACATAATGGGAGTAATGCCTCCCCTGAATTCCACTCAGCCAAAGCTGCACAAAGTGATTCTAAATAGAGAGAATTAAGGTTCATAGCTGCCCTCCTCTGGGGTGGATCATACATATGAATCACTCTGCAGGATCTGCAGGATCCAGAGTATCCCAAATCCTTTTGATAAAAATACTTTTATTAGTAAAACAACCATTATTTATAGTTTTCTAAAGTTCAGCATTTGGAATAACTGTCTTTCTAAGCAACCACAGAAATCAGAAAATTCATTCATTTCTTTTACTGTTTTTTGGGAGGATTATTTAGTTGGTTTTTTTTTTTTTTTTTTGCCTGTTCACACGTTCAGTTTGATCTGGTCAATTTCTGACAATAAAGAAGCATCAAGGAGCAATGATGCCTAGAATGATGGTCACATGTTGGAACATTTTCACCCCTTTACCGTTTTATATTTTTGCTATTTTGTTTATTTTGAACACCAGTTTTTTTTCAGGTAAAGAAAACAGACATGTCATTGACGTGTCGATTTGAACCACAGGTCCTCATAAATTAGTGTGGTATTTCAGTCAATTTGCACCCACTTTGACAGTAATCTCGTGTAATATATTCATAGTTTACTGTTTATTGCATGTTGAAATGAAGATGGACATCTTTTTGAAAGTTTACTAATACTCTCACAATTCGAATAAAAGTCAAAGTAGAGCAAACGAACATTCAAAAGACAAAGCACGGTAAAAAATTACTGAGATTTCAGAGAAATGCAAGTATTTCTTTATCAAAAATCAGGACCAACTCTGGATAACCACCTCATCTCTAATATTTTAAACTTCTTGCTACAACAAACCAATCATTTACATTTTGTTTTATATAACAGACGTTGGCCAAGCAAAGACCTCCTCAACACAGGCATGTTCAAAGTGTGCAATATATCTTGTCATGTTTTCAAAAATATCCTACGTGATTTATTGAGTACAGGTGTGATCTTTTGAGCAACTATGCAATACTTATATAAACAAATCTTTAAATGTGACCATTGATTCGTTCCTAAGGAGACTTTTAAGATTGTTTTCAATGCGGTTAAAGATTTGGAGATAGAATAATCAGAAAATTCAAGGTTACAAGAAGTTCAAAATACATACACAAACTCAGAGTATCCTCAGAGCCTTGGTCAAATCGCACTTTGCTATTCTGTTTCAGAAACTGGAAGCCCTCAGCAGTCTCCTTAAACTGAGATGCCTATTGAGTGTGCAATAACTCGGCTTACAGGGTTTGTACAGAAAGTTTGCTCGGTTATGCTCAGAGATCTTAAGTCTTGAAGGAGATGCCAACATGCCTTTAATTTAGTGAAGTCCCACGGCAAAAGAAGGCTTAGTATAAAGAGCGATGCACTCTGAGGCAGTGCGCACACTTGAGGACAATAGCCTTGATCACGGAAACTCTTCAAAATTCATCAGCGCTTGGAAGTGTGATTTATGTTTGAAAGAACATCTTTCACAGGGGAGCAAAGAAACACCGAAGGATGCAGTAGCCGCAGCCTGGAGGCAGGGGTTCCCCCTTTTGATTTTTCTCCAACACACATCATTACTGTAATTCGGGGACGTCTTTGGGAGCGGTTTCAAAAGAACAAGCTGCAGCTGGGACATTTCAGATGCCTCAAATGTGCTCGTGTGAAGATCCTTCAACATGAGAGAGAAGGCTGGCACACAGCCTGCCTGAAGTTCAACGCGCTCGCCGTGTCGCAGAGAATTTATGCATTGATGTAAACATCAACACACGTTTGTGAAAACACATTTATTCATTATGGAGCTTTTTTGTAGAGACGCGCAGTCCAACATTAAGCTTGATCTCAGTTCACAAACACGGTTCATGTTACAGTCTCCTTTGTGTCCTACCTTGCTGGACAGCAGATGTGCATTTGTGTGTAAAATAGGGGTTCTTTCATCATTAACATAGAAAAGAGACCCACACAAACAGATCAGTTACAATGAATGTCTTTTTTTTTTGCTCATACATATGTATGCAAATGTGTCATTGTGTCTTTTTGAGTGTGCTTTTCACACTATTGTTTATTTGTTAATCCCACCAATCCATTCACCAAACGCCCTTGTAGCTCCAGTAGGGTTTGGTGTGTGTGTGTTGGCGTGCGTGCGTGCGTGAACTAGGCAAGGTGTTTGCACGAGCAGACGGTGGATGCATATCTCTCTATTGTGTCTGACCCCCTGCGGACAGCCAATTATACTGGTGACTCTGCTAAGCCACCCGCCCATTTAAATACAATTACAATGACATCAAACATCAATAAAAAAAGATTGTTGTGCCGTTTCAATTATTTTGGTGTTACAAAGCAACAAGAATCTGAAATGTATCAGTACAGCTTCTACTAACCAACTGTCTTAAATAGATTTTTTTTGTTCAGTAAATGAAGATGTGTGAGTATGAGCAGGGTCACAGTAGAGTTCATATGATCATTATACTCCAGTAAAAAGACTAAAAAAACACACACACAATAAAAAGTTTTATCCTGTATATTAAACAATAATTATACTTAAAATGATGACAAACATGGAGTCTATTTAGGCCTTTTATTACACTTTTTTCAGTCTTTGAGGTGAATCAACGCTTGGACAATGAACATGAACTGAATTATAAAAAGCAATGCATTTCTTGCTGATGTGAAGGAAAGAAAAAAAACTTTTGCTAAATCTAAAATTATGATGAAATGTGTGTGTTAAAACACAAGCAGATTCTGTGCCCTGGAAATCAAGAGTAGAGAATAACAGCATAAAACAGATAAGAGAAGAATAGATTTTTTAAAACTCCTGAGAAAGAGGAGGGAGACAAAATCAAAGAGCATTAGCATAGACTCGCTTTGTCTTCAGTGTGTCCCTTTACCACCATGTCTAACGAGTATCCAATGCTCTGCCTGACAGAGATAAGGTGTGTGTGCGTGTATGTGTGTGTATAGTGCCAGTGTGTCTCCCTAAGGATTATAGTAAGACAGAGAGATGGATGTTTCTCTCAAATACCAGCTGATTACGACAGACAAAATGCACAACAGCTGAGCAGTGCTGAGTGACCACATGTCAAAATATAAAGTGCATACTCGTTGTTCTGAATCCTGGGATCTTACACAAACAGACCCCAATGTAAAGCTGTGACCTTTGAACTTGACTCAGTCTGACATTTGTCAATGTCTGAAAAATTATAACAGATGAGGCGACAGGGCATTTCTTGTTTTAATTGAATGTATGATGGAGGCGTTTAGGGAACTGCGTTTTTGGAAAATATTAGCTTAAACTTTGAAAAACCTTGACTAAGCTATCTAAATTAAAACATTGCTCTAGTTTTTTGTGTGAATGCAAGTCGGGATGAGCAACATTAATAATTACACAGGAAATGGAAAGATGTTGTTTTATTGGCTCCACAGCAGTTTCACTGTATCCATCAAGTGTCACATTTGCTGGATGTACTTGCATGTTGACAACTGATGTTTTTTCTTACAGTAGCTCAGTGTAAGATGTGACACTTTCCCCTCTTGGGTCATAGAGTGTCACCTTCACTTCTCTGTTCTCTGCAAAAGCATAACTTTGTTTTTCCCACTCCCATAGCTGAAAGTTGAAAAGCTTGTTAGGACTTTGTGTGTGTTTCAAACACACACCTTTCTTTTGTCTTAGAAGACAAATTTAGACAATGGATTTATTTTTATGACAACGTCTGTCAGAGGCAGAAGAGGGAGGCTTCAGGAGTTTTGGCAAAGAGGCTGAAGTTTTCTTTGACAAATCCAGATATACAGTATATATAATATATACAGTTATATATATACATATTATATATATATACTGTATTTATATATATATATATATATTATATAATATATATATATATATATATATTGGTCAGTAAATTAATTGAATAAAAAAGGGTTTTTTGAATAGGCTGAATGGTGTGAAGAATTTCACCTTTTATGTTTTGTGGCCATTTCTGGTGAAATATTTGATCTTTGTTTTAATCTCTTTCAATGTGAACATGAAGTACATCTTCTAATTTGTCTCTGCAAAAAAATAGGTTGAAAAAAACATTTTTTTCTAAAACTGACCTACCTCCTTTTTGTGCTATGATGAAATCCAGAAAAGAAAAAAAAATCTTTGCAGTGGTTGAGATTAATATCTGTGTGCAGCAGAGCAGGCACCTCGGCTTTAAGCCAACTGTCCTCTGCTCACACACACAGAGCCAACAGCCAATTAAAACCCTTGTTCAGGTCCAATTAGGGTTATTGGTGGGGGTAATGCTAAGTAAGATGGATAGTTTGAATGGAAATATGAGGGATCTCCTATATTTTTTCCTCTTTCAAGTAACTGCAAGCAACAAACATTTCCCTCCTCATTGCTACTATTAAATTACTTCCCAAAAAAAAATTACAATTGTAATGAAATTACAGCTGATGGAGCAAATTTACACTCGCTGTTTTTTCCCACTGGTCTACATGTTCCAAGTTCACATGATGGTCATGTTGAGCGGCCTTTGCTGAGGCTTTCAGCCAAGAGAAGTAGTGGAAGCCATCAGTCAGCAGCTCGAGCCAAAAAGTCCCTCTGCTCTGCAGCCCGAGCCAGACGGAGGGGTCAGGCTGGGGTCAGAGGGGGTCACGACAGGGGTCATGTGTCAACAGACTCACTCAGTGACCAGCAGTGGTAAATGTCAAACAGGACTGCATGGACACACACGCTCACCGTTATGAGAGCCAGCCTGCTCCAACGGTGACCAGTGACTGTAACTGATTGTGTCTCCTGCCCAGACCTTCATTTATCACCCGATTTGACTGAGTTGGGCAGAAAGAAAAGCCAAACGGAAACCGCTCCAAATATCTTAATGACCCACTCAACGCCGTCTTCTAAAGAACCGAAACTCTTATACTGTTATCTGTATAAGCTAAGCGATCACATATAAAGAAATCTCAACGAGATAAAAGTGATGAACGCTGCTGTACATAAAAAAAAAGACATGCAGAGGGAGTCCTTTTTTGATGCTAATCTTTCCCCCCTCTCTTCTTCAGGTGGCCTCTGAAATCAGCATAAAAGAGCAATCGCAATTATGGCTTAACCTCTCTCTCTCCCGTTTCTGTGCTCACAGTCACAGAGTGCGGGATGCCACAGCAGAGTCAAAATAACTGGCGTTTCACAACGCTCACGCGCTATAAATTCCTCACAAATAACTCTCGGGGCCCCCACAGTGATAAAGTAATTTCTCCATCTCTCCTGTTGGGGGCTTTCGGGACGGCGGAGGGCTGTGATAATCTCGTAAACAGTAGCTGTGTAGATACGGGCCATCTATTATGGCCGGGAACAGTAGCACAGATAGAAGCATTTATTATCGGAGACAGCAGACGATACATTCTCATTCTGTGATACTACTGCTGACAGACACAGACCGATCCATCTTCGCCGCCCGAGCGCAGAGAGGATGGAGCGACAGATGGGGAGTAAGAGAAGTACAGCAGGAGTGTAAAGGAGACTGACAGGACAGAGACAGAGAGGGGAAAATATAGAGGGTGATTAAATTAATGCGCGCGTGGAGAGGCTGAGGATGGAGAGAAGAATTATTATTGGTCTGGCCTGCATTAGATCCTCCTCGGCCCCGTCGAGGTCACAAACAATCAGACGTACTGTAAATACTGGAGGCACACGGAGGAGGTTTTCAACTGGTTGATATAATTGACAGGAAACCAGTTCAATATTTGCCTGAGGAGGGAAAATAAATTGGAAGATGGAGTGGTTTTATCACCGGGCGGTTGTTTCAATGCTTTCAGTTATATTTTAGTTGAGCTCCACACTATATCATTCACAGGTGTGGAGACGCAGGTGCAGTTGTCTATTATTACGTTTTATGTAATTTTCATATTGAAGCTAATATTTAGATTACTGTAGACGTCTACATCTGTTTGGCTATTTGTTGTTTTGTTCTTTATTTTTTTGTTTTGTTCTAAATATAGTCTCTATTCTATTCTATTCTATTCTATTCTATTCAGTCTAAACAGTTTGCACAGCATATTTCCCTTCAATACCTGCTTATTTGCTGATTTTTACATATCAGCAAAAATGATTTTCTTATTGCTGTCATTTCTATACAATGTAACATAAAATGATTTGCATTGGCTTGGATACAATCCCCGCTTTTTTTACTTTACCATCTAAAAAGATACACCCTGTTACAATTTTGCCATACATAACAGTCTTAAAATGAGACGAATATGTTCTGTCCATTTTTAGTCCGTTCTGATGGATTGCAACTTGTTGCCCTTTAAGTGTTTTAACGTAAATGTAAGACCAAAAGGAATAGCTGAAATAGAAACAGCAGTTTGGAGGTAGTTGAGGCTTTGAGAAAGCTTTTCCTGAAAGTCTACTTTAGTCTGGTTTGATCTGCTCCAAAAACTTACTTTGATTAATGTTTTGGCTCATTGTCCCCATTTGAACAACCAGTAGTCTTCAAGTTTCAACCAGCTAGATTTTCCTTCAATTTCAACCTTGCACAGTGCATCAGTGGGATTCCTTTAGCCCAGAAAACACAGGAAATGTCTTTGGTACACTTGATGCATTCTGAAGGTAGCATCATAAACATCTTAAAATCTTTAATCGATCAAATATAACCTGTGATTTAAGGAGGAAGATCTTCTGAAGTGAGGTAGGAAAGTCCTAGAGGCTGAAAAGTGTTTGTGCTTGGGACCAGTGGCGATTTACTCTTGCGAGCTGTGAGTGTTTTGGTATCTAATATCTTGCTCTATATATCCATGAATGAGCGAGACGTGGGGTACAGCACGACTGGGTTTTTTACAACATCTGCTGGATGAAACACCACAAATTTAGAAGCACTTATAGTAACCTAAAAATGTTCTTGGACTATTACAAGCCTCAGGCATGCAATTAAACATAGATCTTTTCTCATTTTTAATTACTGAAGTCAAAAATCCTCTCCCCACAGGAAACACACATCCATGCGAATAAATAGCAGAGGTTTGGAGCGTATTGGATTTTGTGAGTTTTTTTCCAAGCCTCTTTCAGGTGTAAAACTGTTGCAGTTCATTTCAGAAACCAAACATTTCAACTCGACTTTAACGCAGATCCATGAGATAAATATTTTATGATTTCAGTAAAGTTATATCTTCATGCCCTCAGACTTTGTGTGATTGCTTTTGTAAAGCATTTGGTTCTACGATCAAATTTATAAATGTCGATACAAGCAGGCATTGTTTCTGAGAGGGCTTTACAAACCTGACTAATTTCTGACTGAAAAATGTCCCTGGTGCTGCAAGTTTGAAACAGGTTTTGAGCAGATCAAAAGTCTTATCAGTGGCATGAGTGAGGTTGCAAACTGGGTTATTAGATTCAGCTGAAGCATACAATTATAAATCCTCTATTTATGTGGCACATGGACATTTGCTCACTGGGTGGTGGGAAATATTAAAACTTGTGATTGGTCATTAGTTTTTATAATCCTGAATTTGATCCCCGATTCATCTTTGTTGATAACTTCATCAAGTAAGCTTCCTTCAGATGATACAATCTTTTAGCAGCATCCTCCGATCCACCTGTTTGAAAACGCTTAAGTGATTTAACAGGTGGGAAAAAAAAAATACTGTTTGGAGGCTGAAGCTACATGTTTGCAGCCCATGAGATCTGAGCTCATTTCCTCTATCCCAAAAGAGAAACAGTTTATCATATTAATTAGTGAAATTTAGAAAGTAGTGGGTGTTTGTGGTTTCAGAGCCATTGCTCGAGGCGTTTATGTTAAGCAAAGCTGACTGCGACTTGACGCCAACCACAATATTCTAATTTTACTCTCAGGAAGGAAGCTAACTCCTAAAATAGAAAAGCCTTTTACAACGCCTTGGACGGAGCCGTTTCCTGGGCAGCGCTAGCCTCTAGTCAGGTGAGTGCTGGCAAATGCTAAACCTTTTATTTATCTCCTGCAGGTTACTGGCATCTAAGCAAACCCATACTACGAAGGACACGGCTCTCCTGGCAGGAGTTCTGCTGCGTCTTCGGAGAAAGGAAAAAGAGATTTAACTAAAAACTGACTTAATAAAAAAGATAAATAATGGAGAAGTTGGCGAACATATGATGAAAACAAAGAGAGGACGGTGGAACTAATCCAGGTGATATTTTTACTCGTTTCCCCTGATTTTTTTATTTTTTGTTAGCTCAGAGCTTTGAGTAAAAAAAAAAGCAAGCATAAACACAGAGAAAGCTGAAGCTTATTATCAGTGTGCAGATGAGAGGAGATGCAATTAAACAAGAGCCATATGGAGGATCATATGGTCATTTTATAATTAGCACCATTTTAAAAATAACACACAAATTTGCCTATATCAAAAGTAGAGAAAGCAAAGACTGACTCTTAAATAACTTTTTAAGGAGGGAGAATTGAGGAATTTCACACATGGTACGATCTGTTCCCCTAAATTTACACTAATTAGCAAACAGAAGCCTAACAAGCAACATACTTCATTTCTTTTTTTCTTTATCATTTGGCAGCTTCGTTTCAAGGTATTGAAACATTGTGTTAAGAAGCAATAAGATTTTTTGTAACATTTAAGTTCTACAATGTGTGTATGTGATCCTTTTGTTTGTGAAATGTTTGGTACCTTTTGGGCATGTCTTTGTAGCAGCCATCTTGGAACCTACTAATGAGGAGGCCCGCCTCAAACCCAGCTCTTATATAGAAGGAGCCATATTTGCTGGAGTTTAATTGGCTGGGAAGTTAATTGAGAAGGCGGGGACAACAGTTGACTGCTGGCTGAAGTCTGAGAGAGACTAAATAGGAATAATCGACAAACTCTCTCTTTACGTTTTGTATCAAATTAATGACAGGTAGGATATTCCAAGAAAAATTATTGTAAAATAGTATCTGTACCTGCGCATCCTATAATACACAACAGCAATATTTGTATGAATGAAGCAAAAATAACCACAATGTGGCATAGCGTGGAGGAAACTTAAGCAGTGTTTTTGTGCTACTCTTTATTGAGCGTTTTGTATTTTTGCTGACCATGCATGACCGGACCTCACTGTTAACTTGATTTATAATATGGTAACAATCCTAAAAGGCTTGTTCTTTGTCAGTGGAGAGGCATTAACTCTAATTTTGTTTGAAAATTACTCCGGTGTGCTTTCCTGATTGATTTGAAGCACCCACTGCATCTCTAAGGTCACGGCTGATGTCCTTCCTGTTCGGTGTCGTTTAGCGCTCACCTGAATCCTCCACGGCTCCAAACTGTCAAACCTTATGTGTTTTGGTCTCTTAACTCCTACCGAAACAATAAGGTCAAACTTTTTACCTTTTACTGAAAGCAGAGCCAGACTGAGCTCCCCAAATCTTGTCTTCAGATCATCAATCAATAATTGAAATATGGTCTTATTTGAATAAAGTTAGTCTGCAATTCTGGTAAATTATCCCTTTTAAAAAACATTCAGAGAACGTAATTAATCAAAGTACGTCAGACACCATAGTGCGAAAAACTGGATCAGAAACAGAGCACCTTTATGAATAGCTACAATCATTTATTCCCCGGGGGGAACGACCTATATGAGGTAGTTTGTTCATTTTTGCTGCATAAACCTAAACATGATTTACTTCCAGCAGTCTGACTCCTTTGTGCAGCTCTGCTCCTGCATCCTTGTCATCCATAAAAGGTCACTGCTGCACAAAATGCGCGATGCTGGCGACATTTTCACGTAACTGTCTACACACGAGGGGAAGCCCTGGAGACAAACCTTACAGCTGTATCCCAAGAAGAAGAAGGATAAGAAAAAAACAGTAAGGTCATCCCGCAGCAGCCATCTTTACAGCTCAGCCTATCAAGTCATTCTTCACCTCTTTTATGTGGCAGCAATAAGCCTGTTTGAATCCCTTTTTATGCTCACAACTCCGCCATAAAATTCAAATGAGTCTCATGGCTTAATCAACAAAACTACTTTTATCAGTTCCATTATTCACACACTAACTAAATGTTTAACAACTGGACTCTTTAGGGAATGAGATGAGACAACTTTTGATTGTCCTGTTACTCATTTATTGCAAAAATAAACAGAAAATTAAAAGTTAGCAATTACTTTATTAGCAATTCCCAATAAAATAAAACAAAATACAAGTCAATAACTAGAAAAGAGTGTGTGTGCGCTGTACAAAGAGGTTTGTCTTTTGTGAACATTTAATGTTCTTTGCACATTAAAAGTATTTTAAAAACAAGTATTTTAAAACAAGATTCATGAATCTTTCAGATTCATGAATCTGAAAGATTCATGAATCTTTCAGATTCATGAATCTGAAAGAATTATGAATTCTTTCAGATTCATAATTATGACACAATGAACATTCAGGTTAAGGAGTTCATTCTGCATTAAAAGGGAAGAAAGTGATTCATTTTCAGAATGCTGTCTGAATGTCTTTGTTTTGACTGAAGTAAAGCTTTACTCAGAGTAAATAGAGAATTTAGTAGGTCAAACTATAATGACAGAGTTTTGGAGACGAAAGTTTGTTTTTTTCTGCATTTATATGAATTAGAATGCTAATTCACTGTATTAGAATATTTCAGCAATTGAGTTCTCTATCAATTATTGTTACGATTAATCGGAAATTTCTCTCTCTCTCTTTCTTATGCTGCTAGCACTTAGCAACAATTCATAGGGTGAAGTCAGAGCACTGCCCAACAAAAATAATGATCCGGCTGGAAGAAGGTGAGCTCAAAAACATAACACAATTTTACAAAGCTTCGAGGCAGATAAATTTTCCTGGATCAACTTTAATAATCGAGACACTCGAATCATTCGAGGAATTGCTGCTGCCCTAATGTGAACATAGCTTTGACTGTTGACCTCCTAATACAGTTTCCCCACATTTCCTAATACAGATGCTGAGTGTGCAAATATTGGTGTTCTTAAAACTTCACATGCACAGTCAAGATACACATGACATCGATGCAAAGAGCTGATTCACGGCCAGTTCTATAACTTTGCCAGATAGACCTCATAAAACTGAGATCTAGAAATGGGTAAAGGCTTAAAACTAAGAAAAAGGCACATTATGTAGGAGGAAAAGTATGCTTATGTGATGGGTTCATGTGAAGTTCATTTCATTTCTTCCTAATAAAAGTGTGTTTGTAAACTATTTGCCCTCCAGGGGCCAAATAAAGTAGATTTAACTGTATTGACACAACATTAAAGCTGTTGAACAGGCGTGTTGGAATAGTAATGTGTTGTCCTGCTGATGGAACATCAGGCAGCTGCTGGAGCTGCAGCAGAGCCTCAGGGTTAGAAACGTACAGGACGGAGTGGTGTGTGTGTGCGCGTGTGTTTCTCTGATGGCTGGTTTCGTCTTTCTGTAATCATGTCTGCTGGTAGCATGTGTGTGTGTGAACATGTGTACATGTGTATGGGAGACAGATTGCTTGTGAGCGAAGATAAAGAAACACATAAGAAGCAATTTTGGCGTGGAGGCAACAAAAAGGATGAAACCATATTGGAGAAACATTCAGGAGAAAGAAGTGAGAAGAACCCCCTGCCACTGAAAAACCTGCACAATCCTGCCTCATTTTCTTTTTTTTATATAAGAAGCTATTCTGATCTAAGTGTACTGAGAGTTAATATTGTGTCACTGGAGCATTGTGTGCAAGGAAAGGTGTTTCAACAAACTGAAGTATGTTTCTCAGTTGTGGTTTGAATTGTTCCAAGTAAAGACCACAAATCAGCAGCAGACAATAATTTGACCATTTGGGAGTGATAAAAACAAGTAATGTGCAACACAAGTAGCCGGGAACATTAGAAAAGTCGTTTTCGGAGTGGCTAGATGAGGGCAAGCATATAAAAAGCACCCACAGATTACTGTCTAAGGAACCCCAGATTCTAACCTCAAACATCAGAAGAAGAAAACTCTTCAGAGCCGGTTGGTAAATCACACTTTTACCAAAGCCAGAAAAGGAGTAAACAAGCATTGCTTGTATTGGAAAGCATTTTGTTTTTAATGTTGCGATTTACTGACCAAGAGCTGCTTCTTTTTTCACGTTTTGAACACTGCAAAGTGACTAATACCCAACTTTTTAACAACAAGTTTCGAAAAGCAACAACAAAACAAGAGACTGAGGATGATCAAGTAACTCTGAGGCTGTTCAACTCCAGCACTGAACATGAGTTTAGTAGTGTGAACAAAATCAAACTCCTCTGCCTGGAGTCTTACTGCAACACTTCAAAAATGCACCGCTCCCAGTCAGAAGCAGTGCATCAGAGCAAGCAGGAGGGTCTTGGCGCTGTCAGTCAGGCTTGTGTATATGCTGCTCAATGTGCCACAGAAACAATTTGCTGTTAGAAAAAATCTGACTATCTGCCGTCAATAGTAGCCATGCTAACTAACCTGCGCGTTCACGGCAGGCTCTGTTGTGAAGAAGTAGCTGTAGCAAACAAGAGACGGAGAAAAAAGTTCTGATTCAGTTGCTGAAAAATTACAGGAAATAAAGCCAAAGTAAATATTAAAAGCCTGAACTTGTGGAATATATTCACAGGATTCTTCAGAAAGTTCATGTTAAAAACAAAACAAACAACATAATTATTCATAATAAATTTAGATTTTTCTTTTAATCATTACAGATTTTAGTTAAATATATTATTGAATAAAAAAAAACTTTCATTCTCACTCACAATAAGCTCTGTCAAATCTGCTGTGATTTGAAAGTCTTTGTTTGCTGTGACACAAACACACTTTGTTGTGATGTGATCCAATCCTGGAACAAACGAACCCTAGAAACATCAACTTGATGCTGCGATGGCTGCCTTTGTACTGAACATGAAAGGAAGCTAAATAAATAACGTCTGCTTCAAAGCCAATACTTGCGTTTAACCCAAAGCAGAAAAAAAAAAATACATGTCTGCTCATAAAATTACCATGAAAATGTTCATGTACTTCATAGCAGGTCAATTTTTTTTATTTTATTTTTTTAAATACCATTTCAATTATTTAATCACAGAATCTCATCTTAAGAATTTGTGCTCCTGATTTCTTGTAGTTTGTTATTGAAAGAGACATAAAATATCAACTAAATCTCAATAATTAAAACTTTTAAGTATAATTAATTAATTTTTTTTTGCGTCTTTGCCTTTATTTTCTGGGCTGCATGTTTAAAATAACTTAATAATTAGGGCAATGTGAAGAACAAGAGAAACCTGTTATCAGTAGTGCACCTCCTTTACTTGAGTCTTCTCTCTCTGTCTCTGAGCCTTTTGATTGTTTTTCCTTTTCTCCGTCCCGCCACGTGTTTCTAAAATATGTATCTCTAGATCACATGTGACATTATGGAATAGGCTTGTCTGAGGCAGCTAATGATTTTGTGTGATTTTTTTTTTGCTCTTATTTCAGTGGTGAGAGGAATCACAGTTGTACAGGTTTTTCGGGCCATTTATTACCCTGCCAGCTCACCACTCAACTGTCTGAGTAAATGCAATCTGTCCTGATTCACACAATTACCCCGAGATGGAGAGCGGAAAAGAAATATCTCTTGCAGTAGTATTGTGGGTCAGAAAGAGTTTAGGGAAGCACACGGTGAAAGATAAAGAGAGCAATCACACCAGAGCTTTTGCACAACAACCAAGAAGTTTGGATCTGCACAGCTGGTTCTCTAGAACCGACCATGCTTCTGGTCTAATATCAAGTTGGACTTCATGTTCAAAAAGATCCTAATCATGCACTCATAAAACAAGGTGTACTTATCAATGCAGCAAATTTTGTCAGATGCAAATCAGTGATTTTAAACATCCAACATGTGCTCTGAGATCGAGATCTGGTCATGGTGGATTTCTATGGAGTGGAGTTAAACTCATTAAGATATTCAACAAACCAGTTTGAGGTGATCAGGCTACTGTTACCTGTTACTTCACCCTGCTGCAGAAAATGAATGCACCATGTTAAGAAAAGGATAAGATGAAAATTATATGTTTGCAAAAAGGGATCTGGATGGTCATTTATAAATTATGTCCAAAAATAAGCTTCACATCTCAAAAGCAGTTTGATGGTCCAGGTAAGTCATCTTCACGGATACCATGTTCCAGTTTTACACGAATCACTTATCCATCACACCAGAATAAGAATCAGAATCAGACGACTGAATTAACTCCTCAACATGACATCAAGCTCTGAAGAGGACTGTAATGATCTATTCATTTAACTCAAGTGGACCAGAAACGGTGTCTGTCAAGGACTGGAAGAGGAGACGTCCGGTTTAGACATGCGTAATAGAGGCAAATCACATTGTAATGCATGACATGTCTCACCTGGGCATTGTAATGCATGACATGTCTCACCTGGGCAGCCACAATAACATATTAAATATATATATATATATATATATATATATATATATATATATATATATATATATATATATATATATATATACCAGACCTCCCACCAGACCTCTGACCTCTACCAGAGGCCTGGGAGCTTGAGGGTTTTGCGCAGTGTCTTGGCTGAGCCTAGTACTGCACATTTCTGGACTGAGATGTCTGATGTTGTTCCTGGGATCTGTTTTAGCCACTGCTCCAGTTTGGGGGTTTCTGCCCCGAGGGCCCCGATGACCACAGGCACCACTAGGGTCTTTACCTTCCAGTTCTTTTCCAGTTCCTCCCTGAGGCCCTGGTATTTCTCCAGTTTCTCATGCTCCTTTTTCCTGATGTTGTAGTCACTTGGTATAGCTACATCCACCACAACGGCTTTCCTCTGTTCTTTATCCACCACCACAATGTCCGGTTGGTCCTCCATCATCTTGTCTGTCTGGATCTGGAAGTCCCACAGGATCTTAGCTCGGTCATTCTCCACCACCTTTGGGGGTGTTTCCCACTTCGATCTCGGGGCTTCCAGTCCATATTCTGCACAGATGTTCCTGTACACTATGCCCGCCACCTGGTTATGTCGTTCCATGTACGCTTTCCCTGCCAGCATCTTGCACCCTGCTGTTATGTGCTGAACTGTCTCAGGGGCCTCCTTGCACAACCTACACCTTGGGTCTTGTCTGGTGTGGTAGATCTGAGCCTCTATTGCTCTGGTGTTTAGGGCCTGTTCCTGTGCAGCCAGGATGAGAGCCTCTGTGCTGTCCTTGAGTCCAGCTTTGTCCAGCCATTGGTAGGATTTCCTGATATCAGCCACTTCAGTTATTTGTCGGTGGTACATCCCATGTAGGGGCTTGTTCTCCCATGATGGAACCTCTAGCACCTCATCCTCTGTTCCCCAATATTATATATATATATATATATATATATATATATATATATATAAAACAATGAACGCCAAACAAATAAAAAGCCAGTTCTGCAAATCTGTAATATGTTAAATGTTTTAGAGAAACTCTTTTGTTTAATTGAATTCTATTTTACAAGTGATGAAGTGACGTAAACTTTTTATCCATAACAGCATCATTGATTTTAAATTACAGTTTGACATTTTAAAAAGAAACCAAAAGGACAATCTCAAGACATTTTGCAGCACTGGTTTTCACAATATTATGTGAAAAATGATTAAATGAACAAAATATATGTTTGCTGATTTTCCAGATGATTAAATAAAAATATTATTGCTGTAGGCAGAATGAGGCTAACTGTTTGTCCCAGTTTCCATTCCTTGTAAATCATAATTAAAGGCTCATTTGATCTTTGCTCTCAGAGAAATAAATTGAAAATTGGAGCAGCTCTTGGAGTACTAGTTGAAATTGTTTACACTGACTGAACACGTGTACTTATATTGGTGTAAAATAATATTTCTGAAGGTGAAGCAATGTCTAAACACAACGCAGCTCTGATGTTAAAGCTTCCTAAATAAAAAATGAGAGATTCAAAATTATTTAGAAAAATATTGAAAACTCCTCCTCTCCTCTCCTCTCCTCTCCTCTCCTCTCCTCTCCTCTCCTCTCCTCTCCTCTCCTCTCCTCTCCTCTCCTCTCCTCTCCTCTCCTCTCCTCTCCTCTCCTCTCCTCTCCTCTCCTCTCCTCTCCTCTCCTCTCCTCTCCTCTCCTCTCCTCTCATTTTGGGACACTCTATCCTGTGCTAATGTAAGCTGCATTCTGTTTCACCCAGTACAGTGAGAGTCATCAAAAACTGCAAAGAAACAGGCCACATTTCTCCCCTAGCCCAGCACTTCTGCATGTGTCTGCAAGTGTGCATGTGTGTATGCTTGCATCTTTCTGTGTGCGCGTGTGTGTGTGTGTGCCTGATGAGAAGAGCTGCTCAGCAATATTTAGCGTTACTGCGACAGAACAGCTTTAGGACAGAACAAAGCCTCACCTTCACAAAAAGACCAAATGAGAGGCAAAGAGGGAGGAAGAGACAGAAATACATTCTGACTTTCCAGGCTACATGTGCGATGTTTTGCTTTATTAAGAAACAGTGTGTTGTGCTAAAACCAACCGGTTTTTCCCGACACACACGCTCAGTCCTGGATAACACAGAAACACAATTTAAACAATAAAACAACTTGGTTTTTTTATCAATGTAAGATCTAAAATACTATTCTAGCTTCTTTAAAGCAATGAAACGTTTCAGTACTGCAGAGATTCACAGGACTCAAAAGCAACGTGCGATGAAAGACTATCATTTTGGAAAGATTATGCATCATTTCATTGGACACATGAATATAAATGTTGATGTGTTTAGACTGAGAAGACCTTGTACTAAGCAAATCACAACTATCCTATCCTCTGACTTACAGGGTAAAATAAAGTGGAACTCATATTTAAAGGATGTCCTTGTAAGTCGGTGTCCTTTTAGGTTTCACAGCCAATCGTGAGATATTAACAAGTACACGCATATAGACACACACCAGGCTGCGCGAACACACCAGTCGTACAATTACAGATCAATGCCATGTCAAGGCCAGTCAGCTGGTAAATGTAGTTAGTTTACAGACACATTAAAACATCTGTTTAGAAGGTGATTGGAAGAACAATCTATCCCCATTATTAATGAGATCAACATTGTGTTGCTGCTCCGGTTTCAGTACAAAGAGGTTTTAGAACCAGAGTGATTTTTGTATCTGATTATTAACTCCAATACTAACCATCTCAATCAATATTTGTGCAATTATGTTTTATTATTTCTCAAAAATTAAGGATGAATGACGACATCTTACTCAATTACTCCTTTGGATATAAAATGCTAATTTAATTTTTTTATGTCCACTGAAAAAGACCTAGACACAAAAAAACCCAATAATTTCCTTGAAATTGATCTTTGGTAATTTTTTTAATATTATATATATATATATATATATATATATATATATATTATATATATATATATATATATATATATATATATATATATATATATATATATATATATATATATATATATATATATATATATATATATATATATATATATATATATATATATTGGTGATCTTTATAATTGAACTTGAGACACACATACTGTTTCGGGTCAAATTAACCCACCAATTAAAATCAAGATAAATGAGTCATGCAGAGTGTATTTATGTTTTCCTCCACTTCTACTGGGCGTCCACTCAGTGTGGGTGGAGTTTCCCCACGGGAACGGAAAAGGTTCCCGTCAAAAGTTGTATGAACACCTGCTTTCTGGCAGTTCATAGTGAAGTAAAGAGAGTAGGGAGAAAGTGGGTTTGTGTGTTTTGTGTTTGTGTGTGTGTGGTGAAATATGGTTCATAGCTGCAAGGAAATATATAGAATTGGTCATTTTTAATCCTTTTTGCACTTTAACTTGACTGCTGGGTCAAATTGACCCGAACAGTATCAATGTAACAAGTAGACGCAAGGGGGGTTACAAATGTGTAAAATGAATACATTTTCAACTTATATGTAGAGTTCACCCAATAAAAAAATAGAAATAGAAAAATAGAAAAAGTTTCATGCAAAAAAATACTTGCAACTATTTTTTTAAAAAAATTAAACTTTAAAACTGGTCAATTTGACCCACAACATAATAGGAGGGTTAAAAAAAACAAAAAAGAAAAATGAAGTCCCATGCACAGTATGAGGGCACCATATATGTAAATCTGAAAACAAAATCAACATTAATGTGAAACGTTTGGCTTACATGTCTTTTGAAGGATGTGTCTACGCTCGTCCATAATGCTGTGCTCATTTCTTTGAACCGTTTGCAAATGCTTTTTGTACATCCACACATATGATTATGTCCAATTCATCTCTATTTCCTATATTATCAATTGCTTATGTTCAGCAAGTAGTTTCTCAGAATGCCTACTAAAAATGTGGAACCTCATAAAAACAAAGTCATGAAAACCTTGGAATTTTGCTGCAAAACATACCAGATAGATGGATCAAATCTAGACAGACAGACTTTTCATTACACATTTTCTCACAAGTACAAAAAAAAGTCTAGCATGTGTCCCCAAAATAAAATGTGGTGATACTGAAGTGTGATGATGACAGCATCTGAGACTTTCCTATTTTGGCTTCCGTTCGCACTCATGTGTGCTGCAGCAAAACGTTGTTACTTTTATCTTTGGAGATTGCACTCAAATGCTCCATTTGATGCAGAAACCCTCAGGGACATGCTCTCATTTTCAACACGTAGAAAATTATTTTCAAAAATGCCAAATGTCAAGTTTTATATAGTCAATATTTAAAATCAGAACGGTTTGTGAAATAAAATGTGTGGAAAAAAAAAAAGAAGAAGAATATTACGGGTTGCCATCCACTGCCTTCAAATCTCTAATATGCATAAACGTGTCTGATATCATGCTCATATTTTTACTGACTATGTGTGATTTCTCTCCACGTGTAAGCCTTTTGGGCTGTAAATGTGTATCCACACAGGCTGTAATGATGATGAAATATGTTGTTAATGTTGGGGGTTATCTTAGTCAACTGGCAGTGGCTGTAAAGGCATTTGTGTGTTGAGCGTCGAGCCAGTTGTGCGTGTTGTGTTTGCGTGTTTAATTGGACCTCCCTGAGCCAGTCTCCAGGTGACGGGACTCATCTGCTCTTCTCCTGATTAAGAACAACAGATGGACGGGTAGGAACAGACACACACACACACACACACACACACACCTACACACACACACACACACACACCCACACACACACACACACACACACACACACACGCAAATCTCTCTCAGTCATGATGTATCATGGAAAACATTGAACCCACATATTCTACCTGTCACGTTGGCTGTAATCTATAGAAACATGGAAAGTGGAACAGTGAAGCATCTTGACTTCAACAAAACGTTACACACAAATCCACTGCTGCCAGATATTGATGCATCAGATTTGTGTCATTGAAACAGTGCCTCGGTTAGCTCGTCTTTATCATCATCACCTTTCTCATCTTCCCTTCCGACTAAATAAACTCACCTTCGTCTCTCTGCAGATCATCTTCATTCTGCTTCTTTAACATGACATCTCTGCTGTCCGTCTCCATCTGACGCCTTGGTAAAGATTATGGTTATTTATTTCAACGCTAAAGCGGCAGATTAAAAACAAACAAAAAAGTTTCCCCTGAGACAGATAAGGCTGAAGCATGTAAAACAATCTACAAGCAACATATGTTTCTATTTGCACTGCAAGTAGATGCTTAATTGTTGTCACTGCAGAGGGTGTAGCACTGCTATGAAGCTCAGAGAGTTTCATAACATTGACGCACAAAATAATGTATATAAAATTGTGCACATGAGCTCAATATGCAATATCAATGTGTGTGAAAAGCCAAGTTATCAATTAACTTTGAATGTGTTTGTGGCAGATTTCAGCGATTATTTAACAACACATTCATGCAAAAGGTTGTATGAATATAATATTTTTCAGTTTAACGTTTTATGAGGCATTACTGGATAATTTCTGTTTGCCAGAACTTTGAAGTAAGAATTAGGAAAGGGGTGTTGTGCAAATATTTGAGCGGCCTAAGGGATTTGAGCTTGCACATAGCTTGCATAGCTCACAGAGCTCAGTCAGCTTGTTAAGGCTAGACGTTGTACACAGTCATCACACAGAAAGGACAGATGCTGCAGATTTCAAAGTTTCACAAATACTCAAACCTTGTCGCTGCAAGCAGCAGCAGCAAGGGCTCCTTCAGGAAAGAAAGCTCCCGTTTTGGTCTCAAGATGGAAATAATTTGGAGCAAAGAGGGAAATGCAAATATAATTTAATAGCAGTTGGTTCGCATTATCTTAATTAAAGAATTTGTTGACATAAACTGAGGTCTAGAAGACCGAGGAAACCTTCATGGAATAATTCAGCAAATTGCCATAAAGTGCTTATTTAGGAGAACTTTTTTTCGCAATTCACTAAAAAGTGCCTATTTAGTGTAACTTACTTCTAGGAAGCTTCATGCAGACTCCAGAGTTGCAGAGCTCCAGGCTGTTAGGTGGCTACATCTGCAATAATATGACATATCGGTCATATAAAGAATGTTGTTTTCTGTACAATTGCACTGATATTCAATGTCCGAGCCTCAAGCAAACCCAAAATTAAGTATTTTGGTAATAAGACATCCAGGGCTCTGATGGCCTTTAAAAAAATCTTTCTGGCTCTGATAATAAATATTTAGACTTAAAAATATTTTCATTCAATGAAGCGTATTTTCAATTTAAAATGAAAGAGGTAAATAAAATACTAAAACAAATGGAGAATCTGTTTTGAAAAACTTTTTTTCTGTTTAATAATAAATTAAGATGTTGAAAATAACTTCTAACCTTCTCAATGATTGATGCAAAAGCAGGCTGGTGGTGACCATCTACATCATTGTCTTTTTAGAGGATTTAGTTGAGTTCTTACTTATGTTTTTGTACTGTGGGAGGAAGTCGGAGTACCCAGAAAAATCCCCTTCATTAGAAAGCACAATCAATGTTCCTCCAGCAGTAACTCACATGATGTAAGTGTTTGCAAAATGGCATGACTGTAAAAATCTAACGCAGCAGTAAAATTCAAGTAGTTAAGTATTTCATAGCAGTGTGTGTCGTATTGGGCATAATGTTTGATGGCTTTAACCTCTTGTGTATTGGTGAGTCCAAAGAAAGACAATCAAATACATGTAACTTAGCAAAACTAGCCCAATGCTTTTATTTCTTTCTTTTCGTTTAAATTAAAGTTAATACGTACGGGTGTATGCTGTAAATTAAGCCTAATCGAATACAAACGCATCACATTTTTATTCCCATTACAGCACGACATCCTCAACAGAGAACAGAAGAGTTGAAGAGAACAGTAATTCTGAAAAAGTTCATTCAGTTTTACGTTACATCACATTTGTTTTTTCCCCACATAAAAGTCACAATTAGTTGCAAGTGAACCCAATTTGACCCTGGAGCTGATATACCCTACCTCCATATTAATCCTGTGGTTAGGCTACTGTAAAACACTCCATTTGGTCTACTCCCTTTTTGCCTTCAGGGCTACATTAATGATAATTACTAAGCTCTCAGCATGCCAGTTAATATACCCCTTTAAAATCCTTGTCATCACAGAAAAAAGGAAAAGAAATAACTAGAAATACGCCTAATAGTAAAAAAAGAAGTATGAGTCCCAAAAAAAATATGAACAATGGAACAATCTTTAAAAAGCATGTTTCACGTTGAGATAGCTAAATCAAGTCGTCGAATGCTTGAAAGAAAAAAATAATTTCCATTCTTATCTCCACAAAACATGGCGTCTTGCGCTTCTCTCTCTCTCTCTCCTCTCTCTCTCTCTCTCTCTCTCTCCTCTCCTCTCTCTCTCTCGTCTCCTCTCTCTCCCACACACACACACACACACACACCACACACACACACACACAACACACACACACACACACACACACACAAACACACACACACACACACACACAATGAAGAGAAGGAAGCGAAGGAGAGTGAAAGACAGAGAAAGAAAGAGAAAGAGGGGGTGATAACAGCTTCAATAAATCATCCGGGCCAGTCGCCGCTCCCAGGGGATGCGGGATGGATTAAATTAAGCACTCTCTCCACCCTTGTGTCTATCCATCCGTCCATCCCTCTCTCTCTCTCCCTCTCTCCGTATAAATGCCAACAGCTGATCGCGAGACGGCACACTCGCGGGAACAGCTCGAAGCAGCAGAAAGAGAGAGGCGAGGGGAAGAGTGAAGAGAGAGGGATCCAGAGAGAGAAAGAGGGGGATCTGTTGATTCATCGGAGACCCTTTTTGTACAATTTACTTTGACTTAAAGGGATATAAAGGACTTTTTTTTCGTAAAAGGGAATTTTTTTATACATAAAAGCAATCTAAGTTATTATTACATATTTTTTAAACCTCTAATTTTCTTCGCATCCCTCCCTCGTCCTTCCCTTCTTCCTCCTCCATTAATTTTTTTAAAGAGGCCCGGGCTTTGCGAGGTGTCTTCCATCGCCTTTTTATATTCATTTTTTTTTTAAATTTTATTATTGTTCGAGAGCCTTCAGTCTTCCGTTTGTCCGCGAGCGCAAAAAGCACGAGGCACCCCCCCCTCCTCCTCCTCCTCCTCCTCCTCCTCCTCCTCTCCCTCCTTCTCCTCCTCTTTCTCCCTACGGTGGGAGCTGTCCGGTGCTGAAGTTGCATTTCCTCCCATTCCTGCAAGAGGACTGGACCGGGCCAGGCAGGGACACTCCAGCAGAACAATAACTCTTCTGAGCGGATAATTCGGCAGCCGGCTCCCGCCACCACCTGAAGACAATCGGTCCCTCTGCTCGGCGTGTTGACGGACGGACGGCATCGCCACGCTGGCCAGGCCGTCGGCGAGGGGCTTTACATCCGCGAGAGTGTGCGCGCGTGTGTGTATCGCTGCGTCCGCGTGTACGTTGTGTTTGTGGGAGCGTGCGTGCTCGCGTGCGTGCCGGTGTCTCTCACCATCATGCCAAGGTCTTTCCTGGTGAAAAAGGTGAAACTGGATGATTTCTCCACCGGGGCGGAGTTGGAACACGCCTACCGGCACAGGACAGACCTCAGCCTGCGGCTGCATGACAAAGGTAGGTCAGGCTGCCTACACAGCGCGGGACTTACAGGTGTCTCGGATACAGATCGATCCCAGTGAGGAGGAGGAGGAGGAGGAAGAGGAGGAGAGGGATGCAGTCAGGAGAGGAGGGAGTTATGTTTCTGTAATAAGGCTGGTCTATAATGCATGAGACAAAGAGGTGGATTTACTTGTTGGGTCTTGAAGGTTTTTTTTGTTCCTTTCTGTGATTGTTTTAAATCTTTACCAGAGCCGTACACATCAGAGCTGCAGGTTAAAAGAAGCTACAATTCAAGCACGGACCAACACTGTGTCAGATATAAAGTTTATCTAAGCTACAAGCATAATATTATAACCAGTCTTTCAACAAACTGCATCAACTTTCTCAGCAGTTCAAACTACAGCAGCTTTTAAAACCCCTGGCTGGTTTTATTAAGCCCCTATAAAGGATCTCTCCTTCTGCGAGACACTTTAGCGGCAGAGGAAATAACTTTGTGTCAATTCAAATTTCTTTAAACAAAAAGAGATGGTTTTCTTATTAAACTTGTTCTTGTTTTTAGCTTGTTTATTTTTTATCAGCTTAGAGTCAAATTTCTTCATTTCTTGTTTTGTCGCTGTGCTTGTATTTTTTTTGGTTGTTTTATTAAAACAGGTCTCTTGTATATGGGATTTTGGATCTCAGTGAGACAATCTGTATAAATAATAGTTAAATAATAATAAAGAAAACAACCAGAGCGATCACTTTTAAGGGATGCAAGGCTGTGCAAATCTATCAGAGCACAGAGAACCTCTACAGGCAGGTCAATCCTTGATTGCAGTCAACCAGAAAACATGACAAATCTGGACTTCTTCTTGTGTCTCTTGGGAGCTCAGCTTTCCCTGGTGACAGGAGCACAAGTGCAGTTTCCATTGCCCTAAAAGAGGCACTTCCACAAAGTTTTTACAGTGATGGACTAATGGGAAAGGCCATTCAGAGTATCAGAGTGTAGAGTCAGCCCAGCAAAACCTAAAGCCAAAACATTTCTTTTCAGTTTGAGTTTTAAATACTGTATTTGTCCCTGGGAGGGTAGCTGAAGGCACACAGAGCAGCTATCAGCAAACACCTCAGCAAACTGTACAGCAGCGCTGTTTGTGTAAAACCTCAGGCAGAGAATCAGATGGAAATTTACCAGCTGTAAACAAATTAACAAAGGCAAATATGGACAGGTTGAGTGGCTATAAACGGAAAAGTTAATTATGGGAACAGCAGATTGTTAAATCTGTTGTGTGTGTGTGTGTTTGCGCAGGCGTTCTCGTGGTGTCTGGAAAGAGAGTGTCAGTCTGTGTGAAGGTGGCGATGGGGAAGCAGAAGTGTTATGATGTCATGTATAGGTAGGCGGGGGAATGAGTGATGTTATACCAGGAGGGATTCAGAAGTGTAACGTAAGACTGAATAAAGTAAATAAGAAGATGCTGCAACTCACCTAGGTTAAAATTGTAGAAGTAAATAATAATTTGGATTGGCAGAAGCAAATTTTAGGGGAGGCTATTGCCCATTATACCCCCCTTTAGTTTCACCACTGGCCCTGACATGCATTAGTTAGTAATCTGTTTAGAGAAATCCCCACCAGGGCTGGACTTTCAGAGACGCCATGACTCAGTCATCAAACAATCCCTATTTGATTGTCCCATTTCTTGTTGCTTTTAACACATCGTTTTTGAGAATACATCATTTATTTTTTAATGTTTCAGTTTAAACAAAATGCTAATTTTTTTTTACAAACAGATATGTTAATGGAGAACTTATCAATGTGTCTCTCCTCGCCTGTCGGTGGTCATAATGTTATGCCTGGTGGGTGGGTGTGTAGCCAGAGTAATGGGTTTTTACTGCATTCATTTCATCTAGTGGGACATTTTGTAATATCATCATCTTCATGTTATGTTTTTATAGCTGGCCACACTTTCAGTCTGGTTCTTTTTCAAACCCTTCAATAAGGTGGGTGTTGTAGTGGGACAGACTGTAATCAATTACTAGGGAACGACTTCAGACAGCACAGAGTTATCACATGGTCATTAACACTTACTTATGTCTCATTCCCTCAATGAGCTATTGAAAGTATATCAAAGTTAGATGACACAGCAGCCTGCAAGAGATTTAAGCTCCACAGAACTGGGAGAGATCAGACGAGCAGATGCTGCGGTGGACAGCAAAAAACACAGAGAACTCGTCAGTAGAAGCGGTTTTTCCTGCAAAATGTAAAACATTCTTCATTGGATTTGATCCTGTAACATATTTGTTCTCCTCTTGGAGTTGGGCTGCGTAAAGGTCACTTGTGAAATTAACTCAATCAAGAGCTTCTCGCACGCTTCGCTGATCCTTCCTAATGCTCAGCTGGGACCTTCTTGCTCCCACGCAGAATAATAAGTAACCACAAAATAAAAAGATAAAGAGAGCCGACGTGCTTTTACTTTCCCGCTTCTGTGAAAGCAAAAATGCACCATTTTCAGACATGCTTGGATGGAGACGCGTCCGAATCGCCTCTTTGGTGTCCTGGAGGTTGCAGAAAACAATCAGATAAAAAAAAGGGAACTTTATTCACGTTTAAATCTGTTTGATTTCCACCTCAGACACACTGATACACTACACAACAGGTGCAATATGAACAGCTTAACCAGCAATTTGGTAGCTTACGTTTAACAATGTAACAAGCTTCTCCAAAGCCACTGCTGTTATCAGACAAGATTGTATATTAAACTGACCTTAGCGGAGGCTGATCCTCTGACACGCTCTACACCATTTCCGTGCACCAGGTGTTACTGCTCTATTTATGCAGCGTTGGCACTTTTGTTTTTTGCACGCTGGTTTTCTCGCTCTGGATGATTCACTCTCTACCTGCAACAGCTGCCATAATATTAAACTGTCACATAAGGACAACATTTTAAAAGAGAGAATTGACATAACCTTATTTTTAATTTTATTTAACCAGTTAAGGCATAACAAATTAAATAAATGTCAGAAAATGCAGATTTTTAAATATCACTCTACTTTACTGAATGGTTTAAAAGTGTGACCTAGTTTTGTGATTTTTTCCCCCCATTCATGTGTAATTCCCTAGTCTTTTGCAGCCATGTAAATATTGCATTCAAGGAGATGCAATTCTAGGAAAGGAATTTATTTAACAATTTTACAAAGAATGTCTCAAGCAGAAACATTTACTTGACATTTACAGCCCGTTTTTCAGATAGGTCCCAGTCCTCTTTTGGAGGTAAAAAGCAGAAATGCTGTTTACAAAAATGAGACATTTGGCAGTAAATGTATTGAATCTTGTTGTAAACGTTTGGCTTAATCGTCACATTTCAGCTACTTAACAAATTTGGCCTTTGCTACAATCATGACGGTGAAGCTGATTATTTTTTTAACTATATGAAAACCGCAAACCTACTCTCATACCTAAATACTGTGTGACGCAGAATAAATTGCTTTATTTCCAGCTGGGAATCAATGACAGATTGGTGCACCCCAACGCGCATGCTCCATGCCACCAATCCTGTTCTTCCAAAACAAAAACGGCTTTTTAATGTCGAGGTTAACAAGCCTAACAACCTGCCTGGTTTGACACTAAAGCTTTTTTGTATCGCAGTCTGTCTCAGACACCTTTTGTCTCCGATCTCTTACCTCTGATTTTAGCAGCTCAAAGCAGCTTCTTCAAACATCCCCACTACAGAGGGACATTTTAGGAAAACTTTCGGTCTGAACATGATGCCTTTTAGACTCATTATTTATATTTATACCCCATCCGCGTTCTGCCTCGGTGTCAGTGTTGTCAGTGTGTATTCTCATGGGACTGCGAACTGCTGTTATTATATGCAAACAGATATGTTTGCCACTTGGGATTTGTTGCTTCTGTCTGTCGTTCCTGCTCCTCCCTGAAACTCAAACAAAAACTGAAGAAAACATTTTTTTTTTACAAACATATAACCTACAGAACATCTAAACCAACAATTGAACAAACATTACATTTTGATGAGTACCATCACCAAAATAAATAGACATCATTAAAACAATAAGATTTTTTTTTATGGTTTTATCAATATCAATTATCAATTGACCGAATATGGCTGCACTGATTGAGTTTTTATAAATTTGTCTTAGTTTAGATATTTTAAGGAACGACTTTAAGTAAGTGTGGCACATAAGAGGTAGAAGTTCAACAACGGGCAACATCGCAACTAATGTTCAGTTTTACTGGATGTTTGTGGACATTGGTGTTTAGAGAAACCTGAAGTCCTTGGATCATCCCTTCAGATGATCCCTTCAGATGATCCAAACCTTCATTGATGAGGTTTGGATCATTACTGAAGCAGACCCAATCATGAGAGCATAAAGTGGAACTAGATGAAAGTTATATTGTTTATGTGGAATTGCCAATGACTAAAGAAAAGTGTAGTGAGAGTAGATTTATATGAGTGTAACCGAAATCTGTTTAAAAATAAATTCATACATCTAGAAGTTTTACAGATTTTCTCACCTTACAGTAATATCTTTTAATAGGATTGAATCTGTTAGATTAAAACGTAGTGGATAATTTGAAAAGGGTGATTGACGTCTTCTTCTTTTTTTTTTTTTTACAAAGAAAGTGGTTTAAATATAAAAAAATCTTTTTCTACTCCTCCTTAATAAAACTGAATGTAAATAAATGTCCACATAAGCTGTGTAATGAATAAACAGAGACACCTGTTCTGTCAAGGCTACAGAGGCTTGTCAAATCAGCTGAAATGTATTGAACTTACACAAAGTTTACATTGCATAAAAATGTTTTTATGAAATAACAACAGGATCACATGAATGTGCAAAGATTAAAATTACAAATAAAGTATATGGCAAAACAAAACAGCATTAACTAGCAGCACAACTAAGCTCAAATATAGTGGATCAGAATATAGTGCATAAAAAGTTTAAAGTAATTTGCAATTTATTGAGTTCATGAAGATAAGGCAATTTTTTTTCAGTCTTCTGCAGCTTGATATGGTAACTTATAGGTTACCTATATAGAGGGTAGTCACTAAACATAAGTGAAATCATATATATTTTACCAGCTTTGTTTGAATAAAAGTGATTTGTTGCAACCTCTTGCAGTAAGACCAGAACACAACCAGTTCTGACTCTCAGGAAAAAAAAAAATAAAATAAAATTAGTTTTAAGAAAAAGTTCTTAATTTTTCTGTCAAGTCAAAAAAGCACAAAGCCACAAGCAGGTCACAACAGGTCACTGCACTGACCGAAGCTGTGCTGACTGCGAGCCAGTGGCCACTGTAGCATCGACCCCGTTCCGCGCTGGATCAGTCCGCGGTGCTGATTCTTGTTTTCACACGCTAAATCAGCTTCTTTTTCCTCAGGTTCAGGGTCAGCCTGTGTGCATTCATCTTTTAGAGGGAGAGTGTTTTTAACTGCAGCTCTTGAGGGCCAAAGGGAGATGTATTGCTAAATTAGTTCAGGACTCACACTGCGGATCCTTTCAAGCCGCCTCTCCTGGTCACAGGTGTAAAGCGAGGAGAGACAGATGCTCCGACTCATGAAAAGGGAAAAGGAAATTCAAATATATATATATTATATATATATATATATATATATATATATATATATATATATATATATATATATATTATATATATAAATTTAAACAGATGTTTGACACATGCTGAAATTACTGCTGTTTCACTGATTGTACATTGATTTCACACTTTACCACTTATGCAGAACTTGGATATAGTTGCTGCGGCATTATTATAGCACAGAAACTGAAGGACTGCAGCTGTCGGTGCAGACATGCTGTCACACCTGATGCTTTTAAACACTGTATTATGGTAATATTTGTAACTCTGCAATTATAGTCATTCATCTACTACCCACAGTGTTAAGTCTTGAATACTTTTTATTGCCTTTTTTAATGCTTAAGTACATCTTATAGCCATTAAAAATAGGCTAGTTTGTTTCTTCTGCCCTATACTTTTAGGTAGTCTTTAACATTTTAAGCTTTTTATTGAGTGTCTGATTGCTCGTGGTTTGAGCATGATGAAGTGCTTGCTGTTTTACTGCCACATGTAATGACAGGAAGGAATATTTGATGTTTTTGAAATAACAATGGCTAATCACCTTGGGTTTGTAAATCAACAATGGAGGTCTGCTGTATGTTTCAATTACTGTTTCAGCTGAGACGACATAATTAGATAGAAACTTTATTCATCCCCTTGGGATTTACCATCAGGGAAGTTGTAGAATTATTATATATTATTATTTTATTTTATAAAATTATTAGTTTAAGTAAAAAATATGGTGCCTCAAAAAATTTGTGCTTGATTAGTTTTCATGACTTCTGTGTCATTTGTGCATGTCAAAACATAAATGCTTAAGAAACTTCAGGTTTTCATGACTCACTGTCTTTAGTATTTTAATGGTTTTAATCACTGATAGTTGCCACTTTGTCCCAGAGGAGCCATACGTGCAGTAATAACTTGGTATTAATTTTATCATTTATATTGCCATTCTCTGGGAGTTTGGGAGGATTTTATCAGTGTTCCTCTCTTTCCTCAACAGGCAGTCATGTTATGTAGTGCCATGAAAAAAAATTCAAACACCTTGGACTTGTTCACATTTATCTTGTTGATTTTTCATATTTTAATGTTTTTCATTTGGATTTAATGGTTTGTGGCTTACAAAAACTGTGGTGGCAGCATCATACTGTGGGGATGCTTTTCTCCAGAAACGTCAGGAAAGCCAGTTGGAGTCAAAGGGGAGACGGATGGAACTAAATCGGGGGAAATACTGGAAGAAAAGCTATTGGTCTGCTTGAGGCTTGAGATTGGGGTGGAGGTTCACCTTACATGAAAGGAACGGCACTAAGGATACAGCCAGAGTTAGAATGTAACAGTTTAGATTGACATGTTTGGTATATTTGTGACTTTCTGTTCACAGACGATCTACATCCAGTCTGACTGAGTTTGAGTTATTCTGCAAACTATTTTAGTCTATATATCTGCAAAGCTGTTGAAGAGGTGCTAAATGCAGAAAAAATGCTTCCAGATATTATTGACTTGGATAGAATACGCATGCAACAGTTTTCAGAGGTGTTTTTGTGAAAAACTTTAAAAACCAGGGATCCTTTCTGTCCATCTCACAGCTGCTATTCTGTGGGAACAACTCTGCAACATGGAGCCCTAATAAAATGCACTGAAGTCTGACGTTGTAATGTGACTGTGTTAAGGTTCAAGGGATATAAATAGCTTATCAAAGCAGAGTAGATGTGTTTTCTTTAGTGTCTGACAAACATATCAAAGTTCTTCAGGGACAGTAACATTAATGTGCATCTTTCCTAGCTGTTACTCCTACTTTGGTGTGACACTATTTTCTTGTTCCCACCTTAGCGGCCTACATCAGTGACTACATCAGTCCTGTCGTGTATGATGGTGAGAGCGATGGCGGGATCAAGGTGCCCTCTCCTGACCCCCTCTATGATGGCATCCACAGCGACTACGGTGCCCCCGACTCGGAGTCACCGGACAGCCCGGGCTCGGAAATCACAGACGGCTACATCAACGGCGACGCCGCAGTGAGCGAGGGATACACAGTGGACGCCTTCTTCATCACCGACGGCCGTTCGAGAAGGAAATCCCTCGGTAGCCCCCGGAGCGTCCAGAGGCACACCTGCAACGAGTGTGGCAAGACCTACGCCACGTCTTCCAACCTGAGCCGGCACAAACAGACGCACCGCTCGCTTGACAGCAAGCTGGCAAAGAAGTGCCCCACCTGCGGGAAGGTGTACGTGTCCATGCCCGCCATGGCCATGCACCTGCTCACTCATGACCTCAAGCACAAGTGCGACGTGTGCGGGAAGGCGTTCAGCCGGCCGTGGCTCCTGCAGGGCCACATGCGCTCCCACACCGGCGAGAAACCATTCGGGTGCGCTCACTGCGGGAAGGCCTTCGCGGACCGCTCGAACCTGCGTGCCCACATGCAGACGCATTCGGCCTTCAAGCACTTCAAATGCAAACGCTGCAACAAGACCTTCGCGCTCAAGAGCTATCTGAACAAGCACTACGAATCTGCCTGCTTCAAAGGCCCCTTCTCCCCTCTCGGCCCATTAGACGCATGACAACCTACAAAGAGATCAAATGAGGGACAAAACCGCAGACACAAATTACCATTATCCTTAAAGACTAAACTGCAGACGGTATATTTTTGGTCAGAATGTGACCTTGCTTTCCCTCCTTCTACCTCCCTCACCTGCCCACTGCCCCCCTCCTCGCCCCCCCTCCTCCCTTGGAGCCTGTCCACAATGACGAATATGATGAAGATAGCACAATTTTTCTCCTTGAGATTTTCTCACTTAAGGATTTAACTGATCGACGCATGCACTTCCTTGAAATCACGTCACCTCCTTTTTCTCTGTCTGTTCAGGGCAGAGACACTGATATTACTGCAGCTTCCTCCTGGCATCTAGATATAATATGACTACATATATTTTGGAACATTGATGATGATGGTGATGAGAATAATGACAATAGCAAACCTATAGCTACTAGTTTTCTCCATGCACTGAAATACAGTGAAAGTGTTTTTTTTAGTTTGTTTTTTTTTCATTCTGATTCTGCTTTTTGGGGGAATAGTAGTAATAAGAATAGTCATAATAATGAGAATAATATTAATAATGCTCTGCTGCACCAAGTGACCATAATCTCTCCACCTTTGAGGTAAAAAAAAACTATTTATGTATTTATTTATTTATTTATTTAAGAAATGTTTCTTTTTATTATTTGTTGCATATTTCTACTTGATTTGACAATGACAGATGCTGTTTATTTGCACTTTAAGTTCTGGATATGTCTTTTTACCACTACAGGCCAAAGCATATGTCACTTTTTTTGCGTACGATTTTTTTCTATTATGTTGTTTACCTTCTTTTTTTTATTAACATTACTGCATGCAAAAACAAAAAAAAAGAAAAATAACGAAACCTATGCCAACCACATGAAAAAAAAAGCTTATGAATTTTTGCCAAAATTCCTATAGATAGAACCCGAGGGCAATATTTTTTCTCTTGGAGCCTCCATAGGACTCGTAAAAGCAATAATCACCTAATGCATGGAATTTTATGATGAAGTTATGAAGTATTACCTACTACTGTATAGCAGTTTGAAGAATCAGGTATGTTTTACTTCACCTATAGTCATAAACTGAAAAATACTAACATTGCAGACATCAGGGATCATGCCAATGTAGTGTTAGAGTGACAAAAAGAAAAGTCCCGTTTTTCCTTTCTTGTTATGCACTGCCTGCCTCTTAGTGAGTAGAACTAATGTAGGATTTAGGCTTTGAGAGGCTGGGATCAGCTGTCTGCTGGGTGTGGGGCCTATTGTAGGATAACTGCTGTGCGATGGTGACATACCTGGCAACTTTCTGCATCATCCAGTCAACGGATGGACAGGTGAATTCCGAAAAGCTGGATATCATGGAAAAGCATGTTTATTTCAGTAATTTGATTCAGAAAGGGAAACTTGTACATGATAGGGATTCGCTACACACTGGGTGATATGTTTCAAGCATCCATTTCTGTTAATGTGCTGAGCTCATTAAAAATCAAAGTATTGTTTCTCGGAAACCTACACAAATAAGACTGCTGACTTAAAGCAGACAGTCTTGACATTGTCCGGAAAATGTTTAAGTGATTGAAGGTCATTGCTTAAAAAGTATGCTGTTCACAAAGTACTTAATCCAGGCATGGTGATGGGAAGTTAAGTGGAAGGAAAAAGTGCAGTAGAAAAGTAAAGCCCAAACAACAGGGTGATGTATAACTTTTAAAGAATTGCTACACAAATTCCCTTCATGAGTGATAGAAAGTTTCGCAGAGTGTGAACTACGAGTACAGCTTTTGTATCAAGAGATATTTCACTCTCCTGTTTCTGTAGGCAGTCACTCCCATCACTGTGTAGGCCACAGCACAATATTTCTGTATTCAAATACTTTTTTTATTGTTGCTATGCAATAGTAACATTGCCATTTTCTGGAAATTACAATTTTGGGTTTCCATTAGCGGTAAATTGACCAAAACCAGCCAAATTATATGAATCCGCTTCTCTTTTTAGCCCAAATTACTGAAATAAATCATCATTTTTGCAATAGTCTAATTTACTGAGGCAGACTTATTAAATTTTGCTGTGATATTCAGCAGGAAGCCAAAAGGAATCACACTGAGTTTTTGCCATAAAATCTGCACAAACCCAAGCTGGGAGGCAACACGTAGCTCTCAGCATGCCTTATTGGAAAAACCAAGGCAAAGTTTGGTGCATTGCTGAAGCTAGACTGAGGTCAACTCTGACTCCGATGCATTATTCAGCCATCTCCCCCTGAGCGCTTCCACAACATTAACTGTGCATTCTTCAACAACAGACGCAGGCTGCACTTTGACCGGCCAGTCTGATTACAGTTCACAGTTTCATGCTGCAGCTGCTGCATGGAACGGAGTCTGGATTGTTCTGCAGCAGGCCCCCCCATTCACCCCCACCGGGCCGCCCTGTAGGCTCACTTCATGAGTGAAATACCTGCAGACAGGTTAACTTGAATCAGCTCTGACCCCATAAATCATTTAGTTACTAATGTAGGTGATCAACAGCAGTGATGCTGAACCCAGATCTCTGCAGCTCAGATACCATTTTTTTTCCCTTCCTTCAGATTCATGAGCTTCCCATGAGACAGACTGAGCACAGACGTGCGTTTTTAGATCGTACTTCTGTGAATTTGTGACACTATACAGTTTGTGCATATTGTAAGCTTGAACAGAAACATTCAGAAATGTGTTAACATGTGCATCCATATGCATGCAAGCACACAGTGCCTGATTATAAGCCATTTGGAATAACAAATCCGTCTGCAGCTACGTTTAGCTATGTGGATTTCTGAGCTTTGATAATTCCACTGCTTCCTGAGGACTGATGCTGTTCGGAGATGTTTTTGACAGAGGGCGTCTTAAAGATTACACAGACTAAGCTTAATTTTCTTAACTTGTTATAAGAGTGAAAGAAGAAAAACCTCGCATAAATTTTGATGCGTCTGCAATGATGTTCTGTAGACAAAAAGCCTAAATCAGAAGTGTCAGAAGATAACATCTCACACTTCTGACTTCTTTATCTTCTACAATAATGGCTGAAAAAAAAGTGTTGAGATCTTGGTGAAAGAGAAAACCTTTTTTAAAAATTATTTCTTGTAAAATAAGAACGTGGTCTTGATCTGGACGTCAGTCTTCTAAAATTTATCAAATCATTGATCATAGATCACTAACATTTTGAAGGCCTTGTCTTTTTTTTTAGTTTGTGATTTAGAACAGCTTTTATGTACAATACAGACAACCTTTTAAATTTTGCTTCAGCATCACAGATGATTAAAATGTTTTTATAGCAAAATTTGTACAAACAAAACAAAAAATGCAGACTTTATATTCTTTAGTTTAACTCAAAGGTCTAGAGACGTAATAATCAGGACTTCTAACAGCCATAGCAACCGAGTACATGTGATGATGCTCCGACTCCGTTTCCCGTCTTAATGTCTCAAAGTGTTGGTTGAGAGACTTTGCACTCTATTCTGTCTTCTGGGTGTTTGGCTAAAACTCTCATGAGGCTTTTCAGTGGTTTTAAAGCAGAAGGAATAGTTTATGAAGTCTGCCTGCTTGAGTCTGTCTCCTGGTGAGCTCCTGATCTGGCCTCTTTAGGTACTTCCATTGTAGTCATTTCCACCTTTAAAGAAAGTAGCACAATGAAACTAACTAGAAATCAGGTAGAGAAGAATTATATTAAAAAAAATAAAAACTTGTACTAGCTTGACCTCTCTTCTTCTTCTTCTTCTTTTGTATTTCCAAGTTAAAGAATGATGATAGCCTAAATAATCATTTATTGCAGGAGGGTTTGTAAAGAATCCTTTGGATTGAGATGTTTTTATGCTGTATAGCGATATCTGACTTACCTTAACGCAGGAGGGCTGGATCTCTGTTCCAGAGTGAGAATCTCCTGTGAGTTTTCTTTTTTTTGTTTGTTTTGTTTAGTTCTTTTGAGCCAGTATTCAGACAATGTAAGCACAATGATCACAAAGCATTTTGTGGCACTTCATAATAAAGAATAATCTTAATCAACCAAGGATATTTTGTTGTAGCTCTGTGTTTTTGTCTTTAGGTTCAAGATCTCTTTTGAGTCATTGTAAATGCTCGGCACAGTGCCGCACTCTTGGGGTAATATTATAGGTTGTCTCTGCTGTCTAAGTAGCTTTTAAGGCAATTCATACCGATGTGCAAAGTTTTCTTTTCTAGTCAGAGGAGTGCTTAGTTCATTTACACAGAAGAAAAACACTTGACTCTGAGCTAAACAGCTCTTAGTTTGCATTAGCTTTGTCAATATTGTATGTTTAAAGAGGCGCTGAGCTGACATTAATTCACAGCAAGCTTGTTAGCATTTTTTAAGCTGCCTCTACTGTTAAATACTGCAGTTTGATAATGCCTTAAAAGGTGTTTAAAGAGTGGTTTGGAAAAGGGCATGGTTAGAGCTCCTGCTTCAAGTGCCTTTCCATTGGTTTAAGTGCAGAGAAACTTTCCTGATCACTGCTCAGAAAGCGTATGAAATTGCATTTTCCCTCCGACTGCAATTAGAAACACTTGTTCATTTGCTTCCCCCAGCAAAGTCATAGTGTGGTGTAAATATCTTATGGCATATTCTTAATGTGAAGACAAAAACGAAGAGTTTAGAAAATGTTTCATGTTAAACACACTATTTTTTTTATTACTGCATTCTGCTTTCTTAAGCTTTTGTCACACTGTGCTTTATCTTGCCTTGTATTTTGACAAATCCAGCGACACGCTTATAGAGGTGTAATAAGGTTGTGTCAGCCCAATAGTTAGACTTTTATTTGGGAGCTCACTTCTGGTTGCGCTCTGTGTCAATAACGTTTACAGTTTTTTGCCTTCTGGGATTGCCGCAATTGGATTTGACGTTTTAACCAGTAAATCGCTAAAGAAATTGTTCAAACTGTTTAAAAGGAGGTCCTCTTCAAATCTACGAGCAGTTAATATTTTATCGACTCCCTTGGGGTGAGCGCGAATTAATTTATTTAATTTTCCTGGAGTTAACCGTTAATAAAAGCAGTACCAAGAGCATAAGGTAGACATGAATGCAGACACGTAATGAAGTATTAAACCACTGTCACAGTTGTGTTCGGTCTTTATGATCACCGTATTTCTCAAGCTATGCTATGACATTTCAAATCCTCAAGTTGCCCGCTAGAGAAAATGCCAACGTTGCACAAACAACAGCTCATCTTTCGTTTTCGTGCAGGTGGTGACACTAAGGAGGACTGTAGGGCTGTTATTGAGAAATGCAGAAACAGGAGGTGAATCCAGAGCTCCTCTTGTTCCTGTTCCCATGCAGTCCAAGCTGGGGTTTGCTTCGCAGCACAGCTGTCTCTGACAGGAAGCTAGATAAGCAGTTAAAAAAAATGTTTCTCTCGCGATTTAAAAAATCTGAGAAGTAAGGGCAATAAAACAATGCCACTTCGTATTTTGCAGAAGATGGAGGCCACATTCCACTCATGATCTATATAAGCTTTTTACTCTTGGGAAAAATATCAAAGTAAATGTTTGGGGTGGGAAATTGACCTGGATTTCAGTAGATTTTGCACTGATAGCAGTAATATTTAGCTAACAATCTAAAATGAATAAAGGTGAGAACATTTTAACCAAAGCTAGAAATTCATTAATGGAAACAATTAAAATTCAACTCACTCACCGTGAGCGTTGAAACTGAACAATTTTACATGCGTGCGGATAGAAACACTTGACGATGGTACGTATTGTATGCAGTAAAATGCTGAATTTACAATCCTCCCTCTTCTCTAAATGCTGCTCTCTCATTTCCTGCAGCATGCAACTTATCCTTTAGTAAAGCTGCAGTTCAGCCTTCTCCCCATAAGCATTCACACTCCAAATCTATTTTTGCTTTTCCAACATCTGTGGCATCCACTGCAATAAACTATGTACAGTATCAACACTCAGCTACCTGTGCGGCTTCAACAAAGAAAGAATGCAGCCCCTGGCAGCTTTATGAAGTACAGTGTATTTGCCAACCCTCGACAGAATATTGGTTTCACAGTAGCTGCATGAAGTCAGAACAACAACTGCCTACACCCATGAATCACCTTCTTCTCTCTCACTCCTGTCTTCAAGCATCTCCTCTCCTCATATTTTTCCTCTCATCTTTTCACCTCTCCTTTCTCTTCTCTCGCATAATTTTTTCCCCCCCCTCTCATCCAACCACCTCTTCTTTTTCCTCTCCAGCAGAGTCAAACCAGGCCATCGGGCCTTTGAGGACCTGAAAGTCATTTAACTCCTGGTAGATAATAAGTCTTAGAATATAGCTCTTCTCAGATAATAAGCTTTATCACTTGATTGCTCTGCACGCTCCCTACTGTCTTTAGATTCATGTCCAGGGACCTACTTGAGCGGATCGCGGTCTTTCTTTCCTGGCAAGTCAAATGAACGGGTGTGTGTGCATGCATCACGCGTGTGTGGACGTGTCGTAGGAGGAAATGAGCAAGTGCTGAGGATGCAACATAAAATTAAAATACCAAAAGGTCAGGTGTGTATGGAGTAGATGTCCGATTAGTGTGGAAAGTTAATCTGTTGGGGGGTGAAAGTCTGTGACTTTAACCTCTTTACTTTATCTCAGTTTGAATTTAACCAAATATGAAGACCTCCAAATGTGAATTTCCCTCCTTCCTTCAATGTTTCACCCTTGTTTTGCTTTACTGTTCCTGCTTTGCTTCTCGTGGTTCCTGACATTCCCTCAGCTCTATCTTTCTTTCCTTAAAGCAGTGACCTCTCAGATTTTCTTTTGCTCATCATGCAAATAAAGACTGTTGTCCTTTTATGAAACTATGCAAGAGCAAAATGAAACTTCTGAATGTTTGGCTTAACTTGTGCAGTCAGACACAAACAGATTCAGAGCAAAAGATAATAAAACATTTTAATCTTACTAAGTTAAATGGAGGAAAGTCTGAATCTTTATGTAGCAAAACAATCAAGACTGAGATCGACTTTCCTGCAGAACTGAGCAGAATCAAATTGGGTGTCATAGTGTAACGTTTTATCAAGAGGAAGCTGCTTGTTCTTATGCTGCTGGTTATGCTTTTCTTTGAAGACTGACATGTCAGAAATTTCACTTCCTCATCTCTTCTCTCCTTATCTTTTCCTCTGTCTCCTTATATACTTTTTCTTTTTTGCATTTGATGAAATATCAATGCTATAAATATTATTAATAGTAGGTAGCAGGCAAGAGGCAGTGTCCATCCTGGATAGATCACCACTTCATCGACAGGCCACACAGACACACACCGGTCAAACAATGCATGCACCCATCGGGACTGATAAAAAACAGACAATCATGTTTTTGGACCATGGGAGGAAGTCGAGGTACCCAAACAGAACCCACACATCCACAGGGAGAGCGTAAAAAAACTCTGTGTAGAAAGCGTCTGTGCCCCAGGCTGGGTTTTGAAAGCAGAGCCTTTTTGCTGCATGGAAACACTGGCACCAATTAGCATAGGCTCATCTGTAAAAAAAAAAGTGCAAATAATAATTAAAAATCGAATGAAAAATCAAATAACTGTTCCAATTTTTCAACCAAATTGGAAACAAAAGTTTTCCAGTGATATTTGCTATAGCTGAGGTATGACAGTTGTAGTTAATATGCCACTTCACTAAAGTGATGAAGTGATGATACCTTTATCATAATACAATAATTTTAATAACATGGTTTATTGTGTACACATTGAGAAAGCAAGCAGGACTGAAATAAGTTTTTGTTTTTCCTGTAAGGTATTGCTTCGTCAACAGATTTAAAGAAAACAATTAAACACTGAAATGTACACAGCTCTCTCCACATCTTATGGCTACACTCTGGCAAAAATGCATGAGAAAAATGGGTTTTATTTGTATCTGACTCCTTAAAAGACAATATTAATGCAAATCTCCAAAGATTAAGTCTATTTTTTACCCTCCTTATCAGTATCAATTTGCATAGAGAGGAAATAAACTTGGCTCTTTGTCCAACCTTGTTTCTCATCATTTTAAGTTGCGTTAAACTCTTTGAATTATTTCAGATATTTTAAGCGTTTAAGCAAGGCGACATATTTCTCGCTATTTCTTCACTTATGAATATCAACTCACATCTGTCTTTATCTCAACAGCATTGAACTTTTCTTCATAATCTGAAGTCAATTATTACTAATTCGATGTTCAAATGACTCAAACCACAAACTGCTTTATTAAGAGCTACCAACCTGTACTGCAGCGCTGACTGACCCGGTTGGACTTTTCTCAGTACTTCAGTGTAATATTATGCATCTAAAATAATAGATTAATTTATTTGAAGGCTTTTTACTTATCTATACCAGGGGCACCAATAAATGCAGAGGGGACTATAATTCTTAACAGAAATTGTACTGAAAATAATTGAATATATAAATAATATTGCACCACAGTTTCAGATAAAAAAACCCTGATATGCAACACTGTCTGAGAAACAGGGAAAGTCGACTGCTGTACTTTCCAGCACTTCTATACGCTGCCACAGAGTTAGAGGTAAAACCTGCATCAGTGTAGCTACATCCTCCCCACAACCACTCCAGACATGATGCATGATGTTGAGAGCAAGGCAGCGTAGGACAAGGTTGTGAATGTTCTCATCGCTTCCCAGGCTGTTTGTAGAAACGTCAGCTGTCATCAGAAACATCAGCAAGGAGACAAGTGCTGTTCACAACTGCGGTAGGTGGAGGTGTGGACTGAAGAGAGAAATGTTGGTCCTCAGTGTGGCCCGCTCTGCTCATCACCATGTCGCTAATGAAAGCAGCACCGAGTCAGATGAGAATGTATTTCAACAAAAACTGCTACTTCATTGATTCTCTTTTTGTTCCTTTAAGAACAAAGAGTAAATATAAAGAGATATTGTAAATGCACAATAAAAAACATCAAAGAGGACTAGCAACAGCTGAATTATCTATTCCTAAGAATAAGAGGCATTAAAAAACAGTAAAAAAAATCACCATCTCTCACCATAGATAGAAACATCAACATAAACACCAACATACCAAATACATTTTGCAATTGGTTTGTTAGGTCTGCCATCAAGATGAGAAGCAGTACATTGAACAAATGTGCAGAAAAGCTAAAAGAGCTACAAGCACGTTTGTAAAGTGAAGATACGTTGTCTTCATTAGGCTAAAAGTGACTTTTTTCACCTGCAGCAGACAACTCAGTGTTTGAGACGTAAATGTCCAGAAATCTGGCGCAGGGCACCAAAAATATCAGATTATTGATGCAAAACATAAATGTCCACAATATCAGTCAAAATACTTAATTTGTCATTGAGAATAAAATGTGCTTTTAGTTGGTGCAACACAGGAGATAAAAGAGAAGAAGAAATAAAATACAGTAGGTGCCACCAAATATAAGCATAAGTTGTATTTGTAAGTTCTAATTTAAAACTTACTCAGACAATCTTTTATTTTTTCATTTACATACAAAACATGTTTAACCAAAATGTACTAGACGCACCACTGACTATGCATAACAGACTTTTCCTTTCTTATTTGTTACATAAAAAGATCCATCTCAACTGTAGTATAGTTGACACCACATCCTCTATTACATGTTGCTCACATGTTTTTTTCTCTAATATGAGCATTAATATAAATTGTATTATATTTAATTCATAAATATATTCGAAAGCGCCTTATTTGTAGGGAAGGACTTAATATTTTGCTGAGCGTTTTGTACACCCAAACAAACTCCTGTAAAACTATACAAAAACTGAGTCATTTCTATTTCTAATAGTTTGCAAATGAGATGCAAATGGTATAGATTAGTTCTTCAGAGTTTTGAAGCAACACCTCCAGGAGGTCAATAATTCAGTCAAAAGGACCAGATCCATTTCTCCTGTAAAGATGTGGGGGTGATGAAGGTTTTTAAACTCTTACACATTTACTGCATCTTTATTTTATTTTATTTTTTTTTGCTTTGTCATTGTGATGGGTCTCTCAAACTTAAAGATCCGCAGTTTGCGAACAACAAGAAAAAGCTTCTGTATTTCAATTAACGGTGTAAAGTTATGGAACAAGTTAAATGAATATTTGAAACAAAGCAATAGTTTAATACAATTCAAATAAAAATACAAGGAGGTCATTTTCAACAGATATAGACATATGGGTGAGAGAAAGCAGTAATGTGTGTATTGAAGATAACAATTTGGTGTAAGGGTTTGGAAAGACAAACCAGCATAATAAGGGAAAATGTATATGTAAATATTAGTAACTGTTGACTGCCACTTTGACTTTGATTTTTTATTTTTATTTTTTTTTTCTTTGATGGTAGGACTGTAAAGTTTTCATGTGCTTAGGGGGTAGGAGTTAATAAGTTCTCACTTCTTCCTACCCCATTTCGACCATGATATGTTAACTGAGACAAAAAACTGTATCTTTCTTCTTTTTTATGCTCTTCTTGTTACTGTGCACTATCTTATTTTTATACTTGTATCATGTTCGAATAAAATTTCATTTCATTTCATGATTGGCATTCCACTGGCTTTTCCCCGTACTCACTAAGCTTGATCTTTTAAATAGTGCCACCAAAGATAAAACTTAAAAAATCCTTGGATTTGTTGAACTTTGTTTGTAGTTTACGACTCTGCACCCGGCGCTTTAGAAGTTTTTCTGTCTCCTTCGACTCAGTCAGTAAGGAAAAATAGATACTCAAGCTGATTCCAATTCAGCTCACAGTTTCTATGTGTTGACTGGAGTAATTTCTTTCGGCTTCTGGATAATTCTTGCTCAGAATGAAGAACTGCTAGAAAGGCAATTTATTAAATAAATTTGACTATTTTATTACAACTAGTATTGAAATGTACAGCATATCTGTCTCACCTTTCAAAATCCCTTGATTGGTGCTAAAGTATAAATGAACACATTTATGATATAAGAGGAGACGTGACCTTTGAGAGATTGTATTTATTCTTATTATTGAAGCCCTTATAGTGCAGTTGTCATCTTGTAGATTTTGTGCTCCCCTGTGCACGGCTTTGATTTGCGTTAATGATTTCTTTGCATCTTCACCAAAATCACATTGGAATCTGTGGATAAGTTCAGGTGAATATTTTTGGGGTTTACAACTTTACTTTTTTATCTGTCACCAGCAACCACCGAAAGTCTTTTGCCTCACCTCAAATTTATGACATTTAAAATGCAACTGTTCTAACTTCCTGTAGTAGGCAAGCTGTGCAGCAATGCTAATGCTAGCTTCTAGAAACAGGGAAATGTATGGGAAGATTAGGTTTCAGCTGTCTTGTAACAAGAAGCATAGGAGCAAACCTGTAAAAAAGCCCCTGTCCCAGAGCTGCAAAAAGAAATGAATAGTCCCAGGAGAGTCAAATAAATACTCATAGAGAGCAATCATTCATGTAGGAGTGTGCAGTGGTGGAGGTTGTAGTCTCTGTAAACAGTGTGGGCATGCACCAAAATGATAGTGAGTCTAAGGCTGCCACATGATGCAGCCTACAAGCATGAATTTCACCAGTTGTTGCTGTAGCTGATGAGCTGCTGCTGAGGCATAAATGAAGCAGCTAATGCTGATGCAACCGAGCAGTCTGAACTCAACACTCCATCGGTAATGAAGTGCTAACGACAACTCTATAATGTCGAAACCACACATGGACGCACGCAGACAATCACCGAAAATAGTAGAAATTATTCAGCGCATCTTTTAAAAATTTATGGGCGTCTTTATTTGACTTGGATTCTGGATGAGAGCATGGGCCTGCCTCGGAGCTCTGTAGTTAAGCAAATACTCCCTCGGAGAGCGCAAGAGAGGAAGAGGAACGGGTGAAGGAAAACAAGAAAGGAGAAAAGATGGAGAGAAGGAAATGAGACACAGGGAAACAGAGAGAGACGGAAAGCTGAGACGGGGAGGGAGAAGCACGAAAAGGATGGAGGGATGGAGGTAGCTCAGGGAGCAGAGGAGGGAGACGTGACCCAGATTGGGAGCCTAACAGCAGCAGCAGCTGAGTGAGCCGGTGAATCTTTAATAGCGGAAACCACTCGCACGCTAACACACACACACACACAACACACACACACACACACACACACACACACACACACACACACACACACACACACACACACACACACACACACACACACATATAAACACATTCACAAATCCATCCAACCACACCCGCCCCACACACACACAGACACTGTTGACTGTGACTCTTGTTGCTGGAGTTAAACTCAAGCCTGTTGAATCACTTTATGTATGAAGAACAAAAATGGAGACCATGCAGTCACGCAGTGGTTGAACTGGTGGTACTGGGGAGTCAGACAAGAACATGAGCTCTACTACACACATGTGTGTTGTGAAAATTGTTCATCCAGTAACTGCTCCATATAAATATGTAATTTATATAAATAATAAAACAAAATATTTCTGTTCAGATCATAACGATGCTGAGTGTTTTGTGTTTTGGTGGAAAAGCCACAACATCCAGGATCTCCCTCAAAGCATCATCACTGTAAAGATAAAATTATTTAATTTGTAAATATTCTTATGTTGGTTTTGATACTTTGAAGGTTCTTCATTTGAGTTATGTTATGCTGAAAGGTTTGATTTTCATGACAATCGTTTTTTTCATTCGAGTGTTCTCCAATCAGTTCTCTTCCCTTGTGTGTTTTAGTCTTCAAGCCATTCCTTTCATTAGTTTTTCTTAGTTAATCAGTCCTCTGGTGCTTTCCCTCTCCTGATTTGTCATTCAGTAATAATCCTCCCAGTTTTAACAAGTCCAGGCCACTTTAGTTAGTGTCAGGTTCATCTGTTATGCTCATGTTTACAGCTTTTGTAGGGTCATGTTTATCTGTGCCTTGCGCTTTGGATTTTCTCTCTGCCATATTTCCACATTTTGTAATTCTTTTCAGCTTCCATTTAAGTAATTGTCAAGTTTTTTTAAAACATTTTTATCGGGTACAAAAGGTTCAGTCTGTTTTGCTGCTGCAGAGTTTCTGCAGTCAAAGAACAGCAAATGAGCATCCAATGGACCAGAAAGGCCAGCAGCTACTCTAAACTTGGCTCAGTCACAGGTTACTGATCGCTGTTGAGCTGAGATTTTTTATTTTTATTTTAAAAAGTGTATCTGCGCTTCAAACTTTTCTCAGTAAAGACATGTGCAGAAGTGTTAAAACCTGCAATGCAGCATTTACTAAAAGCACGTAATTCAAAAAGTTTGTGCTATTTTTTCTCTTTCTTTTTGCATAACTTACTAGTAGTTGATACAAGCAAGGAAGGAAGGTAGTGATACACCACTATTTTTAAATCTCTGTTTTTGCTACCTTAAAAACCACCCATTCCTCACAACACCAGCCCATATGTGTGTGTCACAGCTTGGACTTCGAAGGGGACTATGTTCCTCTCTTGGTTTGGTAATTAAGGAAGTGCGAAGCCATTGAAGGTCAAATGAGTGGATCAGGGACTGGGATGGCAGAGCATTTTCTCGTTTTCAGTGGCCAATCTCGAAACTCCAAACACCGTAGTTAAATCAGAAGTCTCTGAATCCCTTGCTTCCTTCGCACTGTTCCTTTGTCTGTGCAGAAGTCACCTCTCTTGTTTATGATTTCTGCTCAAGTGAGTCACCCATCTGTATCTGTGAATGTGGTTGTGTGTGTGTGCGTGTGTGTGTGTGTGTGTATGCATCAGGCTGCTATTTCAGCACTTTCTAGCACTATCGATTCAAACCAGCCTGCAGGGGAAAAACCTGGCCCCTTACAGCCAGCCACACAGAGACACAAAAACACTAGACCTGACACACACTCATACTGTTATGTATTACAGAGACACAAATGGAAACATAGGCTCACACTCGCAGTCATCCACACACTCCTATTATACAAATAACATGTAGATATCAGGTTTATGACCTTACTGTACCGTGAAGGAGACATGACCACACTGACTTCCAGCGTAACAACCTGTACTCGCATAACCTGGATCAACTAATGATGCTTCCTCATGAACAAGGGGCTCCTACAGTAGTGCACAGTAGGCTGAGGTCTTGATTTTGACTAAATATGTTTTCAGTTTAATAGAAAATGAAGTGAAGAATCAGTTAAAATGTAAATCAAATCAACATGTTTCTCAAGACACTTGGCAGTTACGATATTCTGGGCATTTTTGGCATAGCTTGCCTCATTACATAATTGCAGACTGACTTTATGATGTGCATAAGGGCTGTGCCATCTGGACTCAATGCTCTTTTTGCTGCTGGCGATAATGATTTGAAGATTTGTTTGAGGATTAAAGCACATTAAATTTATGACCAGTTACACTCCTCCTCGATGATCTTGCAAATTAGAGATGCACTGACTGGAGATTCAAATTGCCTGATTTTCAGTATGATTGGCCTTGACCAGCGATCACCAGGTCAAAAAATTTTTAAATAATGTATTTTTTTAAGTTTCCTGCCTAAAAAAGGCCACACGAAACGTGTCTGCAGTCCCATTTAGACTCCAAGAGAGAGCAAGACCTAAAGCAGATAGCAGGGAAGCTACATGGAGTACAGCAACATCGTTTCTAGTCCCACTTTTGAGCTTGGACATTTGGAAATCCTAGTCAAGGTTAAATTATAGTTTGTCTATATGAAACACACAGGGAAATTGGTTTTATAATGCTTTCTCAGCTAACTACTAATAAAGATCCTGAAGATAGTGCAAAATAACGTCATTATAATTTAGTAAACAGTCTGACTCAATGATCATATGATGAGGGTGGTAGCTTTTGGAAAACTAATGAATTTAAATTAAGAAAAAGAATTAGTAGAGGAAAAAATGCATGCGGATAAAAATAAACATTTCCAGAACTACTCACATAATATTGCCTTTGATACTAATATAAAAATGTGTCAACTCATAGTAGAAAGGCACGTTGCTGTTATCCCATTATGTGTTATGAAATCGGTTTTGACTACATTTAGTATTGGCTGATCAGAATTATGAGAAATCTATAATCAAAATCAGCCACAAAGTTCTGATCGGTCCATTACTGCCAGTCCACACGCAGAAAATGTTATTGAAAGCGTTTGAGTACTGTATGTTCGTGACCTTCAGTTTCACTTCTATAGGCTCTTCAGTGAGCGGAAAGACTTACAGCAGAGGACTGATGACTAATGCTGCTCTAAAGCCTCCGATGTGTGCGTGTGTGTGTGTGTGTGAGTCTAAGTGAGAGACAAACAGAGAGTGAAATTGAATATGTTAACATGTGTCAGTTTTCAAGGTTAAACTATTTTTGTGTGTCTGTTTACATACACGCATGTGATGGCTTGTAGCAGCATGTGTAGTTATTTGCATCTGTTAATAGGAAAGGTATGAAATGTGTGTGTTTGGTGTGGAGTTTGCCAAGTGATGTCTGTTCAAGAAAACCGGTGTTTGTGTAACGAGCCTAAACGATGAGTGAGATGTGAGTGTAATTTTCCTCGCAGCCAAGGTCGTCAACGTGAACGAACAAACGCACGCAGAGATCCGGGGGACCCCTCTCCTGGTTACCTGCTCAAAGTGGGACACGCTGTTGTATTCCTGCCTATATGTTTACTCTCACAATGACAAGCTCGGCTTCCGGGGTTTGAATAAAGGATACGCAGCAAGTGAGGGTCAAAACGACGGAGCCACATCACGAACTCCTGTAGCGTTGTACTCCTCCGCTTGCTGACCTCAGCTCAAAATAGAACCAGGAAGTAGCTATTTCAGGATCTCATTTCCAGTCACACTGGGGGGAAACCATAATTAGCACAACATCGCTGTTTCTTTGACTGCCCCCCATGGATCCTCAATTATGTACCGAGGCTTTGAACGTTCGCACTACTGCAGCTGTCTGGATTCTCTCTTTGGAAACAGCACTTTGACATGGTGACAGTAGTGACAGTAACTAAAACAAAAAAGGAATTAAACTAAACAAATTCTTAATGTATAATGTATTTGTGGCATATCCTTTGATAAACAAAAGTTGTTTGTTTTTTTTTTACTTTGCTGACCAGATGAGTCTTGGAGTCTTTTTCTTTAACCAATACTTCATCCTCTGAAATGTCTCCAGAAAAAAAAAAACTGTTTTTTTGCATAATCACTCATTGTTACTGTCTCACAGTTATTGTTTTGGGATTAGAGTTGCAATATTGTGAGTCTCAGCGTCTTCATAATCAGAGTCTGATTTTATGATGTGCTGAAGGACCAAATCATCTGGACTCCTTGTCTCCTGTTGCCCAAGATCATTTGGAGGTTTGTTGAGGTCGACGTGTTTTACCGTTACAGAAAGCCTCAGCTACTGAACGTGTTTTTGGAAAGTTTTATTGTGAAAACAGAGGTTTGCACGCACGTGTACTGTCGATATGAATGTAGCTGCCGCCGTGTTCAGATGCTTGGTGGATAAAATAGTGACAGAAATAAAAACAAACTGCTGAGGTTTTAAGTGTTGTAAACACATGGTGGAAAGTCACTTCTTGAGGTCATTTTTCCAACAGTTGAACAATTATTCGGCAATTATGAATTTAAGGAATTAAATTTGTATTTTAATTCAGTTATTCAGTTATTCAGTAAAATAAACATTTTACTGTTTTTTCCAATTCATAATTTAAAGGGTTAATTTATTAATTTAATTATTTCAGTTCATAAGTTGTGATCATGGCCAGTAAAACTATAATCAGAAGCTAAGAAATATTTACAAAAATACCTCATTGGTGTCATTCCAGCATTGAAATCCATATATCCTCTCATTTTTTTCTGATTTTGACATTTGGTAAAAATATAATCTAAAACTTTGAATTTTGATTCAAACTCGGTCTCAAAACTGCTAGATAATTGATTGTCTATGTAATTTGTGTCTTGTTTTAGTTTCTGTTTCTACACTACTAGTTCCTTCCTTCCTTGTACATTTCTCCTGCTTTTCTCTCTACACTGTCCCAAAGGATTTACATCACTGTCATTGTATCATTTTAGTTACCTCCTGCTCCCTCCCTTTTTCAATGATTTTGTCTTGTGTCTTATTCCTTCTTTCTTTTTTTAATGCCTGTTTTCTCAGCACTTGGCAGTGTTTCTGTCTCCTCTGCAGTCTGTGTGTATCTACAGCCTGTTTCAATACTTTCCTGTTGGCTCATCTTTCTGTATATTCAGACAAACAAAGCAATACTTCAGGTCCAATCACAGAAAAATCACTCTCCTCCAGATAAAAAAAAACAACAACCACAGAGTGTTAGACAGGCTTTAAAGATACTCCTTGTAAACATTTCAAACTGCTGTTAGAAACATTTTACTCATATTGACATTTGATGCAAAGACGTCAATAAAGAGACAAAATCCTTGACAGTCAACTCAATCCATCTCATAACTTAACCATGAATTAGAAAAGGCAGACTCGACACACAAAGTTGCAAATTAGACAGTGTGTCTAAATTTATATAAAAACAAACAAATTATATATCCTGTTTGATGAAAATGCTACAAGAACCCGAAGCTTATTTTGACTCAGAAAAGTTGAATTAAGAAAATGTTGAGAGAGAAAAACACAGTCGCTAAGTTCTAACAACGCATCACTTCAGTTCTGCCATTCCTGTCAACGGTAAGCAACAGTCTTTTACAGCATCCAACCGGATCATTTCCGAAGCAAAAATTAACTCCCAGTGGGCCAAGAGAAAAATATAATAAAAAATCGGTGCTCTGATGGGAGGGGAAAGTGCCACCCAATGCATTGTTTTGTCCTTTCTAACTAGTTCGCCACCACAGGATGACACAAGGTCTTAAATTTGGTACTGGAGGAAGATTCTCCTCTTCTACTTCTGCCTGGAAAAGCAGAAGCTGTATGATGCTGTGGACTTTCATGATTATGCTACCTTCGAAAAGTACGCTCCGTCAGCTGATGGTGCTGAACTTGTTTAACCAGACAAAAGGCAAAGTTGTAAAGAAAAAGCATTCGCTTCTGTGCTGCAAATAGCAGGACACGTCGCTAAATATTCATCAACAGTTATGTACCAACATCTCTCATTGTTGCAAGAAGTAAAAATCCATGTTTATGCAAATGCCTCTGAGTTAGAGCATTCCCTTTCCCCCAGAGTCGAGTTCATTTGCTAGTAAATGAAAACTTGCTGTATAATCTTTGCTCATAATGCACTGCTTTGGAAACTGATTTAACAGTCATTATAGGAGCATCAGTAAAATGCATAGCAGCATGTCCTGAACTGAAAGACTGGCTTGCAAATAAATGTCTGTTAATCTCTCTCTCTCTCTCTTTCTCTCTCTCTCCTTCTCTCTCTCAGTGTGTGTGTGTGTGTGTGTGTGTGTGTGTGTGTATGTGTGTGTGTGTCAGCAGTCAAGTGCGAGTCTATATAGTGTTCTCTATAGCTGTGCTAAAACTGGTGTATAGTTTTTTTTCTGTAAAATGGGATCACAGTGTAAATGGCTGCTCGCTAATCTGAGCTTTAGCTCTTTTCATTAGTTTCATCCCCTGTCCTTGTCTTTCAATAAAGACACTTCAGGGTTTCTTTTTCTTAGAGAAAGCCTTATTCCAGTCACAAAGATGCACACACACGCTCACACGCGCTCCTGTTTCTTGTTAATCTTTATTTGGAAAATTTAGACCAAGGAGGACAGCATTCAGATGCGTTTTCCACTGACACATCGCCATCCCAGACACAGTGACATCACGCGATATCTGGGTAATTGTTTTTTTTTTCTAGACAATCACAATCCCTTTCTTATTTCTTAGCCATTGGAAAGCCGAGGAGAAAATAGAAAGCCTAAATTCTGTTTTTGTTGTTGGATTGAGTTCTTTGCCAAACTGATTATTTCCCCATGAGTGGGTGGTGAAATGCCTGTGTTAAAACACTGGCAATCTGTGGCAATGTTCAGGTTTCCCCATGTTATACAGGCATACAGCATAAATTATTATTTTGTTATTCATTATATGTCCTTCTGTTTTACAAATAACACTCTATAGCACTTTTGGTTCATAAAAAAATAAAATCATCTTTCTTTTGTTTAACTTTAACATTTGGTCTCTGCACCCATTTAACTTGACAGACCACTGCAGTAATGCTGCTGCAGGTACCATACTCTATTTCAAGATATTATTATTTCACACAACTTAAATTTGGAATAACTTTACAACAAAATCTGACCTTTAAGTATAAGGTGGTCTAAAGGTTCCTGTATTGATTCTGTATAAATCTAATTAATTTAGTCTAAAACTGAAAATGCTTTGATTATCAACGTTTTGTAAAAGTATGGCTCCTCAGCTGATTTTATTGAAACCAAAGACAAATTTTACTGTTTGTTTGTTTGTGATGTAAATAAAAATGAATGAAGAGTGATGCCTTTACGGACCTCTAAAGTATGAACATGGATCTGGTAATAAAATCAAGCGTAACATAACTCTCAGGTTCAAAAGACAGTTGGATTTACTAAGACACTGTGCTGGGTGGCCATGCTACTGATTCAAGCTAATAATGCAATTATGTATTTTTTGTGATTGGTTAATGGTCTCTATGAACTTATCCTTAGCTTCTAGTGAAAGTGCTTTTGCCCTTTAACTCAAGTCAAAATTTGAAGCAAGTGAACCTTATGCAAAAAAAGCCCTGGTGAAAAGTTCAGTAAGAGGATTAACCTGTAGATTTGACCTCAGAAGCCATATCCCAGGTAAACAGGTGTTAACCCAGTGATCTGATCCCAGTAAACCTTTTGGTGCCTCAATTATCCAGTAAACAACTACAACATGGTGCCACCACCATGCTTCACAGCTGGCATAGTGTATAGTGCTGAACCTTCACTGAGAGGAAAAATATTTTGGTTAAAATGATTAAAAGTTGGACAATACCACAGGAAAATAATCTAAGACATGTCAAAAGTTACTTTGGAATGTATAATGCAGTCTAACATTCAGCTTTTGGGGGGGGGAGCTAAACCATAATCCCATTATAAATCTGTAAACAAGGGAACTAACCACTTAAACTTAAACAATTGTGCAAAGAACTTTGGTCAAATATCCAGCCAGAATAAGTTTTTATATGTTAAGTAAAATGTGTGGGAGTCAAGGTGTAATCTCCTATGAGGCATTTCCAAATACTGATGGAGGACAGTGTTTGTGTGCGACTCTGACTGTATAATTTTACCCTGTTGAAAAAAAAAAGAGTCACAATTCAATTTAAAACATGTCCCAAGTTGTTTAACTTTTCAAATGGTAGATGCCTGTCATGGGCGGACATAACGACATTAAACTTTGGAGTAGGACTGCCTGTAATTATAGCTCTTTGTGTCTAGACATTATGTTGTTAACACGTGGGCTATTTAATGCCTCTCTTCCTTACATATTGATGCCACACTATCCATTACTCTCAGTCCAAACAGGAAACAAAACTTCAAATCACTGTTGTCTGAAAAAATTGATCGAAACACATTGTACACATATGTCTAAGAACTAAAAGCAACAACAACCTCTGCATTTCCTGCTCAACTTTTCAGTTTTTACCTGTCATTTCTTTGAATTTCTCCCTTCCCTCATACGTTTTTTTTAGACGTGAAGCAGAAGCGTAACTTCAGCTCCCACACTCGTTGTTACGTCTGCTCCCCTGCCCGTCTGCTTCCCTTTTTCTCCAGATCCCTACATTTATCTAGTTTATCTTTCTAGCTACAGAAGTGTGGAGATCTTTCTTCCACTTCCCTTCCACCTCGCTGTCTCTGACGGCATCTCCGCTTTAGGACAGAGATAATTAATCTAAGATGCAACTCTGAGCCCCACTCCTTGTTTACATCTCCCGTGTGTGCTGTGTGTGCGTGTGTGTGTGTACACCAATGTGTTTCAATTGAGTGGATGTCACACATGTTTGGTGTGGTGTAGTTTTGTAAACGTGTGTACAGTTGCGTGTGTGTGTGTGAGAGAGAGAGAGAGCAAGAGACTTGCTAATTTGATTAACGAGTGTAAACAGTTAAGCTAACGGTAATGACTACCAAGCAGCCTGCTGCTGTAGCCAGTGGGCTTTATACTGATTACTATCATCATGAAGATAAACCCATGGAGCAGGGAGTGTGTGTGTCTGTGTGTGTAAACACAGCAAGCCAGTGGGCAGTGTGTGTCTCTCTGTGCTGTCTTGTTGTATGTGTGTGTGTGGGTCGAATGAGTGCTACGGGGCTGCATGCGTTTTTTTTGTGTTTTTTTTTTTTGAGTATGTGTGTGTGTGCTGAAGCCACTTTCTAATCTATTACAGCTCAAAGAGATCTTCAGCTGACAAACAAAAGCTGCCAATATTCTTGATACTGACTCATAACAGAAACACCCCACAGATTACCCACCTATAAGGCTCTCAGGACACCACACTCAATGTTGTTCAGTGCTTTGAATGAAATCATGTTTCTGGCCATTTTAAGGTGTCTGATTATATTGCCAGTCAGACCATATGAAGAATGAATGGTCTCTATAGTCTGTTGGAACAATCTATGTATGAGTAAAGTGCTTCTCACATTTGTGTCCAATGTATTTTTGGGGTTAGCTTTACTGTAGAGGTTCAGTCAATGGCATACAGTTTTGGCTACAGCTTAATAGGTAACAATGGTGTCCTGATTTACTAATTGCATGCTCAGACAAGAGTAACTTTTTAGTATGAATTCAACACTTTTCATATCCTTTGTCCATCCATTGACCTCCACTTATCCAAGATGAGGTCACAGAAGAAGCAGGTCCAGAAGCAAAACCTGGAAACACAACCACCTACCAGGAAAGCTTAGAGGACTCACTGCTGATAAGCTTCATGCAGACAGTTCTTGGTACCAGTCCACCCTGCCAAAGGTACCAAAAGCTGGTTTAATGACCACAGTGTCGGTCATTTATGCTGCATCTTCTTCACAAAGAGTTCATGGAATATCGTTAATTTAGACTTTGGGTAGTCCTTAGCTGTTCTTTGAATCAATTTGATCTTTCTTCCATTCCATGTTTAATTCAATTTAATTCAGCATCAATAACCTCCTTACACAGTTTATTCTGCAGTTGAGTCATATTCTAATATGTTTCACAGTGTGCCCCTCTCCTCCCCTCAGGGCTCTCTGCTCAGCACTCGGGCTTTCTCTGCACTCAATCACACATGTTCGTGCGCACACACTGCATGTTACAGGCACAAACACAGTCATGAAAGCTCACGAGTGGAGACGCTAATAAACAGAACACACACGTATTAACATGCCTGCACTCAGAGACAGAAAGCAACTGGGAGGCTGCTCTCTTGGCTTGCCTGGAGAGGCAGAAGCTTATTATGGAGCCTTATTGAAGGCTTCAAAGAGTTTAAATTAGGGTGGAGAGGAGGGATTAGGAGATGAGCGAGAGAAAGAGGAGGGGAACGAAAGAGGAAGAACTGGGAGGAGAAGTCAGAAGAAGGGAGAAAAAGAAGAACGGTCAGAAGAGGATAAAGTGAGAAGAAGAGGATGGAGGGAGAAGGTAGGGACGAAGAGGATGAAATGGAAGTCAAAGAGTTTGCCTTCTCTTGTTGCTCTTAAAGTAGACAACGCTTGAACTCGTTACAGTATGGTTTCTTTCCTATAGGGAGTTGCAGAGCTCTCTAAGAAGGAAACTTAACATTGTCTGTCCTCTTTATGATCAAATCAAAAGATTTCACCATAGAAAATGAGAAGATCAATTGGTAAAACATTCTGTTCATGTCAAGAGACTGAAACAATCTTTGCAACCTTGATTAAACAAAGGAAAATTACTCCAGAACCCACAAAGAGGAATACACCGATAATTCACTCCATCACAAGTTAATAAGCAAATATTAATGTGTTTGCTCAGCAGGTTAGAGTTTTTCAACAGTTTTAATCTCTCTTCATAACTTCAAATGAATAAATGTACTCGGTAAAAACTAACATTAATCACAGTCAATTTTTTAAAAAAATCATGCTGCTATTTGATGTAGTCACAATTCTACCACCATAGCATCTGCCCTGTACTTATTGGCATTGAGACTTTGGATTTTTTTTTTGTTGCATGGCCAGATCCATTTGGCTAAAGCCAAAGAAATGTTGCAGAATGTGCATAGTGGCTTGACCTTATATTAGATTGCGTGGAGCATCGCCATCCATCTGTCAACATTATGAGGGTGTAACCCTGGCGTGAGCCGTGCTTCAAATCCACTACTGACAAAATCACACAGGTGCTCAACATGGACACGATAACTGCTGTTCCAACTTATGCATGTGAGACATGCACCCACAAGAAGTGAAACTCTGTGCAGAGTCAAAACTTTGGGAGAACTCTCGAGCTCACTCTTAAAGCAACCCACAGAGCCCGTTGCAGACAGATTTTTTACGTTGTGGTTCAGTTTTGTGACATTATGAATGAATACCTAACCAACAAGCAATATTAAACCATTGTCTGCAGACAACGTCTCCAAGTTTTGCCTGTCTGTCTGAGAGAGAAACCAATAAAGGCAATGGAACAACTGCTGAGAAACGAGGAGCAGCAGAGGAAGGGTGTTGGAGTGGGTGGAAACAATTTAACCTGTGGAGAGGAGAAAACAGATCATCAACCTGGCTAAACTTGGAGCAAAGAGGAAAGACCAAGATAAAAGAAAGACCAGAGAGGAGAGGAGATCAGAGGAAAATAGAGAGGCAAAAAGAAAAAAAAAAGAAAAGAGCAGTGAGCAGGCAGGCAGAGGAGAAGAGGAACAAACAGTGGGAATAGTGCGACTCAGAGGGACAGCAAAAGGCTGTCAAGGTCGCTAAACAAGTAGCAGAAACAAGGACCTGAAGGAATTGGCTGCAGTGCTGAACAGCAGTGACCTGTTAGTCATGGTCACATACACAAGCATACAGCAGAGGAGCGAACAACAAAAATGCAACAGCTGGCAAAACGGAGATGACAGAGATATTTTTAGTACAACTAAAGATATAGAAATGCACAGACGGTGAGTTTAAACGTTCATGCGGTTTGGCTGACATTGGATTGCGAGTTTAATGTAAAGGGGAGTCTAATATTCTTACTAATACGGTCATGAAACAGTGTAGGCTTCACATTTCAGGAAAAAGTTTTTGCTGAAAATATATTCCACATCAATGCCAAGAGACTAAAATTACATTAACGTGCTTATCCTCTTTCTCTCCTCAAAGCTAAACCAATTTGGGTCAACTCAGTTTGCCTAAAAACGTTATTGGTTTTGTAAAAAAAAAAAAAAAAATGGGCCATCGAACACCAAACACTGCTGGGATACATAAATTCATGTACGAGAACATAACAGTCAGTATAAAAACCTGTCAGTTGGCAAAGAGATGAAGAGCCATGAAGGATGGTGTGTTGTTTTGTGTGTGGTGTGTGTGTGTGTGTTGTGTTGTGTGTTGTGTTGGTCTCTGACTGCTGCATAGCAGCCTCTGGGGAGAGCACCATGGCATAAAGCCTGTAACAGTGATTTCATTCATTTTGTTTCATTGTGTTTAACAGAGACAGGGCGCTTGCCTTCATAAAATCACTTTTTTGTCATCTGACAGCTGTGTTTGCGTGAAAACTGATTCAATCAGGGTTAATAAGTACACTAACCATATTTGTGAAGACAACTCTCGGGAAAACAAACACAGCGCAGTGCTGAAGCCACAGAATACCTGCACATTTATTCACAACAATAAAACCGAAGGACGATAAACTGGTAAATTAACAACTTCCTCATTTCCTAACATGTACGAACAATGTCTTGCAAAAGTTTTAATATCCCTTGAATGTTTTCACGTTTTGTTATATCATAACCACAAACTTGAATAGATTTTATGGGACAGATCAACACCGAGCAGGTCTGCAGTAGAAAATGATATCTGAGATATAAATATCATATTGATATGGAGGCGTTCGTATTTCAGCATTGTGAATGGGATTCTAGATCCCACATTTTACCATTTTCATTTCTTATTCCACAAAATGTACACTTAATTAACTCAGGAAAAGTGACTAGTTGTCTTGAAATGTTATGCTGCGTCATCTATTATTGATACTGTTGTTCCCAGAATAAAACATGATTAGTTTGCTTTTGACCAGAAATAGCCCCACTTAAAGCATTATTTTAGCTAAAATGCTACCTAAAAATATCCTAAGGCCTTCCTTTTCTTGTTTATTTCTCATTACTGACATGCAAGAACTCTCTTGCACATTCACCAACACATGTGCAAGAGGTGCGTTGCACATGTGTCGGTGTGCAACGTAACAAATTCTTACAAGTTTAAGAATGTGTTTTCTTACTCTTGAAAACAAATTCCAATGTTGCTATTAGAGGTTTTATTTGCGCATTATTAAACATTCATGTGTTGTTATTGCAACTAGAGAAATCTGGTGCATCCAGGCTGAATGACCCAAAAATAAAAACACTTTGAATTACGACAACGGCAGCTTTGACAAGCAACCGTTTTCTCAACAATGGACAATTGAAAATCACATCACACAGGTTAAATTGTTTTTCTAAAATAATTTTCTAAATTTTACTTATTAACTCACTTGAATTGGGAGACGGAAATACTAAAAAAGTGATGAACACTGTTTTCATCACAAAAGCATAAACACATTTACATATGTTTATGCTTTAAAGAAGCATAAACATATGTAAATGGGTTTTATTTCTCCCTAACACTTTGATTATGTCTTCAATATCCAACAGGATGTATTTCACAATGAGATCACATTTTTCTTCGTCCCCACTGTCTCTCTGCCTGTTCTGGTCCTCTATTGAAGAGATCCTGCATTTCCCAGATCATGTGAGGCAGTGGTCCCCAAACTTTTTTCTGTGAGGGCCACAAAACATTTTCCTTCTCTGGTGGGGGGCCGGAGTCAGTTTGTAACAGAAAAAGTGTGACGATTGCAGGAGAGACTAAATGTAAAAATATATTGTTTTCTGGAAAGCACAATCAAATAATCCTCTTTGGGTTCTTCACAGAAAAAATCCATCAAGGATTATAGTTCTATTTTCCCAACTATGAGTTGCACTGGACTATAAGCCACGACCCCAAAGTTTGTTTTTTTTTTAACCAGTAAACATCCACATATAAGCCTCAGATATCTTTGCTGCTCCAGGTTTTCCACAACGATGCAGCAGCAGCAGAGGAGGGCGGATACCCAACATTTGAGTCATAACAGGTCAATTGAATATCACATTTATTATGGTTGAAAAAGAAAAAGTTGCTAAGTTTAGATTTAACAGAACTGATTAGGGTAGTTTCCGAATGGTAACTGTAAGAGTAAAAGTTCTGATCCATCGTGCTGCTACTAGCATGTGATAAATCAGTGATTCCCAACCTTTTTATTGCCGCGGACCGATCAAGACTTCGACATTTTGTTGCGGCCCGGAGGACAAAAGGGGGGGATGAACAGTCAGATCAGGCTTCTGCATGTTGGTGTTCCCACTAAATACTGAATATTCCCAATTTGGATTGTCTTGGCCCTTTTATCGCAGCCTGTGGTTTTTTTCCCTGACTGGGATCGAGAACAACCTGTTGAATGTGACAGGTAGCCAATCAGAAAGCGCGGTGACGTCAGAACAGAGGGGAATCCCAAACAGCTGATATATCGCGCAACTGAGAGTCCGGTGGATATCGGAGACATGTGGAAATGTTTATTACTAAATTTAAAGGTCATCATTATGATTATTCAGTTAAAAATGTTAACTATAAAAAAATATATTCACCTCCAAATCATAGTGCAGCAAATAGAGCAGCTGCTCCCGTCGTCTTTCATCCACCGCCTTTTCTTTTTGTTACGTCTTTTATCTTGTAAAATGACTCCACAAACTATATCACTTCTACATCATCATCCGTGTTTGGTTATTCTAAATTCCCGCTATGTTGGGAGGTTTTACTGGATTGTCCTCTGGAATCGGGATGTTCGTGACTGGAATCGGTTCCTGCCGTGTGACTGGAGACGCGAACCGATCGAACCTGTTGTACTTTTATCAGCTCTGTGGTCACAGAGGTTTGGAGAATCGGCCGACATTCTTAAATCTTTCCGTCTATACCAGACTTAAGACTCACAAACTCTCCTCTCGACCACTGTCCAAACGCTCTGACTCTGGTCGCTATGGTAACGTTTATATATCCCATTGAAATAAGATAGCGCCACAAAATCAAACATTTTACTTTCATGAAAATTTTAACTCACGATAACGACTAACGGAGCCCTGAGCTTGTTTCTCTGCAACGAGACGGTTCCATCTGGGAGCGGCTTGTAATGTGAGACTCACCTACCGGTCCCGGATAAATCCATCCTCCTGTCTCTCTGGGTCTTTTCCCCTTTGAAAAATAAACTTTCCAAACACATCTGAGCTGTTTCTGACTCATTTTGCTGTTTATGGGCTCAGTGTTGGTGCGCAAGTAACCAGACTACTAATGATTCCCTTCCTGCTAAAGAGCCCCCTGGTGGTTGAAGAAAAATCTACATATAAACGGCTTGTAGTCCGGAAAATACGGTATATGAAAAAAAAAAAAAAATTAAATGCTCTCTGGGATTGTCCAGGGGGCCGGACCAAATGTGGGGGCGGGCCGGATTCGGCCCGCTGGCCGTAGTTTGGGGACCACTGATGGGGACCACTGATGTGAGGGAACTCTTTTTGTGAGGGAACTTTTTTTATAGACTTGTGACCTACAGAAAGCCGAAGCAGCAATAGTCTTGCACGGGTTTGAAATGTTTTTTGTTCTTGATAAAACCAGATTTTAAAATGCCGTATTCAAATATAAATAAGCTATAGAATTACAAGGTGAAAGAAGAATGATATTGTTATGGACCAACATAGTCTCCAATGTAAATAACCAGGATTCTATGAAAATGGAGATGCAATAATAAATTGTCAAGTGAGTGAAGACGATCAGTAAAACCAAAAAATCATTACTGATATAAATTTGTTATAAAAGTATTAAAAATTAGGTAACTTTATGTTATTAAAGATACAGTTTAAACAGTAAAGATTTCTAGATTAATGTCAAGTTGTCATAAAAAGGACATTTTGAATAATGTCAACTTTGTATTAAAAGTGTCATAATTTACCTAATGACACTTCAAATAAAGTGTTAGCAAAAGCTTTTTTCATTATTAGTATCAGTAATGGTTCAGTGTCAGTGGCATGTGTAAAACTGAAGTCACTATGAAGCACAAAAGTTATGAAATTGTGCATAAAAGCAAAGGGCTTTGCATCTTCCCCTTTTCTAATTTCTCTGGAAGAAAGTCTGATGTTCATTCAGGCTCCAAGTTAAACAGATAGTAAGAGTGAAAATGTAATGCAGGAGGTTGTAATTGTTTTATTCCTTTGAGTTTCTACCTCTGTCTATCTTGAAACATGCTAGATTAGAAAACGCTGGCAGCTTTTTTGGACATCCCAGGTAAGGATGCACATTTTACAGAGAATACACACAGAGGCTGCTAATTATTAACATGAGATCTTAAAAGCTTAAAACACCAACCCTGTTATAATTTTGACTTCTAAATGATGGCTAAATCATGTTTTACAGCAAATGCTCTGTTACACAGCTGATGTGAGATCACAGATAAGAAAGACTATTCATTGTGGAAGGGATTGGGGATAAAAACAATTAAAGCTGCTAATTAAAATTATAATAAAAGAAATCTGAATAAGCTAAAACTGGAAGGTCAAAAGTGATTAGTGCATCTCCTGTACACACCTAAGGCCTACTCCAGTGTCAGTCATGTAAAGTTTTATAAAACAGGCTCCCATTAGTCAGTAAACTGTACAGATACAGACTGGAGCTTTTTTAAGGCTGAAATGATCTGTTTTGACCTTGTTACTCATTGGTTTTTGCATTATTGACACAACAATTTCGTTAAACTATAGCAGTGCTCTGATGGATCTGGTCAAAAATATAATTTGAAAAGTTCAAAATGTTTTCTAATATGATTTTGAGCCCAGTTTGCTTGTATCATAACTCAGCCGTCACATATTTAGAAGGTTCTCCTTAAGAAAATTCAGTTTTTTTTTAATTTAAACTTGAAAGGTTAAAATATTCTCAACTTCTTAAACATGTAGAAAATAGCATACAAATGACTAGAAATATAAATGAAAGAAAATCAAATTTGTCTCAGAGAGAGTACAGGAAGGATGAAGCATTTTTCTGAAGTTGAGTTTGTATCTGTAATTGTTTCTTTTAAGACACCAATATGTGTGATTTGGAAACTCCGTAAAGACATGACTGTAGGGATCGCAAACAAAATGGCAAACTTACGACATGTCTTAATACTTTTAGAAGTAAAATTAAAATAGGTAGAGAGAAGCAGACACATTTCCCCCCATTTAAAAGTCTCTCATCTGAAATAAATTACTGAAGTTCCTACAAGGTTTTATTACATTTAGTCCAGCGGTTTCAATGGACTTTTGAGGAAAGACAAACCCGACAAATTTTCATCAAAGTCTGAATATCTCTCAGAGGAGGAATGAAGGAATTGCTCTTCGGGGGTGACTATTAGACAGACAGAAACGTTGGTTTAATTCAGATGTGACTTGTTCCGACTCTCTCTCCCTGCTTGACGATGTGTCTGTGTCAGCAGCTCCCTCAAGCAGGATAATTCAGCTCACTCCACGGATAAGGACTTCTATCCAGCTTTAGTCTGTCACAACATTTGTTCCACATTTAAATGAGACTGCTGTAGCAGGATGATTGCGTATAAACTTGCAGAAAATGGGAAGAACAAGGAAGGAGAAAGAGGGGATCATATGTGAGAGACACAGGGCAAAAGAAAGAAAGAGAGAAAGGAAGAAAGAACGAAAGAAAACACTTGGGAGGGGGAGAGGGATGGGGGAGGGGCTAGACAGGAGAGAAGACACAAAGGAGCAGTGCTACTTTTCGTGCCAGAAACATTCAGTACAATCAAATGTTGTTGTTTCGGCATCAGTCTGCTCCCCATGACAACTGTCCTGGATTCTGATTCATGCACCTCACACAGTAACACACATTCATTATAAATAGGATGGAAATCAGACATGGGAAACTGCCAGAATGACACCAATGCAGTTCAGTAAAACTTATAGTCATGGTTAAAAGAAAAGACACTCTCAACTCTGCAGTTTGTGTCATGATTATACATCAAAGAAATCCATATTTGCATTTTTTAATGTGAACACCATGCTTCAGTTCTCTTCTTTGCATATTGGTTTATGAAGAGTCCAACAAAACTGTGCAACTGTGAAGACATATATAGGATGAGCATCTTAAGCATCTCATGTTTCACATGGCAGCTCCACATCAGACAAAATCTCTAAAAAGTAATTTTTGTGATAATGTCCCTTGTAAGGAGCAATTTATGTTTATTGCAAAGTGTACGGTGTGTAATGAAGCTGATCTCAATGTGGCGTCTCAGATCATGCGAGGTAGTTTTGTGTCTTTAGCGTGTCGTCGCTCACCTGACTATCCTTGACAACTGCATGTAAGAGTCGCCTGGTAAAGACAGAAGGGGAATCTTTGCAGGTGGTGAAGTCAAATTCACTTTGTACAGGTTTCAACACAGGTAAAGAAGAGGAAGCTGACAAACACAGAGGCTTACCATCTTTAATATTGAGAGTGACATGCATAGCAAACCTTTAGTCTGTTCTTGGCAGAGCTATAGAGGACAGACAGGTCTCACCGTTACAATTGACATGGAACTATAAGTGATTAAAAATAAAAAAAACATCCAAATCTAGACCAAAGCTCTGTTACAACAGTGTTTCTAAAACCATTGTGTTTCCCCCCCTCCAGCAGAATCATCACTGGAAACTGCAGTTCACAATCCAGGCATGTAGAGGGATTGTGGAAGGTTGTGAACTTTCTTATCTAGAGACGTGTTTTGTAACCTTTTGGTTGTAGATGTACTCTGTGTGTCTTAAGTGATGGAATAAATGATCCAAAATTAGCAGATTTTGCTCTAACACCCAAATAATCTAGAGACTTGCAGGAGCACAGACAGAATATTGTCGTCGTTCTGCTGCAGAAACCAGGTCTGAGTGCGCAAGTGCGAGAGATGTGACTCAAGTCATTGTTTTTGAAAGTTTTTGGTTTACATCTAAACAGATATGATTTCTCCCTGCAGCTCGTTGTCAAAACGTTGAATTTTTGCCTGGCCAAATGCTGTTATTGTGTAAACGAGAGGCCAACACTGGAGCAATAAAATATTTCTGTCTCACAGTTATGGTGTTATGTAAACAGGGCCTAAACCCTTTAAATAGAAACAAATCAGTTCAATAAGGTTTTTTTTCCCCCAAAAAGTCATTGCATTAGCAAACAATTCAAGAAACCAGTTTGTGATGGGAGTGCTGGCAACAGTGAGGTGTTCTCCATGGCGATCTGTCGACGGCGGGTTCGTAGTCCTGCTGTTAATCACTGTGCAGATCAAGTGATTATAAACATGCCACAGTGAGTGATGAGAGAAACTAATAATACATTTCGGGATAACGTTCGTCATGCCAATGCCAGATCACAGCAACGCCGCCACTCGCCTCTTCCTCAGCAGAAACGGTTTACACCATTGACTGCATCACTGTAACAATAGCCTGCAAAGCAAAATTAATATACAAATTGCAACAATGGAACAAAAATAACCCTAGCTGCAGAGAGAAAGAAGTTAAAATGTCTTCTCTCTCTCTGCGAGTACGATTACCAATTTACTGTTACATTTTCTTTAAAAAGACTTACGGAAGATTCTAGGCTTTTTATTTTACCACGACTCCTCACTGCAACACATTTTTAAGCTTTTAAAACTTGAAACAAACTCCTCTAAGAGGAACAGGTAGATGTATCGGGGATATGTAATCTGTGTAAAGCGCTTGACAAATACGTCTGTTTATTTTGAGAAGCACATAGTGGAAGCTTTCTGTTTTCACTGCTGAATGTATTTTCAGTAAACGCATTAAAAAGCCATTCACTGTTCATTCCAGGGCTGGAGGCAAAATGTGCTCCGAGTATGAGTAAGAGAAGGCCTGTTTTTCCCTATGTATTAGTGGGTGTTTGAGAATCTGTGTTTGCCTTTCCTATGCGTGTGAGCTCAGTGTGTGCACAGTTTGAACAGCTTTATATGTCTTTGTATAAAAGTGTGTTTGTGACTGTCGGTGTTTGTTACATCAAGCAAAGGAATCCCTTCCTGGGTGTGATCCCCGTGTCTCCGTTTCACCTCCTCCCCTCCCTCTCTAACTCCTGGTGACAGGCCCTCTTTTTAAAGCAGAGTGGATCCGAACGCAGGCGGAGCAGCCGTTAATTATGGATGGCCTGTTTTCCTCGCAGGAGCACCCAGGGAGGGAAAACATCCATTCCAACTTTGCCAGCGAATGCCTCAGCTACGCTAATATGACAGTCCACTTAGTGATTCTGCTAGCTAACGCCTCAAAGCCACACTCTGCTCAGCTTGCAGAGACCAAAGACAACATGTATTCGTTTGTGGTCCGTGGATGGAGACTAACCACACTAATTGAAACCCAACAAGCGGTGAATATTGAACAACGGTTCAGTGGCACTTTTTGGTCACCTAGTTCGTTTTTGTGTGTAGCTTCAGTCTTATGGCTGTAAATATTGGTGTTGTTTTTTTTTTTTGTTCTTCCTAAGCTAGATATGATTTTTGTTTTTCCAAAAGTCCAAAAGCCAAGTCGGCTTCAGATAGGTGTAGTGTCAAGTATGAATTTCTGATACTGTTAAAACAGAAAAAAAAGCTCCAAAAATTGTATTTTGCACTTAGCAAGAAAACTCACTCATTTGTAAAGAAAGATGTAGCAGTTTGTATTTTCTTGATTCATAAGTTTCTTCTTAGAAATAAAATACACATTTATTCATACATTTTCTTGTGTAACTTTATAGCCAGACAAATGTGAACATTTATCTACATCTCTAAGTGTATAGTGGACAAAATATTCCATTATCAAATAGGATAACATATTTAAAACACTGTAGTGATGGAAAATTATAGCTTTTTCAGAAACTTTGGTTCAGCTTCGTTAGATAAGACGCTTCTTCTGTCTTCCAAATGACTAAATCTGTCACGCAGTATCACTTTAAGTCTTCTATTTTAGGCAGATGAATTGTTTATGTTGATCAGTTTTATATCAATTTTTAATAAAAAAAATGTTACAGGTTTTTTTTTTTTACAGTCAAACCTGTATACTTTCTTCACTCTTTGCAACTTCTTTTCAAATACGGCTCTCTTTAGTCTTTAAAAACTAAAATTATCGTTTTCTGACTTTTGTTATAACAGACCAATCAGACTTAAATCTGCTGAAAGCCCAACAAGTCACCCCAAAGCAGAAAGTAAAGATGAAATCAGATACTGGTATATATTTAAATACAAACACAAAAGACATAATCAAAACCTAATTTATCATTGTGTTCCTCTTCAGAAATGCAGACTGGAACAAAAAAAAAATCTGCCACTCAAGACAATAAAATACCAATAAAGACAATTTAGCTCTGATGAAATGTAATGTATTTTACTGAACATTAAAGCTGGTAAATTTTAAAGTACAAATGCGGCATTCAATTTATTCAAAGTAGAATTAGGTTGTAAGACACTTTCAGAAAATGCCTAAACTTGAAAGACTAAAAAGTTGTAGTTTTTCTGACTCTGTAGTCAAACAGAAGCTCATTACTGTTTGTTGAAGTGCTACAAATTTACTCTAATGACTAGACCTCCCTCCGTGTCGGAGATAACTATTCCCCCCCGCATGAATAAGCAAACTGTAGAGGTAGTCTTGAGAAAATTCAGACTTGAGGGCAGAAAAGTAAAACTTTTGTTTTTCTTTCATGCATACAGCATTTGGTTCAATTCTTTTTTTAAAACAGTAGATGAGGCTGTAGGTAAAACGCACCTATGTAAAAGAGTTTAAAAAGGAAGAACTTTCCTAATGCAGCTAATAAATGAAACTTTTTTGTTGGTTTATAAGCACTTAGCAAAACCACTCTCAGCTTAAATTGAATTGTCCTCTTGCTTGTAAAAAATGTGCTCTGAACTCTAGCTTAACCCTTCCTGTTTAACGACAGAAACTACTAACAGACGCTCACAGGTAGTGCAAAAATCTCTAAATCTCCAGGTGTCTCAGATTGTAAGTCTGATTTACAAAAGTACCACCAGCGCCGGAAGGAATTGTGCATCTTGCTGAGCAGACTAAATGCTGCTGGATGATGCATCCTTCAAGCACAGACACTGTATCTAAGGGTCGTCATACAACACATGGCATCCATAATTCATCCTGGGGAAGCTCTGTCTTTGTGCATCTGAATGTTTGCTCATCTTCCACTCAAGTCTTTAAGGATGAATATTCATGAAGCCTCACAACAGTGCTGACATTTCTCAACAGTTTGGAATGAAAAATTGAAGTTAAAGTCCAATCTCTTTAAAACCAGGATATGTTACTTCTCATCTGTGAATTGTGCAGCAATACGATGTTTGTTTTGCACTCACAACAAATATTTGGTTCTACTCCTGGTCATTCATACGACGGTATAGATCAGCACAACAGATGCTATTCAGAGCCTGTCAAACAACACGAGAAAATATTTTTTTTATCTGTTTGACAAGGTGACTTTGGCTCCACAGGAGGAAATGTGAACCACATCCACTGTAAGCTTCACATGGTCTCACTCCAAACAAAGCTGCAACTTGGTTTGGCTGAATCTGTACTTTATGGCACGGCCCCGATCCAGATCAAATCAGTGTGCATGCTTGGAGTGGACACCAACTCATCACTGGAGCTGTTCATCATTCACCAATCAGGAACCAGATATTTCCGCACCTAAAGAGACGCAGTAGCTCCGAACCATTGGCAGTGGCAGATAATGGTTGGCACAACCCACAGACCGAGCTCTGCTGCTGCACATAAAAGCAGATTTTCCTCACCGATGTGACACCCTTTAAATGGAAATACAATGATTTTCAATGCTATATAATTTATTTCCAGGAAGCATTGTTACATCAAAGAAAGAAAAAAAATCTACCAAGCAGAAATTTTCTTAATTTTTGAGCAAATAAAAGTAACTTTGTTCAGTGACATGACAAGATGTGGAAAAGTTCAAGTAAAGTAGTAAAGTACTTTTACAAAGTGTTATACCAAGATAACTTTTTAGGCCTTTAAAGAATGTGAGACTCTTAACTCAGCTAATGAAAAGGCAAGTCTACTAAAAATATATCTGTGTTGTGTGAGCTGCTACACATTTTCCTGGTATTGTGCAACCCTGATGTGTTTATTAATCAAGCCTTTGTCTCCACATATTTAGATCAGTGCAGAAAACATTGAAGAATGAACATAGTTAAACAGTTTCATTTCTGATGGATGCCAGAATGGTCCTTAAAGGTTAAATGTTAAGACTTGTACTATTGCAGGCGACTGTTTGCTGTGTGAAGGTGCAGCTGTGATTTGGCAGCATGTTCATGGAAAGAGGTCACTCTCCCACTGTGTGTTCGTAATCTTCGGTGCTCTGATTTGGACATTTTGGCCCATATGAATCCCGGCTGCATGGTCCTCAACGGGCAAACTTCCAAGTATTGTTTTACTGATTAAACCTTGCTGAACAAGCCTCCCATAAAGAGGCAAATAAACTCAATGGAAACTGCTCTGGTTTTCTCGGGACAGCAAGATTTCTGAGCTGCTGAAGAGCTCCAAGTTTATATTTATTTTGCATTCATACGCATGCTAGACATGAACAGATGGATGCATGAAACTGTTTTACTGAATGTGATGACAGCTGATGTTGCAGAGGAGTGGAGAAGCAGACGATGCACAGAGGAAATTAAAAAGTATTTCATGCATACACCGCATTTGAAACACTCCCTGCGTGATATGATGCTAGCTAGCAACTAAGATCAAATAACACAGCAACCTTCAAACTCATGTATGTAGAAAAAGGCGGAATTTGATCCAGCATCAACGTGAGGCCCAAAGTCATGTCATTTCTGAACCAGATATCGAGTTCAGGCTGCAAATAAGTTCTCTGCTTTGGGACTGAATTGCTAAAAGTCACATTTTGTCAGATTTTATTACAAAAGCTTCAGCTTAGAGGCAAAAAAATAGAGTTTTAAATATAATATTAGATAAGATTTTCTAGATTATTTCAACTTTAGCAAACATATGGAGCTTATTCCAGAAGTCCACTGCCAGTGGGGACAGCCTGGTGCAGAGCAATCATTTTACTGCTGAGCATGTTGTTTCTTGGAGACATTTTAATAAAGCCTGGAGTTTTTTTTCTGTTTCAGGAATATTCTTTCTTATCTATCTGGGGGATTCTAGAATGAGCTGGTGAATGTTGGTGGGGGCGAAGATGCTGGAATTCTCTACTGAAACTGTTGCTCATGCAACCTGATCTTGGAGAAACAGAAAACAAGGGATATATTTATAGACTGGTTTCCTTTGCAAAAAACAAAAAAAAAGGCATTTGTCTTGCAACTATATTCCTCAATCCAGACAGTGGGAAAGTGTAGGAGACTTTTGTCACATGTTGAGCACAACAGTAACAACCAGAACGTTATTCAGCTCCTTCAGTGTGGCAGGCAGTCTGTCTCTTAGAAGAACCCTGACAATTCTCCTATAGTTTCTTTTTCAGCTTAATTGAAGAAATGTTCAACTTTTGTAATGTATCAGGTGTCCCATTCTCCCGCCAAGTAAGTATATTCTGTGTCATTTTATAGACAGATATATCAGTACAATGAAGTCATTTTAAATCTTTGCAACATCTCTGCAAAGGATACAAAAAGGCAAACGACAAGATATTTCTAACAGTGATTTTAGTGCTAGGACTGATAAAAAAGGAGAACAAAAATAATGTTTAATGAAATCAAAAAATATATTTTGACAAAGTCAGTTTAGCATGTACACTTATGCAAGTAGCTTTTGTAGGTTTTGTAGGTTTTAAATTTTTTTTCAGTGAATTGAACAAGACATAAGGCAGAAGTTGTCAAATTTGCCATTTTAACACAGGTGCATATTTCATGAGCCACTGCATTAATATTGTTCTGAATTTTCTCATTAACCTAACAGAGCATTCCTCGGACCATAAACTTCAAACAACTATACCGTCTGCATTGTGGATGCACACAAATTAGGATACAGTTAGAGTCTGTGCTACTTGAGTTCATGTGGCTGTCACGCAGCTTCTCCTGTGTACGTAAAAAAAAAAGTTCTCTGGTGGCCCGGCTGAGATTTAGCCACATCAGTCTGAATGTCAGTCTATGCAAACAAATTCTTTATCCAAAATGTGCCGCCAGACTGAGAATTCATGCTTGGGATTTCAAGATGAATGTGTTTCTCTGAGTTGTGCGTATCTCATCCTCAAAGCCCCAAACCAATCAGTCAGTTCTCTGATGACCGCGGCTCATTTAGCTCTCTCCCGATTGGTTCTGAAGGCAAGAAATACTCTGGGATTGCCCCAGTGGGAGGTTGGGAATTGGAGTTTTAAAGTTCTTTATGCGTTTCTCTTAATTTCCTTGAACTCTTTTAATGTTTGTCTATATTTGATGGTAGGTCCAATGCGTGTGTATGTGCAGAGCTGGGCGCACTCAGCAGTGTTTGCAGGAGAGTTTGTGTGCGCGAGTAGAGAAGTTTTAATTAGTTCATGTTGCAACATATTGTAGCAATATGTGGCCAACAGGAAAGCAGATGTTTATTGTTTTTAACAGTTTAATGACTGATCTTTGCCAAATCTGCTTGTTGGAGAGCGTCTGCAGCCAGAGGCCTGACATCAGAAGCTTCTCCCATCTCCTAAATGCTACTCAGGAGAGACCGGTGTCCATTACCATCTCTGCGGAAATCATATTGCATACAAAAAAAATGAGAAAATAACATGATTTCAGAGACCAACTAAGATTTTTTTCCACAAATATTTCTATTATTAAAAAGTTTTTTTTTTACATTGTTTAACATCTGTCAAGCAATACAACTCTCTCATGGTATTCATGACCATAAACTGCAACTCAATGGCGTAGCCGCAAGGGAAGAGCAGTTTGTATTCTATATACACCTTTTATGATCATCTGCCTAATTTTGGTCAGCTTTTGCTGCCAAACCAACCCTGACATCGAAGCAAGGACTTCACAGGATGTCGGAAGCAGCAGATCCCTAAAGTCCCGAACATTGTGGGTGAGGACTGGGATCCTTCGTCCGGCACATCCAACAGACTCTCACAGGGATGAAATTAGACGGCAGAGTCAACACCTCAAACCAGTCACTGCTCCTCAAAACATTCTGGAACCATTTTTGTTGAGGGAGCAAAAAAAAAGAGGTCATCATGAAATACTGTTTTCATCATGTTTTGCAACAATACTCAGGTGGTATATGTGAAAGTAATGTCTACACAGACAGTGGGACAAAAAAATGGCCATTTTTCTCTAAAACTGAGTCACACAAGCAGTGACATAACGTCAAAGGAACTGTCCCCAGACTGTTTTACCCCCAGCAGCATGGACTGTTGACACAAGGCTGAGTGGATCAGTGGTCTCACACTATTATTGCCAAATTCTGCTCCCACCATCTGAGGCCTGGAGGAAAAATAGACAAAAAGTCTCTTCAATTTACTATTTTTAAGTAGGAAATATGTTAAGTAGAATTAACATCGTGACCAAATGTTAAATTGTCAGCTTTAGAATTGTTGTCAGTAAAAAACAAAAAAACAAATCTCGAGATTTTCTTAAGGGGCTCCCAAGCACTAATGAGAACATAATGAGTTAAAGTTAAAATATTGTCCTTCTGATTTAGAACAGAGATTTCCTGACTTCATTAAGCCCAGACTTAGATTGTGAAAAGTGAAATTGATTCACAACTTTGCCTATTGGTTGAGATGCATGCATTTCAACAAACTGGATAAATAAAGGAGTAAAAATCACAATGCAAACAATGTAAGCTACAAAGACATCGCCCCAGGTATTTATAAGCAATCCACAAAAATTGCCTCAAAATTATCTTTTTTTGTTGTTGTTTGATATCCTCCGCTTTTTTCCGTACACTTTTCACCACTTAACTACACTTAGCTTATCTATTTCAACAATTAAAATTTGCCGTACTCTGCTAATTCAGGACATTATGGCTATATCTTTTGGTATTGACGTCTTTGACAGTTTATGAAATATTCATCTTTTTGTGATCATCTTGGGTCCCATCGAACATCCCATAATTTACAAAGCATTCTTCTACAAACTTTAAGCTCCTTCACAGCCAACTACTTTGACGTACTTTCAACTAGAGATGCCATTCAAACTTGAATATGTAGTCATGTCCTTCACCTACCTCTGTTTATTTCAGCTTTTTCCATCTCTTTTACAGATTTCTATTTATTGTCCAGCCCTATGTAAGCCTTTACACATTAAAGTTATGTTTTTTTTTCAATAAATGTCTTAGATTTTTAAAACTGTTTTAAAGTCATAGAACCCTATTCACATATTAGCACTTTACATATCTGATTCCTTTGTGTTTTTCAGCTCTGATCAAATGCATAAACAAGTAAACAACACAGGCACACTTATTTAGACAGAAGGCGACCAGGAAGTTGCTCAATTAGGGTTTAAAACAAAAACTGGCTTTGGAAAACTAAGAATATTCTAACTCTGCTCATCAAAAGCATAAACGGAAAACTTGTGAGTCAACACAACTATGTACTCACAGATCTCTCTATAGGCGTGTTTGTCATAGTACCAGGGGAGTAAAACCAGTGCTTGGAGGACACTGGGAAGGATTGCAAATACCCCACATTCCAACATGCGGACACATATACGTTTACATATATAGGTGCCTTTTCTCCCTCTCTTGCACACACACGGGCGCAGACACACACATCCACACAGGGGAGCAGGATAAAAATACCGTGCTGACAAGTCAATTAATCAGATGTGAAGGTGCTGAGCAGAACAATCCTTTACAAGGCTGGAGTTCTAAGGTTCAAAAACACTGTGTGTGAGTATGAGAGAAGGTCTGTGTGTGTAACACTGAAGTTTCTGTGCTTAATAACCTGTGTCATAAGTTGTTGATCAGAACATTCTGGAGAAATAAACTGAAACACCTGAATTGTTTTTGTGCCTGATAGGAGATGCAATATTTTTTTTTGCAACGCGAGCTCAATTTTTATTTAAAATTGTATTTTTAACGCACGCATTTCTTTATTTTTGTCTTGGTTAATGTGCCTGACTTAGATGTTATAATGTTTGACTTAAAATTTTTCCATTTTAAATAAAAAGAATACATTTAAGGATCTACTTGCACCCTTGGGGACTGTAATACTGTAATACTCCTCTGGAAATTATGTCAGAAAAAACTGATGTAGAGTCCATTTGTGAAGCGGATCCATCACCATCTCACACTGTCATGGTTTTTATACTAAACCCAGGAACATTTTCACACCTGCTTAAGAAATAATTAAAAAGTAATTGTTTGATTATTTGATAATATTCTACATTGCAAAAGTGGGATTTGGGTATTTCAACAATTATCTTTTGGATATAAGTTTTATATAAATATTTTTGTTTACAGCAAAAATATGTGTCATATTTTATAAGATTCAACTTGTTCATAAGGAGAATCAGTGGAAAGAGACTGCAGTTTAAATTCTTTAGAAAATGAAAAAAATAATACATATATATATATATATATATATATATATATATATATATTAATTCTAATAAAAAAATGCTTAACCAGAAGGAAAATTGCAACACACGGTGCAAAATACTGGTGCAAATGGGTGAATGAGTAACTTCACTCAGAGCTGCAAAATAGGTAAAGAATTGTTAAAGGTACGTTTACAGAGAAGGACCCAAATTCTTAAAAATGCAGTAAAAGTACTCAAAATGTATGAAATATTTAATTAAACTTACAGCACTTTTGAAAAACAATTCAAGCTACAAAAATAAATGCACAGAAGGGAATTCTACGTAAAGAAAAACTTAAAAATCCCGAGGTCATGTTGACAAAATGCACAAAAATTGAGTTGGGCGACACAAACAGGCACTGATCATTTTAAAATCAGAACTGCTACAACCCAAAATCACAGAGCAACTAGGTCATTTCTTAAAACATAAAATGAGTTTAACACTTAAAATTGATATTCTCTTTCAAATACTATGTTTTTCCAGTGTAATATATTAATAATGTGGTGTAGCAATCATTTGTTCCATGTGATTTAGGTCTTACTAAAACATTTATGAGCATAAATTATAATGCTCATAATGGATATGCGCTTATGAGCCAATTCTGACTATCACTAACTTTTTTTTCTTTTTCTGGAAACTGAATATGCACAGGTAATGAAAGAATTTAATTTTGATGACCATTTATGTGTCCCAAAGGTTATAAAAGTTTTATCAAAGTCACAAATGGTGCATTGAAGGATATTATATTTGGTGACTGCATTTCTGACTTAAAACAATAAAACACACTAAGAGTTCTCAGTTTTGATGCATCTAAAACAAGGAAAACAAATTTTACTTTGTTATTTTCTCTTTTTGACCTGTTGATCATCAATCAGATCTATTTACTCCTCAATGATTGCTGGTGTTTTTGCAGCTCTACAGGTCAGCCACTGCAACATATGACTGAGCTGTGGAGTCAAAGCAATACAATTAAATGCACTTCATTATCCATAATGATCAGTGTGGCCTGTCAGCACCACTCAGATGTGTTGACTTTGGTTTGTTATCAGCAGTGTGACTGACTGACATCTCTTGAGCAGTGCTGAAAGCAGTCAATCAGCAGTTGCTACAGCGGTAATAACAGGGATGTGTGCACTCCCCCAGGAAGAGCTGTCAGGTCAATGGATCACTGCCATTCTGACACATGAGCACACATTTATACACAGACAGACTCACACAAAAGCTGAAACAATGCATCCATTCACTTATAAAAATTCAGCAACTTTGGTTTCATCCGCACAGTAAAACACTCGAGCACACAAACAGTTTGTGCCGCTTCGGTCCCCCATTTTTTTTTTTTTTTTTTTTTTTAATTACAGGTAGGCTTCATTAAATAGATGAATGCATGTACACACACTCACTTAAAGTTATTTGTTACCCAACATGAGCTGAACTACATTCAATTACGAAATCAGTTCAACAATGTACATATTTAGAAGTAAAAAGAATATAATTTATTTAAAAATTATGACCAAATACAGCAAATGAAGTGAAGTTTTCCTGACATTTTATTGTAAATGTTTGCTTGTTTTCTCAAGCTGAAGAACCACCCTGCTTACGAATTTGGGAGAAAAAAGTGTTTTTAATGGATCTGAGCTTAATTTAAAGAAAAAAAATCAAATCAATTCAGTGTAATAAAAGGGCTTTTACAGTATGTCTGATATTTACTGTAGCATTTTTTACGTATTGTCACTGCAGTTTTAACATCAGAAAACATCCATCCACATCCATCCATCCCCATCCATCCATCCATCCATCATCCATCCATCATCCATCCATCCATCCATCCATCCAAGCTTGCAGCACCTCCAGAATGCTCTGGAGCGTTTGCTCTTCTTCACAGTTTCCTCAGGTAGTGGAGCCCCTCCCCCTACATCTAAGGCTGAGTCTGAGGTAACTAACTTCAAACACTTGTATCTAATATCTTGGTCATGTTCCATATTACATGGTTTGGGTTAATATTAAAACATCGACTGGTAAATAAAGAGGTTTGCTTTTCCTTTTAGCCATGTTTGGAACAGACAAAGATGAGGTCCCAGTGTGTTTTTCTACCTCCATCTAACCACAGTACATGGACAAGAGACTAACATATTCCACACAAAGGCAAACACAATGGGCAGCTTGCATTAAAGCCATGCTGGAGCTTCAGATATGAATGTAAAATGAAGTCACGGTCACTTCTCTTCATGACTAAGATTTTGTCCCTGAACAATACAATTCAAACTGAATTGATAATAAACGCATCCCTGAGTCTTAAAAATAGGAACAACCTCAACTGTGATCCATAAATCTGGACACAATTCGTGCTTTGGTTACACAAGAACCAAACAGCTCTTAAGAACAACCCAGGCCTCACATACCACGACAAGCTACTAAGACTTTAGAAGACAAATTCATCGATCATCTACAAATCCAAAAAAAAAACTAAGTAACAAAAAATATGTGAAGCAAAGACCTAAACGTTCAAGTATCTATAACTTGTTCACTTTTATTCATTTGCAACACTTTATCACTTAGATGTCAATCAGTCTCTCAGACACTGATTGACAGAACATTCCAGGTAGCAGAACAGAACATGGAATACACAAAATTAAACAAAATTTGTTACATTACATTGGACCTTAAATAGGGGATCAATGTGATGAGAGATAATTAAAACAGCTCTTTGAGGTAGATGCATTAAAAGTCTCCAACTGTTTTACCTTTTTGCTTTGCTGGTTCTCCTGCTGGGCCGAGTTTCACAGGCTCTGAAATTTTGTTTAATAAAATTAGAAAACCACAAGATTGATTTCTATGGATTTGATTTAAAAGACATTATCTGAAAAGTTGAAGTTAATAATAATATTTGCTCTGTGTAGCTGCCTGAGGCGTCTCCTGCTATGACTTGACATACATTTCTTGAATTGTCCTAGAATCTCTCTTCCAAAAATGTTTCTTCTTCCTTCCAAAATGGTCTCTCTCTGGCTGGTTGAGCTCCCTCTTTATGTACTTTTTCTAGTGGATAGTCAGTTCTTCTAATTGTAAAATCAACGCCAGCACTGATGAACTTCATGACAGATTTTTGTTCTCATGAAGAAACTGTCAATACTTGTAAGTCAAAAGTTGGTTGGATTTCTGATCAAAGCAACCGCTTAGATCAGAAATCCAAAAAACTCATCAGTGCTTTGCTAAAGTATTGCAAAGTTATTATTGTATTGTAGTTATTGTATAAATTAGGGCAAAGGAATAAAGGGAAAGATTATAGAAAACATACTTTATTTTTTAGTTTTATCGCATTATACATAAAAATCAAAAACATACCTGGAGTGTTGCTTTGATTTTTTCTTTCATGTTTGAGAAATCTTTATGTGTCCCATGGCAACAATTCAGAGTTGCTTAATTCTTGCTCATTCAAAGTGCCGCCTATTTGTGCAAAATTCCTCCTTGAATGTGAAGTGTGTTAGAAAGAGCAGGAGCTTCTTAAAGACACAGAGTCCCAATTTCAAGGTGTCAAATTGCAAAGTCAGGTTTCTTTTAGTCCTTTAACCTGCAGCAGAATGCCCACATGTCGTTTTTCCACATTTCTATTGTGTTTTCCAAGGTCAATGGTTACGTTTGAGGTACAGCCTTTTTATACCTTCAGTTTATAATAACTGAAAGTAACATAATTGCTTGATTGTGCTCTTAAATAATTTCTGAGGATCTATTTGCTACCAAAGATGCAGAACATTCCAGGTAGCAGAAATTTCGACCACACACTGAATATGCTTGATTGGTTTATCCATAAAATAAATAAATACATAAATAAAAGCCTTCCAAAACATAACTATGCTGGTGTGTGAACCTCAGAAATAAACAAACATAGAAACATTTGACATGGTCACACTTATACATCTTTCATTATTCTTTTTACGGCTGCCACCGGCTCTCCTGACTTTTGTGTAAAACTTGCAAAAGAAGAAGAAGAAAAAAAAAGCTTTCTAAAAACTCAAGACATACCTGCAAGCATGCTGTGAAATTCGGTCTGCAGCAGCGGCTCAAGTCTGGCCCCTGATTCACTGCCTGCGCTCGCTGCTGCGAATTACAAGTCATAGGAATCAGGCTGGAGAGAAATAGAGGTGTCTGTACTGTGATTCCCACAAAGTTGCTGTGCCATTATCCATTATTTGAGTGAGGCAGGCACACCAACGAGGCTGGTTTAAAAAAAAAAAAAAATGTTCCTGTCACCAAAATGAAACGACTTCTCCTTGAAGCTCCTCTCAGTCCTATCACTCTGCTCAATCACAGCCGTCTGTCCTCTTCCTCTTCATCTTAACGTTTTTTTCTCTTTTTTTCTTCTCTCATTTTCCCTCCTGTGCTTATCTCTAAAGGTCAACTGACTTTGGACTCACAGTGGCTATGATTTCACAAAACTAAGTGACCCCCCCCCCCTGTCCCTCCCCTTCCTGCACGTTACAGTGAAAGGACATCCTCTGCAGGGGGGCTCCGATTTATATGTAAATGAAAATGTCCAGGCGGAGGTGCAGACAGTTCGGATGGAGCAGACGGAGTAAACAGGCTGGTTTTAATGACCTTTCATATCAAGCAGGGACATGGTTGTTTACAAACAAACAGAAAGCGGTCAGACTTGTTTACCAATTAAACAGTAGTGACAGATGTGTTTACAATCCACCAATGCCGCCAGCCTTTGATGATTTTAATATTCATACTGTGCTCTGCTGAAAAAAAAGAAATACATTTTTAAAAATCACACTTTCCACAGAGCAGGGATGCCTTTTAAATATTGGTGAAGTTTAAAGCGAGAGAACAAAACAAACAACAAAAAAAGAGGGGACATTTTTAAGAGGAAAAAAAACTTAATTAAATCCTTTTTTTTTTTGTAAATGTGTGATAAAGCAATTTCAAACTCTTTGAATGAATGTTTATTTCTGTGTGGTTATTCTTGTTGGAGTTCTGTGAAGGTGTAAGTAATCAGCGGCGTTTTTTTAGATTCCTTCAGAATATTTTTGCAGGAGTATTGCTTCTGACTTAAGCATTTGCCTTGATTTATTGCTTTTGTTTTCATCATTCTCTGCAGTGCTGTTCACTATAGGGGTAGCTTCCTATAAAAATGATTCATTATCTTTTTCCGTGTTCACATTTTTTTTTCCTTGTGGCTGCTGTAGACAGGTGGAGAGAAAAGACTGGAGCAAAAATAGAAAAGCTGGGGATTTATATCTCACAGTTACTCAGTTCTGTCTAAAGTTGTAATCTAGGAACTGTTGAAAATAAAAGTGAAACGGGATGTATTACGTATTGATGGACAGTCTTTCTTTATTAGTTTCTTTTCAAAGCTATCCATAAAAATGCACAATAAAACGCATGATACCCCTGATACCTGGCTGCAGTGCACTCAAGGAACACTCATCTCTCCCAGTTCAGTCAGAGATGTCCGCTGTAAAACTGAAATAGGAACGCTGATATATTTGTTCTGGGCCTCATTTTTCTTTTATTTGAGAGACAGAAATGTAAAAAGAACGCATGAGACCGACATAATCCGGCAAATTGGCGCTGGTTGAACCTACAGTGACGTCACGGTTCCCATTTATTTTGTTTATTTAAGAATTTAAGGATCTACTGAGTTTCTGGAAGTTTAATTTTAGTGAATTAATTATTAGCTGAATTAATCAGCAAGAATGCCATTCTACAATTTCACAATCAAGCAATGCAGCACTCTGAGGTGAGTGAAGCATCACAACAATAATCGCAGTTATGCTTCTGCAGCAGTGGTACACAGCAGGGGAATCATGCTCACAGATTTCCTTGCAGGATTTTTTGGCATAGCTTAGCAGACGGTCAAAAATTTGGTGTTACAGTTTCAAATGTGCAAAAAGAAAATGCCAGGGTGTTGCTTGGCATCAAGTTCTTCTGCTATGCCTATATAAAAGGATATGGAGTTGTGTAACTGTGGTATTAGTCTGACTACCTGAGCAGATACCCTGACTAATTAACCTGCTTATACATACTCTTTCCACTCTGAGAGTTTCTCTGTAATTAATGGTGAAACTAAGTGATGTTCTGTTATAAAATTATTTAAGCCCGCTAAATGGACTTGAATGTTTTTGTCTGAGTATCAAAAACAAAATACTATAAATTCCATTGTTATGATGGTAATATCTGATGTTTTTTCGTAATTTTTTTGTCTTTAAAGATAAAAGCAACACGATGATATTACATATTTTTGCTTAACATGTTTGCTTGCATATACTATACCTTCTTTCATCACTCACAGATCGGTGATGCCGTCAGGTTCAAAGAGGAGTCCAGACAAAGTCAGTCCGTGCGGGTTTCACTCCTTTCCTCCCGCAGCCGTCGCTTTGCTTCACTTCCTGTTTCTCCTTCTTCTTCTTTGACTGGGATCTGCTTTAAAAAAACATCAAGTTTAAATTTCCCAATAATTAAAACAATTTTCATCTAATCATAGAGTACAATTATATATTGTATAATACAAATAACGACAGACATGAAATTCCTATCACGTTATATTTTTATTTAAGGAAACTTATTAAACCTCATCAATCCTTTCAAGTTTTATTTATACTTCAAGTCAGCTTACTCTCTTCTTTTACCTATGTTTTTAACTACGAACCATTATGATAATGAACTCAAACATCAAGGCGTTACACAAACCATAACACAGTGTAGACATTTTTAGTCAAAGTTATTAAACCGTGATCTAATCCTGACCCATGTGAAATGGGAACTGAGCATACAAACTGTGCTGTTCCAAGCAGAATCTGTGTCCATAGCTGCTGAATACAAAATCTAAGCTGATTCATTTCAGTTGTGCCATGCATTTTGAACAGGAGACAGATGTAAACTGCATCGACTCATCTCTGATGGTGCTGAATTAGCACTGACAGGGCACTTCAAAAATATGTCCAGACTTCTTAGGATTACATTTTGCCTTAATTTTAAAGAATCTCCTTAAAATTCCAACGTGCATCTTTGCATCAACTGCAACCCTCACTTACCCATGCTCTGATACACCTGGTATTGGCTTTTACACTTTATGTTCATACAAGATATGCAGACCGTTGGAGCTTTAAACATCCCATGTTCCTAAAAGAAAGCTCAAATGTGAACTCTGATGTTCACACAATGTGGTCCAGAGTGTTTTCTTTTTGTTTGTTTTGTGGTTGGTTTTTGCCATGAGAAACAGATCATATTACCAATTTTTCTCAGAAAGCAATCAAACATGTATTAAAACCTTTTGATCAGGCATTTCATACAATTTTCATGCTCACGCCTATGTTTTAAGAAAACCTTTACCTCACTGTATCTGCTTAATGAACCTTGCTGCTGAGAGTTACATATTCTTTGATTTTTGTGAAGGAAATTCATTACTTGATATTTGGCCATCCCACTCAATCCGCCGCCTTTGATTTTCAGATAAGCAGTGAATTGAAATGTCAATATTCTCATTACATCTTACTTTGTCTGTTCAAGTGAAGTCAGTAAGATGATTAGTAAACAGTCCATAAAGAACTATTTGCAGCATTGAAAAAAAAAACTGCATGAAGCTATTAAATATCAAGATTTATTCCAGTCTAACAATGTCAACAACTTTACTCACATCTAATCTAAAATGATTTTTTCACTTCACAGAGAAACTAGATGCGACAGAATAAATGGAACAGGAAGACAGATGCTCTGCTCTGATAAATCTCAGCTGCATATCAGGCACGACAATTTAAACTCTGCAGTTGTAGATCACAAATGTATGAAATGTTAAATATTTTCTACCTGTCATATTTTACCGGTAAAGAAATGAGGATTTTTTTTCTTTCCAAGTAAACACTTAACTTCCCTCTTTGCACCCAGAGAAACGCATAAAGCAAAACGCCGTGACTTGATGCAATCTTATCCGTGCAGCTTGATCCGCTCAGCACCGTAATAAACAGAAAGGACAATATTTGCAGACACTAAGTGCAGGGTTCTGCAGCTGAGCATGGTCCAGATTCATTCATGCTAATGCAACTACAGTCTGCCCCTGAGGGAGAGTCTGTGTCCCATTTAATTCAACTCTGATCAATACTCAGTTAGCGGCGATAAAACAAACTGCAGTGACAATTTCTCAAAGAAAATGTGCACTAAATATAAGAAGCAAGCTACACCTTGAATTTAAATGCGAAGCCGCGTCTCCTCTTTCTCAGGCTTTATGTTTGCACTCAGACTAAAGTGTGTTTGTCAGTTAGAGTTGTTATTTTTCTCTGCAGCATACGCCTCAATGGGCTGTCTATCTTTTTGGATGGTGCTGGGCAAGATAAATTGACAGCTGCACACACACACACACAAACACAAATGTACAAATATAAATATATTTGTGGATGTGGAAACTCACGAACGTGCACAGGCCACAGCAGTTTATCACAAAAAAACCGCACGTGCAGACAGCAAAGCAGTCGCACGCTGACTGGAGGCTCGAGTGGCAGTTTATTTTTACGACTTAAATGAACAGTCGTATAGATTTGGTGCTCGGAGGGAAAGTAGAGAGAATATGAGACACTGTAAGCACTTCTGAGTGAACGGAGCTCAAATTGGACCTTATAAACACAGACATGCAACAGTCTTTGTCAGGTTCACGCAAACTCTCTGTGCATGATGGATTGAGTAAGAATCACTGAACAGGGGCAACTCTGGGAATTTTCCCCAAAGGTGGTCCGGTTGGGGCAACTAATAATCTAGAAGTGGCACATCAAAAATAAAAGTCATTCCAGATTAGTCACATTTGTTGCAACAGCTGAATTTGTTAGTGATACTATTTCAAAAAAAAAAAGGCAAAATAAAGTTTTTGTCTTCAAAATCTGATGGTTTGTTCGAACACGTTTTTAAACCCAATGTTTTCCTCCTAAATTTTAACGTCATCCTGATTGCAGGATAAGGGTAGAGTGAAACCCATTTCAAAAAAAGAGAACGTTTAAAACTTTAAACTTATAGCATTTTCTGGATCTTAGCATATAGATGGCATGTGGAATTAAAAAAATAGAATCTAAGATTCAGATTTAGCACTTAGAGATTTAAATACTAAATCTAAATCATTTAGATTCAACATTTAAATTTTGATCTAACATTTCACTAAAATGTTATGAAATGTAAATACGATAAATTATGACATGTTTTTGACATTTCCCTTTTAAATGTAATGAACTTGAGTTAAATATGGAAAAGTAAGCTAAATACTAAAACACTCTCTGCTAAAACTTTTGCACTCAAATTTTACACTTGGTGACCTGTAGAAAACCAAGCTAGCCGCTATCCTGGGTCTTTTGTTTGCCATCTTTCTAGAAATTGCTCTGAAAGTCAATCATACACCAACACTGCCAGGACTGAGGTGGATAGCAGACAAACAAAAGTACTCTGATGGCTGGTCACCCACACAATTTGACTTTAATGCTGCAGCAAATCTGCATTATCATTTCTTTTTGTTCAAAGATTCATTTTGAAAGCTTCATTCCATTGCACAATATAATTGGGTCCATTGTAATAAACAGCTCTTCTTCCTCTCATCTGGGTGTCAATCCTTTCCCGAATTGAGCTGAAACGAGCGAAAATAGCAACTGCTTCAGAAATCTCCACTAAGTATTTATGAACAGCGCAGCTAAAAATATATAAAGAGAAATCACACTTTGATCATGGCCATAGTGCTAAAAGGAGACAGCTTGCATGAAACGGGCAACCAGCAAGGCCAGAATGTGTTTAATTAGGGTGAATAAGGTCTGCAACATTTTCCATTTGGTGAGCATGAATAACATGACATGATGCAAAAAAAAAAGGGAAAAGAACAGCAAAAGCCTGGAGAAGAGCTGACTTTGGAGATTTTCCTTTCCAGCAGCCGAGCAGGAGAGAAGAGAGGAGGCGTAAGGAGGAAGAGGAGCAGAAGAGGGAGGAGGTAAGGGTCACAGAGCGGAGGGATCCAGTACCCTTCACCTCGGTCTCATTCCTTTCTCACCTTGTTTTGAAGGTTTATCCTTCTACCTCACTCAGTTGCCCTTTTTTCCCACCCCTTCCTCTCGCCCTCAGGCTACACATCACATACGTTCCTCCTATGTTTCTCCTCTATCCTTTCCCTCATGACTTCCTCCCCCTCATCCCTTCTGCGACCGGACGTCCTCCACTCTCCTCCCCTCTCTTTTTGTCCTGCTCCTCCTGTTCCTCTTCCCTGCATGCAGCTGATTTACATCCTGCATCAACTCCTCTTTGCAAAACCTTCCTCTCTTTATCATCCCCCTCTTCTCTATAATGTTCCACACCCTACATATCCCCCCCACTTGTCCTCCTACTTTCCCCGCTGCCGCCGTCCTCTACCCTCCTCCTCTTCTTCTCGCCCTCGCGTTGTCCCCATGCCTCCCTCCGTTTCCCTCCCTCTCCTTTTCCCAGGGCTCGTTAAACAATGTCCATATTCACCTGCATCCTCTGCACAGAGCCTCCTATAGTGGTGACACAGTGAATGTGTGTGGGAAAGACAAAAGATGTAGATATGGTCCGAAGTCAAAGAGTTTGGGTGTGCATTTATTGCTTAGGAAAGGGAAGGCACAGGTCCAAGAAAAGCATAGGCCAACTTTTTGATTAAAGACACTCAGATGCACACTTAAAATATTTATAAAAGCAGTAAGACAAAGGAAGACTGTGACAAGAACAGCATTAAACAAACTTTAGACTATTGTGTGTTTTTCGCAGGATCGCTTTCATCTGCAGAACAATTGGTATTCACAAGAGTTAATCTCTCAAGCTGCTGGCCCGTAACAAAAAGACTCAACCCTTCCCACCTAACGCCATCAAACTCATTCACCAAGACACACTCTTTTTAATCTCTCTGTTTTTCAAATTTACATGGCAGCCGTTCTACTGTTACGTTGTTAACACTCTTTTTTTTGTTTTGTTTATCCTTTTTCTTGTCTTTAATGTTTTTTTTTTCTCACTTCTCACCGTCACTCTCTTGCGGTTCTTGTCCCCACGTTCTTTGAAGTCGGCTCATACCTGCTGTCAGGTACCACCTGTTCAGTTCTCAACAGGACTGGACCATATTGAGCTAAATTATGACACCAGGACAGCACTGGACAGGGCTGAGAAAGTCTGACCATGACTAAACAAATAAAGCAGGTGGAATTATGTGCCACAGCTCAGATGAAGAGTCTCTGTTTGCATTGCAAAATGCTCTGTTAGGAACATCGTTTTAAATTTTATAATACTTATTTCACCAAATAACATCTTCCCTACCTTTTAATGGATTGTATTTTACATTGTGTAATATCTTGAACGAGTCAGACTTTGTGTCGCAGTGGAACTCACTTTTCTAAATAAAGGGTATGAAATGACAGAAATATCTATAAAATATCCGTCATTGTTGACAGTGATCTTCCATTTTTCCAGATATTTTCTTACTTTTTTTAGTCAATATTTGCATTTATAAGTATAGCTACTAGTGTCTTGCTTGTGCTAAAAGCTATGGACACCTAAAAGAAAATGATCACAGTCAGCAACAAAAGCATCACATTTTCACATAACTCTGAATGCTTATACAATTTTTAGAAATATATTTTACAGGAACCCAACAGAAACTGAATCTCCGCTACTTGTTCATATACATGGTAGCAAAATACTGCAGCCCAACTACCTGGTAAAGTTAGAAAAGTAGCCCATTAACAAGTCCAAAAATAGTTTCTCCATAAGCTGTGAAACCTTTGGTGATCCACACACTGTGTTTTGCGAAGTGGCATCTGTTTGCAAAGTGATTATTGAAGCCAAATAATTATTGGTTTCAATAATTATTGAATTATTGAAGTCACTGTGATCAGATAATTGTGTCATTAGTACTGATGCTTTATTATTATTGATTTGTTTTAATAAATATACACTACCAAGGATGGCGAGCAATATCACTCTACTCCTTTGTGTTTGTTCAAGTACAAAACAAAAAGGAAGAATATATTTAATCCTATCCTAAAATTGGGAACATGTTGACATGTCCAGACACTTCATTAAAGAATCTCAACATGTTCACAAACAGCAACATGATACCGTATTCTTAATGGCAAATTTTACAGTAAAGTTAGTATTGATGATTAATTTTGCTTTTACAAAATGTTCCCCCAGTAGTTTTCACCAACCGAATGTACATGTTGGAATCATAATACAACACCTCCAAATGATTTGCCAGAGATCTTCAAGACAGAACTAACGTTGAAGCAAGAAAAACAAAGAACCTATACAAACATCACAAAGGCCCTCGCCAACATCATATTATCAAAGAAATACGATTGATATCATGGTAGGGTGGAAAATGATAAATTACAAGACTCAAAAACCCACCCGACTCTCCCTGATAAAACATGTCTTTGCTTTGTTTCGCTTTGACTTTTCTGTCCTTAAAATTTCGATCAGAGGCTCTCAGAGGAGCCACCTCTTCAGGCAAAAGCCCACGTGGGTTTTAACATTTGCTTGATTATTGTTACTCTGAGGCAGCTCTGATCTTTAGCATAGTCATTGCACTCCAATTCCAAAAAAAAAAGAAAGAAATCTCTCCACAGTTCCTATCTGACACTGTTCCTATTTGCTCTTTGTGTTTCTGGTCTTTTCCTTCTTTTATCGTCTTTGATCTGGAGCAATCAACGAGTTGAAAGGTTAGAACATCCTGTGGACAAGACTCCACCGAAACCTCTAGTAGAAACATTAACATTGGTGCGAACTAAAGAGAACAGCCCTGTGTGTGTGTGCGTGTAGGCATGTGTGTTTGTGTGCGTGTGTGTGTTCTCCCAGGTGACGGAGCATGGACGGCAGAGATACTTGTTTGATCCCTGGAACAAAGAGAGAGGGGAGTGCAAAGGAGAGAACAGCAGAGGCAGACAGCTTAAAGGGAAAAGATGGAAAGGCAGCGAGGAAGAAGACGAGTACGAGAGACAGAAAGCTTAAGGGTGGAGGAGAGAGACGGGAAACTGAAAGAAAGGGAGGCATGAGGTTAGGAGGGATCAAGCCACACGAGAACGGAGCTTTGTTGAAGGGAGTTTGAACATCATGAGCGGCTTTGTCACACAGTGTGTGGGGAACGAGAAATATGTCCAAAAACTGCTTGGTCCACTCCAACAGTAGCAGCAGGCCCGACTATTTTATGTTGCATGCTGCGTGGTGGGAAATCCTATCAATTTTATGTCAAGCTGACATTTCACATGATGAGGCCGAGGTTTCAACTGCAAGAAGAATCCATTCATTCATTTTCTGTACCTGTGTAATAAAGCAAAAAAAAAAAAAGACGGTCGACAACCTTTCATACATGCACGTATACTAAAGGGCAACTTAAAGTCCCCAATTAACTTACGGTGCATATCTTTGGGAGGAGGTCAGACTATTAAAAGAAAACATCACAGATAATTTCTACCTACAAGGAAGAAGAGGCTAGCCACCTTTCAGCACTCTAAGAGGCATGTTGATCCACAATATATGATTAATGATAGATTTACTAATGTTCCCAGCTATTTCTCCATTACCAGATACACTACTATACATAATAGTTATTAGGAGGTGAAGAAAAGAGTGATTTTTTACCACTTTTGTTTGAGAGTTTGAGTTTTAACACAGAAATAAATGACTAAGTTGTTTGACCGCAACAATCTGTTGTACATTACAAACTACATGCAATTTCTTCTGTAAATATGGTAACATATTTTGTTAAATGAACTTACTAAACGAGAGATCATTTCTCCATCCAGAAACTGGCATGACCAGGTACAATTTAAAGAAAAAGTTTAGACATTGAGCCAATTTGAGTGATTAATGCTGAAATTCAACATTGGATTGAACTGGAGTTATATCCAAAGAAATTTTATTTTTCACATTTAATTCTATGTTTTCTAAGCCACTTTAAAGAAAGACAAAAGAAATCAAGGAGAAAACTGCCTTGAAAGAAATAAACAAATGTGTCTTTTATAATATGGATGAAAAAGCAACCCAATTTCCTTGACAACAAAAGTAACAAACTCAACATTTATTGCATTTATATCACACCATTATTGTTTTCTGCAGCTGTGCAAGTTAATCAATTATGTCGTGTGCACAGCGCGTTGATTTCTGTGCCGAAAAACAGCTTACGCCACCATCGTGCAATTTTTCTGATGTCGGGGAAAGAAAAACTGCAAAGGAAATCATTTCACATCCAGTGCGGTCATCAAAGCTCCCGATCAGCAGGTACTGTGCTGAAGTGTTACAACATGCTGAAATTACTAAAAAGTGGCAGACGGATGAGAAGAAACAGGCAAAAGAGAGGAGCAAGCGGAAAACAGATTCCTGCACAGATATCAAGGGATATTTCAACTTTACAAATTAGTTAAACTGTCCATCTACCATGACTGAAAAATAGAGACGTAACTGGGTATAAATGTGAAGTTGCACATTTAAAGATGGTGTTCTCTGTTCTTTTATCTCAGAACAACAAAGTGAACAGATAAGATGCGTCGCTGCAAAGTTCACTTCCAGCTCTACCCTTCCATCCCTTTTCTTCAGCCATATCACAACACAGTGTTAACCTGCGTAGTGTTAAAATGTACATGCTATTAGTCAAACATTTCTTGACATATTAAAAAGAAGAATATATTTATTTCCTCCAAAGAGAAAACAAATGTTTTGTTCTATCTCATCTTGATATGAAAACGGTGCTCTGGTAATATTTACCATTAAACCAGCTGAAGCTAATAATTGCCTGTGAGCAACTGAGTTCACTTTAGTTGAGATTATATGACGAAAAAAAAACACTTAACTACTCACAAGGAAAACGACATAAAAGACATTGGTAAATGTTTTGACAAACAATGCTAATGCTACTGCTAATGCTGTATCTTTTTTGTAAGACATTTGTGTTTGGTTGGACTGAAAGAGCTCCAGTTTCTAACTCAAGTTGTTGACTGTAAGCATCAGGATCAGAATATTTGCTCAAATATGTTACAATGATGTGTTACAAAGAGTTAAAACTGCTTCATTCTCACTTTAAACAGCTACACATGCTAATATGGTTAATGCTAGTTAGCATAGTAAATAGCACATCACAAACCGGCTCTGGAGCAGTTCGCTTCAGACAGGCCTCAATCCAAACCAACTGCAGGAAAAATGTGTCTTTTTCAACTTCACAGGCTGTCGCTGGGCATTATGGTTACGATGAGTCCTTCAGTGTTGCTAATGCTACTGCGTGTACCAAAGTCGTACCTGGTTTTCTGCTTAGCAGTGCTGCTGGTAGCATGTTGTGGGTTAACAGCATCTGGTCTCACCGGGCTTGCAGCACACATTTGCTGACGTCATTCCAAAATTAGAAGCAGCACATCGCAAAACCTGCATTGAGTGAGCTGCTCTTTACAACTGGTATTATGTGCAGTAGAAATGCAGGACTTCCATGTTTGTTTTCTTCCTGAATATTCCATCATGTCTGTCCTCTGAAATAAACGATCCTGGAATCGTTTAGAAATCATAGTCAGCTTGCAAAAAGCACAACGTGAAAGCAAGCCACACCAAACAAACACAAACAAAATTTGCTTTTGGTTCGAACCAAACAACCAGACCAGCTGACTTTTCTGGTGTCAATTGTTCAAACAGTACTTATATCATACCTGGATGATTCCTTTCATATCTTTGTTATTTTTATTTCCTATCATATTAAAAGAAAACACTTTGGTATTAGAGACAGGCTGCCAGCACTTCAACACTGCTTTTCCCAAACACCTCTTGCTACTTTGTTCATGTGACAGAATAGGAGGAAGTTTTGTAATTTTCTGCCTCTGTTTTCATCCCTCTTATTGCTGAACTAAACTGTGTTGATTCTAAGCTGCTACTTTTCCTCTCTCGCTCTGTCTTTCTGTCAGACAAGAGCAGTGGAGAGTGCTGAATAAGAGCTGGTAGCGTGGTGAGTCAGCCAGCAGCTTTACATTTACCACATGCCAACGGTAGCAGGACTGAAAAGGAACGCAGTGGGGGTGCTTTCCCTCCCTCTGTCTTCCTCTCAAGTCTGTAACTCTCATCCCATTCCTCTCACTTCCTCTTTGGCTACTTCTCCCCTCACTTTTCCCTCCATCATTTCTTGCTTTCCATCCTCTCCTCCCTCTCATCACTCATTAGCCATCGCTTTCCACGGTCTCTCTATTTTAGCCCTCCCTCTCTTAACTCTCACTCTTTCTCCATCTCCCTCCCCTATGTTCTCTCTCTCTGTAGCCTCCCAGTGGTCTTGCTGAGGGGCATATGCTGTTGCAGGGAGAAGGGGATGTCAGCTTGGATTTCAACACTGTCGCAACGGGGGGATCACACACACGCAGACACACACGGGCAAGTACTGCTTGCAAACATAGGAAGCCAATGGTCAAAAAAGATGCTGCTTTCCTGTCTCACACGTGCACATTCATGCGCCATCAGATATGACGGTGAACACTAATCAAACAGCAACTTGTAGGACGGGCGTGCGCACAAACACACACGACATGAAGACTCTCATCAGTGTGGAAAACAGAGCTTGTCTGCAAACTGCCTGACAGGCTCTGTCAGAGAAGGTATGAGAAGTGAGCAGAACAGTGCAGGACAGAACAGGAAATAAAGAGGGAGAAGAATGGAAAGTGAGGAATGAAAGGAGAAGCAATATGTGCATCTGGACTGCATAGACCTTCTAAGGCTTCTATCATTAGAGCTATAGGTGTTTCCCTATTTTTCCTCTACTGAAAGAGCTGTGACTGTTCTTACTTGGCATTTCAGGCTCCTGATCAGATCAACAAACCATGAGTGATGTGAGGTAAAGTGATTGGCTCTGACAGAAGCATTTGTTGATTGCTCACCTGGTGCTCATCCAATTAAAAATTTCTTATTTTTGCTTACTTTCACCAACAAAAATGCAAAGAAGTGCTGCAACTGTCAGCTGACGCACAACATAAGCAGAATATCACTGTTTTTTTTAAAAACCTCTACAGAAAGAGCACAGACTATCTGAACATAATCCTATGGTAATTAGAAAAAGCAATGTTCATTTTTCAACAAAACCTTTAGAGAGGCAACTAGATGGACAGAACTGCTCAGTGCATTGATATGATCCAGAAGCTGAAAATATGTATCATCACCACTGCATAGGGTTTTTATGTTACGCCTCCTGATCCCCCACATATTTCCACCTGAATATCTAATGCACTCATAAACAAAAAATGTATATATACCTGTTTCAGAGAAGCTGGCAGTTTTGAGCTTTAAATTTCCCCTTACTGTTTAAGTAACGGTGTGTGCCAACCAGTGCTGCTGACCTTTGCGGTTTGCACCTGCAAGCTTAGTTTAGATGTATCATCATGTGCAAATTACTAGGACACTTTTACAACTACTTTATTAATTACCCATCATCCATGGTTTACACCTGCTTGTCCTTGGGGCTGCTGCTCAGTGTTCAGGCATGGACAGGTCGCCAGTCCATCACGAGGCAACGTAAAGACACACAGGGACACTATTCACGTTTGAGGGCAATTTAGAGTAATCAGAAAACCTAATAGTCAATTTCTGGACAGTGGGAGGAAGTCAAAGAACCCATGCAACAACATACTTCATCCAGAAACAGCAGATGATTTTTTTGAAGTCTAAAGCAATAATTGCGGCATGCAGTCCCAAATTTAACAGTTTACTTAAAATTAAAATATTCAACTGAATACACTGAGTCCATAAGAAGACAATTGGATTGCCCATTGTCACTATTTAGCCTCACGACACACTCGATTTATTCTTCATTGATCAAAGCCGAGTTGTGCTGCATGCTCAGCAGTTTTAAGAAACTTATACTGCAGACGATAAGCAACCAATCAAGGTAGTGTTAGAGGACGTTATCACGTACATGAGAGACATTTCTGAAGCTATCAGAGAAACAGTGGCTAGTTAGAAGTGAAGAGTCAGTCCTATAACTTCTGAATACAAATTTAATTCCTCTGAACAGGACATTTGCAACTTTAACATTTAAATATGGTAATAATTTCCCTATTGAAAATAGCAAAAATGTAAATAAATAACCCGATTCAACGGCCCCCCTCCCATCCCCAACGCACACACACCCCCACCAAAACATACGCAGCCCTCAAATATGCTGTCATTTTCAGCCTAATAGTCAGAAATCCCATGCTAGAAGCCCTGTATGACAAAATGATGATGAAACAATTAAAACCGTGAATATCCCTGAGGTTCCCAGAGAGACCCACCTGTTCACATTGACAGATAAGTGAGAGGTTGGTCTCCATTTTTATGTATTTATTTTAATGGATGGAAAAAAGTTCCTATGTGACTTAAAGGAAGTTATGATGAGCTGTTTTCCATCCTATGTAAATTTGCCAAAAGTTCATCGCCCAGCAGTTCTGGTGAATTGTCAAAAACAATTCAAACATCACCAAATAAGTGCTTGGAAGAACTTGTGTCACTTTCTCCATGATTGCAGTTGAGAAGAAATCGGTTCTTAGGAACCTGCTTCTTTCTGCCTTATGTGCCAGGAAAAGTAAGTATCCAAGAAATGTATTTACAGTCATGTTAATATTTGAAATCGGACTCGGAGCGTTTCCACTGTATAGGGTTTTTATTTCACCAGCTTCTTAACAATCACATGATTCTTGTTGTGAATGCAAACAAACAAAAAGTGTTCTTCTTTTCAGTGATTCTTATTTCAAAAACTTCAACTGTAGGTTGAAAGCACCAAGAAAACAGGCTCAGAGAGATTATCTAAGTAACCAGTTATACTTTGTGGTTTCCACAGAATGCAGACTTTCCTATAAAAAACAAACGGTCTCCTAAGAAACTGTCATTTCTTTTCGTGTCCATCTTTTTCTGCTTGACTTCTTTGTTGTCTCTCCAGCCCGTTCAGTTGTGCGCCCTCCATCCCCGCGCTCTCTGTCTCCTGATTCGGTATCCATGACCTTAGCTCAGTACAACATGGTCACACTGGTCTGACCACAATCCTATTACTGACACCCTTCATGTGTAACATTACTGTGCTGCCTGGGAGTGTGTGGTGTGTGCCTGTAAACAGACATGCGTGACATTGCCCTTTTCACAGCAACAACAAAATTAGGGTTGGTGCATAGAAGGCAGACTTTACAGGGACGCACAAATGCATGCAGGAAACACAACTCTGGATTCTCTTAGTGAGAAAACACCCGGCAGAACACACACACCAACACACACGGAGTCACTTTGTAGAACTATTTCATCCTTATTATTGCTGTTGCCTCTCTACGGTTATTAATCCCCCACATCAGGGGTCTTTGAAACATTTCCGTCTGGGAACCAAGCTCATTAAAACTGCACTCATGTGGGCACCGACCAGAAAAAAAGCCTTCCGAAACAATCTGTGACTTGATGCGTAGTTAAAGGCAGCAGAAAAGTTTCAAAACTTTTGTTTTTCACCTCAAACCAAACACAAAATCTCAACAGACAGCACAGTCCAACCTCTCACTTCTTCTGTTAATTTCTTGTCGCTTATAGTATTTGATTGAAGTGTTTTGGGCATATATTTTACAGGCACATTGTTCCATTTCATAGCGCAATCAAGTAACTATATTAGCTTCAGTTGTTATAAAAATGATGTATATGTCAAACATAACTTGAAAGAGATTTGATTTCATGATTTAGTGCTCTAAAATTAGACCTCTGTCTCTTTAAGAAGCTCCTGCTCTTTCTGACAGGCCACTACCTTCACGTCATTGTAACAAAAATGTTCCATTATGTTGTTTATAAAGATTCTTGGTAGCGTTTTACTGGGAAAAAGTTCAAATGATAAGCTCAGCAGACCTGCAGTTCCATCAGGTGTTTGCTAGTAGCTGCTGCCACTAGTCTGCAGGAGTAAAGAGGTGAATGGGTGAGGGAGTAGTGTTCGTCTGTAGACTTCGGCTCCAAAGGAGCTTAGTGGAAAGAGGCCGTGCTTTGCATGAACAAGTGATTTGGCTCCCCTGAATGGTTGCTATGGGAGAGATTTAAGGATTTCTAAAATATGCATGAAAGAATCAAAGTAAGACTCCAGGTATGTTTTTTTAATGAGGGAATAATGTTATGATATAAAGTTCAACAAATGTTTTTCTATAATAAAAAATCCCAATAAATTACAACAAAGTTTGTAGCTGTATTAGGAAAACATTTAAAAAGGATTTCCAGCCTTTGAAGGTGCTGTATAATACCAGGGTCTGAGATACTTATTTTTTCCTTTATCTGAATAACTTTGAATTTAAATAGCAAGAAAATAATGCTAAACTAACTCCACTTAAAGTGTCCCAGTGTACAAATGAAGTGAGTACATCTCTGTGCAATATCACTGAAATGTCATCAATTGCATCATATGCCATAATTACATCATCTCCCAGTTGACAACAAAAACAAAGAATTTAAAGGAACTCAAAAGTTCAGTTGAACAAAAGTAGTGCATCTGATCCCTGACCAAACATTAAATATATATTCTATATATGTACATGTATATACAGCTCTGGAACGTGGTTTATATACAAGTATATAAAACACTTTAATTATTCTGGTATTTACCAAATAAAGCAACATTAGTTCTCCAAACTGAGCTAAATCACGAAAGGTTTAGTTTGGTGCCAGACAGTGAGAAAAACAGAACATGTATTTTTACACAATATAAATGTCTGTAAATATCTGGTTTCACCTGTTTGATGCATTACCTGAATCCATCCTCGTAGTTTCCAGGACATTTTATTGAGGGAGGCAGACAAATACAATAATAAAGCAAAGAGAGCCCAAATATGGAAGAAGATATCTCCAGAAATGTCAGTAAGTTAGCTTTTCCAGCAAAAAAAGAAATGTTACTTCTCAAAAATAAGTGTGAATATCAGAATAACACAAGGTACATTTCAGAAAGAGGTTATTTATTTCACTAGTTTTTGCAATAAGGCTTTGTAAGGCCATATCCTGTGAAATGAGAAGAATTTTGCACATTTGTGTTGTGTAATGTCAACTGTATGGATCTCAAGCAAAAGAAAAGTATTGATATTCATTCTTTATATAAAAGCTACAATTTTCCAAAGTATGGAGTCTAATTAAATTCTACATAACACACTGAATGGCCTTTATGGAGTGAGATGACAGATGATTGTATGTATTACAAGCCATCAGTACTGATCAAGGTTGACTTTAACAGGAAAAACACTGCATTAGATGTTGCTTCAGCCCAAACACAAATATATAATTTAGGTTTTAGGATGGAACAGGCAGCAATAATAACCTAAATAAACCATGTTATACTGTAAGAGTTTGAGAGAATCAATAACATGTTTGAATGAGCAATCCTTGAAATGAGTGTAAATAAACGTTCAACATCCCCCAAAGTCCAAACAGTCAGATAATATGAATTTAGTGCAGCTGCTGTCAAATTCAACAAGGCTGGTTAGTTAAAAAAGTTAACCTGAATGATTAACGGTCTTGTTATTATAGGTTCCCCACCCCCTCCTGGAGAGCGGTATATGAAAAGGCGGAAAGGAGAAAAAGAGCAGAAAATCGAAAAAGACTGAAAATGAAGGAAATGTGAAACAATTTCAAAGCCAACAAGACAAAAAAGTAGAATGTATAAAAAGGGATGAGAACAAAGCAAACCTGGAGGCAGCTCGGTGATTCCGAGTTCAGGCTTCTCAATTCAGAAGTACATTAGATGCAGCATCTGAGGAAATTGTAGACACTGAACCAGTATCAGATGAGGAGGGTAAATTATTTTCTCACTTTGAGCTTCTGGCACCTCTCCGTATGTGTAGAATATTGACTGTGCACACAGTAATATTGGTCCTTCACAGATGCCGTAGTTCTGGTTCTGCGCATGCGCAAGGGAAGAGCATTCTCTCTCTCTCTCTCTTCGGAAACTGGGGTTCTGGTCTACACGTGTTGCTGCCCTGTATGTTATTGGCTAACGGCTATTATTAAACCAAGACATCAAACCCAGCAGGACTCTTTATTACCACAACACACAACATGGTGTCAGAAGTTGTGGACTTCAGTTGTCTTATGGACTATCTCGTGTTGTGAGTACATTTTGTGGAACCATTGTGCTTCTTCGCATCATGGCGGACGGCTTCAGACGGCCCGACCCTCTAGTATTTGATGGCAACGTAGCAGAGAACTGGCGCATATTTGAGCAAGAATATGACATTTTCATCGCCGCAGCGCACTCGGACAAACCGGCGCGTACTCAAGCTTATATTCTTCTGAATCTGGCCGGACCTGAGGCTATTGAACGTGAACGCTCATTTGCGTATGCAGCTGAGGTACGGGAGCCTAGTGGAGATGGGGCAGAAGGACGTGTCCTGGTTCCCGCGGAATCCAGGGAGGACCCTATTTGCCTCAAACGAAAATTTCGTGAAATGTGCAACCCCCAGACGAACATCACTATGGAGAGACATAAATTCAACACACGTAACCAACGGACTGGTGAGACTATTGAATCATATGTCAGTGATTTGAAAATAAAAGCCAAGAGTTGCAATTTTGGAGGTCTTTATGAGGAACTCATAAGGGACAGGCTTGTCTGTGGCATCGATAACGACCACCTCAGGAAAGTGTTGTTACGTGATTGTGATCTGACGCTGGCCAAAGCCATTTCAATATGCCAGATCCATGAGATGACCGAAGAGCATAATAAAACGCTAATGTCACCTCATACCCCTGTCACAACTGTTGATGCTGTTAAAACCATGAGTATCCAAAGAAGGGATATTGACAAAATCAGGTTTGACAGCAGACTGAACAATAACACCGCACAGTTTATTACTGACTGCAGTAATTGTGGTGGTAGTCATGTGGCAAGACGAAACAAATGTCCTGCTTTTGGCCAGCAGTGTAATGGATGCAAGAAGATGAACCACTTTAGAAAGTGTTGCAGGTCCAGGCCACAGTTGGACAGGCAAAGGCAAAGGAAGTCTGTCCACCAGGTGGACACTGAAAGTACAGAAGCACGTGACAGTGAGACTTACTATGTAAATGGCATTACACTGGAAACTATACCTGTTGACTCAACTGTCATTCGTAGACACAGAAAGGATGAAGTCTTTGCTACAATAAGAATTAATGACGTTCCTGTCGAAATGAAGGTGGACACAGGTGCCAAATGCAATGTCCTCTCAGCAGAGACTTTTGAACATGTAAGACAAAATGAACAAATAAAGCCATGCCGCAAACCCACTAACCTTGTAGCGTATGGTGGTAGTAAGATTGAAACTGCTGGATGTGTCACCCTGTGCTGCCGTCTAGGGGCCAAGCAATATAACGTACCTTTCTACATTATCCATGAGACTGTGGTACCACTACTTGGACTAAATGCTTCACTGGAAATGGGACTTGTGACACTCAGCACACAGGTCCATCAGGTTAGTGACAATACACCTGAAGATTTTACTCAACAAATCAAACGTGAATATGGAGATCTGTTCTCAAATGAGTTGGGCAAGCTCCCAGTTACATACTCCATGACTCTTGACCCAGAGGTGAAACCAGTAGTCCGCCCTGCTCACCGCATTCCGGTAGCCATGAAAGACAGAGTCAAAGCTGAACTAGACAGGATGCAAGAATTAGGTGTAATCACACCAGTATCAGATCCGACTGATTGGGTTTCGTCCATGGTTGCCACCAACAAAAAAGACAAACAAGAGATCAGAATATGCATCAATCCCAAAGACCTCAATACTGCTCTGAAAAGGCCACATCACCCAATGCGAACAGTAGATGATGTTGCAACCCAGATGTCTGATGCCACTGTGTTCTCTGTTTTGGATGCTAAAAATTCCTTCTGGCAGATTTCACTGGACCGCAAGTCATCCCTGCTCACCACTTTCAGCACTTGTTTTGGTCGTTACAGGTTTCTGCGTATGCCCTTTGGGATTAGCTCTGCGAGTGAGGTGTTCCAGCGCACCATGGAACAGATTTTTGCTGGATACCCTTGTGCCATTATTGTGGATGACATCCTCATTGGTGGCAAGGACATTGAAGAGCATGATGCCAATCTACGAAAAGTACTTGACCGTGCCAGGGAGGTAAATCTAAGACTCAACCCTTTTAAATGCAAGTTCAGACTGAGCCAAGTGAGTTATGTTGGACATGTGTTCACTGCTCAAGGTTTGAAAGCGGACCCGTCAAAAACAAAGGCAATAAGTGACATGCCAGTGCCAGCAGACATTTCAGCCTTACAAAGATTTCTCGGCATGGTCAACTACCTCGGGAAATTCATACCCAACTACAGCGAAATCTCTGCTCCACTTAGACAACTCACACACAAGGACACAGAGTGGGTATGGGACGAACAACAGCAGCGTGCTTTTGAAACGTTAAAGGGACACATGTCAAACCCTCCAGTACTCTCTTATTACAATGTTCACAAATCTGTCACACTCACCTGCGATGCTTCACAGTATGGACTTGGTGCAGCGTGCATGCAGGAAGGAAACCCAGTAGCCTATGCTTCACGCACCTTGACAGACACTGAACAAAGATATGCCCAAATCGAAAAAGAGCTGCTGGCTGTTGTTTTTGCATGCTCAAAATTTCATGATTACATCTATGGCAAACAAATAACTGTTGAAACTGATCATCAACCTCTTGTGACTATAATAAAAAAGCCCATCCATGCAGCACCTGCCAGACTACAGAGAATGATTATGAAGCTCCAGAAATACAACATTAACCTCGTATACAAGAGCGGGAAAGAAATGCATCTGGCCGACACATTATCAAGAGCGCCAAGGAAGTCCACCACCCAACTTGCGGAAGAAATGGATGACTTTGATGTAATGTCTGTGAGTTACGTGTCATCGCTCGTTTGGAGGAATTAAAGAGACACACAGCCACGGATCCAACTCTCCAGACGCTTAGCGGCATCATCAGGCATGGATGGCCCATTAGACTGCGCACTCTCCCTGATGTAGTACATCCATATTTTCCTTTTCGGGATGAACTCACTGTTGTGGATGGGATCGTGATGAAAGGACAGAAAACTGTAATTCCCCTCTCATTACAGAAAACATATGTGGGCATACTTCACAGAGGACACCCAGGAGCAGAGGCCACCAAGCGCAGGGCAAGAGGCATAGTATTCTGGCCCACGATGACGAGAGACATCGACGAGGAAATACAGGCATGCTCTGTGTGTAATAGTACTAAACCGCATCAACAGAAGGAGCCACTGCAGTTGTATCCCATTCCACAGCTACCCTGGTCCACAGTAGCTACTGATATCTTTGAGTGGCACAACAAACACTACTTAGTACTCGTGGATTCCTATTCAGGCTGGTTTGAGATTGACCTGCTTCATGATCTCACATCTGCTACAGTTATTGGCAAGCTGAAACGTCATTTTGCAGTCCATGGAGCACCTCACATTCTAATATCAGACAATGGCCGGCAGTTTACAAGCCAACGCTTTAAGGACTTTGCAACAGCGTGGGACTTCACTCATGTCACAAGTAGCCCTGAGTACCCTCAGTCTAATGGTTTAGCTGAGAGAGCTGTCCGCAGTGCCAAGAGTCTCATGGAGAAGTCTTACAGAGACAAAACTGACATTTTTCTCAGCCTTTTGAACTTGAGGAATGTACCTCGTGATGCTGTACTCGGGTCTCCAGCGCAACGACTTATGTCAAGACAAACACGCACTACGCTTCCTCTCTCAAGTGATCTGCTAGCACCAGATATGTGTAATCCTGAAGACGTCAGTGCTCGGCTCCTCAACAAAAGACTGGTACAGAAGGTGTGCTATGACAGGGGAAGTCGACCTCTTCAACCGCTAAAGAAAGGACAAGTTGTCAGACTACAAACCCCAAAGGGTTATGACCGCATGGGAACCATCCAAGACATGTGCAGTGAGCCCAGATCTTATCTGGTTCAGTCAGCAGGACAGATCTATAGGAGGAACAGGAAACACATTTTACCTGTGGCTGAGCCTTCTCCAACTCAGTTTGATCCAGGTGATTTTTTGTATCAAGATGCTGGCTCTACCTCAGGCCAGCGCATCACCATCACCGGACAAACACAACAGAAAGTGGATTCAGAGCATTGTGGGGTCCAAGTTCCAGTTGCTAATCCATCTTTGCCGACAACGAACAATCTCTACAGGACACGTTCAGGCCGTGTCAGTAAACCAAATCCTAAATACTTGGACTAAGTGCCTGTGACTGAGCAAATTTCCGTGATAGCTTTACAATGTGGCTGCCTTGTTAATATTGTTATGACCAGTTGTTTTTTTTAAAGGTTTGATCCTAGTTTTTGTTTTACTCCTTTGTTCAAGTTCATTGTTATGATGTATGTGCTTATTATAGTTCTTATTACATATCCAGTTATACCATGGAAGTTTGTCGTACTGCTGCTGAAACTATGGCATAAATTAACTGCTTAATATTTTCATCATCATGGAATAATAAGCTAAGGAAAGGGGATGTAGAATATTGACTGTGCACACAGTAATATTGGTCCTTCACAGATGCCGTAGTTCTGGTTCTGCGCATGCGCAAGGGAAGAGCATTCTCTCTCTCTCTCTCTTCGGAAACTGGGGTTCTGGTCTACACGTGTTGCTGCCCTGTATGTTATTGGCTAACGGCTATTATTAAACCAAGACATCAAACCCAGCAGGACTCTTTATTACCACAACACACAACAGTATGTTTTTCATTGTCTTTTTTTTTTTAACTAAGTCCCTAATAAGCTCATAAATTGATAACAAACTAATCATAGTTGAAGTTTGAACTCTTGAAAATTTTATGACCTGCTCTATGGTAACAGTAAAAACACTAATAATGCCTAAATATGATATGCAGCAGCTTGCATGTGACTTTTCCACCGTTTTTCTCTTCAGAAATAAAGAGAACATAGCTGTTATATAATAACGCTAATGAGAGAGGTGTGAGTTTTTTCCCCGTGTATTTCTGTAGCTGTCCAGAGAGGTAACAGATACCATTCATAACTTGTATAAAATCAAGCAAGATGTTTAAAAATGTATCAAGACAAAATGTATTTTGTCTTTATTCCGCTACAACTAATGTTTATGTTTTGTTCTATTGTAATTGTTGTTGCAAAACATTTTCATTCATTATTTTCTGCTTAATCCAGGACCTGGCAGCCTCAGGACAGAAGCCGAGGCTTCCCTCTTCCCAGCCACTCGGGCCAGATCCTCCAGGAGAATCCCAAGGTGTTCCCAGGCCAGCAGACTCTCTCCGGTCTGTCCTGGGCCGTCCTCTGGGTCTCCTCCCACACTGGGAAGTGTCCTGAACACCTGACCAGGGATTTGTCCTGAAGACATCCTAACAAGAGCCAACTGAGCTGGCTCCTTCCAATGTGGAGGAACAGGAGTCTCACTCCCAGGTACCTGTCAAAAGTAAAACATAACAATTACTGAGGAACTTAACAATAAGCAAGAAATAGACCTAATTTATTTCTTTTTTTTTTTGTTTTGTATTGCAAAAAACATGTTTTTTGTTGGCAAAGCATCAAAATTTGATTTGAACATAATTGAATAGTTTTCAATTGGTTTCCCATCAGTTTTTGTCAGTAAAATATGCCCAGTTGTTTTGCAACAACAGCTTTTGAATCTTAGCCACAGTCATAACACAGTTAAGTTAGTATTTACTTACAGTCTGTGTATGAGTGGATACAGATTTGCACGTTTGTGTTTTTTGAATTATGCTTGACTGTCAGCATTTTAGCTTCATGCAGTTTGGAAACGCTCACACAATGTTGCCAGACTCCAACGCAGTCCTTTTAACTAGTGTAGCAGAGATTCCCACGGCTATAGGTTTGTTAAAATGTGTTTTCTGTCACCATGTTTACCCTGGGAAATTGAAGTGACTCAAAAAACGTTCAAAAGACGTAATTTGTCTGTGCTAAAGCAGCATCTGTTTGTTCTGTTTGCATGACATGATATGGCATTTTCATGGTTTGCTGAGCACAGATTTCTTTGTAATTGGTTTATTTTGCTTCTAGCAAGTGCAGTGACCCTTGTTGTTGGTGACTGTATGTACATGCCAGTGAGCAGATACATGTATTGTTAAAGCAACAAGTAACTGTAACTTTAGTCATTTGTTATTTTTTTTAATGATCTCACAGTATTTGTGTTGAATTTTTGTTCTCACTAAATGTGCACTATGCTGTTCTTTCTTCTGCTTTTATATATGGCATATTTCTATCTTGGCGTGAATTTACTTGGTTTGATTGCCTGTTAATTTGTTGCAGTTGCACAAAAACTTCCTCATTGTAGGACAATAAAGGATAATATTCTACTCTATTCTAAAACCACCACACTGTTATAAAAAGGTATCAAATTTATTGCAAAATGTATGGTATTCTTACCATATTTCTCTCAACCACAGAATTTTAATGTATAAATACGAATCTTGCCATATTTACATGGTAAAATTCTGACAACCACCGTATTTTACCATTAAGTAGAGACTTTTTTTTTTTACAGTGCACTACATTTATGAAATGAATACAGCTTGTATTTTTATAACATTACCTCTGCAAAATTGATTTTATTCTATTTTGGTAATGTTTATCAGAAATAAAACCATTAAGTAATTATTTTGCTGTCCTAAGATGAAATCAGTGGTTTACGTGCAGCTTGTTTTTACATCAACATCTTGTCTAATTAAAACTATATTAATGCATTTTCTGCAATAAATGTAGAGTATTTATACGATCCAGGGAATTAGAAACAAAAGGCTTCTCCTGGAGTTTATATTTAGCGTGATGCTTCAAACATTTATGTGAGTAATGTTTCTGTGAAGGAGTGGAACCATTAGCACATTAGCGCTGTACAGAACAGATGCTCAGAGAGGCATCAAAAGAGAAGACAAAATGCACAGCGCTCACAAAGACGAGGAAGAGCGTAGAGCTGGATTCACATTTTTGCTGATCTGAAATCAACAGAAAGTGTAGCAAGAAAGAACTCTGCTTCTGCTTAAGTGCAGAACTGAGAATCAAAATCAAACTTTTGCCTTTTGTCCTTAGACATAATTCATATGAACCATTTAATGCGTCAGGTTGACGCCTTGAAACTGTTCTGTCATGTTAACAGCTCTCAAGAGATAAGTTTTTCTTTTCCGCAGTGAATTACTGCTGAAAGCTGCTTGATTAAAGAATTAAAAAGACAAATTTTAACACTGAAAAACAAGTCATGAGGACCTCAGCAGAAAGAAATTCAAGAAAGAACTAAATGATACAACAGGATGAAATTAAGAAAGAGTACAAAAGTGGAATTTGAATGAAAGACCTACATCTCATGCATGCAACAAGGATAATCAATCTTCTGGTTAGAATATTTTTTTTCTCTACACAGTAATATAGCTGCTGTAAGATTGTTTCCCATCAGCTGTGTTTGTTGATGTTTTGATTGAAAAAAAAATGCTTTGCAGTTTTAAATGTGAGGAAATGAAGGACGGTTTGTACGTCAAGTGTGTTGCTTCACACTAGCTCCCATTCTTAAGAGTGCATGTATGCTGGGATCAACGGTATGGAATTCAGTGTTCTGCTAAATCATGAACCGGTACTTTACTTTTACATGACATCGTTCTAAAAAAAGTTTTCTTAACTGACCATGTTTGACAACACTGGGAATGGGCAGACATCCAAGTGTATAAAATGAGAATTCACCTCTCAGATTGCTTTGTCAATTGGTGTTTCAGTGGAGCAAGTTCAATTTGAATTGGAGGCAACATCTATTTACACCAAGTGGGGCAAAATGAAGCGTACACAGTTGTGATATTGAGTTGACGTCACAGGTGAAAATGTGCCATGCCAGTGCATCAAACCCAACTTTCTAGAGAATCTTTAGAGGGAGAGAGGAAGTGTGAACCAAAAATGTTGATGTAAATCAAAAGGTGTGATGCAAGAAGAAGGATGGATCTGTAATATTTCTTTTTAAACTAAAAAACAGATTTTTTTAAGCTAAAATTTTCATCTCACACTATGATCCTAATAAACACACGGTACACACGTGTTTATATGCACACAAGTGCATATAGAAATCCTAGACTGCCTGCACACACATCCACACATACAGATTGTGATGAAAGTGTTACCTCAGCATTTTCCAGCTAAATGTACTCATTAGCCTAGTTGCACATGGCTGCCTGGGAAAACAACAAAGTCAGCTCGAGAAAGCAGAGAGCATTCATCTAAGAGGCTGTCGGAGAAGGAGACAGAGAGCAGAGGTCTCAAACAGCACAACCAGAAAATTGTGGCAGCATTATATATGTTCAAAGGATTTTTTTTTTACTTTAGATGGCACTATATAAATTCTTACCATATTTTTCTAGTTTTTCTTATATGTCATAACAGATGTGTCAGTCTAAATTAGCACTGGTAGGGGTGCTAACAAGCTTTATGTTCCATATTTTAAAGGGCTGCTTATGGTCTTCAAAGTACACCTCATTAAGAACAGGACCTGAACCAACTGGGCATGCTCTGTGTTATGTTCCTAAGGCAGCTAGCAACACTCAACAAATCATAGTCCCACTTTTGACTTGGAGTGTTTTCATTTAAAATAGAACAGGACAAGCTACTATGACAAGAAACCTTATTTTATTGGTGAGGAGTAAACTGCTATACACACTGCCTTGTGAAAAATATAGCTTTTTTTGCATTTTGTAATGTATTTATTGAGAATTCATGCAACAGACAAAGAATCCGTAACCTGCGGCCCTGGAGCATAAAGTTCTGCCTGGTCAAATACTGATAGGGATAAATAGGGTTATACTGTCAAATCTCCAACTGTTGCTTGAGCCTTGACCTTATCAGATTCAATGTAATAACTGTTGTAGAATCTGCTGAGCATCCAGGGTCAGTCAACTTATTTGAATACTCGCCCCATATAAAAATAACCTGCAACTTGTGCCTGATGTCATGAGAAACTCTTGACTTTAAGTGAACAGATCACCAAACACAAAAAGAGATCCTCACATGGAGAGAAATGGAGCAAAGAAAAGAAAGAGGTATGCTCTGTGTGCAAAGCATTTTACTTACAAACCTTTCACATTTTCTTTCCTCTCCTAACAGTGACAGTGCAGGAACACTAAATCTTCTACTACTGTAAATGAGATCCCTGGAGACGTCTTGATCTTTGATGTCTAAACTACAGACAGGGTTGAGAAGGCCAACACGGGTGTTTTCTTATCCCATAAGAATAGGAAGGTGGCAGGGAGTTTAGGGGAGGTCTTTTTCTTGGCAAATGTTGAAGCGATCATTAAAATGCAGAACCCTTACAGGATAGTTGGACAACTGGAGGAGTTCTCTTAGGTTTTCACACTCGGATCTGCATTGCTAAACACATTATTGCTAAACAATATTGGAGGAGAGAGAGAGAGAAATAAAAGACATGAGTACTGCTGCTCAAGCCCATGTTCCTTCTATGTAATGTCTCAATGCATGCGACCTATTATACAGACTCTTTTGGTACACATTTAATGTTAAAGCAAGGTATTTTTCAAAACTGACTTTTTGAACTTTATATCATGTTATAATGTAATTTCCTTATCAAACACATAACTAGTGTGATGCTGTGACTCATTCATGTATCTCTGAGAAATCCTTTTAATCCCTCATAGTAGTCATTCGGGGGTCCCTGCATGCCTTCTCATGCCATGCGGCGCCTTTTTATCCAAAGCTGGTGGAACTGCATGTCTGCTGAACTTATTGTATAAACTACAACGCTCCTAATGTAAATGGAATCAATGGATGGTCTGGAGAAGCATTGTTGTTATGATGTGGTGAAAGGAGTGTTGGAAAGAAGAGGAGGTTCTTAAAGGGACAGAGGCCAATTTCAAGCTGTCAGCATACACTATGATGCTGAATCCAATTTCTTATAACCCTTTGATGCATAAATTATGATCCTTTATGTTAGGAATTTTTCCCCCAAGATTTTTTTTTGACTTTTTTAAGGCATAAAAGAAAAAGGTGGGAAAAAGTTTTTGTAATAAATAAATAAATAAAATTTGAATTCTAAGATTTTTTTTCTAGGTGATCAGTTGTAACTTTCTCCAAAGTTACAACTGATCACTAATACCACTGTTATAGTGGTATTAGTGTTTAGGGGTTACTTGATGTCATGACGATATATTTTTATTTACCAACAAGAGTCCTCTACAGTAGAAGGAGGGACGGGATTTGCCTGAGTTGCTTTTTTGTCTGTCTGCCTTATTGCATTTAACAAAAATGTTGTTGCACCTGCAGTGAATGGCCAGTAATGGATAGTGCATCATGCAATACACTATTGTCCACCTCAGTGGTCCGTGTGTATTTACCACATAAAAATTTACAAGAAACATAAGACAATGGCATTTTGATACCTGCCCACTTCAGTGATCACTATGCATGAAAGGGTTAAACAGTGTCATTGTTTTTAAATTGTTTTATACTTGTGCATATGTATTAATTAATTTTGTTTTGTAACCAGGTTGCTGTTTACTGCAGATATCTGCCCAGATCCCCCTTGAAAATGAGATCTGGATCTCAATGGGGTTTACCTGGTTAAATAAAAGAAATTAAAAAAAAAGTTGTTTTTGATATGTGCAACATTTTCATAACAACTGAATATAACATAGCTACTTGATTGTGTTGTAAAATGGCTCTATGTGCCTTGAAAATACAAAATAGTTCTCCTTTAGGCAATTAACTATAACACTATTACCACTTACAGGCAGAGCAAATTTAATCATTAAGTAAACTGCAAGTAGAGTGTAAGTAAAGTATAATTAAATGCCTGGGGCCCAAGATCCCCTTACGCTATCTAATGAACTTTATTTTATTTCTTTGGGTGTGTGCTGTTAAAAATGTGTTATAATGTTTTTAAAAGTTCTATAGCTTGAAATTGCTGCATAGGGTAACAAATTCATCCTCATATCAACCAGTTATATGGATGGATAGATTCTTAGGTTTGACTGCATCTTTGCCCCAAATGTAAATGCAATCTACGCCGTGTAATAAACCAAAGTTGATGAGTTCTCATAATAGAAAAGTGGAAAGTTTTTAAATCAGGGACTCTGATAAGAATTTAAGTTATGACTGTTGATGGATTGTGGTGGAGAAAAAAAACACTGTGAGCCACTGCAGTAAAAAGCAACGAATTATAGTTAGTATTAGTTTATTCCATTTACCTAAGTAGATGAAACACAAGCACTGAAATGAAGTCAGATCCATCTGAATGATGTTAGAACTCCAAACCAATTAGATTTTCCATTTGTTCAAAGACAAGGTTGCCTTCTAATAACCATGCGAATCAAATATGTCAAGATTTTACACCTGCAAACATTGTTGGACCATAGTTGATTAGAACAACCAGATCCTTAAGGATCTTTTTCTGAATTTGGACGTAGACAACAGACAACGTTTTCAGCAACTTGATCTATGACAAGAATATCAGAGGGGGTATTAAAATACCTAGAATTATTAAGTATAGAATGGCAACTGTTGTTCTTACAATAAAACTAAATAAAAATACAGTTTGTTATTTTTCTTCAGTTCTGTAACACCTTAGGATTCGGAGTCATTATTCTTGATTTAGTTTAGACACTAGTCTCGTGTCCTTTTAGACACAAGACAACAAATTACAAATAATTATTAACTAGTTGAAGACTTTTAATCTATTTTAGGATCTTTGCCTTTAAAGAGATTTATGTTTTGGAAAAAAAACAAAGACGATTATTATGTGAACACCACAACGCTTCAGAAAGAGCACCGCACTTAAATACTGTTAATGCATTATACAAAGTCGCTTTTGTAACCGTTTCCTCTCTTTCGCTCTCAGTGATTTGGGATTTAAAGATGGATGCGCTTACTTCATGCAGGAGAATTATATTTATTTATATTACAATTAAGGAGAACATCGTCACCGCTGAGACCCAGTGGTGGCACGATAATTGAGGAGTTCAATTTATTCATTCTCATTACCCCTTAATGTGCTGTATATATAATCTTTGAGTGCTGAGCTGGAGACGCAAACAAGCTCACAGTAAAATGTTTTAATTGGCCTGTTCTATTTCCATTTCAATAACAGGTCCCCTCCTCTCTCCTCTTCCCTCTGCTTTTGTCCCCTCCACTTCTCTCAAGCTGTCCTGTCTGATATGTGACACTTTGGCTCCCTCTCCTCTTCCTGTTAGTGGATCGGCTCAATCCATAATTTGGAGCTGAGTGCGGAGACACGAGTGTATGCGAGTGTGGGTTTTTGTGTGGCTGGATGGAGCAGGACTAAACTAACACAGGAAGCTGAAGGAGGAAGAGATGGCAAGATGAAAGGAGAGACATGAAAGGAGGTTGGGAGAACGAGGGAGAAGTTTGGATTTTATGAATACTACAACAGAAGCTCTGAAAACTGAGCCCACTTCTTACCAGAGACCGACACCGTCGTCAAAACTGTAATTCAGTGAGAAGGACTAAAACAATCATCAGTAGAAAACAGCAGTTCTGAAATTGATGTTTCAGAATTTATTTACTTACCGTTAACAATTAAATCAAATAAGCAGATTTCACCATCAGTTTATCAATATCACTTTTCCTAAGGAAAAGGTTTTGGTTCAGTACGACATGTTAATCTCTTTCATCACCGTCGGTGATTTGAGTTTGCCAGTTCTCCTGTCAACAACACCTGTAATTAATTACTCAGCTGTTGAAGTGTCTCTTTCTGTTTATTTATTTAAAAAGTCTCTTTGTTGTAAATGGGCTAATAAGGAATAAATGAGGAGCAAAACCTAAAGAGAAAAAGCTAGCAAAATAGTAAAAGTATTATAAACCAAATATCTTGTCCTGCAGCACAGCTGATTGCTGTAGGAAGTGATAAAATATGCTATTTAAAACTCCTGACTGACAGATACTAGCCAGCTTTTAATTTATATACATGCAACAATTTTACAAAGTCACAGTTTTAAAGAGACAAAAACTTTCTGCTATACACTTCTGGTGAACTAAACACCTTTTTACAATTTTCATCTTTATCTGTAATATAAACATACAAACCAGCCTGTTGCTGCAAGTTACTAGCCAGCTGTGTTCAATTGCTTTGTAAAAGAAAAAAATGAATCTTTCATGGTATATAATGGACGTTTGTCTCAAAACAAATGTTTGCAACAAGGAGCAAGAATCGGTGCATCTGCTGATAAACACCATCAGCTCGCTATGCTACTATGGAAGCTAATTCAGTCGGCTAATGGCTGACTTTAACCTTGTCAGGCTCCAAAATGGCAGTATCCAGGCAGAAGTATTTTAACAGTATGTATAAAGCTAGCCATTGCTAGCCTCTGAAGGCTTTTAAGAAAATTGATAATATCTTTAAAAATTACCAAAAGGTTCTATGGAGTTTTAGTTCAATTTGCTATCAAATAAGAACTGAATATTTTAAAAAACTATACTACATATGCAACAAAATTGTTTCAAATCTAACCATAAAGATCCATTAAATCAGAAGTTTTAGACAGAAGCCAGTAGCACTCATGTAAAACTTTTTTTTCTGTTTAGTTTTATGCGCTATATATACCGAGCAAAACATATTTTTATAATGTATAAAGGAGTGAATAAACAAAGCTGAAGTCATTATAACAATCAGGATGTGGCTTTTCTTAATCAGATGTATTCATCTGATGCACATATAGTTGCCTGCATCTCCTCTCTCAGCCATAGACTTGATTATGACAAGTTTTTGATTAGATATCACAGCAAGAGCGCACACACACACACACACACACATCTGTGCACACACAATGACACATTCACATCTTCAGGCCTAATTAAAGGAACTGTGATGACAGGGCTTAAGGTGTGACGTATAGTTATACACAGAAGTCAGTTTCACATCTGCAGTGTGTGCTAACAGGTCTGGGAATGGCAGAGCAGTGATCTGAGACAACTGCCCACAACGTAGCTTGACGTATATGAAGAGATGTGGGATCACTGTGTTTGCTGCAAGAATAAGGAATCTAAATGAGAAGAAAGTTTTAATTGGCAGCTGATTTTAAACTGTCTGATGAAAGTAAGAATTAACTGTGGTTGTTTATGTGACGGTGATGCAGGATTTTGTAAAGTCGGCTGCGGAGAGAAGACAGAGAGACGCTCTGCTGTGAAAACTGAAAGACTGAGATGGTGTTTTGACATCTTTTTCATTAAACACATGTTTTGATTCTCTGTTCTAGCAAGGTGTTTAATAATTGCTGTGTTCATTGTATAATGACTGCAACAAGGTCATACTGCTAGCTTGTGCACATGTGAAACGTGTTGCTGCAAATCTGTAATACTGTATGTCTCCCTATACTGTGCAGTCATTCCTGTTCTTCCAAATTCAAGTAAAGGCATTAAGTGACAGTGGTGTTGAGTGCAGACAACAGAATATTCTCCCCGAGAAAACTTTGCCTCATTCTCACCACAATGCAGAATGATCTTAAAACACCTAACTACCTACCTTTGAGTTTCTTCATACATTGTGTTGTGGTGTGATCTGATTTAAATAATCATAGTTTTCTCTTCAATTTCTCTTTCTTTACTAAAAGAAAAGGTTACAATTTAAATAGTAGAGTTCCTTTGTTTACCGTTCCTTGCTGGATGGATAAACAAAATCACAAAGGCACCAGAAATGTTCAGGCTTATATCTCCTGTCACTCATTCCCAAATATTTTTTGCCTTTAACTTGATTTGACTTTCTCCCCACACTTCTTGCAAATTGCATATGCAAATTCCTGGTACAGAACCTCAGAAAACTCGGGGGTAATTCTAACTGCGGTCAAGCAGCCCAGAGCGGGGAGGCACGTAGGATCTGAAATGTTCCCTACATGTTTTGCTTCCAGCATCACTTGGCTCACCACGTATTCACTCTGAATAAATCAGTGGAAACAGTTGTGCACCAGACCTCGTGAGTTCTTGAGCTTAAGCCCAGTCCAAAATAACCTTTGGCTGTGGAGCCTTTTTTCCCTCCGAGTTGTTTTGCTTCAGACCATCTTACTTACCCATCTCAACATGACTCAGCGTCTCCAGACTGGCACAGATGAGGCATCAGATGGTACAAAGGCATGTTGAAAGGCAACTGTTTCACATCATTCAACCAAGAATCCAAGAATAATTCATCCCCCCCCCAAAAAAAAATACTTTTAGTAGCTTCAAGTGCAGCACAAATGTGAGGCATACTGTCCCTGCCCAAGTAACTTGAAATAGACTGATTTATTAAAACATGATTAACTGTTTTCTATTGTCACCAAATGTTATCAGCCACTGTCACCTCAGTTGCAGAGCTTGCTATCAATGCAACAGAGATAAAGAGGAAAGCGTACATTCAAAACTGGTAAATGTTAGATTTAAACATGTTTTTCAAGTTATTTGTTTTATTGTTGTTTTATTTGACTGACTATAACCAGTCTAAACTACTGGAAGACCAATAGAACCAAGAAATAGATTAAGTATTGAAAAGCAACAAATTATATGAGAAACAAAGTCAATGGTCACTATAGGTTTGGGACTCAGATGAATTCATATAATTAACAACAAATAACAAATCAAGTAAACATTGAACAGTAAATTTTCGAAAGAGTGGCTGGCTAAAAAACTCAAATTGCTTCCAGAGAATATGAAAATTAAATCAACATGTCCCCTAAAATTTGGCTGCGCTGACTTTGAACTACAAAAGCTAGATGGACCAACATGCTTCTGTTCTCTCCAGTTCAGGAGTGGCTTCACGGTTTTACTCTCCATCCTGGACACATCTCTGTGTGCTGACTTTTGATTCCGGTAAACATCTTACCAGACTCCCCAAAACTTCAACATCTTCTCATGGTTATTGCTTGTTTAACCTTTTTCAAACACATTTTTCCCCCCTCTCAACATTAACTGGAATAAACAGGCAACTTCTTTCAAAATGAGTTATTTTGATTTATCCTCAGTGTCGGTCTCTGTCTGCTCGTAGGTGACAATGTCAGGACAGTGGAGTCAAAACTTTCCAAAAGTCAAAAACATATATGTGATATATGTTCTAAACTCTGAGAAACTCAGGTTTGTGTTTTTAGAATTAGATGTATGCCATGATCACCTAGATGAACAGAAATCGATCCTGTCAAATTTGATAAAATGTGCATCAGTTTTTACAATCAAACATTGTAATAATCTGAGTTAGGGTTTTTGTTTGTTTGTTTGTTTTGTTTAGATATACCCAAGTAAAGTGTTTTAAAAACTACTTGAGATGAGGATTTCTCCTCATGAGTGGCTCTTTGACAACAGCTCAAATATACAATGCTGTACATATGCGATCAATGCATCCTGCCAGGCCATTCTGTGCTGCTGATCAAGCGTTTGGGTCATGATTGATCTGTGGTTGATTTCAGCAGGCAGGTTGGTGGGAAGAAAAAAACAAAGAAGACAAAATACTGGAAGGAAGCTGAGAGTTAAGATCCAGTTGGGGAAAGGAAAGAACGAGATAAGCAGCATGTGTGAGCCTCTAACCACCAGCTGACACTCTTCATCTGTTGTGTTGTGTCTACACGGCTGTTTCACCACCAGAGTGCTGCGGGTTTGTCTGAATACAACAAAACAGCCAGAGAAAACAGAGAAGGAAAGGAAGACAGAGTGAGATCTTCTTAGAAAGACTGAAGCATCCGCTTTCTGTCTCTCTTTCTGTTTCTTCATTTCTCTTTGTAATATCATTTCCTCACTAGTCTTGCTTTTATGACTCTGCCCAGCCAATTCAATCACACAAACACACAGTGAGACACACTGTTCTCCCCTCAGAAGCCGAGTTGGGAGTTGGGAGCAAAAGGCAGGAGACAGACAAGATAAAAGCCGTTTCCTGATTCTTGAGCTCTCAGCTTCTCTGCTGTCAGGCACAAGACAGCCAGTCAAGATGGAGAATTTCCTGCTAGATGTATCCCTGCACAGCTGCTGTCGCTAACAGGCAGGCAGGCAGAGAAAGAGAAGAAGTTGGGTTTTTTTTACCAAAACGTTTATTTACAATAATTTAACAATACACTTTTACATAATAATCAGGTCAAAAAAACTAAATAAAAACAATAAATATTTACATCAGCAGCTTGTTAAAATTTAGTTATCCCTGATTTGAAATGGTGCACAATACATTATTAAAACCCCACAGTTGTAAAAAACTATTTAAATCCCCGGTGGCTCTGTGGAAACAAAACTCCAATCTAAGCCTAGCTTTAACGTTGCACCACGGCATCAATTTGAGGTCCAGCCTGCATCTTGTCACGACGAGTTAAATAAATTGCCATTTTGGCCTCTGCAATTAAATAATTTTAAATACGGGATTTAAAACTAGTGGCTCGACTGTAATGCACACCGTAGATAAAAACAGAATTGGTAAAAACCATGCCAAAAAGGCTAAAAAATCTTGTTAAAACATTAAAAACAAATTAGTCAACCGTACACAATCCATAAAAACATGAAAAAGAAGAAGAGAAAGAAGAAGAAAAAGACAGATGGACAGATTCAGCAGCAAAGTGTGAGGAGTAGGGACAGAGGCAGATAAAAAAGATGATTTCACAATGATACTGCAGAACCTCACTTTCTTTTTAGATCAATAAAGAAATATACTGCAAGCATACGATCAAACGTCCTAGGGGAGGTGGAGAGTTTGTTTCTGAGTCAGCTGGCTGGAGGTGTGCTGCAAATAAACGCAAAAACTCAAATTCAGAACTGACACATTTTAACAGGCGGTTCTGCCAAGACAGGAAGTTTAAAGGCCTCGCCTAGAGCTTGTTGTCTTGCAGTGTCTTTGTTTTGTTTTTGTGTGTAGCAGAAAACTGCCTTCAGTTCTCCAAACAGATACATTTACAGTCATAGTTGTCAAGGCTCCCATTTTGGCTGGGAAACGATCATATTTTACCCCTCTTTCCCGTCGTCCTCCTGTATCACTATTTTCCAGTAAATTTCTTATATAATAATAATATATAATATAATAATAATAAATAATAAAACATTTATGCACCTATCCAAACTGAAATCTGTCACTAGCCTTGTGAGAACTGCCAACCAGGCTGCTTCAGGTGCTGACAGCAGGAACAAATCAGGTGTTGTGCCAAAAAGTGACGGTCTGCCAAAGACTGATTGTTTGAGATCGGGCGCTCTCTCATAAAGGAGCACATCGCAGGAGCGAACTCAGCCTGATTCAATGTCTTGTTGAGAGGTTTTACTTACTTTGGCGTTTAGTTTTTTTAGACAAATAGCATGTGTATTTTCTGCCCAAGGTCACAGCAAAGGTTTGTCTCATTTACCCAAATGACATTGTTTCATTCAAAAGGATCATATGTTACAGATATAGTTGAATTGAATAAGTCACACTGAAAAACTGGCCGAAAAATGCTACAAATATACTCATTTCTTTCAGCCAAAAAGTGATTAATGCCCATTTCCTGCCTAATGTAGAGGAGTGAAAAACAAGTTAATATAAATAAAACAATAAGTAAGAAAATAGGCACCCCAACATAATTTTTATTTTTGTATCTTTAATTTCTCATTGTAATAAGTTCTTTAGTGTTATTTTTGTTTGTCCTATGCAATTCCGCACACAACCGCTAGAGGCGCTGCCGCGTTGGTGGAATAGAGAAGATTGAGCACAAGAAGAATAAATCTTCCTGTTCGATATTAAAGGAAGCTGGACGAGTGTGTCTCATCTTTTCTATATCACAGGTCAATAAAAATCTATTTTGATGCATATACTGGTTACCTTTAACAGTTGTTAGTATATCAGGAGTCAACTAGTGAGTCACGTTATGCAGTTTGTGATTAGTGTTGTGTAGAAACGGGACATATTGTTGGAGGCTACTTAATGCTAATGCTAGCGGATTGTGTGTTGAGCTAGCTGAGAAATGGCTGAAGGACTACTGAATTCACGTTGAACTTATTTTATTTTGAACTTTTCTGAACAGTTCTCACACAAAAGACATTATTTTGGTCTCTTTATTTTTAAAATTGAGATTTATTTGTGGGTTATTGCAAAAACCAGAAGAACAATATTGTTATGGCATTCAGTGGCTGCTTATGTGAAGCTTAGTAAAAAAACAAAGCATTAAAGGACAATTGCACCTTTTTTAGTTGTGTAGAATTTTTTGTGTAAGAGATGAGTGCTAGCTACTACAGTTACTCAGTGATACTTAAATTATTTGATAGCTGAAGTATTGCATAAGAAGTATTGTATATGGAGTGTGTTTGTTACACAAGAAGAATAAATCTTCCTGTTCGATATTAAAGGAAGCTTGACGTGTGTTTCATCTTTTCTATATCACAGCAAAACACGTTGAGGGAAGATCATCTAATACCCTCAGCCATCCAAGGTTGCAGGGTAACACTAACGAAACGCAATGTCTGCATGAAGTGACCCTCAAAGGGGTTATATCATATAGATATGATCTATAAATAAATGTGCTTCAAATCTCTTTTGTGTTTTCATATAAGCTCCATTACAGAAATTACATAGAAATGTTCACATTTCATTTTTAACAAAGGTAGGAAACTTATTGACCCATATATTTACACAACATAGTAATGACAACTCATCACAACATAGTAGTGTTGTGATGAGGCTTGTTTGTACTATTAAAAAATGTTGACATAAATTTACATGCCTGACCTGTAATGTACTTCAATTTCTCTTTCACAGGTATGTTTTGATGATACAAGTTGATACAGTGTCTTCTTTCTAGTCTTCTTTACATTGCGTCATATTATTCCCTCATCAAAAACATACCTGGAGTGTTGCCTCGATTTGTTCATGCGGGTTTCAGAAATCCTTTAATCTCCTGTTGCAGCCATTGAGCGGCACAAAACTCTTGGATGGACAAAGCGCCGCCTTTGAGGCACAGCTCCTTCTCCGAGCTGCAGTTTGCAAGCTTCTGAGCTTCCACCTCACAGAGAAGCCCTCCTCCCTTACTCTGCTGGGTCTGACGAGGCAGCAGCAATTAGCAAACACCTGGTGAAACTGCTGAGCTCATCAGATGAGCTACTTCTCAGTGAAATGCTGGTAAAAATGTTGCTAAAGGGTTCATAGAGGAGCCATGTTGTGATGACTTTCTGAAGATGGAGATTCAGAAAGAGCAGGAGTTTTTAAATAGACAAACACCCTATTTCAAGGCGTCACATTGAAAAGTTAAATTTCTTTAAATCATCTTTGATATATATACATACTGTAAACTTCACATACTTGAAGTATGCTGAACTGCATCAGGATGGGGTGCCTCTTTTCTGTTCTGAATGATCTTGAAATAAAAGTTTAATGCACTAAACATAGAATAAGTGAACCACCAGTGATTAAACCTGAAATTCAGGCTAAGTCAGTTATAGATGTAAACTTTATCATCCATCATAGCCTGAATAACTGATTTGTTTTTTTCTGTGTCCAAATGAGCAACAGATTGTATTTCAGAAATTAGGTTTCTCTTCCAGTCAGTAAATGTATAATATTACCACTCAGTGACCTTCTAAGAGTCACACGACTTGTTTTGCTGGCTATGGACGCCATTTGGTGTTCCTCATAATATGAAATCATCACCCTCCAAGTAACTTTCGACATGAAACTGAAAAAATATATATATATACCCTATATATTTTGATTCTGACTACTTTGGTAATTAATTGAATGAAATATTTTGATACGCTTAGTTTATTATTTTAGTTTAAAATTAACTGACAGCTGATGGGAAAAGATGTGAACCTGCTCGAAAACCTAAACCAGCAATGAATAAAATGTCTGGATTGCTTAATCAGACACAGTGGAGACATCTCCTGTAAAAACACAACTTTACCATCTTTCAAAATACAGTTTGTCTATTCAGACACTGTCTGAGCTCAAGGTGTTAAACATGAAGAATTTTGTTCCATAAGTCACAACATAGCCTTTTTTTCCTTTCTAACATACACTTACTTGGTCTTCCTGTCTTGCCTGCCTCTGTGTTTCATGACCCTCTAACCATGGACAGTTCCTGTATGTCTCTAGGATGTGGACCCATGTTATCTCTGTGTTTGTGTGAAATGTGAGTGTGTGTGAATCTATTCCATTCCCACAGGGGCTGGTGTGCAAGTTTGGCCGTCTCTGCCTGCCATTGTTATGCCAGCTTTGTGCCTTTGAGCAGCTGTGAATGTGTGCTTCTGCCCACGAAAATGCCCATGTGTGTGTCTGTATGTGACCACGCATGCGTGTGTGTGTATGTGTGCGGTAGTGTACTATGTGCATTTGCGTGCAGTGACTGTGTGTCGCTTCTCCTTGCCAGCACCAAGCTTCTCTCGGTGCCTGTCCATTGTGTCCAGCACTGTGTTCAGTGGCCCTGGGCATTTTGCCACAGCTGAGAACAATGCAGAATAGACAATAGTCAGACAATGGCAGGGATACTCTGTGGTGCAATGGGATCAGGCACCTACCTTGTACTTAAAACATTAGGCGTCTGAGTGCACATGACCATTTTTTTCCCTCACATTACCATGTCTCTAAAGCCATAATTATCACGCTGTCTTTTACTGCTATGACGCTCATCAGGTGAATGTCTGTGTGGGGGCTAACACTGTGGGATGAGTCTCATGCTGTGTGCCCTCGCTTTCCGTCCAACGACCCCGTCGCCCAGCAGAAGCCAACAGGCAGCCTGACATCCTGTGTCGAAAATCTATTAGTCATTCCTTCTCAGGCGTCCCATTCATCTTGCTGTCTATCTGTGCCATCAGTGGTTTTGGTTCGGATCCAAATCAATCCTGGACTGACACTGACCTGAATCATTCATCTCTCCCCACTGTCTCTTTCTATCTTTATGTGTCTCTAACAGTAGGAGTATGTAGCCAGCTGCCAGCCAGCATCAGTCATCTTGTCAGGGCCTGGCTCGGAGGTGACTGTTGGCTTTGAGGGCACGAGTTTCTCTTCAGCTCTGTCCCTAAGCAGCCTTGATGCTCTGCTGGCATTTAGCAGCACTGCCACCAGATTTCCGATGCCAAATTTTAGGCTGTGCATGCAGAAGCAGTTCAATGTGTCGAATTTGAGAAAAGTCGTTCCTCGCTTCTCCAATAAGGACATTTGTGATTATTTAGCAAATAAGGAAACTGTTGACTTTGGCTTTTCTGAGTGTATTTTTTTTTTCGAAACCAACTTGGGTTACTTCACTAACCGAGGTTAAATATTGAAGTGGGAGAACTATTACCCCGTCAGAGACAAAACAGACAATCCCTCCAGAGACTTGATTTTGAAATTAAAAGCAAAAATTACTTTAATTTGAAAAGATGACTGGCAAAGTGATTTAACTTTTCAATAATTTTCTAGATTAAATAGATGCTTTATCCTATTAACACCGGTTGCTCCTGAGGACTCTTAAACAACAAAAGTGTGCAAGCATCATCAAATTTGCAAAGAAAAAAAGTATAAATTAAGTATATAATAACATGATTTCTATGAAAAGACTGACTTTACAGAATACTATTTTAGTTTAAGTAGTTATTTGCTTGTTTTCTTGCTTAGATCTCAGATGTTTAAAGAAACCTCCTCTGTTTTTAATAGTCGCATGGCATCCCAGAATTAACAATTATTTTAAATTCAAAGGGCACAAACAGAGATTTTTGATTAACGGGAATTGTTCTTCATTAAAGTTTTTTACCACTTGACTTAACCTCTGTCATATTTTCACACTGTCAGCATAAAAGTCTACAGAGTTAAACAAAGCTATTCTTTTTGTAAAAGCTTCAAGTTAGTATTTTCTATGTTCAATTTTTTTAGATAATCTAATTTTTCCTCCTGGTTCTTCTTCTGCAGCAGATGTTGCCAGTTTCCCTCTGGAGAGAAGAGTTGCTAGCAAAACTACAACCCCCCCCCCCCCCCCCCCCCCCCCCCCAAAAAAAAAAAAAAACTGCCTCCTTCACTCAGGTTGTCCCTGTTTTGTATCTGCCCTTTGCTCTGCATTATTTAATTCCACTTAAATATATATTTTATTTCTTCTTTCTAGTCTAGGATCCAAATAAAGTCTCACAAACACAAAAGATTTTCATTTTCTGTGAGATGAGAAAATGTAGAATTATTAAACGTTTTTAGATGTTTCCCTCCAAAACCCACTGTGTCTCCTTTCAATTTAATTGGCCCTATAAATAAACCACTCTTCTGCAAAAGTAATTTAAATGGAGAGATAAAGGTTACAGGAAAAAAAAAGTCAAAAACACAGAAAAGATGGCATATATAGCAACAAACTAAAATTAGAATGTGAATTACCACAGCTGATTCCCAAAGTCTGCGTTGAAGATTGACTTCCTAGATGCAGACTGACAACAACGTCTTCATCAGAGCAGCTGAGAATGGAAAGAAGGAAGGAATTTGCATTTGAACAGGAGGAGGATCGGTGTGTTCTTCAGATGGAGGTGATGGAGCAAAACAGATGCAACACCAGAAAAACAACAAATTGCAAAACACAGAAGAAAAAAAATCTGGGAAGAAAACACAATGTTTACAAGTCTGGGTGTTGTTGAGATATCAACACATTGGAAAACAATATTCACATTCATGGTATTATTACTTTAACAGCAGCAGCAGTGATTTTTGCAGGGGGGGGTTTCCCAACAATGTAGAAGTATTTTAGCCCCTAATCTTAATCCAGGCCCACCTTTAATTACTAGTTAATTTATTACTTTAAAGAAAGACAAAGAAGGTGCTAAAACAGGTAATTTAAAATGGTCAGAAGCCTTTGGTTCAAAATGCTGCACAGGCACAAACAGCTCATCATTACCTCCAAGATGAGCTGTGATCTAAAGTATGGGCTAACTCCATACTTAATGCATTAGGCTACGTGCATATATGTAAATTTCAGCCGCCTGTTTTTTATAGCCATTAACAGCCTTTGGCCTTGGCAGAGAGTAGGGAGTTAATTTAAATTGGTTAGTTTTCCAATCAGTGTCCCATGACTAGAGTTTCTCCTTGGTAGATACCTTTCTGATTGAATTTTGAACTCCAAGCAAACTACGCTAACCTCAGTGATCTGAAGCTGAAAAGGAGTAAATCCTTGGCAGCTTATGGAAAGCCTTCCTGGTGGAGTATAGGCTCACGTGGCTTTACTTGAAGGTCCGTGCTTTTAGAATAAGTTGTCCAACTGTTGTCCTGGAGAGGGATAGTGTTGAAATAAAAACTGTACCGCATTTATGTAGTAACATTTTGGCAACCACTGCTGCTGGTATTTTACCATAAATTAGAAACTTTTTTTCACACCTGGCCAGGTAATTTTCTCAATGGTGTTAGAATTCTGTTTGTTTTTATTTTTTTTATTAATATGACATTTATGGTTTTGGAACGAAGACAGAAAAATCATTATGCAATTTCTAGGTCTGTGCGAATGAAATTAATTATCCTCAAAAGTAGCATCTCTGAGCATTAACCACAGTTAAAAAATTCAAAGTGAAATAAGACTTCAGCTGCTTAACTAGTATAGTACTTCATTGTAGAAGATAAAAAATTCTGTAATGTGACAATGTAATGCAAAAAATCAATCAAAATTCATAAAAGTACAACTCTGGGGAAATTTTTAAAATAAGAACAAGCACTATTTATGTGCAATGCAATTGTTGATTTGCTCATTTAAAAAAATGGTCAAAAGGTTTCTGTTTGTGAGACATAAACAGAGCGTAATCATGCCATGCAGAGGTGTTGACTCCACTGAGATTTGCAGCAACATGGCATCTAATTAGCAGCGTCCTCGCCCAAATGAGGCTGGTTCCCACAGCCCAAGCGGCCGTGATGAAACGACAAAGAGAACGGGACACTCTTCTTGTCCTCTCCAGATACCTCTTGGATGATGTCCCCACGCACAAAAAGGACATCGCATCCTGACCGGAACTTGAGCTCTTTTTAATTCTCCCTCTTGTATTCCCACTCTGTGACCGAGCCGTTCTTGCTTTCCCGAGTTCCTCTCTTGTTCCCTTCATCTGCATTTTTCTGTTCTGCTCCTCTTTTTCCGACAAACACTAGTCCTCCTTCCTTGCCTTCTCGCTTCTCTCACCCGCTCTGTATGCCAGGCTTCACATCAAAGTCGATGATTGGTGCCTAACTGTTCAGAAGGCAGTATTTTATCTTGCTTTGTGTGTGAGAGACCAAAATAATCAGCATGAATATGGAAGAAACCTTGCTTCTATGCTAATATCCAGCACAGTAATATCCATATCAGTCAAACTAACTTGGCTTAATTTGACTTACACATGAACGGATGGCAACGCTTAACTCCAACGTCTCCTTGGCTTATAGTCACATCCCAGTCGCTGACTTTGACTTATAAATACACAAACTTGTCAAGGTTGTTGGCTCGGCGCTGGCACTGATTCATGCGCAAAAAAGCAACAATTTACTTCCTTTCTCCTTTCAAATTTTCCGAGCAACTATCTCTTTCAACAAATGTAAACACATTTCACCTTTGTTTGACTCTAATTACATGTGTTGACCACCCAAGGTTGTTGGCTGTTTTAAGAAGTTTCACCAGCAAGGTCTCCAACTCTAATTTAAAGTTAAGCTGAAATAAATTAGCTTCCTGTCCTTGGGCTCAGATATACTCATTGGAATTTTATATCAGGAATCGTGAGACAATATTTAAGCTTTTTTATTGTGCCATAAATCCCACAAACCACATTTGTGCCTACAGCGATGGGAGTGTATTTAGGAACCAGGATGAAGATTGTTGGAGATATGTTAAATTTCCCATTAAAGATATCAATGTAGTATTTTTTTTCTTTACAAAGTGCATTGCAGCTATGTATTTAGCTGTTTTTCAGGCTGACCTTTTTTTGGTAAGAAGAACAAAAAATTATCAAGTAACTTAACACCTGTGTTCTTGAGAATTAGATTCAGCCTATGGGTGCATTTTCACAGATAGGGCTGTCACTTACCGGGAACAACGGCAAACCTACTCTAATTTCTACTTTCTAATCGTTGCAGGAAAAAATAAATGAAATGTAGATATTAGACACAGCTAGGAGTGGAAATTACAACATCCAAAACAGGTAATGAAAATCTCTGGTAAAGTGTGCTGCGGTGATGACACTTTAAATCTGATTCCTGCAGTGTGACATACAAGCCTGAGATTAGCAGCTATAAATGGCATGTTTCGGTAAATTGCTTCCAGTGTGCTCAGGCTTTACCTCGACGAACACTTCTTTTAGCGGCCGCCTCACAAGCTGTGTTTTCTCTTCAATAATTTAGGTTCAGACGACAAACGGGCTGGAAGAACGGAAAAGTATCCGCCATGTCGGGTCTTCACCTCTCCATGCTCTGAGTAAGCATATCTTCATACTGCGGCACGAGGAGAAATCCCTGTGGCTCTGTGGATTAAGCTTTGTGACACGATGTGAATCCTCACAATCTTTGTCACATTGTCCTTTTTTTTCTCGTTGCTTAGCGAAATGAATTAAGCGGCAAAGCCTTGATGAGGCAGAAAATCGAGAAAAAAGTGCAGAAGAACTGTAACAGATTGAGGGAGGCAGGGGGAGAGGGTGGGGAGATGTATTTCTCTCCCAAAGATTGATAAAAGAGATATTTTTGTAACTACAGGCTTATTCAATGAGCAGTCCCTGATCTCACTGGGGATGCACAGGCTGGCTTCAAAACAATTAGCTGGAGAATAAGAGCGCTTTAAAAGACAGTGAGATGAGGAGATCTTAATACAGCTCTTGGTATTTCCCATTGGAGGATTCGTTTTTACAGCCTCTTTCCTGCCTTTTCTATTCTAATACTGATAGCTAATCTCAAGCTCCTGTAGGGAGTAAAAAGAAGTGGAGAAGATGAAAAGAAAAGGAGACCAGCAAAGATGGGAAAAAATGGGAGAAGTAAAAAAAAAAAATTGTTAGGGGCAAATGTGTGGTCTGAGATGGTGTTCCCAATTCTCCTTCAAGAGGAGAATTGGGAAAACTGAGGTTAGAAATGGATATCAGGGATTTTGAGCAGATGTTCCTGCATTGTACTTATCAGTGGAGGTACACTGATAAGTCTGCATTGGGGATGTTTGATCAACAAAGATTCTTGGTAACTGCTTATGACCTTTGCATAGTTTATTTGCTTGATTGGGTGTCACCTGGTCTACATGGCATCAGAATAATTCATCAAAATACCTAATTAGAAACAGAAATAAAGATATACTGAATATTTCTGTATGAATTGGTAGGAGCAAGAGACAAAATGACAAAATGTGTATGAAATAGAAGAATAATTAGGGTCCAGGTTAATTTAGATTACCGTATTTTCCACACTATAAGGCGCACCGGATTATAAGGCGCACCTTCAATGAATGGCCTATTTTAAAACATTTTTCATATATAAGACGCACTGCATTATAAGGCGCATAGAATAGACGCCACAGTTATGTTACCACCCGTCCGGTATTGAACGGGACATGATTTGTTCTGTTCACTACAAATATGGATGTCTAATAATAAAAAATTGGTCCCCAAGTTCTATATATAGCATCTACACTAGTCATTGTTTCACTTACGGTTTTGGTGTTGCGATATTGTGCCCAACTGCTTTCTGGTTAGCACAGACCAACCGACACGCTGCCGCCGCAGCCTCTGTCTCTCTTCCACCGACCCCCACGGCTTTAAATGTATAGGTGCTGGTCCCTTGGTAACTCTAGCCGAAGCTCCGGATAAATGTCTAAAGCCACTTTGTTGACATAAAGATGTCAACAAAACAGTCCAATTCCGGTCGGCGAGGAGAGGAGAGCCTTCTGCGACTGGATGGGGCGTCTGGGCCGGACGATGGTCACCCTTCTCCGTTCGCGCACAGCATGTTGGTGGAGAACGTGATGCTAGATGACCTGCAGACGACCTGATTATTAGGTGAGTAGGTAGATATATAGGCATGTCTATGGGTAGATAGGTCAGTCAAACTTTATTAACAAACCAGTTTTTTGACAACTATCCCAGCATGCACTGCGCGCTTCTTCTACAGGGAAAATGAAGTCGGCAGCTGCTTACCGTAGTTGCTATAGTGCGGAAAATACGGTAATCTGGAGCCCACACAAACAGTGGAAAACCAGCTAAAGTTATCCCTTACTTATGAATGGATGACTGTGGCTCTGTGGGTAGAGTAGTTGTCTTGCAATCAGAAGGTTGTAGGTTCAATTCCAGCTTCCTGCCATGTGTCAATGTGCCCTTGGGCAAGGCACCTAACCCCAAATTGCCTACCAAGCTGTGTGTGAATGTGACTCTAGTGTAAAGCCCCTTGAGTGGTCAAAAATGAATGGATAAAACACTATGTAAGTACAGTCCATTTATGTCTTTGTAGAAGTTACACCTGGCCAAGCATTTCTCTTTAGTTGTGACACCTTCCTGCTTAGCTGTGTTTCTCTTCTGGATAATTGCACTAAAGGAGCTTATGCTGCTACATCAGCAGTGATACTAGAGGTCTTTTCATATGTACCAAAGGTTTAGATTTTTCTTGACTTGAGGCAGTAACTTGTAACTGAATGCTAGCTGAATTCAGTGGAGTATGACGCAGACTACTAAATAAGCTTAAAAGCAATAAACAGTGCAGTACAACCATGACTAATGTTATTATTGTGCTTAAGGAAATATTATGTAGGGTCTTCCAAATAAAAAAAAGGATACAAGGCTTTGAGTACTTTGCAGAACTATGTTTTGTAACAATAACAAGTGGAAGTCTTTTGTCAAGGCAAAGCAAGTGCATTAGAAAAAAACAAGCAAGAAAGAACTATGACCTAATTAGAAACAGAAATAATTGGTGGTGGCAATACAAAGAAATTCATGAAAAGTCGAAAGCTAAGTTAAATGAGAAATGTTCCAGTTATTATTAATCAAATGCAGCTTTTGAGCAAATTAAGTTTCACCTTTACTTTAAAGGAACTCAGTGTTTCAGCAGTTCTGGAGTGTTTTTTGGAAGCTTGTTCCATATTAGAGGAGCATAAAAACTCAATGCTTCTTCTCCGTGTTTGGTTCTTGCTCTGGGGATGGGGAGTAGGCATGAACCAGAGGACGTGAGTGGATCTGAAGGCTGACATAACAACAACAGATCTGTAATATATTGCTGTGCAAAGTCATTGCGTGATTTATAATCTAAAAAAAGTATTTTAAGTCTGTTCTCTGAGTTACAGGGAGCCAGTGTAAAGATTTTAGAGCTGATGTAACGTGTTCTGTTTACATAGCTTTAGTGAAAATGCGAGCAACAGCATTCGGGTCAGTGCAGTTAGTATCTGACTTTGCAGGAGCACCTGTAGAGTTGTTCTCCAGATTATGCACTGTCCACAACTGGTCCAACAACAGTATTATAATGCAAACATTACAAAACGCCTCACTTCTGCTGAGTGTGTACTATTACAGCTTTAGAGGTTAGACGGCGCTCTGTTATGTCTTTGACCTGTTTTGAATATTAATAAATTAATTCCTTCAAGTTTTTGATTAATTTATTATCAATATGTTTTAGATTGAGAGTGTATACACGTACCACGCTTCCCTGCAGTGCAGCAGACTGTATCATCGAGCTACTCCCACTTGCATCTCCTACTTACAGCATGATGAATGGAGCTCTCCTTCGAGAGTAAACAACAAAGTCATCTAACCTCGAAGATACAGTCACTATCATTTCTTGGAGAACAGGTCAAAGGTCACTACAGATGTGAGAAAAATTGCTATTAGGCACTTTCTGGTGAAAATAAGGAGCAGAAAATACATGCGATTTAAAATAACCAACTGGTGATATCCACAGAACAAGATATGCTGTTTCTCCTAACACTGTAGATGTTGAGAAGTACTGTATCTAAAAAAAATATCTTTACAATGTCTTTCAAAGTGAAAGTAGAAGTTGTCGGCATTGGCCAGTGTAGTTTAGTTATGTTTTTCCCAATCTTATTGCTTTTTCTTAAAGCAGAAAATGGTTTACTCTACTATTAATGCACGTATTTATTACTTTGATTTTGATACACAGACTCAGAAAATATAGAATAAATAATGGCAAAGTCTCCTATGGCTCAATACAAAAACCAAGAAAACTTGGCTGTGGTTGTGGCAAAGTCCTCACTGCAAAATGTTTAAAAACTGAATCATTACAGTTTTGAAACAGCAACAGTTTTAAAGTCTTTGTATAAATTGACTGGGAAAACATGCAGAGTTTGCTCAAATAGTTTTTTATGATGTAATTGGCTGTTGGCAGCTTAAAGCTGATTTATTCTGCAAGTATTTGTTTCTGTAACTGCTGTTTTCTGAAGTCTGTTGCCCGAAGGCTGTGGAGTTGTCTGTAACAGAAACATACTGGGCCTGGAGAGATTTGAACGCTCTCGAAAACCAGAGTACCGCAGTTGTCATCCACTTGTGAATTCAATATCTCCTCTGCTCGTGTATTCGGTTTTACTTCACAGTTTCAGTATTTCTTTGCATGTTAAGGTGTCTCCCTCACTGGAGACCAATTAAATGATAAAGCAATGCAGTCACAGGTTTATGTAAATACAAGCTGCAAGAGGCTTGTATTGATAAATGGCACAGAGTTACAAAAAGGTAAATAACTGCAGGGGGTATACATTATTTCCTGTTTTTTAATTGATAAGGTTGCGGAGGAAAATGCTGTATCTCAGGGCGAGGAAGGGAACCTTTCTCAGGGGTTGCTGCGTTAAAGAAAAAGGAAGGAAATGTAAAAAAGAAAATTAACAACAAACAGAAGGTAAATGAGGAAGAAACCCTCCAACATGTTGGTTCAACAGCTTGTTCATTTCTGGACATAAGTGAAAAATGGAGTCTGTTATTGTGGCAGTCAGCATCATTAAAGCTGCATTGAGCAATATTTTTTACATTAACAATGTATCAGATGGCTCCCTGAATCAACATTACTTTGCCCTTAGCCATGTTTTCAGCTTCTGTTTTTGCTTTGCCAAACCACAAGGACCAAAACATTGCTGGTTTGTGTAAAATCAAGCTCAACTGCTCTCAGCACATACGCTCACATTAGTCACTCGTGTAGCAGATCTACTCTAGACTCGGATAAGAAGTGTGACTCCTTAAGTAGGTTAAACATTTTGGAAGCCAAAGAGGCTATAATAATTAAAGCTATAACTTAAAACTGACACATCTGCCCAGGGAGGTGTGATTTAATTTTTATAAGGATTTGTCATGAAGGCTAGCAGAGATTAATACTGGAGTCAATGCAATTATTTTTTTCCCTACAGATCATATTTTCAACATCTGATTTTATCAGAAGGCTCAGTACTTTGCTATGTTAGTCATTTGAAATAGTTTGTATGATACTTTCAAGAAGGAGGACAAAATTGTTTGTGTGAGGTTTCTGACACTCCGTCAAGATCTTGACCACACAGGGACCAGATTCTGCAGAAGTCTCCCAAATACAGTTGAAATAAGATAATTTCTCACTCTGTGAAAATAACAGAATATAAAGGTAGGGGGGTGGGGGCGTATCATTCATTTTCCAGGCACAGAGACATCTTATATTATAATCAAGTAATTGTAATAACTTTAGTTGTTATAAAAATGCGTTATGCATCAAACATGACATGTAGAAGAAATGTGACATTGTAATATGATGCATTGAAATTGGCTTCTGTCTCTTTACGAAGTTCCTACTCTTTTTGACACTCCATCATCACAACAATGCTCTTCTTGATTAGGGCTGTATAATAATATCGATATCGCGATATATATCGATATTTTCTTTCCTAGAAAAAAATTGATATTCATCTGAAAGTATCGTAACATCCAACTATCACCTTTCTTACTCATTGCTTGCTTCGCATCAGGTCATCAGGCTTAGAGTGATTCTGTCAGATGTTAAGTGTCGAGGTTTAAAAGGTATCAAACTATTCAGAGCAGGTACTTGGTGCATTTTATTTACTTTAAAATGCATGTAAGCTACAGTTCGTACTGTTTCAATTAAAAGAAACATGTTTTCTCACCACTTCTTTGATTAATTTTGTCCAGCTGTCAACTTTAAGTCTGTGTCCAACCAGAGCCAGGTATTGTGTAGTTGGTGCTTTTAATCAGTTTTCAGTTAAATTAATTCAATCCAACTTTATAACAGTCACAAAATGTCACCAAAATCACTCTGTCCCTCTAAAATCTTTCACAAAATCACAAAAGTGTATTGAATTGTATCGTTTGCTGAATATTGCGATATATATCATATTGTGGGCAGAATATTGTGTATCGTCTCGTGAGATTATTGTATCACTGCAGCCCTATTCATGATGCAGTTTTCAGCCATTCTCAGGCGTGTTGGACTGAGAAGAAACGCATATGATGAACTCAACAGATGTGCAGCCCCACCGGTGTTTCCTAACTGCTGCTGCTGCTAATCTGAAGGAGCTGATTAGAAGAAATGGCTCTGGAGATGCATAATCCCAGGCAATTCTTAAATATTGCTCGTTACAAATAAGTATGAAATGCTTTTTGTGGTACACATTTGTACAAAGCATACCCCAAAGGAACTGGAGCAGGTCAATGACTCTACAACGTATAGAGTCATTGACTGAATTATTTGTTTGCATGGTGCGTCCCAGAACCACAATCCGTATGGTTAGCTCATTTGCGGATGTTCTAAAATAAATATGTACTTCTTTTTTCTTTTTGTGCTTTATTGTAAGTGTAAAAATAGCATATGATTTAAAAAGAATGACAAAAATAAAAACAGTTTAATTACATTTGGTAAAACTGTGCAATAATCAAACACGAGAAAAGATGGAGTAAGTTGTATTTCCTATGAACTCATGGGGCATAGTCTTGTACAGTCCGGTAACACCTTTAGTTAATTTTATAATGATGTGTGTATTCTAAAATTAAAGGTCTTTCTTTGGGCACCTTCCAATAAGTCCAATATACAACTTTCTACTGAATTTTAATCTTCAAACTAAATTATGACAATTATTATTCATTAATTTTTATGGCAGGTAATATTAATATCACAAATAAAATATGTTACACATTGTAAAGCTACATTACACAAATGATCTGGAAGTATTTCCTGTAGTGCGAGGTTAAATGAGCCTTTGGGATAGATCATGCAGCCACACTTCCCACATTCAGAAAAAATTTTAAAAGCTACATCAGTTTTCCTCCATGTTACAAACATGCGCCACTTTTTATGGATCTGCACAGGTGTTAAACTAAAACAGAATAAAAACTAAATCCTAAAGTGAAACCATTAGAGCTGCATTTCAGAAGAGTAGAGCAATGGGAACTGTATCTATCCATCGCTGAAGTCTTCTGAGGTGAACAACATGGTTTATTCAGTGGTGGAAAACTTTTAAAGTTTGCTTACTACATACAGCTTGACAGGGACTGACAAGCCCCACCGACACATGGCCTGAGTGGCTGCCAAAACACGGAGCAAAAACTGATGAGCAGGGCTTAGGAGGGACAAGGATAAGAAGAGACTACTCTCAAAAATATTAAAGCCGCACCGTACATCTATTGATGGGTATTTTCTTGAACCTTCATTAAAAAGAACCACAGACAACGCATGTGAATAATTATGACAAAGCTTTTGCAAAAGGAGAAGACTCAACAAACGGCTTCTACAAGCCGTTCACCGAGCGTTCTAAAAAACCTTTGGTTACAGCTCGTCTTTTATTATCAAGCAAAAACAGGGAGGATGGGGGACGGAAGACATCACAGACAATATTTATCACTGCACACAGGCAGTTTCTAAAGTATTTAGTGATAAGACCACCTGTGGAAGCGTAATTTAAGGTCTGGGAAACAGACAGTTAACTGTTTCACATAAAGATTTACAGGCAGACGTGGCCTTCAAGTCAGTTCAGAGACACAGAAGTAAGAGACCACTTTAAACTAAAAATCACAATCTATATTAACTATTGTTGATTAACATTAGACTGAATATAAATAAGTAATAACAAAATGATAATACCAAAAAATCTCTAACATCTATACTGTCTCCTTGAAAGTTATTGCTGCATTAAGATCTAGAGAAGATGTGCACAATGAACCTTTAAAGCAGCTCCAGAGACTGTGGAGGTCTTTAAGCTACATGCTTCTGGCCTGTTTTGATGGCACACTGACATGTATTATGTACATTCCCAGAAACCGCCCTGGAGGGTCTGAGGAATGAGAAACCACTTTTTAAAATTTTAGTTTCTAGAGTGACAACTTGCAAAAACTGCACTTTATTAAAAAGAAATGCACTGCCGTGAACAAGACAGTCTAGAAGAAAGTCAAACATTTCACCAGTTAAAGTTAGGAAATGCGTAGTGCAGGGGCAAAACACAACCCACGAATTGAGGCCTTGGTCCTTGTGGCGGTGGTCGCAGGTTTGATTCCCGGCCTGGTGACATTTGCTGCATGTCTTCCCCCTCTCTTATTACCTTCTTTCCTGTCGAACTGCTTTCAAATAAAGGCCACTAGAGCCAACAAAACCTTTAAAAAAAAAGTTTGGAAATGGCACTTTTGCCATAACATGAATCAATGCACGTAGACAGAAGTCAAAGATAATTAAAGGAAGCAAGGAAGGAGAGCAGACAACATAATATTAGCTCTTCACCTACTGGGCAAGATGATTATTTTACAATTAATTATCTTGTACTGTATTTCCTTTGCTAGTTCCACAAATAGTAAGAGAGTCAATTTTTAATTATTGAAGCAGATGAATAGTCTTTTAAGTTGTTGAAAGACGATAAAATGTCTGGAAGCTACATTGGTGAAATATATTACTAACCTTTCTTTCTTGATTAGTGCCCTCTACTCCCAGGGTGATGTAAAACATGCTTGATTGTAGACAAGTGATGTTCCAGCATTTTCCAGCTCGTGAGCAGCTTGAGCCTCTGCACTTCTCGAGTTGTTCATCTGAAGGTGACAGTTTGGGTCAGATGGTGGAAACTTTGACACATTATCTGTTGCTACAAGAATCTAAACAAATCAAAGCTAATCGTGAAAGGCTTACAATGCACTCCAGGAATGGTTTTAAAAAGCTCAAAAACTGAATGCATTTTAAATAATTTCTAGCAAATTTGCCAGGACAATTTTTTTTCCAAATATCCAGGTAAACTCATGTTGGAAGCGATTTCAGGGCAACAAAAATCACATGTATAATTTTGAACCTGTTTGCATTAGAGAAAATCTGAAAAAAATCTACAATAAATTAAAACTTAAAATAACATTACGTTCATGTTCATGATGTATGTAAACCTCTACCTGGAACTGCATGTGAGGCCCATTTACTTGACAAAGATAGGTTAATACACAGCATTTATTCACCAAACTACAGCTAAGAGATACAGGAGCAATTCAGAGTTTAATATCTCGCCCAAGGACTTTTCTGCATGTGGAATTAAGACAATTGGACTAAACCAGCAACCTTCTGATAAAAGCACAACAAATCCATCTCCTAAGCTGGCTGCTCACAGTTCAAGTCCATCACATGATTGTGAGGCTCAAACTGCTGGAGGTTTTCCTACGCCTTATGTTGTTGCCCAGGGCATCACCTGTAGTATTCCCAGACTGGCAGAGAAAAGGAGAGAAGAGGGATAAGGTTGATGGGGATTTCTCTTATACAGAACAGGCATTTAGGTAAAAGATGATAATAAAAATGGCCAACTTAAGAATTATAAATTCATTACATCTAATGTCACTGCAAAAGGATTTTCTGCCTAAGTCTATACCACAGATTCATATGTGTATTTTTGAAGTGGCGCTTTAGACTTTCATGATTTACAGTCCGTTAACAGACAGGATTTGCTTTGTTATTGTTAAACAAGTTGATGCATTCACTTTAAAATCTGAACAATCCACATTAAAGGTAGCAAACACGCTGTAAATTATCCAACTTTGTGGTGAAAACATGTTTTAAGCTAAGGTTGGATCAAGGTTGAGGTCAGGGTTAGTGAAGTGGAAGCTGTAGTTAGGCTAAATTAGGTCTCAAGGGAATGGACGCACTGTGAGTCAGCAAAATGTCCTCTCGAAGCCAGCGATGGACAATTCTGCTTGTGTGTTTATGCGCGCGTGTGTGTACTTTTTTGATAGCATTTTGGGACCTTTTCTGGTACAGTGACTGACCTTGTGTGAACCAGTATTCCTCAAGAGGACTGAATCGCAATCCTAATGAGACAAAACATCATTTCTGGGATCCTGGTCAAGGTTAGAGGGTAAGATGTGATTTGACATTGGACTGGGGTTTGCTTTAGGCAAGATCTGGTTGGGTTTAGAGTTTGTGTTAGGATGTCGACAGTGAATGGAAGTCAATACAACGGCCTAATAAGAATGGCTGTCCAAGTTTGTGTGTGTGTATGTGTGTGTCTGTCTCACTAAGGAGGAAACTCAGGCAGACAGTTGCCACCACCATTTCAGCACCCAGCAGTAAAGTATCGATCTCTTATCCCAGCAGTTCTCTTTTCCATCTCTTTCATCAGTCTTCCTGTTTCTGTTGTTTATCTCTCTTCATCATGCATTGCGCTCCTCTGCCATTTTGTTGTTTCAATCTTGTTTAACTGAATTGCCTTCATTTTTAGCATAACTGTGTAAACAATATTTACATTTTCTCACCTCCAAGAGGCCTTATTTGTATTTTTCTTATCGAAAAATAATATTTTGCCATTTATTTTAACTCTTACTTCCACCTATCATACAGTTGTTATCTCGATCCTCCCTTCTTCTTCTGATTCTTGCAGATGTTAACCTTGTAGAGCTCAGTCTTAAGGTTGGAGTGACACAAGTGGACAGCAAGCTTTAAAGAGCTCAATACCGCCACCTGTAGGTGGTAAAGCAAACAGTTTTTCCCCCAAAGCTTTACACTTAATGAAATCAACCCTTGATGATTCATGGGTTTTTACCCTAGTTCTGTAGTGGGCTGTAAATCATTTTAGGATATCCTCATAAACCTGATAGGGACTCAGCCATGTGCGGACAGAGCTCTATGTCACTAGGACATTTTTTTTTGTTGCCATAAATTTTCTAAATTTGATTTCCATTTTAAACATCTTGTTAAACATCAAGTTATAATTGCATCATGTCGTTTTTCTTTAAAGTGTCTCGTAGAATAATACACATATGTTAGGCCACAAGATCTGGGAATAAATTTCTGTATCATCTGTTCAAGTGGCCTGAATCCTCAGAGCTTCTTGTTGTGACATCATAGAAATAAAGAGAGGACAGACAGCAAAGGGTCTGAGCTCCTCTGGACATCATTGTTGGACTGCAATTGCTTTCAGTTCTTCTTTGCAATGAAATTCTACCTCCAACACTTTGTTCTTACTATTCCATTGTTGATCCGATGGTACAGTGAGGGTCCCTGTCCTGCTAAATGTTTTATCTGTGCACCAGTCTTACTCTTTTGCAGCATCTGACAGGATGGCATAATATTCAGCACCTTCCATTTGTCCATCAGCTTTCATTAGTTCTACTGTCCTTACATGGTTATGGTTGTTACTGTATACGAAAAATAGTACTATCATACAAATTTGGAGCATTTAAAACAGACCTCTGTTGAGAATAATTAACTCTTGTGTTTTCCTCTATTTCTTTTTACTGACATGTTGGGAAACATGCTCAAACCGAAGGCTAAAGGAAATGACACAGTAGGGAACGCCCTCTTTAGGGCATAGCTTACACAGAGGCTAACAAAGAGAATTACAAACTGTTGTTTGTAATTAATGCCATCTTGCTCCGTTAGCCTGTAAGGATAGCATGAACAAACAAATGGACCAGCTGTATTTTAGTCTAAATAAATGGAATTCATAAATTCAACTGACTGACTCTTCTCAACCTCATACATCAAGAACCTAATGGAGAAAGGAAAATTCTCCACACCTCGAATCATCTCTTGTAGGATTTCACTGAGTAAAACTGAAACTGCAAACCCCAAAGATGCTGTAGACGGAGGAGTTATCTCACGTCTATATCTGACATCTTCTACGTTATGTTCAGATAATTTAAAAAATATAGTTCTCTGGATAAATTCTGCACACTTCCAGTTATATCTCCTGTTTTAGGGATTTATTTCCCTAATTTCCATTATTTACTTTTTTTTTCATTTAGGTCACACGAGCACACTGTGTGGAAACCAGTCAAAGCTGAAATAAAACATTAAAAATGTTTACGAATCTTTACAACAGAAGTACATGCACTTATTATTAATTTCAAATTTAGGGAGGAATCTAATATCTCTTTGCAGTAAACAACTTTACCTGTGTCACTTTAGCAAACCTCATTACTCCAAACACCCACAGGGAAATGAAGTGTGCTGCTATTTGTTTTCCAAACTCAATTTATTTGATTGAGGTTTCTTACAGTTTTTTTTATAATGCAGCAGGAAATGTTCTTGTAAACATTGGATTTCTTTGAATTGTAACACATTCTAACACCCAGCCACATAACACTTTTCTTCTCCGCTCATACTGAATACAAAAATTCCAACAACATGAAAGGCACAGAGACACAAATGAAGAAACAGACGCATAATTTCTGCAGATTTGAAGCAGCAATGATGCACAAAATCTTCTGATCTTTAATAAGGATGCCATGCAACACAGTACCTTCTATGTTGCTCCACTTCAAAAAACTGGAACACACTACAGCACGTATGCACATACAAAATTTAGACACTTGTAGCCAAAGATCCACATTTGAACATAAACAGGTAAACACACACACACAAACACACACAAACACACGGCAACATAACATGCACACATAAAGGACTCGTGCACACACTCGGGCTGGCAGCAGAAGAAAGCTCAAGTCCCTGCGTGTGTGTGTGTGTGTCCATGTGTCTGTTTGTATTGTGTCTGTGCTTGTGTGAAAACTAAAAAGAAGCGACTTCTTGGACAAATCCAGTCTAAATAATCATCATATCCCGGCTGTCCAGATACCAACACAGTGTCCCATGTGGCTTCATTACTGTTGCTGCTAATTAAGCTGCTCCAAATAAACACAGTCTTCTGCCTTCATTAACACAAACACGGCAGAATCATCACATGCTTAAACCGGATGCAGGTTTTGATGCTGTTATGAGGGAATATGTAAATACAATGTACGCTGTGTTAACATGAAATTAAAACCTTATTAAAATAATCTATTAACATCACATCCTCAGGTGTTTATATTTTAATATCATCTTACATTTGAGCAAAATATTACTAAAAGTGTACATTCATTATTGTTTATTAGAAACATGTCTATTTATTATATTACGATTTCTAAAGATATTAGAAACAAATATACTTGAATTCTTTTCAAAGATAAAAGCTTGCACATCTGATTTCAACTGTTACCAGGTTTCATCACTGATACATGTTTTAGACATTTCCTTTTCCATCTGAATGTAGCTCTTTTTTTTTACAAGAACATTTACACCAGACAAATTGAATGTTGAATATATCAAGATTTTTCTCAATTTAAATATCTACAAAGAAATCAAAGAAAATGAGTCCACAACTGAAGTTAGGGGTAAAACCATTTATCTCTGTTTCACAGATGCACCTGGCTGGTTTAAGGTGAAATTACGTTCTTTCTACCTCCAGACTATGGTTCAAATGGTACGACATTCAGGAGTTCAGAAGTCATTGACACTATGCTTTTCAACACTTCAGTTTTTGTGAATGTTTCGGTCTTAAAGCATCTGACTTTCATTTGCGCATAGCAAAACTGTAACACTAAAGGAACACGATATAAAGACTGACAAGACAAGATAATCTTTGCTTTTTAAGTCTTTTTACGTATCCATTTTGTTCATGTGTGGACTAATTTGTTATGATCTACGGATCACTGATGTAGATTTCTAAGATTTGAATATATATCATTTTCTTTCTCATCAATTGTATCCTATTCTTTTATTGTATTACTATTATTAGTCCCAGTTGATCAGTTGATAAGCCAAACAACTTTTTAACCATACTCAGACAGAATCAGTTTTATTTTCCAGTATTGTGAACTCTAATAAGGATTTCTTTTTCCTTTGGTTTTCAAGTATAAATTAATATAAATTATTATCATCAATTATTAATATATAAACTTTAAAAAACTTTAAAATTAGGATAAAAGAACAATACGTACATGTGTTTTCTGCCATTTTTACTATGTTTTATTAAAAAGAAGGATTGTTGTGACTTTTTGACAGTAGAATCTACTCAAGCTGCAAGATGTTCACTGTGTCATCAGGAAGACAGCCTACGGGAAGTCGCTGCCTTTCACTGTGGTGGCTGTTTTATTTGCAAATAACACTTTATGGCGCCAGCCTAAAGGTAAAAACTGGAACAGTTTGTGTCCAGGATGTGTGGGATTAGCTGCCCTCAGACCTGTACGACTTCTAGACAGAGGGAAGGTCAGACCTGATGATCATCTCTGCAAATGTTTGTTGCAGTATAATCCCCTTCATGGAGAAGTCAAACCACACAGGACAGGCTGAATAATGGCTGTGAAGAAGATGACCAACAGCTCCTTTTCCATGCCTATTTACTGGTAAAATGGTACAAAATGAAACAAAGATGCATATCAGGTCATTTTTAAACGTCACTTACCAGGATTAGCATCATATTAGAAAGAAGACGAGGCAGAGGTACTAAAACCACCAGGCTCATATGACTCCACTTTACTGGAAGATAAAGCTGCTCTACATGCCCATTTATTCAGCCCATGGTTGCTAAACTCTCTGTACGGATAACAAGAGAGTCACAAGATATCCACCCTGTTGACACCGTCTGTGAAGAATACTGAAGGGTAATTTGATTTATTACCAACCAGCAACAGGGCAGACAACAACTAAAGATCTAGATTAATTATTTGAGTCTGCAGTGAAAATCGTGTAATTAGAGAGGAGCTGAGTCTGGAGAAATCATTGAATTCTGGTGAGTTATATCAGAATAGTTCAAGCAAAACACGCCATTCCTTACGAATGAGATAAACATTCGATGCTGTGCGGGTATGACACCAAGTAATTGTTCATATGCTTACCGCATTCTAATTCTACATCTGCACAACGGTTTGCATGTGTGTAAAAATAATGAGCAGGAGATAAAATGTAATTGTATGCTGGGAATCTCTGCGCCCCAATGTGCGGCTCTGAAACAGTGCAGCAAAACAAAAGCATCTGATTATGAAGTTGTTGAAAACAGGCACGCAACGTAAACAGCAGCAGGCTGCCTGATTGAACCAGTACATTTTCCTTTGATCTAAACACAAATGATGCAATATGCATAGGATGACATTTGAATCCAAAAATCCCTGATATGAGCAAAGACTAGTTGGGATTTGTGCTTTCGCTGATCGTGAGCCTGATAAGGTCAGCGGATGAACTGCATTAGTTAAAAAGCTTTGATAAAATGCTTCATGACATGGTCACTGAAGAGCACTTTTCCTCTTTTATTACAACTCTCTGAAATTCAAACCTTCTCCATTCCCAGTTTACCCTTGGACACCCTCTGAGGTAAAACTGGGTTAATATCCTCTTTGTGTAATGTCACACCAGACCACTAACATTTATGGATAAAGGAAAAGAAAGTGTCTCTTGAAAGGTTAAAGTATAAATAACACAGCTACTGTACCATTTTCAACATTATTAAAGGAAGAACATAATGTCACAAGTAGGCACAACTTTCTAAGGCCGCAATAAAATATCTGTGATACGCTTTGGTTTGAGTGCGGCAGGATTATAGTGCCAAAGTCATCAACTGTCTATCTTTTGTGGCATTAAAATATTAAATATTGAGTCTAACAATTATTCTAACAATTGTAAACAACAGTAAAAACAATATATAGTGTATTAGAAATGCAGAGAAAAATGGCACACAGTTTTTCAGATTGTAACCCGGGTGTAAATTTCTAGCTTTCACCGGTTTCTCAAACTCTTCATTAAATCACGTGATAATCCTGATAATAGGGTCGCTCTCACGAGACTATGAAGCAACCAATCACTGCCCAGTTTCCAAGGTCACATGTAGTATTGCAGCCTATTGGCTGGCCATATTAATTTAAGCAGGAAGTTTGAACACTAGATGCATTGGGGGGGAACAGAGCAGAGCTGAGCTGAGCTACAGGTTTGTTGAGCGTCATTCTTTATATTCTTCACCTTATTTTATAAAAAAATCGTCTAACTATAATGGCGCTGTAGGAGCCGACTACCACCAGACCAGCCAGGAGAGACGTCAATTGTATGTAGAACAGCCGGCGGATCTGGTGAGTGTTGTTTTGACGTAGCGGTTAGCAATATGCTTGACTGTGAGGGGCTGAATGACCCACACTGGGTTGAATAATTGTGTTTTAATCTTTCTAAATAGGATATTGATTGGATTGATAATGAACTTGATATTTATTGAATATAGATTTGTGTACACATCAGAACGATTGAATTGGATTTCAAAGTTTATTGGTCCTGTTTATTTATACAGGCCAGAAGATGGCGAGCTAAATGTCCAGGCCTAGAGCCATAAGAAAAAGATTGCACTTGCGTGTGTGAAGACTTCCGCTCTCCTGCCAGGATGGTAGGAGGCTCCTTGTAGCCTGAGAACCTTTTCTGTCTCATCCTGACTCCTGATTTCCCACCTGGGACCTGAACCACATCAATTCAAGCACCTTACCCAAAGTCAGCTTGTCTTGGGATTTGTTTACCCCAGCTTGGGGTCAAAGGACTGAAGGGTGTGGGCTTAGTCAACTGTGGGGATTAATTTACTTTGGTTTTGTTGTTTTTGTTTTTCTTTTCTAGTATTGCGCATATTTATGTTTTTTTGTATGGCCTTTTAGATGTCTGTTTTCCTTGTTGGATTTGTATGTTTTGATGTCTTGTCACTGTGAATATAACTCACTGGCACACTGCAAAACTTCAGACTCTGTGTCTCCTTCATGAGTCGAATGCTAGTCTTCTGAGAAACCAGCCCAATTGATCCATTTAATTATATTGTATTCTTTAAATATACTACATTCATTTCTGGCGAGCTAGCCAGGAGGGGGCAGTAGAGAGCTGAAGAATTGCAGTTTTTTGCCAGTATGGACGTTTTGATGAAATATGAGGTTAAAATACCTAATGCAGTGTTGATTAGATATGCAACAAACACAGAAGCTGATAATGAAGTAGCTGACTTTTTGACTGGTTATGGACCAATGGGAAAGTTTGAATTTGTAACTGATTCTGACTCAGATTTTCATGACTGTATAATCTTTGAGTTTGTGTCGGGGAATGCATTAGAGAGGTTGCGTAAAATTTTGCCATACTCGTATAATTGTCAAACTGGAAACATTACTTATGAAATTGAAGAACTTTCAGTGGTTTGCTCTGAGTTAGAAACCAAAGGAAAAACTCAAGCTTACTTGAATGAAATGAAAAAGTTGGCCAAGCTCACAGGTCAGGATTACACAGATGTTCTTAAGAGTGTAATGTCTCTACTGGGCCGGTCCATCACTGAACTTGGTCCAGCTTCTTTGAAGTCTTTGCCGGATAAAGAGGAGTCAGTCATGGCTACTCCCTGTATAACACCGCAGATGACAACGAAGGATGCTGCTTTTCTCCAATCAGAAGAAGTCACTGCAGACAGGGAGCTGCCACAAGAACATCCTGAGCCTGTAACTGGGAACAAATCGCAACCTTCAGGATCTTTGCCAGCCATGTCCTTCTCAGATATCAACCCACCTGGAGTGCAGAGGTATGTGGTTGAACACATCATGAAAAGTGAAGACAATGCAATACATATGTCCTCATTAAAATTAAGATCATTTTCTGGTCGAACCCCAAGACCATCACACGAAACAGATTATGAAACTTGGCGATCTGTTGTAGACCTTTTGTTAAGAGATCCTGCTGTATCAGATCTGCAGCGTTCCAGAAAGATTTTTGACAGTCTATTTCCACCAGCTGCTGACATGGTTAAACACCTTGAACCAGATGCACCTCCTGTAAGTTATCTTAAAATTCTTGATTCTGCCTATGGAACAGTCCAAGATGGAGACGAACTGTATGCAAAGTTTATGGAGTTGTTTCAAGACGCAGGTGAAAAGCCATCAGTTTATCTTCAACGCTTACAAGTGACTCTGAACCATGCTGTGAGGAGGGGTGGAATATTGGCTGTTGATTCTGAAAAACATTTGCTGAATCAATTCTGTCGTGGTTGCTGGGATAACTCTTTAATCTCTGAGCTCCAACTTAAGCAGCGTAAGGCAAACCCACCATCTTTTGCAGAGCTGTTACTGTTGCTACGAACAGAAGAAGACAGAGAAGCTGCTAAAGCCCAGCGCATGAAACAGCATCTAGGTTCCAGTAAACCCAGAGTTAGCGTGCAGTCACATGCTTGTACATCATTTGAAGAAAAGAGTGCTTATGATAACCTGACTAGCATCACCCAACAACTTGCCAAGCAGTTAGCTGATGTACAGAAACAGTTGGTTGCCCTTACAACAGCACAGTCTGGTCAGAGACGATCTGTTTTGCCGAAATCTATGCATGTTTCCAAGTTCAAGCAGCCTCCGCAGATTAACAAAAGTTCATCTCAATCTTCTCAAACTGCAGCTTTACCACCGAAGCCAGGTTACTGCTATAATTGTGGAGAAGATGGACATATAAGACCAAAATGTGACAATCCTCCTAATCCTTCACTTGTTGTTGCCAAGAAGAAGCAATTTGTGGAAAAACAGAAAAAATGGCAGAAAATGAACCCTCACAATGCTCTGTCGTTAAACTGAACCCAGTTCTTGTTGAGGGACAAACGGGAACTGCAGAGGACCAGAAAAGTCCCACCAAGCAGACACCTATAAGATGCACCAATCTGTTTCAAGTAACGTCAGAGGCTACAAAGTTGCCACAAGGGCTGATTGGCTCAAAATGCACTGGTCAAGTAACAATAGCTGGTCAATTAGTTCAATGCCTGTTAGATACTGGATCACAAGTGACCACAATACCAGTTTCTTTCTATAATCAGTATTTTTCTCATCAACCAGTGAAACCATTAAATGAGTTGTTGCAAGTAGAAGGAGCTGCAGGCCAAGCTGTCCCATACTTGGGTTACATAGAAATGTCAGTCATTTTTCCTAAAGAGTTTGTTGGTACAGATTTGGATGTTTGTACTTTGGCGCTCGTGGTTCCAGATGTTAAAAGTGGAACTCGGTCCCAAGTTCTGATTGGAATGAACACCCTTGATTCATTATATGACAAGCACCTGAAAGATGAAAATGCTAGCTTTAGCCCAGCTAAGTATGGCTACAAAGTAGTTCTTCAGCTGCTTCAGTTACATCACCAGCAAACCCAAGAGTCCAGTGTATGTGATGTAAAGCTAGGCAGTGAGTCACCTGTTATTTTTCCAGCAGGCCATACCATTGTCCTAGAAGGCTATGTCTGTACCAGCTTGCTGCCAGTTAACAGTTGGGCATTAGTTGAGCAGCCTTCTACCCCCTTGCCAGGAGGTTTATGTGTGAAAAGTTGTTTGGTGTCATTGCCTAAACATGCACCTCCCAAGATTCCAGTGGTCATTACAAATGAGTCGAACCATAGCTTAACGTTGTCATCACCTGCTTCTATTGCAGAAATCACAGTATCACCACAGCTTCTGTCTGAGGTTTCCTGCTGTAATGCGCAGCTCAAGAACTCTGACAAAGTTGATCTCCAATTTGAATTTGGAAATTCTCCAATTCCTCCTGATTGGAAAGAACGAGTGATTGCTAAACTCAGAGAAATTCCAGAAGTGTTTTCCCATCATAACCTCGACTTTGGATGTACTGATCGGGTGAAGCATCACATCAATCTTCATGATGAGACTCCATTTAAACATCGTGCTCGCCCTATCCATCCAAATGACATTGAGGCTGTTCGCAATCATTTGCGAGATCTTCTGGAAACAGGAGTAATAAGAGAATCAGAGTCACCATTCTCTTCACCGATCGTAGTCGTTCGGAAGAAGAATGGGGATGTTCGGCTTTGTATAGATTATAGAAAGTTGAACCTCCAAACGGTAAAGGATGCTTATGCATTACCAAATTTGGAAGAGTCATTTTCAGCTCTCACTGGTTCACGATGGTTCAGTGTTCTTGACTTGAAGTCAGGATATTATCAGATAGAAATGGAGGAAAGTGATAAGCCTAAAACAGCATTTGTGACCCCACTTGGGTTTTGGGAATTCAATAGAATGCCCCAGGGTGTGACGAATGCACCCAGCACTTTCCAACGCCTTATGGAGAAGTGCATGGGTGATTTACACTTAAAAGAAGTTTTGGTTTTCTTGGATGATTTGATCATTTTCTCTGACACCCTAGAAGAGCATGAGAGTAGGTTGATAAGAGTGTTGCATCGACTCAGAAATTATGGTCTTAAATTATCACCACAGAAATGCAAGTTTTTCCAAACATCTGTGCGTTATTTGGGTCGTATAGTTTCTGAACATGGAGTTGAAACAGATCCGGAAAAGATTAGTGCCTTAAAATCCTGGCCAGTTCCGCAAACTTTAAAAGAACTACGATCGTTTCTTGGCTTTGCGGGTTATTATCGCAGGTTCATTAATGGCTATGCAGCTATTGCTAAACCTTTAAATGACCTGACGAAAGGGTACCCCTCTACCCGCAAGCGGGGCCGCAAAGCAAACATTCTAGATAAAAGCCATGATGTAAAGCAACCTTTTAATGAAAGGTGGACTGTGCAGTGTCAATCCGCTTTTGACACATTGATTGACAAATTGACGACGGCCCCAGTACTCTGTTTTGCCAACCCAAGTCAACCCTACATCTTGCATACAGATGCTAGCACCATTGGGCTTGGAGCTGCTCTTTATCAAGAACAAGAGGGAAAGCTACGAGTTATAGCATATGCCAGTCGTGGGTTGTCTGCCAGTGAAGCTAGATATCCAGCCCATAAATTGGAATTTTTAGCTTTAAAATGGAGCGTAACTGAAAAATTCCATGACTATCTTTACGGCTCCAGATTCACTGTCATTACAGATAACAATCCATTAACATATGTCTTGACCTCTGCTAAACTGGATGCTGCTAGTCATCGATGGCTTGCTGCCCTGTCTACATATGATTTCAAATTGCAGTACCGTGCTGGCCGCCAAAACAGTGATGCTGATGCCCTCTCCAGGAGACCACACTCCCAGGCACCTGATCCACAGAGAGAATGGGCTATGGTGCAACAGTTCATCGCAGCACATATGGATGAAACAGAGGATGCTGCAGAACTCACCCCTGATGTGGTTGGAGCCATTTGCCACAGCTGTCTGCTGAGAAGCCAAAGTCCTGATGGTCTTTCGGAAAGGAACATTACTCTGGTGGAAACGATGAGTATAACTCCTACAGTTCTCCCTGATTTGTATGTTGATGAGTTTCAAGGATTGTCGGTGCTTCCATCATTGTCCCTGCATGACATCAGGGAGAAACAGAGAGCTGATCCTGTTTTGAGAGAAGTTATTCATCAGCTTGAAACTGGAGAAAAGATCCCTCCAACTGCTAAGGCTGAGCTTCCTGACCTTCCTCTTCTGATGAGAGAGTGGAATCATCTTGAATTAAGAGATGACATCTTGTATAGAAGAAGACGGGATGGTGAGATTTTATCATTCCAGCTTGTGTTGCCGGAGGAATGTCGTCCTCTTGTCCTTTCAAGTCTCCATGATGATATGGGCCACATGGGGATTGAAAGAACACTTGACCTTGTGAGATCGCGATTTTTCTGGCCACGCATGTCTGTAAATGTTGAAAACAAGATTAAAACTTGCAATCGCTGCATTCGCCGGAAAGCTCTGCCAGAACGAGCTGCACCATTAGTGAGCATCCAGACCAGCCGGCCACTTGAGCTCCTGTGCATGGATTTTCTATCGATTGAACCTGATAAAAGTAACACTAAAAACATTCTTGTCCTGACAGACCATTTTACTAAGTATGCTATGGCTTTTCCAACAGCCAATCAAAAAGCAAAGTCCGTTGCAAAATGTCTGTGGGAGAATTTTGTTGTGCATTATGGATTTTCAGAACGCCTGCACACAGACCAAGGGCCTGATTTTGAATCTCACCTCATTAAAGAGCTCTGCAACATTGCTGGCATTAAAAAGTCACATACCACGCCATACCATCCTCGTGGGAACCCTGTTGAAAGGTTCAATAGAACTTTGCTCAGCATGTTGGGCACATTGGAGCCAGAGCAGAAAACTAGGTGGAAAGAGTACGTCAAACCACTTGTGCATGCATATAATTGCACCCGAAATGAGGTCACAGGCTTTACTCCATATGAGTTGATGTTTGGTCGCTGTCCAAGACTTCCTGTCGACATAGCCTTCAACTTACCTGTTAGAGATTCATCATCTCCATCACATTCTCAATATGTGCAGAACCTGCGTTCTCGGCTGAAGGAAAGTTTCCAGCTAGCTTCCAAACATGCAGAAAAGATAGCAAGAAGAAACAAGATTCGTTTTGATCAAAGAGTGAAACCAGCCCATCTTGAAGAAGGTGATCGGGTATTGGTGAGAAATGTGAGGTTCAGAGGCAAGCATAAACTGGAGGATAAATGGGAGACAAATGTTTACGTGGTGGTTGGTCGTATGGGTGATCTTCCTGTGTATGTTGTAAGACCAGAAGCGGATCCCTCTGGAGGGACCCGAACTCTGCACCGCGACCTTCTTCTCCCTTGTGGATTTCTTCCCCAGATTGAAGAAGTTGATCAGCCAATTTCTACATCTGCTCGTAGACCTCATACCCGTAGTCTCCAGGAACCAACAGAGGACCTGGAAGAGAGCCTGGATGAGGAAGATGAGTGGAGTGTGCCCCGGTTCTCGGTTTTGTCACCTGTGAAGGTCAGTGTTGAGGGAACAATCCCTACCCAGTTCATGAGCAGGGTTCCAGAAACTGAAATGGAGATGCGGATTCCTTCACCTGATGGCGAGTCGTCTCTACTGTCGGATGCTATGGATCCACCATCGGACCAGGACAACGTGTTTTCAGGAGATGATCAGATGGACCCAAGAGATCCACTTGAACCTGAGCTGAGTTCTCCTGAGGAAAATTTGGAGTCCCATGGCCCAGTAGAGACATTACTTAATTCGACCACATCCTCATCGCATTCCGCTGAATCACCTATAGCCACTGGTGAGGTTACTGGAGATTTAGAACCTGAACAGCCAATTCGTCGATCTAGTCGACAGCCAAAACCAGTCCAGCGTCTGCAGTATTCTGCTTTAGGCAAACCACTAGCCTCTGTAGTGAAAACCCTTTTGCATAGTATAGCAACTGCTTATGATGAGATGTTTACTGAACCTGCATCTGCTCCTGTGTGTTTTAATATCCAGGTGGTATAGCATGCATCAGTGTTGCATGGATTTACGGGGGGAGGGTGTAACCCGGGTGTAAATTTCTAGCTTTCACCGGTTTCTCAAACTCTTCATTAAATCACGTGATAATCCTGATAATAGGGTCGCTCTCACGAGACTATGAAGCAACCAATCACTGCCCAGTTTCCAAGGTCACATGTAGTATTGCAGCCTATTGGCTGGCCATATTAATTTAAGCAGGAAGTTTGAACACTAGATGCATTGGGGGGAACAGAGCAGAGCTGAGCTGAGCTACAGGTTTGTTGAGCGTCATTCTTTATATTCTTCACCTTATTTTATAAAAAAATCGTCTAACTATAATGGCGCTGTAGGAGCCGACTACCACCAGACCAGCCAGGAGAGACGTCAATTGTATGTAGAACAGCCGGCGGATCTGGTGAGTGTTGTTTTGACGTAGCGGTTAGCAATATGCTTGACTGTGAGGGGCTGAATGACCCACACTGGGTTGAATAATTGTGTTTTAATCTTTCTAAATAGGATATTGATTGGATTGATAATGAACTTGATATTTATTGAATATAGATTTGTGTACACATCAGAACGATTGAATTGGATTTCAAAGTTTATTGGTCCTGTTTATTTATACAGGCCAGAAGATGGCGAGCTAAATGTCCAGGCCTAGAGCCATAAGAAAAAGATTGCACTTGCGTGTGTGAAGACTTCCGCTCTCCTGCCAGGATGGTAGGAGGCTCCTTGTAGCCTGAGAACCTTTTCTGTCTCATCCTGACTCCTGATTTCCCACCTGGGACCTGAACCACATCAATTCAAGCACCTTACCCAAAGTCAGCTTGTCTTGGGATTTGTTTACCCCAGCTTGGGGTCAAAGGACTGAAGGGTGTGGGCTTAGTCAACTGTGGGGATTAATTTACTTTGGTTTTGTTGTTTTTGTTTTTCTTTTCTAGTATTGCGCATATTTATGTTTTTTTGTATGGCCTTTTAGATGTCTGTTTTCCTTGTTGGATTTGTATGTTTTGATGTCTTGTCACTGTGAATATAACTCACTGGCACACTGCAAAACTTCAGACTCTGTGTCTCCTTCATGAGTCGAATGCTAGTCTTCTGAGAAACCAGCCCAATTGATCCATTTAATTATATTGTATTCTTTAAATATACTACAAGATCTTTTTGACAACTTCAAGTAATAATTTGTCTAAATGTCGATTATGTTGACAAATTAATCATTTTAGATTTGGGGTGTCAGACTCATTTTAATTCTGGGCCACATCAAGATCACAAATGTCCTCTAATGGCCTGTTATCCCAGAATGTACTGATAAAACCCAATGATAAACTGTTAAAATATTCATACCTAGCTTTCTTTGCATTTAAGAAGTACTTCTTGAAATTACATAATATTGAACATCTTTTCACATTGATGTAGTTTGGTGGTACACAGATTAGAACTGTTTTGATTTGATTGATAAAATAAAATTTAAGCACACAACTGTTATCTTGGTTATGTGTCTCTAGAGTGTAAGAAGCCTCATAAAAACTTATGGAGGGCTGGATTTGGAGCACAAGCCTTAAATTATATGTGGATTGATCACCTCAGATTTTCTACCTTGAAGGAAACATATCATTTTCCCCTGTCTGCCTGCCGTAAAAATGTTTACTGTCACTGTATTAATATCTGTACAGCATGTTGTATGTGCATATCTTGCATATGTACAAAGTCTGTCACTTATTTGTAGAAAATGAAAACAACTAAACAAAGATGCCATACACAGTTTGTGTGTAGAGTTCACTTACAGCTTTGTCAGGAATGCTTCATAGACAGCAAGTTTCATGATGTCCCACAGCATTTCAATGAGATCAAGAGCTGGGCTTTGATTAGGCCGATGACTTCCTTTTTCCCTACCAGATCTTGGTGGGTTTTCAGGATTCTGCGCTGCTTCATTGTAGCTTATACTTTTTTTTTTTTTTTACAGATGGTTTTGTATATTCCTGAAGGGCATTTTGTACAGAATATTTTTAATTTATGATTGATCCTATGCTGGCCAACTCCTGCTGGAACAAATCATCTTCTATATCATGATCTCCATGCTTCACAGTTGGTATGAGACTCCTTCCCTGCAATACTGTATTGGTTTATGCCAAACATGACCTCTGTTGGCCAATTAATTCAGTTTTTAAACCAATTTGTCCAAAGACGAGGACTATAGAAGGATTCAAACTTCTGCTGTGCATTGTGACTGTATACTATAGTGTCAACAATAGCTGACTATAGCTGACATTTTGGGGTTTTTTGAAGACTCCGTTTAGCATTTTGCAATCTGCACTCAGGCTGAACATGTTTTAATGTCTTCCACCTGTAGATTAATCTCCATACAGGCTGTGGAAGTGAATGTCTGAGGTTTTATAAAGGGAAAACCTCCTTCAAAATGCATAGTAACAGTATTCATAGCATATGCTCCTATAACACTTTAACTGTATTAACTGTAACACTTTAACTATTACACTTTAACTGTAATAGTTAAATTACTTAGTATCCAAGTAATAAATGCCTGTGTGTGTTTGTTAGAAAAACATGCAGGCTGTTGCAAAGTTTCCAAAATTTTTCACGAATGTATGAGCTCAGCTAAAATAAATTATCCCAAAATTAAACGACAATGCCTTCACTTCGCATTGCATGTAATGTTTAATGTCCCCTCCAGGAAGACCAGATCCAATAAAAGTCTTTCTTTTGGGCGGGGAGAGCAATTTCACTTATTTCACAGAAGAGAAAACACAGACGCCTAAAAATGAAACGGATAAAATGTTTCTTTGTTCAGTCAGTCAGTTCAGTTCATCCAAAATGATTTCTTTTTACATCACACTCGTATAGGGAATGACATTTCCCCAGGCTAGCTGTTAAACATGCTCTGCTTCATCTACACGCACCGATACTATGGATGTTTCTAAAACAAACTGTCTCATCCCTCACTTTCTGTGCTACTCCCACTAATGCTCCACGTAGTTCAAATAAACCTATTTTGGGATGCGCAAAACCTGCTGCTTCTCTTCTAAACATGTAACAAAAGAGAGAAGCTGCCCTGACTGTAACCTTTAACGTGACGTAATCAGACTGGATATTTTTGCCTTATTCTTCAGCTGCATACAGGCTGAATGACAGCAAGAGAACTGTCTGCGTTACAGAGTGAAGGTGGCATGTGAAAGGTTGTGATTCATACTCGAGTTGACAGCATTGTCAACATGATGCATGTGTCTACAATCACAGGTATTTAAGATCAAACACATCGTGATTGTGGGCTCTGGAGTTACAATGGTTCACCCTAAAGTCAAACATATTCTAATAAACAACAAGAGGACCCATTAAATTTATTAGAATATTTTTGAAAACTTTATTTCAATTACTCAATTCACAAAGTGAAACACTTTATATAGAAAGCATCACAAACACTGATGCTTACGAGGTTTGTTTCTGTTAAATATGATCATTTTCTGCTTACAGCGGATGAAAATGTGCCATTTAAGCAGAAAGTATTTTTACTCAGAAATGTTGAAAAGCAGGTTTAATACTGGCTTGAAGGCTATTTTTAAAATATACTTTGAATCAGGCAAAGATATGTTTTTCAACCATTGTGATTCCACTGAGACAGGTTTGCTTATTGTTACTAATGTTTGTCATATTTTAGTTTTCATGACTCAGAGCCAAAGTGTTGCATTGACAGAAAAAAGAAGGTATTCATTAGCTGATGATACAAGTATTTATCTGATGTGACACATTAAATAAAACGACAATCTGTTGTTATTCAGCAAACTTCATTTGATGAGTATTCTCTTCCACTGTTGCTACAATCATGTTCAGCACAAGGGATTGCTGCAAAGTCAACAACGGTGACAAGTGACTGTCCTCTGTTGCCACGTGCTCGCCCAGGAGGAGTGAATGCTGCAAGTCAATGAATCGACATAGTCTGCTGGGCTTCCTGCTTATAAGGAAAACTCTTTAGCCAGTGTAGCCAATAAACTGAACTTGATTGCAGTGTTTGAGCATTAGAGTTATTTGGAATGTGTATACAATTGGTTTAAATTGACTTGCTTTGAGATGACCAGCTGTGAATTGGTCCTATTTAATTGGGCCTTTGCTTCCCAGGTGCATCGTTGAGCCTTGCTTGACTCACCACTGTTTCTTTGAAAACGGCTTTGTCGTGGTTGTTATAGAAATGTTTGATCCTCCTAAAGAAAAAATCAGGCTTAAGGTGATAAATCATGAAATATGGCAGAGTCCTGTGTTATAATTTCCCACCAATTATGAAGCTTGTCAATTCACTGACCTGACCACTTGTCACTGTAATTTTCCATTTAGTTTCTTTGAGCAAAAATTTTGAGTTTGAATGCCAATATTGTTCTGCTTCTAATTACAACTGAGATGATGTCAAAAAAGCTAAAGTTTGCTTTTTGCAGTTATTTTTATTTTTTACAACTAGTGCGCAACAATGTCAGTACAACATTTCAAGAGATTATGTTGCAAGGTCAACGAGAACACCTGTGTACTGAAGCGCATTGCTATCACGCAGGAAAAAAATAAATGACGCAAAAAATAAATAACAAATACTTTTTTTTCAAAGTAGCTATAAGAATGGATTTATTCCAGATCAAAATCAAAATACACAATTATTTGGTTTCTGGGGCCTCCAAATAACATAACAACTCAAAAATACATATTTTATGAAATTATCAATTCATGTGCAGATGAAATGCACTTGCTGATCAGAGTGAAAGAGTATTTTCCCTGTTTTACCTTGAGTTACAACATTAACTGTAGGCCTCTGTCTCCTAGTCCCAAAACCAAAAAGACACAGCTAACTTCCAGACTTTGTTACCTGAAGGTAGAGCACAGTGTCACTGTTATGTTTTGGCTTATTGTCATATTATAGGGCACATCTTGGGTTTATCTCTCTCTTTTTTTCACACATGATATTTTCCTTAAACACTCTATAATATGCAGCAAAATTTATGGTTGCTCCTTTGATACTGAGCTTACAAGGTCCTATTGCAGGAAAACATCCCCAAACCATGACACTCCCAGCTCTGTGCTTCATGCTTTGTATGAGGTTGTTTTTTCTGGAACGGTGTATGTGACTTTAGGCAAAATAAAAATAAAAAGATTACGTAAATCCTGGTCTTTGGGTATGCAATTGGTATGCAGCTTGCAATTCAATGTTGCAAACTGTAGACTTTATGTTTCTTAAAGGGTGGCATAAGGTGACCTCGTGTCTTTACATGTTGATAGTTGACTTGACCATTTCTAGTTCAAACACATGATTTTGATAATCTTAAAGAACTGTCAGCAATTTATATATATATATATATATATATATTATATATATATATATATATTATATATATATATTTATATATCAGAGGGAGAGAGAGAGGGAGAGGCATATAGCTCATTTGAAACACATCAAAACTACTAACAGACTAACCGTGCTGTTTCGGCTTTATGTATAATTTTGTTGTTTTTAATGGTATAGTTTGTGGCACTCCCAGCATACGTGTTGGTTATGAGGTCAATGGAATACATTTTAAGAGTTTATGGCAAACAATAGGAGGGTCTGTCCACATCGTGCCAAATCAAGACAGATACATAATAGAAAATACAGCAAAATGCTGACAACGCTCTGAATAAATCTTTAGCATCTCAAACGAGTTGTAAGAAGATGTGGCATTTTTGGCCGCCATGCAAGCAGATTTATTCCCAGGTAAGTCAAAGAGAAAAGTCCGGAATCAGCCACTCAAATCGCTTTCGCTGATTTTAGCTCTACTCCTCTCCTTCTTTCCCTTCCTCCAAATCATGGAGATGGATGTACGTGTTGCTCTCGAGTCCTTGGCTGAACTGCAGAAGTGCTGACGTGGTGCCAAGCACCTCAGCAGCACGGTGATGCCTCTATCTGTCTCTGTATCTTGCATACTCATATATACTGTGCACTTCATGCTCACAGGTGCATGTTTCAATTGGTACTTGCCAAAAAAAAAAAAAAAAAAAAAAGCTGTGCCGTCATGTATTAATGAACAAACACGGAGAAAAGTGCACACTTGCGTGCCTTGGTTTCAGATTTATGTGCATATACATCCAAATGCACAACAGGCAGCAGAGCATGCAGAAGCACATCCAGTGGCACATGTTAACCACAGACGCCACATGCACTTCTTCTTCATTCCTCCGTCTACCTGGTGACACCTTTATCTCTCCGACTGGTCTTCTATATAATCAGCATCAGTCTCCGTTGTCGCACGCATAAACACACTCGGGTCAGCTGAGTGATGCTGGGCTGTGAGATTCTCCTCTGCCTACGTTAGAGTCAGTCATCTATCCTTCCATGGCTTCATTACAACCAGCAAGGGCAAACACACATCTCTCGCTCGCTGTGCCTCTCCAGATGGAGGCAGGAAAAAAGATGGAGATATACGGCATGCTGAAAGTGGAATCCTTCTCTCTTCAAATCCACCCATCTTCTTCTTTCTCTCATTGCTCCCTCTTGGCTCTGTATCATGTTTCTTTTTTTCCTATCAGCCAGTATGTTCTTTTTTTTCGACTGGAAAGTTACTCCTCCTCTGCCATCTATCTTTTAGCAAGTGTAAGAATTTATAATTATTTGTTACTTTCCAGCTTAAAATGGTAATTCATCAGTGTGCCTAAGAATATGTACGTACATCTTAGCTATGTATGTGTATATTATATATATATATATATATATATATATATATATATATATATATATATATATTATATATATATATACATACATACATACATACATACATACATACATACATATATACATATATATATATATATGTATATATATATATACATATACATATATATTTATATATGCTGCACAGTGGCGCAGTTGGTAGAGCTGTTGCCTTGCAGCAAGAAGGTTCTAGGTTCGATTCCCGGCCCCGGCCTTTCTGCATGGAGTTTGCATGTTCTCCCTGTGCATGTGCGGGTTTTCTCCGGGTACTCCAGTTTCCTCCCACAGTCCAAAAAACATGACTGTTAGGTTAATTGGTCTCTCCAAATTGTCCCTAGGTGTGTGTGTGTGTGTGTGAGGTGGTTGGTTTGTCCTGTGTGTCTCTGTGTTGCCCTGCGACAGACTGGGGACCTGTCCAGAGTGAACCCCGCCTCTCGCCCGGAACGTTAGCTGGAGATGGGCACCAGCAACCCTCCCGACCCCACCAAGGGACAAGGGTGCCAAGAAAATGGATGGATATATACATATATATAGTCCCTTTCTAAATACATAAAAGTGGAATAAAAAAGATGTATAGGTGAAATAAAAGAAATAAACAAAAAGCACGTAACTACAAAGCATTACATAAGAAAGCTCAACTAGGCAGAGGAGACTTTAGCTACTTTTTGGGCAAGTCTATAAAGTGTAAGTGAAAGGGAAAAGTGGTCCAAAGAATAGGGGATCTTAAAGCGTTTCCCTCAAAGATACATTAAATAAAAACAAAATCTACTTCTCGTTTCCTCCTGGATTCAGTTGTTGTACAGGTTATATTGTAAGACTTAAATTTGTCAACAATTTGATGAGTACATTCAGTTGACATGAAAAGTCTTCAGATTCAGTCTTCAGCTTTTATTGTGTAACATCAACTGCAATGTTTTTAACTGTAAAATGTTCAATTGTTGCATGAGAGTGAGTTCTTAGATAAAATATAAATAAATAAAAGAAACATGTTAGCAAAAGTGTAAGTTTAATTATTTAAATTAAAAAAAAGAAAAATGTCAAGTTTTTAACATATAAAAAGAACATAAAAACATTGAACAGACAGAAATATTAATAAGAAATTTGTTGTGCATTTTATTTTCCTATTGCAGCACTGACAGACTTTATAAAGCCTCGATTTTAGAGTCCCTACAGAAACGATGAATAATGCATGAATAAAACCTCTTATTCTCTAAATTTTAAATGGCTTGCAGTTATCAAAATAACTTGATCCATGTAGCACTCGAAGGTTTGCACGCAACACAGTGTCTTCTGGGTATTGCAGAAGAAAAACGGCACAAAGTCCAAGTTTGGCAGGCCCTTATTACAAAGCTTTTATTTTTAATTTCTTCATTACTTAAAAAGTTGTCTTTTAACCATAACTTAAAACAAAAACAATAGTAATAATAAAAAACAACATGTAATTCATTAATAAATTACGTTAAACAAATAGAGTAGTTTACTTCCTAAATTATCTGAACTTAATTACTAAAATGGGAAATAAAACAATTAACTAACTTGCAAAAAGCTAGAAATAAGATTTAAGCTTTGGACTCCCTCTACTGGCTTACAAGGTGGCCTGACAAAAGAAACACTGAGACATCCCCTCGTTTGCTGCATGCTATATAGGACACAAAAAAAGAAAGGGTAGAAGGACAAAAAGAAGGAAGGTAGGATACAAGACTGAAAGGACAAAAGCGAGAAAGAAACGAGGACAGAAGGAAGGAAATACAGAATACAGACGGGAAGGAGGGACTTTACCTCTCATCCCCTTTAGACAGAGTGATAGATAAAGAAAATAAATACAAACAAAATATCTTTCCTTTCTCCAATTTCTTTTCCTTCCATACATATTAAGAGTTGGAAAAACTTGAAATTAAATTTGGTACTTTGAGGCTGTGCAGGAACCCTGCCAACTAAGAGTTTTGAGTTAACACACTTGATCAAAAGTTTGTTACTGACTCTTCTCCAAGGTCTCTTATCCAAACAGCTGTAGACAGGCCCATTACTCTAAAAGACAGCCTTATAGACAGTAAGAACTGATAAAGATTGATCAATACTATTGAACACTTCTCAGCTTAGTATGGATAAGCATGCACGGCCATGATGGACAGAGAGGGCATTCACGTTAAACAGAAGATTTTCAACAAGTTTTCACACAAAACCTGTAAAAAACACTAAAGGGACAACTACTTTTCCCAAAGTTTCAATGAAAACATGCTTAAAATTTCACCAATTTTCTCTGGCAACAGTCACTTAGAGTTAGCACCAGGGAAAAGGGTTCAGCTATGGTTAAAATTGGTCATATTTAATATAGTTTGGTAGACATTTGGACCAATGTGAGTATGTATGAATTGATTAGCAAGCAATATACCTATCATATCATGAGGTTGTGAAAGCATGTCAGAAGAATGAGGGAAGACCACAAGACCCAGAGACAGCATCACACAGAGTTTGATGGGGAAAGTGTTTCTAGTTTCCATTAGACAAAGTTATGAAATTGTGGAATTCCTTGCACCATACACTATGTGTTGCCACACTGTGTTGTAACCAGCAAGACCAGAAATCATTGGTAGCTGTACAATACAACCACCTCATGTCTTGGAAACACAAATTTTAACCCCGTCATAAGATTTTAAATGATTGTCATGTTGTTAGATGCTCCAGCAACTTCCTATATCACAACTGCAAGCCTGGAAATACCAAAACTTATGGTGCTTGTTCAACACTTGGGCTAGTTCAAAATGAAATCATTACACTACCTGTCACTGGTCTGAATGTTTACTATCTAAGTCAGACTCTTCCTCTTGGTGCTCAGCTGTTTATAATCAGGTGAGTATGATGATGTTTAGCTGTTGCAGATGAAACCAAGGAAATCGTCACAGTAGGGTAGCTCTCTGGTTTAATTCAGGAATGCATACTTTAGTGCAGACCTCTGGGACATGGGAGAGACACATTTAGAAGAGTTTCTATACACTCAGCACTATATAATATAATTCTCTGTATCCTCTGGACAGTTGTGTCAAACTAATTTTCATGTTAGGCAATATGAAGATCATGAATGTGCTCAAAGGATCAGTTCACTAATTTTCCTTTTGATTTTAAAATACATTAAAGATGGTTTCTATCCCATTGTGAAGAGACTTAAAGAAGGTTTTTGCAGACTATAGAAAAATCTTTAATGCATCTTTGATTTGTTTAAATATATATTTTTGAAGAGCCATATACGAGTAAATACAAGGCATTTTCTTATTTGTGGTCGAATGAAATGAGCAAAAAGGGCTTTTTGGTTCTTCTTGTCATATTTAAAATATGAGTAATTATTAAAATATAAGTAAAAATTGCTACATTGTCCCTTTTGTTGACAGTATCACACTGCCCAGATAAAGTTGAGTGCTTATCACAACTGGGCTTTTTATCTTTGTAGGTATTATTGTTTTTATTATCATCATCACAAAGAATCTCATTAAATGTAAATTTCCACATGTGAGACTATCTAACGCTTTTTATATTATTTTGTCTTAAATACTTGGAGATCATTCCATAAGAAATATGTCAAACATTCAAAACAGTGCAATTTTCTGACAACACAAACAAATAGGATAGTTTCAGACAGGAAGTGATGTCCATGTGGTGTAGGAAGTAAAACATGGTAAAGCAGCAGCTCGACACGGTTGTTATGGCTTTGCAAGCCGCCGGGACGCGCTTTCTTTTACTTCATGACATTTTTAAGATGGACGTAAGATTATAAACAGAAAACTTTATCTTACACAGTAAAAATATTGTTTGTTCAAGACCCCTAATGTAACTTGCATTCCGTGACCTAAACATTCCCTGGATTTTTTTTTCATCACGTTTGTTTAATCGCAGAAACTCGTCTCCACTCGTTATTTATGAAATGAGTGAAAGCTCCGGGATAGGACTCATCTGTTACAGTGTTCACCAGTCAGACAAGTTCAAACTGCTGGACTGGTTTCACCTAAGTAACCATTCTTACGTGCATTCACGTAAGAATGGAATTCACTCCCACTTCAAAGTCAACTCTGGAAATCTGAGCCCTGGGTGATTGACTTTTTTTTCCCCCACATAGTTCACTTCCTCCTTTAACACTGAAGCATTAGACTGAGTGCTAGTGTATCAACAAGCGCGGTATGTCCCCGAGAAAGGAGTCGATAAAGGGAGAGTAGTGCGCAGTCAAAGTTTTACTAGTTTAAATTCGGGTCGTTATGAGTGACCTGAATGTAAATGGGGCTCTGACTCGCAGAAGAAGGGCGACTCTTACAGCGGGGCGAGCTGCGACGGTGCAGGCGGCGAACGGGGATCCTGCAACGGGGACGGCGAGCTTAGTGGACGGCGACGTCAGCCGCCACGATGGACGGAGGATACGGGAGAGTTTCCTGGAGCCGTCCGCTGGAAAGAGCGAAAGAAAGGAACGCAGGGGTGAAGTTGGTGACCGACTGAGGTAGGAGAGACCACCTTAGAAAGAGCTGGACGTTTTTAGGCGTTTGTTTTTAACCCTTGACCACAGAGGACTCAATAGGTACTTCTGCAGAGATAAGTTGGAAGTAAACTCAAACGCTATGGTTGTCCGGCAGAAGTGAGAATAGGTGGGCCTGGGTCGTCTGATTGAGTTAAACGCCCTGTTAGCTCTCTGTTGACATGCACTTATTATTCATTCAATGATTCTTTGTCGTAAAGCTCCTAAAAAGTTTATTTTTCCATAAGAAACAAATAAAAATCCACATAACTACATGCAAACCTGCCTGTCTACAACTTTTTCTCATAGCTCATTAAACGTGAACTAATTCCGTCAGACCAGATCACGTGACATAACACTTTTCCCAGAAACTGACTAAATCCTTACTTTTATGCTGCTTTATAATTTGCTAAATGGCGAATTGATGAAATCTCCGTTATTAATTTTATTTAACTACCACTCCTTTAAAGAATGGGACAGAAGTTGTCTTTGTATTGTGTCATACATTGTGCAACATTAATGTGTTTTGTGAGTGGCAGGTCTTGTTGGGCACCTGCTGTTGTAAGATAATCAGAATGTGGTAAAACTGAAGTCAGGAATCCCTTGTCTGAAATTGAATTAGGCCATATTTTATTTAGGAATATCACCTTATAATTCTTAATTATGCACTTTATGGAGGTGTAAACCAGAGGTCCTTAAATCCAGGCCTGTTAGGTTGGTGTCCTGCAACCTTTAGATGTCTTTCTGCTCCAACACGGAGTCAAATAAGGAGATCATTATTAGAACTTTGTAGAACTTGACTACATACTGAGAAGGTAATTCAGCTGATTGATTCTGGTGTGTTGCACAAAAACTGCAGGACACATGCATAGATTTGAAGACCCCTGGTCTAGACTTTGATTAGGCCATTGTAACACATGGATAAGCTTTGATCAAATTCAATAATCAATTGCTTTAGCTTATGTGATCGTTGTCCTGCTGGACGGGGAACAGTCTCAAGTCTTATGGAGCCTTTAACATGTTGTGTTTTAGGCTTGTCTTGTAGTCTGAACAATTTTTCTTCTCCACACTGAATAAATACATCCCCACAATATGATTTTGACCAAATCATGTTTCTCTGTGGGTTATAGTATTCTGGGTAAAGTGCAGGTGCAATGTTTGCTGTGTCAACTACTCGGGTTATGGCGATCTGGATGTTCGATTTCTCTAATTCTCCATTCTGTTCAATAAATGAGGAAATCACTGAAAAGTTAATTTTGTTCAGTAACTCAATTCACTAAGTATATAAATTAAAATACTCATAGATTGATGTTTTCAAGCATTTAATTTAGTTGATTGTGATTTTTGTGTGTACAGCTAATAATAAAACATTAAGGATTAGAACATTACATCTGACCAATAAAAAAAGAAGAAATGATGTGTTAATGAAAAACATGTAATACCTGCTTGAAGCCTATTTGAATATGTATCTTAATGAATTAAACATGACAATTTTTTTTCAGTTTCTGTACTTTTGAAAGGGTTCATAGAATGATTGTTTTATTTCATTGCCTGATTTTAGTTTTTGTTTTTATAGAAACTTTTAAATGCAGCATATGAAGTGATAAGCACATAAAACAGTTTTTCAATATTTCTGTGCTTCCTTTGTGTTATTTAATTATTTTTTTAATGCAGATGTTTGTAAATTGCTGATATCTTTTATGCAGCGATTAATGCTGACTTTTGAAATATTCAATCTGTCAAAGATGTTTTATTTTTTTATATAAGATAATGGGACACAGTAAACTAACTAACTGCACATTTTTCATTATGTTATTTATTAGAATCAGGTTTGTACCAAAAGACTTATGCAGCGCAGTACTTTAAAATTATTACACGTTGCCTGTGGTTCTCGTTGGGTTCATTATTTTGCTCTCTACCAAATACTGTATGCCTGCACATCTGACTATGCAGGGTAATGAGACACAAATGTCTCTTCTTCTCTTTAGTAATCAAACTTTGAAACACATTTTAATTTTTCTCCAGAGTCAGATGGATTTAAATTGCTCTTCTGCTCATCGTCTTATTTGTTTGGTTGCTGTAGCTGTCACAAGGCACAGGAGTCTCTTTTGAGTTCTGCCAGCGGTTATAGGAACTACAGAGGAGTAATCAACTGGTGTGTGGTGATGCTGGTAAGTTTTATTTGTCTTCCCTCAAGTACTTTGACACAGACAACATTTAATATATTCCATGCATGCTTCTGCCACTTTTTACTGCTTGTGAAATTATTGTGTCAGCTCGTACATCCATTTTAGGTGCTAACATTTTCTAAATTCATGACCAATGAGCTTTCAGTTGGTGTTAAAAGTAATGTTTCACACAACAGACGGTCAGCTGTCGTCTCAAATCTCAAAATGATCAGCTTCACTTTACTGAAGAAGGTGAACTTGAATTTCTACACAATCAGTTGTTAATTGTTTCCTCTTTGGTCAGATTATATAACAGTTGTTTCCATTAACATTTAAATTAGAGCTGAGTCTGTTGTTTTGTAAAATCTGCTTTAATATTGGCTTTTAAATTTAATAGGACTACATAGATAAGATGAAATTATTACAATAGGTAATCAACAACATAAAAATATACTTCACAATATTTGAAACTAGACTTGATTATAATATTGAATAGAGAAAATATGCAGTACAAAAATTATATTAAAGCAGCACATTTCTTTTCTGTCCTTATTGATTGCCAGATCAATAAATAATACAGATACATTTGTGTTTCTTTCAGTTATTTGAATGTATTAAAGCTAGAATCTCTTAACCATTTTCATCTATTGCCATTTTGATTTAATGCAAAATCCGAAAAAGGTTCTAGGCATATTCTAATAAGGATAATCTAATGCTTAATGTATGTATGCTGCCTCTGTCAAAGAACTTGCTGCATATTTTTGCTCTTCTTTATGAGTCGTAGTGCTAAGAAAAACAAATGATATTGAATTAGCCACAGTGGAATGAGTAAGTCAGTTTCAGGAAGGAAAAACCTCATGGGTTTTTCTTTGTATTTGTAATCTGTATTTCAACAAAACAATTTGAAATTGTGACAATCTTTTGTTTTTCTTTTCCTTGATGTGTTTTGCCACAGGTCCTGAGTAATGCTCGTCTCTTTTTAGAAAACATTTTAAAGTGAGTATGTTTAAAAAAACTTTAAAATAACTTTTAAAGTTCTTTAAAAGATATTCAAACAGCTTTTTAGTTGTATTTCTATCTGATGGAATGAGGATTTTGATGGGACTATAGTCTCATAGATATCATTGTTTTCTATGTATCTTTAAATAGTTTGTTGCTTTTTAAACAAGATGCTTTTCATCCTGAAAATAATATATTATAATAAACATGTTATTTGTTATAATAATTAAAAGATTTGAGAGTCAGCTTTGGGCCGTAAAACTTTACCTGTTAGCTCATTATCAAAACTCACTGGAGCTCTGAATTCACCGTTGCTATCAGAAGTGGAATCATTTGGTGTTTATAAATTCAGTGCTTCAAACAAAAAAAAAATTAAAGTACAGGGTTATTTAAAGCTCTCAATTTTAATAATTTAAATATTGTATGTTCTTCACAGCAATGGAGACATTGTTATTTCAAGCATGTCTTTGCATATTCTTCCAGGTATGGTATTCTTGTCGACCCCATTCAAGTGATTTCCTTGTTTCTGAATGACCCCTACAGCTGGCCTGCAGCATGCTTGTTGATTGGTAGGTAAAAAAAACAAAACAATATTATTGTTTACCAAACGTCAAAAAGTAATGCATTTTCTTTGGTAATGTTTTAGTGCATTTAATATTGTTGAAAGATAATATATATATATATATGCGAATGACATTTTCTAAGTATGTCACTGTTTGAAAACTAAATTAAGACTTATGTTTCTGTGTGGGGAAACAAGCTGCAGATGCTGGTTTTGGATTTGAAAATTTTCTGCGAGTCTTGCGTCACCAGACCAAATAAGTGGCTTGAAAGGAGTAGTTTGTTGAACGTCTGACATTATGAAGGTGAAAATCTTCTGAGGGATTTCCTACTGAAAGATTTGATGCGTTTTGGCACCATATTTGAAACGACTTTTAGTTGCAGTCGCAGCCTCTCAAGGACTTGGGTTAAACTCTTTCAGATCACCGGAGCTGAGAAAATTTTCATCACACAGGTGTGTTGATCAAGTGGATGATGAATGTATGAGTTAACCTCAACAACAATAGATGAAGTATGATTCTTCACCAAACAAAAAAAAAAAAGAGAGAGACTTCTGCTAGAGGAACCCAGCAAAGTTTTTTTTTTTTATGCAAAATTACCTGTCTGAGCCTTTGTTGACTATTACCATAGTCGTAATAGTCAACAAAGAGAGTTGATGATTCATTCAGGAGTAAAAGGAGGAATTTAACACTAGATTTACTCTTTTTCTTTCATTGCAGTTTATTAATGAGTTTTAGTGTCCAGTAGTTCTTGGAGTTCAGGGAGGCACCTAGTAAGATGACTATTATTCCTTAATGCAGTCAGGCAATGTCAGATTCCTAAGCAAGGGAACTTTGCTGCATACCTTCCCTCCTCTCTATCTTATAATTGTAAGAGCCATTGGCATTAAAAAGATCTATCTTTCTTTAATAATGACTTTTTATTCTCGCTGTCTTTTAAATCTGTGTGTGTCGCCGGTGACGTAGTTTCAACCACCTTATAAACTGAGTTTTGAAGGAAGTGATTACCAGCGAATGAAAAGCAAACATGCACAGCTTGTAGTGTTACCCAAGACACAGGAGGCCCATAAGCTTTTAAGATGAAGCAAAACAGACTGAAAAAGAAAAGAAAAAACATGATTATAGCAAATCCAACCATTGTAGCTAAGGGAGTAAGGAGGACATTTAAGAGTCCTTTGCAGGTTTCTTGTATTGATTGCTGATGTGTATAATTGGAAAATTATTCTGTCAAACCTCCAAGACAAATTAGTAGTCATTTACAATTACTCAGTAGTTCAACTGACTAAACCACGGGTGCAAAAGATAATCAAACAAATTTAGACATACATGTAGCATGCATTATGTTTTGGGATCACAATGAGATCATTTAAAACTCTTTTATTTACAGTTGGGGGAAAAACATATTGTATCTAAAGTATTATTATTTTTAATTTCTCTCTTCCGCAAGTAGTGCAGTGAGTTCAGCCTCACGTAGAACTTGCCTTGTTTGCAGCAGCACACAGGTGCATGCTGTGCACTGCTGCAGTTTCTTCCATATTTATCCTTATGTTACATTGCAGTGAAGGTCTGCAGCAGTGCAGCTCGCAGTGTCTCTAGTGGGACAATCACCTGCCCTATATACTAACACTGGTACTCTCCTGCAGAGAAGTGGGGGAGGGGGGAGCTGGGTGGTGAGCAACAGAGACAGGAACGCAGAGGTAAGAGTGGAGTAAGGGAAGTGTTTAATTTAAGATTAAATTAAGTGAGCGAAGATGTATGGAGGGCTGTGAAAAGGGAAAAGGGGTAGGAGATGGAAAAAGAAGAGGTGAAATTTTGTATCAAGACGGGGAAAGAGCTTGAAGAGAAGGGAAAAATAGATGGAGTTGAAGCAAATGACTGCAGAGACGGCGGGTAAAGAGACAGGTGAGAATTGGAGTTTCTTAACAGTGGCACGGACAGGAGCAGGGCTCATTCCCCCACAGGGACACTGAGAGCCACTGCAGAAGCTTACACACACATTTTAACTCTCAAATGATGGTGCCTGCCAGCAAAATGGATAAAGTTTGCAAGGCTGGCCTTAGAAAGTTTTACATGTAAGGAAGTGGCTTATTAGGGGGGATCAGCTTTTTTCATTGCTCTGTAAATGTGTTGCTCTGAAAATGCCACATCCAACAGGTTCTACATGTAGGAGCAGGACAAGTTATTACAGTTACAGACTTAAATATTTCACTTCACTTTTAGGTATCTAACTGTCATTTATGTTGTGTTTTTCTTTCTTTTTTGGCAAAAAATTATATAGCAGTATTTTTATTTGGCTTCAAACAAGATCCTGTTACAAGCTTTATTTGTGTTATTTTATTACATTGTCATTGAACACAATGTTAAAAAAAAATATGATGTAATAATCCTGTTGTATGTAACCTCATATTATTTAAATGTACTTTACAGTTCTACAAATCTACATTTCTCAACATTGGTTTATTAGACTAATTCTTTATTGGCAGTATTTCATCAGTCAGTTCAATCAGTTTTCAGAGAAAGATTTAAGTCTAATATAAAGTGAAGCATTTACTAAAGACAAACTGATCTAACTTCTTTCATAACAAAAGTTATTACTGATATGTTTTCTAACGTACGTTGATATTTAATTTCAAGTTCAAAAGTTCTTTATTTCTCCTTCACTCAGTTTAATATTCTTCCTGTTGGCACCTGTTTTGTTTTAAAGGCATCAAATGCAAAGCTTTCAAACATATATACAAACACTACAGCACATCATATGCAAAGTGTGCCATCAAAGGTAACAAAGGTCCAAAAGATAAACTAGAGTAGAGTTTCCAGCATTAACATTTATATCATTAAATTTAAACCAAATTAATAAATGCTTTGTATAAAATTTTCATCACAAGCTCTGTCAGTAACTTGCTCTGTATTTCGGCCATTCTTTCAACCAGAACCAGTGTAACTAAGACAGCCAAGGCTCGTCTGTAGGCATAATTGATGTCAACAGAATTTCTGTGGAACTGAAATCAGGGCTTTGTGTAGCCACTCAAAAACTTTGACCAATGTTCTTAAACGCTTTTGGTTGTTACTGTCTGTTTGGAAGACAAAATGTTCAACTTCTTGGCTCCTGTGTTGAGGTGTTGCATCTATATTTCGACATATTGCTATTTCTACCTCTGTACTTCAGAATGCAAAGATGGCTGCTGTGATTACGTCTGCTTTCTCTAATCTACCGTGCATTTCTTCAGTGATCCCTCAAGGATTCGACATGTTGTTTGAGTGACTTCTTTTTTTTCAGCTCCAGATGGCACTACAAAAATATGTTATCATGCCATGACTGGGCCTGCTACAATCAGCTGTCATTTGTATAATGGCAGCTACTCTGGATGTTCTTAATATGATTGGATAATTATCATTACTGATTGGATCCACCTGTATATCAGGCACTTCCCAGGAAGTCATTTGTTTGCTTTCTTCTTTTACAGACATGATCTGTGCATATTTTGCTTAGAACAAGCACATTTCAGTTTTTATTAAAACGTAACAAAAGCTTCTAGGCTTTATATTAATGATTACGCTATAGATTGGTCTGTTTAATTATAATGGTGTAGAAATTAACTGAGAGAGATAAATCACTAATTGCAAATACTTGTGTGAAAATTAATCATGCACCAAAACAATTATGACTGCTTTTTGCATTGGTTTGCAAAAAATAAGAAAAAACAAACGAACAAAAGAGTAACTTATTTCTTTTTGCTAATGTGCAATTTTGATTGTCTTTGCTCTCTGGGTTTTAAGAATAAAGGTGTAAATAATAAAGAAGTAAGTCCTTTGACACTTATTTTAATTTGTGTATCTGTTAGAAAACTTAAGGATGAATCCTTGATGCACAGGGACGTAAACAGCCATCCATCGCCCCCTGCTGGTTAAAATTATAGACTTTGTCCCTACCAACAGTGTCTTTTTCGTAAATTTGGGTTAGTTTTCAGGATTTGAGTTAGTCTTTTAAAAATGTTTAGTACAATGCGATGGAGAAACGATTCCAGACATTAAAAACAACAACAACTTCTGTTTATGTTAAACCTATTGGTTTATTAGACTAATTCTTTATTGGCAGTATTTCATCAGTCAGTTCAATCAGTTTTCAGAGAAAGATTTAAGTCTAATATAAAGTGAAGCATTTACTAAAGACAAACTGATCTAACTTCTTTCATAACAAAAGTTATTACTGATATGTTTTCTAACGTTAATGGGTCTTAACTGCATTGTTTTCTCTGTGTTTCAGTGTCTAATGTGTTCATTCTTGTGGCTCTCTACACTGAAAGGCAGCTGTCGAAGGTGAGCAGAGAAACTCCATTCACTTCTGAACATTACAGTTTTATTTTTAATTGAAATATGGAAGTCAGAGCTTTTGTTTTTCTGCAGAAAAATATTAAGACAAGCTGGCTGACCAGCTGATCTCCCTAGTTGCATCTGCACATGTTAAATAGCAAACTGTAAACACAAATCATTTTTCACAGTCTGCATTCAGTTCACTTCTTTGTTGAGTTGGGTTCTGTCTGTTTGGTGTTATTGTGTAATATGTTCAGGTTTTTTTCTATCTCAAAGCTAAGTAGGCCAGCATTTTCTATAAATGTTATCAGTTCAACTGTTTAAAATATTAATTTTTACCTCCCACTATCAAGGCAGTGACAAAAAGTTAAAAGTTTAAAGCTGTTTTTATATGTAGCAGTGCTTAGAAATTTGGCAATAAATGCTTTTAAGATTTGATGTGAAAGTGCTTACATTTCACTTTTTCTTGTTTAACCAGGGTTCATTGAGTGAATTTGCTGGATTTCTGGTCCACTGCATTAATTTATCAATCCTGCTAATATTTCCTGCTGCTGTGGTGCTGTGGGTTCCCTCTATGACATCAGGTAAATGTTTCTCACTATTGTCCAACAAATACAAATGATCTTAAACAAAACCAAATGGTTATCCAGTTGTTTAGATGGGTGAACAAAATTATATTCTATCCCCACAGAGAACCGCTTAACATTGATGGTTTGTTAAAAAGTATTTCCCAGAACAAGTCATAATTGAAGTCGGTCAGCGGCAGTAATGAACCAGTTGGTCATACCTGGATTGTTTCCAGTTGGCTGTAAAGGCAAGAGCAGGTCAAGAGGAGATGGAGGAAAGGAAATGAAATGAAAAGAGAGAACAGATGAGAAGAGAACATGAGAGTTGCCAGAGGGGGCGTGGCTTGTAGCGTAAGGTCATCCAAGGGTCTTTTTATTATGTCTTAATCAGGCAGCTTGACAGCAACAATGGCTGTTTTCCATAAACCAGGCAATATACCAATGGGTAGGATTGTTCTGTATAACAGGACAGTGGACAGCGTGTTTTTTTTTTTTTTCTTTGTTTTTTTTTTTTGAAACTCTGTGATAACTCTGAAGTTGCCTAAAAATAATTTGGACATCTTTTTTACACCCCCAAACATGATGCTGTCATACCGACGGTGTTCTCAGGCTTGCAAGCTTACACCGTTTCCTCTAAATGTAGCAAAGTTATGGCGCCAAAGATTAATCTTTCGAGGACATTGGACCACAGAATATCAGGGGTGCACTGATTGCAGTTTTCTAGTTGATCTCCAATTACCAATGTTTTAAAAACCCTGACCTGCCAATTCCCATGTATAGTAAGAAAGTTTCTGGGTTTGTAACAGTGGGGTGACTATTGTTAACTTCAATCGTGCAGCTGTGACCTGGTGGGTGGGTCTGTCGGTCAATCCTATCTCACAGCAGAGCAAAGAAGGACAGTGGTTGATCTTTAGACATTTGCCGAGGTTGATGAAATCAGTGGAAAAGATTAGCTTCACATGCAAATGTCGGTCGATCTCCCAAAATTAAAGTGTTTGTCCCGGTGGGTGTTTGAAAACTGTAATGTGGTGACTTGTTTTACCTGGATATTGCAATATATTTTATATATGCTTGCAGAGTACAACTGTGAAGATAGTCTACTAAAGGTAAAATTGTGAAACTTGAAAAGATAAATATTTCACAGAGATTTACACAGTTGGATTTTTCTTCATCTCAAATGTGTGACCAATTAATTAGACACGAACTAGAGTATGCAGTTCTATTAGTGTTGCATTAGTGCAAAGTTTAGTTTTCTGGACACTTGCAACTTTACCTGAGTCAACAAACTTACTTGAAACTAAGTCTTCTTGTGAAAGCCATTTATATTTAGTCCCCCGGTAAATCATTGGTTTAAGGCTTTGTTTGCTGCCACTTTGGGTGGCATTCTCTTCTGTTTTTCCTCTCATCTGTTCTCTCCCTGGGAGGTGAAGGAGCGAGGGAGTCGCTCCATCTGTCTGTAAGCTCTCCCATCTCTGCTGCTGCTGTGCACACAGGAAGGGCAGTGGCAGAGGGCAGGTGTGTGTGCGTGCAGATATTTGTATGCGTGTTCAGTATGTGCTATGTTTTAGTGTCACGTTTTGGGTGAGTTTAACGCCATTGTCTTCGGGTTCAATTTGATCCCATTTATTTTGTCTGTAAGTAAATGCTTGACTTTTTTTGCCCCATATTAAAGGAGTTTTTGTAATTTATTGGGAGAACTAGATAAACATCATGGTCTGTTTTCAATGTCTTAATGAATTTATTAAAGAGCTCCTGTTTATTAAGAGTGTGTGACTTGTAATTGTTTAAAACAAGTCTTTCAACTAAGTACTACTCAAATGAGATGTTAAAAAAGGCAATTTTGTTGTTTTTTTGGATGCAATGAAGAAGTAGGTTTGATTATTTTTCTTATTAATCTCAAGAAACGCATCTAGATTTGTATGTATTATTTGAGGCTTTGCTCTGAAAAGAAAAAAATAGAATTGGAAACCTCTCTGGCGATTTCTCTTGATTTGAGTGGGTGACTGAGAGACAAACTACTGGCTCCTCTGGGATGTTTTCCCGGTCGAGCTTTGCCCCCGCTGTGTGTTCATGATCACAATCTACAGTTGCTGATTTGGACACGGTCTCACTGTTTAGAGGCCACACTGAGCCGGAGAGGCAGATGGTTAATGGATAAGATCTGCTGTGGTTTGATGCCAGGTGTAGTGCAGACCTCCTCTTCGCACTGTTGGCACAACAGGAGCGATTTTATTTGTGTGTTTGTTTTTTTTTTCCTGATGGCATATGAGCATCTGTTTGTTCTGTGACCAGTACTGTCTCATTTCACAAAACGTACGGTGGCTATCGATGAGGCGCAAGCATAAAAACTGCTCAGCTTGTGTTTGCCTGCTCTAAAATAATTGCAAATGTCTGTTTATCTTCTTTGAAATTGGTTTTGAGTTAGTATACACAAATTACAGTCATAATGTTTTCTGTCTCCTTTATCTTTTTTATTCTACCTTCATTCTCAAATATTTCTTCCCGCTTTTGCAGATTTTTTGTTTTTTCCTGTGTCCTCCTGATTCCTTTTATCATTTTCTTGCCAAACCATGATTAAGTGTACGTATGTTCATGTTGCAACTTTTCCAGGAGGGTTTCTTTGGTGTCTAACACTGCTTTTTCTCTTCACTTCCTGTCAGTTGGTGGTGCGATTGCACTCGGCTTTTACACAATCCTCTTCCTGAAGCTGTATTCGTATGAGGATGTGAACCTGTGGTGTAGGGAGCAGAGCACCGCCAAGGCCAAGAAACTGTCCAGGTCACTGTCTTGTAAGTCATCCATATACATTCATGCTGTGCATCTTTTGGAGTCCTCAAAAGTTAGACATATAATATTATATCAATAATATATGTTATATTTCAGCCTCTTCTCAGATGTATTTTTGCTTTGTGGCTCACAATGTTGCAGTGACATCTACTGGTAAATTGTGTAACCAAAATTACAGTCATATTCATTTTAGTTACTCAGTTTACCACATTATATTGATTAATTACACAGAGCCCGATGTTTTTAAAACATTTATTTGTATTATGAGGATTTTTGCAATTACAGCAAATGAAAACATGACATTTATTATTAGAATATATATATTCTAATGATAGGTATTGAACATAAAAAGTATGTTCAATTCTTGCTTAAAGATTATTTTCAAAAGTTGCTTCTAATCTGACAAACTTTATCGAAATGCATATTCTAATTTTTGAATATGAAGTAGAAAAAAAATTTAATATCTCGAAAATACTGGATTTTATGTACAAAGTAAAATCATAACAACAACAACATCAACATTATTAATGCAAAGAGCCATTATTTTCCTTCTAAAAATAAATTTTGCAGAAAGCCACAATTTACACTCGACTCTTTTATTATAAATCTATAGATGGTATGGTCTTAGGATATTATAGTTGTTTTTTCGTAACATGTATTGTGAGGAGGATGAAATAAGACTGGTTTGCTATTTCTATATTTATTTATAAAACTAATTCTGCATCTAAAAGGCATAAATGGATAGTAATCATCATTTTTCGACAATAGCAGACCTTTGTTGAAGTTCCTCATAAAAAATGCATAAAAACCTACAGAAGAATATTTAAAATTGTCTTTTCTCATCGTCTCAGTGAACCTGTTACTCATTTCTATTTCCTTTTTATTCTCAACTATCATGAACCACATGGGCTCTTGAGCTGCAGATTGCAGACCCCTGACCTGAACTCTGTCTGATTGTTTGATGCAGGTCCTTCATCGCAGCAATTTAAAGGAGGTGAACAGAAAGTGTGTTACCCTGGCAACCTTACAATCAAAGGTAATGAAATGCACCGCGCTGCAAACTATTTCAGTAACGTTTGTGTGCAATGCTTCTCTTTGTCACGTTTTCTGACCTCTCCAAAAAATTTGCAGATATGTACTACTTTGTCCTTGCTCCGACTTTGTGTTATGAGCTCAACTTCCCTCGATCTCCAAAGATTCGCATTCAGTTCTTGCTAAGGAGGCTGTTTGAGATGGTGAGGAAATATTTTGCTATATGTTGAGCATCTGTCCAGTATATTAGACAAACGTACAGTTCGTAAAACCACAATTTTCAATTATGAATTTAGGTTAGATATTCAATATGATTAGTAAATATTAAAAATAAATTATTTACTACTCTGAGTTTTTTCTGTCCCTGGTTGTAGACTTTAGGAATCCTATAACACTAATGTTTGTCCAAAGACCCAAGTGCAGGGCTCCTGCTTGGATGTAAAATGTGTGGAAACATAAAGTGTTTACTTTTATGTTTCAAGTTTTGGAAAAATAAGATAAATTATGGTAAAATATTTGTGTTCCCAGAGTTTTTTTTCTCCATATTTTCATTATTTTGGTTTCTTTCCTGTATTGTTGTTCTCTGTTACTTATAGATCATTTATATGTATATCAGTTTTTCCTTTTCTTTTTAAAATAATATTTTTTCACAAATTGTTACTCACTAAACTTTTTCTCCCTTCAGCTGTTTTTCATCCAGCTTTTAGTTTTTCTCACCCAACAGGTACAGTCTGATATGTATTACTGTTTTTTTTTTTTACTCGGAATTAAATTACAATCAAAAACTGCACTTTTACAATCTCATGTACTGTGATCTGATTGGATTTACATGCTATATATATTTTTTAAATTAATCAAAATTCTGTTAACTATCAAACATTTCATATTTCCAATGAGATATGAAAAATTAATTGAAACTTTTTCTTATTGTCAGTGGATGGTCCCCATCATTCAAAGCTCAATGAAGCCTCTTGAAGTAAGAAAACTAAATTGTTGATTTTATCTCACTTTCGCTCACACTGCAAATTTTTAAGAGTGTTTTGAATCTCCACCAGGACATGGATCTGTCCCTGATGACTGAGAGACTTTTACGATTAGCTGTAAGTAAAGTCCTTTTTAGAAATAAATTAAGGTGGTAAAATGTTGGCTTTTGTTGTCTCCACATTTGTGGATCTCAAATATTTGCAAGATTCACAGCGGTCCATAAATTTTAGTATGCATATTATTTTTTATGTCTGCTTATGTGAGCATTTACTTTGTCTTTCAGGTCCCTAATCACTTGTTATGGCTGATGTTTTTCTACTGGTTCTTCCACTCAACTATGAATTTCACAGCCGAGCTGCTGCGCTTCGGAGACAGACAGTTTTACAATGACTGGTGGTAGGTTTATTCATGTCTGTGTATTGCTACTGAATTTTATGGATGCATGCAAGCTGTGTGTCATGGACCGGGAGGATTTGTCCTGCTCTGACTCGCTGCCTGTGCTGCAATCTGCCCATGTATGTTACTGGGAAAGAATTAGCTATTTAAAAATTAAGAGATTAATATCAATTGATGTTGAAGATTGATTAACTTATTTTCATTCGTAGGCCTGTCACAATAATCAATAAATCAATTAATTGCATAATAATTTAAAACAAACTCAATGATTTCCAGTTGCATGATTTATCACTTATCTTTCTTTTTCTTTTTCTTCCCAAAACTGGATGATAAAAGTCTTCAGTTTGACGTTTTGATCTGAATTAGCCCTTTTTTTGAAGGACAATTTGGTGCTCTAGACTTCAAAATTAATTTTGTCGTTTTGTTTATTTATTTGGGGTATTTAAAATGTCTTCCAGTTCCAGTGTTAAATGTTCATTAGAATGTAAAGATTATTGATCTTTTAGAATGTGTTTCTGCATTATTATTTTGCCATCAGCATTATATTATTTAAAAATGATCTCAAAACAACTATTATCATTTATCGCAGAAACTTCTGGAACAATTTATCATTCTGCAATATTTGTTGTTGTGACAGATCTATCCATGGTTTGCTTTTAGGAAAGCGAGACTTTGAGTGTTTACTTTTACATTTAATCTTGGCACATAAAAATAATTCTTGGTCATGTGTCTCACTGAGTTTATAGTAAAGTTTGTTTTTATTAATAAACTGTGGTTAGACAGTAATGTTTCAGGAGATGCGCCAATCAGTTTTGTCACTTTACCTAATCTTTAGTGTAGAAAAGCCTAAACCTGGTGATATTAGTTTTAGTATTTTAGTCTTTTTCCATCTGTTGCAGTGTTCAGACCGAATATAGCGGTAGTTGCGTAACCCAGTGAAGCATCTCTATGGTGCATTAGCTGACTGGAAAAACGATTAGAACATTTTATTTCTGAAGAGCTTTTTGTCTGTTTGATCAGTTCTGTTAAAATCTATTTAATCTTTCACTTTATCACAGTATGGATTTTCTTTTATTGCTCAGGTTTGATTCACCAGGACTAAAGCCTGGTTTAGGAGATTTCAATGCCTAATTTTTCCCTTCAGGAATTCTGAGTCGGTGACTTATTTCTGGCAGAACTGGAACATTCCTGTACACAAGTGGTGTCTACGGTAAATCATCTGCACACCCAAACATGTTCTTGCCAATATTTAATCCTTGCATAGACCTAAAAATTAAATAAGGAGAAATGCATTTTTTTCTAATGTTAAATGCAGTTTATCAAATAATTAAAGGTATTTTCTTTTATGACTGTTTCACTTGGTCAAAGGTGGATGATTGTGTTAAAATTCTAACTTTTCACATTTATTTTCAGTCAATAGCAACATACTAAAAATGAACTGTTTATCTCTAGTCATTTCTACAAACCTCTGCTGAGAAAAGGATTCAGTAAAATGTTCAGCCAGTCAGCTGTTTTCTTCCTGTCAGCGTTCTTCCATGAGGTAAGACAATCAGTCTACATGCCTCCTTATACTTATGCAGATTATCATGTAGTACACACAAAGACAGCTGCAGCATAGATGTGGTGCACATATTCCACCGATGTTATTATTATTTTTTTTTTTTTTTCTCCCTCGGTTCTTGCTTTAGTACCTGGTCAGTGTCCCCCTCAGGATGTTCAGACTCTGGGCTTTCACAGGCATGATGGCACAGGTGAGAAACCAGATACAATCTACAATACAACTGTAGCCTAGAGTGATCGAACCAAATATACATATATTTTTGTAGAACTTCCAAATTGTTATGTTTCATTTGCAAACAAACCCTTATGTTTAAAGTAACAAAGATGAATATTCTTAATCCAGTGGCAGTACTGTATTGATTTATTTAGCTCTGCATTGCATTACAGTAAAGCGAAGTTAATTCTAATCATTTTAACTGATGCAGGAGCTTCAGAAGCATAATTTCCTTTATTCACAAGGTGGCACAAGTTTTTTTTTTTTCCATCTTTCTCACTTTCTTTTACTTCATGAAATAACAATAATAGGCTAACAATCATTTATCAGGTGATAGCAGGAATAGAATACTTGATGTTTGTCGTCCCTACTACTTATTTAGTAGTGTGACTTTGTGTCACACTACTAAATAAGTATAAATGTTAGCAGCCTATTTTATATGTTTTTAAAAATTTGGTACATTGTTTTAAGTCTTATTGTCACTTATAATTGCAACAAATAAAACAAATTTGTTGTGATAACTTTATCTTATTGATATTTTTAAGATCAAGATAAACATATTTCTGATTGATGGAATAATAACACAGCATTTTATAGCAGATGTTGGACTTCAGTTCCAGTCTATTTCTGTTTTTGGCTTAAAAAGTCAGGCGAATGGTCAATATTTAAGTTTTACTAGTTTACTTTTTCTTTTATTTATTTATTTTTTTACAATACCAGCAACTATAGTGCTCCATTTAAAAACAAATAATAGTTTCAAGTAGTTACTGGTGAGAATTTATTGTCAAAGACGTAATTAGGAAAAGCAGAAATGATGCAGTGATTTACATGAAGAAGAAAAAGCCGAGTTAATCTGCTCTGACCTGTGTGTGTGATCTAGTTTATTGTTTATTGAATAACATCTTTCCCAACTAGACTAGAGCCAAATGCCTTGACAGAACCAAGGTATGTTTTAGTAATTTGATCATTGGGTTCTGATTCAGTTGTACTTAGCCTTACAATACAGACTACCAAAGGGAAAAAAAAGACATAAAGCTTTAATCGTTGCCTATTTATTCTTTTAATCTCCTCAGCTTCCATTAGCATGGCTTGTTGGCCGCTTCCTGCGAGGTAACTATGGCAACGCTGCAGTGTGGATGTCAATCATCATTGGCCAGCCATTTGCTGTTTTGATGTACGTCCACGACTACTACGTGATGAACTACGGCGATGGAGCAGAATAATACTCACACAAACCAGTGTAGCTCAGACCTTGTTTTTGTCCTGATCTTCTCCCTCTGACTCTCCTGGATGAACAAACACATAAACGGTACTAAATATACAGCCAGTAACTGATGTCTCAGTCTACATCTCAAGATAATCTCAGAAGATTTTTTTTTTTTTATGATTATGCCATGTTTACGTAAAACGTCTTATAAACTTTACAGATGACAAAAAATGTAATAATATATTAATCGTGAAGTACCACTCTAACTATAGAAGGGCCATAGAAAAACTGCTAACTGCAGCTTTATACTCAGGTTATCGGTACTTTAGTGTCTTATTAGAATGTATGATTGTGAGTGGGGGCTGAATGCAGAATTTATATTTCAGTGCAAGAAGATAGAATTTTCTTCACTTCTTTGTGATGTTAATTTGATTCTCTGACTTTGTGTATAGATGGTATAATTACTGAGGAAAATGTATTTCCACATCTATTATGAGGAGGAATGATTGTATGGGAAAGGATTCTGTTGTCTTTTTGTTTTAGGGGTTTTTTTCACTAGTTGCTGCTTTTATTTTTATTATTATTATTACCTAAAGTGCCATCTGAAAACATGTCTAGTTTATTCAAAATCATCATGCATTAATCTTTGTGAACTATTGCCAAGTGTCATATTTTTAAACAATGTCATGAAATAAATCTGCAAAGAAACTGAAGAAAACATTGTATTTTAACTTGTATTTTTATCCACCTAGTGGTCATGTAATGTAATTTGAAAGGAACAGATTTTACCATTTGTATAGTTACTGCACTGTAAACATACATTTCATTACTTTTCCAAAAAAAATGGAAAGGCTAAAGCACATATGAAAGTGAAGGTGTGGAATGTCATAAAAGTACTACACAGTTTTTTTTACACAAAAAAACAGGAAAATACTTCCTGATGGTTTTTTATTTAGAGACACAAAAGACCCTTTAGTGCAGGGCTCAACTTCCTGAGCCAAATAATTAGGTAATCACCAGGACTCTAGAGCTTGATTGCATGCCAGGTTCAAGTATTTTGTCAAACTGCACTGAACCTGTGATTCATCTAAAGGTTGCTTTTTATTAAAAGCTGCGAAAAGGATTCGGCTTGTGTAGATGTTCACCTTAGTGGAGGACAACCACCTACCCAGCCAGAGCTGCAATAGTGTGGTTTAAATCAAAATATATTAATATTACTGAACGCATTATTGAATGTTCTAGCCCAAGTACAGACCCAAATCCAATTGAGGATCTGTTGAAAGAGTTTAAAACAGCTGTTTCGTTAGATTTCCCTCCCAGAGCTTTAAATATTTAGCAAAAAATGATGGTCAAAAGCTGGTAAGAGTATTAGATTCATACTCTTAGAGATTTACAATTGTAATTCTATGCAAGAAGGTTTTTGTACATTTTATCGGCTTGGGTATTTAAATAAAAAATACACTCAGCACATTTAGTTTTAAAAAGTAAATGTAAAATTGCATTATTTACTTAAAAATTCTACTCTGTTTCTAATGAAGCACATTGTTGCAAAGTGACAAAATGGGAAATGTTATTTATGGTTGGATAATATTTATAGCTACTGAGTGAGTCAAATAAAGGAAAACATCACTGGCTTTAGACGAAATAGCTGCCAGTTCACAGGTTTGATATAAGGAAGAGATTCTCTGTGATTTGGCAGCTTACGGGTTTAAATATAAACAGTGACAAACAATTTCATCTCCCTGCGTTGGAGGGCCGCAAAATCAGGTCACATTCTGCTTGCTGGTTTAGTCATTCAGAGGGGTGCAGACCTGCACTCTGTCAGGTTGACAGAGAATTAAACAGCAACCCTGTGAGAAACTGCAAAGTGTCATCAGACATTCATGTGCTTTATGAAATGTTAAACAGTCGTTAATAAGGATCTGTTCACCGATGTGAAAGACATGACTTTGTAAGATGCACCATGCTCAGACTGGTTTCTTGTTAAAAATCATGAATGCTGATATGGTGAATATAAATGAAAAATCTCATCTCCACTGGGAAAGTCATGTGATTTGATGGCTCAGGTTTCTTTTCTGCATTCTTTGTGATTTTTAAGAGAGTGAACGTTTCCTGAACAAGTAATCGGTTTATCAGTCTTCTTACTGCCAAAATAGCTGAGGTAAAAAGCCAGGACAGCCACTCTTCTCTCTTTTTCTCGCCACTCATTCTAATAAAAAATACAAGCATCGGAGGTAAATGTTCATCTTCAAATATCTGTATTAAGAAATTTAAGCAGACATGTTTCCCTGTCTTTGTTCTGTGTCTGTTCCTGTCTTTCTTTTTGTCCCCATCCTGGGTAACAGGTTGATCCATGGATCTTCTTCAGACATCTGTTATTCCGGATCTTTCCCAGAAACTCTGACAGGTTATGAGTAATGATGATCCTCTTGCCAGGAAACCAGGAGACACAAATCCGTCTCATTTCTCAGGATGGATGGATCATTGGTTCAGGGCCTATTTACAGTGGCAATGTAAAAGTCTTACATTATGTATATATCCCCACATAAACATAAAACATCTTGAAAACCAATTGTTTCACTTACATTTCAGATTTAAATACCTTAAAATTATTTTTATTCTAAAATCAATCCATTAAATTCTTTACTAAGGTGTTTTTTTTACTTTACAACAAACTGTCTGTGTATTCTTATTAGGAAGAAGTTACTTCAGCTGGGCCAGCACGTCTTTTAACAAACTTGTTAACAAGCAGGCAGGAGAAAAAAAAATTGGTTTAAAACTGCATGTTAAAGGCTCATTTTAAACATTTATGGAAAATATTGCACTGAATGTTAATCTTTTTATTGCAGTTGTCAGCTATAGTCGCAACAGACTAAACATAAAATTTGCAAAAGGCTTTAAAATAAATCTGACCTTTACTGCAGTTGAATGATATCAGAAAAAGGTCACCACTGTTCACAGCAAGCCGTCATTAAAGTCCTCATCATTGTGTGTAGTGGAGTGATAAACCCTGGTCCTCATCCAACCTCGTTTCCACAGTTCCAGGTTTAAAGTTTTAAGGCATGGACACATTCACAAAAGCTGGCAGTTTCTTATGAAAACACATTTCTTTCTAGCTTAGCATACACTGTGTGTTTTCTTAGTTATGCAGGACTTGTCAAGTGTAAGCGCTTACATTTTTCATAAAAATACTTGAATCATAAAAGAAATGCCAGGGACTCCAATAAGTGTGGATTCTGCCTACACTGCATTTTTTTGCTCTATCCAGTAAGATTTTTGTAGTTTTATTAGTGTCACCTTTTACTACTTCAAAAAAGATCAGTTTATCACAGATCACAATAAACACACAGAGAGCGTTATATAATTTTAACCCTGCACTCTATTAAAGTACTTTGCAAAACTGCATGAATTGTTGCTGTTATTCATTTGTTGTTTTTGATTCAAATTACAAGTGTCTTTTAAAGACAATACCTAAAATATATTCCCTAAAAAATGAATTGTAATTAATTGAAAATACCACAAAGACAAAATAAAAAAAAGGTAACACTTTATTTGAAGGGGTGTGCATAAGACTGACATGACACTGTCATAAACATGACATAACACCTGTCATGAACATGAAGAAGTCTTTCTGAATATTTATGACAGTTGTCATAAAGTGTCGTTCGGTAAATAATGACACTTTTATTGCAAAGTTGCTCAAAAATTGGCATTAAAAGTCAATTAAAATGCCAACTTTGCATGATTTTGTAAATAAGGACAATTTAATGCAAAGTTGGCACTTTTAATAGACTTTCAATGCAACTTTTAGAGCAACTTTGCATTAAAAGTGTCATTATTTACCGAACGACACTTCATGACAAGTGTCATAAGCATTCAGAAAAACTTCATGTTCATGACAGGTGTTATGTCAGTCTTATGCACACCCCTTCAAATGAAGTGTTACCGAAAAAAACACTGTCGACTATGAACAACATTTTTTTTTTACTCTCATCTTTGTATGTTTTCAGTCTGCTTTTTTTAAGCTATGACATCATTTATTGTTCTTTGTAAAGCTATGCTCCAACAAGGGTCACTCTTACATTGTATGTGTGTGTGCATTGTGAACATGTCTATCCAGAATATAAACACTACAGAGACTTCCTGTCTCAGCCCCGAACAGAGTGCTGCTTCAGAATTTGAGGAAGAAAAATGGGAAGGCAGGGACAGAGAGAAACCAGAGACTAAAAATGATGCTAACACGAGAGGGAACGGAGGAAAAGCACAAAATAGCAGTAAAATGAGTGAGATTCAAATCCAGGATCTAAGGCAGAAGCATATTGGGATTTTTTTATATGCTAAGAAGTGATACAGTAAGAGATGACCATGTAAGAAAATAGAAATTACATTTCTTTATGCTTCATTTCAATGGGGAGATATTTTGTTACCTCTTTGCAGGATCAGTCAAAAACCTGATAAGTTTGTTGCTTGATGTCAAGTTCAATCTGAAAGGCTGAGCTATTTAATACATGATTGGTGTTGAACTGAGAATGATGCTTCCTTGGACATTGACGAAGGATTTTTGGCTTTCGAGAAAAGGACAACTTCATTAGGACAATGCCATTGGTAGTCTGTCGTTTTTAAAACCTGCTGGTAAGTTAACATTAACATGGACGATTTCATTTAGGTATGAAAGTTATTTTGTGTCTTTTTAACAGGAAATTCATGACAAGTTGGATGTTAAATGTAAATTACAGCAAAAAAAAGTTCAGTTTACCTGAAGGTGTCTTGTTGAAGCGATAATGGGAATACGTTAGATCAGCGTGAGATTTCTGTGTCACCATCTCACCCTTTTTTTGTCTTTTTCTCTGTATTTTTTTTTGTCTCTCAGGCAGTTAGTACAATCATCCAAACAGGACTCCCACACTGCTGGAGTTTATTTGAACAATGTTGTTTTCAATCTGCCTCTAGGTCTTTTGTTTTCCTCTCAGTATCATTTGACAATTGCCTACAATTAAGGATGCAGTATGTGCAGAATAGCCTGTTCTGTGCCGTTTGAATCAAATTTTTGTTTCACCCAGGTTCAAAATGACTAACACAAACTCTAAAATGTCCATAGACCCCCAGTTGTAATTGTTGAATTTGCTTTTATTTTTTCTGGTACAATGCCAATAACATTTCTAATTCTAATAAGTAAATTGGTAGAGTTCGGTGAAGTAGTTGAGATCTTTGGAGAGGAGATTCAGATAAGTAATGGTGATTTCTCTGTTTGCTTTAAAATGCAAACAATAACAAACATTTGAACTTCAGCATTTTTATGTGGTCTTCCTACTGTCACAAACTCAGTGAAAGTAGATAAATGACCATTTCTGGTTTCATAGAGCTTTTATTTATTTGTTTTTGTGATCTCACAACTGCATTCAATCCTCAGAATGGGCTTTTATTTGTCATTTATTCTGAATTTCCTGTGTTTCACTAGTCTTCTAAGAAAGGCCTAAATAACGGAGAGCTGCAAACCTTTTCTTTTCTTGTCACTCATCTCTGTAAAGCCTTTGTTTTTCTCAGTTGTTTGCCATTTCTCTGTGCCCCAGGACCTCCTTCCTAAGCGACTCAATTCAGTTGGAAAGTCAAATTGTTTTTCATTCTACCGGGCTCCTGTGGGAACACTCAGTCCTTTAGAAATAAGTTCATACCCTTTCCTGATTTGTACCTTCCCACAATGTCAATGTGAAGGGCGGAGAGCCACCCTGACCTTTTTATTGGGCATTTTGCAACAGGTCTGTGCTTTTGTTATTCTTAGAGAAATTAGAATAATGCAAAATGTTGTGTTCATTTTTTCCATGTCATGGCAGATTTTCTGCTAGAATGTTTTTCTATTTGAAATTCATGACCATAATTTCATTGACAGGGATTTTATCATCAAGCTGTGAAACTGCTAAATGTGTTTATGCCGCATGTTGACATAAGCTGTCCCTTTTATCTTGCTTTAAATAAGCCATCATTATTATTGTTGAATGTTTTATTCTCTACTCTGACTTTATAAAATATTATCTGTGACACAGTTGGAATCACGGCATTAAAAAAGCAAGTTGAGAAGACGTTTTATCTCGACAGTAAAATTGTTCTGGAAGGTGATCAAGCCACAGCAATGACTCTTTCCACGGAATTATTGCAAACTAACAGCTTAGCTAATCAAATTATATCGCACAAGCCAAGAAGCTATAAATACCCTGTCAACACAAAAACAATTTCTACTCAATTGCATTTGGTTTATTTCAGCTGTGAGAACCATTTACCATCTTTCCTCAAGGAAAATAAACACACAGGGTCCAACTTGAGATTCACAACTCTTACAGCATTGCAGAGCTAGGTGTTTCTGAGTCAGTGAGATGAAAAACATAAAAATTTAATAATCTGGACTTTTTTTTAATATATGAGTTAAAGAACATACTGTTTGTCTTTCTGATGAGAAAATGTAAACGCATATGCCAATGGCCCATGAGAGAGTATTTCTACTGGCAGTAAATGGTATATTTATTTTATAAATAGCTGCACCAAATAGCTCAGATATTGGTTTTAAAGTGGCTCTGTCAGTGCGGTTGTGCCAACAACAACAAGCATTCTGAGGTCAAACAGAAAGAGGACACGCCAAGGCAGAGGAATGTAGAAAAATCTGCTCCTGCTCTAATGCGCATCTGAAGAGACTGAATTCAAAATCACAGTGTCTATCTATATGATAGATACAAATTGTGAAGTGGAAGGAAAACCAGACAATGATCGCAATGTGTTTTTACAGATAAAATTTTGAAAAGAGGGCTGTATATTTGTGTTCAGCCTTAATGAGCCAATACGCACCAGAATCACCTACACCTGTAAGCCTTTTGGGGGTTTAGCTCTACCAGCTTTGCACATTAAGAGACAGATTTATTTATTTGCTTATTTATTTTTGCAATTTTTTGCATTGTTAAGTGATGGTGGATACAGAGCAAGTGTGAACCTAAACTTTCAAGACTCTCTGTTGAATTTAAAATCAAAACAAGCACATATAATCATAAGAAAATATATTGAAGTTTGTGTTTGCAAAGTGACTAAATGTGGAAAAGTACAAAGGGTGTGAATGCTGAAAGAGCAACAATGCAAGAGCAACAATTTCAGGGTAAAAAAAATTGCTCAATGACTAATGCTGTAAGTGTTTGAGGTTTTTACTGTCATGCTTGAAGATGGGGAAAAAAGTAACACAACAATGGTGAGTAACGACTGAGACTTTGGGTCCATTACTTAGAGAGATATTAGAAAATAATTGAAATTTGATAAAAAGACATGCAAGTTGATATTTTAGTTAATTCTAATATGTGTTCTTCTCTCTTACAGAGCCACTTTTTGTCTGAGTTGCCAGTATCTCCATCATCAACTTAACCCCGTCTTCACGCTGTTAATGTGGGTCACCACCAACACGATGAACTACAATAATACTCAATCCTGGCTTTCTATCAACACCTCATTTTCCACCCTGCCCATAACAAACACCCCAGCTAACAGGAGTGGCATGGGAGCGTATCTTGAAAGACTGGCCCATTTAGACGAAGGACTGTACAATGATTTCTACGGCCTCTGGATTGCACTGATGGTCATAAATTCTGTCATATTCCTGGTAGGTTTTCACAAAGCTTCTTTACTAGCTTGTTTCCATAATGTCTATGCAGTCCTCCTTATTTCCACCTTTGCCATGTTTTTCCTCATTTGTATTCACTTTACATTGGTGTGCAATATAAAATACCTTGAAAGCAAACTGAATATGCACTTAACGTATACTGAAAAAGTTCCAGGGTGTTTTGCAAGGCACTGTATCTCCTCTGTTGTTTTTTCCAGGTGGGCATGCTGCTCAACACAGTTGCACTTTACGTTTTTTGTTACCGCACGAAGCAGAAGACCACCTCAGTGATCTACACCATCAACCTGGCAGTGACGGACCTCTTGGTGAATCTTTCTCTGCCAACCCGCATCTCGCTCTACTACAGCGGTGGAGCTTGCCTCACCTGCTCCTACATGCACATATTCAGCTACTTTGTGAACATGTACTGCAGCATCTTATTTTTAACCTGCATATGTGTCGACCGTTACCTTGCCATTGTGCAGGTGAGTTATTACCAATCATTTGTCTCACTAGGTTTTCTAGATATCAGTGCTCCAGCCTGCAGATCTTAAACCTAGATGTTTCAGATGTCTTGCTTTCCCGTGTCTTTGCAGGTTGAAGTTTCACGTCGTTGGAGAAACTCCAGCGTATCCAAGCTGGTCTGTATTACAGTCTGGCTGTTTGCCATCGTGGTCACATACTCCTTTCTCTCCACTGCGTTCCAGCACACAAGCTGCTGCATCTCAAAGCTCCTCTTCCTCACAATCACTGAGTTCTTTTTACCCCTCATCGTCATTGTGGTTTTTACTCTCCGCATTATGTGGGCGCTGACAGACCGTCGACTCATGCAGCAGAGCAGGTAAAAGGCAAGCAGAAGAAGAGAAAAAATCAGAACTTATTGCTACCAGTTCACACGAGTTAACCAAAAAAAGAGGGAAAAATATCAGAGAATTAACTTGCTTTTGAAGTTTTGGAAAATCCCTGATTGCATCGACTTCAGCTTATCACATTTCAGATTATTTTTCTTAAGGAAGCGGAGAAGAAGAGCTGTCCAGCTGCTGATTACTGTGCTGATCATCTTCACAGTCTGCTTCACTCCCTTCCACATCAGACAAGTGAGTAAGATATCCATCCATTCATGCATCCATCCATCCATCCATCCATCCATTCATCCATCCATCCATCCATCCATCCATCCATCCATTGCCATCCACTCAATCTGCTATTGAACAAATACAAAAAAGCATCAAAATGAGAATTATCCCACTGACTGGTCTGGCGAGTCGAGTTAATTTTGGCAATTCTAACAAAACCTGAAGCATGTTTAGTTAAGACATTAAGAAAAATCTGTATCTCCACGGACACCTGGACTCAAAAACACAACCACTATAATATGGACAAACAGTATGTATCTTTAATTTAAATGTGAAATAGTGGCAAGATAAGGGGCTATAAATACTTTGGAATCTTAAAGTTGACAACAAAAAAGTGTCTGTCTCTGCAACAGGTTGCCTGTGCTTAAAATATGACAGCTTGTTACCAGAACTGACTGGATTTGTCTTTTTTTTATTGTAGGTTTTATTGTATTTCTACCCCGATATGCCCCATCAAGTGATCGTGTACCACTTAACCGTCACTCTAAGTAGCTTGAACAGCTGTATGGATCCAGTTGTCTACTGCTTTGTAACAAATAATTTTAAGGTGAGTCTCGAGGTTCTGTCTAGCCACTCTTCCTCACTACCAATATCCACCTTGAAAACTGTGCTCTCTGCCACACGTCTATTCTTTCTTCAAATCATGATTTCTTTACCCATCGGTCAGTCATTCACTTTGTTAGTTACTAAATTATTTACCACTGTTACTGTCCCCAGGCTACAATGAAACATATTTTCCGTCGTGCCGAGCCAGAGCAGACCAGTGGTGACATTGTCAGTATGCAGCACAGCTCCAAGGCCTCTGGGAAGACAGTTAGCGCCATCACCAATAACAGGATCATGATGTCCAGGATTCCCAGCATACGACTGAGAGACATTTTGGATAACAAACATGCTCCATGAAACTGTGCTAGCAAGAGGTGCTTGGTTTTACATTTGACAGAGATAAAACATTTGTTCATTAAAAAAAATGCTTTCCCCTGTAATGACCATGAATTTTCAGCTCAGGACTTATAGTCAAGATATAAGTTTTTAGTATGAGCTCTGCAGCAAAAAGAAATATAGGTGGGTGTGATCAATTATGGTCAATGACAAGAGAAGAGACAGATTTTGTTTGCGACCAACTATCATCATGCAGAGCCATCGTCATCTCTCTCAGTTTTCATCTGGTGATGCTGCTTCTCAGAAGACTAATAAAGGACCTTTGTATCATTGCATGAATGACTTAAAGGATGCACAATGAATTATCATTGAAGCTTCTTCAGATATAATGAAATGAATTGACATCATTGCATTTAAAAATAAAAAGAGTATTTGCCTTGTAGGCTAATGCTTTTACCAATGCTTCCAAAGTAAGTTTTTTTTTATCCCTACTCTTGCACTTACAGTACATTGCTATTTAGACAGTAACTGTACTATGAAAATGTCCCCCAATCTTGAATAAGATTTACAGTTTACCAATAAATTTAGTACATCTGTAGCAAATGATGTGATTAAATTGACATCTGTTATACAACTGGTTTTAGAAATAGTCAAGATGACTTGAAAAACTTCTCTTGTGAAAATGGTGATGAAAGCCATCAAGATAAGCTGCACTCTTTTATGTCCTTAGATTGAAATATTGGTACATACAAAAATATGAAGGACATTTTGGATGGTTTCGTAAAACAATTAAATTTAGCAGATTATTTAAACATATTATATAATAATGTGTGCAGTTTTAATCATATTATTTGCCACTTTCTAAGTTTCACCAGTTCGATTTCATATTAACACAAATACCAACTCAGTCAAGCATATGACAGAAACTCAATGTATGTAACTATCTAGACATGAAGACTGATGTTCAAATAGAACATCTGATTATGGGCAAGAGACAATTAAGTGACTTTGAATGTGACATGGTAGTTGGTGCCAGATGACTTGGTCTGAGTACTTAAAAAACTGCTGATCTGCTGGAGAAAGATCCAAAAAAGAGAAAATATACAGTGTGCTATACAGTGTGCTTCAGATGTGTGGATGAAAATACCTTGATGACGTCAGAAGTCAAATGAAAACCATACATTTCAATCTACGTTTTTACATGAAATACCATCTCAACACATCAAATCGAAGCAGAAGGGCTACAGCAGCAGAAGACCACACCAGGTGTCACAAATGTCATTTAAGAACAGCAAACTGAGTTTGAAATTCACACAGGCTCAGCAAAATCAGATAAAACTAGATTGCAAAAGTATTACCTGGTCGGATGAGTCTTGACTGCAGCTGCAACATTCATATGGTAGGGTCAGAATTTGAAATGCACATCATGAATGCATGGATCTAACCTGCCTTTTATCAACATTTCAGTGGTGTGTGGCGTAATGATGTGCAGAATTTTGTTGTTGTAGTTGTTGGGGATTCGCTCATTATAACCAGAGTGGAGCCTGGTTATAAGAAGATCTTATAACCAGTAGCTTGAACAGCTACTTAGAGAGTAGATCACCTTAAAAAGGATGGACTTTGTGTCATGAATGTGCACCCCCAAAATCTGCAGTAGATCTAAATTATCTTTGATCTCATTTCATTTAAACCAGGAAATTATTGCTGGGGAAGAGGGATGTGTGAGTGTCTTTCCTCAGTCTGCTTATTCTGCGGCAAAGGTAACAGAATAGATACAAAAATATTGACGAAATAAAGTATCATGTTGACAGGATCACATTTTTGCAGCTGAGGAACTTGTCAACCTTAATTCCTGCAAGAAAAAAATCCACAAAAATAAAAGTATTACTCAAAATAGACTCCTCTCCATATCGGTATACTTTTACACGGTCAAATTCAAACAGATTTTGTCATAAATTAGCAAGTCAAAAATTAAAACACACCGTTATGTTAAGTAATGTTGCTTGTTTCTAATTTCTTGACGTCACGGTCAACACCGTTGTCCACACCCCCTCTTTGTTACTGTGGAAACCAATAAAATAGATGAGTGGAGCGCGTGCATCAGATAGTCCCTGAATTAGCTGGAGAAGCTTAGCCCTGACGCTAGCCCCATTTTCACGCTTTTATGGGCGCATTTGCGGAAAGAAATTCAAAATGCCGCAGTAGTTCTAAGGTGTCAACAAGAAGAAATTCCCAGGTATGTCCTGTCTTTTTGTGGCTTCACAGGAAAAGAGTCTTTTGAAGTTAAGTCGTTAAACGTTTGCAGTCGAGATATATTTTAGCCAGCTTAGCTCGCCAAGGTAACGTTAGCAAGCCAAGATAAGGTTAACGTCAGCGTCCCTACGGAGAGGTGTTTCTACCTGGTTTCACGTAAACACAGAAAACGGTAAAAAGGAAACCTCTATAAACTCGTGTGTATTTGGGTGAGAGGCAGGAGGGACAAGTAAAGTTTGCTAAGGCTTTCCCCCCCCTGCAAAACAAGTCATGACAAGTTTATCAAGCGCTCCCCCCTAACTAGGACATTCCTTTTAAAAGGAAACTTTTAGACAGTTTTTTTTTTACCTTAACAATCTCTCTATATGATATGTATGTTATATGTTTACACCCAGTAAAATAACTATTGGAATGTCGCACATCTGTAGTGGAAAAGTTTAAACATTGATACACAGTGAAAGGGAATGATTAAAGAATATAAATGCTTTATGATCACTATCCTCAAAGAAAAACCGCGCTGCCCTTAAAGGTACGTTATTGCATTGAGATAAATCTTTCAATTTAGACAGTGAACACTTGCGCAACGGACTGCGTTGTAATGTGTTTTTTTTTGTTTCTTAATCTTGTGCTTCACATGTCAGTTTTATGGTTTGACGCCTATTGTTTGAGGTTACATTCTGTAGTCTCAAGTTTATGCATGGGAAAAAAGCTTGAACTTTTGGCTATGTTCAGTTGTTTCCCAAAATTGATTTGCAACATATTTTATGTCATCTATTTTAGAGCAGGGCTACATTTTTCTAAACCTCAGAGGAGTTCTTGTTTCCGATTATGGAAGCCAAAAGTACAAAAATACTTGGAACACACTGATGCTTTCTGGGACAGTGACTTGCAAAAGTATTCATACCCTTCGAACATTACCACATTTTGCAACTACACACTTAAATGTATTTCCTTCTCCATCAACTTTGGTAGTCTAGAAATAGAGTTTTTTGCTCGTTCTTCTGTACAAGACAACTTAAGAGCAGTCATATTAGAAGGAAGTCTTGCCACAGATTTTGAATTAGATTTTGATTATGACTCATTGGGTTATTCTAACGCGAATATATCTGAATAATCTTTGGTTGCATCATTGTTCTGATGAAAGGTGACCCTCCCCCATGGTTTCAAGTTTTACGCAGCCTTTAACAAGATTTCTCTCAGTCTTGCCCTCTATCTAGTTTCATCCATCTCCCCATTAGCTCCTGTGTTCCTGCTGAAGAAACTGTAGTGATGTTGTCCTCAATGGGGTTTGCAACTCTGATTTGCTATAACAGCTTTGCATATAGGGAAATAGCTGTGTTTGTGAGAATAAAATTAGGACTATGTTTACTAACTGTGTGACTTCTGGAAGTGATTTTGCAGGATTTCATTTAGGGCATCAAAATAGAGAAATGCATGCCACATTTCTCAAATGTTTTATTGTAAAACTTTTTTCTTTTGCTTCAGTGATGTACTACGTTGTATTGGTACATCACAAAGAAATCCACTAAAATACAATGAAAGTTATAATTGCTACAGGAAAAAATTTGAATATGTTCAGAAATATTAATGTTTTTTCAAAGACCTGCGTTTAAAAGGTCAGCTATCACCTATTATAGTGTAAAAACAATGCGTTTACAGATTATCTTCTGTGTTACATGTTAACTCTTGTTACTGGTTCAACTGACTTTTGTTTTTTCCAGACATCTGCTATTTCCTGTCCAGCTGGACCTGCACAAAGTTGGAGACCCTTCAATTCTTTACCTGGTTTTCTACAAGCAAAATAACTGGAAATAATAAGAATACAACTTCTTTCCAATTTTTTTTTGTTATTAATTATTCCAGTACTATACTACTATTTTTTTTTGCAGATGACCTTTAGGCTCTCCATCACTTTGCAGTTGGGCTTAAGAACCATCTTTGCTGATTTTTATATCAGTGCAATCGCTAAATGTCTAATCACTATTCATGGCCTATTTACCCCATTACAATGGTGACTCATTTCTTTTAACTCACTATTTCTTAATGGTACACATGTGTAATTTTTTAGAAAAATAAACTATTCCCACTCAATAATTGGGCAAGAGTAGGGCTATGGACAGGTGTATTTTTAGTATTATCATTTAAAATTTATTTTGGATGAATCTAAACAAGTGGAGTTGTCTTGGGATTTGAAGGAAGTTGTGAAAGAAACTAACTACAAACAGTTCAAATGAAGTCAGACCAAATTGAAATTGGAGGAGAAGCTGAGGAACATAAGGCCGTGGACCTTCCTGACGACAGAAAGCCCAACAGAGTCATGAAAGATGATAAAAGTGAGGATGAAGAGGAGGGAAAAGCAGTTCAGATTCCCCGATATCGCTGGGTCATGCATTCTGCTGTGATGTTTGGACGAGAGTTTTGCTACGCCATGGAAACCGCCCTGGTGACACCAGTTCTTCTACAGATAGGTAAGCAATACTGTCTTTCTTAAAGTCACACTCCTGTCTTGCCTTATTACTTAAGTGAGTAAGTATTATGAAATTAAGAAGGAACATTTTTAATTCATCCGTAGAACCTGTACTCATGTACTTTAACCACTGAACTGGTATGACAGGTGAAAAGCACAGATGGTACTATTCTATGTTTTCCTACAAGTCCAATCTTGCAGTGGGTAAAGTTATTAGACTCACTCTGCTTAGGTAGCTCAGTACAGCTGCTTCACTATAATGTCGGTGTGATTATTCTAAACTTATGTTGACAAAAGTTACAGCTATCTCTTTTTCTTTGGAGATACTTCAGTGACCAAATTCTTCTAACATTGTCAGGACATTAAACCATTTTGGCCCACACTTGGCCATGATGGTGGTTTTTGTTTGTTGTCTTTATTGGAGTGGTTGTGTTTGAATGTTTTGAGTTTTATGCAAGTCTTCATGATTAACATTTCTCAGGGGATACTGGAAAAACACAATGTAGTTTGTTGTCATTGGATTAGACTGGATGTTTCCGCCTGTCTCCCAAGCTGCACCTCTGTTATGCAATAGTAGTACCCAGTTAGGGGCTTTAGCATGGTGTTACATGTCAACTTTGCCAGCAGAGCAGAAATGAAACAAAGGCAGTTTCCCCTGCCCAGGTATGCCAAGAATGTGTAACGCAGCACATTTCAGGTTCACCATGTTCTACTCTTTCTGGTGTATTAAACTTTATTTACTGTAGGTTTGTGCTTTTTTTAAGGCATTTGGCTGGAGTACTTTTTTTCCTCTGTTGATATTGTCAGATTAACCTTTTATATTTGGATAGTTCAATGTTCAGATTGGTTGACTGATAGACTTATAGGTCACTCTGACAGAGATCTGCTTAAAATACTATCAATCCTGTATATATTTACAAACTGACTTTTTGATTTAAAATGGTACATATAAAGCTGCCAAAAAATCCATCCATCCATCCATCCATCCATCCATTTTCTTCCGCTTATCCGGGATCGGGTCGCGGGGGCAGCAGCTTCAGAAGGGAGGCCCAGACTTCCCTCTCCCCAGCCACTTCTTCCAGCTCCTCCGGGGGAACCCCAAGGCATTCCCAGGCCAGCCGAGAGACATAGTCCCTCCAGCGTGTCCTGGGTCTTCCTCGGGGCCTCCTCCCGGTGGGACGTGCCCGGAACACCTCACCAGGGAGGCGTCCAGGAGGCATCCTGACCAGATGCCCGAGCCACCTCAACTGGCTCCTCTCGACGTGGAGGAGCAGCGGCTCTACTTTGAGTCCCTCCCGGATGACCGAGCTTCTCACCCTATCTCTAAGGGAGAGCCCGGCCACCCTGCGGAGGAAACCCATTTCGGCCGCTTGTATCCGTGATCTCGTTCTTTCGGTCATGACCCAAAGCTCATGACCATAATGAGGGTGGGAACGTAGATCGACCGGTAAATCGAGAGCTTCGCCTTTTGACTCAGCTCTCTCTTCACCACGACGGACCGGTACAGCGCCCGCTTCACGGCAGACGCCGCCCCAATCCGCCTGTCAATCTCCTGCTCCCTTCTTCCCTCATTCGTGAACAAGATCCCCAGATACTTAAACTCCTCCACTTGAGGCAGGACGACCCCCCTGACCCGGAGAAGGCACTCTACCCTTTTCCGGCTCAAGACCATGGCCTCGGATTTGGAGGCACTGAGCCTCATCCCGGCCGCTTCACACTCGGCCGCGAACCGCTTCAGCGAGAGCCGCAGATCACGATCTGATGAAGCCATCAGGACCACATCATCCGCAAAAAGCAGAGATGCGATCCTAAGGCCACCAAAACGGATCCCCTCAACACCTCGGCTGCGCCTAGAAATTCTGTCCATGAAAGTAATAAACAGAATCGGTGACAAAGGGCAGCCTTGGCGGAGTCCAACTCTCACCGGAAACGAGCCCGACTTACTGCCGGCAATGCGGACCAGACTCTGACACCGGTCATACAGGGACCTGACAGCCCGTATCAAAGGGCCCGGTACCCCATACTCCCGGAGAACCCCCCACAAGGCCCCCCGAGGGACACGGTCGAACCCTTCTCCAAGTCCACAAAACACATGTAGACTGGTTGGGCGAACTCCCATGCACCCTCCAGGACCCTGCTGAGGGTGTAGAGCTGGTCCAGTGTTCCACGACCAGGACGAAAACCACACTGCTCTTCCTGAATCCGAGGTTCGACTATCCGACGGACCCTCCTCTCCAGGACCCCTGAATAGACCTTTCCAGGGAGGCTTAAGAGTGTGTCCCCTCTGTAATTGGAGCACACCCTCCGGTCCCCCTTTTTAAACAGGGGGACCACCACCCCGGTTGCCAATCCAGAGGAACTACCCCCGATGTCCATGCGATATTGCAGAGTCGTGTGAGCCAACACAACCCTACAACATCCAGAGCTTTAAGGAACTCCGGGCGGATCTCATCCACCCCCGGGGCCCTGCCACCGAGTAGTTTTTTGACCACCTCGGCGACTTCGTCCCCAGAGATTGGAGAGCCCAACCCAGGTCCACAGGCTCAGCTTCTTCAACAGAAGGCATGTTGGTGGGATTGAGGAGGTCTTCGAAGTATTCCGCCCACCGACCCACAACATCCCCAGTCGAGGTCAGCAGCACACCATCCCCACTGTAAACAGTGTTGGTGCTGCACTGCTTTCCCCTCCTGAGACGCCGGATGGTGGACCAGAATCGCCTCGAAGCCGTACGGAAGTCTTTCTCCATGGCCTCTCCAAACTCCTCCCACGCCCGAGTTTTGGCCTCAGCGACCACCCGAGCCGCATGCCGCTTCGCCCGCCGGTACGCATCAGCTGCTTCTGGAGTCCCACAGGCTAAAAAGACCCCATAGGACTCTTTCTTCAGCTTGACAGCATCCCTCACCGAAGGTGTCCACCAACGGGTTCGGGGGTTGCCGCCACGACAGGCACCAACGACCTTGCGGCCACAGCTCCGATAAGCCGCCTCGGCCATGGAGGCACGGAACATGGTCCACTCAGACTCAATGTTCCCCACCTCCCCTGGAACGTGTTCGAAGTTCTGCCGGAGGTGGGAGTTGAAGCTCCGTCTCACAGGGGACTCCGCCAGACGTTCCCAGCAGACCCTCACTACACGTTTGGGCCTGCCAGGTCTGACCGGCTTCCTCCCCCACCACCGGAGCCAACTCACCACCAGGTAGTGGTCAGTGGACAGCTCCGCCCCTCTCTTCACCCGAGTGTCCAAGACATACGGCCGCAGATCCGATGAAACGACGACAAAATCGATCATCGAACTGCGGCCTAGGGTGTCCTGGTGCCAAGTGCACGTATGGACACCCTTATGCTTGAACATGGTGTTCGTGATGGACAGACCGTGACGAGCACAGAAGTCCAACAACAGAACACCACTCGAGTTCAGATCAGGGGGGCCGTTCCTCCCAACCACGCCCCTCCAGGTCTCACTGTCATTGCCCACGTGAGTGTTGAAGTCCCCCAGCAGAACAAGGGAGTCCCCAGGAGGGGCACTCTCCAGTACCCCCTCTAAGGACTCCAAGAAGGGTGGGTAATCTGAACTGTTGTTCGGCCCGTAAGCACAGACAACAGTCAGAACCCGTCCCCCCACCCGTAGGCGGAGGGAGGCTACCCTCTCGTTCACCGGGGTAAACCCCAACGTGCAGGCGCCAAGATGGGGGGCAACAAGTATGCCCACTCCTGCCCGGCGCCTCTCGCCGTGGGCAACTCCAGAGTGGAAGTACGTCCAGCCCGTCTCAAGGAGACTGGTTCCGGAACCAGAGCCATGCGTCGAGGTGAGGCCGACTATTTCTAGCCGAAACCTCTCAGCCTCGCACACTAGCTGCCAAAAATGTTCCATTCTTTTGTGAATAGGTATAGTGTACACGCTGTGCAAAGAAAGGTCTTCAGGGGTTCACAGAGTTCTGGCCGATCACAATTTACTGATCTTTTAAAAAGCTTAACTTGCCGATTCCAATTTTGGTCAATACCAATTTTTTTGTCTGAAATGTTGCTCAATATAGCAAGAAAGTTGTTGTGTTGGCAAAAGTGGGGTGATTAGTGTTAATTTAAAAAACAACAACAATGTATTAGAACAACCAGGAAGAGTTTTTGTTTATTGGTGCGTGGAGTAGATGTCTGGAAGGGATTGAATGATGAGTTAAAGAACGTACAAATATAAACCAACTTAAAGTCTATAAATGCTATTGATGATATAAATAGTGTTTAAATAATTGTAGATCTTTAAATATCATGTAAAGTGGAAACAAGTTGTCTCGTTTTGGTGTGTTGACAGTTAATTGATTATAAATTGATAAGTATAAAAGGGGCAGGACATTATAAGATATTGTATCTTCTACCTGCTGCTTTTCGAACAGAAAATATAAAATTTGTATGTCCCTTGTGCATAATAATTTGTTTTAACTTTTATTTCTGTAGTTTGTTTTATTCTATTTTATTTAATTTTTTTTCTTTCTTGATTGTCTTTTCTGTCTGTTTGAAATAAATAAATTAAATAAAATAACTGTGCAGACATAACTTGGTCTGCACATTATGTCACGGCGTTGGGTTTGACTGAAAGGTCTGTCGATCAAATCTTTCTCACCGGAGAGCAAAAGAGGACAGCGTTTTATTCTTACACATTTGCCAAGCTGATAAGATCGGTGGATAAGATCGGCTTCATATGTAAATTGGCCGATCATCAATCTCCTAAAATTAAGGAAATCGACACCGATAAAGCTGATTTTACTTTCTGTCAGTGTTGTAAATATTTTTTATATATTGTTATATTGTTGGTTTTCCAAATTAAAATAATAGACAATCTGTACTAAATGTATTTTTCATAACTTCCTTCCAAAGGCAATCATTTCAGGAAATAGACATAGTTGTAAAACTGAAACATTTCATTCCAGTAATATTGTGATACATGACTGTGACTGAAGCAAAATATAGAATCTAAATGTAACGCTTTATCACTTTGAAGTGTCTAAAGATGTCTCCAGGTTTCACATTAGATCTTTCCAAAAGATAAAATTTAAGCCTTATGTTTCTACTGTAAAGTCTTATTTTGGGCATAATCTGAACTGTTTTATTCACTTTGTGTTTTCTAGGTCTTCCTGAGCAATATTACAGTTTAACCTGGTTTCTCAGTCCCATCCTGGGTCTTCTGTTCACCCCGCTGATTGGCTCAGCCAGTGACCGCTGCACTCTGCGATGGGGCCGGAGGAGACCATTCATTCTGGCTCTTTGCACAGGAGTGCTAATTGGTGTTGCGCTATTTTTAAACGGATCATTGATTGGTAAGACAGAGTCTCAGATGACATCACACATTGGCTAGGATTACAGTTCTCACAGGTTAATCCACTTTGTATATATTTTGTTTTTTTGTTTCAGGCCTTTCTATTGGTGACAACCCAAACTCCAAGCGGCAGCCAATTGGTATCGTTCTTACTGTTGTTGGTGTTGTGGTGCTGGATTTCTGCGCTGATGCCTCCGAGGGACCAATCAGGGCTTACCTTCTTGACGTTGCTGATGCTTATGAGCAAGACATGGCTCTGAATATACATGGCTTGTCTGCTGGTAAGACATTCCTTACATGTTAACATGTAAATTTTTTCTTGTATTTTTGGTGATAAATATACATAAAAAATACATAAACACCTACTATGGAGAATTTGTCTGTTTTGTAGCCAGATTAACTTCAAGTACTACTACTATTTATAGTACTTTTTTTTTTTTTTTTTTTTTTTTACACATTCGGAAATATTTCATGTCTCCAGAAGTTGAAGGGAAAAATATTACAGTTTGTGAGCCACAACAAAAAAAAATCAGTGATGGTCATTTTGTGCAGAAATTGGATGAACACACTTCAAATCCCAAAACTTGCCTTTTTATAAACAGCTTTAAGAAAGAGCAACCCAAACTGAGTGTGAATTTAAGTAACATTTTTATTTCAGGAATCTCTACTGTGCTTTTTCTGTTTTTTTCCAGGACTTGGTGGAGCAGTTGGCTATATGTTGGGAGGCCTTGACTGGACCGGCACTGCTCTGGGTAGAGCATTTAAGTCGCAGGAACAGGTCCTCTTCCTGTTTGCTGGGGTTATCTTTATTATTTCTGTAACATTGCATATGCTCAGTATCCCTGAGAGGACTTTTGCTTCAGCCAACCAACTGAAAGATGAAGATGATGAGTCCACCAGTCAGTTGTCTGTAAAACTGCCTGGCTGTTCACAACCTTGTCTCGTTGCAATTGCAGAAGAGGAAGATGCTTTCGCACCAGCCTCTTGCCAAGAGGAGAAAGAAACGCATCCCGAGGAATCAGAAATTGATTTCCTAGCTGTGGACAGAGTTCGGAGTAAAAGTGATTCAGTCCTTGCCATGCCAGATGCTACAATCGAGTTAGACTCTGACCTTCACCTAGATAGGCAGATGTTCTTACCTGAAGTGCCTTTATTACCAGAAGATCTGGACAATGCCTTTAAGCCATCAGACACCTGTATGGAGTCGTCATCTCCTACTAATGACCCCACCTCTCACACTAATGGGGGAGTGTTTGTAGAGCCTACAAATATAGATATAGATGTGCCTCAAATAAAGGACCCCACAAATGGCCAGCTTTCTGTTCCTCAGCCCATTTCTGCCTCAGAGAATTCACACGTACGATGGGTGAGATGATCTGCTGTGAATATAAATTTCTTTTGACTTAAAATCAGTTTGTGAACATAACTAATATTGTAAATTGTCTGTATTCACTCAACTTTAGTATGTACGACTGCCTAGTCAGAAAACATCAGTGCTTGCAAAGTGTAGAAACCTGTGATATTTGTCTGGATTTTTAATTGGTACCTCTGCATCTCTCTTCTTTTAGCATGAGCTAACTGCTAACGGCACCAGTGCTGGTTTGCCTTCCTCTCAAGCCTTGAATACAGGTAAAGGCCATACCTCCACCAAACCAGGGACCCGCACTGGCAACACTTCTGTCTCATCACGACAACACCCAGCAACCTTCTACAGACAGGTAGACTTATTTTATTTATTTTCTCCGTTTTATTTAAGAAATTGAATTTATTCTTACATAATGACAGTTATTACAATATCTAATTTCCCTTTGGGTTAAACATGATTGACACCAACTCTTTCTTCATTTTCAGCCCTCCTTTACATTTTCATACTATGGTCGAGTGGCATTGCAACGCTACAGACTGAGACGCACAAGACTCACGGGCCCTCGGCCAATCACCACCTCCCGTAGTCTGACTGATCTGCGAGGCATCCGGGGACCTGTGCACAGAAGAAAGAGGCAGCTGTCTGCAAGTAGCCTTTCATCTGAAGGCTCCAGCAGTGTTGGGGAAATGGAGAGGGGTACAACTGTGAAGCTTCTTTGGTTATCCATGTTCAAGGTGAACTAAACTTTGTTCTGTTGTACTTTAGTACAGGGTTACCTATACAAAATTTGAGGGAAACTTGTGGTTGTACATTAAAGGAACCTGCTTTGTGAAGAAGTCAGTGTTTAAAAGGGGTCTGGAAAGGTATGGAATGAGATTAGTATGCTCAAAGTCTGGAAAGGAAATAAAAGCACACTAGGTTTTTTGTAATTCCGTACTTTATTCCCTGTCTGAAACTCGAGAAGTTATATCTTTTCATCCCCGTGTCCTCACTCTGATGGTTCATTCACTCATCTATTCTTGCATTTGTACATTCTTTGATGTATTTAATCACTAGCTTTCCACCATCTATTTGACTTTCCATTCCATTATCTCTGATTTATACAGGTTCAGAATTTAAAGCCCGACCATCAGTAATGCTTTTCATTTATTTACACAAAAATTTTGTTTTTAAGTCTTTAAAAACTGGCATGAAAATCACAAGAACACAGAAGATTTTAGCCCACAAAATGTAGTAACTGATTTAAGCTTTAGGCTAATTGTCACTCTTTTTATTTCCCTGTTCTGCAGATGCCAAAGCAGCTCTGGAGACTGTGTGTATGTCACCTCCTTACATGGTTCTCCATTATAGCTGAAGCCGTGTTTTACACTGACTTCATGGGTCAGGTCATTTTTCATGGAAACCCTAAGGTAAGTGCATACATCGTTTTGTTCTTTTAAATAGAACATTTATGTTCCATTCAAGCTGTCCAGTCTCTTTGTCTTGCATTAAAGCCTGCGTTCTGCTTTCGTTAGGCACCAGGCAATTCCACAGAGCTACAAGATTATCACAGAGGAGTACAGATGGGGTGCTGGGGGTTGGTGGTGTATGCTGCAACTGCTGCTGTTTGCTCTGGTAAAACACCACCCATGTTTATTCATCTTGAGAGTACTTGGCACTGAGCAAGCTACCAAATTGCACAAAAGGAAGTTGCAGATAATACAGTTAAGCTTCCTTTTTTGTCCCTTTAATGTGATGACTAATAACCAAAAAACTTCTCCCCTCTTCCAGCCATTCTTCAGAAGTCCTTGGATAATTTTGATCTGAGTATTAGGGTCATCTATGTTGTGGGAACTTTGGGATTCTCAATAGGTAAGTCAAATGGGCTGCAGAGTAGTTTCAAGTGATGCTTCAGACTTGTATTTGTGTTCATTCAAAATCTTTCAATTTTTGCTAAAGTTCTGAGTGGGACTATAGAGCAACCACTTTTAGCAAACATTATGTCAAGATTGCTGCAACTATTACAAATAAATTGTTGCAATTATTAGTAACAGTTACTTAGCATAACCATTATCAGATTCCACTGTTGAGTTGGAACTAGTCATTGGTTGGATCGGGTTTGACATGATTTTTGATGATCGAATGATCCAATAGTTTCTCAAAGAGAGTGGGATACATAAAATAATCATGTTGACATTTTTCACTTATTTTGTATTAAACCCATTTGTAAAGTCTTCCTAAATTTTGTTGTAATACATTATTATTAGGAACTAACATTTCTGTTGCATTGTGTTTTTTCTTTCTTTAGGAACTGCAATTATGGCAATATTCCCTAATGTTTACGTTTCCATGGTGATGATCAGTACCATGGGAATCATTTCCATGAGTATTTCATACTGTCCCTATGCTTTACTTGGACAGTACCATGAAATCAAAGAAGTAAGCTCAGAAACAAGTTCACCACACATTGTTTTGATTCTACAGTTTAAAAAGCATTATTCAACCTAAAAATTGAGTGTTTTTATTATAGATAAATGTCTTTGGTGCTAACCATTTCTAGGATTTACTTTTTGTTTTAAAATAAAACAAGATTTTTCTTTAAAAATTAGCAAGGTATTTTTTTCTATGCCACACATCAGCAATATAGCAATTCAAATTACACAAAAGAAAATAAAACAACAAGCAAACCATTATGTTGCTGTGAGAGGTTAAAGACAGAAGAAGAGGTTAATGGAAACAACTCCAAACAATTGGATTTCATCACTTGATTTAAATGAACCCAGTGTTTCAGCATTTTTGCAGTTTTCTGGAAGATTGATTCAGTATAGTGGAGCATAAATGCTGAAGGCTGCTTTCATGTTTTTGATTCTGGGGTTATAGAGTAGACTTGAATCATAAGACCCAAATGGTCTTGTAGATTGCTACCATGAAAACAAATCTTTAATGTATCTTGGTGCTAAACCATTCAGTAATTTATAAAAGTACTTTAAAGTATATTCTCTAACATGTAGGGAGCCAATGTATGGACTTGAGATAAATGCTGACCCTTTTTTTGATCTTTTTCAGTACATTAACCATAGTCCAGCCAACACTCGAAGAGGCTTTGGTATCGACTGTGCTATACTAACCTGCCAGGCAAGTGCAATTTTTGCTTTCACTTAAAAATGATCAGAATTTAAAATAAAGATGTTGCCCCTTATAATTCTTAACCTGTGATGTTGTATTTTTATTTTATTTCCAGGTTTACATCAGTCAAATTTTGGTTGCATCAGCTCTTGGATCTGTAGTTGAGGCGGTCGATAGTGTACGTGTCATTCCAGTTGTTGCCTCCGGTGGCTCCTTCCTTGGATTCCTCACTGCTTGTTTCCTAGTAATTTATCCTGACCCAGAGCCTGGCAGCTCTGTGGATTATTAGGACTCTGATGCTCTACCTGGAGAGGAGGATCAGAATAGTAAAAGGACCAGCGACTAGAGACTATCTCTGCTTAACCTCACAGATCAGACCAGAGAAGACACTGTTGCCTAAGGAGCTGCCATGATGGATTGACTCAACAACCAAAAACTGCATCATGTGTAAATTATACCAAACTTTGCTGGTGTGCATATGTGATGGGCTGTGCCATGTGGAGCAGCAAAGAAACACAAAGAGGGAAAACATAACTGACAGATGATATTCCATCTAGTAAAAATGTAGGTTGGGTACATTTGGATTACTATTGTAATCTAAATGTGAATTGAAGGAAATCATATAAAAACAATGCCTGCTTGTGCTGCTCTGTTTGTGGAGTTGCTACCTCAACACTAAGAAAAATAATGTTTAGCCAGTAAGTCACAACAATGAAGACCAAGCTCAAGCTGCTGGTCCAACTGTTGACATTTATTTAGTACAGACTACTGGAAGCACAAAGCACTTTGATTTATTTTTTTAACAGTGCTGCCACGCGAATGGTGCCAACTATCACCAATATGTCACATTTTACTCTGCTGCTGCTTCTAAACTGCCAAATGGACAATCATAATGCTGTAGAAGGGATGCTTGGTGCAACCCTGCATATTTTCAGATTAAATACAGATGTATATATTCGTTCCACTTTTTGTTGGACATTTCACTGCCATTTTACTAAAGCCAAAAAATGTCAAAAGGTACAAACCTCTTAAGTTTGTTCTTGTTGCATAGGTGTTATACAATCAAACATAGGATTTTTCTTTAATTACCCTACAGTTGATGTGTTCATAATAGTTCATTTTAGCAATATATTTGAGCCTCCAGAGTCATTTTCATTTTTTAATATCAAATTTCTGATGATTAAATTTAATCTCTCAGGGTGTTGTTTAAAAAATAATTGTGACTGCTGGGCAATTTTGAACAGTTTTGGATAGAGAAGCACGTTTTTAATGTTGATTTCAAATCTGTAAACCATATTCTTGAAGATGAGCAGGAAGAAAGTGTAGAATTGGAGACGAGTAGGATTTATTTGTAGTTGTATCTTTGTGCATTTCCTTGAAAGCAAACTGACCTTTACTCTGTTGTGCATGTGTATGAGATCAGCTGGTCTCTGTAAATCTGTCCTCTGGTAGAGAGCTACTCCGGGGAATACATTGTTCCAGAATAATGAGAAAAAAAGTTAAAAAAAGAAATGCATGATAATACAGAAAGCATGTTGGGTATTTGGGGCAGACTAAGCTCTCAAAGTGCATATAATAGTTGTGGAGCTACAGCAGAACGTCATTAAATGTGGCGTGAATTCAGAATGCAGAATTTTAAAGTCTGATGTAGTGTTGGTGTCATTTATACCGTAACATCACGTGGTGCATTATTCCCAATCATCCTTGTTGAATCAAAGTGAGGATCACTTTGCATTGCTCATCTGCAAAATTTAAAGTATTATGATTGCTCAGCTCAGGAGAAGCATCAGACCTGATATGGGTTTTCTGTTTTTCTGTTATTTTCTGTTGAAGGAATTTACTGTGCTCCCCAACCGCATCATCTTTGGCTTGTTTTCAGGCAGTGTCAGCATTTTAAAGGGAATATCAGAAATACAGCGATAAAAACTTTGTGGACATTTTTTGTAATTTCAAACAATGTTTTGAAATGTTTTTGTTTTTTTTCCCCACAACAGGCTTAAAACTAATAGTAATTAACAATTCAAAAACACTTTTTTTCTACTTTGGTTATATCATACCTTTGTCAAAAAAAAAGAAAAAAAATTAGCTTACCGATAACGTATAGAAACTTGGACTTAAATTTTCTTTAGTCTGAGAAAACGGAACAATGTTTTTGATGCATTTAGTTTAATTATCGATTTTTCCAAAGATTGTTTTCATATTATCTTGGAACTGCCACATTAGTGCGAAACTACTTGCATTGTATATTGCAATTATTTTTGAGGTGGTTTGTATTTTTTTTTTTTTACTTAACAAATGAACACATTGTGTGTTCTCTGAGACTGATTTCTGGTTCTGTGTGCTGATGTACAGAATTTTTGTAAATTGTCCCATTAATTGGAGATAAATGGGCAGCATCTGTCATCACAAATGAATCCAACAGTGGTTCAGTTAATTCTTCAGTTTCTGTTGTTAAAGAAAAATCTGAGACGGGGAAAAATATGGGGCAAAATAAATATTTTACAATTTCCAAGAAATGTCTCTTATGGCACAGTCAACATTTCTGACTCCATAGGTTAAAGCTCTAGCAATTATTTTCCATTTATGATTGGAAAAATTGGAAAAACATTTTTTTGTTTTTATTTCAAATTTTTATAGTGCAAATGATTGAATTTAGTTTTAAATTTAAGAATTGGAAGCAAAACCTTTGATTTGTAGTGGATTTTCTTTCATCTTGTCGGGTCAAAATTATGCATGCAAACTCAAGCATGTGGCTAAGCGTATCTTAGCCAGTCGCAGATAAACTTAGCAATTTTTTGTAGCCGTAAATGAGGAACTAGTCTGACCAAACTTTTCACGATCCTGGTTTTTACCTGCATATTTTGATAATGTGTTGTTTAGAGAACATCTATAGCATCAATATTTTGAACCAAAATCTTGACAAATGCATCGGTTGTAGTCCAAAATGTTGTCCATGAAAGTTCCTAACTTCATGGACTAATCTTTTAGACTAAACTGGCTTAACATCAAGAATATGCATAAAATTAATTCCTTCATGGCTTGTTTGTATGTCAGAAAGATATGTAGTGTATGAAAATGAAATGCTTTATGTTTGATTTGCAGTGTGTTCACATTTTATTCATTTAACAGAAATTGACCAATTCACATGTAATTGATAAACTGTCGCTATCTACAGGCCACATTCAGTCAGTACAATCAGTTTTTTTTTTGTTAAATCTTCAACACAGAGTTCTTGTGTGAGACTGTAATGATTTATAACGTGAAACGTCGCATAGATACTATATTTTGCGTCACGTAATATTATTTTAAATACATTAATGTCTTAGAAGTGTTGCTTTTGTACTAATTTACAGACTTATAGGACTTTCTGTTGCTTCAGTGTGTTGAAAAGCGCCGTTGTCTTTAAATCTACCGCGCCATGAAGCGTCGCTCACCTCACTTGACTGATTTTCACGCATGTTTGCGCTCTGTGGGGGAACAGGAAGCGGGCTGTAAGGAACCGAGCTTCTCATGCAGGAGTTCACCGCGGCTCGGAGTTGTTCTGAAGGTGCCGTGAAGAATATGAGGAGGAAGAATTAAGAAGCAAGAAAAAAGCGTGGAGGACGGTACGTAACACTGAAACGACATTAGTGAGGTAAGGTTCGTGAGGAAACGCATTTAGAAATTGCCTTGCAGGTAAGCAGGCACTTGATCACCTGTGCAACGTCACTCAGTCATGTGCAGCGACATCATTTCAACCAACAAACCCAGTTATAAAAAAAACTCGAGACTTATCAATGCTTACCTTTGTACACTGATTTTTCTCTTTTTATTGACAGTCTCCTATAGGACAAGTGTTTCTCTACTATGGATTTCACTGGCCATTCTATTATTTAATGGTATTTTTAAAGGCACCTCTGTTACAAATTAAAAGTCTGATTCACTGCTACCATGAACAGTGGATCAGATTGTTCAGACTGATTAAACACTGCATTATTCTTGGAAAACAGAATAACGCAGTGCTTCCCAACCCTGGTCTTCAATTTAGACCACCATGCATGTTTTAGATGTTTTTCTTCATGAACACACCTGATTCAGTTATTTGCAATTCAACAAAAGCCTGTAAATAAGCCAACAACTGAAATCAGGTTTGCTGAAGCAGTGAAATATCTAAAACAAGCAGTGTGGCGTGTTTTAATGAACAAAATATGGAATACAGTAGCCTGTTACTGTTGCAAAACATTACCACAGCATTATGCTGTCACCACCAAGCTTCACTGTACAGATGGTATGGATATGCGACAGATATCTATAAGAGAGTTTCTTCATCCTTGTCTCATCAGATCGGAGAATTGTGTTTCTCATAATGTGAAAGTCATTCAAACTCCACATGGGCTGATTTGTGACTTTTATTAAGGAGTGGCTTTCGTCAGGTCACTGTACCATGCAGGTCTCGCAGCATGGTAGACCTGCAGAGATGCTTGTCCTTCTGGAAGGTGCTCCTCTCTCCAAATAGAAATGTTTGAGAGGGGTACTTTGACATTAGTCTCAGCATGCATTATTATACATCAACATATATGTTTTTCAAGCCCTTAGTTTCACATAATCTAGCCATCAGATTGAAATGGTTAAATTTGGCCAAGGAGTGACGTTTCAGAATAATTTTAGAAGATGAAAAAGTTGCCGGTTTTTGAAGGATAATTTATTAAACCTTTTGTAGCTCTCTATATTGTGCCTATTATAGATGTCCAGCTTTATATTTTTGGGTTACTATGAATAGGTTTCAGTCACAGTTGCTGAAAACAGTCAAGCATTCAGTAGGCTACAGAAACAAGGACCTGCAGTTACAATTTTTAATAAGTTGTATATTTTGCAGCAGTTGCGTGTAGAACAAATACAATTTTCACACCATTTACTCTGTTGCTGTAAAATGAATTGGAGGTCCTATTCTGGTTCTGGAAAGTTCTAAATATAATAAGGTCCAAGAGGTCAATTCTACTCTGCGTTCTGGATTAATTCACTGATGGGGACATAAAATTATGTAATTATATACAGCCACAGTTGTCCCTATGATTAGCAAGAAAATGTTGGTTCCACACAGCATGATGTGTGACGAGTAATGATAAAAGATTTTGTCACGCTCTGTTTTTTTTATAGCAACCAGTAAAAAATTATATTTTTACGCTCTTCGTTTATATGACTTAATTTTCTTTTAATATCACCCGTTTCACATTTGATCCATTTGTCTCCTGCATTATAATCTTTTGTTTGTGCAGTGATGACTGACTGTTTGCCGCCTACTTTGCTGGAAGCCTGTGTGGTGGTCGGAGCGTCCAGTGAAAAACTTCAGAAAATCTACCAGGTTTCTGCGTCAAAATTGAGTTTGTTCAGCTGCATTTTGCAGTGTCGCTAGCAAACTTGCGGTGACATCTTTCTTATTTTGTTGAAATAGAGGTTGGCTGTTGTTGCATGTTAGTAACATTGACACAGTTGGAAAAATACTTGAGTATGTTAATGACCGATAACCAATTTTTACTGAATAAAGCAAAAATTGAATGGCTGAAATAGCATAACTGATACAGGAAGACTTTCTAAACAACTGCCATAGAATCAATCAGCTTAACATACTATCATGGAATCAATGGTCTAATAATTGGTTGATAGATTATTTAAAAAGTATATTTTATATTCTCAAAGAATGCATAAAGGTTAATGCAGTATATTTTTCCTCTCTTATTCAGGCTGGTGGCAGCAGCATAAGCTCAGAGTCTCTCCTGTTGGAGCCGGAGATTCTTCATGTTCTGGCTCCTCCCTTCCACAGCAGGTCAGCTGAAAATGAGACGTCAAAGTTGCATGGAAAACGACACCACTCGATTCCACAGAAAGAAGAAGGAGCATCCTTCCTCAGGTAAAAAAACAAACAAAAACAACCAGTCAAGATTTGATGCATACGACCTAGAATCATGTCTGCTTCATTCTTCAGGTTCCTGATATTAGTACTTTATTTTACTGGTATTGCTATTCTGTGGATTATTTCAAGTTTTATTATTTCACATCTTTCCAGATCAAAGTGCATCAGAGAGAAAAGAAGGAAGCGAAGATGTTGGTGTACCAAAAAATATTGACCTCATGGCGGTACCTCAACTCTGTTTTCCTGGTGAAGCATTTTTATTTCCTTTCTCTACTCGCACACAAACGCAGAAACAACGAACCTGATTCTGAGGCAATCCATCATGAAAAGTACTAACTATTGTAATGTGAATAAAGCACTTAGAGTAGCAATATTAGAGTAAATACTTGCATGTATTTTTTTTTAAATGCAATGTGTGCTAATGACCTGAACTATATTTAGTTTGGTACAAAACTAATGTTGCTTATTTTAGCTCTGTTTGAATGTACTTCTAACATAGTAATAGATTTATTATAAAGAAAAAAAAGGAATTTTATTATGATCGCTTACTGTTACAAAACCACTTTTAAATCAATAAAATAGATTAATGGTAATGCATTGTCATATCCGCATTTAGACAATTTTTGACATGTACGTACTTGTAAATGTAAAAATACATTAAGCAGAAGCATATTTACTTAATCCATTCCTTTATTATTATTATTTGAATTGCCTGCCATAAAATACTGGATCTGACCTTTTAAATGTCTTCATTGTTTCTAATGTCGAAGACGACCTTCACTTTTCATAGTTCTGCTGGAGGAACTGGTGATTGTAATGTCTGTCCCACAGAGGAACTGAAATTGATTGTAGTTCTCTCTCAAAGTGGTCTTTTACAAGAGTGTTTTTTGTTTTAGTTTGTATTTTAAAGGAGACTCAACAAAGCTAATCCATTCATGTGATGTATCACTAAAACATCAGCAATTACGCCCAAGAACTTAAAAAGTTTCTTGGAAATGTATGAAAGGATAAAAAGCAACTCTTGGAGTCACAGGGGAAGAGTTTGGAATCCCAAATGGAGTTTTTTTTTATTTTGTATGTCTTGTAGAAGTCTTCATCAATTAAAATCAGTGCTTTGAGTTGAGGGGATTGTATATGCAGACTGTAACATTAAGATGCGGTGTGTTTTTGTTTTTATCACCAGGTGGTCTTCTGGTCACTGGGGAGAAGAAAAAGGAGCAGTTCCACTTCCTGGTTTTTACTGACGTCTTCGGCAACAAGACTCATGGAGTAGTGATGCAGTATTATCGATCAATTCTGGTACGCTGAGCAGCATGCAATATTTCATAAATAATACAGCAACGCAATTTTTGCAAACTCTAAACAGGAAACAGGAAATGTTATCATGCTATAAATATCTGTAACTAATCAGCATCCTCAAACAATGGGAATGTCTTAAGATGGTTTGCCTAGTTAAGTTGTTTTTTTTTTTACTATTAAGAAATGTTTTCTTTGAAACTGTCAACATAGTATTCTATAATACTATAGAATTAAAATTGGGATTTGAAATGAAAACTAATAAATGTTTAATTTCTTCTATTACCCATCAAAGGAAGGGACGACCGGTTACCAGCGTGGAGCCGGATCTTTAAAGCTCTCTAAATGGTTCTCCGCTGTCGGTGTTTGTGTCATATCCAAGTATCCTTATTTTACTGCCCTCAAAGACTGCCTGTCATGGTGAGAAACCGAAGAAACCTGAAGCATATGACAATGCTGAAATGATTTTGTGTCTGTGTGGTTATAACATATTTACCGTATTTATGGCTTGCAAATCAGTCTTAACATTGTTTTGTGGCAAAACCGATACAATCCTATTGTTTTACCTGTGTCTGTCATTGTCTCATATTTCTTTTCATTATTTGCCAGTCTTCTGTTTCAGCTGAGTTCATGTCGGTTGTCAGAGATGGAGGAGAAACTGAATGAATTCGCAATCAAGCTGAGCCTTGTGCCAATTCCACCTCCCGGGCAGCTTCATTTGGTATGTGGACCAGTTCTAACTGGACTACGTCGTCGTAATGATAATTTGCTAAACACGTTTTACCACGTTCATTACTCTTGAGTATTCCAAATAGAAATGTTGGTTTAATATGCCTTCATTTGAATGCTGAGTGTTACATTTCCCGGCTTCAAGTCAGGAAAATCTAATAGATCCACAACTAGAAAATTGAGTTTTCCTTAGAAATTTGTGAGTCCCATACTAACATACTACTATCTGACTCTGTGTAGAGGATCGTTTTCTTTTAGCTGAAGCAGTAAAACTGCAGGGTTTGTGCTCCATTTTTTATTTTTTTTCCCCCCAGATGTTTACATTACATCCTTTGACTATTGTATTACCGTCCAGAGAGGACAAAAGCCTCCCAGCTATCGACTTGGACCTCCACCTGCCCTTCCTTTGCTTCCGACCAGCAGCAACTACTGCTGGTATTTCACACTAATTTAGCATTTGAATGCAACAAGAGGTGGTTCAGGTTAATGGTTAAATCTCTGTGTTTCTCTATCTGTAGGTGCTTTCTTGTCTTCTGCAGGAGCAACGGGTTGTATTGTTTTCTGCTGACTTGGCAAGACTCACACTAGTAGCAGAAAGCCTGTTAATTTTTTTGCAGGTCCGTTAACACATACATCTGTTGGTCTGTTGACTGTAAAACAATGTTTTTTTTTATTCTGGTTTGTCTTGGACTGCCTCATCTAATTCAAAATCCATGTTGATGATTATTATGGTAAACGATAATCGATGAGATGGCCAGAAAGCAGTTGGAATCCTTATGATTAAAACATTCACGTAAAATTTAATCAAATAAAACTTGTTCTATTGAACAGTCTCTGGTGCTGAAAGAAGAATAAAGTAAAAAAAATGTCAAACTAATAATCAAGTGATCTGATTTGTTGTATTTTTCTGGTGAATTTTGAAAATATTTAAAAATGTTTGTCATAAAACTCAAAGGGAAAACGAATTCTGTATTGCATCTTGTTGGACGTGCGCTTTAATATATCGCTGCTTTCATATTTCCAGCCTCTGACATGGCAGCATCCTTATGTTCCTGTGCTGGCCAGAGGAATGCTGGACTTCCTGATGGCTCCCACTGCCTTTCTTATGGGATGCCATCTGAGCCATTACGCTGAAGTTGCTGCTGTAAGTTCATTACCTGCCAAATTAACATTTCTACATTTTAAAGTAACACCAAAGTCTCTATGTAAGACATTAAGAACAAAATAAAAGTTCAGATATTGCTGTCTTTAAACATGTTTTATTTACTCTCTTTTCAATACGATTTTCTTATTTTTTTTTGTTAGGAAACTGATGATTTGATCTTGGTGAATATTGACGATGGGACAGTTTCCACTTGTTTGTCTGATGCCATCGACATCCCTGAAATTCCTCTGTCTGCGGCAAACTGCTTCATACAGAGGTGCAAAGTGTTATTTATAATCAGTAAACAATGCTGAGCTACACCAAAACACCATCTCACACATACTGAGTGGAGAGATATTTTGTCTTTTACAGGAGTTGCTCGTTGCGGATACATTTCGACTTGGACCAGTACCACAGTGCAAGCAGCATGGACATCAACGAGCAGCGCGCACAAAGAAGAGCCTGGCAACACAAACTCAATCACAAGATCCAGAAGATTTCTCTGGAACTCCTGGTCAACATATTCAGGTGTTATGATCACTTAGCTGCAGGTTGATCGTTTTCTTTAACATGTCCTGTTTCACTATGCTAACTACTGTTGTGTGTTTTAATCAGGGATGTTTACAGTCATCTGAACCATGAACATCGAGTGTTTCACAGCGAAGAGTTCCTGAAAACGAGAGAGCCAGACGAGCTGCTTTTTTACAAAGTGGTATTGCCTCAATTTTCTGTTTTTTGTTCATTAATAGTTGCGAAGGTTTGGTTATAGGTTATCTAATATTATTTAAAACATCTAAAATATTGATATACCTGTGTTGCAGGTTTTGGACACACACATCTTCCACTCCTTCTTGAGGGATCGACTCAACAAAAAAATGGACTACTTTGCACGAATGGAGCTCAGCACTCGGGCTGAGATGCAGAAGTATGTCATTGTATCAACTGAGCAGGCCTTAAGAATCCTTGTGAAATTTCTGCGCTTTTGCAAAACTATTGATCATTCTGATCAACTTCAAAAATCTGTATATTTTTTTTAGGAAATTGTGAAATATAAATTGCATACTTACGAGTTTTATTTATTAAAATGTAACAGTGATTCCACTTCACAACTATGCACTCTGGTGTTGGTCTACAAAAAAAAATCTCAATAAAATAATGTGACATTTTGAAGGAAATGAAACTTTTTTCATGACACTGTATTGTACAGTGCAGTAAACAACTATAGAAGTAGAAGCAAAAAATACAAACTCATACTTGATCCGTCTGTAGCTGATCTGAATCAATTCAGAACCTGAAAATATGAAGATTTAACTAGGGGGTTGTTTAGCATGTTGGGGTATTGATTTGTAAAACCAAGGTCAGTCTACTGACCTTGTCTTCTTTTCCTGTGTGTGCCGCAGAATGTCTGTCGTTGAGGTGCCACGCAGACCGACCATGCAAGAAATCCTGACCCGGAGAAAGAGCTCTGGTGTCGGGAGCAAGCTGAGTAAAAGACTGGGGATGAGTCTCCCTAACTTAGGGGGGTACCAGGTTATCAGCACTGAGAAAAACCCGCTGCTCACCAGGGCCGTCATGTTTGATTCAGGTGAGAGAAATGAAACTAATCGGCTGTAAGGCGGGACAAAGCATTGCTTTTCATTCGGTGGCACATTACAGTATACGAGCATTTCATTTGATTTTCTGATGTAGCGTTTATGTGTTAAAATTGCAACTTTGATTTAAAGTATCTGTTAATCAGTCTCATAAATAAGCTTTTAACTCGTGGCTCTTTTTTAGTTTCCGTAAATGAAAGAATTGATTTTAGTCTTGTGCAGGGCGTTTTCAACCATAAAACTGCAGATATTTCATAGTTAAAGATAACAATCGGCACAAAAATATTTGAGTGTTCTGCATCAGTTTAAAAAAAAACAGTCACTGCATAGACCTACATAGTTAAGACATATACAGTATTAAGTACATTTATGAAACTGATGCTCACTCAGTGTTTTCTTTCTTTTTTTACTATTGTATTTATTTTCTCGTCTCTTTCCATATTCTCTTCCGTTCTTCCTCCAGCACTGAAAACACCACCCGACCCTGTAAAAGTTTTTAAACTCCCAGAGTTCCCAGTGTTTCTGTCTTTCCACACTGTCCAAGCTTATTATAGTGAGCTCATCCAACTGCTGGGAAATGCTATTTTCTCTGTCCAAACCGAGAACTCTTCTCTGCTGGCCAGGTATTGTGTCTTGATCTTAGATTAAAACGTAAAACTTTAACCCACCAACATGACTCCTACTATTTTCGTCTCTGCAGATTTTACTACTTGCGAGGTTTCATCAACACGCTGTGTTCAAGGCGACTGGACGCCTTGAGTGACTTCCAGAGTCTCAACAAGACCGACACGGCAATCTTTCCCACGCATTTGGTCGCGTGGCTCGTGGACTCGCTGCATCAAGAGGAGCTGCAGCAAGTCCAAAAGAGACCTGAGCTTAAGAGTCTTCTTTTCAAGGTCTGTCAGCAAAGAGTTGCAGCTCGTTGTCAGCGGGTGAATGAATCAAGTTGTTCTGTTTGTCTTTGTTAGATGAAAACGGATAACGAGAAGCCGGCTGTTCGGACAGATAATCACATCAAGAAGTTTAAACTTCCTCAGAATCCCTTGGGTCAGGATGAGTTTGTACGCTGCATTCAGGAATGTGGAATTGTAAAGGACGTGGCAACAATAAGTCGCTTATTTGACGCACTTACTGACGGTAAGGGATAAAATACCTAGTATAAAAAGCCTATCATATCATGCACAAATCATAATAACCAATAGTCAAATAAATTTGACATTCCTGGTTAGAAAAGGTCTTCAATATTCATAAGAAGCATAAAAACGGCTAGTTTATTTTATGGAAATCAGACTGTCAGACAGCTTAGGTCCCAAGAGGAGTCCTCTAGACCCAAGTAGCTTTCTTTTCTATGTTTGATCATTTAATTGAGTCAATTAATTAGGATATTGATAGAGAGTTACTGTAAACCTGCGTATCTCCATCCTCAGACAAGTTGCAAAATCAAAGGGACAGTTCTAATCCTGGGTGCTTTATGTCAACATGTTTGCTAAATTGACCCAAAACCTTTTTCTCACCCTTTTTCAAGCATATTAAGCAAAGTTACAATAATATTTATTGTAAGAAATTCACTATTTCCCTATTATGTATTCTGAGCCACAAACTCAGATGTGTTCAGGAGTATTAAGAGCTTTTTAAATCTTTCATAAAAGTAAATGAATTTACTAAGCACTTTGATGCTTACCTGAACAAACTGACTCGAGTCGTTTCAGCTGTCAGGAACACGGAGATCAAACTTAACAGTTTCAGTGTCGCTAATTTTGTCGGCTGAGTGTGACGATGCATTGCTGTTGATGTCATGTTCATTTTGAGGCCACAAAAACTCCAGAATAAGTTATTTGTGGCTTGTAAATCAGTCTGCTCTGCTACAAAATGAAAGATGAGGCACAGCACACATCTTCAAAGAAAAATGAGGATAATTGACATGTCAGATAACACTGAGAGTTTGAGAGGATCAAGTGCATTTATTGTTGGAAGTCATCAGTGCATGACATTAAATTTCCACCCATGACCCAGTTCTTAAAGAGTCTTTTTATGTGGGACAAAGATTTATTTTCCTCTTTCAGTTTTGATGTAAAAGACAATCAGGCAGAAGAAAATCCACCAAAACTCTGACGGTGGTTAACACTGAAGTCCATGTTTTGTTGCAAGAATGTCTTGTGAGAGCAAAAATAAAACAAGTTCTTGTGATATTAAAAGTGTAACAAGTTAAAATATTCAAAATGTTAATACAGGTTGTGTTTATTATTATTGTTGTTGTTGTTTTGTTAAATTTAATTATGGTTCTACCCTGACAACAAACCTCGTCTTTGTTGCAGAACAACATACGAAGGTGGACCCAAAGGTCTTTCGAATGTTTTACACCTTCTGGAAGGAGACGGAGGCCGAAGCACAAGATGTCAACCTCCTCTCTGAGGTCGTCAGCCGCCTCGACGACGACGAATGCGTTTCCAAGTTGTCCTCACGCGTCAAGACCTCGTACGGCGTTGGAAAAATTGCCATGACACAGAAGCGCTTGTTTCTGCTCACGGAGGGACAGCCGGGCTTCCTGGAAATCGCAAAGTTCAGAGACATACAGGTTAAACATATCTTATTCAGATGTCTCATTCTGAAAGTTTCTACTTTGCTGCTGTTCTAAATCCTATCATCCGTATTTTTAGGAGGTAAAGATGGCCTCCGCCCCCTTTCTCCTTGTCCGTATCCTCAGTCTTCGGATCAAGACTTTTAGCAGGCCTGAGCTATTTGAAGCAAACCTAAAGACAGAGACTGAACTCTGGAACCTCATCATCAAAGAGATGTGGGCTGGGCGCAAGATGGGCGACCAAGATAAGGTCCAACACAACAAAGGCTAAAACTCTAAACGTCGCCTCCTGTTTTCAGAATGCGTTTGGAAATTATGTGTCTACCTTCTATTTTATTTACGTCTTTGTTGTCTTTTCTCAGGACCCCCAGTGCATGACTCAAGCTCTGACTAATGTCTTGTTGATGGATGCTGTCGTTGGCTGCCTGAACCCTCACAGATCCATCTCTGCAGCTTCGAAGCTGGTTTACTTTGATAAAGTCTTACATGAAGGTGAGATTCTCTTACCTGGTTTTTCTACTTCCGGATGCAGTGACTTTGCTTAAAGACTTTTTTTTACATCTGTCACATGGTAGAAGTTTGCTCTAAACAACTGAATTACCTTTTTGGTAAGTTTTTATCAGTTGTGTGTTACTGTATGTTTATTTGTATGCATTTTTCTTTGTCTTTGACCAGTTGATATGATGGTTCCTAATACTACCTCAGAGACTCTAAAGCATAAAATCAACCCATCTCTGGACTTGGCAGAACCTCAGACTGTATGTGTGCTACTGTACACGCCAGGTATCTGATTGTTTGACTTTAAGAAATGTGCAACTATTTTTCAGAAATTTGCAACTTTATTTCCTAATGTGTTTGGGCAATGCATGTGGATTTTCCTCTACGCATGTTTTTGACATATTGACCCTGAGTTCTTCAAGTGAACAAGTCTGGTCTGTACTGGAACATTATATCTCAGATGTCATGTGAGAGAAAAATGGAAATTCCCTTAAGTCACTTTTCTCCAACCCTGATCCTCAAGGAAGAGGTTTTTAAGGTCAGTCCTCAAGGGCCAGGATGCTGCATGGTTTATTTCCCTCCCTGGTTCAACGCACCTAAATAAAATAATGGCTCGTCGCGACTACCAGTGTGTTGAACCAGGGAGAGAACTAAAACATTCAGAGTACCAGCCCTTGAGGACTGGCTTTCTACAACCGTACGTGTTTTAGGTGTTGCCATTTGTACATATCGAGTGTTTAACTATTTTGATAAACAGAAATCTTTTTAATGTAGATTAATTTTTCAGTTTCTAGACTCTTTCTCAGTGACTTAAAAAACTAATATAATGTGAGACGATATAAAAAGGCACATGACCAAAATGTATTTTTCTTGAACAATCTGATGTTCTGTTTTATTTTAGAATCACAAACTTTTTTCACTTACAATTTACATGTTGTTTTTTTTTTGTTACAATTTCAGGTCAGCTATGGGACAAAAAATCCTCAATAGTGATGAACCCCAAGCTGTGGGTGGCACTGAGTGGCGGCAGAGTGGTCGTATTTGATGCAGCTAGCTGGTCGATGCTGCAGGATTGCATTCAGACGGGAGATTTACAAGTGGTGAGAGCAGACTGATGTCATACAATTCAAAGTAATGACAATAACATAATCCTGTGGGTGGGAATTTTAGTATTGCTTGAAACACAGCTTGTGTAAAAGAAAAGAAAACTGTTATCTTTGTTGCTTTGTTAATGTACTAAGAACAACATATTTTAAGTTTATTTGCCAAGTTCCTTTTTCTGGGGGAAAAATTAATAAACTTAGAATCTGAGTATGAAAATTAGAGTTAAGTCGATGTTTTTTTTTCTTTTTTTATTGTAACAACCCAGAACAACTTGGCCTCTCCTCTAATGACATCATACAAGACGAACACTTCATGACCAAGTGTTTGTTAGCGGAGTTGTCACTACCATCACACAACCATCACCAAAGGCTGCTTCATATTTATAGACAGGATTTTTCAAGTTTTCTGTGGGTGGAAACTATGTATTCTGCTTTGCCACTCTATACTCACAAATGCCCTCTTTTTTTTTTTTTGCAAACACCTTTTTAGAGAAATAAATCACATTTCTAATATATTTGCTATATGTGTTATTGTCGAGCATTGTTTCTGATAAAGCCTGTCATTCACACACATTTCCATTGTTTTTAGAAAATGTGCTGAAGTTATTTATCAATCAATCAAATTTTATTTGTATAGCTCATTTTAGCAGCAAGGCATTTCAAGTTGCTTTACATAATTAAAAAACAAAATAAAAACAGCATATGACATTGAATAAACAGTAAGAAAGAGAATTTTAAAAAAGTTAAAGTTTACATTTACAGTTTTTGCACTTTGAATTTAGCTCTTAGAAGTTATTAAATTATTTTTTATTTTGTATGTTTGAGTAACTCTCCTAAGCATTCATCGGCTTAAGTCTCACTTTAATGGTGTAATAGTAATTAATAGATAAATGGTAACATTGTACAGAAATAGACATTTCTTGTGGGGGGTTTTTATCTGAGGATGGTGAAACTAAATTTTCATGTAATTTTATTCTCTGTGCAGACATGCATGATGGGGCTGGTCCATGATCAGGTCTGGATGGGTTCTCAGGACTCTGTTATTTACATCATCGACACCCTCAGCATGTCCTGCAACAAACAACTGACTGAACACCGACATGAAGTGACTGGCCTCTCTGTTGACACTACAGATCATAGCAATGGGTGAAGGTGTTATTATTCTCAGCGAATTAATTTTTCCTCAAATAGCAGCCTCTTCAAGTTGAATGTGGGTTTGTAACTAGTCACTCGGAGCACTTTTTCATCTTTCTATTTTTCAATTTTCTAGGCAACTTGCTTACTCATGCAGCTGCGACGGGACAATCCTGCAATGGGACTCGGCCACCCTGAAGGTGAAGCGCCAGTTCCACCTCAGCTGTGACCGCCTCTGCTCCATACGGTCCTATGACGGCATCCTTTGGTGCTGTGAGTACACACTGTTGGTTCAGTCGGACGTTTCAATCTGATTTGGTGCGTGTTTGTCATTGCACCTTCTTTCTTAAGTTCAGTTGATGCTGACCCATTTTTCAAAGAAATATGCTCAACAAATTTCAGTTCTAGATGTGCAAGCTCTAGATGTGCAAAGCTGTAGATGTGCAAAGCTGGTATATCCTTCCAGCTGCAAGGGCAATGAAAAGTCGTTCTATAGGCTATTAACTCAGAGAGCGAATATCAGTTCGTCCCACACTAAACTTATTCAAATGCAAGAATCGTTAAAATCTACATGTCACTTTTATTTTTTCTGTACAGTTAAGTGCTACTCTCTGTTGCTCTGTTAGTTACAATTCTAATAAACTCAAATAAGATGGTGATAACTCTTCATCCGTCTTTACAGTTTTCATCTTACCTGTTCATGACTCATCAACAAGCAGACACTTTAAGCATTTTCTTTTTAACTTGAGCGTTTTTGCCTGTGCAGGTTGTGGTGACAGCATTGTGGAACTAAACAAGTGTGGCGCTCCACAGAGGAGGATAGTGCTTCCTGATGACTTACGGAGCATGCCCAGTTGCTTCAGCTGCTTTATTGTTGTTCCAGAGGTGACTTGAAAACTTTAACACAGCAGGCTCTTTCACAAGTTTATGTTGCATATTATCAGGTGGCATTGAATTTGCTGCTCAAACGTCTGAAACAGAAATTTTAAAATGTTTTCCAAATCATAATATAAACCAGCAAATCTAACTAAAAGGTTGGTGTGTTGCAGCGCGGACAAGTTTGGACAGGCTGCTCTGACTCGGTGGAATTGCGTCTCTGGCAGACTGACAACCTCAAACAATCACCCAAAAGAATTTCTCTGCCAGGCACGTCAGGAGTCACGTGTATGATTCGAGTGAAAAACCAGGTCAGCTCTGAATACATGTCTGTTTACATGGCTTACTGGCTTATCTCATTAATATTTATTCACCAAATTCTAACTCCTTTAGCGTGAATATATAATGTTAATAATTAGAAAATCTATTTTATTTTTGATTTGTTTAGTCAAACTAAATAGGAAAACTAATCTGCCATGTAATCGTGACTCAAATTGACCCAGAGCCTGAAATTGTTCGAGTGGCTCTGGCTGGGTATTGCTTTGTGACACTTATTAGTGTGGACTTATTTAATGCTGTGCTTCATTTCATCTTCCCAGATCTGGGTTGGCTGCAGAGGATGGAGCAGAATCGGAGGTCTTTGTGACGGTCAGCTGAAAAGCCTGGTGTTGGTGTTGGACTTGGACAGTCTGATGGTGACAAAAGAGCTTCTGGCCCATTCGGACAGTATCCAGACTCTCTGTTCTGCTGAGGACCGTTATGTCCTGAGCGGCTCTGCACGTCGGGATGGCAAGATTGCCATCTGGCAGGTCACATAAAAAACATTTCAAGATAACAAGACAAATTTCAATATGCAGAAATGTATTTAGGTGCAAAGATATGTTTTTATGTTTTATTTCTTGGATTCTGTTAGTTTATAACAGTAACTTTACTTTTTTTTAAAAGGACAAATGTTTTGATTTCATCTTAATGAAATAATTTTAATTTGCTAATGACACACATTTAAGTAAGATGATAATATCTGTATGTCATGTTTTTGTTTTAGTAGAGTACTGAAAGGTGATGTTTGTTTCTATGTAAACATTTCTAATAAATGTTCTTTATTTTACTGTGATGTTTGTACAGGAATATCAATTACACATTGTTTCTGTTTCCCTGCAATACAGTATTTTATAGTTTTGAACGTATAAAAAATATTAGCCAATCGTAACCTCATCCGCTGGTCACGTGACAGCGTCTCTGACGTCAATTCCCCGCGACGCCTATTACTTGCCAGACATTTCCTCACGCGAGTGGTTTTCTCCCCAAAATAGCCATTATTTCGGGTAAGTCATCAGCGGGTATGTAATTACAACGTTCTTTAGACGCGGTCTGTGTTCAGGTTTTATCATTTCAATCTGCTGGGTGAGGAAAAAGGACTGGCGTTGTTTCAGTGCGTCTCCTCATTTCCACACAAGGTCAGGTTCTGATGTTACATGATGGGAACATGCTCAGTGTTAAGCTTTGGGGAAAAAATGAATTGGAAGAAACACTTTCGGATACAGTCACAGTTACATTGATACAGGATTCGATATAGTTTTTCCACTGTGCGAGTCTCCGGTAAGTAAATGCAGGTCATACAACCCGCATGTCCTCCTTAGCAAGATCTTCATGTTTCTGAAACTTTAGTCGAGCTGGTGTCTCTGTGTGACAGAGGTTTTACTGTTTGACAGATTTGTATTCATTGTCAGATTTGCTAACTCATAACCGCAAAACGTTCTGTAGTTAATCAGTGGCACACTTATGAATTTGAAGGGTTTTTAATATTGTACATATTTTATGTGTTTAGAAGAAAGACAACTTTAGAAAGTTTAATTTTATTACCCGTTCAGAAAGCTCTGCAGTTGCTACAATAATTACATCCTGTTACCGACACGGAGTTTCATATATTTTTTTTTTATTTTTATGTTTTTTGATGGTAATCGGGTAACCTGCCTCAGCAGAAAACCACTATCCAGATTTAAGCACTTTGAATTGCCTTGTTGCTGAAAATGTGCTATATAAATAAAATGACCTCACCGCTCTGCTTCTCATAGATCACCAGTGGGATGTGTGATTTTTGGATTGTGAGGAGATTTCCTTTCCAGTCTCACCGCTCTCAAAAAAATGGCCAACCGCCTGCTGGGCAGATGTGTCCACTTAATCTGCAAGTCTTCCTCTCAGGCTGCAGCGACCGCCACTGCTGTCCGCTTTCAGCCACCCTCAGGTGGACCTGTAGAGGTACCGAGGGTTAGAAACTGGTTATGGGTCTCTGAGAGATTATTCTGCGAGTGGACAGCGACCAAAGATGAGCCACATCACAATGTTCTGGTGCGAACTCGTCTGGATGAGACGATAGAGAAAGTGTCGGCTCCAGAGGAGGTTTTGTCTGCGTGGGAACAGTACGGAGGGAGTGGTAATCAGGCGGCTGCCTCCCTGGTGAAGTGGACTCAGCTGATGCTGAAGACAAAGGAGAAGTTTACAGGATACCAAGTTGAATTGCTGACAGATTCAAGGCTGGTGGATATGATGAGTACTCTATCAAAAGATGTAAGGGTTCCTCTATTACTTACTTCTCATGTAATTAGGTATTTGTGCCTGTTTTATGTCTATGTTTTTTTTTTTTCCCCCCCAGGTGTCATCGGTGTGGAATGGCAATCTGGTGAGTGTTTTGCGGTCCCTCTGGATCATGAAGATTCCCCCTTCCCATCCAGTGCTGGGTTCCGTCCAAACAGAGGTCCGGTGGAGAGTCCGAAGGCTCTCCTACAAGCAACTGGGCTTCCTGATAGACTGGGGAGTGGCGAGGAAAGCCTCACAGGATGTAGCGATCGTGAACGCTGCCTTGAAGCAGCTGGAGCTGCGCTGGACGGAAATCGCCGATGCTAAAACCGCCAGCGCTTTGATCTCCAAAGGAGAACACATGGCGCCTGCTTTGGTGGACAGACTTGAAGATAAGGTATCAGCTATTTTATTTACGTGTAGAAATACTTTAGAAGTGCATGCTGGTTAATTAGAACATAACTGAAAAGTGCATTCTGGTAATCCAATTAAAGAAGTAAAACTCATATATTTTACTCAGTGAATTGGACATTTAATAAAAAAAGGTAATATGATATTTGCATGAGAAACACCGCACACTTGACATTAGTCCAGCATGCTCTTTTTTGTAAACCTCCCCCGCCCCATTCATAACTCAAATATGTTAATAGAAAGTTAAGTGGAAGGAAATGATAAAGGTTTGGTGGGAGTTGATAAATATAATTTTATTCTTATTATTATTCTAATTTATTAAGATGCTGCTGTTCTTGAGAACCACTGGTACCACTGAATGTTGTTGCTAAAGATTCCCACTTATGAATCATTATAAGGACCTCTTTTTAAAAAAATGAAATAAAAAATCTTTTGCAGGCATTAGAGCTCTCAGAGGGCTTTTCAGCTGAAGATATCAGGAAAGTCTGTGTAGCTTTGGCAGCTCAGAACCGCAGAAGCATCCCATTACTCAGGGCCGTGTCCTACCACCTCCTCCAGAAACCCTCATCTGAGTTCACCACTCCATTAATAATGGATCTGGCCTTCGCATACGGTAATGTCCCTGAAAATAAAATTATCCGAAGCTGCTTCTATTCATAAAGACTAATTAAGTTGTAAAGTTCAATGTCGATGTAAATTTGGAGGAGAATAAATATGGGAATAACTCATATTTTTCATTCTTTCTAGGAAAGCTGAATTTCAACCAATCTCAGGTTTTTCAACGACTGGCCGGCGAGTTGTTACCCAGAGTTCCTGAGCTCAGCTCCACTGACGTCACACGCTGTGCCAAGTCTCTGGGCTTCCTCAAATGGCTCCACATTCCTCTCTTTGAAGCCTTTGCTGAGGTCAGTTGTCTGTTATCCAGGGCTTCATCAATAACCTCAGATTAACAGTTTTGTTTTTGTTTTTTCACTGACTGTCATGTTTTTTTTGTTTTGTTTCCGCAGCACTACATAGCGAAGAGTGAAAAGTACAGCACTTTCCAGCTCTGCAATCTGCTCATGACTTTTGCCAGGCTTGGCTTCCAGCCCAGCAAAGGAGAGGAGTTTTACAGAAAGGTATTAACGAGTTGAAGTTGCTGCAGATGTGCTGACTGTGCCCGGTCGGTTCTACTTCTCTGTGTTCTCTGCTTCTCAAAAGGTTCACGTTGTGTTGAAGGAGTCTCTCACGAGTCTGGAGCCTTTCCTGCAGACAGATGTGGTGTGGTCCCTGTGTGTCTTACAGCAGGCCAAGCCCGACTATCTCATCCCTATGACTCAGACAAGTCATGTTACCAACCTGCAAGGTAAACAAACTGCTTACCTGGGTGGTGGATTATCAACACCTTTAAGGGGACTGGAAATGCTGCAACAGTGGAGTCAAAAATCAGCACCCAATTTTCCTGCATGCACTTTCAGGGCGTCCTGCAGGATGTTAATTGAAGGTTTCAAAATAAATTTGAGTACATTAATTCTCAAAAGAACTTATATCAGCTTTCTATTCTATTTGTTCTCTCTCTGGGTAAATGCACAGTTGCATTCTTGTGCATTTGCATTTATTGATAATAATAATAACCTACATATTTGAAGGGTTATTTAGCTTGCTGTAAAGTAATTTATTTATTTTTTTCAAAACAAAACTTGTATAGAAATACACTTTTATTTTGTTTTTTAAATCAAACACCTTGCATATTATGCAATTAGTTTCAAAATATAAAAACATCTGTCTGGTTTGTGCAGTTGTTAAAAGATATGGAAATACTTACCTTTTGCTCATGAATGTCACACGTTGCAAAAATATATAACTTTTTCAACATTTGCGTTCCTAAAACTCATATTTCTACCCAGAAGGCTCACTGACACAAACTGTGCGTGTCAGTAAATCATCTTGTTAAATCACACCTAGAGAGGTTTGCGTCTGTCAGATCTGATCTAAGTAGCTGTGAAGTCTCTCGGTTTTGGGGGCTGAACGGCAAATTCCTCCTCTGCCTCACAAGATGGCAGCATAGCACTGTAACATTTCTGCTCTTGTAAATTTTTTTTTTTTTTTTTTTTTTTGCTAAAGCCTTCGAAAGTTTTTAAAAAAATTTTAATTTTAATTCATTTATCAACCTTTGTCTTTATGTTCATCTTTTTCGTAGAGGGCAGCCCAGCTCGAGTGGAGAGCTACAGACTGAAGCTGCTGCACGTTGCTGCCACTCTCGTCTTGGAGCATCCCGGTTCCTCGGACGCTGTCCCCTCTCTTACTGTCCTGTCTGTCTCAGCGACTAACTCGTCCTTATCCAAACTGCAGAGCAGTCTGAGAGAGGCGTTGCAGAGTTTGTTTGGGGGGACTACGGGGGCCCTTCGCACCGGTGTTGACACTGTGTACGGATGGACAATTGGTAATAAACATGTCCAATTGTAGAGATTATTTCCCATATAAACTGTGCTTTTTTTAATTATTATTTGAAACCACTTTTTTTAATCAGATGGAGAGATTGTTGTGGATTGTGACAATAAACCAATCGACATGACAAATCTAAAATCCCCTCATCTACCAAGTGGTGGAGGAACCCAGGATTTACCTGCAGAGGCACGGCGGTGAGTCCTGGAGGAGAATCACTGAAACATGTCACTTTCCTTTTCTTTATATGCCTGAAGTTATTGTTTTCTTTTTTTTTTTGTCAGATTAGCGTTTTTGAGTTGGGAATTTCCCAACTTTGGCTCCAAGAGCAGAGACCTTCTGGGGCGCTTTGTCATGATGAAGAGGCATCTCCAGTTGGCTGGCTTCATCCTAGTGGAGGTACAGCGAGGCTGTGGCAGTTTGTTTACCCTAAAGCTGCTTGGGACAAGGATCGGTGGTGTTTGCCGTGTGAAAGCGGCATTTCATCATAAAGCGGCAAGGCAAACAGTTTTGCTGCAGCTGCTCCTGACAGGTTGAGAAAATGCTCACAATGGAGCTAAAGCTTTTCTAGAATGTGCATCAGGTGGGCCCTTCTGCAGTCTGTGGTATAAATAGAGCTCCAGCCACAGATTTGCCTCATCTAGGCCAATCCAAGCTCTGTCTCTGTCACATCTAGGACAATCTCCTTACCTCCCCGGTTTGCCTTTGCTGTTCTGCAAAATGTTTTAACTTGCATGTATGAGAAATCAGGGTTTTGCTACAGATCAGTTCAATTCGGTGTAAATATGAGACTGAGTCTGAGGGAAGTATTTCCAACATGTTGCTTATTGTCAGATGTATTGTAGATTACTAAAAAGATAATTAGTTATGGTGGCTTGATTTTGACAGGCTCTAGAATGAAAAAGTTTTATTTACATAACTCCTTGTCTAGATAGAAATACCACAGCTGAAGTATAAATGTCAGATCTCCTTTAATTTCAACACCATAACAGTCTGTGCTTTTTGTTCTTCCTTGCCGTCTCTTGTTTCAAGGAAATAGGGTTTGTAGCCTTTTAGCTGACAGAAAACAGCAATAAATGAACAGCTGAAGACCAGTCCAGAAACTTTTTATTTCAACTTTTCCCTTAACAGCAACATTGCAGAAGTCTTGGAACATAATTTGATTAAAACTTTGGTCGGCATGGCTTGATACAAGGGTTGCACAATATCAGGAAAACGTTATCATGTCAGACTTTGTGAGCTTTAGCCTCCGAGTAGGTAAAATATACATATGATGTCCATGAAAGAAGTCGGAGAACTTCCAATTGGCAAATATTAGCTGCAAGCAAAGTGTGACTGCATGGTGCTTGAAATATGATATTAAACCTAATTTTGCATCCAAGCAGCCCTTTGTTACAGCAATATTGCAGTCATTAATATTGTGATTATAGCTTATATATTGTGGTGCTCTACTTCATACTGGCTATCAAATCTCTGCTTAAAGAGTTGTCAACAGTAGTTATACATTTGTGTAAGGAAGCTCCAGCTGACTCAGGAAGTTCAGTTAAAGGTTGAAACTTGAGTAAAGGTTGTGAAAGTTGACAAATTTATGAGAAAGATTTGGCTGTTGTGTAAAACGTCCTGGGTATGACTGGAACGCTTACATAAGACTTTCTGATAGGGAAATATCAAATAAAAAGTGTCGAAAAGCGAGATAAAAATCTACATTTGTTTAATCACCGTTTCTTTGTCTCAGACCAAGAACTGCATCCTTTTACTTGTCACCATGTGCCTAAAATAAGACCATATCGCACTTAAAACATTCCTTTATCCTCCTTTAAGTGCCATTCTATGAGTGGTTGGAGCTGAAGACCGAGTGGCAGAAACTGGCGTACCTGAAGGATAAAATGGGGAAGGCCGTGGCCGAGGACATGGCCAAGTGATCGGCTCCATCAGAGCTTTCCCAGCCCAGAGGGACCCAAAGGGAATGCACACATCCACCCACGTTCACGCTGGGGTCGGAGCAGCGTCACATATCTGTTTTGCTCTCGTTCCCCTGGCAACATGTGGGGCTTTCCCACATGTTTCTTCCCACTGTTTCTATGGTGACGACGAGTAAAGAGTTTAGGACGAGGACAGAGATGTAAATAAACACAACAGAGATATAATCTACTCCAGAACTTTGTCTTTACATCTGCAAGGAGATTGTTGCAACCGAAGCTCCGGAGTAAGGGGAAATATTTGCTTCTCATTTGGATGTAACTATCAGAATAACTTATATCTGTCAATGTGTGTCATCATATGATGGAATAAATAGTTTCTTACAATTCTTCCTGCTGTTTTTAATACCTGAAGGATTATGGATTAAATGAAACTGGGAGGTATGCAGACAAATGGAGCTGAATCAGTCGCCATCATATCCTTTTGCTGTTTCAGTATCATTTTTTGAATAAATTGTAATCTGAATAAATATTTTACAGCGATAATTATTTATTTGAAAAATATATAATCACAGATGGCTTGATATTTCAAACCAAGTGAAAACTTCCTTTATTGGCAAATGCTTAGTTATGTGCCTGCAAACGTGTCAGTAGATGTGCACGTCTGTGAGAGAGCACTGCATTGGAGAGAGCCGGCAAGGGCAAGAGATTCAGAGAGGAACAGTGCTGCCCTGAAACTGCTTACACAACCTCACGGACAGCAGCAGCTCACACATCAGACGCTGTGAGGCAGAGAGAGGAGCACGACCTACAAAACGGCCAAAGGACCAGGAAAGACCGAGGCTGAGCCAAGTCTTCTGCAAATACGTTTTTTTTAATGAAGCTAAGACCAGTCTTTGCTTATACTTCATATAAAAACACACATTCAATCTCACCTCTAACAGATGTCCAAAAAGAACTGCGAGACACAGACAACCTGAGGTGAATGCTAAAGGAAAACTGCAAAAAAACCGAGTTTCAATTTAAATCTCCAGCTATTTTTTTGCAGGGCATGCGTACCGCATGGAGGCTATTAGATCCCATCCAGAAAAGCGTCAGTCTCTTCTGCTGAACAAGCACTCGGGCCGTGGGAAGTTTTAGGTTGCCATGGAAACTACAGTTGCAGATCCTTTTGGCTTACTGCTGCCACCCCATCCTTCTCTTTATGTTTCATCACTCTCAACCTAGTTGTTTTTATCCAAAGGAGGAAACCAAGTGGAGGTGTGTTGATAATTTACAGATCTGTATCGAGACTAGATTTGACCTACGTTGAAGTGTACTTGCTTTATGCTATGGATAATTAGCTGCAATTTCTGCGTCGTCTTCGGAGGACTTTATTCAAAGTGGCTGTCAGAAGAGAAGAAAAAAAGTTAACTTACAGAGCATATTAAAGAAGGATAAAGATGAACATTGTCTTCTGTATCCTAAAAAATATTTATATTTACAACACAAAATGTTTATTATGAAGCTTATCTAGACAAGATTAGTTTCCTGAATCCTAAGTTGAATATTTGAAGAAATTTTTACTCTTTAATTCATGTAACTGCGATTTGATATCGTTACGGTGACGTTGGATATGGAAAGGTTCACTATAGACCAAACATATAAAAAGGCTATGATTAAAAAAGGAAAAAACACATTGATAAATTTAAAAAAGCTCCATATTTATTATGCCTAGTGTTTGACTATGAGACCTCAGTGCCGGGGTACAGTATCAGTTTATCCTAAATGTCCAAAATGTTGTTTTTAAAGCATTCTGGCCTGTTGATTTTATCATTTGAGAGAAGATAAGTGTTTATGGAAAATAGCAGTTTCAGAACTTCTTTACCAAATCTCAATTAATAAAAAAGGGTTCTCTTCTATTGATTCATATTTAGATGACGACCTTTATACTTGATTTGCTACATTACGGACTAAGTCCTTGTTCGATTCTTTGATCGTTCTGGTTTCTGAGTTACTAATAGATAAGCTGGCATTTAAAAAAAAGGCAGTTTCATTACTTTCTTTCCCTCTGAATTCTGGATTTACAACTAGTAGATTTATCAATTTGTCTTATGAGATTTCAGGTGTGAAGCTACAAGTTCTGCTAAAACTGTAGGTTGGCTCAAGTAGAGAGTATAGGCGCTGCCAATAAGGACGATGATATAAAAGGACAAAAAAAAAAAATGTCGCAACAGATTTTTAAGGCTTTTGCAAGACTGGTGAGTGTTTGATGTAACCAGACGGGTTTGAATAGAGAAAGGAGAGGAGTGTGGATGCTTGTGTAGAGAGTTCATAGCCTCCTGGGAACCCTGTTTTAAGGCTTCACAGTATTTCACTCCATTAATTTATCGATTTATGCTAACGGTAGGTTTTTTATCCTTGATATTGGTCGACCACTCCCTCTGGAACCCTTGTATTTAATGACAACATAACTGAATGTCCTGACGTTCTGTTCTGGCTTGTGGCTTTGTGGTGCATCTCCCAATATTATTTGTGACCCCCACTTGGCAAAACCTTTAAGAAACTCTGTGGAGGGTGCCCTGCTTGGTCCATCATGAAAGGTTGTTCTCTATTTAATCAGCACAAGAAATGGTAGAGCAAATGTAGCCCAATTACTGGATGTAGATTTTTGATGCTTTTCTTTTCTTTTTTTAAAATCAACGTTTTTTGATATGCTGTTGGTTTTTCTTGGAGCGGCTTTTCTTTTACACTGCATGTAAATAAAGGTATTCAGAGAAGAGCTAAAGATGAAGGGCACTGTGCTGTAACCGTGCTCTGAGGACATGTCCTCCCTGTTGTCTCCTTTTGGACATTATTAAAGCAAAAGGCGAAAGATTTAATGAGGGGAATACTTCAGGGTTTCTCATGCATCTTGTGGACAGTTTGTGTTTTTGGTTTCCATTTCTCCTCTTCAGTTGTGCTTTCCCTGAAATCCCCCACCCTGATAGCCTGTGTGTCTCTTGTTTTTGCAGTACTGGTCCCTTCCTTCAAGCTTGGGGGCAGCACTGAGGAATTAGCACAAATCTGCTGACATCATCTTCTAAGATCCAGTCATGGCTTGGCTTGAAGCAAAAAAAAAAAATAAAATAGATGGGGGGGGGAGACACAGGAAGGATGGAGCACTAGGGTGAGGGGGGGGGAGAAGGGAGGGAAGCAGGAACTGGGCATCAGGAGAGAATACTGCAGCTACCTCTCAGATTCAACACACATACACGCATATTCAGATAAGTGGCGTGAGGAGGCTTTAAAGCACACACCCACCACAGCAGCATCACTGTGCTGCACCATAGAAAGGACCTAGCAGCACACACACACACACACCACACACACACACACACCCTTTATCTTTGACTCTCAGTCTTTCGCTCTAGCTGTCTGCCTCGCTCCGTCTCACACACGTGCTGCAGGAAAGATTTGAGCACAGTACTGCACTCGGATCCCTCCCCTCCCTTTTCTCTATTCTCCTTCCTCTCCTCCTTCACTCTCCCTGTTCACCTTGCCTGCTCCAGCTACATGGTACATTGTTGCGTCAGAGCCGTCGAGAAGCATGCCGGGGGAGAGCACGCACAGATCTGTCCCCGACGACAAGCATCGGGACCTGGGAGGCGAGGAGACGGGACTTCCAGGACCAGGTAGGAGCTCCGGGAGAGGGGGAGAGGATACGGATGAGGTCATTAAGCTTGGAGATTAAAAAAGAAAAAAAAAAAAAAAACACAAGCAGAGACTGGCAAGAGACTGTGAGGAAGTGGCATAAAGCAAATATACGTTGAGTGTGCGGAACAGAAAGAGTGGCAGATGAGAAGAAAGAGATTGTAGGGGGGATGGAGGAGACTTATTTAAAGGACTTAATTATCTCTGACATGTGCAGCTTAAGAAAGCTCTTATTTATATAGACGTTTGACTAAACTGCATGTTGTCCATCTTTCCAACTCCAGGGTGTTAACATCCTCCCAACTTACCTCACTCTTTTTATATAAAAAAGTATATATATATATCAAATATATATTCCACTAAATTCTAGCTAAAGTCTTTCAAAGCCTTTGTGTTGATTGCCTTACTTCATCCATATTAGAGCCCCAACTCTGTAGCTCTCTTACTCACCCTCCTCCCATCTCTTTACATTCACCCATCCATTGCTTCAGAGGGCTGTAAGAGTGAAGCAGTGCCCAGCAGCTCCTCCCTTCCCCCAGCCGTAACGGGAACATGACACAGCAGCACGACGGCGCACTCTGCAACACACAAACACCACCTCACACTGACAAGTTCTTGGACTATTTAACATTTTGAACTTGAAGCAAATGATGTGCTGCATACGACGGCTCAGTAAAAAAGCTTCCTGCCCTGCTTAGTGGGCACATTTTAGCCTTCATTGCTTCATATTATAGATATACTTCATATAAATTCTTTCTCCTGGTTGCAGATTACATTTTTTTCTCAACCTGTAGTTGATCCGAAAGATAAAGGAGCCTCAGATGTTTGTGGAGTGTCTACATTTCATCTCACAACCTTAGCAGCAGCTGAAATAGAGGCTCCCCTTGGGGGCGGCGCTGCAGCCTATGTGACGCAGCTTCAGTGTGCTGCGGCCTGCTTTTCATATGGCAAATCTGGAACACGGTTTACTGCATTCCTTCAGACTTGAGAAAATAATGCATTAAAAAACAAAACAAAACACAGTTGTAGTGTTTTATGAAGCAAAATAAAGCCATTGCTGCATGCCTTCTGCAATGTTAATGTTTGTTTCCTATGAGTTTGACATTGCATATCCATTTTATGCACAACTTATTATAATTACACACACTGTGTTGTTGCTATGTGTCTCCTGCCTCCTTAAGCTTTGACAAATAAAACCTAAGTTCTCACTTATCCACTTTTGAAATTTGTACTTGACAAATAAGTGAAAATTACCTGGCCAAAAAAAAAAGTTACCACCTGGATTTAGCTAAGTAAATTGGTATAAACCTCTTTTAATTTGATAATTGCTGCATGAAAAATGATCTTCCAGCGAGAGTTTCAGGGCATGAGAAAACATTTAAAGACCCTCATCTTCCAATTAAGCGCTGGTAAGAAACCAGGCTGCAGAGCACATTAAAATGTTGCGCTGGGTTTGCCTTTTCGTGTGCCTGCTGTAATGTGCACCTTTTTCACCAGTTCTGTCTCTGGGGGATGACTCAGCACAAACGCAAACACACATTTCGCATAGTAACGTGGCAACAATCAGGAAGACCTGCTAAGTGCTGATGTGTGCATCTGTCACAATCCTAGGGAGGGAAGGACAGAAGCATGGAATCCCTGAAATAAAAGAGAACAAGAAAACAATAGATCTTTCAAGATATGCAGTAGCAAAAACCGATACGGTTCTTTATTTTAATTTTTTAATTTCAAAATGTATTCTGTTCATCAACATTCAGAAAATCTGCTCACTCAGTCGTCTCTGATCCAGTTTGCTTCATCCACCCTGGCATTTCATCTCACTAGTTTTTGAATCCTGATGACACTTTAAGACATACAGATATCATCATTGACCTGGAAGGACAAGTTTTATCGGAGTAGAACATTTAAACAATACTAACATCCATCTTTCATCAACACCAGGTTTCTCTAAGTTGTGTTTGTTCAAATTTTCAGGCTAAGTCCAGGGTTTTCTCAAAACTTCCTAAAATGGGGGAAACTTTATTTTTCCCATTAATAAAATTGTGTGTTTTCAAATACTTTGTTTTTGTTTTTTTTTGTTTTTTCAGGCATGGTAAGACATCCATCCACAGACTCCCCTCCAAGTGACAGTGGTTCCTCACCTAATGACAGTGGATCGAGTCCTTCTCCTAGCACTCCACAGAAGCTTCTCCCAGGGTCGACCTCTCCATTTGGTCCACGAGTGTTTCATGTGAAGCCTAGTTCCTCTGGTACTCCGAGACCACAGCCTGAAGGGTCCGACAATCGCATCAACCAGGCAGACTGTCAGGAAAACTGGGAGGTCATGGTCCATGTGGCCGCCACATCTCTGTTAAGATGGAAAGAATAAAGGTACAAGCTGTGTGAATGTTTCTAATTTTACAGCACGGATGCTGTAAAATTTGTGACCTGTGGTTTTTATATTTAATTTCTTATGAACAGGTTCTGACTGGATCTGAGGTGGAAAGTGACTCTCCAGAGTCACAGACTATCGACACCAGAGTGGTGATGGGTGAAGAGACGCTACTCAAAGCAACAGAAGTCACAAAAGGAAAAATCACCACTGAGCTCACAGCTCAGGCTATCCCTTTGCCATATCTCCCAAGTTTTTCATGTCCTCAACTGCAGACGAAAGAAATAAAACAGGAAACCAACAATGAGGAAATCCAGTCACAGATTCCCCAAAATCCAGAGAATCAGGAAACACAACATGTACAGGCCTCAGTTACAAACACTTCTCCCTCCTCTCCAAAACTGATCACAGCTGATGACGAAGTAACAGGCAGTAAGGAAGATAAAGAGACCCTCTCCGTAGATGAAGTGCCTTCACTCCCTTTTTCAGATCTGTCTTGTCCAGTTGCTCTGTCCTTCACTGAGCCAGCCTGTCCTGTTGATCCCCTACGAGTTGGCATTCCCTCATCTCTTGACCCAGAACTTTACTACACCGCTCCGTCCACTCCAATCAAAATGGTCAGCCGCTGTTCACACCTTAAACATCATTCCTACCCTGGCTCCCCAGCGTCCCCTCTTTCTCCTGGTTCTCCATCTGACAGTGAAGACCTCTGTTCCCCTCTCACTTCTCCGTCTGGCTCTTACATTACCGCAGAGGGAGGCAGTTGGGCATCATCTTATACATCCTCCACCTCCCCATCCACTTCTCCTAACTTGCTCCTTGTGGAAGAAACCCAAGAGGCGCCTGCTTGCTTTGTGAGTTCATTGTCAGAAATCGGAGATGAGGTCGCAGAGGAGAAGGGTCGATCAGCCCCAGAACGAGAGGACGATGGGGCTGGCAACTTCAGATTGTACCATCCGAGCGATTTTGTTGTGAATTCACAGATGGGTATAGCAGACACAGTGATTCCTGAGGAAGATGAGACTCTAAAAGGGGAGGAGGTGAAGATTTCAGGGAAACTTGTCGTCCGTGCTGGGTGACCGAGAGTTCACTCCCTATAAGAAGCAGTAGCAGCAGTGACTCCCAGGATGATGAAGGGGAATCAGAAAGTTCATTTTACCCATTAGAGGAGCACACTGTTGACAGAACAGAGTACTGTAGGCACATGCAGACAGGCCTGAGACTAAATCTGGAGGGATGTTTATCAGAAGAACATTATAGGCAGATGGAGGCCAACCCAGATATCTCCCCCACCACCTTGACCCCTGATATAGAGAACATGACTGTGGCATCCTCCAGCTTCAGCCCAGATTCACCGCTGCTCCCCATGGATGCCTTCTGCCCTGGAGCCTTTGATAGGCTTGGCCCAAGCTCCTTCATACTCTCGCAAGCTGCATGTTCTGATGACGTACCAGATGAGGAAAGGATGATACCTGCCTCCCTCATCTCATTTCCCCTTCACACTAGCCTAATCTTCAAGGTTGACTCAATGGAAATCACCCTCTTCCCCACAGAAGAAGAAAATGACATAGATGTCAATGACAGAAATGAAAGAAAGGATGTTGATGCATATGCAGCAGGAGAGGAGGAGGCAGATGTAGAGGATGATGATGAAGACGAGGACGAGGATCATGATGATTACAATTATAACGATCAGATCGCTGACTCCACACCTGATAGTGATGAAGGGGAAGACAAAGTTGAGGGTGCAAACATGCAACACGAGGAAGCTAAAGTAGAAGTTAAGGTTGTGGAAGAAGAGGAAGAAGAGGATGATGACGTTGTTGACGATGATGATGTGTGCGATAGCAAAGCTATGGAAGACGAGGCTGAGGACAGCTCGGCTTCTTTCCTTCATTCACTTTCAGAAACATCAATCAATGAAGGGTTAGATGAGTCTTTCTGCTTCCAAGATGACACAGATGACTCTTTAGATTCGGCCTCTTATAATGGGGAGGAAGATGAACGCTTATACAGCACTGAGAGGCACGCACAATCCCTAGAACCTCTACCCGCAGATGGTTCAAATCCATCTGAAATCCAACCAGAGGCTGAACAGGGCTCTTTGAACACACAACTATACACAGACACACAAGTGGACCAGTCTCAATCTACTCATCTGTCTACAAGCTCTGTAGCCCACCCAAAAGGTAACGACTTAGAACCAGCACCCCTGGAAGTACCTATATGCCCTGAACACCAACCTGATCCCGATGTCAAATCTACCATTAAAACAGATGAAATAAAAACCTCAGATACACCTGCACATAATCAGCAACGAGTTCAAACTTCAGAGCAATTTATTGAGAATGATGGGAAAAGCCAGATAAGTACTAGTGCTATTTTAAACCCTTTTGTGGAGCCTCAAGAGAATCCCTGTCCTAATCTAGTCACTACCCTTGCTGCAGGTCCTGCACCACCTGCTTCTGAAACTGATTACATCAATGTAACTCAGTCTACCATGTCTGTGGAGAACACAAAAGATTTACCTGAGGAAAATCCTAAGGTGAAAGTTGTTGCCTTGAAACTACCTTGTGATCAAACTGAGCACACAAAAGAACCTGAAAGGGACTCTTTCAAATTGCTTATAAAGCCTCGCCATGGCCATTCTGAAAGTCAAAGAACTGTTGGAGCAACCAGAGTCGCACTGTCAAAGTCTTTCTGTGGTAAATACGATGTGCCGGTGGAAGGGAAATCTGTGTGTAGGTCAGGTCCTAACAGCGACTCTGATACCAAGCTTGGCCAAAGTACTGAGTTTGCCTCAGCTGATTCTGAAAGTGTAGAGTCTAAATCAAGTGACTCCTCTCCACCACTGAATATTATTACTCCTACCAATGACTTGAATAAGGGTGTTGTTGTTCTGTCTCCTCCTAAAGATCCAAATTCCAATCCCAGTAATATCCCTGTTTCTACTTCCGCAGAAATCATTTCAGAACTTGGTGACAACTTCACCCTGACACCTGAACACTGCCCAAGAGACTCTTCCCTGGAGAACCTAAGCGAGAACACTTTGGGCACAGATGACGGGGTACTAGGAGCTGTCGGATCCTTGCACTCCCCCCTTGCAATATCTCCCAAAAGAGAAAATTCAGAAACAGATACAGGCAGAGATGTGGTCCCTGAATCTGGGGCATGGTGTGATGCCAGGGTGGGTTTGGGTTTTGGTCTGGGATTTGGGTCAGGGTCTGAGTTTGGTGTCTGGGGAGCAGGTGAATCACTGTCTTTGTCCCTGGGTAAGAGGTATGAATTAGAGGCAGAGAGTCTTCTGATGTGCGATACAGAAGGCCAAAGGACAGAGACGGCCTTGGTTTCCAATATGAGCAGCGAAATGTGTGAAAACTATGACAATGTTCTCAGTTCTATTCTGGATGAGGAAGATAACAACAGTCAGAGTGGAAAGAATGACCAAATGTTGGATAAAGAATTGGTAGAAGAGGGGATCTCTGAGTCCAACCTCGCCCACTGGAAATCTATTGAAGAGATTTCAGAAGCAGGGGGAGGAGAGGACGGAAGTACCAGGTTTCCAGAGGACATTAGTAATTTGAATCCGGACAACGATAACGATAACAAGGAAACAAAAATACAAGACAACTGGAAGAGTTCGACTGACTTTGAGTGCTTGAATGAAGGCATGTATGGGAGTCTGAATGCCCTGTCAGATGAAATGAGACACCAGAGCGGCAGTGTCATTATCAAAGACTCTGTGTCTAATATTCCACTTGAAGAGGTGCCTCTTCAGTCTTCTGAGAGAACTCCTAAAGAACAAAAGCCAACAGAGGATCACATAAACCAAGCACTAGACACAAAACAAACACTATTAGTCAAAGATAGCGTTTGTATTGCCTCATCTGACACTCGGCCTCACGGAGCTGCAAAACCCAAAATCCCCGATTCACCATCTAGAGCTGAGTCGAGATGCGATTCTACTACACAGTATCAGTCAGTCTCTCTAGGGAATAATGCATTTTCTTTGCCAGAGGGATCGTTTGGGTCTTTCCCCGCAAAATGCACATCTAACATCGCCAGAATGAGAAGCACCTGTAAAGAAGGCACAGAGATGTCACAGCATCAGAGACACAACCAAAAGAAATGTGACGTCAGTGCTGAAATTACCAGAAGTACGAATGAACCAAAGACTAAAGATGCCTTTTTAGGAAAGCACAGTGGGGTTTGTAACTCAGGGGACGAAGGGGTGGAGATCAAACAAAAACAAAGGAGTGATGAAAAAAATAAGGTGGATGAAAGTCAAAATAGGTCCTCTTCTGCACTGAACGACTCGGATCCCTTTGAGAGGCTCACACAAAAGATTGGACCTTGCACAGATACCCAAGCTGCCTCTACAAAAGGGAAAAGAAGGAAGCAGAATAGAAATAGGGCATCTCAGACGGGTGGTCTTAATGACTTTAGCCCTGAGTCTGTTCAAGAACCAAAGAAAGCTCCTGCTCAACCAAACATTTCAGGAGATGGATACTCAGACTGGGTTACACACATTACTAAAACTAAGACAGACTACAACGCTAACAACTGTTCATCCTCTGACTTTCAGCAGAGGACATCTGGACCAGACAAAGTTGAACCTGTTGCACAGATGGAGAGGCATAATCATGGCAGTCCCAATAAAACAGTTTTAAGACAAGAGCAATGCAATTTAAACAGAGGAACAAGAAATAGCCTCAGTCCAATTATGGCAATGAACCAAGACTTGCAGCAGAAACAAGAAGTGCTTGATAACAGACCATTAGCTGATAGTCAGACACACATTACTGTGGACCTTAATGATAACAACATAGACACAGGTCCCAGCAAACCTCAGAGAAATATCCCATACGCTCAGGCTATGAGATGCCCCTCTTCCTCTCTACCTTGTGCCTCAACAGAGTCAGTGGATGGCCTTTCCACACCTGTCCAGGAATCCCAACCTGTCCTTATAACGCCACAGCAATCTTTTCAGTCTATGACTCCTAAGTCTGCTGGTTCTGAAATTCCCTCCAACAACAGCCCCCCAGAGGTCACTGAAGTCTTTTCAACACCATCGTCTAAAAGTGTCTCTTCATCCCAATTGCCCACCGTCACACCAGTAGTCTTGTCCCAAGCTACCCAAGAAACCGGGAATCTAGAGTCCGTGTATGTTCCAGAATCGTCATCTCATCAAAACTCAGAGTCTACTTTCAACACTCAGTCTCAGAAACAGATAAAGGAAGGTTGTACTTGGTTCACCCAAGACGTTTCCAGAGGTGAGTGAAGACGCTTGAAACTTTAATTTTCTTGGCCCTTTATAGCCAGTCTTTTTTTCAGAAAAGAGGGAAACAAAATCATCCTCTGGTCTGATGTGTAAGAATTAGAAAATGTTCAAATGGTTGTAGAATGTGCATGTTAATAAATTTGTTCCCTGTAAGGTGCTGGTGCGACTGAAGAAGAATCGGACAAAAAGGATAATAGCAGACGGCTCCAGCGGGGTCCCACACCTCAGCCTAGGGAAGCCGAGGAAGACGGAGATGGATCAGTGAAAAACGAGTCTGACGCAGCAGATCAGCGAGAAATCCAACTCTTCTCTAGTCGCCGACCAACTGGCCGACAGTCAGGCTGTTCAAACACTCATAACCTCAATATTTGTGAAGAGATTGATCTATCTGTTAAAAATAACAGTGAGTTTCTTTCTCATGTTTTCCTATTTCTCACGTGAAATAAAGAGATATCCAGAATTCCCTTTGTTTTCTGCTGCACACCCAGATGTTCTGTCTGCTTTTGGTTTTGTTGTTGCTAATTTAGTTGAATGTTAATAATTACATAGCACAGATAAGGCAAAGAACTGGTTTAACTGGCATAATATATCTAGTTTGCACCACTGTTACAGAATATTTTTCTGGGACATATTGCCTTTAGGTTCCGCTGTGGCCTCCTGTAATGAATCTGAGAGTGAAGGTTCGATGCCTGATCTGGAAGAGCTGGAGCCTCTGAGACCATCACAACCACCGGTAAGTCCATCTGAAGGCTTTATAACAGAAAATAACTTCTTTGTTTGTTATTACGTTATGAAAATGGTTTTCTAAAGAATAAATAACGTTATTCTAGAATAGTTTAAACCCATGCTGATAATATCTGATAAATTTTCGGGGTGTCTTTTTTGTTGTAAGACAATGTTGTTTTATGGTATTCTGTATTTATTTGCTTCATATTTATATCCCAAACATTGGGTTTTTATGTATGAATCCCAAAATTAGCATAATCCTTTATGCTCTTGACAAATTCTAAGACAAAATATTTAGTTTTGAAGCAGGTGGGGTTACGGACAATAACAAGAAATAGTTATTGGGGCACAATAACTAAGGGATGAGACGGTAGTGGAAAGAAGAAATTAGTATAGTTTGTCAGTACAGCATTTTTCATTACCAGAAATATTTGATCCAAACTCCATACTTTTTCAGACTTTTCCAGGCTTTCCAGATTGTGTAGGAGCTCTGTAAGAATATTTGATTTGCCTGTCCTGGGACTGCATATATAAATTAGCAACTGTCTAAAAATCCAATGGAAAGCAACAGTTTAGATATGAGCTTGTGTACTCCCGATGTGTTGAGATAAAAGATAATTAACATTAAAAAAATCTACAATTAAATTTTTTCAAATCAAAGTTTGAAAAACTCCAACATATGATCAAATTACCTTAACATAGGTCACAGTATGCACTTACATTTCCCTGCTCTTGTCCCATAAATGTTAAGGTGTTGAAGTTTGGTTTAGCTATGAAAGCTCAATATCGACTATTTTTGCAATCAAACATTGCAGTTTGCAAAGAGCTACCTTTTCCTTGTAGCTCTTATTATAAGGAAAAGGTCAATCAGTTCCTATTGGCTCAAAATAAAAACAATAGTTTTTCTTGCTGTATTAACAAATCCAACATTTTGTAATGAAATTAATTATCAAAACTCAAAAGCTTTGTAAGATTTTTAAAAGTAAACATTATTGACTTTTTTTTCTTTCAGTGTGTTTCTGCTGCGGATGATGGATTAAACAGACCAAAACAGAGTCGCAGTGAGAAGAAAGCACGCAAGGTCAGAGTGATGCTTGTTTAGATGTGTGTAAAGCTGTGATCAAATGTTTTAACAGTGAATAAGAAGAGCTATTGCCTCAGTTTTTTCACATTATTTTAACAATATTGTGCACTAGGATCAGATGTGTATTAATAGTTAAGAGCTTACAAAGTTTACCTTAAATTTTGCCCTCACTAAAACTATCTGCTCATTATAATTGTGTCATGAAAACAAGTGAAGCAGGACACTCTCAGCGTGCCACGTCTTAATATGTTCCCTCTCTACGGTACTTTTAAAAGGTTCTCCAAATCTCTCAGACTCTATTGTCCACAGTCCTCTTTGGGCGACTCCAGATATTTTTAGTTCTATTCTTGGAGCCATGAATTCCTTTGGTGAAAACATGTAGTTGTCGATTTTGTGATGTATTTGGGCTGACCTTTGACGGTGAACAATGAAATCCATCTACATATGGAAGGTTTTGGATTAAAACTCTCTGGTTTTTGGATCTGTTTATTATTGCATTCATGTTGACAAAAACTTTGTTCAATTTAAAGAAAGGCAAGAAGATGATGAATGTTACAAGTTTCACAGCGTGTAACAATCATTTTGCAATATTGCTTTTTTTGTGCTGATTGTCATTCATCATCAGGGTCAATTTTGTACTATTGATCTTTAGGTGTGTAAGGCTGTCCACATTGATCCTGCTCGTTAGTGAAAGTTTTATGTTTCTTCCTAATACATTTGTTTGTTTTTACATCAAATTGCACAGGTTGCTGGTCAAGTGAAAAGCTGGTCATCAAAGTTGTGGTTTTTAGATCACAAACACCTGCCAATTATACAGGGATGTATGCACTTTGAAGATGTGCAGTACCTGATGCAGCTAACCGTTTTGGTTTTTAAATTTTTATTTAAGTTTAAGATGTAAGTTTAAATGAAACAAGTAGTTATTTGAGTTCCTAACCCTGAAACTCTGTCTGCAGGCGATGTCTAAACTGGGTCTGAAGCCAGTCCATGGTGTGACCAGAATAACTATCAGGAAGTCCAAGAGTATCTTGTTTGTCATCACCAGACCAGATGTTTTCAAAAGTCCGATGTCTGACATTTATATTGTATTTGGAGAAGCGAAGGTAAATCTTTTGGGTCTCGATCATAAAGTCATCTTTATATTTCCATCTTCTAACTGATCTCTTCAATTGTTCTGCAGATTGAGGACTTATCTCAGCAGGCTCATAAAGCAGCAGCAGAGAAATTCAAGGTGCCTGTTTCCCCCTCTCCATTAGCCCCACCTGTCCCACCGAGTCTAACCATCAAGGAGGAGAGCGAAGAGGAGGAGGAAGAGGTAAGTACAATCCGTCTCATCAAACTGGCAGGGATTTGTCACTGAATCTTGTATGCAACGTTGCTTGCTTTGTTCCTTTCTGCGCATCAGGTGGATGATGGAGGTCTGGAGCAGAGAGACATCGAACTGGTGATGGCTCAGGCCAACGTGTCACGAGCCAAGGCCATCCGCGCACTCAAACACAACAAGAACGACATTGTGAATGCTATCATGGTAAGGACAAAGGAGGGATGGAGGAAGGAGGAGCCGGCTGGGAGGGGGCGGGCAGATGGCAAACAAGACAATGAGTCATAGCCAGAGAGCGGAGGGGGAAAGGGAGAAGGTTGATATGAGAAAACAGAACACAAATTAGTTTCATCCCAGAGTTGAAGCTGAGATCCTGCTTTGCTGTTAAGTTCTATGTCCACTAGATGGCAGCAATGGCTAATGCTCAGTTCAATGACACATACATTTCTTTCTTGATTTTCTTGTTTCTTCTGCCGTGTTTCAATTTTTGTTCTTTATTTTTTCTCATAGGAGCTGACCATGTGAGTGAGCACTGAGGACAATTTGATTCCCAGCTCCCTTGTTCCTGCCTATAAAGCCTAAATACTGCGTACTCTTCTGTATCGCTGCTGCTGTATGTTGCATCCCCCAGTCTGCTAAATAAAGTCTAAGACAAGTTCCAGTGTGGACTCTGACAAAACACGGAGGATGATTACTATGAAGTGACTGAAAACAAACCCACATTTAGAAAAATCTGGAAAATTTGGTGCCTTACAGTCAGTACTTTGTCACACTTAAACCGCAAAACAATGTATTTTATGGGGTTTTTGTGTGGTGGACTAAGTATTGTGTGACTATAATATGGAATGGAAAGGATATTTGGTTTTAAATTTCTTTCCAAGCCTAAACCTGAAAAGTGTGGCGTGCATATAGATTCGGGCCTGAGTTAATGCTCTTCATTCATTACGATTCTAGCCAAAAGGGGGTCTGCCTCCACCAGATTGACCAGTTTATTCAATCTGAAGTCTGAACTTGGAGCTGGGTTTGACATTGCGTCCAAGGAAACAGCGTTACAGTTACGAAGTCAGTATTTCAACATAGCAGTGTCCAAGTTCACAGTGCCAGGAGTATCATTTAAGTTTTACTTTCCATAGGCAAACACCATTTTTAATTTGTTCAGTTTAGAGTTGAAGGTGCTACATGTAAGAACAAGAAGTGGCCATATTGAAATCTGGCCACAGGGGGCAGCTGTGAGTTTCTTACACTTTCTGACTTGGAGATCAGAATTATCCAGTTCCGACTGGAAATGGAAAGCAACATTTCAGCCGTCTCATGTGTTTTACCTCCTTTCACAAGTTTTCTTCCAGAACTGTCCTGTATTTACCTTAGATGGAAAACAACCCCACAGCATGATGTTTCCACCACCATGTTTTGCAGTTGAGTTTGGTGAATGCAGTGTTGGTCTTTATTTCTTGTGTCCCCTAAATGGCTTGTAGGAAACTTTAAACTGTACTACTTGTGAATTTATTTCAACTGCTAACTTGCCGCTCTTCCACAAAAGGTTTGTAGAGTGTATGACAAAAGGTTCTGAGCAGTGCATCCCTGCAGCTCCACAGTTTACACCATGTCTTGGTAGCTTTGCATTTTCCGTTTTTTTTTCTCCACTTTTCCATTCTTGTAACTCAAGTATCACAATAACGTTTTATTATCTAACTCTTCTTAAACTTCACGTCTTTCTGAATAACATGTCTGCTGTGTTCCTAGATGTTTGTTATGATCTCTGTTGATGTTCTCTAACTCTCAGAGTCCCTTGCAGAACAGCTTGAATTATGCCGGCATTAAATCAGACAACGGTGAACTAGATTTACTAAGTAGGTGATTCCTGCAGGCAATCTGTTTAACTACATTTTGTTAAGAGATGTCCATGTAATTGGGGCTGAATCTAAATTTATGCCACACTTTTCAGATTTTAGTTTGTGGAAAGTTCATAAAAGTTGATCTTTTCCCTTCCATTTCACTTGTCATGAGTTTTGTTGGTCTATTACATAAAACTCCAATAAAATACAAGGTTTATGGACATTACTGCCTTTTTAAAGCACTGCATTTATTTTTTTCTGATGCTATTTCAATGCAAGTTAATATGCTTGCTTTAAAGCTTTATAAGCACATTATATATATATATATATATAAGTATATATATATATATATATACATACACACACAACCAAAACAGACTCAGAAAATATTGAGAGAACATTTGTGTAGTCAAAAGCAAACTGACCGCATAGTGAGTCTTCACAAACTCACTATGCGTTTTGTTATGACAATCTTTCAGCTTTATTGTAAAAAAAACAAGTTAGAATATGAAAAACAACACAAGCAAGCCCTTCTTCTTTAACAAGAAGGGGCAATAACAAGAACATTCCTAACATGTACACTCATCAGCTTCAAATCCAGGAAATATGTCAGCATGTCGGTGACCATTTCTCCATATTAACTCACTCTTACAAAAAGGAGAGAAAAATACATGAAAAGATTCTTTAGTGTACAGATTTAAGAGAAAATGGTTTTTAGGCAGCAAAAATCTACAGTTATAAAAATGTTAGGCAATTTGAACACTCTGCCTTATAAAGGTCTTTATAGGTGCAGAGGACTGAGTGTGTTTTATCTTTTAAAATTCTACGATATTGTAGGTTGAGCTTTTAGCTGTTGTATTCTCCAGAGCTCTGCAAGGAGGAAGCTTTTCCCCTTTAAATCTAAGCAAATGTCTTCGCCCCCCTGAGTAAAGTCCAGGAGGATCGATAGGTCTTCAGGAGCCAGTTTTAGATGGGAGGACATTACTCTCAAAGTGTCCCTGATTCGTTATATTCCCTGCTGGGAAATATCTGGCCACGACAAAGGAAGAGCCGTCTGACGCTGTGGCCTTTCCCACACCCAACTTCTTGCTGCTCTTCCACACCATTGCAGTGAAATGACCTGAAGGTGACACAGAAAGTCAAAAGAAAACACATCAACACGCAGCAAGAGTGAAAAACATTTTTGTTTGAAAACTGCTGCACCTGTGCGCCCAGGCACTCAAGTTCCCCCAAACATTTGTAAAAGGGGGGAATTTTCTTTCCAGCATCACTCAGTCTCCCCTCCTCTTCCAGTTCTTATCCCGTCTTTCTCTTACAGGAAATGCAACATGAATCTTTGCGAATCACTGCAGCAGCTAAGACTGATCTATTCTGTGTTAAGTTTCTGCGTTTGAAGATACAGGAGATCAGGTGTCGGAATTGGTGCAGACTAAGATATGAGGCATGTGCGTCTGTCGTCTATAAATATGACAGTGACTTTCCCCTCAGTTTCCAATTGGAGAGACACCAAGTCACACACTGACATTAGCTCGAAAATAACAACCAGCCACTCCAACGCCTGCGCAAGTGTGACAGCGAGAGAAAGCGAAAGTGACAACACGTAAACACAAAACGACATCGCGGGCAAAGAAGCTGTTGACAAACTGAGAGAGAAAAGAAAAGATGAGACAAAACATTAGAACAGTGTGAATCTCACCAGTGCCAAAGGAGAACCCAGGGTGACTGAAGTTGTACTGTTTGACTTCTTCATACCAGCGATCTGCCACATCCTTCCCTGCAACAGCAATGGATTAAAAATAAATAAATAAATAAAGCATCATCAGTCTAGAGGCCAAGCAGATTAATAATGCATCATTAAAATGCAGGAGAACTTAATATGGATGTCATTTGGAGCAGATTCCTCTTGGTCTCGTGGGGCTTATGTTGATACTTTTTTGTCAGTAATTACTGGGCTGTTTTATCAATATTTGTCCTGTGCTGACATTTTTCTGCAGTGAGTCATAGAGTCTGTAGTGGAGGGGAAATAGAGTCCAGCTGTTCAGCTGCACCAACTGGCAGTCAGAACAGAGCATTTACTTTAGGTCCTACAATGCCGACATGTTTTTTTGGGGGTTTTTTTAAACCAAGGGGAGAATAATCGAATGCATAGATTTAACTTCACCATGCTCCAAAGCTTAAACATATGTGTGAGGTTATAAAAATTAGGTGTTATTTGTCTTTACCCGTTTGGTCATAAGAAGCCCATGCCAGGTTTTCTCCACAGCTCCCCCTGCTGGACTCCACACTGTGCTTCAGGATTCTTGTGCTAGCCAGACTTTCAGCATAACTAGAAAAAAAGAGAATATGGTCTCTTTTATTTTGGACTTTTCAAAACAAAAAAAAAAGACTGAAGTTCATTAAGCTTAGTAACAGAAAACATAATTGCCACAAACGTTTTGTGACAAAACATTTTGTGCCACAAGTGTGTGCATATATAATCTTGGGCTCATGAACCATATTATATTTTGAACTTTTGAAAAAAAAAAAAAAAAAAAAAAAAGACATAATAAATTAACGGGATCTAGCTCATGCTCAGGTTATTGAGCTTAAATCCGAATATTAAGGTGGTGAATTGTGAACAAGATTTTTGTTTGAGGCTTGCATTTGAACTAGTTCTTGTGAAAGAAGAACTTGCAAAACATTTTACTCAAGAGACTACATAATCCCCAAGTTTACTTGGTGCTACTGATTTAATAAAAGTGACTGAAATGCAGTTTAATTCATTGTCATTTGAACATCTTAATGCAGCTGCAGTCAAATTATCAATATCACTTGTAATCAGAAACACATATTAGATACATTAAGTTTGTATCTAATATGCTTTTGTTCACCGCAGAACTTTGGTGATGACTGATAAACATAAACCTTTTCTCTTTAGCTATGTAATTTAATCTGTGTGTGTGTGCATGTGTGTGTGTGCATTGTGTTGCGTGTGTGTGTGTGTGTGTGCTGCATCTCACCGAGTGGCCTCTCTGCTCAGTTTGCTGCTCAGCTTTAGTGGAGGAGCCTGGTGCATCTTCCTGTACTCGTTGTGGCACTGCAGCACCTCCTCAGCAAATTGTTTGGAGGCTGAGAGACGGAGACGGGTCAGAGAGGGGAACGGTTAGACGTCTGACGACGGCAGGAATGTAACGATACAACAGGGAGACTCATGGTGACCTCAGAGCTGTGATGTTGAGACTGAATGACCTCACATTGTGAGTAAGACGACGTCTGCTGGATCATCCTCCTCAACCCGCTGTCACCCTCTTCTCCACAAGGCTACTCAGTGCCTATCACTCACTGGCCTTTTCATGAGTCTGACAATCTCCAGTGCTTACACAATAGGTACATTCAAATATTTACACAGACTAAAACAGAAGGACAGATTCTGCTATTGTTTTCTAGGAATCTAACGAGAATTAAAGTAATCAAAGTGTCCCAGATTAAGAGAGGGCAGAAAAACAGCCTTTAGTGGTTTTTTTTTTTTTTTTACAGTTCAATATATTTTTTGTACTACATTATGACAATGTGTCAACACCAACCAACTGTTGAGATCACACAAGTGATTTTTCTGTCTTGGAAAATTGTAAGTCAGTTGGGGGGAAAAAAAAATAAATAAAAATTGCGTTACAACCGTCAGACTGCAGTCTCCACTTACCGGATTTTCCCATGGTGCTGAATCACTCAGTCCTCAGTGAGATCAATAGTGCAGAGTGAAGTCATCCTGTTTTCTGCCTGCTCTTCTATCCAATTTGCTTTCGCTCTCCTCCTGGTGCTGGACCTTTAAAGCCGACCCTCTGAAACAGCTACCAATCCATTTGTTTCAAGCCTTTCTTGTCTCTCACACTTTCACAGTCTTCATGTTGCAGAAAGTTTAAAGTTCCTGTTTAGACATTCCTCTTGTTGCAATGATCGTTGCACAACATTCGCTCTAAATCAGCATTTTACCTCACTCAGCATAACCTGGAACTCCTTCCTTCTAGCCAAGCGTCCAGTATCTACATGCCATCAGCTATCTTTATGGCCCAGAGGAGAACACACCCACCCCCTTTCATTTCTGCAAATGAAAGAGGAGGCCCTTCAGTCATTGATGACATCATCTTTACGAGACACACACTCTCTCTTTAAGCTCGTTTTCTCTGCCTGCCGGGGAGGGAGTGCCCTAGTCATGGCAGCTGTGGCCTGAACCACATGGCCATTCATTTAATTTTCACTGCAATGATGCAGCGTTGTGCCGGATAGCAACAGTGGGAACAAAGAAGTGGCTTCTCTTCTGCTGCTCCGTTTTCAGGTTCTTCGCCATCTTGTTTGCACTACTAAGTAATCAACAATATGCTCAAATAAGAGTGACAACCTAATTATGACTCTCTCTATATATAAAGAAGCTGTGACTGAGCTACTTGGAGACTGGAAAGAAAACGAGTCACTATCAATCCTACTGCAGAGCAGGATGAACCCATTTGTTTTGTCTGTATGAGGTATGCTCCCTCTTGAGAATAAATGACATTCCCAAGAGCAATATAAAAAAAATGACAGTGACAAATCAGAACTAAATATGTTATTATTCACATGACATCTCATTACTCAGATCTGCTAAAACTGTCATTATGCACTTTTTGGAAAAGTTGAGACTTATGTAAATAATCAATATTAAAATAATACACAACCTCTTAAATTTCAAGATGACTAAACTCTTATGTGAACCGAACACAGATGAGCAGTACACCCATGCCAGCAGTCAGTGGTTTTAACAACAACAACAAAAAGCAGCTTGAAGCTTTTAACAGTCTGTGAAATTTTCAGTTTACCAACAATATCAAAAACAAATTGGTGGTTCACCCTAAGGATGAAACACTCAAGAACAAATTGTGCTGAACAGTTTGGAGCTAAGAATGCAGAGCACTAAAACGCAAATGGAACGACAGCTGCACAAATGGATGGAAGAAAACAAACCAGATCATTTAAACAAGAGTAATTGGTTAATCAGAATCCTAAAGGCAAGGGATGCACTTCTTCACTTAAAAGACAAGGAAAATAAACCCATGTGGTGGGTGCAGGTCTGAATATTCTCCCACTAGTAGAATAAAGAAGTTATTTTATTAGAATTCATATGATAACATGGAGCAGGCTGAAAGACCCCCAGATCTAAAATGCTAGATCTGGGAATGGAGCTGTTTATAACCCTATATATGCTTGGGTTTGGCATTTTGTTTTCATTTTTTGAGCCTATGTCCGGTCAGTAAATGCAACACAGCCCTGGAGACAACGTTAGTATGGTACATTTTATAGGTTCTATGTTCTGTTGTTGTGGTTACGGCTCTTGCAGCTCACTGCATGCGCACTGCAAAGCGCTGTCTGTGCGAGAGCCAGAGGCTGAAAACGACACGGTTCTTCAGTTAGAACAACTCAGCTGGCAATGCAACTTACCCGTTACTGGAGGGAGTAAAATTCATGAAAGAGATTCTTTTCTTGTTGCGTATCTTCACATACCCACACACCTGCATCACACAGGAAGACAGAAGCATGTCACAAACCAGTCTTCAAAGGGTTGCAAAAAGTCATTTCTAAGGCTTTTGGACTCCAGTGATTCACAGTGAGAGCCATTATTCACAAATAGGAAAAGAACGAATCAGGGATGGACCATCACAGGAGTGCTAGCATGCCGAAATTACCATGACAACATCCTGGAGGTCACTCAAGATCTCACTTGCCTGAACTAAGGTCATCACAATCACCAAGAAAGAGACTTGGCAAAATAGCATCTACAGAAGGGAAAAACCAAAACTGATTTTAAAAAGAGCTTAAGATTAAAGAGAAAAAAAAATCCTGCAAAAAATACCGTGATGATCCTCAAAGATTATTGTTAAGAGTTAAATCGATCTTTTGGGAAGCTCCCTGTCCTGTTAGATCTGATGGTATTAACATTTTAGAGCAATAACATAATTCAACAGGAAAACATTGTAGTGGTATTGTGATGGTTTAGGTAACTATGCTGCTTTACAGCCTGAAAATCTTGCAGTTATTTCTTGAGCAGGAAATTTGGAGAAAGGCTTGGGAAAAAATGCTGAGCAATCAGTTTGGGACCCAAACACAAAGTCCTCTGAAAGACTGAAAAAATGTAAACTTTGGAGTGGTCCAATCAATGCCTGGACTTAAATGTAATTAGCATGACAGCGGGAAGTTAAACAAGCTGCTAATGCTCAAACTGCCCATAATGTGGCTGTTGAAATGAAGGCTCTTACCTTTTCACACAAAACCAAGTTGATGCGGATTTTCCTCTCTATAGATAAAAATCGTGGTTTTAAAACTGGTTTTTGTATTGCGAATAATATTTGTTTAATGATCTGAAACAATTAAGTTTAGCATGTATGATTTTTGGCATCACAGATTAGTGCATTTCGGACTCTTTGTCCAGGTTTCTTAACTCTTCACTTCACATTTTGGCCTCATTCTGAATCGGAAGCATTCCACGAGTGACAAAACAATTAAGTGCCATAAAATATTAAATATGGATGTGTTCTAATGTGCTTTTGATGTTTGAGTCTGACATATTACCTTCAGATATTTACAATGTCCGTGGCATTTTCTCACTATTTAAGATGAGTAAGGTAAGCGACACAACACTGAAATGCATTAAAAATGCGGTATTGGAGATTCAAGGAATAATGTCCTTTGTAAGTGTTGCAGTAGTTTTCTCCTACTCCATTGTTAATAAACACGTGTTGGATAAGATTAAATCAGGTTCGTTCCTGTTGTTTAGTGAGGCTCACTTAAATAAAAATAAATCAATATCGCAGTTCTGCTTCTTCTGTGATATTGATGCGTTATTGAAGCAGTAGGTGGTGCATACCGCCACCTACTGTACATGAGCGTCACTGCATATAAACAGCTTGAAATCCTGTTGCTCAAGTGCAGCACCTAGTGGTTTTAGAATGAACTGCATTACCATGTAGGTAGCTAGTTAAGCCATTACCCTGAGGACAAACTAATGGCTTAACTAGTGTCCATTTAATTCATTTTGAGACCACAACCACCAATCGGCTCAACTTCCAATAAATTAGGTCTATTACTTAAAATGAGGTAAAAATTTATGCAATCATTTGTTTTATGCTACATGTTGTTTTTAATTGTCATTATTTTTGAATAGCTCTCTTTTTTTTCTGGTTAACTTTGTCAAAAATAAACACATTTTGTTGATCGTGATTGAGTTCTAAAAACTAAAAGAAAAAAAACATCTAAGGAGGTGAGCACCTTTTAAAAAACAACACAGAACAAATGAACATGTATTTTTATTATTCTGATTGGTAGTTGATTTTTTTTTTTTTTTTTTACTGAGCTCTACTTTGTTTTCAATACATAATCACAACTCGTATCTCAAGTGAAACATCAAACTTGTCTTGGTATTTTGATCATGTGGCTTCAAGAATGTGAACCAGTGTGAGCCAACATCACAAAGCATGTATGAGCTGTTGCTGTGTCTTTATTTCCTTTTGGCAGTTTTCTTGTCCTGGCAGCTGATGTGGGAGTTCACGCTGTGAATACAATAAGTCATAATCTCAGCGACAGCCTCAAAAATGAGTCATCCATTAAACCGCATGTAGATTTTCAGCGTAGGCATCAGGCTTCAAGTTATGGTCCTCCTCCGATACAGTAAAACCAAATCGTGGATAATTGATGTGTCAATCATTGTGTTAATTCATGCAAGCACCAGTCTGGGTGCAAACTAAGATCTAACTGTGTTACTCATAAACATGCAAAGGCTAAGATGGCTATATGTTCTCCTCTGGATCGACAACGTTTGTTATTTACTGTATTATCAGTGGAGTATAAACCCGGCAGGTGTAATTGTCCGACTTACCACAAGGTGGAACTGTTAGCAAAGACTCCACTTTCAGAATGCTGGTCTCTTTGTTAATGGCCTCTTGGTTTCTTAATGTGAGTGACACGATGGGATTCATGTCGAAAGTCAGGCCACTTGAATTCTCATTAGCCTGATATTGCTATCTTAACAAATTGATTTCGTCCTCGCCTCCCTCTACCATCTGCGGTGGTGATGGGGCCGGACAGCTGGGGGGAGACATTTACAGAGTGGTCTTCAGATACTCCAACTCCACAGCCATTCATCTTAATTCTTTCTAATTGTGGAAGGTGTGTATTTCAGCATGAAAGTGTGTGTGTGTTTGCACATGGAGTTGGAGCAACTCTTGCGAAATTTATAGAGAGAGAGAACCCCTTTTAGAGAGAAGGCACCGACATTGATCCATGCAGATATTACATCATTTATCTTTTCACATTGGCTATATCTGCTGTAGTTATTGCTTGGCTCTGCTCCCTGTCAGCTGTCACAGCATTCCTGCGCTTTTCGTCTCCTCCCAATCACTTTCCCCATGCATCTCATCCCTCGCTCCCTCCCCCCCCACCTCCAATCAGTAATTTTCTTTTTTTTTTCCTTCTCACCTGAAGCTCTTCATAAAATTCTTTCTGCAGATGTCTTATGAAAAGCACTCAAAAATATTTCCTGGGCTAAAAATAATTTTCCACTCCTGCCACGACTGTAGTGGAAAGTGGATTTATTGCAACAGAAATGTGAAATAACTCTTACGCGTCCTGTAAGTGCACTTGGTTGCATATAATTCCTCTTTAACGGTCCCAAGGTGGGGAGGGGGGGAGGTGAGGACCTTTTAATAACTCCTTCCATTCACCTCCATCCTCACAAGGAGGCCTCGTTCAGGGATTTAAAGTAAGAGAAAAAGAAAATGAGCGAGATGCACAATTTTTGGTGGGAGTTGTTGAAACACTTCTTCTCTCTCGCTCTCTCTCTGGAGCTGCACTCAAGAATTTGACACATCAAGAAGCCTTTTATGGTGTCATTAGTGCAACTGTTCCACCGAGGACAAATGATTCTGTGGGTTAAGAGGAGTTAATCACCTGCCAGTCAAAGCTCAACACGCCGCCTCTGCGGATGAGCCGCTATACAAATCTCATCATATTAACAGAGCCTCAATTAAGCAGACACAGGCTGGGAGGCGCGCACAGAAACAAGAAAGTGACGGGGCGAGGAGAGCTGCGGCAGAAATAGGAGGAGACGGAGACAGCTAGCGGAGCTGGACGACTCCTGTCTGACACGAAGAAGCAGAAATGTAATGTCTTAAAAGGCCATCGCAGTCAATAAACTTCCTAATGTGCTTAAAGCAATTACAGTGTCCGGAGAGGAGAAGAGTGCATGCAGGATATTAACCTCGGTAACCCGCTCTATCTGGTTCGTAATTAAATTATCCTCACATCCTCATTCTCCAACAGATACACATGCACACACACACACACACACACACACACACACACACACACACACACACACACACACACACACACACACACACACACACACACACACACCCTAAACCCCGCTCTTATGCAACTAGGCGTTTCTGTGTGGTCACAGGATGTTTTGAACCACAACTCTGCTGATGGCCTGCTTTAAAAGCGGAGATGAAGAGAAGCAGAAGATCGTGGATCAGAACACCAGTAAAACCACAACGTAAAACAACGTGGACTTGAAACCTTGTAAAAGGTTATTGCTTGAACATTTATATATTGTAGTACAGCAAACTCCAATGCATTTTGTTGAGATTTTATTATAATAGAGCAACACAAAATAGCACATATATAGCACACATGGTGGTGACAATATCATCCTGAGGAAGTTATTTTCTTCAGGAAAAGCTCTTCAAGGGCGTAAAACACTGAGAACTGTGATGGAGGGTCGCTCCAAAGCAGGACAACCAGAGTAGATTAAATTATATGTCAGAATGGCCTAGTCAAAGCCCAGGCATCATCCCATTAAGAAGCTTGAAAAACTTTACCAAAAACCATGGGAATGGGAAGAAATTTCTGTCTATAGACATTAAACTTACCCTAAAGCCTTGATTCCGAGAGGTTGGATGCAAATGCATGTCACATTTTCAGATTTTTATTTATAACAGATTTCTTATACCTTATAATTATGCTGATCTATCACAGAGCTCTTTCAGGGGTAGACTATCTTAACAAGAAACATCTCAGGCAGAATATGAATATTCCCAGCAAACATCCTTAAAATTAATTTTCATTTAACAATACACTTGTATTAAAAACATCAAAGAACAGATTAGTCTCAGTGGCTGCATGCTATTTTTTACCAGTTTCCCTTTGTAGAGGTTGCCAAATACTGTTTCTCTTTTTTTTTGTGGGAATTCCTTAGCATATATAATAATAGGTGTCCTTTAGGTTGGTTCCTTGTAACACAAACCTCATGCTAAAAGTAGAAAGAAAATCAGCACTTCAGCTTCATTGGAGAGAGGGCACAAAGTAATCTACTGTAACCAGGGTGGAGGGCAAGATGGTGAGAGTCAAAGAGCTTAAATTTAGGGAGCATTTTCAGAGAACTGTTGCTGATTTTCTTGTAAATAGCTGGTGCTTGTTTAAGATTTTTTATCTTGTGCTTTCATGCTAGACCCCTGAATGAAAGCAATAAACACTGTATGTATGTGTGAATGTGATCTTGAAGTGACATAGAACCTAATTAGAATATTTGGGAAATATTTTGTCTCCAGTGGCAGAAAAGCATACATGGTTATGTATGCCCTTTTTTGACATTGGCCATAATTACATAATAAAAGCCATTCTGCTTTTTCACCTGTGTCTGCCATGTCCTTTCCCCTTTGCTGCTTTCTGCAGCCTTGGGGTCAGTAAATCTTTCTGACATTTGACTCGACTTCTCTATTTTCTCCTTCTTCCCTCCCTCCTTCTCCTTAAGTTATGCATGTTTCAGTTTAAATGTGTCCGAGCAGTAAAATTAATAAGCTCTCCAAGCTGATTTAATGGCATTTAATAGTTGTCAAGCTGAATGTTTTTTGAAGGGGCGAAGGGAAATCTTGACACTCAGACCCTAATTATTGCTTCTGAAAATAACTACCACCCTTAAGCAAAGTACAGGGGCCTCCCGACGGACGCTCCTTAGCATCTGGGGCAGCTTTTGTGGCGGGGATGGGCAGCGTGCTAATTCTCAGCTCCGTCTCTTCTTCTGGTCGGGTCTATGTAGTCAAATAATGTTTTCTGACTTTGCCAATTCTAAATTCACACTCTTGGTTTAAAAGCTGTAATGTATAAGTGTGATTGTTGCTGTCTTTTCGTTGTATGTGTCTGTTCGACTGAGTGATGTGGGTATTATTTTTCCAGGTGTGGATTGCTTATTATGCTTAGGAGGTTTCAGCTGCTGTTGCCAGACAGTACGGAAACATTGGCTGTCTGGAAAGAAGATGTTTGCCCACCAGGAGACTGTCAATGACACTCACGCTCCACCAAAACCGCCAACATCTGCAGATGGAAAGCAATATTTGATTCCAGTCCATGTGAATCTCATCCATCTGCATGCGTGAGTGTACAACGACACCCTCTGCATGTGGATATACTTGCAGGTATGATTTTTACGTATGAATTACAGTTCGTCACCCTGTTGTCGTTAGGTGTCAGAAGGGGCAGGGAGTGAGTAAAACAAGCTTTCGGTGCATCGAACACAGTCAAATGAGCTGTTGCAGTCCTAGCTGGAATTACACCACTTTACAACCACTTCTCACAAATTCATGTCCGTGTCCTTGAGGTGTTTGAGCGTCATGTGGCAGTGATTATTTAATAATTAATATCGATGCCCTTGGGAAGGCTTAATTTTCAAGCATAGACTGTTGCAAATCGGAAGTGGTTTCTCAGTGTATTAACCAGTAGAGGACGACGATATTAATCGGTACCCGTCAAGCTCTATTCATGCTTCGCTTTGCAGCGGCTGTGCGCTGTAAACTGATTACCTTCTTGAAGCATCGAGGTAAATTAGGAAGGCATAGATTTAATGAAAAGTATAGTCGTGTTGTCCTGATGTAATTCACACAAGAATCTTAATTATATTGAGGAAGATGTTATCTTTCTTCCAGCTTCCAGCAAGTGCAAACATGAATACCTTGTGGATCACAGATGGCTTCGAGTGTGGACAGTAACAAAGTAGCTTTAGTATACTTTTTTATTTTTTTTCCATTTTTGAGCATGGATTTAATCTTTGTCGATGCATTGCATAGGTGACACCAATTAACCTCTCTGAGCCATAGGGCATTATGAGGAAGTTAATTTGAGTTGAAAGGATGCTCATGGCAATGAGGTGTCAAAAAAGACAAGGACAAAACTATAACCTCATTGCAGAGACTTCATATTGCCTCATGTATTAAAGGGGTTTATGGTAACACTGACGTTCCTTAGCAAAACTTACATAATTCATTCTTCTAATATGCTGCTCCACAATTTCCCCCTAGAGACTGGCCTTGTCTTATTGTGACTAATTTTAGATGTTTAAACATTGTAAAGTTGGGTTTGACAGTACAGTAACCTTGGGACAAAAGTAATTATGTTAAAAACTATTGCAAAAATAATCTACTTCTGTTTTTATTTAACATAAAATAATCCAACTATAGCATTGTTTCACTTGGAAAACAATGCCACATCTTGATTGTTGATCATTTACCTCTGATAATGTTTAGAGTTATCTTATGCCAATGTCAAATTCATCTATAAGTTATTTAAACAGCACATTCAAAAAACAGCCCACCAAAGTCCTTCACAAATTCTTCCTGACCTGGGAGTGCAAAAATATTTCTAAAGAATGAATGAAAGAATCAAAGTAACACTCTATGTTTTTGATGAGGGAATGACTTTATAACATGGATTAAAGCACACAAAAAACAGCTTTCTCTTTTCTCCTGTTGGAAAAGTTACATTTATTTGTTCTTAACAAAGGGGAACGTTTTTGTGAAAGTTGTGTTTTCTTCTTCAATCACACACACAGTTAGGAATAGGAGAGCAGGAGACCTACTTTACGCTAAAAATGATAAACCCAGTAGGTTTTATGTTAGGACTCACTAGTCAATATTAATTAAAACCACAGCAACTTGTACAACAATCTGCTTTATAAAACAATGGTACACATTGTGTCAAAGATTTCTTTTCCTGTCCGACTGTTTTCGACTTTGTGTTACTTGAATTTGTATGGAAAGCTCTCTATAAGCAAAGCTTAACTGATTGACGTCGACCCACAGCTTTTACATATGCAGCACAATAAAGGGGCTGACATAGAAAAACTTCTCAAATTACTTGACGAAGTGTTTCTCCTGACTAAACACACAAATCCCCACGATTTGGTGGAAGCTTACATACCCCTACAAAAAGGAAGTACTGAAAGGATGTGTAAGAGGAAGGATAGTCACAAAGTTTAAAGAGGAATCATGGAACTGATTATTCTATTGTGTAGATATATTATTTGATACACTGGGGGATGTAGGCTTAGCTCCTGTTTGCTAAGGTTCAACGTTACAGTTTTAACGTAAGGATAAAACAGTCTGCAGTAAATTGGCAGAAAACAGAGCTTGATTTTTCTGCTCCTCTAAATGATTGACGGTGGTAATAGTGCAATCTGGTAAGGCCAGAAAAGGTGAAACTGTATTTACTTTCTAATGTTTTTGGCTCATAACTTTAACACATTACATATCTCAACAGAATAAAGTTCAGCTTAAAACATATCCTTTGTAGAGACAGAGCTAACATCACGATTCTACAAGACATTGCTGTTTTATTGGTGGTGGAGAGCTCTGTAAGGGGTTGGTTGTAACACTGCAACATGATAGTATGATTCATATCTCTGTTCAGATCATCATTAAGTGACCCCCTCATGTCAGGCCATAAATCTATTTATGCCATACAGGCACTTTCATTTTTATTGATGTTAGAATAAATGATGACTCGTATGACTAAATGCACATTTATCTGTGTATAAACAGGTTTGGGAGTCGAAACCCCATTATAATACCCATCTTCTTGCAACTGGTCTTGCTGACACAGAGAGAGAGAGACCACATCCTGCAGACGCAGTCGTCTGACAAAGACAGAGAAATGGGTTTACTTTCTGTCTGGCTTAAATATTACATAAAATGCTGGAGGAACATGATCAAATATTATGTGTCACCCTAAATGCCTGTGCTACCTTTTGTCTCTCCTTTTGTTAAAGTGAGAAGTCACTTGACTGCAGTAACCATCTGGCTCGGCAATCTACGAGAACAAATCTCATGACTCCGCAAAGAAAAATCATTTGGGAAATTAGTCATGGCTTTTACTCTTGATAGTTTGTATCAAAAATAATAATCAATTAACCTTTTTATTTATTTTTTTAGAAAGAATGGCAACCAAATCTTGGTCTTTTCCCTTTTTCTCTCCTCTCTCAGGGTAAAGTAGAGATTAGAATGTGACTCACTCATCAAAACCCTTTTTAGAACCCTGACAGACAAGTTCTTGATGAATGCTACCCTTGATTCTGTTTTAATAATACTAGTTTGAATGTTCATTCCTCATCTTGAGATTTTTCCTTCACTTTTTATCGTTAAAGTAGAATCAGTCATGTATGCTCTGTTTATTTCTTTTATTTAATCACTGCAGAGTAGATATTAATTGAATGATATTACAATTAGCTTTTGGTAACACTGATTACGTGTTCTTCTAATCTTTAGTTAAACCATTGATTAATCCTTGTTTTGGTTTTAATTGTAATCCTGAGAAGTAAGTTGAAGTATTCTCAGACTTCCTTTCTGTGATAAGGATCACTTGATGTAATGGTCAACAGTTAAAAACTTCAGACTGCTTATGAGAATTTTTTTTTATAACATCTTTGTATATAAATATATACAGTATATAAGAACCTGCTTTCCATTGCCTATCACTTTGCTACTGATAAACCTGAATGTTCCTATCTGGAGGGACAATAAAGGATAATTCTATTTTTTTGTTACTTAGCTTAATCTATTAAGAAAAGTAAACAGACCACAGTAACTCATAAAAGCCATACTTTACTACCAGCACCGTAATCGACAACTAGCTGGATAATTTAACATGTATAAGATGAATAACCGATGGCTGATGCATGTTTCAGGTGTTTTCTTGAATCGTTGTCTGTCCCTTTGCAGAAGTGACTTTCAGATAACATACGCGTGCTGCATTTAAGTTTTTAGATCTCACATCTTTCTTCATCTATCAACAAACTTTGCAAAATGTCACGATCCGGTTTGAAGCATCAGACAAAAGGTGAGTGAAAATGCTGCTAGAGGCAAAAGAAAACGTTTGAAAGGCTTTGAGAAAGCCTGGAAATCTACAGATGGAGACCAATTTAAAAGACTACAAGAAAGTACGTCCTTGAAATCAGTGCAATTAAATTTTGAGTTGGTTAAAAGTTCATTATGTATAACAAAAATGAAGAGTAAGCTTAAAGCCTTTTTTTTTTTGCTTGGAGAACTAAACTAGTACTTTAGTGTTATGCCAAACTGTTTGCTGCATGTTGAATGTATAATTATCCTTCAATGTCTATTCTGTTTGCAATGATGGATCGTACAGAATCAAACAGCACAAAACAAAAAGAAATCAAAATCCATGACCATGTCCTTTACTTCAATAAATCTTAGTGGTGTTTCCAAGTTTTGCAGGCGGACATACAGTACGTAGGGCGATGGAAAAAAAAAAATCGTCATGGAAAGTATTCAAGCAACAACAACCTCATCAAAAAGCTGACAAGAAAACCCTTCAACTCGCTAAAATGCTCATCGTTAGGGGAGAGCGTTTGTGAAACCTCTGCGCCCCTATCACTCTTAACCTAAGACACAAAAACTCTCAGTCTCCTGTGGAAATGAGTGCAGCCGTCTAAACCAAAACCCTGAGCACTGTCAAACACTGATGGGGTACACAGCATGCTCTCACACCGCAGCGCACACTACCCAGTGTCCACCTCACTCCATCACTGCGACTGTGCCGACACACACACATCATACACACGTACATGCACAGAGACAGCCGTGCCAAGGTGGTAGACAGTCAGCAGGGAGATGGATGGAGGAGGTAAATAGGGGTGTCATGGCAGTGTGATGGAATGAGGCAAAGGAGAATTCATCCTGTGTTTCCTGTAGCCTCTGTCCTGCTGCTGACAGCATCCTGAAATAGGGCCCACTGTGACTGTATATACCTTTGTGTGTGTGTATGTGTGTGTGTGTGTGTGTGTGTGTGTGTGTGTGTGTTGTGTGTGCAGGTGTGTGTGTGAATGAGTGCATCTGTTTCTATTTTTTTGTATGTTTTCTTTTTCTTTTCTTCTGTGTGTTTTGACTTCTGTGTTGAGTGTCTGTGTGTTGTGGGTATCCACAGCAATGGAAGCAGGATGAAAGCAGCCAGTGTGGAAAGAGTTATAACAAAAAAAGAGGAAAGAAACAGACGGAGCTCCCCCGGGAAAATGAGACATCCTTCCTGTTTCGTTTTCATGTTCAGAACTGACTTGAACTAAAACCCCCAGCGGGGTCAGTAAAGTGGTATTAGAATCCATGGGGTATTTTTCTGTTTTCTGAGTTGAGAGGTAATCATGTTAAGGATCTTGCTGCCAAACCCACAAGCGACGCAGCTGTAAATGTGTCGGAGATTTAGTGGACATTTATCCCTTTCTTTTTTTTGCCACCACTGAGACACGCTTGAAATAACGTGTTAAGAATGCAAATAAATCTGAAACATTATTTGAGTTAAAGAGCTTCAGCGGTATAGCGCTGCCATCATTTTTTGTGCCTGTCCACCTTCTTCCGCTGTCTGAACAATATCAGTGGAAAAACAGATTCATTTCTGCTGTGTGTTATTCTTTCCCTGACATCCTTTCCACTTTTATGACCAAGAATGACTGTGATGTTAATGAATTATTTGTGTTTGGCAGACATGCCCGTGCCCTCTTGAAGTGTGCATGCCAAAAGCAGCATCAGTGAAGCAGAAAAAAGGATTTAATGGAGCAGCTAAAAAGTGCAGATGAGTGAGACACCCTGCAGAGGCAGAAGCAAAATTTGGCTTCGGGCAGTACTGTAGGAATCAATAAGAGATTACTTTGTTGTGCAGTGCTCTAAGCAAATGGGGAAAAATGCCTTAGAGGCAGCAGCGTGTAGGAGTTTTTGATCGTTCACAATGGGCACATTTAAAATTAACAATGAAAATAATAGGGCTTTTGTTTTTTATATTTTGGAGGAAAATACGTAGTAATACGACCCAAAAATATATATTTTCAATGAGAGTTACATTTAGGGCTTTACACAAAATGGCTCAGTTATAAGGCTGCAGAGACAAGTCACTTCTCAGTCCACTTTTGTTCTTTGACAGTCGGTCATTCAAGCTGTCCATGTTTCATAACACTGTGTGTGGGGGGGGAAAAAATCACAGAACCAGTGACTGACAGCAGTGCCATTACATAGTGTTGCAGGCAGTTTACCCCACTTTACACTTCGACCTCTTCATCAACTCCTTTCTGTGGTTCCCACTTTCTGTTTGGCGTCGACCTTGTGGCGTGAGATCTCACAATGTGAATATGCTGTTAAGAGGCTTTTGTTATCAGAATGAAATATTAAAGTGAAAATTCTTTGGTGAAAATACTTCTGAACTGAATGATCCATGTGTGGTTTAAAAGTGAAGCTTTTCTTCAGCATCTACATTCGGTTTTGGCTGTCTGATAGATTTCAGTGTAGGTCTTTATAAGATGAAAATGAAGCATTTAAAAGAAAATGACGAATCTGCCAAAACCTGAGGACTTTTTCAGATAATATCTACATTTAATATATCAGTTTTTAAGACTTTTGGTGTGTCAGTTATAGTTTTATTGTTGTTATGACTGACTCAAAGGCTAACTTTTACAATTAAACGTAATCTTTTTCTCAAATAGTTTGGAGACGAGTCAGCGCTGCATCATTTCTAATTTACTAAGAAACTCAGTCACAGATGAGCTGGTGCTGTTCGAGGAAATCACAGTTTATGCAGATCAGCTGAAAAATGTTATTCATATGAAAACAAACTGACCTTCATATGGTGGCAAAAAAAAGCATTTTCCTACACTTTAGGTTAATAATAAGACCTGGCCATTTTTACTGCTATTCTCTCAGTTTTGTTGAGGGTTGGCTTTGTCTTTACTTAACCAAAAATAAATGTTGAACTTGTTAGCCTCAACCATATTTACAGCCCAATGAACAGCATATTTAACCTTTGATTTTCAACCACATTTTCATAGCTGTAAAGATATATGGCACTAAGTTAACTACTATGTCAATTCAATTCAGTTCAATGTTGTGTGGGGTTACATACCAAAATGCAAAGTGCAAAAAGGTTTTCAAGCTCGGTACTAAAGGGTCTTGTGAAAGCGGATTTTGTGGAATGTTTTCTGTCCTTTCTCTGCACCTGGCAAAACTCAACAAACAAAAGGAGGAAAATAACCTGCAGGGATCAACAGAACCAACGCAGAAGACAAAAACACACAAACAGTCCTGAACATACTCACTCTACCAAATGACAGTTTAGAGTATCCAATTAATCTAAACTGCAGTTTTTGGACAGAAACCAGATAACCAGATTAAACAGTAATTTACATTTTGTTTTCTTATTATAATTAGAAGAAAAAACCCATTAGAGTTCTTTTTTTTCATCTCAGTTTATTTATAACCTTGTGTTTTTTATACTTTTTGCTTGATGTACTTTGCTGCCATGTCTTGCCAAATGAAATAGGCCTCACAACTTTTAAATAGCACTTTGTGCTTGTCTGCTACGGTCATTTATAAATCTAAGCATGCAAACTTCCAACAAAAAAAGTGCTGAAAGAGAAAGTGCTCTTAACCCTCCTTTCACTCTTAACTTTTCTGTTCCTGCCTGCCTTTGTCTTCGGTGCTTTGAGCTTTTCCCACCCAGGGGATAAAGACCCGCCCAGTCTGCAGCTCACTGAAGCTTGTCTGGAGTAATTAGAATTAAAGTATTAAAGAGAGGATTTGGGTGTGATTTTTATGAAGGAAAATTATATTCCAACAATGCCATGAGTTTTTATAGTCTTCAAAGTGATTCTCCATCTCTGACATTTGAATTAAATCCTGTTTACTTACACAGGTAACAGAAAATCTCAGGAAACTTAAGAAAAAGTAAACAAGTTAAGTGTTAATCAAAACCTTACAATTCAGTCAAACTGTATTATAATTTCAAAGACACGTCTTATTGTATTTTATAGCCAGAAACTCTCAAACTATTAAAGGGATGAGACATAAATGTTTTGCAAAAATATATATATATATATTTCTATTATGTATCAAGCCTAATAAATTATTTTAAAATGCACTTTGCTGACACAGAAATGGCTTTTTTAGTCACTTCCTTAAAACCATAAGTGCACTTTTATTTATGGCTGTCACTTTTTATGGCTGTGGACAAAAAAAAATCTTTTTCTATGTATTGAACTGGGTGTGTGATCATTTATTGGCAACACACAAAAAAAGGACTGACAGAGCACTTTCGCTATAAAGACCGCCTATTCAATGAATGGGCAAGAGTTCTGTAAAAACAAAAATGTCAAGTGGAAACATTTCTCCTGATGTTCCAAATTTCATACTGCCTGTGTTGGAAACACGTTTAGCCTCCACGCCTCAAATCCTAGATTTGAAATGTTTTGGACCAGAGACATCGTTATCACTGATTGTTTTTTATGTGGACAGTTTAATGCACTGATGACTAAGTTCTGTGGTCAAATGTAATGTTGTCAGCTTTGTGCGTCTCTTTGTGTGTTCATTTTCATTTTTCTAAAATGAAAATACAATTAGATCATTTAGAAAAGTTAAATGCATTTAATAGGAATAGTTAAAGTATGAGTTAATTTTAATAAGATGTGAAAATGTGTTTGTTTTCTGAAATATAAAGCTCATGTTCACAGGTTTGAACAGGAAGTGTTTCTGTGTGTAAGTGAAAAGACGTCATAATCTTGCCTCTCTCTTGTCAGTAACCCTGACTTCTTCTCTCAATTAAAAATTAATTCACCCTTCTCTGCTGTCTGTCAATTTTCCATATCTTATCTCTGGCTTCCTCCATTTTTTGTTGTTATCCCCCTTATATCCCTCTTGTTCTTCAAGGTAGCTATATATATATATATATCCATCCATTTTCCTACACCCTTGTCCCTTAATGGGGTCGGGAGGTGCTGGTGCCTATCTCCAGCTGGCGTTCCGGGCGAGAGGCGGGGTACGCCCTGGACAGGTCGCCAGTCTGTCGCAGGGCAACACAGAGACACACAGGACAAACAACCATGCACACTCACACACACACACACCTAGGGACAATTTGGAGAGACCAATTAACCTGACAGTCATGTTTTTGGACTGTGGGAGGAAACCGGAGTACCCGGAGAAAACCCACCATGCACAGGGAGAACATGCAAACTCCATGCAGAAAGGCCGGGGCCGGGAATTGAACCAAGAACCTTCTTGCTGCAAGGCAACAGCTCTACCAGCTGCGCCACTGTGCAGCTCATATATATACAGTATATATATATATATATATATAAATCTGGAAAGACTCAGAGGAAGAAAAAGGAACAATTAAAAGATTTAATGACAGGAATGAATAATAGTTCTTTGGCGGCGCTCGGGCCCTGGTAGCTGATTTGAACTGAGATTTGATGTGAACTCGATGAACATCCCGATAACTGACTAGGGATATTCTCCCCCGAGGCCCGACATTGCTGGTGGAGGTCAGGAAAGGACGCTATCCTGGAGAGCCGAAGGATGTGGGTGGAGACGGGTGGTGGTGGGTTGAACGCAGCTGGGAACCGGCTGACGGCTTGGATGTGGATCCTTTATGCAGAGCTTGATTGATGATTGGACGTGTCGGGTGAGGTCCAGCACTGAGGTCGGAGATGAGCATAACGCCGATGGGCGAACGGAGGGGGCAGAGTCTTCCAGCTTGAATTTTCGCTATCAGCTCCATATCACACTTTTTACACCTCAGCTCTTTCGGACCCCTCTCCTCCCATCTCATTCTCAGAGGTCCCTCCCCTCCTTTTGAACATCTTTCTTCAGACAATGTCCTCACAGGTAACACTCACCAAAAGCTAATTAACTGGTGCTAAGTGAAGAAGGCATGAAAGACCACACATCTTCAAACGCATCGTACGTGACACTGAGCGTGTGCAACCCCAACAGTTGGGAATCAAAGACAGGGGACCTTCCACATGGCTTATGCATTAATCTTAAATTGAGAAGAGTTGTAGCGATCTAATGATATCAGATTACAAGAGCTGGCATAGGCCATTAAGCTGCCAGTGTGTGCTTGTGCAGGTGTTTTCTGTGTGTATGCTCATCCTCCTGAGTCATTATCCTGTCTAGTAGCCGTTGGAACCTGGGGTCTCTGTGCTCCCCTGATCAGTTTAACCACATTAGCTCCCATTAGGTTTTATTACGCTCCTCATTACAAACATTGCATTTATCTTTTTCTTATATTCTAAATGGCAGGCTGGGCGTTAGGTCAAAGTTTGCTCTGTCTTACCTAATTTGTAACCAATAACTATGAGCTTTTGTATGTTTTATTGAACAAAAGGAGATGTGAAAGCTGAGTTGCCACCTGAAAGCAATCGAGCCACCTGACAGCTTCTGCAAGATGAAAAGATAACCTGTAATTCCAAAGAAAGCATTTTTCGAGGGCTGAAGGTCTGTATTAAAAAAAAAAAACTACCAGAGAGGGAAGCCCTGGAGTGACAGCACGACACAAAGTCAACTATAATTATACACGACTTTCAGAGTGAAATATTCAGCAGTGTGTGGTCATGGACTGATAAATTATAGATTCTCTACCACCAGGACTTCTGTTCAAGAGCGGGATTTGATGTTTCATGGGCCAAGACTGGATGGGATCTGGAACACAACAGTGAGAGAGGAGCAGAAAAAGCATTGAATGGTGTTATTAAAGACAACAGGAGGGGGGCAGCAGATTGGTTTCGAACAGCAGGAAGTGAAGTTTATTCTGAAACTCGCTGAAGTCTGGAGCACCCAAGGTACATGAAAGATGGATGCTGCACACTCCTGGCTTACAACCTTAAAAATGTATATTTCTCTCTAATAAATGTTTTATTCTATAATTCAAAATGTAAACGTTTTGGCCCAAATATAATTGAAGTCGGTTAGATTTAAAGTGAAAAACTGCTGCTGATAAACTGTTTAAAAATGTATTTAAGGTTCTATCTTCATGTTTTTGTGCAAATTTCGACATTTGTTGAGCAACTCTTTTAGTTCTGCATTATTTTGGCCTTAAAACCGTCTCACTACTGACCTCGTTGGTTAAACGGTTCTGATGAAGTTGAATTTTCCTATTGTTTAGTTAATTTTTTTTCTGCATTAAAAGTTGCGCTCAGAGCCTCCAATTAAAAATGAGGTAAGGATAAGAACTTGCAGTCAGAGCTTCTCTAATATTACATAGATCAGCGCTATGAGGGACTATAGCACAATCCTCCATTCTAGTTTTATTACCGTTGTGATTAGGACTCGTATAAAGATGAGACCATATCCTGATGATGCTCTGCATTGCTGGAAACACGCGAGCCAGGATGACTGGGATTGGACAGGTTCACATATGTGTATTAGAGAGAGAAAGGTGATGCGTGCTACAAGGAAAGATTGGATGTGATCCATTAACTTTACAGTCCATTCATTGAGCACCAGAGCATCAGGGGTCAGCAGGGAGGATTCACTGTAAATCTCTTCAACATCACCATGATGAACCAGAGTGGTGGGACAGAGTGTTTGCAGTGAGGAGAAGCACAGCTTGCGGTATCGTTCCCAAGTCCTTCCAAAGCCATTTTAAGTTTCACTACTGATATCATCTGCTCCAAACTAGACAGCTGGACTTTAATGCCTTCTGATATTAATGTTTACAAAAAGGAGGTTTGACTGACTAATCATATCTTGGCAACATTATGAACGTGTTACTTGTTTGTTTTTCAGCCTGATCTTGTTGTGCTCCTGCCAAAAGAAATGACTTTAGACGTGGCCTTTCTGGCTGTCCTGGCTTATGGCCCAGAAAGCAAAGCATGACCCAACATGAGCGCTGAGGAGGTTCGCACGAGGACAGTCAGCACCGTAAGGGGAAAAGAACCCAAAAACAGCAGGCATGTTAAGCCTGCGGAGAGAAAGGGGGAGAGAGAACGAGAATACAACACATAGGGTCCTAACAAACTGAACAACTGATTATTAGGATCAGAATTATAATTTATTGAGGAAAGAAAACACAATTTATGCATTTATATGTTTGAAAAGGTCAACTGAATTGCCCTAATTTCTTTTGTGGCATAGAAATCTTGCTTGACATACATTTATTGAGTGCAGAAACATGGGTTCTGACACCCATGCTCCTGTAGTTTCAGTCTCCAAGCCAAGTTCCCGCCCCACAGCTTCCTCTTCCCCACCAGATTAGCAACAACTGAAATTAGCAAATGCCTGGTAGAAATGCACGTCCGCTGAGCTTATGAAGCAAACAGCAATATTCCTATGAAGCTTGTAAAGGGCATCACAAGACAGGCTGGAAAAACATTGTTGCGATGATGTTCCAAGGGCAGAGTGTTGGAAACGGTAGGAGGCTCTTAAAGAGACAGAGGCCAATTTCTTGCCGTCAGATATGGTAATGATGCAAAGTCAAATTTCTTTTAAGTTGTTTTCATATGTACAGCAGTTTCATAACAATTAAGAGCAACACGGTTACTGTATTGTGCTGTAAAATGGCACCAGATGACAGGGAACTACATATTACCCTCCCTTTGAGGCTATTCCTGCAGCACTTGCCATAAATCCCTTGTGTATAAGCAGAGTGAGCCTTCAATGAGCCCACATGTGTTTTTTTTTGCTGCCTGCCATTTGTGGTGGAGGAGAACAGTGTGCCCTGAGTACCAGGGTTGGCACAGTAATACAAATCATATGGGAAACTTTAAAGAAGACTTCTTATGGCGTTTAGTCAATGACGACTTTCTTCTTGACCCTTTTCAATAAAGACAAGATTTGGGAAGTACATTACTAACAGTTGTCCTATCAAGTAATTTTCCCACCAGAGCTGTGGATCTCCATTGCTTGATTCTGTTCAGGGGAATTCAAGTGTAGAGAACAAGAGCAAAGAGACCTTTTCTTTTTAACATTTTCAAAACGTATTTGTCATTTTTGTTTTACTCCACGATTAAGCTCTACTTCCTGCTAGGTTTTCAAATAAAATCTCCAAAACCAGATTTAAGTTTATTTTTGTAAATGTGACAAAGTGTGAATGGAGGATTAGAAATGCACAAAACAGATACAAAATTTAGAAGAAACAGCTGAGATGGGATTCTGTCTTACAGCAAAAATAAGTCCTACCTCTTAAGAGGTGTTACTAAAACATGATAATGAATGGTAATCAATTCCAGTGTTGGTGTACAGGTCAAAGATACATAGAAAGCAGGACTTTACTGTAAGCCTCATTTCATGCACCAGAATGCATTAGCATCTACTTTGTAGCTTTCATGCATTTTGCTTATACAACCAGATACTGAGCCGTGTGAAGCCAATCAGGGTAATGGCTTGTGCCTGGGAAAACTGGACAGTCCAATCATCACCCTCGCCTGAGAAGGTCTGTTTCCATACTTGACATTTGATATTTGATTGCTGCCTCCTCTCACTTTTGTTTTGATAATCAAAAGAAATCCCACGCTGCTTCAGGCCAGATTGTTTAGAGTACTGCCATGCAGCTGTTGTGCTTACTGAAATTCATCTTTTTTGTTCAGTGCTTTTTCTGCTTGATCTTATGATTGGCTTCATAAGGCAAGGAACTTTAGGCCATGACTGTATGTTTACTCTATGTGGGGGGTGGGGGGGGGGAGGAAAAAGTCATTGTACCATACACCAGACCACTTCAAGGAACACAGTCCTTGTTGTGCTTTTCTTCTTTATTGATAGAATAATACTTTTTGTGTTTTTTGTTAGGTTTGTGAGCTGTATTTAAAATAGAGACTGGTGAACATCTTGTGTAAGGAAGATAATGATCTATTTCACTATCTCTAAAAACAAAGCAAACAAAAAAAGTTATCTTTCACTAAAGAGCAAATATCAGAGCCGACTACTGAAACAAACAGATTCTTTGTAGCCATGTTTATATCAAACAGAAAAGTGCAGTTATATAGTTACATGGATGACAACATTGCATTTGACAACAAAACACAGCTACAAAAATAAATGGATTGTTTATTTTTTGTCAAAAATACCTTAAAACAGGAGAATGCTGGTGGGAAATGTGGTACCACACAGAAAAGAATGAAGTGAGCACTCTTAAATTTTCTTAAAGAGTTTGTCGGAAACACTTTTGGCCCTAAGATAAGGAAATGATTGGACACTTGGGAGTCAAAGAAAGGATCAATCTAAAACTTGGAGACAAGGACACAACTTAGTTCATTCTAAAGATTCGACACCATCACCAGCAGCCAGAACATCTGTTTACAGCTAACAAGAAAAATGTGTAAAAAATAAAGTGTTTCAGATTAGTTATGACTGTATATCTGTACATCAGATGATTTCTAATGAGTCGTGGGTTTGAAGTAAAACAATTATTGTTCCTTCTTGGAGTGTTGGCACATACACGAGCGAATTTGTGTCAGAAGTGGACAAAAGATGCCACACAGTGCTTTCAAATCCCTGGTTACAATGCCGTTTATAAGGTCCACAAGCTACTACTCCCAAATTGTTTTCCTAAATCATCAGAAATGTTTTCTCTCTGTGAAGACAGATTGCAGCTGAAGATTAGCTATCACTACCTTATCTCCATGTGGACTTTGTATGATGAATTGATGCCTAAGTTGAGTGTTAATTCACAGTGTCATTCTCTTCTACACTCTTCTACAACTCCTGGCAGCTTGCTTGGCCTCCTTGTGCCATTTTTTGGCTTTGGACTTCAATCCCAGCCATTACTGAAGAGAAGAAATGTTCAAAATGAAGCCTCATGACTTTGTCAACATGTGTTTTAACTTTCACCAAATGCACTAATATGTTTTGTGCTTTTTTCACACATGAGGTTGCGCAAATGTTTACTGGCCACTGAGTAAGGCATCAGAGCACAAGGCGTAATTACAGTTTAGGACAGATCCACGAGATCTGTGGTTCATCTTGGCTTTGAACACCAGAGCTATTCTCATCCTCTGGGAGCAAAAGAAGGGTTTACGGGCAAAGGCCAACTTCAGTTACAGAACCAAGAACATTAATTACTCATAGAAGGCAACATAAGAGTGCAGATTAAATTGTAATTGGTGGGTTTTCCTGCAAACTCCATGATTCAGTGAGCACCTCTGCTGACCAATGCATCAGCGGCTGATTATAGGACTGGGTCCTTTCGCTCCAAGTGAGCCACAAATAGCCTCTTGCTAATAAAAAAAAATGTGTGCTATTTGTTTTTCCCTCTTGTCAAAGTAATTATGAGCTTGGGGCAGGCTGTGCGGATTTCATGTCGAACTCAAACTACACAGAGAGGAAGGGCAGCTGCAAGTGCCCCAGCATGCTGTGTTTGCATACTGTGACCTGGAATTTGCTTTGATTGTATGTTTTTGAAGAGCTCAGTGTCACTGATCCACAGCCAGGGATGACAGGCAAACCCATTTTTGTCTCAACAACAGAGCTGCACCTACTTTTCAAATGTGAACCTGTTCAGAGCTTTGATTCATTCATACTTGACTTTTTGACAGCTGAAAAACATGAAAAACTGTTGCATTTTTAAAATGTGCAAATATCTAAAAATCCAATCTTGCACTGATTTTCACCGTTTAAATATGATCTATTTACAGCAGTGATTTTGTAAAATCGGAAAGAACCAAAACATCTGGGCAGGCTGTTGGGAATAAAATGTTCTTTCCCAATGTTGCATAAAATCTCAGAGATTATTTTCTCATTTCTCAGAAGAAGGCCACAACAGAAACCCTTCCAGTTTTTTTTTTTTTTTTTGCTAAACAGAAACACACTTGCATGCACACAGAGTAAAAAAAAACACAACACGTAGCTAACAGTGCTGCCAGTACTTGCACAGATGCCTCCCACCTTAATGTCTGGAGTTTCCAGATTTTACACACTGCCCATTATGAGCTGGGAGGGGGGTGGGTGAGTACAAAAACTACCTCAAGACCTAAAGTTCCTTCAGCTCCTGCACTTTTCCAAGACAAACACGACCAGCTGCTAATCCGAAGGCACATTCCGGGTTTTTTTTCTACGTCTGTATTTAATACAGACACGTTACTGTCTCCTATTTCAGCTCAGCTGCCCCTGAAAGAAGAGCCGCCAGTAAGAACAATTTGTTCTGTCAAATCCACACGACATATCTGGTGTCAGATTGCTTCCAAGTCGCCAGACAGGCAGTGCAGCATGTCGGAGGAGGTGAAACCAGAGAGCGTGTCGCTGTACCCTGCGAGTGCCGCAGCCACCCCTGAACGGGAGGCGGTGTGCATCTTTGGGACGGGAGACTTGGGACGCTCTCTGGGTCAACGTCTGCTGCAGTCTGGGTATAGGTTGGTGTATGGGAGCCGGAAACCTCACAGCTGCGGCCCCATTCCTCCAGGAACTCAGGTATGTACTGCAATGTCTGGTGTGGACTGAGGAAAAAAAATATATATATATGGTACTGTGTTTTGTTGACACAATTGTTGCAATTGTTTTTGGTAATTGCAAGGTGCAGATGGTAAAATTTAAAGTGCAAAGTCTCTCCTGTCTTTTTATTAACTAAACAAAGTTACTGATTGGTTTTGTGTAGACAGGCGATAGCACAGATGATGCACGGGTGCAGTGTGGTGCAGACTGTTCTCATCTTTTATATTACATGTGAACAAAATCATTTAAACTCGACACATTCTGGTGTGCTGAGAATGTAATTTGTTTCCAATTGTTTCCATAAAATTCTGTCATAATAAATGCTAAGTCTTCCTTTTCAGTTTCTTGTTTTTCTCAGCCTACAAAGGAAACCGTCACACATATATCTGATAGTTTAATGGCAGGCTGAACAGCATAAATCAAATTTGTCTATCAATCAGAACTGTTGTCATTTGGGCTCCTTAGCCAGATGTTTGATGTCTTTCAAAGTGACCTCAGTCTGACTGGTGTACCACATTTCATCAAACCTGTGTGTCACTGCATTTGACAGACTCATCATTTTGGCCCAAAGAAGGTAGGAAGTGGCCAGACTAATTGCAAACAAAGGCTCAAACAAGCATGGAGATGTGTTGACTGCCTGCACTGTTTAATCTTTCCTTTCACTCACTTTAACACTCCTCTGCCACAACAGTATTTACAAATATTAAAACAGACGCACTAATGAGTTAGTCATAATTTTGTTGACTCTGCACAACAACTTCAGGGTGGACACACACATCCTGCAATGTGTAGCATCCTTATTTATTTCCACCAATGCAGCGAGCTTACGAAAATAAATATTACGTATTCATATTCTGTGCATGCGAGTCCCAGTAACAAAATTTGTGACTGGTGAGGCACTGACTACTCTGGATAGAAGACTTTTAATTATGATGCTTTTTGTACAATTATGTGCAATAATTAAATGTTTTCTTTGGTTAAACTTTCTTTCTTTTTACTAAAATTAAAAGTTGTGTATGATCTCACCTTCATTTGTATGTAAAGTTCACTTAACTACAGATTCATGCAGCACTTTTACGGCTGACCAGACTAAATATGTCACATACAGTTAGTAAAAATATATTAAATTGTGGAACATCAGCATGTATAATACATGTGTAATCAAACATATATTGCGATATAAAGAGATACAGTAAAAGATAGGTGCCAACCGTTTAATTCAATCTGTGACATAACGCTACCAAAGGTAAGACACAGCATGTACTCATAATACATAAGTTCATAATTACATTATATAAGTTCAGCCATTTTGACCATGAAAATGTTGAAATCATACAGGAAAGACATTTGCACAACAATGAAGAGAACAAATTGATTTTCTCTTAATGTTAAGAGAACAATGTCTACACTGGAGTCGGATGTTGCACAGAAATTTTAACCACTCTGGTGAATATGTCAGTGGCCATCTTCGAGATCCTGGTCTGATGATGCTTCAGGAACAAAAGCTCTGCAGGGAGGACTTCAGTTTGAATTTATTTTAAATTGCAGCCTAAGTCAGAACAAACAAATCATGAGGAAATCTGAGATAAAATGTAGAAAATGATTTGATAATTTCCAGACACAGTCCATTTTAAAGGATTATAAGTCAAAATACCATGTTTGGTATTCATCAGCACCTTAGAGAGCTTTTTCCACATTCACACTTTCCATGTGTGGTCCTCTTCGACTCCAGGTGTCAACCATCAGTCCCAGAGCAAAATGTTTTGCTTAGAATATTCTTCAAGGACACCAAGAGTTATTTTTATGATGGGACACACCCCCATAAACAAGTTGTTGCAAATCCTGGGAAGATTCGGAACAGTCTCTGGGGATGGGCTCATGAAACTGAAAGCATGTTCCCAACCAATTTGGTTAATCACAGTTACTGATTCAACAACAAAGGGTGAGGCTTTTCATATTCACAAGAAGCTATTATTGTGTGATTGTTCAATATTCAAGTGTAACAAAAAAGCAAAAGCAAAAGAAATCTGTAAGGAGGAAAACACTTTTTCACAGCTCTGTAACTTCCAGCAGTTATTCATGGCATTGTCAAATATTCACCCTCGCGCCGCTCTTTTGAGAAGTTTATATTTCACGCAAAGATCCACGAGTTCGGAGCAACTCAGTTAATTTACTTCACATAAATGACACCGAGAAAAGCAATAGAAGTACCAAAACTCCTCTGCACATGCAGCTTTTGTGCATGATGGTCGTCTTGTGCTTGTGTGTCTGACCTGTGCAGGTGATGAGCCACGAAGCGGCGGCGCAGTCAACCAGTCTGGTCTTTGTTTGTGTTCACAGAGAACATTACGACTTCCTGGAGACACTGGCACCTCAACTCAATGGGAAGGTACCTCACTGTAAAATCGCATTGACGTAGTGCGTCATCAGCATTGTTTATTTTCTGACTTCTAAACCATTTTCCCGATTTTTATTCGCCACAAGGTGCTCGTGGACGTTAGCAACAACCTCAAGAAGAATATGTACCCAGAGGCCAACGCTGAGTATCTGCAGAGGTAAGTAGAGATTGGGTCTTACGGATGCGGTTAGAGCCTTCTGTGGCTGGCAGAGCATGAAGCTAAAGTTTGTTATTCACTGCCCAGGTTAATCCCCGGGGCCCACGTGGTGAAAGCATTTAACACCTTGTCAGCCTGGGCTCTTCAGAACGGACCTTCAGATGCCAACAGACAGGTACTGGATCTGTTGTGACACTAACAAGTTTCTCTGTGGAAAAAAAAAAGAAAGACTCAGTCTTTTTCTTCTCCTGCTCATCAAAAATGCAGTATTTCTCTTTTTCTGGTGTGATCTTTTATTTCAGTTTTAGGGGCTTGTTTGTTTGACAGATTTCTCATTCCATCAGAGGAAAAACAAGCTTCTTTTTTTCCAGTTCTCTGATGTGTTTGCACAGTGGGTGCTACTCAAGACGGGAAAAACTTCAGTTTAAATCATAATCACACACTTTGAAGCATTAATCAGACCACATTTAAGGAAAAGAATGTAAATTTAGGTAGTCGACCTAATGTCTTTGCTCTGAAAGCCACCTGTGATGTGTCTTTGTATCAGTGAACTCCATCGTTTCTCAGATCTAAGCTCAACATCACATGTTTTGCTCTCTCTCTGTAGTGCAAAGCTGCAGCACATGTGTTTTTTTTCCTGCTTTGTTTTGATCTGTTTGTTAGGTCTCAGAGGATGGTAAAAAAAAATAACACACAAGTGTGTGCATGTTTATGCATTGGGATGCTCTGTATTTGGAGCACCATCAGCAACATCACAAGGTGTTAGCCGAGCGTTGTTGCTTGATACCTTCTTTCCTCGCCTAAATTTAGTATTTCATGCAAGAAGCCACACCGTCTCTGTTCACTTTCATATTCATTCCTCTAGAGTCAAACACATCCTTTCATCAATGTGTGTACACATCCAATACGTACATAAATATTACATTAACATAGCTGAGCACCATGTTCCTCACACAGATGATTTTATTTTATTTTTTTAGAGTTGTAAGAACCTTTTCATGCTCCAGGTGTACCTGTGTGGAAACAATCCTGAGGCTAAGCAGGCAGTGGCAGTGATTTCCACCAAACTGGGCTTCACTGTTCAGGATAGAGGGTCTCTGTCTGCAGCCAGAGAGCTGGAGGACTTCCCCCTGCAGCTGTTCCCCGAGTGGAGGCTGCCCATGCGTCTCACCGTTGGCCTCACTGCCTTCTTCTTCTTCTATCTTCTCACCAGAGATGTCATCTATGCGTATGTTAACGAGGGCAGAGACATCTCCTTCAGAATCATGATGTCCCTGGCTAACAAGGTGAAGACAGATTATTTATTTATGTTTCTTTTTTTACAAATAGTATGTTTTCTTTAAAACTACTGAGCCTGAACTAGAATGTTTTCATGTTTCTTCTTTTCCAGGTGTTTCCGAGCGTATCTCTCATCTTGCTGTCTCTCTGTTATCTGCCTGGAGTCATTGCTGGCTTCTTTCAGCTCTATAGAGGAACAAAATACAAGTAAGGAAAGGATACTGAACAACATGTAAACTCTCTGAAGATATGCAGTAGAAAGCATGTTTAATAGGAAACAAAATGTTTGTTTTAGGCGTTTTCCTGACTGGTTGGATCGCTGGATGTTGTGCAGGAAACAACTAGGTCTGATAGCTCTGGCACTTGCTTCCCTGCATGTGCTTTATACTCTGATCATACCTATAAGGTAGGCAATGATCCATACAAATATCCATATTGGGAAAGTTCCTTTAATTGAAAAACTTTTCATTGTTTTCTACTTTGATGACAGTCTGTATCTATATCTCTATGTCTAACCTAAATCTTTTCAGTGTTCCCATAGCAACTCCAAATATCAACCACTTTTTTTATACAAAGCATTGTTAGTCAACTTTAGATCTCTTTTAATGTGTACTCAACTTAATACAAATTGTTAATAAAGAATAAAAAATGTTATAACTCCATCTGGTTAATATTCAACAGACTCACATATTATTATCACAAAAATCATTTATTCTTCTCACAATGTGTTCAGATAAATTGCATCTCTGAAAGATAAAAAGCATTTTTTTTCTAATTTGAAATGTTTTGTTCCAAATAATGTGTCTTTTGTTCCCAGGTATTATGTAAGATTCAGACTTGCAGGAAGTACCATCTCACAGGTAAAAGACTTGTAAAACATGTTTTTGGTTTTACCGGTGAAGTTTACTATATATATATATATATATATATTATATATATATATATATATATATATTATATATATATATATATATATATATATATATATATATATATATACACAAATTTTTTTTTTACTTTGTTTCACTTTCAGATCAAGAATAACAAGACATCTCCATTTGACACAACCATGGCCTGGAGAACTGACTCATACTACTCCATAGGAGCTCTGGGATTTGGCCTGTATCTCCTTTTGGGAATTTCCTCTCTCCCTTCTGTCAGCAACGCTCTCAGCTGGAGAGAGTTCAGCTTCATTCAGGTGAAAACTTCTATGTTTATCTTACTTATACAGCACAGGTTTTTCTCAATGGGATTCAGTGTCTTCGACCACAATCAAACGGGGACACTAGGTTTTACCTAAACCATGTGTGTATTGATATTTAGCTTGAGCAAATAATGAGCAAAGGGGGAATTACGTTTCACACAATTCCAGGTTGATTTGGATGACTTCTTTCCCTCAGTAAATGAAATCATCAAGTGAAAACTTAGTTTTTGTATTTACTCTTGTTATTTTTTTGTCTATTTTTAAGATTAGTTTTAAATATTGAAAATATTTCTGACGCAATTTTTTTTTCACTCAACAGTAACTTTGAATCATCTTGTTTTACATTTGATATGGCAGCTTCACTTTTTGGATTACATATAAGCCACTATATATGAAAAGTACCAAACAATTAAACACCTTAAATGACACGACTAAGAAGAAGATATACTAGAAACTAATGCCAAACGCCTCCAAATCTTGGATATTACATGTTTTGAGTCTGTTGCATTCATAAACTTTCCCTCTTGGTCTCAAATTATTTGAAGGTGAGTTGAATGTAACCCAAATAACTTTTCTTTCAATGAAAAGTTATTCATTGAAAGAAAAGTTCAATGAAAATTTGCCACAAAATTTTTTGTTCAGTTGTTCATCTGACATAGAAATTCAAAGACAGGATGCTGATCCTAAAAAAGGAATACGGATGCATATCCCAGAAAAAGAGCCTCGACTAACGTTCAAGCCGTGACTGATGAAGACGACTCTGTGCTTTTCAGCTCAGATGGAAAATGGTTTCTAACTTCCTGTTGGAGGAAATTCAGTGAATATTTTCCCTTGTCCTTTTCTAATTTTCCTGTTAGATGTTTATCTTTTTTCCTCCTGTTGACCATTGAGGGTAAGCACAATCACACTGCAGGAAATGAACTCATTCATAAATGTATCTGGGTCAGATCAAGCTCATTTTCTCACTCCACCCTACTCCTTATCTCCAGCCCAAATTAGAGTGGCTCTAAATGTTAAGTTATTCATCAAATGTAATTTAGGAGCACACATTATCCTGAGCTACAGTCCTAAATTTTTCTTTGCGCAGATCATACTTCATGTAAATCTCCAGGGACATTTCTGGGATTACCTCTATAAAACTCAGACATGTTGGTGCATATGTCTCAGTAAAGGTCACCTTGTTACTTGCCATTTCTTAACCCGGGATACTGAGTAGCTGTGGGTGAGTTCAAGTGAGTCAATGAGGCTGAAAACATTAAAATAAATAATAAACTTATTGATTAACACAGTCACAGCACCATTAAAAGTAGTACTCCTTGCAATTACTGTCGAAAAAAATTACAGCATTTTGCTTTTCTAATTGATCACAGCTTCTAGATACATTTAATTAGTAATGTCTGACTTCCTTCTACTGAGGTGAAATACATGTTAGTTTCTTTTAGCCACTTGCTAGTAGGCTGGATGAGAAATCAAGTTTATCATCATCACCCAGTAAGCAGGAAGGTAAGAGAGGAAGAAAAAAAATCTCTAATGCTCGTTGTCAAGATATCTGTAAAAGAGAGTGGCATGTCTTTTAGAAAACTAAAAACGCAAAAAAAATCTAAAACACGTAGTTAGATCAACACAACAAATCTCACCAGACACAAAGTCAACCTTTACACATAGCTATAAGATCTCCTTGAGTAAATCCACATTGAGTAAATGTATTTAAATTAAACATTTGGTATCATTTTTCCTAAGTTCCTCAGTCTGAGTTTAAACAACTTGAATAAAAAAACATTTAAGGTGGGAATCCGTTACTTTACCAATAACTGTTGAGGGCCCAGTTGATGTATACCAAGATGATGACCTTTCTTTGTTTTTCTGTTTTCCAGTCCAAGTTGGGGTACCTGACATTGTTCTTCTGCACCTTTCACACCTACCTGTATGGTTGGGACAGATTTCTGTATGTCTCCCAGTACAAATGGTACACTCCTCCAGGCTACATGCTCTGCCTGGTGGTGCCCTCCCTGGTGCTGGTGTTCAAGCTGCTGCTTCTTCTGCCTTGTGTGGATAAAAGCCTCATTCGCATTCGGCAGGGCTGGGAGAGGACGGATCCTGAGAACGACAGCAAGAAGTCACTGTTAGCGTAGGACTGTCACAAACTGTCACAGACTCAGACAGAAACATCTTGTCTTCCGAGAGCACTCTAAATGTAATTCCACTGCTTCAGTTTTAATGCAGAACAAAATAGTGCACAGCAGTAAGAAAGCGTCCGTTAAGTGTTACCATATTTACATTCAGAGTTTGAACACCTTCACTTTGAGTTTTATAAGTATTCTTTTTTATCAATTATTAAGGAATATTTTTATATAGCCAATGCTATGGAAGCAAACAATAAAAAAATAAATAAATAACACATGAAACCAGCATTTCATTGTTTGTGTACTAAATTGAATCTTTGAATTTTTCTTTTCAATTCTTGGTCATAATTTTTAACAGTATGTTGTATTTTAAATCTTTTTTGGCTTGTTTTTGATTCTATTGCATGCTGCCTTCTAATATCGTTTTGTATATTGGAGGAGGTTCCTCTGAGAATCTTTGTTTCCTCAATAATATGAAGTGTACCCACTGAAAAACATTGTTTAAAGTTTATATTTGATAGTTTATAAGAAGCTCAATACAGACTTGAATTAAAATCTATCAAACTAATCTCATGAGCTGGGTTCATCCATCTTTTCCATAGATCAACCTCACATATTTTCAGTGTTGTTGGATCTATTTCTTCAGAATCTTAACACCTTGTATTTTAGCAATAAAGAATCCTATGATGTCTATTGTTACTTAATAACAATAGACAAAAACAAATAGGAATTATTGTAATGTAGCTAAACTAAATTCCAACACTCTGCAAGCGCAATTAAGAAACTCAAAATCGAGGCTAAACAGGTTATTTCTGAGCTTCCAGGTTCTTGAAATGTATCATTATCTTTGTAGCTGCAGATACTTTAGCATCTTCTGCTTCCTCATCAAAAAGATCAAGTGGCTATCATCACAAATCCAAGCTGATTTGCAAAAATAATTGTTTTGTTATTGTTTAACAGCAAAAATAAGGTATTTACAATACAAATGTTATTGCTATTTCAGTATTATCAAAAAATGATCATAGCTACATGACTGCTGCCAGCCATTTTGGTACCTTGAGCACAAATGATTTATGGTGTACCGCTATCGAATGGGAACTGGCATATCCTCCAAAATGCCAGTTTTAGAGGATATGCCAAAACTGGCATATCCAGTTTTGGCATCAAAATGCCAATTTGGCATCAAAATGCCAAATTGTTTTTGGCTTTCTGATTCTAATATTTCTCCTGTACTTTTCTAAATGAATTCCAATCAGCCGTTTTGGACTTGCATTGAAAGCAATGCGCAAAATGTGCTGATGAGTACATTTATGCAGAGCAGAAATCACTGAATCAGCAGTCAGAGGGCATCAGAGTGATTCCAGTGAAATGTGATGACTGTTTACTGAATTTTTCATTTATACTTCTGTATTTTTAGTCAACTGTAAAGTCTACTTGAAGTACATTGTCTACACTGGTGTTCCCAAAAAGGATGTCTCAAAAATTAGAATATCATTATAAATCAATAAAAAAAGTTAAAAATTGTTTACAAAGCTGTCTGTTTACAGAATGCTGTATACTAGCGTAACAATAAAAAAATTAAGTGTAAGAAAAACATAGTTATTAAATGGTGCACAGGAAACAGGAATAACATCTTCACACAATGCTACAATAAATTAGTAATTCATATTATTTATAGTATTAGGTGTGTATACTGAACAATACAGTCAGCAGGCTGACATTTCTGAATTAAAATTTAGTTTTTACTGGATTAATGTGAAATTCACATTTTCCAAGAAGCTAATTTTTGGTGTTTCATTTGCTGTAAGTCATAATAATTAAAATAAAGTAGAACTAAAACTCAGTCTTTTGAATGACTTTCATGTTTACAACTAAATTACTGAAATAAATGACATTTTCAAGATCTACATTTATAAAATTACATTCCCACTGACCTGTTTTCAGAATACAATCAATTTCTGCAATAACTACTGTATATTATGAACTCTTAATGTGTTGAATGCTTACAGTTATGTGTTATTCTGACTGTGAATTTGTTAATGCTTCATCTGTCACATAACTGGTTAAATAAAAACAGAATCAGACCTGTTGTGAAGCAGAGATGTAAAAAGAACAATTTCAGTTAAATTTTCATTGATTTTTCACAGAATTTTGTCCTATGAAACGTTTGAGGAATCAAAAACTATTTTTGCTTAATAAAAGAGAAGCCTTAAAACTTGACAAAGCACCCGTCTCATTGTCATGAGATGTGTGCTTCAGTGAAGGTGTTGACTCCAACAAAATATCTAAATCCATAAAAGTCATAAAATACAAATCAAAAACCTTCACATGATTATTTTACCAGACTAAGCTAAAGCACTTCCCCATTTAAAAAACTGCTGAACAGGAACAAATAAAACAGGTTTAGTGTTGTGTCTAAAATAAAAAGAAAAAGCAGAAATTAAAAGAGCCATTTAGAAAGTATTAAAGCGAGAACTGGAGATAATAAATGGACAGAGGATATCTAAATGTCTTATCAAGAGATCATATGAGAAATAGCTTTCTGTGATCTGAAACATTTAATTGTAATGACAACTAAGAATTTTTTATTTGTTTTTTTTCTAGTTATATGATTTTCAGTTTCAGTGATTCACATTTTATCACTAGAGTGATTTGAATGTCTTCAATGATGGAATAGTAATTAAATTTCACTAAGTCTTAACTTCATGTGCAAGTAAATACTGTGGATAAACAGTTGAAGTCATAGTTTTTCATACCATTTGAATCAAATCATATACTATATAAATCAAGAAATGTATTAAACGTGTTTAATATTGTGAAGGGTGCAGCACTGGAGACTGTTAGTCTCAAAGAGTGTAAACACAGCAGTTTCCATTTCAGTCATGCACAAAAAAAGGAAAAACACTTTTAAACTAATTTAACCCTTCACTTATTAAAAATAAGATTATTTTAATTCATGTAGCTGTTGAGTCTTTGACGTTTGATATGACTGTGTTTCATAGCAGAACAGACAGTTTTGGAGTGTGGAAAGTTGGTTGATTTGAAGTAAAATGTGTATAGATATATAACACAAGATTTTGTGTAATTTGGATGTCTTTTGAAATATCTGGATGTGCTTCATAGCAGAAAGGATAGTTTTGGAATATCAAATGCTGCTTGATTTAAAATAAATGTGTTGCATTCTATTTTGCCAAGTAATTCTCCTCTTTTTATTTTCTTTATATTGCAACAAAGAATCAAAGTTCAACTCAAACATACATGAGGTCTTATGTTGCTTAATCCATGCATCTATGAATGAGAACTATCTTACTATGTTATGGGTTAATCAGGTTAATGACCCTCCAGATTTAGCTTATCAAAAGCTAAAAAAAAAAAGCACCGTTAGCAGGTCTAACAAAAAACCCAAAAAGAGAACCAGATCAAGGAAGTGTTCACAAAAATGCCTGGATAGAATCATGATATGACTGAGTATAAAAGCACAAACCTCTCAGAGCTCCATCAAAGTCTTCACACTGATTTCTAAGGTAAGGTCACTATTTTAACTTTGGCAAGAAATGTAATGGCTAAACATTTTACAAAAGCCTCTGTTTCACTACAGTTTCTTTTCAATTTCTTTCAAGCTGAATTGAAAGTGCGATTTTAGACCAGCTCGAGTATATTTGGGATTTCTAAACAGCATGGAGATCTTAATGTTTTCCACATATTTGTGTCCCTTTTGTTAGATGATGCTGCTGCTCTTAGTGGGAATGCTGACAGCATGTGCTGCAGTAACCCAAGGTAAATGGACCTTTATCATTCATAAAAAGTAAACTGTCAGAATTATAGCTGGCTTGTTTTAGATTTGCTTTAAATTTTGAGCTTGTTAGAATTTTTTTTTTTTTGTTATGGATGTTTTTACAGCATTTGTACTAAATTTATCGTCTACCAAACCTGTCAAAAGTTATTTTTAACATATCCTTTAAAAATAGTCAACTTCTATTACTCTCTGTTATTTTCCTTGCAGATCTGTCTGGCAAGATGTTCACCTTCCCACTTGAAACCAACACAGCTCATGTGAAGCTGAGAACTACAAAACAGGATTTTAATGCAGTAACTGTTTGTCAAAGGTATTGTAGAGTAAATTATTGTACCATGCAAACCAATTTAACCTCCTCTCTGCTAAATTCTTTTTAGCTTGCTTCCAAGCATAAAAAATTCATTGACGTCTTTCAGATGGTCTTGAGTCTTTGTCAAATGGCGGTTTGACTAAAGAAGTTTTAAATGTTAAAATTTTTATTTTTACTTTTTAATTTCTTTTTATTTCTCTTTCTCACTGTTTTCTTTATCTCTTTCTCTTTCTTACTGTTTATTCAATGTCACATGCTGTTTTTATTTTAATTATGTAAAGCATTTTGAAATGCCTTGCTGCTGAAATGTACTATACAAATGCAATTTGATTGATTGATTGAAGCTGTAGTTTTACGAGAATTTTGAAGATTTGTCACAGTTTTTGATTGCCTTGTCATGACCTGGTCATGACCACAGCAGTGCAATAAATGTTTAATTCAAAAACAGTGAAAAGAAGATGACAAAAGAAAAGCTTTTGAATGAAAAAAATCTTTAGCAGATGACCAGTGTCTCAAAGGTCTTTATTTAAGAAATGTGACAAAAAAAAAAAAAATCAAGCATACACGCCGTGTCCTTCAATAATGCATTTGATGATACTTCAGCTGATCATCAAATCCATGCATGGAAATCTTGTGAAGAAATCTTATGTCACGTGGTTTCAAAAGATTTCAAAAAGGAAAATCTAAATTAAAAATAGTGGAAGGCTTGATTCTTTTGAACAATTCTGTAAGGGAACCTTTATTTTGTATCTCTGTGAAGTATATCATGTAACACATAATGCATTTTTTTCCCCATCAGATCCTTTACAGACCTCCAAAGAACCCACGTCCTATTTTCTTTGGCTGTACCCAGTTTTTCCAATGGCTTTATGGTTATCTGGGATGGCTCTGACAAAGAATTTGAGTTCTATACCCAGGATAAAAATGTAGTATTTGGAAAAACTGACTACAAGCTAAACACGTGGCACTCTGTCTGCTCCACCTGGGACTCCGCATCTGGGCTGGTGCAGCTGTGGTTGGATGGACAACCATCAGTTAGAAAATTTACCAGCTCTGGATCAAACATCAGAGGATCTCTCATTATTATGTTAGGGCAGGTAAATTGTCAGTCATCCTCCATATTCCATAATTCTTATTTATATTAAACTTCACAAATATATTTCAAAATAGTTTTTTAAAAATTAATTTTTAAAACAATTTTCCAACAGGAGCAGGACAGTCATGGTGGCGGGTTTGACGCCAAGCAGTCCTTCGTTGGGATGTTGTCTGATGTCCACATGTGGGATTACGTCCTTTCTGCCTGTCAGATCCAGAAATACGTGGATGAACAGAACTTCACTCCGGGAAACGTGCTGAACTGGGCGGCTCTGGATTATCAGATAGTAGAAAAAGTGATGGTGGAGAATAAAGTAATGGTTTGTATTTAAACTGTTAAATTAATAGCATCACTAAGAAAAAATCTCAATCATAAAGAATGCTTGATATTAAATCATTGCTCTTTTTATATTTTTTGTTGTTTCTTTTGAGACATGCTTTTCATGGGAAAAGAATAACACACTCCCCACCCACTCACATTCTCCTGTGAGCCCAAGCACTGGTGAATAATGAGTATGACATACTGTCTTCCTGTCACCAACCAGCCTAACAGAATGCTTTTATGTGAGGGAGAGGTAAATTGTAACTATCTGTTCTTATAAATGCTTTGTTTTGTCTATTAATAAATGAGAAATGCGTGTGTGTTGAATAGACTGGTGTCTGGTGCTTTTCTCCCTCACCAGATATACTTGATCGTCCAAATTCGCTCTTACACTTGAAGAGTTATCTTAGGCATCTCGCTATCTGTGGTTTGTTTGAAGCAGAGTATAGTGTCCAGAACAGTAATAGATAACTCAGATTATTCTCCCGAAGATTAACAATTATATGATCTGGTCCAGCTGATAATTGTTTTTGATATTGCAATATTATTGTCCTGTTCGTGGCCCAGTAATCAGAGCACACACCCTAACTCAGTTTGTTTTACTCAATCTACTCTATAACAACTGACTCCTCATTTGTGTACCACATTTCTGTTTATCTTCTTTCTTGTTCATAGCAAGTCCCATGGAGATGCCACGCTTCCTGTTAGCAAGTTTTTAGAAAAATTCAAAAATAAAATCCTTTCTCTTAAGTTTACACGTAATATCTTTTGTTGTGGCCTTAAAAGTTTTGTAATCAATTTCAATAGTTATCATCTACTCACCCATACACCAAACAAGGAGTCCAAGATTATTTATCTGATTATTTCATCCAATAATTTAATTTGTCCTCGATAGACATTGAAACAGCCTGCATCTAATCTTAATGTGAATCTGATGCTCCCCCAAATGAGAAGCATGTTCTCTACTTTTAATTTACTTTAGGACAGTAGGAAGCTTCATAAAGTTTAATCTTTGCTAAGTGATTTTAGATGGTATTCATGTAGAAATGTGAATCAGCTGTGTGACATTGGTCTCAGTGAAACGTCATTATGTCCACAAACTCTGATATTCTTTCACAAAAGCTAAAAGGGATTTAAGAAACACCTCAGTGGTTGGCATCTCAAACAGACAGTAGATACATAAGTTTTACTTCAACAGATAATTGGAAAATGGTGTTATGTAATCTAGACTTTTAGCCATTCTCTAAACTGGCACAAATACAAACTAAAATGAAAGCAAATGCAACATAAGGAAGAAACATACATATTAAAGAGATAAAAGTACAAGTAAGTTCCACTGATACATTTAATGTCACTTCTCCAGACGCTAAAAGCATGAAGTTAATTATGTTGAAGCTGTATAGCGTCACATGTGCTGAGCACTAATCATCCATGTGCTAATGACTTGATAAAGTAAACAAAATGACTAAATTCAATAGTCACAAAATGAGATAATGGTAAAAAATTTCTCATCAGGTCAAGATAATTTGCATGTCAAATTCTTTTCTTTCTACATTCTGGAGGAATTTGTCTATGCAATTTTTGCCAACAAAAAACAAATATTAATGCAGTAACGTGATTAATTACTGACAAGAAGTTTTCTGCTGCAAAATTTTCCTACCAGGAAAAGCTTTGCAGTAGAAAGCCCTGAAGAGATATTCACACTTAAAACTTGTGTAGCATGTGTAAAAAAGGGAAGCACTGAACAAATAAAAAATATGGTAGAATAAGAATGTTGTATTAAACTGTTCTTAATGGCATCACTAAGAAAAACTAATAAAAAATGCTTATTAAACATTCTCTGAATTGTGCAAGAACTTTTCATGAAAATCAACTGACATCCATTTTGTGAGCAAACATGGTTAAGATTTCTGTGCTTTTCACCAAAAAAGAATGCTGTATTAAGGAAATTGTAACACTGTCAAAACTTTGTTTGAAATATGGAATGGTGTGTGTGAAAACTGTGTCTGGTGCCAGTTGGTTGCTCACACTAAAGTCATTTAGCACTGCACTGGTTGTTAAGGGTAAGTGCCAACAAATATACTCAAGATTCCACGAAATTAAATTTATACTGTATATAATTTTTTATATTGCGATACTTTGTCTGTTGATTGAATAAATCAAGAGACACTTTAACTATTTGATTTACTCTATGAACAACTGTCTCAGTAACTTTTGTTTAATTTTTTCTTTTATCAGATGAGAGTGACTGCTTTCCCTGTTGAGACGACAGTTGTTGTAGCCTAAATCAAAATATCTTCTCTTAATTTACACAGTAATCACTTAGTTGTGGCCTACAAGTTTTGTTCATTTCATAGTTAATATCTACTCAATACCCCAGACAAGGCAGTCCAAGTGCAGTTATCGATTATTTATCAAAATTTAGTTTGTCTGTGCTTGAAAACCTGATCTAATCTTTGTGCTGATGCATCCAAATGAAAGCATTTTCCTACTTTAAAAGGGGCATAGGAATTCATAGTTAATCTTTGCAAGTGATTAGATTTCATGTAAAATGTGATCAGCTTGTGACATTGGGTTCCAGTGACGCCATTATGTAAAATTGATACCTGTTCACAAAAGCAAAAGGGATTTAAGATCAACACTCAGTGGTTGCATCCACGCGTGTACATAAGTTACCAGACGAACGAGTTGCGAGATGGTGTTCTGGACAGACTAGACTCTAAACTGGCACAATACAACTAAAATGAAACAAAGCAACATAAGGGAAACAACAAGTGAGATAAAAGTACACAGTATTCCACTGAACATTATGTCCTGGCCTCCAGACGCTAAAGCCATGAGTTATTATGTGAGCTGTATAGCGTCACATGGCTGATGCACTAATCATCCATGTGCTAAGACTTGATAAAGTAAACAACATGACTAAATCATGTCACAAAATGAGATTGGTAAAAATTCTCACAGGTCAAGATATTTCATGTCAATTCTTTTCTTTCTACATTCTGACAGATGGAATTGTCTATGCAAACCTTCTTGAAAAAACAATATAATGCAGTAACGGTTAACTGAGCGGGAGCATTTGTCTGCGCAATTTTCCTGGAAAAGCTTTCTAAACTGGGTTTCACACTTAACTTGTTGTGGAAGGAGCACTGAAATACAAAACAAGAACGCGAATCTGTCTTGGGACTGTCAAAACCCTAAAAAATGCCATTTTTTTCCTCAGATGTGGCTATTTCCATCAACAATGAGTGCCATCCCAAGCTTGGCCAGGTTACGTTCGTGTTTCACAAGAGAAGGAATGATTTAAAGTTCACCTGAAAACTTTGTTAAAAATCGAGCATGTGGTGACATCTCGTCGATTGGTGCCCAAGGTCCTGCACAGGTTTAATTAGAGCACTGCAAATCGCAGATTAATTCGCATTATTAACTATTCGCTGTGTGAATTAAAAGAATTCAAAGTGACACTTTAACGTTTTAGCAGTTCGTGTGAGAAAACTTGTAGTAAGTTATTTTTCTTTGACAGATGGTCCATTTGTGATGGACAGCTGTGCTATAACAAATATTTTTATATATATATATATATATATATATATATATATATATATATATATATATATATGTGCATGTTTAATTCATATTAGACGATTAAAGAAGAAAATAGAATAACTACTTGAAGTTATTATCTTAACTATTAAGTGTGTAATTTTTTGCATTCTTGATTCCCTTTTGTAATGAACTAAAAAAACTACAGATTTTACAGAAAGGTCAAACATAACATAATTTTTTGTTATTTTGTACTTCCTGGCAAGAGAAAACAGTAATGTTGTTTTAATCTGTTATTTAAAGTAATTCTAAGAAAAAAAGAAACCAACAAAAAATAAATAAATAATAACAATAATGATGATAATAGTAATAACAATTGAATGACTTTAGTCATTTGCAAACTGCTTTTGCCTTTGAATTATGCATAATGTATACGGCTTGCTATTAAATCATGCTTTACATTTTGAATATGTTGGTCACCTGAAAAATATTACAAATTTCTCTTCCTATTTCCCATTACTTTCAAAAGATAAGACTGTATTTGACATGTGCAAATCAGGTATTAATGAATAGAACAAGGAAATATGAATACATTTTATGTTTTCAGATCTTTCTGGTAAGATGTTCACCTTTCCACTGGAAACCAACAGTGCTTATGTGAAGTTTAACACATCAGGAAGAGATTTTAATGCTGTAACTGTTTGCCACAGGTACTGCAGTTTTAAATATGTAAAAGAACATTCTTCATCCTTGTGAGTGAGACACATTATTCAACGCTTTATGTCTGTCATTGTAACAGATCATTTACAGACCTCAAGAGAGACCACGGGCTGTTCTCCTTGTCCACACCCAGTAATGCCAATGACTTTTTGCTTTTCTGGGATAACACCAATAAAGAAATGGAGGCACATATTAAGAATAAAAAGGCTGAATACAGAGGCTGTGACTACAAGCCCAACATGTGGCACTCCATCTGCACCACATGGGACGGGACGACTGGACTGACACAGCTGTGGTTCAATGGACAGCCTTCGATCAGAAAATTCACAATCTCTGGGTCAAACATTGGTGGACCTGTCAATATTATTGTGGGACAGGTAAAATTTCCTTTATTCACTGAAGAATGGAACAAACTTCTTGAACAGCTGTCATTTTTAGCCTCTGTGCAATCTATGAGTCACTTTATCCATTTTTTTTACAGGTTGATAAACAAAAAACTTGAGACAAAATAGAACTAAAGTTGGGTAAATTTAGGTAAAACTGGGTATTGGGTAAAATTATAAAATATAAGCAGATCATGTATAATTTGTCACTGTGTCTTTCTGTGTTGAGAAGATCTCCATATGACATCAAAACTACCCATCCTGTTTTTTTTTTTCATAATAGAGTATATCTGTGATAACTGGTGGTTTTGACCTTAAAACTCCTATAGAGGCCATTTTTGCCCAATCTCTTTACTATTATTGCATTATGAATACTAATCTTAACTGGAGCAAATCAATCCTGCATGGTATTAGATCCTGTTCTTAGTTACTGTATGACCTCATAAGTGAGTTGTCAATTCGTTCTTGGAGAAGATTAGGTAGGCTGGCCAGTTCTGCCAAGAATCACGACAGACCCATGTTTTCTCTGTGGACAATAATTCTCACTGTAGTTAAAGTTTGTTCCCAATACCTGTACATTGATCTTGGCTTTCCAGAATCAAAAATATCAATGGCACTCCTGGCAGTGGCAGTACCTGTGATTCTTTAAATAATGGGGCCAAAAAGATCAAAACTCAGACAGACACCTCCATCTCGTTAGACAGGTTCCATTCAAGTGGTTTCTTGATTGTACAGGTAATCACACCCAGGGTTTGCAAGTGAAATTATGTGAATCACAAAAATCTAGCATTTTAATAAGGATGTAGAGGCTGGTTTTAATCCAAAATATCATATACAAATGATACATTTGTCTTAACATAGACCACTGTGATATAAACAATGTTAAAATTTCAAACAAGCAGTAGCTTAACCCAAAATCAGTAAAAACCTCTGCATTAAACAATTACTTATTCAATAAGTAATAAAACTAAATATGCAACATTTTACTTTTGTCATTATGCTTCTTAGGTGATCAAGGTTCTGGCTAAATGCTACAACTACTGGATGTATTGAGTGTTGAGCATGTTGCATATTTCTGTCTGAGTAAATATGACCTCCTTAAAAGATCTAGCTTAACAATTATGTTTTTTCCCATAAATCTGTTGCACAACATTTCATATTGAAGACATCTAAGCAGAACATGTGTTTAGTATGAAAAGTCATGAGCTATCGCACAAAAGGCTAACCTTTACAGACCAGTTGAAAATGCGTGGTTTATAACTTTGATGACAACATTTGATTCAAATCATTAATGCCTTTTTTTCTATTTTTCAATCATTAAAAAAATAACATTAAAACTTCGCATTTCCAACAGGAGCAGGACAGCCATGACGGCGGGTTTGACATCAAGCAGTCTTTGGTTGGCATGATGTCTGACGTCCACATGTGGGATTACGTCCTTTCTGCTTGTGAGATCCAGAGTTATGTGGATGAACGAAACTTCACTCCAGGGAATGTGTTGAACTGGAGAGCTCTGGATTATCAGATTGTAGACAAAGTGTTGCTTGAACATAAAGCAACCGTTTGTTACTAACCCATTTTAGAACAATTTGATCACCACAGCAACTCATACATTTCCAGTAACCATTATTGAATCATTATTATTGAATTATTTGCTTAACTGTAGATTTGTGATTGGCATAACTGTGAATTGAACTGGATGGTGCTAGCTTTTTTAATTATTATTATTACAAAGTATCATTTAAACCACTTAAAAAATATTTGAGTGAAAAAAATAAAAGTTGTCTGGAATACATAATTGTCTTTTGTGCAAATTTGTGAGTTTTTATTTACAAATGAATGATTTTTATTAATTTAAACCCCCGGCTGTCTTAAGAAACGGGGTCTTTTAGACCCCACAAGTTTTTTACACTGTGCACAGTCAGACAGCGTATTGACCACACATGAACATTTAGAAGGTTTATTTCTCCTTGTGTGGTTTCGGCCGTTGACAAGCTGCCCACTTCCTCGCTGCCCAACCGTAACATTTTCCGTGCTCCTCCTGAGCCTCACGGTAAGCCCGCTAATATATCAGTTTTACCATAAAATGAATCATGGCTTGATTTGAAAGCAGACTACCTCAGTCTACTTCTTCATCCACAGAAGTTATTTGAATTATCGTCCATTCCAGAAGTGGTGGAAATGTGTGTCACTATAACACTACATGAGCAATTAAAAATGTGGAAAAAAACTGAGAATTATACACAATGGACCTTACCCCAGCCCGACCTTTTCATTGGCTAGTGCCCATTTGATGTCACAGCACAGCTATCAGTGGGCTACGTCTCACAAACTCAAGCTAATATACATTGTGGAGTACTAGACCGACAGAAAGTTTTTGTGTCAGGACTCGAAAAACAATGGTTCTCCGTCAGTGGGAATCTGTACAGGTGATGTCAGGAATCCTGATCGTGTTTGTGGAACTAAAATTCACAGATTTCCAAAATCTGAAACGGAAAGCCTCGCTTGGATTTAACTTTTTCACGACCGTGTTTACAGCTCAACTATCGTAGGATCAATAAGAACAAAGGAGTGTCTGCTGGTGTAAGTATTATTACTTTGCTTTCTTTGTGTTTAGTGAATGAAAAAAATAGTCAATAATAAATGCATCCATTATAAAAACCTTTTAGCCAAGTACAGCATAACGGCAGTACCGATACAACTTCTACATCCTGAAGCCTGTCTGCTACAGTCTCACGTTAGCTGAACAGATCAATATGCAATGTGTACCGTATCTATTACGAAGAAAAGAATTTGCAACTTGCTCAAAATGTTAACCAAAATGTTAACCAGAATGGGATGTGTTTCTATGATGTGCACAATTTCAATTCTGTTATAGGAAATGCAAAAAAATTGACTTAGGAAAACTGTAAAATCTTGTAAACCTGCAGTGAATTAGGTTTGACCTTTTTACAGGTATTTGATCAGTTTTTTAAAAAAACATTTCAGGTTTTTGTATTGTTGTTTATTATTCACATAGTTCTGTTATCGTCCTAAGTTCACCCACAAGTTATCCTTATTCTTTCCCCTTTATAGTACAATTTTATCCAAAAATAGCAGGGTAACAATGTTTGCTTAAGCTGTTGCACATTAGAAAAAGATAAATGCTGTACAATGTGAATTATTTTCATTGTAGCTAAAATAAAGCTTCAATCTAGATACGTTTGTATCTAGAACACAAACATACAGAAATTACAACCTTAATGTGTAGATATATGTAGGCATTTTTATTATTAGGTTTGTTGACCATGAATTTAAGGTTGACTCTAGAATTTTACTTTTTATATCACTACATTTGTTATTTTAACTAAACATGTTTGCATCTCTTATTTAGAAAGCATGACGAATAAACGACCATTGTAAACAAAGAGATTTTAAAAACAGAAGACAAATCTGAACAAAATTTTGAAAAAAGAAACAGGAAAACACTTAAATTTGGACTTTGCTTATTGTGAAATCTAAGCAAAGGTTTGACAAAGTGATGCTTTGTGCACAGAGTCTGAAAAAGTTTGACAGTCAATGTTTTGTTCAAAAAAATGATCTAGAAGAAAACAAATCTGAACAATGTTCTATACAAGAAATAGGTACAATACTAAACTCTTTTTACAAGACATATACAAAATAAGCCAGTTGATGTTGCAATGGAAAACATAGAGGGGTCGTAGTTCCAAAGTCTAGGCTTGCTTAGTTGTTGATTTTGAACATATTCTGAGCATGTAACTCAAGAGTAGATCAGCAACATGTTTAGAGAGAAGACATAATAGAGCATGTCTCAGTAAATTAGAATTTTATCAAAAAGTATATTTATTTTAGTTATTAAAAGTGAAATTTGTGAAATTCTTTACAGAGGCAACATTCAAGCATTTTATAATGGTTTATAGGTTGTGAGGATCCCAGCTATTTAAAATATTATCAAAGACCAATAAAGAATTTATTTACTACAGACATGTCATGTTACAAAGAGCGTAACCAGGAAATGGTTATTACTAAAGAAGCTGGCTGTTGGGTTGCTTCTTTGGAGCCTCTTTTTGCAGATCCTCTGAATTTACAAATTATGGATCTGGTTAACTGGTCTCTCGATAATGCTATTAATCAGACTTTCTCAACGAGAAGCCTGGGCGCAGGAGAGCCCACTCATCCTGTGGGAACACACCTGGCGGGATACACCCTGGATTTATTTGGATTTACGATAACAAGATTTTTGCTGTTTGGAAGTTAATTTATTAAGTTGGTTTAACTTGATGAATAACTTGTTACCAATTGAAGCAATTCAATTAAGTTAAATGAATCTAATTTATTAAGTCATTAATTTAATTCATATTCAATATGTTATATTTTTACAATGAAAATAAAGATGTCGCACATTATTAACGATTACCCAGACAAAAAAGTCTGTATTTGTGCTTCTGCATACAAATACAGATTTGTATATGTGAGGGTGTATCTACACACAGCAGGTAAAACTACATGAACTGCTAAATGAATTAATGTCAATGTTTCATGTAGGGAAAAAAAACTCTTTGTAAAACTGAATTGACAATGGTAACAGTACGATTTGTGTTGGATCTGTTTATGACTGTGATAGAAAATTTCGGTTTTGGTCTTATTTCATTCTTGATGGAACTGATGATATTTTTACCATTTATTTACTGATTATATCTGCTGTATTTTGTATTTCTGCCAGATGTGTTTCGTCCATTAAATAAGTTTGCAGATGATGTTTAGATGTTTCCGCAGCAGAAAAGACCTGAAGACATCTTGAGTAAAATGCTTGATCTGGTAATTGTCTTAAAGGACTGATGTGTGGAACGTAGTTTGTTCCCTGTTTGACCTGAAGCCATGAACTGACAAAGAGTGTTAGAAGTTCCTCCTGAAATCCTTATCAGCTCTCCATCCTGCCATAAAATCATCTCCTCCAAGAGGTGAGAGATAGTTCATGAGGAGGGGGTCAGGGTGTCTCTGTGGCCATCTGACAGTAAAGATAACATCACACTTTGGGAGGGTCTTTGTCTTTCTGTGACTATATAACAATATGATGTGTGTTGATCAGGGCTCTTCTACTGACTGCACTCAGTGAGAAGGGTCTTCGAACGCTTTTGCCTTCGAATAAAGAAACTTAAAGACAAAGATTAATCTTTCTCTTATTATTGAAACAGATTCTCATTCCTTGATAATGAAATTTCCATAACATTCTGGTGTCAGAAGTGGGATCCAGTGTGTCAGGAGATCGTGGACGACGTGAGACCGGATGTATTGGCCAACCTGAGGAGTTTGTCTTCAGTCCACCTCCAAATGAGGGGAATCTGAGGTCTCGTCTCCACGGCTGCTGACCGCCTGGATCCGTAAAGGACCTTAGTGATCTCCATCGGGTGAGAACTGTTTCATGATTATTACTGGGTTTGACTCAGACAACTGTGATCCTGTGAGAAACTCCAAAGGGGAGTTAGGTTCAACTCGAAGAGAGTTTGGAAAAATTTTTATCACAACGGGTGATAAAAAGGGTGGCTCTTAGCACTTCTACACCTTAAGGAATGAAGGCCAGAGGAGAGACGTCTCCCTGAAAGGTTAAAATGGATCTAGATCCTCAAAAGGTTCACAGCAGTCTGACTCATTACCAAGCATGACAATAAGAAACATGAGGAAGGATGTTTGAGTGTGAAGGCCAGTTGTGATGAGTGAAGGAGAAGTTTGAAATGAAGTGGGAGAAAGAGGAAAAGAAAAGCAGGTTAAGATAGAAATGTTGGAAAGGAAGGATGATAAATGTATGTGTTTGTGGATGGAAGAAGCAAGATGTAGAGAAAAGAAAAAGATAAGTTCTGGTATGCCAGGGGAAAGATTTAAGCGGAGCAGTAACAGGATGCAAAAAATAATAGGCTAATAATTTTAAAAAAAAATGGTATTGTGTTCCCTTGAGTGGACATCCGGAGAGGTCAACAAGCAGTGTTAAGGTACCGACCTGAACATTATCCAGCCTCATACCTCACTTAGGCTTTAATGAGAAGAGGGCTGCTTGTTGGGTTCCACGGCTCCAACACTGGGATCATTGTTATCTGGTGAGATAACTAAGACTAATGGAACAACTTAAAACATAAATTGTGAAATCTAACATTGCAAAACATCCAATGAACACTTCTCCCCGAGGAAAAGAGATTGGCTTTTAAACCTTAGGGTTTAGTTTGGAACTAGGTTATGGAAGAAATGGGTTTAAATGGTTCCAGGGAATCATCTCCTCCTCAGGGTGAAATGTTTGAGTTCATAAAAGACGTTACAGGCCTTATTATGATTTTTGTGTATGTGTTTGAATAAGTAAATTATTTATGAGTTCTTAAATTTTTTAGGTAAAATAGGTGGCTAAAAAACTATACACGAAAAAACAAATCTAATGGACTTTCATTTGTTTTTCCTTATTTCCTCTGTCTGAGCCTCACTGCAGTGCATCTGACCTCTGACCTCAACTCCTCAAGCTTGTCCTCCTATGGACTAGATGATGTCCCTCTCACATCGCCAGCTGATAAAAGTGATCAACAAGATCCACAGAATCAAGAAGATCTACATCACCTCCAGGCACTGAAGTGTTTGCTGACATCTGGGAACTGATGACTGATGGAACATTCTCATGCAGGAGACGACCATAAGAAAACTCATGAGGTCTCTTGCTGGACATTCGGATTGGAACTGGTGCTCTGCAGCATATGGATGATGGTGGCAACCTACTGACCCATGGCTACAGCTGCTCTGGGTGAAGTCTGACAGAAGCCAGAGACTCTGACCATCACAAGCAGGCAAGACAAGTGAAATGTCTTGGCCAAGGACACAACAACAGAGAAGGACGGAGCAGGAATTGAATCAACAATCCAGGCTGGGGGACAAAACCCTTTCAGCACTGCAGGCATCATCTCACCATCATGGAAAGGAAAAGATTTTATTCAGAGACGTGAGGAGAAGACGACACAACACTGAACTGTTTGAAGCTTGTTTCATTTATGGACAAATGGACATTGGCTGAGGGACAGTGTGGACAACTCAAAGATCCAACACCAGAACCAGTTGGACTGACAGAAAGCTGGAGGAGGAGAGAAGGGGGAGGATTACGCTGCAGCGACGCCAGCAGCAGGAGGGCGAGTGAGAGAGACGAGACATTCAAGATAAGTTATGCACACACTGTCACTGCAATGAAGAATGCTTGCTTACTAACCTGTTCACATATAGGAATTGTCTAGACAGCAAAGAATGTCTCAATAGATGTCTTAATGCTCAATATTAGAGAAGTTCTCTTAGCTTGTACTGGTTTCCACTGAGTCCTGAACAATAACAGTAGATTAGGAAACTGTGAAGTGAAACTGCAAACATTTAAGTTCTGCAGTGAGCTAATTAATTATGCCATGGAATTGCACAAAAAACATTAAACATTATAACTGAATTATGGGTTGTAGAGATATAATATGGGATGTTTTGGGAAATAGTCACCTTAAAGGTTCATGTCATGTTGAAATAAATTATTATATTTGTTTTGTTTGTTTCGTTTTAAGAGAAAAAAGGCAATTATCTTTAGAAAAAACTAGTAATGGAAAATGAAAATTTTATCAATGAGAATTATTGAATTACAGTCCTGAAAAAAAAAATTAAATGCTCCAGACTATTTTTAAGTTTGGGGACCAGCTGACAGTTTTTTTAGTTTGAAGGGATTTGGTTAAAACAAACATATTTTAAGTGTTGAAGATTATTCATATAGTATAAAATGTGTGTTCGCCTTGGAATTGAACATTTATATTAAATTAGATTTTATTATTATAATAGCAAATGGATTTTATTAAAATTGGTGAAATATTTCAGCAACAGAAAATTGATTAGTTTGTTCCGGAATCCAAAAACAAATGTTGAGATATCTCTTTTTTGAATGTGCACATATTTTTAAATATGATTCTGAAGATTAGAGACCAAATGAATCATTAAAAAATATATTCTTAAAGGAAAATTGAAAAATTTATGTAACTGCAGTAAAATTGATGATTAAAATTTGAGGAAAGAAACAAATTGAGGACTGACTGAAAATTTCTGACTGTGATGAAGTTTTGACTGACTGCAAATCTGACCAGTTTGTGTTTTTGTGGCTGTTTCCATGTTGAAGTGAATGAGTGTGTGATTGTGTGTTCAAAGTGATTTTTTTGTTAGAGTAAAGGTTTGACACTGTTTGACAACTTTTGTGTTTTTGAAGGAATGTTACATTAGAGGATTTGAGATTTTAGTTGTCTTCAGGATGATAATTTTTATGTGGGAAAATTTGATATTTTGAAGGCTTTCCTTTGCTCTTCAACAAATATAGGGACTTTTGAACTTATAATAAATCTTTTGGACTCTCGGGCAGAGCGAGCCTTCTGTGATCTTAAAAAGTCTCTTTCTTGGGTGCCAGTTCTTGCATTCTAGACCTTGAAAAATTGTTGTTCCTGGGGTAGAAAAAAAAAGAATATCTTAATAACCTTGGACTGATCTTAGGAACCAATCTTAATTAGGACTTTTCCTTCTAACTACTTAAACCTTGAGGCTCCACTTTCTTCTCTAATCAATGGGTGTGGCCTCACAGTTTACAGTGCTATTGCCTGACTACTGAAAGCGGGGGAAGAGTTGAGGTGTTGAAAAGGGTACTACTTAGTGTTCCTGCTTTGGTTCTGCTTAACCCTGATAAGTCTTTGTAAAAATGGTGGAAGTGGGAAGAGGGGGTTCATGTAATCTGCTGCAATCTCATAGTGACAAACTTTGTTACTCTTCTAAACTTGGTCCAGTTGCAGCAGGGCTTCCCTGATTTTCTTGGAAAGTTGTTCTGGCCTCGCAGAACATTGTGGATTGCAGCACCTTGCTTGTTATGTGCTGCTGTCTGTAACTGTAATCCTGCGTGAGAATTAAATATCATTCCTTTTTGCAGCATGCTGATTTTGTTTCATCTCATTGATGTTATTGGACATGCTAAACAGTACAGGAAAACGATGTACTGTATTTAATCCAGCCATGCTGCTGCTAACAGAGGAGGATGGAGAACCACATGACTGTTTCTCTGTTTTAGACATTGTCTGTACACCACGACCTGACTTAACAGACATGCCTCTTGCTAACCCTAACTTGTTTTCTTTGTGGATGGTTTCTCCTTCAGATCAGATACCGGGATAAATCATGTGGGCTATGTTGTATGTACTGAATTTGAAATAGTTTCTTCTGGGCTGCTTCCACCACACCTTTCAGCACAGACAGCTGAGTTTCTGGCACTAACAGAAGCATGTAAATTGGCAAAAGACAAGTAAAGTTTAATAGTTTATACAGATTGCATTTGGAATAGCATTTGCATTTGATATGCATTTGGAATAGTTCATGATTATGGAGAAATTTGGAAACATCGTTCCTTTTTTTAGAATCAGATGGGAAATGTATCTTAAATGAAACCCAGGTAGCAGAGTTATTAGATGCTATTCTGCTTCCCAAAGAAATAGCTGTTGTGAAATGCTCTGCCCACACAGGCCTCTCTGATTTTGTTTCTAGAGGGAATGCAGCTGCAAATGCTGCTGCAAAGGCCGCTGCATTAAAACTATTTCATGTCTGCTCCACTAACCTTTGCCTGCCCTCACCTTCAGAAGTCACATTGCATGAAATGCAGTCCTATCAACTGATGCTGAGAAGCGTATTTGGAGGAAAGATGGTTGCGTTTACATGGATGATGGGGGATGGTGTAGTTTGGACAGGAGACCATGCCTACCAAAACATTTCTTTCCCTGGTTTGCTAAGTGGACACATGGGTTTAGATCATGTGTCGGAAAACTGGAATGCTTGCGGTAGTAAGCAAAGATGGTATACAAAAGGGTTTTTCTGTGATAGTGAAAATTTTTGTAAGAGATGTCACATTGGTGCAGCTCACAATTCAACTAGAACTTTAGTGATCCCACAAGCAGCACATTCACCTCCAGATTGGCCATTTCAGCATTTGATGATGGATTTCATTGAACTAACACCTTCTGAAGGGAAAAGGTATTGCTTAGTGGTGGTAGATATGTTTTTTAAGTATGTTGAGGTTTTCCCCACAAAAAACGCAGACAGCTGCGCTGTAGCAAAAGCTTTGACAGAAATTATTCTTCGATGGGGAAAACGTGACCTTATTTCAAGTGATAATGGAATGCATTTTGTAAACCAGGCATTAAAAGACATAAGCACATTGTTTGGGTTTAAATTAAAGACACACTGTTGCATGTCATCCACAGTCAGGAGGAGCTGTGGAACATGAGAATGGCATGCTTAAAAAACAAATGGGCAAAATGTTGTGAAGAAACAGGATTGTCCTGGCCAGAAGCTTTTCTCTTGGTTTTGATATACATGAGAATGAGGACTAGAGCGAGAGCTAATCTAAGACCTTTTGAAATTTCGTTAGGCCGACCTGCGACAACTGGAGGAGAAACCAGCAAAAATATATACATACTAACATACTAGTACCATGGAAAATAGTACGTTAGATTATTGCAAGTCTCTGTCACAGTCTCTCTGTCTCACCAGGATGTGAAGAATACTCTCCCTGAGGTGGTTGATAAACTTCTACACCACCTGGCCAGTGGGTTTTGGTGAAGGATACACGCAGACGGCACTGGAAGTCCAGATGGTGGTTGGGGCCTTATTTCATCCTGCTGACTACTCACACTGCAATAAAGGTCGAAGGACGAGGTGCCTGGATTCACGCCAGCCAGTGCAAACTGCTCACTGCAGGACCACCTGCATCTGAGGGTCCAGACAAAGAAGACGACAGTTGTTGGAAACCTCTCCTAAGGAGAGGTTTCCAACAACTGCTCACCTGTCTTAGTAACAGGGCAGCGTGAAGCGCAGAGCCACCCAGGAAGGGGCAGCAGGATTCCAGGATTTGTTTTTGTTTTTGTGGTGTTAAGGAAGAAGAAACACCTAACAAGTAAGATGCAGTTACATTGAAAATGTTGTGGATACTTATTGGGGTTTCCTATTAGTAACCATTCCCATTTCAATTGGGAAACTGCATCCTGACGGCAAGCGGAAAATTAAACTTCTGTTGCGACAACATCACCTTGGAAAGCTAAGCACGACATTGATCATCAAGAGCTAGAAGAAAACACATGGTGGGCAATTGTGAAGACGGTGACAAGGAGAATTACCAATTCCAGCTGTGTGTTTGTTCTATATTCCATATTCTACAACAGCCAATCTGCTGTTGTTACTGGTCCCTGCAACATGGATTATGATTTTGGCAGTAAATTGTAATTATTATGAAGAATGTTTATTTGGTTGAAAATGTGTCTTTCTTGACATCAGGTGTGAGGTCCCATATGGAAATCGGAACATTTTCAAACTCGAACTAATGATACATGTGTAAAATCTGGGATGATTCATCAATTTCAGGGACAATATCATCCTTATCTAATTCCAGAAATATGTATCTTCAACCTTATGACGTGGGTGTTCCTTTAGGAAGTTCCAAAGGCTGTAAAAGTGTTTTGAAAGTCTCATGTTCAGGTATAAGACTTTGTGATGACTTAAAGCCATATGCAGCACAGGATGATCCTGGTATTCCTAACTTGGTTTTATTGAATTTTACTGCTTTTCCCAATGGTTCTAGGTTTAATGGAATTTTTTTTCTGGTAAGATGATTACAAATGTTTGGGTTTCTCTACCTACCATGAAGGGATATGAACAGAAAAATTCTGGTTCCTCCTGGAGTATGTGAGATTGTTTTGGTTCAGGGGTTAGAAAGTGTGAGTGAGTAAATAGGAATGTTTTTATTCTAGGAGTGATTCTTATTATAAAACATGATGTTTAACACTTTTGTACGGATTAATGAGCGATGCGCAGCATTGCGGGATGTGAAAAACTGTGATGTGTTACCATGAGTATAGTGCAAGAATACAGCTTTTATGAAGACTGTTTCTATTTATGATATGTTTTCTTAAAACATTTGGGGTGAAATATTGATGGATGTGGAGGACATTTTGATTTTTTATATATGGAAATTTTCTTGGGAGTAAATGATTATTTGGTAATCAAAAGGGGGGAATGTAATAGAAAATTTCGGTTTTGGTCTTATTTCATTCTTGATGGAACTGATGATATTTTTACCATTTATTTACTGATTATATCTGCTGTATTTTGTATTTCTGCCAGATGTGTTTCGTCCATTAAATAAGTTTGCAGATGATGTTTAGATGTTTCCGCAGCAGAAAAGACCTGAAGACATCTTGAGTAAAATGCTTGATCTGGTAATTGTCTTAAAGGACTGATGTGTGGAACGTAGTTTGTTCCCTGTTTGACCTGAAGCCATGAACTGACAAAGAGTGTTAGAAGTTCCTCCTGAAATCCTTATCAGCTCTCCATCCTGCCATAAAATCATCTCCTCCAAGAGGTGAGAGATAGTTCATGAGGAGGGGGTCAGGGTGTCTCTGTGGCCATCTGACAGTAAAGATAACATCACACTTTGGGAGGGTCTTTGTCTTTCTGTGACTATATAACAATATGATGTGTGTTGATCAGGGCTCTTCTACTGACTGCACTCAGTGAGAAGGGTCTTCGAACGCTTTTGCCTTCGAATAAAGAAACTTAAAGACAAAGATTAATCTTTCTCTTATTATTGAAACAGATTCTCATTCATTGATAATGAAATTTCCATAACATGACACATGTTGCTGCTTCTTTTGCTGGTTCTATTATGTGCCTTAATATTATTATTGTTGTTGTAATGTTTTAGATATCAGACAAGAAAAAAGTATAAAACATTTCTTCCAAGTGTTTTTGTGACAACTGTTCTTAATGCAGGAATATTTTACTTTAGGGAAATACTACAAACAAATATTTAATTGGCTAATATGTCTGTTAATAGGATGATTGTTTATTGATTGTTCACCATATTACACAGAGTTCTTAAGATCAATGTAACAACATTTATGTCATAGTTTTAACAAATGGTAATGGGTGAGCTTGTTAGCAAATATTTAACAAATGTAAACATGGTCAGCACCAAGGTCCACAACCAATTTGGACTTTGATTATTATGAAATTTAAGCAAAGTTCTGAAAAAGTGAATATTTACTTAGAGTCACAATGTTTCAAAGCTACTATAAATGATGGGGAAAAGTTAGAAATAACATTGTCCAAAATTTGAAAAGAAATTACTGATTTGGACAGTCCCTACACTGGCTCCCTGTAGCTCAGAGAATAGACTTTAAAATACTGTTGACAGTTTATAAATCACTGTACGGTTTAGCGCCACAATACATTAAAGATCTGTTGCAGCTACCAACCCTCTCAAGTCTTTTGGTTCTGGTCTGCTCTGCATTCCCAGAACCAGAACCAAATGAGGAGAAGCAGCATTCAGTTTCAATGCACCAGAAATCTGGAACAAATTCCCAGAAATCTGTAAAACAGCCAAAAATCTCGACTAAAAACCCACCTGTTTAGTGTTGGATTTGAAACATAATCAATAACGAATTTAACGACGACACTTGACTTAATGTAATGTTTTAATTGGTGGTTCTATGTTTCATGATTCTGTGTATTTGTGTTTATGATGTAAAGGACTTGGAAATGCCTTGCTGCTGAAATGTGCTATGCAAATAAAATTTGATTGACTGATTGTAATATTTGGTAATTTAATTTTGAACTAATGGCAGGGATGATGCATAGTTCTGTTGGTAGATTATGGGGAGGATTCTGCAACTCATCTCACTTCTGGGGTTTGATTCAAGATGTCCATCCATCCATCCATCCATCCATCCATCCTCTGTACACCCTTGTCCCTCGTGGGGTCAGGTGGGGTGTTGGTACCTATCTCCAGCGAGACATTTTGGAAGACAGGTGGGGTACACCCTTCAGCATGTAAGGACCTTTAATGCAAATATTTGCCTGCATTTTTTCTGTTTCCTCTTTGATTGCTAAGAATAAAGACCACTAGTGCCACAAAATCTCCTCAATTGTCAAAATGTTTTATTATTCCACTACTACTTAAAGTAATCTTATTATTGTTCTAATTAAAAAAATTAAACAAATTAATTAAAAATTCAATGTGAACTTCTTTAAAGACAGACTAGGGCAGAAAAAATTACCTTTGGTATGAAGTCACCATCATTCCTTTGCTGTATTTCATTGCCAAACTATCTTGGTTTCAAAAACACATTCCCTTACTGTCTATTATCATCACTAAGCAGTGAATCAATTGTCAACTGAATTACTCAGTGCCAATTTCACCATCAAATCACCCACTTCAACCATTTGGTATGTCATGGTGAGTAAATATTTGTGTGTATGCATATCATTACAGAATCCATCCATCCATTTTCTTGCACCCTTGTCCCTGGTGGGGTCAGGAGGGTTGTGGGTCTCCAGCTGATGTTCCGGGTGGGGGGTGGGGTCACCCTGGGCAGGTTGCCAGTCTGTTGCAGGGCAACACAGAGACACACAGGACAAACAACTGTGCACACACACATTCGCACCTTGGAGAATTTAGAGAGACCAATTAACCTGACAGTAATGTTTTTGGACTGTGGGAGGCAACCAGAGTACCAGGAGAGGACCCTTGCATGCACAGGGAGAACATGAAAACTCCATGCAGAAAGACCAGGGTCAGGAATCGAACTCAGAACCTTCTTGCTGCAAGGCAACAGCTCTACCAACTGCGCCACTGTGCAGCCCTCATTATAGCATATTAAGTAAAATTATTGTCTGTTAATTTTACTCTATGATTGACTGTAGTCAGGCAAATTCAACCCAAATTCAATCTACTGCTGCTTTTTCTCTGTGAGAAAAAGTAACAGTTAGAAAATTTTATTGACCCACTGATCCAAATATCCTAAAAGAAATTGTAGTAAATAGTGCTCAAGCAACCTGCTTTCAATGTTTTTCTTTTTTAATCTAACAATAACATTGATATTAAATACTATAAAACTATTTTTTTTCCCAGGAGATAACCAAAAAGCTCTTTTTAGTTTACCCTTTGATCTATAGTTTAATACAATAGATAATGAGACACTCTTATTCACACTGTGTTGGCATGAGAGTCACAGTTTCGGAATGTTTAAAATTTTTAAATTGAAATTTCAATAACAGAAACTTGTGCAGTTACTGTTATTGTGCCAATATCATTTTATCCTCGATTTGGTTGCTTACAAAGTTGAAGACCAACCTTGGTGAAGATCAGCCTTCTAGAAAAATGGCCAACCTTCTAATTTACATAGAAGGTAGATCGGGTGGTCAGGAGGGACGTCAAGAGAACCAATGAAATACAACATCTACAGTATAAAAGTGACAATCCAATAGTTTTACACAAAACATCCAGAATCAATGTCCAAGGTAAGACATGACAAACTGTCCATAGTGGGACAGTTCTGAAGTATATTTTTTCTTAATATTTTATGACATGTACAGTGTTTTTGTTTTGTTTGGTTCTTTGTATCAGATGCTGCTCTTTCTGCTGTTGGTGACATCATGTGCTGCCACTCCTCAAGGTAAAAAAATAAATATTTTTTTTGTTGCTTTCTTAATAGTATAATAATACACATTAAATGTTTATATGAGATCAAATTTCTCGGATGAGGTTTGCTTTAACTCCTATGCAGGTATAGAGCGACAGATGAAGACATTTTTAACCCTTTTGAAAAACAAATGGTAACATTGTGTTGCTATCTCTTCAGTAAATAACATTTACAGTCATTGCCAAAAGTTTTGAGAATGACACAAATATTATATTTTCACGTGATCTGCTGCCCTCTGGTTTTCATGTGTGTATGTCAGATGTTTTCATCACATACAGAAATATAATTGCAATCCTGTTATGAGTAACAAAAGCTTTTATTGACAGAATGAGTTAATGCAGCAAGTCAATATTTGCAGTGTTGACCCCTCTTCTTCAGGACCTCTGCATTTCTCCCTGGCATTCTCTCAATCAACTTCTGGACCAAATCCTGACAGATAGCAGTCCATTCTTGCACAATCAATACTTGCATTTTGTCAGAATTTGTCCACCCGTCTTTTGATGATTGACCACAAGTTTTCAATGGGATTAAGAATCTGGGGAGTTTCCAGGCCATGGATCCAAAATCTCTAAGTTTTGTTCCCTGAGCCAGTTAGTTATCGCTTTTTCTTTATGGCAAGCTGCTCCATCATGCTGGAAAAGGCATTGTTCATCACAAAACTGCTCTTAGACGGTTGGGAGAAGTTGCTCTCGGAGGACATTCTGGTACTGTGAGTGTTCTCACATTAACCAGCCAGAGAGACACTGAATGGATTCAAAAAGTAATCTTAATTTATTACAAAAAAAGTTCAAAAATAATTAAACAATGAAGAACCGGGCCCAAAAACTGAGGTCAACGTAACAAACTCCAACTCAGGTACTAACACAAAGAACTCAAACACAAAACTGACCTAACAAACAAGACATGAGGGAAACTTAAATAGTGGCTGATCAGACCACTGCTGACACACAAGGGTTAATTAAACATACAAAAACTTAAACAAATACAATATGAAATCTAAGTTAAACAAACATCAAAATGAAACTACCAAAATAGAGGAAACATTAAAGAAACAGTCAAATTAAATGAAAGAAAACCAAATTTCCCCGTCCCCTGGCAAACAAATGGAACGACCCGCTGAGGAGGTTTGTCAGCCATATGGACATCAATTAGGTGGAGATCTTCTATGACCCTCCAGCAGCTCCACAGGAAACTGGTAACTCAAAACAAATACATTAATTTGTTGCTTTTAACAAAAAATATAAAGAATTGACAAATAAAGTTAACTAAATGTGTGCACTTCAAATAGTTAATTAAAAAGTCAAGTTAATGAAAATTATTTTCAAAAATAAAAATCTAAACTATTCACTAATTAATGTTAAGGATGAACAAAACAAACAGTTACCATTCAGGTCTCTGTGTGACAGTAGGGTCAGCTGTCACAGGTACCATTCTTTATTCATGGCTGTGTTTTTAGGCAAGAGTGTGAGAGAGCCGACTCCCTTGGCTGAGAAGCAACCCCACACATGAATGGTTTCAGGATGCTTTACAGTTGGCATGAGACAACACTGGTGGTAGCGCTCACCTTGTCTTCTCTGAACAAGCTGTTTTCCAGATGTCCCAAACAATCGGAAAGGGGATTCATCAGAGAAAATGACTTTACCCCAGTCCTCAGCAGTCCACTCTCTGTACCTTTTGCAGAATATCAGTCTGTCCCTGATGTTTTTCCTGGAGAGAAGTGGCTTCTTTGCTGCCCTCCTTGAGACCAGGTCTTGCTCCAAGAGTCTCCGCCTCACAGTGAGTGCAGATGCACTCAGACCTGGCTGCTGCCATTCCTGAGCAAGCTCTGCACTGCTGGTAGCCTGATCCTGCAGCTGAAACACTTTTAAGAGACGGTCCTGGCACTTGCTGGTCTTTCTTGGGCGCCCCTGGAGCCTTTTTGGCAACAATGGAACCTCTCTCCTTGAAGTTCTTGATGATGTGATAGATTGTTGACTGAGGTGCAATTTTTCTAGCTGCGATACTCTTCCCTGTTAGGCCATTTTTGTGCAGTGCAATAATTACTGCACGTGTTTCTTTAGAGATAACCATGGTTCACAGAAGAGAAACAATGATGCCAAGCACCTGCCTCTTTTTAAAGTGTCCAGTGGTGTCATTCTTACTTAATAATGACAGATTGCTCTCCAGCCCTATCCTCCCACACCTGTGTTAATGGAGCAATCACTGAAACAATGCTATCTGGTCCTATTAAAGGAGGGCTGCAATGAAGTTGAAATGTGTTTTGAGGATAAAGTTAATTTTCTAGGCAAATATTGACTTTGCAATTATTTGCTGTTAAGCTGATCACTCTTTATAACAATCTGGAGTATAAGCAAATTGCCATTTTAAAAACTGAAGCAGTAGACTTTGTAAAAATTAACATTTGAATCATTCTCCAAATGTTTAGCCATGACTGTATGTTTCATGTTTCAGATTTGCCAGTGAGTTAAGATTTAGACCAACTAGCTGGTTGACTTGACCATTCCAGCATGGAGTTGATTTTTACAAAAATCCTGAAATAAAATTGTGAGTTAACGTGATATGAAATCACTCACAGGAGTCTTTTCCATCTAACCAGTGGTAGTCTCTGGTTTGGACTTTAGTTTGGCCTTCGGTTTGGTTTTTGATCAATAATAAACAAAAAAAATGTGGTTAATCTCTTATAAAATGCTTGATTAGCTACAGAAGTGCAGTGTTTTATATCACCTGTAACAAAGTTTAAGTAGGTCAGTTTTGCTAGGATCTGTGGTCACAACTGGTTATTTCCCACTGGGGAAAGTCAGACAATATATTTCAGACTCAGTCCTGTTCAGTTGAACATCACTTTTAGGTGATGTTCAACAATATTGCTCTGAAAGTTGTGCTTAAACTTCTGCTTTTCAAGGACTGCTACAGAAAATCATTATTAAGTAATTTCAAATATCTTACTTATAGTTTATATTTACTTTTTTATTTTCACATCATGTCAATAAGAAGATAGATCTAGCAGTTGATCTTGATGTAAGCACAAATTTATATTTTCTGGTAAAAATACTTTTTGGCAAAAAATAAATGATATAGCTACACATATGTTTTCAGAGTTTTAGAAGAAGATACAGTGGGAAGTATTTGATACACTGTTGATTTTTCAGGTTTTCCCACTTGCAAAGCATGTAGAAGACTGTAATTTTTATCATAGGTACTCTTCAACTGTGAGTGACGGAATCTAAAACAAAAATCCAGAAAAATACAATGTATGGTTTTTAAATAATTAATTTCTATTTTATTGTGTGAAATAAGTATTTGATCATCTATCAACTCATAAGAATTTTGGCTCTCACAGACATGTTAGTTCTTCTTTAAGAAGCCCTCCTGTTCTCCACTCATTACCTGTATTAACTGCACCTGTTTGAACTGTTACCTGTATAAAAGACACCTGTCCACACACTCAATCAATCAGACTCCAGCATCTCCACAATGCCCAAGACCAGAGAGCTGTGTAAGCACATCAGGGATAAAATTGTAGACCTGCACAAGGCTGGGATGGGCTACAGGACAATAGGCAAGCAGCTTGGTGAGAAGGCAACAACAGTTGGTGCAATAATTAGAAAATGGAAGAAATACAAAATAACGGAAAATCTCCCTCGGTCTGGGCGCCATGCAAGATCTCACCTCGTGGAGCATCATTGATCTTGAGGAAGGTGAGGAATGAGCCCAGAACTACACGGCAGGACCTGGTCAATGACCTGAATAGAGCTGGGACCACAGTCTCAAAGAAAACAATCAGTAACACTGTCTACGCCGTCAAGGATTAAAATCCCGCAGTGCACAAGGTGCCCTTCCTCAAGCCAACGCATGTTAAAGTCCATCTGATGTTTGCAAATGACCATCTGAATGATCCAGAGGAGGAATGGGAGAAGGTCCTGTGGTCTGATGAGACAAAAATAGAACTTTTTGGTTTAAACTCCACTTGTCATGTTTGGAGGAAGAAGAATGATGAGTACAACCCCAAGAACACCATCCCAACCGTGAAGCATGGTGGTGGAAACATCATTCTTTGGGGATGCTTTTCTGCAAAGGGGACAGGACGACTGCACCATATTGTGGGAAGGATGGATGGGGACATGCATCATGAGATTTTGGCCAACAACCTCCTTCCCTCAGTAAGAACACTGAAGATGGGTCGTGGCTGGGTCTTCCAGCATGATAACGACCCAAAACACACAGCCAGGGCAACTAAAGAGTGGCTCCGTAGGAAACATCTTAAGGTCCTGGAGTGGCCTAGCCAGTCGCCAGACCTGAATCCAATAGAAAATCTTTGGAGGGAGCTTAAAGTCCGTGTGGCTCAACGACAGCCCTGAAACCTGAAGGCTCTGGAGGAGATCTGTATGGAGGAGTGGGCCAAAATCCCTGCTGCAGTGTGTGCAAACCTGGTCAAGAACTACAGGAAACATCTGATCTCTGTAATTGCAAACAAAGGTTTCTGTACCAAATATTAAGTTTCTTTTTTCTGGTGTATCAAATACTTATTTCACAACATAAAATGGAAATTAATTATTTAAAAATCATACCTTGTATTTTTCTGGATTTTTGTTTTAGATTCCATCACTCACAGTTGAAGAGTACCTATGATAAAAATTACAGTCATCTACAAGCTTTGCAAGTGGGAAAACCTGAAAAATCAACAGTGTATCAAATACTTGTTCTCCCCACTGTAAATACTGATGAGAAAAATGTAACTGGTTCCAGTTCAAAGGGTTAAACCGCTGTTAGCTTTCAATGTGACTCACACAAGTTAGTATCATTAAAATGAAAATATTTAAAATGTAAACAAATCTACAACAAGATGGATTTAGCAAATATCAGGAGATGTTGCCAGTTCAGCTATGACCTTAAATAATAATTTCCAAGAGGAAAATAAGTTATTCAGAACCACAAACTTTTATTTTGGAAAGTATTCATCACTTTAAATATATGTTGAAATGTATTTAAATTTATTATATTATTTGTTTTAAAGATCTTCAAGGGAAGATGTTCACCTTTCCAGAAGAATCCAACACAGCACATGTTAGGTTAACAACATCAAGACAAGATTTCAATGCTCTGACTGTCTGTTTCAGGTAAGTATTTAAACTTTGTTAAAACAAATAAAACTATCTACAGAGAGTATGAATGTCTTAATCTAAAACAACATTATCCATGTATTTTGCCTCAATACAGGTTCCGCACAGACCTCTCAAGAGAATGTACTCTTTTCTCTTTGAGCGTACCCTCTTTTTACAATGGTTTTATATTTAAAAAAGAAATGCATTCCTTTCAAATGTGTGTCAATGGAAAACAAACATATTTTCAAGGACTGGACTTCAAGCTGAACAAATGGCACTCAGTCTGTGGAACATGGGACGCTGCATCAGGTTTGGCACAACTGTGGCAAAATGGAGAGGCTTCAAGCAGGAAGTTAACCAGTAAATCCAATATCAGTGGACCAATTACAATCACTCTAGGACAGGTGCGTTTTTAACATTTTAGATTTTAAATACTAAAAATGTTTTGCTGATTATACACCCTGCATTGGATTCTTCCAATTATTTTGCTGCTTTTTAATATTCAATTCACTGTAAAGACAAAGACTGAAAGCCATTCCTTCCTTATACTTTAATGAAAAGCAAAATCATTTAGGATAGAGAGTCTTAAAATGTATGTCCTATACAACTTGTATGTTTGTAGAATACCCAATTTCGGTAATTGTGCTGTTTGACTATTGTGTTTATTTTTCGTGCAGTATCCCCATTTTCATACAGGTGGGTTTTATCCCGGAATACAATTTGTCGGCATGATGTCCAATCTCCACATGTGGGATTACACGCTTCCACCCTGTGAGATCCAGAAATATGTGAATGACAATGGCTACACAAAAGGAAATGTGTTGAACTGGAATTCACTGGAATTAGAGATTACAGGATCGGTGCTGATCGAGAATAAACTGGAAACTTGTCAGTCATCTTTTCTTTAAATTTATATAACACACAGTAATTGGTAAATTGTGTGTTATGTTCAAGAAATATGTTACGAAGCAAAAAAACATTCTGTTGATAAAGTAATTTAATCATCATAATTAAACTAATTCTTACCTTTCTGATCATTAATTCAATCAATCAGTTTATTTACTTGATTTAACAAATTTCATCATTAATATATACATTCTCTTACGATTCTTACTTTACATGAGTGGAAAGGGAGCAGGGAGAAAAAAAATCTTGTAGAAACCTGCCCCTTTCTCAATAATTACTAAATAAACATATTTTGCATGTTGTGAAAAACTTCAATACTGTTTTCAAATTTTACCCCGAATCAACGCTGAACCATTTTACAAGAAAGTACTTTGGGATTAAACTTGTAACTCGGTAAGATCATGGTGTATTTGTTTAATTGTACTAACTTAGAAGATGGATGTTCAAAATGCTGATCATTTTCATTAATAAAAATAAATCTTCCGACTAAATAATAAAAAAAATATTTGTCATTTCTTTCTTGAATAACAAGTTTCCCCTGAAACCTAAAATACAGTAAACACTTGAATTATGGCATGGCTTAGTATTGAATACCTAGGTTAAGATACCTTTATACTTAATAAAGACAAACTGAAAAGGTGCTCACATCAGTATTATTTGATAGTAATTTTGTATTTAGAAAATATATATTTTTTAAAAATATTAGGAATTATAATACTCACAAACTAAATATATATTTTCTGTCAGTATGTAAAACATTAACTAGAGAAAAGATACAATGTAATTCTCAGATATCCACAAAGTTAATTCTGAGTATGAGGGTTTCATATGTGAGACCCCAACATTAGCTGGAGTCCAGTCACAATTGTTCCTTTTTAGTCTCTTTATAATTGTAGCAGCCTCTCCTTCTTGTTGCCTGGATCAAATGTTCATTATCATGACTTTAACTTAATAAAGCCATTCTTCCTATTTGGTAAAGCAACTTTGTCTAAATATGGCAGGACAGCTATACACACTAAAATGAAATGAGCTGCACCAACTTAATTGAATTACTTCAATTGATAACAAGTAATTCAATTCAATGTATCCAGCCTAATTTATTAATTTTAACTAATTCAAGTTAACTTACTAAACTGAGTTCCATCTAAGTCAATTTATTATGACTATGCAACTCAGTTCATCCAACTCAATTTATTAAGTTTTTAAACTGAATTTACCAAGTTTATCCAAATATATATACAGTGCCTTGCAAAATATTTGGCCCCCTTGAACTTTTCAACATTTACAGTTTTTCAGGCTTCAAACATAAAGATCTAAAATTTTAATTATTTTAAAATAATTTTTTAAATGATAAAAAGAAATATAAAAAAATATATTTTTAAAGAATCAAGTTATTTTGTGAAGAATCAACAACAATTGGGACACCATGGTGAGGTGGAACGAAGTTATTTTAAACTTTTACCAAATAAAAAACTGCAAAGTGGAGCGTGCAATTTATTTGGCCCCTATACTTTCGGGGTTATAACCCTAACTCACATAAAGCACGCTGGACTATACAGGATCTGTCCCTGGTCAAGTTTGTCCAATAATCCAATGTTTTTGGGTTTTTTTCTCCCTTACAGGAACAGAACTGGAATGGTGGATTCTTTGAAAGCAGGCAGTTTTATCTGCATGTGGACCGATGTCCACATGTGGGACTCTGTCCTTTCTCCCTGTGAGATTAAGAGCTATATGGATAATCTGAATTTCAATCCAGGAAATGTGCTGAACTGGAAGGCATTGGAATTTAATACTACTGGAAAAGCACTGATAGAAGATAACCAAATGACATGTAAATGAAAAGCAAAACACTGTCAAAGATGTACTTCAAACTGAACAATGTTTATTCTAAATAAATGCAATTAGCAAAATTACATTTTCTGGTCCCTTTTTTCTTCCTTTGAATAAAACTGGATAAACTAGATTTCAAGCTATTTGAACAAGATAAATGGTAATTATTTACAAAGAGAAATAAATGCTCATATCTAAGGGCAATTTAAGATGTTAACCTAACAGTCATGTTTTGGGACTATGGGAAGAAGGCAGTTGATGAGTGAACCCGCACAAGCAGCCATATTTAAAACATTTAAAACTAAGAAATTTAGACCTTTGACTGACTGAAATCAAATTAGAGTCATTGCTGCAAAGGAGATGATGACTGTCAGTCCACCAGATGCAGTAAAAGTTTCAAACATGACAAAGCAACATCTGGTCAGATAATAAATTTAAATACATTTGCTGTGGTAAAAACAAAACAAACAAACAAAAAAACAGGAATCACAGTGATCAAAGATATTTGGACGATGACATAGCTAACATAAACTCAACTGAATTAACAGAAACTCAACTGAATTAACAGAAGGAATAAATCAGAACAAGGAGATAAAATAAATACTAAATGCAAAGAACAAATCCAAAACTCAAATAAGAAACCGAACTAACAGAGGGAATAAACTAGAACAAGGAAAAATAATGAAAATAAGAAATCAATACAAGGAAACAACAGATCTGAAAGTCCAAATTGATAAGGCATCACAACAAAACAAGGAAGTAATTATTACATCTCTTTCATTAAACTGGAAAAAAGATAATTCTGCAATTCATTAACTTAGATAAGCAAAATGAGAAAAACAATACAACAAAAAACAACAACAAAACAAAATAAAACTGAAATATGACATGTAATTCCTTTGGCAAAATGCTATTTAATTTAAATGGTGTTCATAAGGTCTTTCTAAATAAATCCAATGATATCCTCTATCTACTGCTAACTTACATAGAAGGTAGGTCAGATAGGGTGGGGATAACAAGGAGAGCAATAAAACAGGATTTTTCTACCAACAGCTACAGTATAAAAGTGACAGTTAGATAGTTTCACACACAACATCAAGAATCAGCATCCAGAGTAAGAATTGACAAACCTTACATAGCTACAAAAAGGACAAAGGATCCATGACAACTATGGTGAGTGGAAAGCTTGAATAAGTCATTATTTTTATTGAGACTATCATCACTGTCAATATTTTATGACCAGTATGGGTTTTTTTTGTATCAGATGCTGCTCTTGCTGCTGTTGGTAGCATCATGTTCTGCCATTCCTCAAAGTAAGAAAAAACTTTGCTATATATATATATATATATATATACAGTGTATATATATATATATATATATATATATATATATATATATATATATATATATATATATATATATATATGTATATATATATATATATATATATATATATATATATATATATATATACACAGTCCAGTCACATTAATGTGACCATCTGTCAAAAGCCAGAATAACCACCTTTCGCAGAGCGAACTGCTACGAGACGTGCAGGAAGAGAGTCACTTAGGTCCCTGAAGGTCTTCTCTGGGATGTTGAGCCATGCCGACTCTAATGCCGTGGCCAGCTGCGCTAGATTACGCGGTTGAGGATCCATGGCGCGAACAACTCGATCGAGATGGTCCCACAGATGCTCGATTGGGTTTAAGTCAGGTGAGTTTGCTGGCCAGGGGAGGACGGTAAACTCATCCTGGTGCTCTTCGAACCACGCACGTACACTGGCAGCTGTATGGCACCTCGCATTGTCCTGCTGGAAGATGCCATCATCCTGAGGAAAAACAATGCGCATGTAGGGGTGGACATGGTCCGCAAGGACAGATGCGTACTTGTATTGATCCATCGTGCCTTCCACAATAATCAGTGAACCCAGAGAATGCCAGGAAAACATTCCCCAGACCATAATGCTCCCGCCTCCAGCTTGGACCGTTCCTGCAATGGTTGCAGGGTGGTTCCTTTCAGAGGTTTCACGCCTTATACGCCAACGTCCATCTGTCCGATGGAGCATAAAACGCGATTCATCTGAAAACGCTACCTGTCGCCACTCAGTGGACGTCCAGCTGCTGTACTGGCGTGCAAATTCTAGCCTTCGTCGTCGATGAACACCAGTCAGCATAGGTGCACGAACCAGGCGTCTGCTTCGGAGGCCCAGACGCAGCAATGTTCGCTGAATAGTGGTTTGGGAGACACTTGTGGTAGCCCCTTGGTTCATTTTAGTGGTCAGTTGCTCAACGGTAGCCCGTCTATCTGCCCGAACGCATCTCCGCAACCGTCGTTCGCCTCTGTCATCTATGGCCCGTGGTGCACCACATTTGCCACGTCGTTGATTTTGGACAGTCCCATTTTGCCATGCACGGTACACTTTTACCACGGCGGCACGCGAACAGTTCACAAACTCAGCCGTTTCGGAAATGCTTCCACCCTTGGCCCGAAAGCCAATGATCATGCCCTTTTGGACGTCGGATAAATCGCTTCGTTTCTGCATTACGCCAACGATTGAAATGTTTTCCGAAGCCCACACACACCCTTTATATACGCTCAACTGCACTGTGCTGCCACCTGCCTTCTGTGATTGGTTATTTAACTCTGAAGTGGAAAGTACGTGGTGGTCACATTAATGTGACTGGACTGTGTATATATATATATATATATATATATATATATATATATATATACAGTATATATATATATAATTTTATTTTATTATATAATATATATATATATATACATATATATACAGTATATATACAGTATATAATACATGAGTACGGCACAGAAGGGCATTGGCAAAAATAGCAGAGGAGCCAAACACCAACTCCTTGTAGACCACACAGTCGCCCGAGACTGCAAAACCCGACACACCAACCTGTGCACCGCTTGGATAGATTACAAGAAAGCCTATGACTCAATGCCACACACTTGAATGCTTCATCAATGAATGCTTAGAGATGTACAACATCAATAGGACTCTAAGAGCCTTCATTGCAAACTCGATGGGGCTGTGGAAAACCACCCTTGAAGCCAACTGCAAACCACTTGCACAAGTGTCCATCAAATGTGGCATATACCAAGGAGATGCTCTGTCCCCACTGCTGTTCTGCATAGGCCTGAACCCCCTCAGCCAAATCATCAACAAGACTGGCTACGGATACCGACTGAAGAATGGGGCCACAATCAGTCACCTCCTCTACATGGATGACATCAAGCTGTACGCTAAGAGTGAGCGAGACATCGACTCACTGATCCACACCGCCAGGATATACAGCACTGACATTGGGATGTCATTCGGACTAGAGAAGTGTGGTCGGATGGTTACAAAGAGAGGGAAGGTCGTCCGCACAGAAGGGGTCTCACTCCCAGAAGGAACAATAGCAGACATAGAGCACAGTTACAAGTACCTGGGAATACCACAAACAAATGGCAACCTCGACGAGGTCACAAGGAAAGGAGCCACAGCCAAATACCTCCAACGAATAAGGCAAGTCCTGAGAAGCCAGCTCAATGGCAAGAACAAGATCCGTGCAATAAACAGCTGTGCCTTACCAGTAATCAGATACCCTGCCGGAATAATTAGCTGGCCAATGGAAGAGATAAAGGCCACGGATGTTAAGACTCGGAAGTTACTAACCATGCATGGAGGGTTCCACCCCAAATCCAGCACCCTGAGACTGTAAACGAGCCGTAAGGAAGGAGGCAGAGGACTAGCGAGTGTGAGAGCCACTGTCCAGGATGAAACATCCAAGATTCATAAATACATCAAGGACAAAGCCTCAACGGACGATATGCTCAGGGAATGTCTCAGGCAATGGGGAACAGAGGATGAGGGGCTAGAGGTTCCATCATGGGAGAACAAGCCCCTACATGGGATGTACCACCGACAAATAACTGAAGTGGCTGATATCAGGAAATCCTACCAATGGCTGGACAAAGCTGGACTCAAGGACAGCACAGAGGCTCTCATCCTGGCTGCACAGGAACAGGCCCTAAACACCAGAGCAATAGAGGCTCAGATCTACCACACCAGACAAGACCCAAGGTGTAGGTTGTGCAAGGAGGCCCCTGAGACAGTCCAGCACATAACAGCAGGGTGCAAGATGCTGGCAGGGAAAGCGTACATGGAACGACATAACCAGGTGGCGGGCATAGTGTACAGGAACATCTGTGCAGAATATGGACTGGAAGCCCCGAGATCGAAGTGGGAAACACCCCCAAAGGTGGTGGAGAATGACCGAGCTAAGATCCTGTGGGACTTCCAGATCCAGACAGACAAGATGGTAATGGCGAACCAACCGGACATTGTGGTGGTGGATAAAGAACAGAGGAAAGCCGTTGTGGTGGATGTAGCTATACCAAGTGACTACAACATCAGGAAAAAGGAGCATGAGAAGCTGGAGAAATACCAGGGCCTCAGGGAGGAACTGGAAAAGAACTGGAAGGTGAAGACCACAGTGGTGCCTGTGGTCATCGGGGCCCTCGGGGCAGAAACCCCCAAACTGGAGCAGTGGCTAAAACAGATCCCAGGAACAACATCAGACATCTCAGTCCAGAAATGTGCAGTACTAGGCACAGCCAAGATACTGCGCAGAACCCTCAAGCTCCCAGGTCTCTCGTAGAGGACCCGAGCTCAGAGGATGAAAGAGACCACCCACAGAGGGTGAGAAGGGATTTTTTTTTTTTTATATATAGAAAGGAATACAAATGTCTTCTATCCCTGATAGTGGGATAAAACCTTATCAAATACATTTGAAAAACAAAGCAAAAAGATTGTTGGTAAAATTGTGTTGCTGTCTCTTCAGTTAACAACATTTAGGTGGTATGTTTCAGATTTGCAGTAAACGAACATGTAGCTGGCCGACTTGACCATTTTAGCTAAGAGTATATATTTTTTACAATCCTGAAATAAAATTGTGAGTTGAGTTAACTTCATATGAAAACACTCACAGGAGTATTTTCCATCTAACCAGTGCTAGTGCCTGGTTTGGACTTTGGCTGTAATAAACTAGAATAATAAAATAATGTTGTGCTTTGACTGCAATAAAATGCTGGATTAGCTACAGAAAAACAAAGGCTGACTGTCACGACCTTCTTACTGTGCATCATGATATCGCGTGAGTTCAAGTAGGTCATGTGTTGATAAGAACTGTGGTCACAACTGATTATTTCCCATTGGATCCATAAACAATAGTTCACACTCAGTTCTTCCAACACTGTTGGGTGCTGTTCAACAATATTAGTCTGAAAGTTGTGCTTCGCTTTTTTAACTTTAGAGTTAAGTAAATTAGGATTGTGAAGTGATTTCAACTATGTCATCTTAGGCTCACTGCAAAGTCTGGTGTACTCTTAGTGAATGATATTGTCTTTCTGTTGGCTTATTGTAAGCTATCAGAAAGGCATAGCTTACAATAAGTCATGTCTTTTGATTCACTTACAGTAAGTGAATCACTTAAAATATTTTGAGTTCACATTGTGTCTCATTAAAATAATGTGAGTGATATGCCTTCTCAATCACATCATGTCAATGATAAGGCAGATCTTGACAAAGCAGCGCTGATGGAATCTAGTTGATGAAATAACAGATTTGTATGTTATGGTAAAAAAAACATTTTTTGCGCACAAATAAATGAAATAGCAAATAGATGTTTTCAGAGTGAATCATCTGGTTCTAAGTCAAATGGTTCAAGTGTTGTGTAACTTTCAGTGTGACTCACACAAGTTACTATAATTTGATCATTTGAAAAATAAACGATTAACAAATCTACGAGATAAAATTACTTAGTGTAACATCATAGCAAATATGAGGAGATGTCAGAAATAAGTTCAGCAATGATATTAAAGCCTCATTTCCAAGTGGAAAATAATTTAAACGGAATTATGAATATTTATTTTGGAAAGTATTCGTAACTTTAAATGTTTTGTAAATAATGTATTTAAATTTCTTTAATAACTCCTTTCTTTAATAGATCTTTCAGAGAAGATGTTCACCTTCCCGCAAGAAACCAACACAGCACATGTTAGGTTGACAACATCAAGACAAAATTTACAGGCTGTGACTGTCTGTTTCAGGTAAGAACTAACCTTAGAGATGCATTCAAACAAATAAAGCTATCTACAAGGTGCATGAATGTCTAAAACTAAATTCTTCATGTCTTTTGCCCCAAAACAGGTTCTTTACAGACCTCAAAAGAGCTCACTCCCTTTTCTCGTTGGCTCTGCCCTCTCTTGATAATGCCTTTTTGTTTTACAATTTGGCCAGTTTAGATTCTTTTCAAATGTTTGTAAGGAACTCGGCCACAAATTTTGTAGGACTGGACTTCAAGCTGAACAAGTGGCAATCAGTTTGTGCAACATGGGATGCTGCATCAGGTTTGGTCCAACTGTGGGTGGATGGAAAGCCTTCAAGCAGGAAATTTACCAACTCTGGATCCAATATCAATGGACCAATTATTATTGCTTTAGGACAGGTGCGTTTTTAAACACTGTAAATATAGAAATATTGATACATTATGAAAAATATCCCAAATTGCATCAAGTTTATGATTAGTCACATATTAAAATTGGTGGTGGCTTAGATTAAACCAACCTTTAAACTAAGAGCGAGCTTGAAGGCGGCTGTGTGCAAACTTGTTAAGCAAAAATTTATGGAAACGAATTCTAGGAAAAACTGTTTCAGTCTGAAATACCCAACTTACTTAGGTACATATAGTTTGCAATAACTCATACAATAAGCAAAGACCTACTTGTGCTAATCTGCCTCACTTAATAAATTTTGTGTCAGAATTTTATATTCATGGCTTATTGGAGACATGCAGCATAACTAAAACCTTCTCAGCCAAGTGTAGCTTCATTGCTGCATTGAAGTCGCTACAACTTCACTGTAATATGTTGAATTACATATCTTTACTTTGTTCCTATTACTTTAATTTTCTGATTTTAGGGCTTCAAATATTTGCTGTTTATGTAATCATAAATGATGGATGATTCTATTTCTTATTCTACTTTAGTCAGGGTACAAAGTATTGACGTATGTTTAATTAAACCTCTACATCACCATAATTCCCCCAAAATGTTTATAGAATACCATCTCTTGTAGCTTGGACGGCTGTAGGTGCTTGTGAGTTTACTGTTTGATTATTTTGTATTCTTTGATTACAGGAACAAGATTCACATGGTGGTGGTTTTGATGTCAAACAATCGTTTGTCGGCATGATGTCAGATCTCCATATGTGGGATTACAAACTTTCACCCTGTGAGATCCAGAAATACACGAATGACCGTGGCTACGCAGAAGGAAATGTGTTGAACTGGAATTCACTGGAATTCCAGATTTTAGGAAGGGTTCTGATCGAGAACAAACAGAATACTTGTCAGTAAATCATAATTTCTATAAATGTATATAGTGCACACTAATTGGTCACTTGTATGATATGAACACAAATTACTCTGTTTTTTATATCCAACATCATAAATATGTTTAATTCATTACCCTAATCATTTTGTCATGTTGTCAAAAACTTTAATACTGTTCTTTTAAATTATTTTACTCTAGATTCAATGTTGAAGATTTTACAAAAAAATACTTTTGGATTAAATTTGTAACTGAATATAGAATCAGTAAGAGGTGATGATGTCTTCTTTTGTTTTGTTCTAACTACTTCCAAGACAGGTGTTCAAAAATCTGATAATTTTCATTAAAATAATCCAACTATATGTGGCAACACTAGGTTAGGAGTCTGGTACTTTGCTCCTCACAGCAGGGTAAACAGAAGTGGTCAACAACGCCACCTTGGGAATTACACCCAAGGAAATACACTTGTCAGTAGGCTCGAGGTTCGTGACCAGAGAGAACAGACTTTTCCAAAGAAATAATTACATTTATTATTTCAGAGTAAAAAGACAATCGCATCATAAAGAACACAATAGGAAGGGGGTGTACAAACTGAGGCCTACCAGCAGGGGGAGTGCAGTCCAAATGGGAACTGGATCCTAAAATAAATGTATAAATCTAAACTAAATCACCCCAAACACTTGTGAACAGCATTCAATCGTGAAGAAATCCCAACAACCGGCCACTCGCACGACACACAGTTCCAGTCTCCCTGGAAGCCCCTCCCACTACCGTCAGCTCTCAGCCTGGAGACAAAGGGTGGGGTTAAACAAGCAAATACAATTAGGGAAAAAAAGAAACAAATACTACGATTTAAACTTGGCCAACAACTAAAATGAGGTTACCTCCGACATGATCCATTAAAACATCAAAACTTTAATAGGATAGTTCAAAAGAATGCCAAACGGCTACCTGACGCCGGGTTGGAGGACGCAGAACAAAAGAATACTCCAAAACCACTAATTTAAACCTAAGAAAGTTAAACAAAATAGTTACAAAAATAGAAAAACGTCAACTGCTGAACCAAGGAAAACAAAATGAAATGAAACAAAATAAAACAAAGCAAATGAAACAAAACAGCAGGGTCTCCAGAGAGCTGCAGCAGCGTCAGAGCAGAGCCAGATGATTCTCCGGCCGGAGAATCAGCTTTCCCATATGTTCAGTGGGAATAAAGAAATGAATCAATATAAATGGGTATACAGATACAGACTGCTCAGTATGTATGTACTTATTTCCCTATTTATTTATGTATTTTTTAAATTTTGTCTGAAATGGCTCTCTGTATTTAAAGCTTTATTTCCAAGTGGAATTTAAATTAATTGGAGTGATAAACCTTTGTTTCAGAAAGTATTCATCACTTTGAATGCTTTTTGAAAAACAATGCATGTATTTAAATTTGTTTTAAAGATCTTCAAGAGAAGATGTTCACCTTCCCAGAAGAAACCAACACAGCACATGTTAGGTTGACAACACCAAGACATAATTTCAATGCTGACTGTTTGCTTCAGGTAAGTATCGATGTTTAGCATTTGTTAAAACAAATAAAGTGATCTACAGAGTGTATGAATGTCTAAAGCTTAAAAAAAAATCTTCGTCTTTTTCCTCAACACAGGTTCTTAACAGACCTCAAAAGACAATATGCTCTTTTCTCTTTGGCCGTACCCTCTTTTCCCAATGGTTTTTTGTTTTACAAAAACGAGGATTCTTTTGAGTTATGTGCCAGAGACAAATGCCAAATTTTTGAAGGACTGGCTTCCAGCTGAGCAAATGGCACTCGGTCTGTGGAACTTGGGACGCTGCATCAGGTTTGGTACAAGTGTGGCTGAATGGACAGCATTCCAGCACGAAGCCAGCCAGTGGATACAATATCTATGGACCAGTTATAATCATTTTAGGACAGGTGTGTTTTTAAGATTTTACATTTTAAAGACTAAAAATGATTTGCTGTTTGTTTACCCTAATAACATATATAACCCAGTGTTAAAAACACAAGCAAAAATTAATAGATATTGATTAAATATCGTATTATATAATAAGATATTTAAGTTAGTTCATAAATATATGTAAAAAGAGATCGTTTTTAGTGATGGCTTAAACAACTAACCTGAATTTATATCAGTCAATAAGGTTTCTTGCCCCGCCCCTTTCACTGTGGCTCTGAAATAAATTGCTCAGATTGCATCAGGACAAGTCTGAGAGCTCAGAGCTGGTAGTTGCTCCCACTAATAGCCTGGAAGATCTTGTAAAATTCAATGAAGAGTCTTGAAATCGAAACCGTTCGTTGTGAGTGGAGGAAGTCTGGAAATCTCCTTGTAGTTACTTGTGACATCGGTCAGATTTTTTGTTGGGGTGCACTATTTGACCTGTAGTCCTGCAGAGACAACTGGATCACCTCCAGGTTTGGATGGCGAGCCCAGCCCAGAGGATTGAATGCACCCATATTTTGTGACCCGGTGACAGGAAGGACGAAAATATTGGGTTATTTTGTTTTATTTTTTTCAAATGTGGGCAAATTTTGTTTATTTATTTCCTCAGAGACACTGTGTTTTTGCTCACACCTAGGCAGCCACAGATTCAGAATATTCTGATCAGGCCCAGCATCCCTTATAAGTGTGTAGAGTTAGTATTAGTGGTTGAAGTAACTTAACTTACCTGCCATTTACTAACTGTCAAGGTTATTTGAAGTAACCTTTCTTGTGGGTTACACTTAGGATGCTTCAAATTGACTTTCTGCTTTTTAATATTCAATTCACCGAAAATACAAGGCTTGAAATCCTCATTTCTATACTTGAATGCAAAACAAAATCATTCTGGTCAGAATACAAAGTCTTTATAGGTATGTCCAATAAAACTTGTACGTTTGTAGAACACCCAGTTTCTGTTATTGTGCTGTTTGATTATTGTATCTATTTTACAACTGTGTTTATATTTTGCACAGGATCAAGATTCATATGCTGGTGGTTTTGATGCCACACAATCATTTGTCAGCTTGATGTCAGATCTCCATATGTGGAATTACAAGCTTTCACCCTGTGAGATCCGGAAATACACGAATGACGGTGACTACACAAAAGGAAATATGTTGAACTGGAATTCACCGGATTTCCAGATTATAGGAAGTGTGCAGAAGGAGAATAACCCGAAACATTGTCAGTAAATCATCTTTTCTTTAAATTTATATAACGCACAATAATTTGTAAATTATTTGTTTTGAACAAGAAATATGTTATGAAGCAAAAAACAATACTCTTACTACTGTTAGAGTAATTTGATCTTAATAGTTTGTTTAATTCATTACACTAATTCTTACCTTTTTGATCACTAATTCAATCAATCAGTTTATTTACTTGACTTAACACATTTAATCATTAATTTACGATGTTTACTCTACGGGAGTCAAAAACGAGCAGGAAGAAGAAAAATCTTGCCGAAATCTGCCCCTTTTTCAATAATTACAAAATAATGTTAATTCTGTCACATATTGTCAAAAACTTAAATACTGTTTTCAAATTTTACCCCAGCATCAATGCTGAACCATTTTACAATAAAGTACTTTGGGATTAAACTTGTAATTCAGTACTATATATCATTTTAAGCTCATGGTGTATTTGTTTGTATTATTGTAATAACTTTGAAGATGAATGTTCAAAATGCTGATCATTTTCAATAAAAAAAATAAATCTTCCGACTAAATTAATAAAAAAAAAATGATATTTCTTTCTTGAATAACAAGTTTCCCCTGAAACCTAAAATATAGAAAACACTTTAATGATGGTACAACTTAGGATTGAATACCTAAATGTTAAGATACCTTTAATACTTATACAGACTGGAAAAGGTGCTCACACCAGAATTATTTGATATTAATTCTGTATTTAGAAAATATATATTTTTTTAAAAATATTAGGAATTATGATACTCACAAGGGTAAACCATTAGCTGGAGTTCCCAGTCAACATTTCCTTTTTAGCCTCTCCTTCTTGTTCCCTGGATCAAATGTTCGTTATCATGACTTTAACTTAATAAAGCCATTCTTCCTATTGGGTAAAGCAACTTTGTCTAAAAATAGCCGGACAGCTATACACGCTAAAATGAAATGAGCTGCACCAACTTAATTGAATTGCTTCAATTGATAACAAGTAATTCAATTAAATGTATCCAGCCTAATTTATTAATTTTAACCAACTCAAGTTAACTTACTAAACTGAGTTCCATCAAACTCAATTTATTATGACTATCCAACTCAGTTCATTAAGTTCATTCAACTCAATTTATTACGTTTTTAAACTGAATTTACCAAGTTTATCCAAATATATATACAGTGCCTTGCAAAACTATACAACCGCCTTGAACTTTTCAACCTTTGCAGCTTTTCAGGCTTCAAACATAAAGATCTAAAATTTTAATTATTTTGTGAAGAATCAACAACAAGTGGGACATAATGGTGAGGTGGACCAAATTTATTGGATATTTTAAACTTTTCTCACAAATAAAAAAACTGCAAAGTTATTTGAACAATGGTAATCATTTACAAAGAGAAATAAATGTTCATATCTAAGGGCAATTTAAGATGTTAACCTAACAGTCATGTTTTGGGACTATGGGAAGAAGGCAGAGGATGAGTGAACCTGCACAAGCAGTCACATTTAAAACATTTAAAACTAATGAATTTAGACCTTTGGCTGACTGGAAATCAAATCAGTCATTGCTCTTAAGTAATGCTGACTGTCTGTCCACCAGGTGCAATAAAAATTTCCAACATGACTAAGCAACATGGTCAGATAATTAATTTAAATACATTTTCTTTGGTCAAAAAACAAATAAACATAGGAATCACAGTGATCAAAGATATTTGTATGATGAGCTATTATAAACATAATAAGAAATAACTGAACTAACAGAAGGAATAAAGTAGAACAAGGAAAAATAACGCAAATAAGAAATCAAAACGATGAAACAACTGAAGTGAAAGTCCAAATTGATAAGGCATCACAATAAAAATAAATGATAACCCAACAATTTATTAGCTTAGATAAGTAATATGAATGAAAAAATAAGACAAAAAAAGAAGAAATAAAAGATCCAAACTGAAATATTCAGTCATAAGAGAAATATGATGTGTATTGGCTTTAAAATGCTATTTAATTCAATTGATGTCGCTTATAAGGTTTTTCTAAATAAATTCAATGGTATCCTTTATTTACTAATGTCTTACATTGATACGTCAGATAGGGAGGGAACACGAAGGGAACCAATTAAATACGATTTTTCTACTAACAGCTACTGTAAAAGTGACAGTCGGATAGTTTTACACAGAACATCAAGAATAAACATCCAAGGTAAGACATAGCAAACTTTACACAGCTCTGAAAATCTAAAATCTAACATACAAAAATAACTAAGGATTCATTACAACTATTGATAGCAGAAAGCTTGAAGTCAATATTTTTATAACTATTGAGAGTATCATCACTGTTAATTTTTGTATGGTGTTTTTTTTGTGGTTGTTTCTTGTATCAGATGCTGCTCTTGCTGCTTTTGGTAGCATCATGTGCTGCCATTCCTCAAAGTAAGAAAAAACACATATTGCTTTTTGACAATATAATAATATAAAGGTTTTTAGCAAGGGAAATAGTTTCTCTATCTCCTATGCAAATATATGATGGAACATAAAGACATTTTTCATCCCTTCCTATCCCTGCTAGTGGGATAAAACCTATCAAATACATTTGCAAGAAAAAAAAATTGGTAAAATTTTGTTGATGTCTTTTCAACATTTAGGTTTAATGTTTCAGATTTGCCAGTAAGCAAACATGTAGGTCAGCTTCCTAGTTGTCTTGACCATTCTAGCTAAAAGTAATTTATTTATTTATTTATTTTTTTTTACAATTAAAATTGAGAGTTAACGGCACATGAAAACACTCACTGAATAGATGGACTGTTTTCCATCTCACCGGTGCTAGTACCCGCCCGGTTTGGACTTTGGTTTAGTTTTTGATCTATAACATAAAACAATGAATTTGCTACAGTAGAACAAAAGTTGACTGTCCTCCTGACCTTCCTGCAGTGTATTATATCACCTGAGTTTAAATAGGTCAATGGAGTAAAGCAATTTAGGATTGTAAAGTGTTTTCAACTACCTTGCATACAGTTTATGTCTTTGTATTTTCACATCATGTCAATGAGAAGGCAGATCTTGGCAAACTGATGGAATAACAGATTTATATTTTATGGTAAAAATATTGTTTTATGCAAAAAATAACTGAAATAGTCAAATATGTGTTTTCTGAGCTTTTAACATTTGAATTATTTATGCTGACGACAAAAAAGTTAACCATCTGGTTAAAAAGTCAAAGGGCTAAAGTGCTTTATAATAGGGGTGCACCGATTACACTTGTCTGGCAGATCGCCAATTTCCAATCTTTTAAAAAGCTTAACCTGCCGATCCTGAATTTGTGCGATCCCAATTTTTTTGACTGAAATGTTGCTCAATATAGTTGCTGAATTGGCAACAGAGGGGTCACTATTGTTAATTGTGAGCATAAATTGATGGGCCGCTCTGTCAGTCAACCCTTTCTCACCGGAGAGCAAAAGAGATCTAAGTGGTTGATTCTTAGATCTTTGCCAAGATAGATTAGATCAGTGGATAAGATCAGCTTCATATGTAAAAATCAAGGAAATGGGCACCAATAAATCAGTGCATCCCTACTTTATAACTTTCATTGTGACTTTAATAAATATAATAAAAAAAAAAATAATAATAATAATAATAATAATAATAATAGGTAAACAAATTTACAAGATACAATTACTTAGTTTAACAACATAGCAAATATAAGGAGATGTTGTCAGAAATAAATTCAGCTATAATTTCCAAGTTGAAAATAATTTAATCAGAACTGTGAACATTTATTTTGGAAAGTACTAATAACTTCAAATACTTCATTTATTTCTTTAATAACTGTAATTGTTTTAACTCATTTATTTTATAGATCTTTCAGAGAAGATGTTCACCTTTCCAGAAGAAACCAACACAGCACATGTTAGGTTGACAACATCAAGACAAGATTTCAAAGCTGTGACTGTCTGTTTCAGGTAAGTATTTAAATTTTGTTAAAACAAATAAAACTATCTACAGAGTGTATGAATGTCCAAAACTGAAACAAAATTCTCCTTGTCTTTTGTCTCAGGTTCTTTACAGACCTCTCAAGAGAACATGCTCCTTTCTCTTTGGCCCTACCGTCTTTTTACAGTGGTTTTGTGTTTTACAAAAACTTGAATTCTTTTGGAGTGTGTGTCAGAGACATATGCCCAACATTTGAAGGACTGGACTTCAAGCTGAACAAATGGCACTCGTTTGTGGAACATGGGACGCTGCATCAGGTTTGGCACAACTGTGGCTGAATGGAGAGCCTTCAAGCAGGAAGTTAACCAGTAAATCCAACATCAATGGACCAGTTATAATCGCTTTAGGAGAGGTGCGTTTTTAACATTTTAGATTTTAAACTCTAAAAAGGTTTTACTGTTTATGTACTCTGCATTGGATGCTTTCAATTATTTTGCTGCTTTTTAAAATAATCAATTTACTAAAAAGACAAAGACTGAAATCTATCCCTATCCTTCTACTTTAATTATAAAGAAAACATTTTTGTTAGGATACAAAGTCTTTATAGGAATGTCCAATAAAACATACATATAACTATAAATCTCCATATGTTTGTAGAACATCCATTCCTGCATTTTATGTTACTGTGTTGTTTGATTATTTAACTATTGTGTCTATTTTTCTACATTTTTGTACAGGAACAAGATTCACATGGTGGTGGTTTTGAAGCCAAACAATCATTTGTCGGCATGATGTCAGATCTCCACATGTGGGATTACACGCTTTCACCCTGTGAGATCCAGAAATATGTGAATGACTTTGGTTATGAAAAAGGAAATGTGCTGAACTGGAATTCACTGGATTTCCAGATTATAGGAACGGTGCTGATCGAGAACAAACTGAAAACTTGTCAGTCATCTTTTTTTTAAATTTATATATGGCACAATAATAGATAAAATATATGTTGTGAAGCAAAAACCTTACTATAATTTTAATATCTTAAAATTAAACAAATTTTAACATCATAACTATGTTTAAGTCATTTCACTGATTCATACCTTTCTGATAATTGATAGATCAGTTTATTCACTCGATTTAACAAATTTCATCATTAATTTACATTCTCTTCCAATTCTTACTCTACATCAGTGGAAAGGGAGCAGGAAGAAAAAAATCTTAAAGAAACCTCCCCCTTTCTCAATAATTACTAAATACATTTTCATACTTTCACATGTTGTGAAAAACTTTAATACGTTTTCAAATTTTACCCCAGAATCAATGCTGACCCATTTTACAGGAGTACTTTGTAACTGAGTACTATATATTTATTTTAAGCTCATGGTGTATTTGTTTGGGTTCTTGTACTAACTTTGAAAATGGGTATTCAAAAATGCTGATCATTTTCATTTAAAAAATAAATAAATCTTCCCACTACATTAATAAGAATTGTGTTGGATGTTTTCTGCCTCTTATTTATTAAGTTAAATCAATTTAAAAAATTACGTTGGTTCTACTATAAAAAAAAAATTGTCCACTTGATCTTTCAAAAACTAAAATAACATGTTAAACATACATTTAATATAAAAAATTTCTGTGTTTTAAGTACAATGTGAGTGATAATGTAATTTTGGATATTTTAATTTTGTAGTTTTTGAACAACTTAAAGGTTTGAGATGACTTTCTGTAGAATTCAGTCAGAGATTTTAATTATTTATTAGACAAAGATAAATTAGAGTAAGCGTGATTTAAATATGTCATGCTAAACACAATTAATTAAGTTATAAAAACTTAGTAAATTAAGATGGATATACTTAATTAATTGATTTGGGTGATCATAATTGAGTTGGTCAAATGCAGAATATGAATCTGGCATTGAACTCAACTTTGTAACTTTGAAGTTAATTTAACACAAAAAAACAAGTTCTCATCACTATAAAACAAAAGCCTTAAATGAAATTAAATCATATTTAGAAAACAGAACTTTCTCAGTCCATATATTGTTAAGGTCCATCTGCTATTGAAACTGGAAATTTGTGCAGTTTCAATAACAGAAACTTGTGCAGTTTATGTTATTGTACTGATACCATTTTATCCTCTATTTGGTGAAGACCAACCTTGGAGAAGATCAGCCTTCTAGAAAAAAGACCAACCTTCTAATTTACATAGAAGGTAGATCAGATGGTCAGGAGGGACGTCAAGGAACCAATGAAATGCAGTACATCTACAGTATAAAAGTGACAATCCGATAGTTTTAACACAACATCCAGAATTTACGTCCAAGGTAAGACATGACAAACTTTACATAGTGGGACAGTTTTGAAGTATGATCTCACACACAAATAGGTCTGTGTTTTCATGACAACTATGAATAGTAAGTAATAAGTCATTATTTTTGCTATCTATTGAGAGAATCCATCCATCCATCCATCCATCCATTTTCTTCCGCTTATCCAGTGTCGGGTTGAGGGGGCAGCAGCTTCAGAAGGGAGGCCCAGACTTCCCTCTCCCCAGCCACTTCTTCCAGCTCCTCCGGAGGAACCCCACGGCGTTCCCAGGCCATCTGAGAGACTATATAGTCTCTCTGCTCATATATATATAAAATTAAAATACAAGGGAGAACTGACTGAACTATAAATGTCTATTTTCTGTCAGCATGTAAAACATGAAGCAGAGCAAAGACACAATGCAACTCTCAGATAGCCATAAAGTAGGAGGGTTTCATATAAGAAATCCAAACATTAACTGGAGCTAAGACGAGTTAATACTAAGAAGCAGAATTAAACATAAATAGAGCGACACAGTTCTAGAAGCAGCCTTAACATAAGGAGTGGCTTGTGCTGTAATGCTCTCAAATGAGAAAGTATATCCTCACCTCCAAACTGCCCCAGGCTTGGCTGTGCTGTTTACGACAAGACCAACAGGAGTGGCAGCGGTTCTACAGTTTGAACTCTGTGTAAAGTTAACCAATGATAAAACGAAGAAGAAAGAGAGCGAGCAGCTGAGTTAGTGGGCTCCTATCGGAGGCTCCAGAACCTGCACTGACCTACTGGGCTTCATTTTCACTCACATCTTCATCAAGCCTCTGGAGCTGTGTGAGGTTCACTGCTCAAAAAAGGCCATCATGGTGGGCATCACAGTCTGAAGGCCTGCTGACCTCACGTCTGTGGTCATAATATACTTTGAGCAAATGGTGTTACAGAATCTCAAGAACATCAGTGGCTCTGTGCCAGACCCATTGTAATTTGACTTACTGATCAAACATGGTGGCAGTCAGTTGGAGACTGTAGCGTTTTGGACCCAGTCATGATAAAAAGGGATTCAACTACAAAAGAAGATCAAAAGAGACTGGTAAAAATATCCCAGAATGCAATGCGCTAACTCATTTTCATGCACAGTTCACAGGACGGAGGAGTTTTCAAACAAAACTCCATGACGCCATGGACCTTCAAAACTTTGTGAGCATCAGTGTTTGCCCTCTTTCTCCTACACAGGCTACATTGGGGGGAAAGGCACCCTATGTCCTGGATCTTACTGCTGACATCTGTTTGTTTGAAGAAATGTTGAGGCCTCAGTGCTTCAGCTGCACTGAGGCACTGAGGAAAACCAGAAAACTGAATATTTATTCATTGGAAAAGTGAATAAGAACTTTTCCAGTGTCTATTCACCTGAAGGAATGTGAGTAGACACTGGAAAAGTACTGGGACTCAATGAAACTACAAACATTGGGGAAGGAGTAAAAGAGATCAACCATAGAACAGATCAACACATTTCTGTTAAGCAGTAATTAGAAACACAAGCATAAATAACAATGCATATAAAACCCGACACTCAGATACCCAGGACATTAAACAGAATATGGTGTAGATCTTCTGTCTGTGTTTGAAGATGATAAGATGGCACCTTAAAACTGCCATGAGCCATTTTTTAAAAAATGTACATGTGTACCTTCCTAAAGATGTTTAATGGTCTTTAGGAACCACTAAACATCTAAATATTGAACACAGTGCATTATTTAGTTTTTCTAGTTGTGTTGCTAATAATAGCCAACATGAAGGCTGCTACTTTGGAAATGAGTAACGTGTTACTGGCATAAATAGAGGTGAACTGACCAGTTCGCCCTATAAGAATTATCATTGTCAATTGTTGTTTCCAGACTGGTCCTAACTGGAAAATACCCAGTAGAGAATTTCTCAGTTAATTAAGCACAAATTGACTGAAAGAGAGAAAAGCTGTGATGGTTACATGGTTACCTCTGCTCCACGGTGTGAGTGCGCTGCCCTGCCCCCAGGCCCTCCCTCCTAGCCCAGGGTCAGTTCAGCATCTACTCTCTCCCTCGTCCCACGGACGTTTCACTCTATTCCTGTTCACCTAGCCAGTGCTGCAGCTGACGATCCTGTGTGCCGCTCTTAGCTGTCTTTAATAAAGATCTGAGGTTTCTGCTCACTTCTGTCTCGTGGCTGATTTCGGGTCCTTCTAGTGTGCTATTACAGAACCTCTATAAAACCACACAGCTCCAGTTCATTACATCCACGAGACCACCTTGACATAAAGGTAAGATCATAATACCTGTCGCTAAATAGAATGATATTGACTGAATGCATGTTCTTCATCTATCACAGTAAATTTTGCAGTGTTAAATCAGCACTTAGAGTTAAATTTAACACTGTGTCCGAGTCTATTTGGTCCTTATCGGAATTGGTGTTAATTTAACTCTTTCCACAGTGTTTCATTTTCAGAGTAAAATTTTACTCAAAATAGAGTTAAAAATTAACACTGCCTAACACTGTACAGTGTTAATAAAACTTAACACTATGTGTCAAATAACTCTGATGAGAGTAAATGATTCTAAGCAGTTAATATTTTATTCCATACTGGTGACAAATCAACTCTGATTCTCATGCTTTTTAACACGGCATTGAGTTATTGAGAGTTAACACTGGAGCTTTATATAACTCCTAACAGTGTTAATTTAACACCATGTGTTGATTATTTACACTTTTGCAGTGAAAAACCAACTATCAAAATTTAACATTGCACATTGTTGTGGTGCTATTTCTACTCTTTTGTAGAGTTGAAGTGCATCAATACATTGTAATTCAATGATTCTAAAATGTACAACTAAGTAAAATAAAGATACCACAGAAATCCATTTAACTTCACTTTATTGAACAAAAGCACATTTTAAATATCCATTGCAAACTTTTAGTGTTACAGTGATATCATATGGTGTACCCCTCATTACATTAGAGCTCTGAGTTGACAGTAAAATGGTTTCAGGTGTGCCTGGCATGCCAAGCAACCAATGTCAAGTCCACAAACAGTTACCTTCAGCACTACTAAAATGACCACAGATCTGTATAAAATGGTAATATGGAACCAGATATAAGGCAGTATCAGTCATAACATACTTCATTTGAACATCAAATGGTTTGAAGTAGAACAGATTAGTTATATGTAAAACATTTAGAACATTGTCTAGATGCAGCTCGACCATAAAGTGACCCTTTGACTTAAGAGGATGCAGCAATTGCTGCAAAATTTGGGATTTGTAGTGGTCATCAAAACTCAAGATTTCCATCAATTTTCCAGTTGTTCCAGCAGTTGTTTCAATCTTGCAAAATACATGAATCTCACATGCTATTTCAGTACATATGATAAAGTCAGGATACAACTGTGTACCACAGTATTTTATCTACTTGGCAGAAAGCACACTAGTTGTTAAAACAATCCCACATTTTGCCGCAATTACTGTCCCCTCTAAAATCAAAGTGGCAACATCAGCCGAACAAGTGATTTGTGCAAGTTAACTTTCTCACAAAGTAAACACTTCATGCCAAACAGAATTGGTCAAGTATAATAAAAGTAACTTGGCTCAAATTTCTGCCACATGAGGACTCTCCTTTACTTTGCTAAAGTCTGTGTTGTACACAGTGATCTGGATGAATGTAAACATGTTGCACAGCATGGGGTTGTATACTGTGGCAAACACAATGTCCCTAAAACAGTTTGTCAAAGGCACCAAAAGAGGAGGTTGACAATACTTGCAATAGCATTTTGGTGGACTGCTTTCTTCTTCCGTCCTCCAGCCAGGTGATAGGGTCGTGTGCTCGTCGTGATGCATGAAGACATTCTTGGATTTTGGTTCCTCTCTGAGAAAAGAAAAATACAATTACAATTTGATAACTGTAGTATTACACAGAAACAACGGCCTTCATATGGGCAACCAGCATTTAACTATGCGTGAGGTCATAATCCGGAAACTCAAACTCTCAGTGAAACAAAACCTCAAATAAAATTTGCAACAAATACAAACCTTCTTGAAGATCACAAGTTGCTTCTCTGCTTGGGACGAAGACACCTTCCACGGTTAATAATGCGCCAATCCAGAGGGGGGGAACCAGAAATAGAGGTAGCAAAGTGATGAGACGTCACTGTCCCAACCTGTGAAAACAGAAATTTTATGTTAAACTGTACATCAGAAAAATTTTGTGGTTCTGCAATTTCAATTATTATGCTTCACTAAGTGAAGTTCACATGACGACACCTAATATAATTTCGAAAATGTACTAGCAGCAACGAGCTGGTTTAGCCAAATCCTGGCACTGTTGCAGGCAACTTACCAATGTTATCATTCATGTTAGTCCAATCCTCAGTATAATCAGCTGTCAGGAGGAGACCTTCAAGCTCTATGGTGGTTGGAAACTTTCTGCATTGTTGGATGTCTCTTTTGAATGTCGTCATCCATTTCTCCAGAAACGTAACGCAGATGTTTTCTATAAACATCAGAACAAAATTAATGAAAAACTAACATTTCACAGCCAGATTAATTTTATTCATTTTTACTTGCCAAAGACACACAATTTGTGTATAACTGAAATTGTTGAAATAGTAAAAATAATAACTTAAATAATTACCTAGCTTTTGACGCAGAAAGACAGAGAGTATGTTGCTTGATTGTTGGGGGTCGAGGACCATGTTGAGTTGGAAGTCAAATGTGAGCTTTGTCTTCTTATTGTGTTCTCATTAGCTGAAGGCTTAATCAGTCTCACTCTATTCTTCACAGTCTCTGGAACAAACTGGGTCTCCTATCTGGCAGCTGGTCCTCCAAGTCTATGTTTATAGGATGCTTGATCAGATGTTGCTATTCAATACAGAAAAATACTTAAGGTTCAAAAACAAAAATGAATGTGCAGCATATTTCCCCCACTGCATGCATTTTTTTCTCTAGCACTTGCCATGTTTGGTGTTCCAGTGTAACAGGTGTGAAGGTTGTTGACAGTATATTTGGATGAGGATGTATTGGAGAATGTTAATTTGATCCTAAAAAAAAATTATGATGCTTATGTTGCTCTAATACTTACATATCCAATCTGAAACATTACTTTTGAAAAAACAGTGTGTGTAGTTACATTACCAGGATCTCATAGATTCCTGAGTAAACCTTGATTAATTCCAGTACCTTACCTTCAATCAAAAACTTCAGATCTGGCTCTGTTAGTCGAACAAATGTTTGCTCATCCCCAAGTCTTGCACAAGTCTTGTTTTAATCAACATGGGTCCTGCAACATATAATCCTCAAGGTTATTAATCTTAAATAGGGGAATGCTGTCAATTTACAAAACATGTGCCAACTGCTTCACAAAACAATACTGACATAATTTACACAGAACATAGTTATTAAAGTTTATATTATGTATTGGGCACAAAGTAATTTGACTGTGTGGGACTGTTATCCAGGCTAGACAGTTGCACCTTTACCATTAGTGTCAACTAGACAACTACTTTTCCATTACCATCGGTTAGTAAAACCGTTGAGCAACGTTTATAGTTGAGGCCCTGTGCTGGACATGAGACACTGTGCTGGACATGACACACTGCGCTGGACATGAACACTGTGCTGGACATGACACACTGCGCTGGACATGACACACTGCGCTGGACATGACACACTGGCTGGACATGACACACTGTGCTGGACATGACACACTGTGCTGGACATGACACACTGCGCTGGACATGAGACACTGTGCTGGACATGACACACTGCGCTGGACATGACACACTGCGCTGGACATGACACACTGCGCTGGACATGACACACTGCGCTGGACATGACACACTGCGCTGGACATGACACACTGCGCTGGACATGACACACTGCGCTGGACATGACACACTGCGCTGGACATGACACACTGCGCTGGACATGACACACTGCGCTGGACATGACACACTGCGCTGGACATGACACACTGTGCTGGACATGACACACTGTGCTGGACATGATGGGGCGCGCAAATTACCACTGGCGCCCAAATCACTGTGTTAACTACGAAGCTAACTGGACTATTAGCACCTGCCTGGATTCCCACAGTTCGAAGTCATGCGGTCAAAAGTGTGCCGGTCACATAGCAGCATATTTCAATAAATGATCATTTCAAACATCAAAACTTTTTTATGCTAGACTTATTGTGTAATATGAGCACCATTACTGCAAGTTATCTTTGCTTCTCCCACGTATCTTATTTGATTATTCCGAGTACTTCACCTAGATATCTGGCTCTCAAATGCAATTAAAAATTAATCAAAGTGTAATATACAAAAGCAAACCCGAATAATAACGGGAAAAGAAGCAGAGCAGCAATGAGCTAGTTTAGCCAAATCCTGGCACAAATACTGACACATTAAAAACGGACGGTCAGCATTAGCGTTTATCTGAAAAGCCGTACAGCCGATAAGAAACTTAGTTTTTCAGCCCACACATTTGCTGAATTTATGTTACGTTTCTTAAAAAGAAAACAATAAAACTATTTAATATGGGTTGGCCATGGATTAAAGGCGGACAGTCGAGTTGGACGGGCAAACATTTTAAGCTAGTCATTCACTCGGTCAGGGAAACTTAGTATTACGATATCAAAACTCACTGAAATACCGGAGCCTACAATAAAAATATTATTGTTAAACAATTCCTTTTTAAAATACACCACAAAAGTGAATTATTATCTTATAACAAGAAACTTACCGCAGCCGTTCAGCAGGAGAAAAATGGCGTCCACGCAACCGTTAGACTTGTTGGTTTGAGAGGAGGAGGTGGGCGGAGCTTGTTAGAGTGAAATTGACATGACGTGTATACACTCTGGAAATTTACACTGACACTAGGGGGCATTATACTCAATCTGTTGTTGTATTAGCTCTAAAAGAGTTAATGAATTGTGACACTGCATATTTAACACTGCGAAATTTGTATTTTAAACTATGCTGATCCAAGTAGGGAATAGTATCAAAACTAAGAGCATGTGATTGTGGTGTGATCAAAAACTGAACTGAACTGCTTCTCTTTGTGAGCTGACAGCATGTGCTGCAAGTCCGCAGGGTAAGACACATACATTTTGCTTTTAGCAGACCGAAACAATGACAATTTTGAACATACTTCCAGATAGGCCTGTTTTTCACAAAAAAGATTTGACTGATGATGCTTGTCTTTAACACTGTTTTTTTTCTTTGAAATTATCAATTTAAAATCTTGATAATATTTTTAAAATGTCATGTTTTTGTAGATCTATCAGGAAAAATGTTTACATTTCCACAAGAAACTGAGACAGCCAGAGTGATGCTGAATAGGCTTTGACAGTATGTCTCAGGTATTGTAACAAAATTAATTGCATAAAGAAACCTGAGGTAGAAGTAACATCAAGTGTACTAACTGTGTCCTTGTTATTTGTTTCTTTTTGTTTTTTTTTAATTTCTAATAGGTCCTTTACAGACCTCAACAGATTGCACACTCTTTTTTCTCTGGCCACACCGTCTCATGCCAATGGTTTACTGATATTTAGACATATTGATAAATTTGACTTTTGGGTGAATGATCAAGTAGTATCTTACATACTGGGCTGAGTTAAACACCTGGAACTCTGTTTGCTCCACGTGGGACTCTGGATCTGGATTGGGTCAACTTTGGTTTAATGGAAAGCTGTTAGTCAGGAAGATCTTCAGTAAATCACAGATCAATAAAGCACTTGTTGTCCTTGGACAGGTATGTTTACAATATTAACAAAAAATGAAAAAGATCAAAAGTTGCTATCCATGTAAATAATCTTCTTTATTGTTATTCTGACTGAACGCGGTTCTTTTCTTTCAGGATCAGGACAGCTACGGTGGTAAATTTGAGATTAACCAATCTTTTGTCGGCATGATGACCGATGTCCACATGTGGAACTACGTCCTTTCTTCCTGTGAAATCTAAAACTATGTGGGCAATCTGAATTTCACTCCAGGCAATGTGCTGAACTGGAAGGCCTTGACGTTTGAGAAAACTGGACATGTCCTGATAGAAAACAAGCAGCTGACCTGCCACTAGAGCCACTTAGTGGGAAAAGGCCTTGTCAAGTCTGGCTTCTAAGGGTTGAATGATGTTTTGGTGTAAACTAGAAAACTGTGCATGTGGGAAAACAGGGTATGTTTGATCAGGGTGAATTTCTACCAAAAACTTTAATCATTTATCTATAACTGGAGAATGTTACTTGATTGGATTATGCAACACTGTTTCTAGATTTACTTGTTCCCAATTTGTTTGTACTTCAAGCACTTTCAATTGCCTTGTTGCTGAATATGTGCTATCTAAATAAAATTACCTTACCTTACCTTATTGTCTACGGTTCTTCCATGCAATTTGCTCAATATGTATTTTCTTCTGTTGCAGTGGAATTGTGTGCCCTGTTTTTATTTGATTTATTTCTCATTTTCTGCATATGCATGGAAAGGAGAAACATTTCTAGCTTCTGACTTTATAGCAGTTCGATTTTGCAACTCATATGAAGTTGAATACTAAACCAAGCAGCAAGAAAACACTTTGAGCTCTTTTCATTGGGAGCTAGAAATGCAATGGTTAGACATGCTAAACTTTACAATTCTTACATCTAATTGAATGTCTTAGTGGTCCAGATTTTACCATAAAGTTCATTCATGTATTGCTTTTTTGAGATCCCATGCTGCATCCATTAGGTCAGTTTACATAAAAGGACAGATTACATTTACAAAAAGGCATATTGAAATGAGGTATTAAAATAACACATTTTGTCTTATGCTACAATGCTGTCCTACGTACAGCACATACATTTACTATCCCATCTCTAACTTCAATAAATACATATGTATCAGTCTAATAAAAGTATTTACATACATCATGTACATGCTGTACAATTTCATTTGATGTTATTGACAAGCTCAGTCTGAATTATAATAGTGAATATGTAGGTTTGCTCTATGTATTAACTCCCTTTTTACTGTACCCATGATATCTTCAGATAATTAAAGTCCACTTAAAGAAGTCTGTCCTGGCAGAGATTGCGCTCCACCTTATGGTTGCTGTGTCCAGTTGTAGCGCTATAGGAAAACATCAACATCAGCATGCATGTTCAGTAAGAAAACTGACTTTGGATACTTCAGTGGAAACTTTATACGAAAGGGTCAGTACTCATTTTTTATAGAATAATAACTTTGAAGACCAAACTAATTAACAAAATAGTTTCTCAGTCCCTGTGAATTGTATCAGAAAAAATATATTTCTTGTACATGTTGGTGCAATGATAAGATTTACACATGAGTCCTCTGAACTTTAGCAGTGCAACTGAGTTAACCTTCTGGTTAAGTTAATAAAAGCAATTCTGTAACTGATCCATGAGTATAGCAGCCTACAGCTCAATTCAGGAATTTGAGTGTTTGATTTTTGAAATGAATTATGTTCATGAATCTTCAGACTATTCAGTTGTCTTGTGATTGGCTTCAGCCCTAAGAAATAAGCATTTTTCTTATTTATTTTGCTGTTAAAAATGTCAAGTTGATTTTTTTATTTTTTATTTTATTTTACAAGTCTGATTTCACCCAAGACTTGGTAACATTAACCTTGCTGAAAGACACACTGAGTGGAACTACATTAACAACAAAATCATGCAGTTAAAGAAAATGGGATCAGTTGGATCCTCAGAAGGTCAATGATGGTATGAGTGGGTGTATTGAATGATCACAGTTTTAACCACCATTTTGAAAAGGACACAGAAGGATCTCTCAACAAATATCTCATCTTGAATATATGTATTGGAAACTTTTGTTCTTCTCATCTCAACATTTAAAATTAACTCCATTTATTCCACTCTATTTCATTTTACAGTTTCTTTTTTTTAGTTTGTGCCAAACACAGTCACGACTGAAGCCGTTGTGATACTCTGCTATAAATTTGTCATTGCATTTGTCTGCCCATTTCTGTGTATCACCAAGAAATACTTTCACAAAATACCCAGAGGGAATTTCTTTAAATCTAGTTCACTCTTGCTCACAGATGAGCTGATTAGAATTGCTGGTCAAGAGTCAAATTCCCTGACAGGTTTCTGGGCTATTCAAGACTTTACATGGTAATTATGACAAGATTTTCCTCACAAGGGACTAATAAGATGCTAAAATGAAGTGAGCAGGAGATGTATCCCAGCAGTAGACAGTGTGCTTTGCATGTAAAGAGCTTGAAATTTTTGATTCCAGCAACCTTTTTGTCAGAAAAATGGCTCAAACAGAAGACATGTCGTTAAGTTTGTTTTGCGTGGGTCATTTACCTTGACCCATGGAGCAGTTCTTTGATGGGAAATGCTTGGTTTGGATGTAATATTCAGCAGACTATTACAGTATAAAGAAACTGTGCTAATAGTTCTAAAATACCAAAAGATAGCCTTAAACTTTCAAAGATTATTTCAGACTGATACTCCAATATATATTTCCAAGTGTTCTTTATAAATTGAAAAAATCTTGATAGCTGGCTGCAACGTAATTAGATATGACCTGTGGGGAAAAAAAACACACACAAGATCTACTGGAAAAGGCAAAGAGCAAGTTTTGATAATATCAAAGATGTTTTGAATGGGTGTGGTAGTGGTGTAGGGATAAAACACGTGACCCATGTACAAAGAGAGACTTAAGTTCTCAAAGCAGACATCATGAGTTCAAGTCTCACCCGTTGATTTTTGCAACATGTGATCACCCTCAAATAGGCCACTATTTTAAACTAGAGGCCTAGTGTCAAATAAAGGTCACGAGAGCTACAAAAATAGAAAAAAGAAAGATGTTTTGATCAAAAACGGTTCATTTGGATCTTAAGATAATCAGCCTTGGTGCTCATCACCGCCTGTCAAAAGAAAAAGAAAACAAGTTGTTTAAGCTGGCACCGAGTTATTACAACTTATCTGATGCACCAAGTATCAGTTCTTAAATAACCGTGTTATAAGAAACATTCTGTGGTTGTAAAAAATATATTAATCTATTTCAGGCATGTATCAAGCAAAGAAAATGCTCAAGAAGATTTCTGATACAGCTGAAGTTAGATTAAGAACAGGCAGACATTATTATCAGAGCTTTTCCAGACTTTACAAACCATCTCTTTAATGTGATGTGCGTAGCTGCAACAGAGAAACATTAGAGGAGTTTTGAAGAGTCTGAAAATAATTTCAGAATTTTTTGAAATGTAGAGTGGGTAAATAATCTGAAGCAGTTCTCCAACAGGTTTGATCAGACGCTTACACATTCTCCAGCCCAGTTCCTCTGGAGACAAATTCTCCAATCTTTGAATCTAAGGTTGACAGTTCATCAGAGCCTCCACTGCAGTACCTCTGAATGACTGGAAGCCCAGTCGTTCAAAACTTGTGTCAGTTTGATAATCCAACAATATCCAATACAATCTAGCATGTTTTTAGACTGTGATGGACTGGCAACCTGTCTGAGGTGAATACACAGCTTCTTGACCGCAGTGGCACCTGGATAAGGACACCAGCCCCATCTGCTTACGACCAGGGTGAGAAGGTACAAATGCTGGCTGTTGAGATGGACGGACGGACAGATGGATATATTTTGAGATATAGGGAGGAAACCAAAGACCATAGTCATACTACACATCTGATAACTCCAGTCTGTAACTTTCATTATAGCGCGATTGTTTGCCTAAGCTGTAAATCCCTGAAGAGAAAAGTCTAATTCTTTTGAAATGATCTAGATCCTTATTTTTGCTGCCAGCCCAACTATGTTGGACTACACATTCAGTCAATAAATTAGATTGTTTAAGATTTATTTCAGTAGCTCAATTCAAATATGTTTAAAAGCTACTCTCAATCTGACAAACAAGCCACATCAGAACATATTGTAATTCATTGAATGTGACTGTGGCAGTTATTTAAAATAACGCATTTCTCAACAGACTGAACTCTCCAATGTTGGATGTGTAACCTTGCACGAACTACTGCTCCAGCAACAGTGTAGCCTACTTGCAAGTTTCAAGGGACCTTCACGATAAATTAGGCTGCCCAGAGAGGGGCTGCAGCAGTAACACTTCTCACCTCACACACCTCTCTTTTGACATTCTCACTGAATCAATTAAGCACCCTGTGCTGCCTGGGAACTCAGAAAAAGCCCCTTGTGATCACGAAACAGCTTCCTGATGTAATGGAGGGCAACTTTTATCTCAGCTGACTGAGATTGAGACTACTGTAGGTCTATTTCAGCAGACACCAAGAAGCACTTACTTGAGATTCAGTTTGCATACAATGATATTCTGGGCCATAATGCATTAAATCCTACAATAAACTGAAAGCTCTCAAAATGCACTGCTGAACATTTATTTTGAATACTAAGTTTAGCAATTTGTTCTTTCAGATCATCCTGCATATTTTCTATTTTTGTTTAAAATTTGTTTGAAAAAGACTAAACAGAAACACAGACACTGTTGCTGTATGAACAGACAGTCTTTTCTTGAAGACATTTTTTCTTTCTAAAATCTGTTAATTCACAGCTAAGCCAGCCATGATTGTTCAGTGTATTTGTAATCCAAAGAAAACATTTTTGAAACACAAGAATATGGAGTTGAAAAATTGTTTGATTATATTATCACCTTAATCTTGTTTACAAAAAAGGTTTGGCAAAAATAAGTGTTTGGTGCATTGCTCACAATGTTCTAAATTAAGTTTTTAAATTAAGATTTGCAACTAGTTTACATGTGCAATTTTGTGCTAAAATAAATATTTTAAATAAAAAAATATGTAAGAACTGGTTTCATCATAAAATCTCAAATGATTTTACAAAACTGTGACTTTTGCTTTTGACACTTTACTCAAAATATATTTTCACATTTCACAGACATATCTTCATTAACCCTTCATTAAATGTTGTCCATGCTGCTTATATTTGTACAGAGCTGAACATGAATGGTGCTTAAAGGTTTTACAAATTTTCCAGGCTTCTAAACTGAAACAGATAAGAATAATGTGTGTATGTGAGATTGTGTCACAGTGTTTCTTCATGTCGCCACATTGTTATTCTTTCCCAAGGACATATTAGAAGACTTTATCTAAGGCACTGACACACACACACACATACACACTTGCGCACAAACGAAGCAGATAGCTTCCTGACACCAGGAAGTAGGCCAAAATCAACAGCAGTTTCCTCGGTAATGAGAGAATAAAACAATGTGAGAGGGTGTGAGGGACTACAGATTGTGTGCAATGATAATATTTTCTAGATGCAAGATAACAAGATGTCTGAGTAGAAGCGGTGCTGTGGGCATAAATGAAGAGGAAAAATTCTTCTTACTCCAGACTTTGTATCCTTAACAACAGATACTCTCTGTTCCTGCCTCTCCTCTTCTACCTCTGAGTCATTAGCCTTGAACCAACTCTCATCTAAAAGCCATGTTGTACTTTTTTTATCAGTTCCTAATCTTTCGTTTATCCGGTCCCAAGACTTCCCCTCCTCTCCAACACACACACGACGTGCCCCACTGCATCTATTTCTGTCAACATGAACGCGCTACGCCATGGTGACCAAAGTCGATCCAAGTTCAGCATCCTGCATGTTTCAGTTCTGGACCAGCTGGTAAGAACCACTGAGGCCTTTTAATTAGCCATCATTTGATCCAAGTGTGTTGAACCTGGGAGAGAACTGAAACATGCACAATGCAGACCCTCAAGGATTGTCTTTGGACACCACTGCAGTAGGCGCAATGTGTAGGTAGCCAGAGCAGCACTGCAAGCATCATGTCTTCTTTCCTCTCCTTCATCAGACAGACCTCTGCCCTGGTGACGAGGCGGGTAGTCTTCCAGGAAACCATCCAGGTAACCATCTAGGTAACCATCCAGGTAACCATCCAGGTAACAAACAAAAGCAGCGTGTTTTTCTCCCACACCTCGGATGTGTTGGAGTTCATTCATTTTTGTCTCTGTGCTCCACCAGGTTTGTTAACCAGTTTCAGCATCCGACCAGAATTTACCCCTCAGTGTAAATTACCTTAAGAAATAATGAGATTTGGTTATATAAAAACAAGCTTTAATGATCAAATGTTACAAGCCATACATGTCATACCAATGGAACAGATACAGAGTTACATTCACCGTCCAGCGCTGGGCGTCACTTAGCAAACCTTAGGGATGCAACCAAGTGAGGCCTAGTTTAGCTTTTATTCTTCTCTGCAATCTGTAAGGCTGCACAGTGATGCAATTGGTAGAGCTGTTGCCTTACAGCAGGAAGGTTCTGGGTTCAATTTCCGGCCCCGGTCTTTATGAATGTTCTCCCTGTGCATGCATGGGTTTTCTCCAGGTACTCCGGTTTCCTCCCACAGTCCAAACACATGACTGTCAGGTTAATTGGTCTGTCTAAATTGTTTGTGTGTCCTGTCTGTCTCTGTGTAGCCCTGTGACAGTCTGGTGGGGTCACCTCTCCAGGGTGGCCTGGAACATTAGCTGGAGAGGCACCATCACCTCCTGACCTCAGTAAGGGACAAGGGTGTAAAGAAAATGGATGGATGCAATCTGTACCCTGCCTAAAGGGTAGTCTAATCAGTTTCAGTCTGTTTACACATGACTGGTAGCAGTCACACATAAGCATCGTTATGGAAGCTGTAACGTGTGATTGTGAGCAGATAGAAGATGATAAAAGAGACAGAGGAAAAGACGGAATCCATAAAAGATGCAAAAGTCAAAACTTTACTTGTCTCAATTTTGTCTAATCAAAGCAGCCAATCAATAACTACTGTATATAATATGCATTTTTATTTAGAGAAGAATTCTTAAAGTAAAACAGGAAAAGTTCTGCTTGTTCATGATAGCACTACCTACTTTTTTTGTAATACTTACTTTTCTTATTCTTTTTTTTTTCTAAAGCGGATAAATGATACATTGCCCAAGCAAGTGAAAATAACCAATTTTGTTTTGTTGCCTAACATCTCATTAGGGTAATTTATTACTCTTTGTCACCTAAAATATATAACTGTTTTACACATTGAAGACATTTTTCCAACAATTACTGTATGTGGCTAATTTAAGATGTGAATTAAATATTTTTTAAAAAGTATCTTGTGCATACGCTGCCTTTTGAGAACAAAGTTCAGAAGTTTGTGGCTTTTATTTCATCCATCTGCTTTGGCTGAGTCCGTTCCCAGCCTTGTCAAAGTCGGGTGAGGGCGAGGTCCACACAAGGAAGGAGAAGAAGTAACTTGAGCACCAACACCACAGAAGGTACGATCAGACAGAGCATGTAGCCTGGAGGCGTGTACCATTTGTAGGTTGAGGGATGAAGGAATCTATTCCAGCCATAGATGTAGCAGTGAGCCGTGCAAACCAACAGAGTGAGATGTCCTAGTTTAGACTGGAAAAATGGCACATATAAAGGTTTTACTTAAAACATTGCAAAAAGAGAAGGGCATTTCAGAATATAGATGTTTTCACTGACATGATGACAGAGAGACCACAACAATCAAAAGTGTAAGGTGACATGTATAAAGCTGGTGACTTTTAATACCTTTAAAACTTGACTTTTAAAGGTATTAAAAGTCAAGTTTTTAATCTAACTAAATGAATAAATGGCTTAAAAATAAACTTCATATTAAAGTTAATACAGAACAGGTCTGCAAAATGTCTACAATTAGCACACTTTTAAAATTCAATTTAAACACTTAGATCAGGAAAAAAACTCATTTTAACATGCTCTGCTTTTGCTTTTTTAAAATCCCTACTCAACGTAATCTCTATTGATTTAATGTAATTCATTCCATTTTGTGATATTATTTTCTGACCAGTTTCTTTTTAAAAAATATGTTTTTCCTGAGCAACAAGTCACTGATATTTAATTGACCTAAGATAAATATATCACCATAAACTCTCCTAATGACCATTACACAAATATCAGACATGAATTTACACTAGGAGTTGCTTCTCAAACCAGACTCCTCCATGTTTTTCCCAGCTCTAGGTTATCCAGCTACAATATGTGCTTGTGCTAAGACTTAAAAAAATTGGAGCCGTTTGTGTTACAAGGTATGTGGGATTTTTTGCTCAAGTCAGAAGTTACACTTGGGATTTATAAAGATCTTGTGTTAGAAATATGTTCAAAAATCTACACCATAAAATACAGACCTTCTCATTTTCTGGTTATTTTAACAGTAGTTTTACTTCTACAACTGCCTGCTTTTGATGAAAACAGTATAACTTATAGATTTATGGGTCAATGGAAGCCCAGAAAGCAAAAAGAAATGTTCTTGCAATTCTACAGACAATTTATTTTTAAACATGTCAGATTTATTATTTATATTTTTGCAGAGTTGCTTTTGTCTTTGCTCACTCATTTCCTCTATCCAAGAAAAATATATTTCATTGTCACATTCTGAAATTTACTAAGGTTAATGTGTTTCCTGTCTGCATTTATTATACCAGCTGCATGCCTGTTAAAAGTATGTATAGAAACTGAAACTGTACCTTAGAACGTCATCTAATATTTACTCATCCAATTGCAAATCTTGCACCAATTATGTCTACTTCTCAAAAGACTCAATAGCATGAGTGTCACAACTTAAATATTTAATTTATACTTCATGCTATATCCATCCATCCATCCATCCATCGTCTTTACACCCTTGTCCCTTAATGGGGTCAGGAGGGTTGCTGGTGCCTATGTCCAGCTAAGTTTCCTGGTGAGAGGCGGGATACGCCACTTTACATGTGTGCCACTGCTAAAGAAGAAATACTGAAGTACTCCACAAATGCAGCAATAACCCAACCCTTTCTAATCTAATTTTAAAGCATGCTCTGTCCACACTGATGAAGATTCACTCACTTCACCGTCCTTAAACCAACTGTAGACAGAGGAAAGTCTGACATTGTTTTTGCTTAACTCAAGGAGTTAAGCAAGGAGAATGTAAGCAAATAATTGTTTAACCAAATGGGGACAATCATACAATTAGCACAACACTTTTAAATTTGAGGCCAAGATGATTAGGCAACCATCGGATACAATAGAATATGAGACAGTGTCATCTGCACAACTTGTTCTGTCCTGCAGATGAAACAGTAACAGATTGTACTGTTTCAATTTGTTTTTCTCACAATACACACAATGTAGACAATGTAGCATCATGAGTTGAGCACATACTCAAATATAGCAGCACTTGCTGTTTCTTCACAAATTGGCCCATTGAAAATACTGTATATTATCATAGGCCAAACTAATTGGCAAGTTACGAAACTGTGTCACAGATGATTTAATTTAATTAAACAAAAATCTATTCTTGAAAATAATGGTTTGCCTTTTCAAAAACAGATCAATCTTCTGTAAAATGAAGGGGCAACTTTAATTAATGTTTAGTTTTGTGCATTATTTATATTTTCCATTCAGAAATCAATTTCAAAGCTGGTGTCAGGGTTAATTTTTCTATGCATTTCTGAATATATAAAAACAATGTGCTTAGTCATTATGGTAACATGTTCTACAAACAGTCTGAGTGCCCCCTAGTTGTCAGACACTTATCAGTTGCAGAAAAAAAGGCCTAACTGTTGTTGCAGTGTCGGCAACTTCAAGCATTTAGCTTGCCAAGGAGAGTGTAAGATAAGATGAAGAAATGTCATCATCAGGTCGTTGCTGCAACATTTGTGCAACAAATATAATGAGTTGTAAATGTAGGTGGCTTTACATACAGATTAAATGTGTTTTTGCTTTGGACTCTTTGACTTAATGAATAAGTAATTTTTGTGGTATTTTTCCTAGAAATTTATAATTGCATGTAAACTTCTATATTCTTTTGATAGAAACATTAAGTGCTAAAAAGGAGCAGAAAATGCATATTAATTCATTTCACATTGACAAATTTTACTTAACACCAGAGGCCTTAGTTGAAGCTCAGTTTTGTGAACTATTTGGACAACCTGCTTCCATTGAGTGCTTTAGTTTTTGGATGTTGATTTTATTACTGTAAGCTCAGATAGCACAAACAAATTATTTATATTGATTTTAATGACGATCAGGGCACATCTAACCTAACCTGTTTGAAACAACAAACCCCTCCATTGTGTGCATCAACATGCGTACAACCTTCGAGGCATACAAACCACATCTTTAATAAATATTTGCTGAAAATTGCCATCTCAAGTGCAATGTTTTTCACAACTCTTTCCTCCAGATCATAAGGATTATTTTGACCTATGCGTCTTTCTGTGGGCCTCATTCTGGTGTCTACTTATGGATTTGACCTTTACATAAATAGGCTTGTGACCTGTATTAACAATGTCCCTGCTGGGAATTACACCAGGTATCATAATTCTATTTAATGAATAACTTAACATTTAAAATCCCAGGCAAAAGTCCACCAGGCTTTCACTCTGGGAAACGAGTGCCAGCTACTGCTTTTGGAGAATTTTAATTGCTATCGTAAAAGAAGTTGGAAAGTCAAAATATAGCCCTCTACAAAGGCGCTTAAAGATCTTTTCTGCTGATTGATTTACTCCACCTGTCTGATAATGTTCATACTCGTAAAAGGTGAAGTATGCACTCACACACGCATTCACATTTCCAACAGAGCTCTGACCTGAATAAAGTTGAATTCTCTCCAGCTGAGGGAGCCGCCTACAGAGGGCAAGGATGTTAGCCCCAACAGGACGAAAAGGAAAAATCCCAGGATTCCCAGCGATATAAACGAGTCCATACGCCACGCATCAGTGTTATCAAAGTAAAATGGGGTGGTTTTATTGTTCTTCACCTAAGAACGAACCAGATGGCAAAAGAAAGAAAGGAAGGAAGAAAGAAAGGAAAGAAGACGCATAGGTCTTCTTTCTTCAAAGGAAGAAAGAAGAAATCAATGCAAGTTTTAAGCCATGTTATTCTTGACTGTTAAAAATTGTGATAACTGGTTTGGACCAGCTTGCTGTACCTCATCCATCACCCCTGAAATGAGTCTGTGCCTGACAGAATAGCGAATAGGGATGATGAATGTATAGATGGCGTGCAGAAAAGCAAAGCCAAGTGCAACAAGACCCATCTGCTTCCTGCAAAGCATCCAGTGGTCCAGCCAGTTAGGGAAACGCCTGGAGAAAGAAAAACCAAAGGCAAATACTATTTAATTTAATATTACAAAAAAACAACATGCATAGTTTACCAACTTATCATTCTATTGTTATTTTTGTGATAATCGGCCCTGTATTTGGTCCCTCTGTAGAGTTGAAAAAAAGCAGCAATCGCACCAGGCAGATAACAGAGAGACAACATAACAAGAGCCACAATTGGAAACACCTAGAACACAATTTCACAAAACATCCTTAAGAAAATATATATATATGATACCAGAAAAGATTTGATATCAAGGACAACTCACAACCTTGTTGGCCAGGGACACCATGATTCGATATGAGACGTCGTCTTTCTTTTTCCACATTGGCATAGATAACATCTTTAATGAGCAGGTAGAAGAAGAAGAAGGCGGTGAGGCCAACAGCTATGGACAAAGGCAGCCTCCACTCTGGGAACAATTTCAGGGGGAAGTCCTCCAACTCTCTAGCTGCTGACAAAGAGCCTTTATCCTGAACAGTGAGGCCCAGTTTGGTAGCCAGGTGGGCCACTGCCTGCTTTGCTTCTCCACTTTCTCCACACAGGAAGAGCTGCACACAGTTTAGGCAACTTCAGAAATGTGCAGAAGGAAAAGTATTTGGAAGACATTGTTGGCAAGAATTGAAATACCAAAAAAAGAGAGAAGTATTTCCTGCTCTTTTATTCTCACCACAGTTTTATTCCTATTATTTTCTTTAAATGTGTAATATCTAAACAGATTGTGTGTTTGATCAAATGTCACTGAAAGCATCCCTACTGAAAGCAGTTGTTTTGCTTGACAAGAAATGTTAAAATTAGTTGAAATTCAAGACTTCTATTCTTTTTTTCAATTCAGTGATTAGTAATTAGTCATTAGTATATAGTAGAAAGCCTTTATTGTCCCACAAAGGGATAATTTGGGTGTAACAGCAGCATAGATCAAAAAGGAAGTATACAGTACAAAGTCTTCTATAAGCGACAAGGACATCTGAATATACATTTTAAGTAAAAAAGCAATAAATGTGACCAACCTACATGCTGATGTGATACTATAAACACGTACTTCAAACACTGTTTATTAAAAACATGTTATGTCAAAAGAGTGAAATGATCCAGATAAACAGGCTGACAGAATCAAGAAGCTCTATAGCTCTAGCAGTTTTGTTTTGGTTAAGTCTTTTCTTCCATCTTGCTACAATTATTCAAAGTCCCTTTTCAATTTGATGTTATATTCAGTGTTACTCAGAGTTTGTTAGAGTTACAAGATAAGAAAGGTCCATATGGCTGTTTGCATGGGCATCAAATTCTACTTTCCAAATAGACCTGCAAGACTGAACATTTCTAAACTTTCACAGCTGCAATCAAAGCTTTCCCAAAACTGCAGAAACTGTGGTTTTCTCACTATAATTCAATCTGAACTCCTCAACTTGATAAATTAGCAATGGTAGCAGTGCTATTAATAATACAAAAAATACCAGAGCAAATACAGCAAAAGCTCTCAGGTCCAACTGTATCCAGTCATTATTACCAATAATCATGATACCAAATCATGCTTTCAACATAAATACATTGTTTTCTATTTAACTCTAAATGACAATAAAAATGTATGTTTTTCCTGCAGCATCACTGTTGTTCATTTTGTTTATTTGCTGGAAATATCAGTTGATCTGTTTAGAGTAAAATCTAGAACATACCTTACAAATAAACTCTGTCTTAGGACTTTATTCTTTGTTTGTCTCTCAGTGTAATTTTTAAGTAATTTTTGGAGCCAAAGCTAATCTGTATTGCTTGACTCTGTAACGACACATGTTCGCTTCGTATATACTCAGGATTTAATCCCATTTCTAGATCTCGCCATGCTGACGCTTATCATTTTTACCTCTCAGCTCTGGGATAAGATGATTAAGTTGTTTGTAAGAAACTGAGCGCTGCAGAGTGTTGGAGAGAGCAGCCTGACACGTGTGTGTGAGAGTCAGAAGGATAGAGCACTTTTCCCCAGGTGTGTGTGTATAAGTGGACTGGGCAGTCAGCCATGTCTGCCTACATTACTGCACCAGTAACAGCAGGGGACGGCCGACAGACTAAATCTCCATCTGAATGTAAATGTGACAGCGCCACAGCCCCGCTGTGGATCTAATCAAATTGCTGGCCAGGGAATAGTGCACATTTAAAGCACGTATGTGTGTGCATGAATTCATACTGTGACTACATGTGCAGCAAGAGAGACATTTGGAGACACATCTTGTGTTCTTTATCTGTTTTCAAAGAAAACAGAGGTGTGAGCGACGGTGTGTGTCTGCGTGTGTAGGTGTGTGTGCGTGTGTGTGCGTGTGTACGTAAAAAAACTGTTTGTGCTAAAGAGGATTTGAGGCAGATTCAGGTTTGGTCTCCAGAGGTTCCAGCATGTTTGTGTTCCTCTGGAAACAAACTGAAATGAAGGTTGCAATAAACACTGGGCTTTCAACTTTCTAACATAATAAGGTGTGTTTGTGTGTGATTTTTTTTTGTTTTGTTTTTTACAATGTCCTCATTTTCTTTACTCCTCAGATGGAAAGTTGATACAATCAGTTATCAGCAGGAAGGCAAATGAAATAAATTCCATTTCCAGGTTGTGCACAGTGTATGACGAAGTAATCTTTTTTTTATGTTTACAAATCTGAGAGGCACTTTTCCCAATGTACAATAAGCGATGAAAGCAGGCACAGTTTTTCAGGTTTGATGTCAAGTGTTTTCATCATGAACAGATCAAGTTGGTAATCTCCTCCCTGTTACTGCTCTGTCTTTGTATCTTTCCTTCCTGTCAGCTAAAGTGTTTCTTAATGCCTAGCAGCTTCCTGGTGTTGTTTCGCCTTGATCCCACCGACGTTCTCTGAAAGATTATTTACTCCTTTACCTGTTTTCCTGCTAAAAGTCCATTTTGCAGGGCCCAGGCAGACAGCGTGTTAAGACCTTTCACCACAGCAGCACTGGAAACCAGCCTGAAGAGCACACAGCATTTTACTTTTATTGGTTTCAAAGGAAATCTGTCTTAGCACTTTCATATGTTCCTCGAACATTGCAGCCTGGTAAATAAAGGGCATGCTTCGAAAGCCTTTAATGTTTTGTTTTTCTGACATAATAACACATTTTTCACATCATTTCTTATCATTTCAAGTGAGGGATATATTAGGATACCCCTATGTGTTTACCACATGAAATGACTAAAATCCCACACAAATGTCTGTCACATCAGGTGAAAAGGGTTACATTACAACATCCTTGCACAGCATCGTGATGGAGGCTTTCCTGTTTAAATCACAGACAGTTTTTGTTAACTGACTTTTGATTTGCAAGGGAACACCGTGCTAGGAATACAAGAGCAGTCTGAAGACCTCATAAAGAAGATTATGTCATTCTATGAGCCTAGCAAGGAATTTGAAAAAGGTTTAGAAGAATCTGAAACCTCATTTTTCACTTCAAGGTGCATATAAAGGACATTTTGAGCAATAGCCTGGATGCTCAAGTTTAACCACCATAATAACCTGAGAGCAGAACATAAAATGCTCAAGCAAGTCTCCAAAAACTAAAATGTCACATGAAAGTCCACGTCTGCAAAGTTAGAAAGAAACCGAACAAGCTCAGCTGCCGAGGATGGCGTGCAACGAGTAAAACGTGTTACATTGAAGCCAGACTGAAGTTTTACAAAGACTAAGCAAATAGATAAAAGAATCTAAACTTAAATTATTTGCTTAGCAACAAGGCTAACAACCATCTTACCGTGCAGAGAGCACACAACAATGTACAATCCTGAAATGTATTGGTTTTTCTTCAGCACTTTGTTTGGAGTTTGTTACCTCTGCAAATAGACAGCGTTGGCTTCTGGGTACATGCCTTTCTTCAGGTTGTTACTGAGATCCACCAATACCTTCAGAATAAAATACATTTAAAAAGTTTGTTTTAGAAAAAAGAAACATTTTGTTGATCATAACAGTTCTAAAATAAATAAAGAGGAAAAAATCAAGGAGAGTGAAAACATCTGATAGTCACTGGATACAAACAAACTACATTGTTAGTTTGTGTTTATTTACCTTCCCTTTAAGATGATGCTCCAATGTTGTCAAGAATTCGTAGTGTTCACGGTGAACACGAATAAAGATCAGGTTAGAGGATTGGGCTGCGTCTGCATGGGTCATCACCTGTGCAAAGCATGTATTCAGCTCTTCAACACATAATTTACTACATAATTACATACATCACACACACATGGTTGTCCCCCTTCTTCAGTTTTTGAGAGAAATCCTCCAGCTCCAGTGACGTGTACCTGAGCTCCCTGCGGCAAAGGGCCACAGCTGTGTGGTCTTCTGCTGCCATACACAACTCCATAGCCCGACTGGAGCAGACGGAGGCCCAGAGAGCGCCCCAGGTCCCCGGTCCCAAATATGCACAGCAGCTCTGGCACAGGGCCAGCTGCCACGTCCAGAGGATGCAGCACTATGCCGTTTTGCTTCATCTCCTCCTCAGACTTGCCTCTCATCACGCTCATGTTTGGATGGTTAGAGTCTCCGTGCTGTGCAGTTATACTGCTGTGGAGTCTGACCTTTACTCCACCTCTCCCCTTGTCCTTTTGACCTCTGTCTGCATGACATAAGAGACATTGGGTTTGTATTTATTACACCTATAATATATAGGTAAATAAATGCACGTGTGATGGAGTGTGGCAGCAGAGCAACCTCAGTTTCAATAGTTGTTTTTTAGCAGTTTTCTTCTTATTATTATTATTATTACTATTATTATAACATCATGGTTGTTTTAAACTGTGCTATAAAACAGCACGATTTTATAGCAGTAAATGAGGAGCATGCAGAACCCTCTACACATCTCAGTGAAAATATTACCTACAGACTCACCATTTTCTTCCTTTTAGATATTTATCCCTTCTGAAAAACACAGACTGCGTTATCATCCTCACTGCCAGAATTTGATTTTCATATTTCACATGAGTAAAAAAAACAACAAAAAAAAACAGTTCTTCTGCTTTCCAGGGCTGCCATCTTTTATATCTTCTGTTTCCACACTAGACACAGCGCCACGTGGGAGATCCTGGCCCACGTATTCATTATCATTTCAAAACCTGCTGTTCCAGCCAAATGGCTAGAAAGACAATTTGTGCAAATTCAGTGTTTCCCTGTCCCTGTGGCTAAAACATCTGCAAAGATGCGACACCGACAGACTCAGCAGAGCAGAAATTAAGCCTGGCATATATATATATAAATATATATATATATGTTACTGTTTGCATGTGGCTGTTTTGCTTTGCAATTTGTTGCATGCGCCTATAAGTTTCTGGTTGCGTTTGTGTGTGAAACGGGTCAGAACGATCAGAGACTGAGGTCTCAGCTGCAATGTGCTGCACCTGGGAAGCTGTCTGTGCAGACAGGGCGACAACCTGGCTGTAGAGTCGACACACAAAATCACATCAACTTTACTGTTTTGCACAATAATACTCTTTTCCATAAAAGCAACAATCACGCTTTACATATACATCTCCACCAATGTTTATGGGCGATAAGCAGCCTACCTCCGGAGGTTTTACAATCGGGTCCATAACTAAGGCATTAATGTCTACCAAGGGGGATATTGCAGCAAAATGAAAAAGCCTTTTATGCCTAACTTTTAAGGCATTCATTCAGTTGTCGTGCTGTTAGAATGTACCTGATAGTACATCCACTATAATGACTCATTTACTTGCTTTGCCTCTGGGGAAGCTCCTTTTTCTTGATCTGCTCATGTTCTTTTCCACATTTCAGTCTTTCTGTGCAGTCACAGCAACACTTTCCTTCCTCTATAGTTATTGCTGGTCCATTAAGAACCTCTACAGTGTGTCCACAAGATAATATCTATTGAGTCAACTATGTAAATGTATCCAGAGATGTTTGTAATGGTGTCATCCGAGCCCATGGCCTCTGCCTCTATGATGCATGTGCAGATTGACTGTTACCTTTCCTTGTCGCTCCCTTGGGGTTTCAAATACTTCGACATGTGTGTCGATCTGACTTCAAAATTAAATACTGATAGACGTGCTTACCATACATTATTCTGCAGAAGTATTAATTACTGTTGACACATGAGACCAAGATGCATTTTTATGACATAAAATGAACAGGAAAAACTAGGTGATGCCTGTTAGCTCTCCAAACTTTCACTTTCTGTCTCATCTTAAATATATTGCAGAACATTGTTTGTCATGTTCTCTTACTTAAATCGAAGCATATAGTCATGAGTTAGAGCACCTCAGTCCAGACCCAGATCCAGTTGAGAATCTGTGGAAAAGCTTGAAAACTAATTTCAGCAGACACTACATTAACTCTGGCTGTGCTGTTTCACAAAGTGCAGTGGGAAACAAAATCTGTCTTTAGATGTAAATATGTGTGTTTGGATGATGGATCACAAAGCATTGAGTGTAATATGTCACACTTGGTAAAACATTTGAAAAAATTCAAAACAAAATGTAAAAGTAGCAGTGGAAACCAGCAGGATAGCAATGTTTCCCATAAAACCTTTACTCAGGTGTAGGAAACAGATGGGGGGGGGGGGATCTTTAACTATTTTCCATCCATTTCTTCTTTGTTATTCAGGAATAACCATAGACAACTTCAACTTTGTCACTAAGTCCAAACTTTCATGAGTTCGGGCTTAACTCTCCAAAGTAAAATGTCAAATTATCGTTTTACTTGTCATGTTGGGTGTGATGTTATTAACCCAAATGCAAGAACACAGGCAGGAGAACCGGAAAAGTTTAACAGATTTATTGTGATGCTGGGGAAAGGACTGGTTCGAGCGGCGGGCTGCAGCAGCGATCAGCGCACTAAGATGGAAACAGAAGATGGTGAGTTGGAGGCTTGTGGGAATCTTGAGTTGCTTCAGAGAAGTGGTAAAAACTTACGGGTGTAGTGGTAGGTTACGCCTGGGAGGGATATTTTGCAGAGGAGGGAGCTGTGGGTTGACAGAGCCGGAGTGGCAGCGTAGGGGGACGGACAGGTCGGCCAGGGATCGGTGAACGTCTGAGCGGCGGTTTGCCAACTTGAGCGAGCCTCACTGAGGGGACTCTGGCATCTGGCGGGTGGATCCCGCCAGCGTCACAAGAGGCGAAAAAGGGAGTGGAGATCAGATCCAGATGCTCGGGTGGTCTTTCTGCAAAAACACAGAGATTAAAGGGTCGGATCATTCAGAGAGCAGGACTAGGAAGCTCGGAAATCAAAGAGCGTCAGAGAGCCAAGAGAGTACCAAAACTAGTTAATAATCTGGCGTCGAAGTGTTGGCAAACCGCTTCTTTTAAGCTGCAGGTAAAGGTGTAATTGCCGACCGGTGTGTAGGTGACGCCATAGGTCCGTCCCCCTTGCACTTGTCTCCAGGACTCCACCTAGAGGAGAGAAAAAAAACCCAACCTCCGCCCAGAACCTAACATTACTTTTAACAATTATTCACTCGGTGATTATAAAATATTCTCAAACTTCATTTTATACACATCAGAAAAGAGTTTCAGTTTGAGATTCATTTGAACAAACCCTAAACTCTGATGATTCTCTTTGCGTTGTTCTGACTTTTATTAAGAACTGAAAAGCATGAATATGAAACATTTATTTTGCAATTTTAGGAGACCAAAATGAAGAATACACTGTATATTTGCAACACATTTCGACTGCACTGCCAGCAAGAACAGGTCAGAGCGAGACGACGTGCCGCTCATGCACAGTTCTAGTCGGAAATTATTTGGGAGACTCCAGCTGTTTCCAGCCATCAGAAGACACTCAGATGAATGAAGTGCAGTTGTTAAGACAGCTTCCAGTTAGAGCATGCATATAGCGGATAGCTTCATGCTGCTACAATGGCAAAGGAATGGCCTGCAGGACGCATGATTTTTGAGGAATTTCTGTTTGATGATTGCCACTGTGCTACTGCATTGAAAATGTGCTTCAGATGTAAGTTCTAACTGAGCTCAGGTTATGATCTTGGTAAAAAAAAAAAAAAACTGATAGAAGGAAAGGAATGTAATAAAAGATACTGCACAAAGTAAAAAAAAGCACAGAAGATGTCTCAAAGAGACTGGGGCACTAAAAAGAGACGCTACACGGGACAGAAATTTCTCGAAGTAGAACAAAGACAATTATAATAGCCAGTACTTTCCATAGAATTCACATTAATATTCCATTAATATTCTATTAGTGGCTTTCTAGACAGGCAAATTGGGAATGGCCATTATAAAACACTGAAAACTGCTTTAAGGAGATTAAGAAACAGTCGGATTAAAGAATATCTTCTTTTTTTTGTGGATACACTACTTTTCTTCTGAGAAACGAATTAGCTTGTGTGCAAATGATTGTCTGAGTTCATTTTCGATGACACCAAAGAAACTTTATGGTGCCTTCCGAAAGTGTTCATGCTCCTTAAACTTTTCACATTAGATTAATCCTGCAACCTTTCACAATATGCAATGAAGTGAAACCAAAAGGGTGGTTTATAAAAGTCCATAAAATAAGCTCTGCATTTGTATTTTGTTTCATTTAAGTCAAGGTTCATCAGTAAGACAGCTTACCATCAACCTTGTCCAGTCTCTCTGAACAAGACTGGTCAATGAAGGTTTTTGACTGTTTTTTTTTTTTTACACACAATTAAAACAACAATTTTTACACAGAAGTCATGTCAGACATGTGGCCCTGTTTATGAACAAGAGGAGACATCTCAAGCCAATGATTCCTCTGGTTTTTGTGTTGCTATATCAGTGGGGGGCTTAATACAAATGCAAGCCACACTTTTAAGATCTTTGTTTGTAAAACTATGATTCCTTTTTCATATCACTTCTTTTTACACTATCCTATTTTGGTGTATCACATAGATCCCAATTAAATGTCAAAGATTGTTGATGTAAGATGAGCAAATGCGAAAAAGTTCAAGTGATATGGTTACCTTTGCACAGTTCCGTGCATATTCACAGGCTGCAAATGTAAAATTATTGCTTCCATTATCAGTAACAAGCATGCACGCTGCACCAAGTATCCCGACTCATCCCCTATATCTGCTTTAGCGGTTTGAGCACAGGCTGCACATTTGAAGTCGAGAACCTTATCTGGCAGGCCAGGCAACAGGAATCAGAGGCGGGAAGAAGCTGAATAAAACTTCAGATTTAGAGATTTTCTTCTTTTGTCCTCTGCACATCGTTGCCGAATTACACAGGCTTGCTTAGGTTTTTTTTTTTTTTTTTTAGGGTTCCTCCTTTCAAAAACAGAGGAGAAAGTGTGAATGCCTCCACAAAGATGATGCTTGGAGAGAAGGCTTTGATAATCCTTTTGCTTCATCTGACTTCTTCACCTTCACTCACCCCTTGTGTCTCTCTTCTTAAGGATGGGGAGAGGATGAAACTGAACAGTCCTTTTTTTGATTTGTGCTACTATGAAAGCCCAGATTTAAATCTGCTACATATCACAGTCATCCTATATAATGATATCTTTGACAAACAGCCATGGCATGCAAATAGCGTGTGTCCACGCAGCCCCTCCTCCTCGTAGGAGGAGGCACAGCCCATTATGAGGCTGAAATATGCCTAAAGAATTTTTCGCCTCATCTCCTCAGCCATGCTTCCAGTCAAGTGAAACAGCTGACAAGGTAGAAAAAAATCTGACGCAGAAGTCTAATTCTGTGAGGATGAAAACCCCACACATATCAGAGGTGCAATTTAAAGGTCTGTTTTTGGGGGGGTTAGGGATGGCAATCGAGGGTAAAGTGTGGGATAGGCACCATGCAATTTGCACAAGTGTAATGAGCAGTGAGATGATTAATGGTGATTAGGTGAGTTATTGTTTGAAACTAAAGCGGACAATGGGATTAAAATTGCTCTAACGAGCAGAGAAGCTATTTGTTCTCATTTTGCTTCAAATATTCTTCATAAATTTAATGCTTTCAAGAGGCTATGCTCTCAAGAAACCATAATCAGTGAAAAATAAGCTCAAGCCAGCAGGCCTGTTAGGAGAGCAGCATGGTCAGTTTAATCAACACCTACTCTCAGTTTAAGTTAATCTGTTCATGTGTGTCAGATTTATGATGTATTTGCAATGCATTCTGAGTCTTTTTCAAGGTTTTCCCACTTGGTCACAAATTCCAGTAAGAGACTTCCACATTATTTCTAAGAAAACCCCCATGATTATCAAAAAGGAACAAGAACCAAAACAATAAAAATCCAACAAGGCCAAATGAAACTGCTAGCATCAAAAGCATTTTTTTATTCATACATGTTAAAACTGTGTTTTATGGCCATATTGGAAAGAAAGCCGCTCTAATTCTCTTTTTGTTATTTTCAATGTCAGACATCGGGACAAGTCAGAGAACGTGTATCAAAAATAAACCAACTGAGAATTTTTTCTTTTTCTTTTGATCACTGAATTTTGTCAATTTTACACTGGATAAAATTGTTTCCCAGTTAACAGTTAAGCTGTTAACTGGGAAACAGATTAAATACCCACAAAGAAGATCAAGTGGCTACACTTTTCCTTGACTGCAGAAAAGTGCGGAGCTCTCTTTGTTACCTTTATGCTTAGGGCGTGATGAGTACCGAAGTGGAGAGTGTGTCCTCAGGTGGTCTGTGCTGTGTGTGAAGGGAGACTTTGCATCAACTATTAGGATAAACAGACAGACAGAGTTACTTGAATTTTATTGTCAGTGGTTAAACTGCTAGATAAGCATTTCTATAACTGTTTTTATTATAAACAACATTTTCTATGTCTGTGCCATTGCTATCAATTGAGCATTTCAATCTACTCTGCTTCTTTAACTTGAATTTCAATTAATTTGAAAACTAACTGCCAAGCTTACCAGATGGTGCAGTGGTGTTTCCTGGTTCTGATTTTCACTACTGAGGTTTGTTTGCACCTCTAACTGAGTTGTTAAGGTTCTCTCCTCTTTTTATTGTGTTGTTTACCATTCTACCTGCTGCTACTGTCAGTGGATGGGGGTCATTAAGATTTTTGGAGAGCTTTATGACTTTTGGTGCAATACTAATGCTAATAGTGATGTGAATGTGTGTGGTGGGGGGGAGGGTTGGCAATACTCTCACATTATCCTGTTTCGTGAAAGAATACAACCAAACACACTGCCAGTGCTGATAAGACGCAGCAGATTGTTGTGCATGCTGCTGTCTCGAGTAGGTTTTCCATTGGCATGGAGATGTACTCATTGTCTTTTACAGTAATCTCTTACAGCTGTACTGTTATTTCCCATTCTTTGCATCTCAGTTATGTTCCATTGTCTTGAATATTGTAATGTTTTGTATTACTAAACAGCTCACGGGCTTGCTAGCAGAGATAAGAACATTTTTGCAGATATATTACTTAAAAATAATGTAAAAGAGTGTAATGTGAAATGTTCATAAACTGCTATAGCAGCTTTTTTTTTACACTGTTTTCATTATGAACTTTCTACAGTAGTAGACACATAAATTGAAGAAACAGAAATATTTAATTGGACACTCAGTATTCAATCTGGAGTTTACTTATACAAGTTCACTGACATGTATATTGAGATCTAATGTGAATGTGTGTGTATACAAAAAAACATAGGATACATGTCCCTGCATGTCATGTCTCCATGTCTAGCAGGGAAATATACTTATTGAGAAAAACAAACAATTCACAAATTGCAGTAATGAAGGTTTTAAGCAGGATAAATGTGTGCAGTTATATGTTGTTGTATGATTGTATGTAATTGCAATCCATTTAATCAGGTGGAGTCGTTTGGAAAAATGCAGAAGCGGTAAACCAGAAATTACAGCAAAAGATGTGGAGAAATCACTCAAAGTATAATGCAATGTGCCTCCATCTGCATGCTGAGTATGTGTTTGGGTAACACACAGACTAAACCATATTAAATATTAGAGTACGCTGACTAACTCCTCGTTGTTATTCATTTATTTATTTAATGTGTAAAATCTAAATAGAGAGAAAAAAAAGATGTTGATGAGGGCTTGTCTTTCGGTTTAAAAATGCATGTTGGATGTTTAAAAGCAACAATCTTTTTAATTAGCAGACGAAACTTTTAAATCCAAGTTTAACACAGAATATTTATCTCTAGATCATCTTTGGCTTGTGACAAAAATAAAGCATTCACTTCTATAATCTCGTAGATTTGTGTCTGAATGTCTCATTAAAACTGTCAAACCAATGCACACACGGATTGTTGAACTATGAAGATGCAGAGCTTCTCACTGACACACACTTTCCCATCGGTTTGTGTGTGCTTGCTGCTTATCAGGACCACATTGCAGCAATCCAAGCAAAGACTCCCAGACCTCCTATTCTCCAAACAACTCGTCTTGCGTTCCCAGGAGGAAACACACTCCATTCCCAACCCAGCAAAGAGACACTGCCCAGATTTGCTTTCTGGGACAATTAAACTTCAGGTTGCAGCTCAGAAATAGCGTCTTGTGAACTTTCCACTTCTTTTACTGGTGAGATTCCAAAATGGTGCTGAGCTATAAACACAGATACAATCAACTCATCTCAGTAATGACCAGAGCAAGCTACCAGAAACAACTCATATTGGAGCAAAAGAAAATAAAAGTCACTGTGGGAATTCAGCTGAACAGCAGCAAAACACACCCAGGTTGTTTCTACTGGCAAGTAAGCAGGTCACGAACATGAACCTTAACATTTCCTTAGCTTTTTAAGACTTGTCAAATATTATATTTTTGTTTGACTACTAAAAGGTACCTATTTAGATTCTTGTAAAATCTTTCATATGGCTTACAAAGCAATAAGGTTTCATTTTAGGGGTTTCTTCAGCCTCACATCAGCAATAAAAATCTGGAAGCAGCTGTTCACACGCTGGGCCTGATTCACTCGGATTCAGCTGAGTCTGATTCTATCTCCAGATTTTTTTTACATCTTTATATTTTTACTGCCTGCTCAGCCTCAGCATCTGGTTCATGAAGCAAATAACACTAATTATAAAGCAGCAGGAAAAACTCCATTAAGTTCAGTAGATATAAGCAATCTGAGCTATTTTTACAGTCATCATAATTTCTACAATCTTTTCAAATGTTTTTTTTAATCATTCTTTTCAAATCCGATAGACATAAGACATTTTGTTTTAATGGTAAAAAACAAGTGTCATGCAAATATTGAATAAGAGAAAGTAACACTGAATTACAATCTCCACGAATCCAGTCAGTATGCAAATGACTGCATTAAAATATTCCGGTGAATAAAAATTGACCTCCGTTGTACGGCTACTGATGGAAAAGTGGTGGCAAGTGAGAAACACAATTTAGATTTGCAGCAGTTGCTCTATATTCCTCTGTGAGTGCAATGTGTGGGAGAAAGAGAGAGAAACAGACATAAAAAGCACAAAAGGAAAGCCGGTTTGCACGGCATGTGTAGGTTAATTACTGCGTGACCACGCTGAGAGCATTGAACTCTGACAAGAATACGTATAATTAGCGTGAGTAGGCTTACTGATGACCTTCGCTTTCACCAGAACCCATTTCAGAAACATATATGAAATAACAAACTATTCCAGTACTGAAAATGATTCCATATTTTAATCTTTTTTATTTTTTATCCATGATTCTACAAGGAAGCCATTTTAAATAACCATCATTTAAAGTGCAAAGTAAGTTTATTTTTTGCTTATAATCAATATCATTATTAATAAAGAAACAAGCGCATTCTTTGAATTCTGCGGTTTTGTGTCTCAGGGTGTAATGATTTTTATGCTATGAGGTTTTAGACAGACAATAATACAATCTCTAATCATTTCTGATGAATAATTCAAAGTAACATTTTTACAGTATGCCATAATACATGTAACTGAACACAAAGCAAAGCAGTTTTGAAAAGCAAACTGCACTGTCACGACAGGTTGTAAAGTCACCTCTTAAAAGCAATCACTTAAAATTTAAGTCCTTCTGTTGGATCTTATCAGTCTCTTAAATCGTTTGTGATAATAACCATTGCGCTTCTCTCGACTTATTAAACTGTCAGTGCATAACTATCTTATTTCTAAATACTTGAGTCATGCTAAAGTCTGGACTTTGCTTGTTTTATTGTTTAGTTTTTTTCCACGTCCCCTGGTAGACTTGAGATAATTTTGTTGTTACTTGCCATTTTATGTCATGCCCACCATGTGTCATCACATTTGACTCTAGAATAAACTGGCATCCAGGTTGGGAATTTTAACTTAATGAAAACAACAACAATGTTACTTCTAGCAAGCAAAATCATCAGCCAGCTTCTTACAATTTGTGTTTTTCATATGTTGTTATTAGTTTAAGTCAAATCTAATCTTGCACATTTTATCCACACATTTAATTTGTTTTTTTTGTTTTGTTTTGTTTCATCTGATGCAACTTCATAAGCCTAATATCTTTTGATACAGAAAAACACATGGCAATTGCTCCAAAAGAGTTTTTTTCTTTGGTTCTCATTGCACCATCTTGAATTTCACATTTGACTGCCTTAGATTATAGTGGTGTGGGACCCCAGTCTGTAAAGACCTGAAAACATTTCCGGGGTGTAGAACTCCTCTTGCACAATGACTGCTGAAGATAGGACCGAGGCCCCAGTGAGCCAGCAAAGAAAAGCAGGCAAAAACAATGGGCAGCCTGACGGTGGGCATGCAGAATCAGGTAAATGAGTATTTGTTCAGTAAAACATCTGTCTAAAATTTAATGAATGGAGAACAAACTCCATCCATCCATTGTCTATACTCACTTATTCTTGTAGGGACACAGGAAGTCTTGTGCTTATCGCCGGCTGTCATTGGGCGAGAGGTGAGGTAACCTAAACAGATCCCTAATCCATCACAGGACAACATAGAGACACACAGGACAAACCACCATCCATGCACACACAGAAACACTGCCATGAATTCTGTCTGTCTTTTAAATGTGCTTTAATTTCTTCACCTCTGCTGTCTTTGTGAATCACTATTTGTATGCATAAAATGCTCTGTAGTTAAGTTTCCTTAGATTTACTAAAGATCTTTCACATTTTTTAAAGTCTTAAAGTTAAAGAATAATGGATCCATTGTTTCTAACTGCATAGGATAAAACAGAGAACGACAGCAAGCCCCCAAAGCACATCAGGTGATTGTGTGCGACTGTGACAGAAATTCTGTTGTTAATGACCTTCTCCTGTCAAGTCTGCTTGGAGTTAGTTATTTTGAGTAGCACTTTGCTGTTCTCAGTCTATTAAGCTTCTGAATCTTTTGTAGAAGATGAAAAATTGCTGTTGCACACTCTGAACTTTACAGCTACACTAAGATTTCAAGCTGCATCTCGTTACCTAAAGTTCAAATGATTATGGTGTTGACATGTTACAAGTCATGACAACATCGACTTTGAGGTTTGTTGTTCGTTTGTTTTTCAGTTTTGAGATAATTATTAGTCTTTTGTCGTGTTTTATTTAGGCCATTTTATTTGTACCTTGCCGTGTTGACGTGGCTTTATGTCAATTAGTTATTTTTCCTCAGCTCCAGTGCAGCCAATAATTAGACTCTGCTGGGTTGAATTTCAGTTATCCACTTCCCCAACATTTAACAATCTCTGTTTAATCCCTCCTTTGTCAGCTCTTCCTGTTTCCTGCATTTTCCTTGCCGGGTTTCTCCTTGGAGATGATGCTTTTTGTTTTCCTCCACTGTATGTTTGCTTCCTCATTAAATAGGTTCAGCATGATGTTGCCTTTTTCCTCATGGCATTTGGATCCTCGGCATCAATACCGTGTTGCACTGAGTTCTCTCTGTTTTAATTTCAAATTAATATATTTGGAAACCGCATGTCCGAGAGTTTTGCAGAAAAAAGTATTTAAGGCATAACTACTGCAGTTAAAGACAATCTTCAATTGATTTATTTACAATTTATGAATGAATGTCTAAAGTTATTTATGCTCTTCTCAATTATTAAAAGCACAGCCATCAGATCCTTCTTACACTAGTAGAACAGCTTTTTGCATGTTTCCACTGGCGTATTAATATTTATCCGGTGCTCTAGTAATGACCAGCTTTGAGGTTAGAAGGCCTACTTGCCATCAACCCAATCTTTACCTTTCTCAGTCAGGCTCAAATCAAGACTTTGACTGGGTCGTTCAAAAGCATTAATAAGTTGTTTTAGTCAGAGAAACATTTTGGTAACTTCGAAATATGATTTTTAATCTAAATCTGGAATGAATGTGAATGGCCTTGAGCTTAACTGTAAACTTATTTCCACACAGAGCCAGGTTGGTTTGGACAGCCTGTTTTCCGTTATCCTCATTTGAAAGCTGCATTTTGCATTTATATCAGTTATTTCTGACTCGTATTAAATCTGGTTTTGTCAACTTAGACATCATAAACAACAAAAGAAAGAAAAAAATCTGCGAGCGAACTATATCACATTACATTTCTACAATGAACCGAAATAAATTGTTATTTTATTTTGTGCTTTTTGCAACTCCAAAATTTCCCTCTTACAGTAAACATGAAATTCATAAACTCCAGCAAGGACTGAGAGCTGTGTTGATATTTTCCTCTTGTTAAATAGTTTCTAAATGTGGAATGAGAGATTTGGAAAAGACATGTTTCAAAATTGTCCTTTTATCATTTCCAGATTGTGGGCAGGAACATTACATTTTGATTCCTGATGCTTTAAACCATTTTGAATTGTGTTGTAATGGGTTCCGGTTATTTTTTTCCTGCAGTAAATGTGTAAAGATTAAATGCTGCAAAAGCTGAAACACATGATGCATACGTATGCATGCAAGCTGACCTGGCGTCATTAAAACACCCTTAAATTCCCTGGAACTAAAACTAAAAAAATTATTAACCTTGAGTTACAAATGGCAAGTTTATTACTTTTAAATATTAATTTTAAAACTCAGTGTGATTTGTGCGATTGATTATAAAACATTTTCAGGTGTATTTCATTCCTTCTAGTAATTTAGCCCTTTATCTTTCATTTTCTGTAAGGCAAATAATGACAGTGGACCATCTCACGTGTTTTTGTTTGCTAATGTGTGCTTGCATGAAAGTGCGTTAATGAGGACTCTAATCCTCTCAGCTTTGTTCAGGTCACGTAGGCTGTCAGGTAGCTGCAGGGATTCAAAGAGAGGGTCAGAAGAATTTCTTTGTGTCAGCAGAGGGCCATAATTAGTCTGCAAGTTCTGGAGTCGTAGATTGACACCGGAGTATTTGAGTGTGTGGGTGTGTGTGTTTGTGCATGTGTGTCTCACTGCGTGTGTATTTGCACCTTTTTTTTTTCATAGACCAGACTGCATTATATTTTTGCTACGATGTATGGGTTGCACAGCCTTTTTTTCAATACAACACAAACATGTTCACAAACATGTTTCACACTCTGTGAAAAAGCCTCGGGATCCAAACCACCCTCTCCGTGTCAGTTTGAAGCTGGACATGATTTCATTTGACAAGTTATGACAGAAACCAGAACATGATATCATCATGGCCGAGACAGACTGACTGCATCGGTAATACACGGATGATGAAACTCACATTATGCAAGAAATGTCATGGTGATGTTCTTGTGATGTTCTTTGTGGAAAACAGTTTCTCTGTGCTTCACTTTACTGTGACATTTTAATAACTCTGAACAGTTAAATGCTGTGAAGTGGAAAGTAAATGGATCAACTATCCATCACTTAAAAAGACTCTTCTGTATTCAAAATATTTTACAGTTCCAAAGAAAATTTTAACACTATAAGAAATTTGCTCTTTTTTTTCTTTTACAAAAGACAATAACATAAATCACAAAACCATAAATAGAATATGAGATGTGGCATATTATAATAAGCGGTTACTGATCCTCTGTGTACAATGCAGAAATGTTTGCATTGTTTGAGGAGGGAAACAGAGACAAGAGCTCATCTTGATTGCAGGGAGGCGAGGTTTTAAAGGAGGTAGCAGAGTCCAGGTGTCTCAATTACTACCATTGTCTGCCTCCACCGACTGCTGCAGCATATAAATAGCACATATAGATTGGAGGCAAGAACAGGCCAGCCCATACACCCAGCTGCAGCTATAACATAGAATACAGATGCACCCTGCAAACAGAGTCCCGGCTTGGGGTGATAACGTCTTGCCTCTCGTCCAAACACTTTGACTTCTGCCTCCAGCTGATGCCAAAGAAAAGCAAAAGAAAGTTTTCAGCAATATCAAACAAAAGTTCATTCTTAAATGTAATACATTGTAGTTGCTAAAAAGTAAATTTGAGGGTCCTGGACTGTGTATATTCATTATGGGGCTCATTTTTTAAACTGAGGTTTCATTAAGTTATTAGTAATTCTTCTCTCGCCTGTTGTCTAGGACTTTGCAAAGAAGGGAATAAATCTCCGGAGCTGTGCAAGGTTAAACATATTCAATGTGCAGCCAAGAACAATAGGATTAGAACTCAAAATCGTCAGACATGTTTCCATCATGTATGTCACTTATTTCCTTAACTGAAAAACACCACAAAAAATGATCCATGCTTCAGCTTCTATTGATCACCTAAATCAAGCAGCAATCTGTCAATGAAATATGGCAAAATCTAAAGGGTAACCAGCATTTTGCTTCATCAATGCAGCTGGGAAAAAGCCCAGCAACATGCCATATTTGATGTCATTGTGCAAGATACACCTGGAAAGGCCACATTTAATGCAAAGGCATATAGGTCCACTGCTTGGACAGGGGTCATTTTTACATCTACCAGGGGAATAACCACAAAAAGAAAGGCTGCATTTCCATGGGATTCAGCCGTGTCACAAAACACTCAAACTCCATTAGTGTGTATGTGTTACCAGATGGGACTGCTTTGTGCCAAGCTGAGCGATACCAGAGCATACTGCTCCGCTGGTTGCAAACATGTAATGCAAACATGCTAAAAATGTTTTACCTCCAAAGTGTGAGGTTATTTCAGTGTGTCCACTTAGAAGAAATCATGCACACAAAATCCACATCTGTGTGATTCAGAATTGAGTGCCAGCTGATAGTATAGACTTTCAAAAACCTAAAATTGTCCTTTCAATTGTTTTCAATTCAAAAATTGTGTGACTGACTGCCATACTGTTTTCAACTTAATATCAACAAGCATGATGTGTTTGTTGTTTATGCTCAGCAGCTAAACAAGCCAGTTTTCAAAACTCAGTCATAGTATCATTGCCTTTCCTTTTCTACAACATGATCAATAAATATATGAATAGACTGCAGCAAAGGAGCAAACCACTATTCGTAGCAATCAGCACCTTCAAGCATGGGCATGATTTCAAGTGCTAACCTTTATCCGATTGGCTAAAGTACTTATTTTATAATATGATAATTGTATACTTATCAATCAGCTCCTTTGATCACAGCAAATCTCTCAGCCTGTGTGTAATAAATTTAGAGCAAAACCAGCTCCGTATTGAACCGCTACTGTACAGGATGCAGAATTTAGCTATCAAATATGAAGTCAATCCACATTTTGTAGCACATTTAAAAGTTTCTTTAGCCTTTAAAGGACTTTAAATTGAAGCAGCGGCTGACTAGTCTCAGCTATGATGGTGGATCCACCTGGCCACCATGTAACTTTGCATAGCAATATCAGCAGTGTTCAATAAAGCAAAAAGCAACTGACTCAACAGTAGTTTCTTATAAAAGATTTGATGTTTGCTATCTTGTTATGTTTTATAATGTTTTATCCAATAGATATGGATAAATCCCATTTCAGTTGTTTTAAATAGTTAAAATATGCTATAAATAAGTCTGACTAGTTGTTAGTTGACCACTCTGAGGAGTTCTTTCATTTTCTATAAATTGACTGTTACGTGCCATTTAAAGTATTGCTGAAAATTATTTTGAAAAACCTATTTTTGAAAAACAGTACTACCCCTTTAAGCGCAACTCAAACAAGGTACTGGTTTCAGTTCAGTCAGTTGGCAGATACTCACCACACTCCAATCCATCACAGGGAACACTAATTCAGCACTATTTGTTAATTTATGTCTGATACTGCTTTACTGAATCTAATAAATTAATTTGCATATAAATGACACCGACATTGAAGTGGTTGATACAAATGTATATTGGCTTGACGGCTAGACAGGTCACATGGCAAGTTCAATCTATCATCCAACTGAATTTTTAAAAAAATCTTGATTCAAGCAATTTCAAAAAGTAAACATAGAAGAAACAGAGCAGAACTGCATGGATGTAAGCACATAGTGTTAATGAAGAGAAACAGCACAGCGATCTATTTCCGCTGACTGCGGCTCAAGAGTCGAGGTAAATATCAAGTCAGCACGAGTGATTCACACCTTGATGACTTATTTTAAAATGCTTCCCTCCCATGTATCCTTGTAAAAGAGAGAACCACTTATTGTAAATTATATTCTGACGATATATGAAGCATTTTTCATTCATCCCTGTGGTGTTTGCTCTACAGTGATGCCTTTTTCCTTTTGTTTTAACTCCTCACACCTGTCTAGTACCTCATCGTTGAGGGCAAAGCAAGAATGTCAGGATTTCAAGTCATGTTATTCCCCAGCAAATGTCCACTGCAAATACACAGTGACACAGTGACTCTGTGGAAACAGAGGAGAGATCGTTTTATAAAAAATGTGTAAAACAGTAAAGAAAGACAATTTCCCCCTCCATAATTAGGCAAGGAATGATTAAAAAAAACTGTGGTATCAGCATACACTTCTATCAGGCAGCTGATGAGGGAATATAAGCTCCCTCCTATCTCTGTCTCTCCACACCAACCTCTGCTTTCCATACAGGAGTGGCAGATAATTAAAAGATAGAGCGATAGCAGAGAAGGCCACTGGGGCCCCATCTTCTGTTCTTCCTGCTCTGACATAATTAATATAGGGGCTTTATGAAATCATTCACATGATTCATTCATTCTTTTTCTTTTTTTTTCGTAGACCTTGCTTATGCCATCCAAGAAAATTTAGCAGCGATGTGATGACTCTGTTAAAAATCCCAGGAAAGATAAGTGGTTTAAAACAGAATATTTTCCAATACAATCGGGACAACTGTCCAATCGGTTAAGGCGTCTAATTGAAAGATTTGTTGTTTTATTGTTTCATTTTATTCAAAAGAAACTCCCCAGTAGGTAGTTATTTGTTTTAACCCATATTACTGTATTAACAGAGTTATTTTGTGTTGTCATGTGAAAACAAAAATCAAACAATGTTCTAAGTTCATTTCATGTTTACATGAATCACGTTTTATTATTTTAGGATATGTTTTATTCTCTCTCTTCCAAATGATTCTTCTTTTCTTTTGTTTGAGGAAAACCATTTTTACATTGTGTTATTTCAGTGAGGAAATAACCTTCTTTGTCTTTGTGTCTTTTCTGTTTAAAGAATTGCTTTACAACATTGTCACTTCTTTGCATGCAGGGCACTGGCAAATGCAACTACTTCAAAGACGTTATGAAGACAATGTAATGATGATTCTTCATGAGCCAATTTTTCAGAGAAGACCTGAAGGCACGTGGGACTTGACTGAATCTCTTTATTCCACTTCCATCTTCCGACAGAGATGCCTAACCTCACACTGACCCAAATTCAGGTAAGCTGAGGCAGTGAGTTGATTTGAAGATTTAATGGAAAAATATGAACAAAGACTTACGAAAAACCATGGGAGCACAGGGAGCCAGAGGACAACAAAAACATCAAGAACCAACAAAACCACAAGGAGCATAATGGCTGAACAGGATCTAATGGGATACAGCAGGAGAAAAAAGGAGAAACCAATGAGTGGGAATGAGGAAAAGGTGGTTAAATATTGGGAATGTGAATGCTGGAACAATAGACTGGGCTTATTGACTAAGAGGTTGCAGGTGTGAGGGGAAAGAGCAAACAGCAGGTTGAGAAGAGAGACAGAGAAAGAAACAGGACTTGATTTAGTAAAAAGAAATTAAAGAATACAGAATATAGGCTGTGTAAATGCTCTTGTTGACTATAATGGGGGCATATTTACTGCGGTGTCCACTCTGTGGCGAAGCAGTAGTAAATTGGGGAACATTGGGTGAGATGAGTTCTCTTCACTCATGGACCATGCTCTCACTGAGAATTATTTTAATTTAAAATTTTAAATTATACTGCTGTTTATTATTCACCAGCAAGAGAATCTGCAAGAAACAAAGAAAAAGCTGGGCTTAAAAACGTTTTCTTGAAGTTAAAATTGAGTATCACAGCGAAAGTCTGATACTAAAACCTTAATTAATTTTGATATATGTGTATATAATTAGTGAAGCATCCATATGGTAGGAGCTTAAATGCAGACCCACAGACCAGATACATGTGGGTGGGAGGAAATATTCTTCATTTTGAAAACTAAAACCAAAAAGCATTGAAGTCATGATAAAATTCAATGAGGTTATCAAAACCTTAAGAAGAAGAAACAATGTGATTTTTCACAAAGAACTCAAGCAGGTCAAGCATCAAATTATTCTGTCATTACATCATTTTTGCCCCACTGAAGTCATGTTACTTAAGACTCATAATAAAAAGAAGAAATTTTCTTTCACGTTATAGAGTTGGTGCTATGAGAAGATAGTCAGTTTCTGGCAAAAATAAAGTGTCGTAATTTGTGTGAAACACTCAGTAAAAAAAAAAAGAAAGGCATCAAATTGTTTCTTGTGAGCACTATCAGGAACTTCAAACTGACAAAGAGGCATGAATAAGTGAGGAAGAACAGAGTGAAAGAAAGCATAGCACTAGAAAAACAGTAAAAAAAAAAAGCTTGGAAACAGTGGCGATGAACAATGGACAAGGTTACAGTTTGGTTACTTATAAATAAAATCTAATAACATGTTTTGGAGAAAATCTGATATTTGTGCATCTTTTAATTATGTACTGCTGTGAAAACCCAAACAAGAATAGCAAGTAATGGTTATATGAAGCAACTTAAATACTCCAGTAGGTGACCATGTCTCTGGAGGTGGCTTGTTCTTTACCTCCCAGAGTCTTGACATGGCTTTTGAATGAATACAACAAAAGCAGTTTTCATATAATATTAATTTATTGAGAGGGAAAAAAAAGCTACACAAATGATTCTGATCATGTGTGAAAGTTTTGTGAAACAGTAAAATTCAAAGAGAGACGTGGTCTGTCAATCTGGAAATGGATACAACAATTGCATCCCTCGGAGAGTTCTAAGAATAAAACCTCTGTGGAATAAAATCTACACAGATGTCCATCGAACATTCACAAAAATATATTGCTAATCCCCAAGAGTTTGAAGAAATTATCATCTGAAATGATAAGCCACAAGTTGAAGTTTTTGAAAAGTGTGCTTCCTGTTGGCTTTGACATCAGAAATCTGGTTTTACACAGAGCTCATTTGGTTTGGATAATTTATCTCTACTAATACATGAAATTATCATTTAAAAAAAATACTATTTGCATCTACTCTGTTTATCCTTGTTTAATGTTAGTGATAACAAGCACAAACAGAAGAAATTGCAAAAGAGCGTGTAAAAGGTGTCACCAACTGCTTCCTACATTTTAATATAATTACAATCAGATGGTGCTGACAGCTGGTGGATGGGGTAAAATTCAGATACATATAATTACATCGTTAAAATGTATAGATAGTAGAAGATGGAAAAAACAGTTTTGAAAAACATTTCCTGCTCTTTGTTGCAGCCGAGAGCAAACAGAGTCATGACATCATGTGCATCAGATGGAGCTTGATACAGTTTGTTCTGGTTTCTGTTTTATCACCAGCCAAACCGAGCCTGGAAAAAACCAAGCTTTGGTTGGAGTTTATATCTAATGTAAATAGGGATTGTATAACAGTGAGTTTATGTCCTTCGTCGATGTTTCACCAAGGTCAATGGTGAACTTTAAAGATTGTGAAAGCAATTAAAATTCACAGATAAGCTTTCTGTGCTGATGAGATTCATGTAACACGTCCAAAGTCTCTAGAAAAGCAGCTTGATACACTTTGCACTGCAATGATTTTACCAATCAAGCAATAAAAATAATTTGACTTGAATGACCTCTCTTCATTTAATGTTTGACCATAAAACATGTCTGAGTAAGAATATCGGAATCAAATGTTTTTTTTGGAGGAGGAGCACAGGGAAGATAATATTCCAGTTACTGATTTACTGATGGAGATAAAGAAGCAACTACATCAGTGCTGCCATGGGAACAGATAAGTTTTCTATTTCTGTTTTTTTTTTCTTTTGTTTTTTTTTGTGTTTCTCAAAACCCATTGACCATCTCTGGTCCCCCTTGTCTCTTTCTCCACAGCCTCCGAGATAGACAGATCAATACGGTCAAAAACTCACTTCTCACCATGTCTTTTTAAGTGCCTTCATAGCTCCTCTTCCCTTTCCTGTCGTCCCACTTCCATCCCAGATGTACCCCATTGTAATCCCTCTCCATCTCCCTGGCTCTCATTTGCTCCCTCCACTTATTTTTCACTCTCTCTTTGGGCGGGCACTCTCTTAGAGACATAATGTGTGCGCGTGTGTGCGTGTGCACGTCAGTCTGCGTGTACCTGAGCGTGTGAGGGAGGGAAAGAGAATGAGCGAAAGCCCTACAAGAGCTTTTCTAAATCCCAGGTAAGAGCAGAGATTTTCAGAGGGAGAATTTCATTTCAGCACCTCTCATCTTGCACAGTGAGCTGGAGGATAGGACTCTCCCAGTTATGAATCCAATAACCATCGTGTGCTCGTGTGTGTGTGTGTGTGTGTGTGTGTGTGTGTGGTGTGTGTGTGTGTGTGTGTGTGTGTGTGTGTGTGTGTGTGTGTGTGTGTGTGTGTGTGTGTGTGTGTGTGTGTGCCACGGACGTGTGTGTTTTGGTCAGGTTTGTGTGTGTTCCAAAATGGTTGCGGTGTTGGTGAGAGGGGCGGCTAGACAGAGCCGTGTTTATAGGATTGGAGGTTACTCCCATAAACTCAAAATGAAGGTCAAAAAGAAGAGTGAAGAAACAGACAGCTGGAGGATAAGAGTCAGCCAACCTGATATTTGCTTCTGCATGAACATATTTATGTGACTAAGTGGGGGGCGGAGGGGGGCACAATATACCACCTTGTGATACCACCTTATAATACCACCTTGTGAAGGTGGTATTATAAGTCACCCTCACAATCTCCACATCTTTACCTTAATTTTTATGGTTTTGAGGTTAGAAATGTGCTCCTACAGTGCCGTGCAAACATATCCCCAGGCATAATCTTTACACATTTTGTCACATCACAACCACAAACCTCAGCTGTTATATTTTATGTGATAGAACAAGACAAAAGAAACGGAAATACCAGAAATACCTTGGCGTTCAGGGACAGAGCAGATACCCGCTATGTGAAGGCTAGTCCTCCCAAAGTACACCAAGATTTATAATTGCTATGTGAGAAAATGTGAAAATGTTGATGCGATGTAAATACTTTCAGAAAGCACTATATATGCCCAATTACAAACACACATATATGCACCCTGCAGCTGAGCAGAAAAGAGTGTATTGAGTTAGAGAGCTGAGGTCAGCTTTAAATCATTACAGGTCACCATGGTCGGCCTGACTACCAGATTAGATTAAAGTCTAGTTGACAGAGCGAGCCGAGCACATTGTAGCACTCGCACACACGCACCCATACACATACTCGGGCACTGAAATAAACACAAAATTGTATACCCAAGCTGCACATTAATCACTGTGACTCTGGATGTAATGTGCTGTGATGTAGCTTTGGTTTTCTTCTACAGAAGTCGAGGCCATTTGCTGACCTCTGATCAGTAAACAGCCATGCAACAGATAAAAGCAGAAGCTGTCCCAGAGGAGCGTACTGTTGGGAAAATCAACCTATTAGGAAGTTGAGGAGACTGATTAGATTAAAGCAAGCCGAGATGGGTCACAGTGCCGGTCCTCTGGCTCCAAAGCTCTCACCACCAGCGCGACATGCACCCTGGCTGAGCCGCCGATCCCGTATGTCGCTGTGCTTAATTCTTAGGGAATTATGATCCTTTTCAGAGATTAAGAGATATTTGTGAGCAGCTGGATGGAAGAGAGGATTGAATGAATAGAGAAGCAGCTGCTGTTTGTCTGCTTGGTGTCTCTGCCTTCCAGCACCAGAACACACTATAAAGCTCCTGTGTGGGCTATATGTTACTGCAAGCAACGTCAGCCCCTATATCCTACTTTGCTGCATCACTTGCACTTCTCCTCTGTAGTTAAAGAGAGCAATAAATTGAAAGATGGAAGATGTTTATCTCCTTCCCACCCCACCCACCTCCTCGTGTCCGGCTCCTTTCTCTTTCTTTCCACACGCTCCCCGTCGTGCTCCGCATATGTGACCTTCACTGCCGAGTTTGCCATTTGCTGCCAAGTGGATCTTTAACTGCTTCTGCGATACACATGACCTAACCTCCTCTGACCCTGCTAGGCGCTGCTCGCCGTGGCTGGCAGCCAACAGAACAAGGGCACAAAGCCAGGCCAGAGAAGGACTCCTTCAAATCAGCTCGAAGCACAATGATAGCTCTCCTCCCTTTCTATCAGTTCTGCTCTCTTCTCCTTTCCTCCTCCACAACCACTGATGTAGAGCTGCAAAAAGCTTTTGCGCTTCCTCCTAGCACCAAATTTAATCCTTTCTGCCATTTCTTTGAAGTACAATAAGTGTAGATGTAAGGACTCTCGAGCGTGCTCACACGTTTGACTAAAAATTATCCGAATGTGTTTCCCGGAAACCCTTCTGACTCAATCAGAGGGTGCAGCAACGGGTGATATCTGTTGGTTACCGAGCAGCACTTAAACTCAAATATACAGTATAAAAAGTTTAATATTATTGTCACAAAAAGAAAAAATATATTCTAAAAATATACTTTACAGTGCTGAACAAGTGGGGGATCTACTTAGCCAACATGCAGTGACAAACATGGTACAAAAAGAATGAAAAGAACCGATGAGAATATTAAGTGCATAAAAAAATATGACTTTGGGCAATACTTGACATTTAAACAAAACATTATTATTGGTGCTAGGAGCTGGATGTGATGTCAATATCAAATCTGCAGAGTGTGGTACAGACCGAAAAAGGGCCTAATTAGAATGCTGAGGCAAATTCTCTATTCTAGCCCTAAATTAAACCTTCATAATTTATGGCGCGCGCCACCCACAATTTGGCCCACATTTAAACACAGCAGTTTAATACCTAGAAGTTCATTCATATGTTCCTCATAAACAGTTAAAAATTTATAAGAAACACAAACTTCATAAATCATGCAGAAATGTCAGAAAGCATAAGCCAGAACTAAAAGACATCATTTCAGTCAGTATGAAAAACACGGGCGTCAAAAGCTTTTAATAATGAAACGCTAACATTTATTCCAGTAATTCCATTTAAAATGTTAAACTGGCCAGTTATAAAGAGTCAGAATATGTATTTTTTTACTATTAATATCAGCTATTAATATAGCTGTATTATTGTTTTTACAAACAAGGGAAAATCTGACTATTTTCCAGGAGACAGTAATAGACAAAAGCCACAAAAGGTCAATGCTAACAAAACTAGCTGTTCATAGACATATTAATGAAAAGATGAAAGAAAATGAAAGGCCAAAGTGTGCACAAGATATGAGAATGACTCCAACCTTGAGCAGATTGTAAAGTAAAGCCCATTAAAATAATTTAACACAATGTGAATTATATACAAGCTGTGAACTTTCTGGTTTATGGAAACTAAACTGAATGTGTTTTCATGGAAGATGAATAAGTCATTTAGCATGAGTCTCTTACAGCAGCAAAACTTCTGAACCACTTGTGAGTGTTTAATTCACCAAGTTGCCCTTATAATAGAGATGATGCAGCACTGACAGGACGTCTCCAAGGTCAATAAAGAAAGGAGTTCAACTTGGATGTGTAAAAAAATGAAGAAAAAAAAACGTCAGTCAATAATATAGGAATGAAAATAAGCCAACAGACAAAAATAGGAGTTCCTGGACTTCTGTAGCTGTTGTTTACAGATGTGAAAGCTCCTGAGTTTGATTCAGTCTCATTTCACTGGTAGGAATATGCTCAATGTCTTCATTTAGAATGTCAACAAACATATGAAACCAGATAGAGACAATGTGTTATTTTTAGACCGACATCTGTAAGCTTTTGCCCAGGGAATATAAATTCAACCAAAACATACTCAACAGAAAAGCGACATAAAAATATAGTCACTCAGTTCCCTCATTTTTCTCATCTTAGAAAAAGTACTTCTAGACCAGTGTTGTTGTCTTTTTTTGTTTTCTGTTTCTCTGCTCTGTTCTTTTGATTTCAAGTGGCTCACAGATGAAAGGTAAAACTGACTGGATCTGCTGAATGTCTCTTCCTGTTAAAAGGGTTTGTTTTTGTCTAACGTTGCCACATGCTTGTTCAGACTAAGGGATTTAATGTAGAGTCTAAACTAATGAGGTGGCGTAGCATTATAAGTCAAGTTGGTATGTGTGTAACTGAACACAGACGTCCGTATATTGGACAGCATTGTTTTGATTTACTATAAACTTTTTAAGACAGTTGATATTTGTTTTGTTGTGCCTTTACAGCAGTTGTGAATTGGCGATATAAAATACATTGATTTCCAAATTAACACATAAAAATATAATAATAATAATAATAAAATAATAATAATAATAATAATAATAATAATAATAATAATAATAATAATAATAATAATAATAATATTTAAACAAAATCACATACAATAATAACAGAAAACTTTACAACCAATTGCGTGAGAAGAATACTAATTATTATGGAAGAAATCTTGGAAACAAAATGTGCTTCTATAGTTTGAGTCTTTCTAAACTGTAGGTCAAAAATGCTAATTAGCCTGCAGGGAGGAAGCCTGAGGGAGGCACTGGGGCAGTGGAGAGGTGTGGGAGTGAAAGAACGAGGTGAGGGTGGGCAGAGGGTTTTGAGATGTATGAAATGAACTTCTGTCAAAGTGCAATAAAACTTCCCTATGAATCATACCCCCACTGGAATGTGGCACGGGGAGTTTGAGCAAATGCATGCAAATCCAGTCCGACTGAAAGAGAAATTGACACACATAAAAGATACAGACGTTCCCTTCATTTGCATGAGTGTGAGTTGCAGTCCTATTAATGGAATCGGCACAGCGGTGCGACTCGATGATCCCTTTCACGATACCGTTTTGTTGCAGTTCCGGGGCTTGTGAGATTCAAATCAGGGCAGACTATAGAAAGAGGTGACAAATTGACCACCGCTCACAGGGTTATGGGTCCACTTCAGAAGCTAAGTTTCTGGCTTTGAGAGACTGGTCCTTAAGCCCACTCTGGCTCCCCCACGTCTCCTGTCTGCTCCATCTTGGAAGAATCACATACAGAGCTCCTCTCCTCTTCTTGTCAATTTTGTCTTCTCATTTTCTATTTCCCTCTCGCTTTGCAATCGGCACCCACACACAGCTTCACCGTGTAACCATAACTAAATATAAATCATCCATTCTTTTTACGCTTTCACTCCGATATGTCTACCACCCTTTCTCATTTCTTCTCTTCATATAGACCCCACTCTTCCCCTCCTCCCAAAACTCGCTTTGCCTTATTTTCTGTCTGTCATATTTTCCCTTTTTGGCTCTCCACCTTACATAAACATAGCTCTAATAAATCGTGCACTAGTAATTACATAGAACCCACCGGTAAATTTCACTTCCATTTACATTTAGATTAAAGAATATTTCACTCCCATCAATCTGCGGCACCAGTCTGCTGTGTGCATGGCTATGCCCATGTGTAGACACAACAGTCTGTGGCATTTTTATACTCTTGCCAGTCCGTGTACGCACAGCCACGGATATGAAGACCAGCTCCGGGGTGCCCTCAAAATAAAATGAACATAAAGTACATGAGAGAGCACTCTCATGAAGATAAGTTAGACGTAAATGGCACGCTCTCCTGCCAACAGAGACAAATGCACCAGTTGAGCTGTGCATCTAAATGCTCATGAGCGTCTGGATGCACAATGCACATGTAATAATCAAAAATTAAATGCCTTCTCTGTGTGCAGAAAAGTGTCAGATAAATTTGTAAATGATGGGATCATGGAGTCACATATGTTGTACCTATAAACTGAATGTAATGTTTGACATTAGAACGCTGCAAGTCAGTGATTCAATGTGATCTGCTGGTTTTACTTATCAACTTTTTAAACCAATTTGAATAATAAACTGAGCAAACTGTACTGTGTGACAACTAAGATCAATTTGAATTTATGTATGATTGAATTGAAAGGATTTTTTAAAGTGTCTAGCAAATGTCTGGACACTAAATCATCCAACCAAGATATAAAAAAACACAAAGAATTATGTTTTGAACAAAAAGGTGTTGAAAGCCATGAATTGTTGTCAATAGGGGCTAATTAATGTCTAAATCAGGGGTCAGCAGAAGTCTCACAGTCTAGCAATGTTTGGATGGATCCCTGCTCCAATGCACCTGAATCAAGTGAATTGTCACTGACCACTGATTCCGAAATGCCAAGGAAGCAATTCAGGTGTGTTGGAGTAGGGATACATCCAAAACTTGTAGGAGAAATCTACACACACATCACCCAAATAACGCAATAGATTGGTTTGAAGTCAGGAACATCACGACGTAAGGGTGCATGTGAAAGTGCATAAAAAATAACTCTAAGAAGCATAAAAATTTTAAGACGGCTTACTTGCAAGAATGGGTCAAAATCCCAGCTGACCATCTAGTTTTTAAACATAGGAGACATCTTGAAGTTATCAACAAAGAAGGTATTTTTGACTATATATTTAATATATATATTTTAAGACTTGCAGTCATCTTTGATCACACAGGGAGTGTGATACTCCTCAGGTAGTGTTTTTGCCATAAGGGCACAGTGGATTTGAAAGAGAAACTAACTTCTAGGGTTGCTCACCAGCTTACCATTTCGGAAAATAGCAGAATGCATTCAGAGCCAACCTCTTTCACTGTGCATAAAGACAGCAATATGAGCCAAACACCAAAAGTATAATATTTCAAAGAATTATGAGAGAAAGGAGACCCAGAGGCAACAACTGGGGAAAACAGATACCACCAAGATTTTTCCCTTTCCTTTCACTTTTTCTCTCTGTTTTTTCCCTAATTCCCGCTTCCCTCTTCTCCTCTCTGTATCACTGCATCATTTCTAACAGTAATGAGTGCATCAGGAGCAAAGGGAGGGGGGCAGTACTTTAGGGAATTAGGGTGTTTAAAATACACACAACGGTTTTCCTCAAGTGGATGATCAGTGCAAATAAGCCCCGTCACACCTTTTCCTCTTGGAAACACACGCACACACACACACACACACACACACGCAGGCAGGATACCCAGCAGGTATTAAACCAGCACGTAACATGGCTTCATACTGTGTGTTCTCAAATCCCTGACAGTTTAACAGCATCATTATCAAAGGAGCTCATTTTTTCAATCACCATCAAGGAATCTTTGGAGTTGTCTTTTTACACCACCAAATTGCTCAGGACACAATTTCTGTCCTCGCAGGCACACTGGAAAAAAGAGAAAGTACAGTATCTAGCAGTGCTAGATATTAAATAAAACATCTGTCGGAAAACAGTTTGTTGGTTATTTCCTGTGTGAAACTGGTTTCCTTTTTCTTCTGAGGGGAAAGTGTTTTTTTTCTTCTTCTTTTCCTGTTCTCTAAAGAACCCGATGAGAAGAAGAAGAATAAAAAGAAGAAGAAGTTTGTTTTCCATCCAACAGACATCTGACACAGTGAAAACGTATCTGCAGGCATTCACATTAAGGTGCTGTTCTGCTTTCATCTGTGAAGGGGGTGAGTTCATGGCTGCAGGAGTAAATTACAGCCACAGCATGATGTTAGAGAGTTTAGAACTACAGAACAGCAGGGCGTTGTGAAACCAATCACTTTATACAATGTAAATAGTACAAATTCTTAGCTTAGTTGAATGAAGGCACTTTTCAGGCCTGAATTTAAGGAATGCTGTTAAAATAAACACTGGCATGTCCTGACAGACACGCTAAACGATCAATAGGGAATTTTCTGCTTTTGAATAACTCAAAGCTAACCTAAGTATGGAATAATTTTTCGTTAACTTTAGTACGATACCCACCAGTTCTGTGAGATAGAGGGCCAACTGAATACATCACTCTTGGAGTGCTTCTTAAAATATGGAGCTATAACATTTTGCACATCATTTCACCATCCTCAATACTCTAAACAGAGTTTGTACTTTTTGGGCAGGCAGGCAGTAATGTTTAGGTAGATGGTATGTTGTGAGTTTGATATTTCTATTTCTGACAACTGCACAGTATTGTTTTTAATTCCCCCATGTGCGACAATAAAGAGCTTTGTCATGGTGTGTCGTGATAAAAAGAGAGCTGAAGCAAAAGGTGATTTATTGGTTGATCTATGTTCCTAAACTCATCTATGGTCACAAATTTTGGGTAGTGACTGAAATAATGAGATTTTAGATACAAGCAGGTGAAATAGGTTTCCTGCACAAGGTGCCTGAGCTCTCCTTTATAGATAGGGTGGGAAGTTTGGTCATCTCAGAGGGACTCAAAGTAGAGCCGCTGCTTCCCCACATTGAGAGGAGCCATTTGAAATGGCTCAGGCATCTGGTCAGGATGGCTCCTGAACGCCTCCCTCAAGTTCCAGCCATGTCCAACCAGGAGGAGATCCAGAGGAAGACCCAGGACACTCTGGAGGGACTATGTTTCTCGACTGGCATTGGTATTGTTTCTCTTCAGCTGGGAAAGATGAAAAGCTGAAAGATCATAGATTTATCTCTGAAGACGGAGCTGAACAGAGGACAATTCTGCAGAAATAGTGAGACAGTGGCAAAGGTTCACCTTTCAGTAAGGCGTTCAGTCTCAGATGAAAGTAAAAATGTGTGGATGCCCCAGTCAAATTCCAGAAAATCTGTGGCAAGATATAACTTGACAATTTTAACCTGAGACGATGATCTGGCTGTTAAACAGCTAATAGAGACCCACCCCAAAAGACCTGCATCTGTAATTACAGCAAAAGCTGATTGTACAATATTGACACTGGGGGTTTCAATAGAAATATGTGGCAACTTTTTAAAATCCATATATAAAAAAAAACTATATAGAAAACTATCAAGCGAATGGAGCATCAGCAGTTGCAAGAACCTTATGTTTGCATGTAAAACAAAAGTGATTAATCTGATCAGATCACCTCCTTCCCTTGTTTCTTGGTCATTTCTGATGTTCATATAACCAGTGAAGTTACTACTGGCTATTTTCTCGTCTTGTTTTTGTTTTTTTCCTGCTGATATTGTCATTATTATTTCTTCTATATAGTCATCCACTCACTCTCGAATGCGTTAAATGTTCTAACTTCACAATGCCACTGAGCAGCTTAAAAAATATTTTACTCTAAAATTTTAGAAGACATCCATGTTCAGAACTGTAATTCACCATTCAAATCCATTTAAAAATATATTAAAGTAAATCCCCTGAGGTTTAAAAACTATTTTTGTAGAACAATTTTCTGAGAGCTATTGCGAGCCAAGAAATCTAGAAAACTTTTTCTCTAGCATTTTTCCCCCAACCTTTCCTAGAGGATCCCCAGCTGTGCTCAGGCCAGCTGGAAGAAATGATCCCTCCAGTCCTGGGTTGATCTGGGCCCTTTGCAGCTGATTTGAGTCTGCCTATAAGGGCATTCACTTCAGACTTCAAGAACATTACACGCGTTTGGTATTAACAACGAGGGGGGGGGGGGGGGGGGGCGAGTAATGAATTAAAGGATTTTTACTTGTCAGGACAAGTACTGAAAATATTTTTTTCTTCTTCTGTGTCAACATCAGCATCCAACTAACTCATGACTACGCATGAAATGTGTCAAATAAAAGCTGTAGGCGTCAATTTTTCAAAGACCCTGCTTTCGACCCTGTTTAAATAGGACTATGAAAACATGTGCAATTCCCTCCTGAATGTTTCAGTAGACGCATGCTAATCACTCAACGACATATGTCCACATTCCCCCCTACACTGTACAAGCATCTCTGCCGATCTGTAAGAGGGAGATACGATGCTAGCAACAGTCCTGTGTATGGTGAATACGGTGGACTGATGTGTTCATGAGTCAGTTTCTGAACTGCATTAAGAAGTGTAAATCCCACAAGGAACAAACCTCTCATGTAGGAGGACATCCAGATTAAAAACAGCACGACCACATGCTTTCTCATCATAGCAGATCAAAACAAAGATGCAAGGCAGCTTTGAATGCTGTTGCTCTGAGGCTTATTTATGTAATGATACAGCCCACAATCCGGGGTAGTGAGAGGTGGCAGAATCTGGGCCCTTAAGGACCAGATAATAATTTGTCAAAGATTTGAAAGACAGCTGAGTAAGTGGCTAGATAAGGTAAAGAGAAAGCAACGGTTTGACCAAGAGAGGAACATTACTGAAAACAAGAAGTTTGCCACCGAGTTGTAAGGATAGATCGCTGTTTTAAACTGTATGAGATGCAAAACTGTAAAACAGATTAAGAGAATGAAAGTTCAGTTTTGGTTGCGGAAGAACGCCAGAACTTTTCTGTTTTTGCTCTCCCTCCGGGTGGCCCATTTTCACAAACTCTCAGACTGAAATTTATAGCTGTGCTAAATCTGTTGAAAGTTGGAGGATGAGTAGCCTCTCAGAGTCTGACATTTTTGTTAAGATGTATTGCATCTCCCCAGCAAGTGACAAGTGGCTCAACCTTAAATAACTTCCTGGATCTGATAATAAATTACGAGTGATGCTAACCAGAAGTACACAGTAACTCACAAAAGCATCCATACGACTTGATATTTTTCATATTTTGTCATGTTAGAACCATAAACTTCAAAGTAATTTTTTGGAACTTTATATGCCAGACAAACACTAAGCAGAGCGTAATAATAAAGCAAAAGAAAAACTTGGCTTTTAATTTACATCAGAGATACAAATCTAAAATGTTTTGTCACTAATGCTCAAGAAAAGCATTGCCCCATCATTATGCGCTAATCTCCATATTTAACCATGAGAATAGCTTTGTTCAGGATAATCCAGCATCGCTTTTTTTTCACATCTACTGGTTTTCGTCTAGATTAAACAGTTCTTTTTTTTTATCAACCAGAGCACTTTCTTTCACGTCTTTGCTGGGTCCCCCACTGGCAAATAACAAACTAGAATTGCTACAGGTGTCAACAAAGGAAATTTGTCTCCTCTTAAAAAGCAACAAATGTTTGGAGTTCATAAATAACAGGAGTGCCATCAATTTTTCCCACCTGAGGTGTGGATCTCTGCAGATCCTCCACAGACCCCTTAACTCTGTAGGCTTGTAGTTGCTCCATCTTCTTTTTGTTTTCAGATGATGATTCTGTGAATGGTATTATTGGTATTGTTTCCTAACTAATGTTACTAGAGCCGATTTACCTATACTGAAAATAAATTAGAGTAAGTGGATTATGTTTGCTATATAAGGGACTTCCAAAGGTGTGTGGGTGAACCATATTAGGTGTATATTACTAAAACAATGTATCAGCTTTCGTAAAAACAAAAATGGGACAACCACTGTTTTCACTGAACTTCATGTTTGTGTATCGGGGCAAAATGATAAAACAAAAATGAAGTATGAAGTGCTTATACTTCTGTAAGGTCCCTGGATTTTGTCCAATATGGTTACAGCGTCAGCCTGTTAGTGAAAAGAAAAAAGAAAAAGAGAGGGGGGGGGGGGGAAGCGATGGACTTTTTTTTTTTTTAACCCACTTTACTATGGAACACGGAGCTGTCCGTTAGAGAGAGCACAAAATGAACTTCAGTCCTGGGCTGAAATTGCAGGGTGTGACGCGCAGAACGGTTTCAGAACCACGTTGGGGTGAACAGCGCCATGCATCTCCGTCTCCGAGACAGTCTGACAGACTCAGCTGCAGCTGGTTCCGAGCTGCTCTTTGACCCAACCCGCTCGAAAAAAAGAAAAAAAAGACCCTTTTATCATCACTAAGGCTGCAGCAGAGCGAACCCTGCCTCCACCCTCTCCTCAGTCCGGGGATGTAGCCCAAACACTGTGACGCGTTTGCTTTGATGGAGGGCATCAAACTCCGATAATAGGGGGGGAGAAGAATCCCACACACTAAGGCGAGAAAAGTTTCTTTGTGCTGGTAAGCAATGGGGGGATGAAAACATACTGGTGGAAGAGATCGGCGTGTGCAAGGAGGTGTGTTTGAGAGTTACTCAAGCACAACGTGGAGCCGAGTGATCCAACTCTATCCCAGACCCACGACTCAACTGGGGCTGTATGTTATACAGCAGAAAGGAATCAGGACCAGAGCAGCGCGCACACACACACACACACACACACACACACACACACACACACACACACACACACACACACACAACACACACACACACTGGCTGGAGAGAGAAATGGGAGAGAGAGAGAGAGATGGTGAGAAGGAGTGTGTGTGCGTGTGTGTTTTGGAGAAAGAATGAGCCACTTCAACCTGCCTGCGCCGGAGCCCGATAATAACTACCAGGCTGTTCCTCTGGATGGATTTACCGTCCCTCCCGCCGCGCACCGCAGATTTTCGTTCACAAGACACCTGATTGTGAAGCCAATCAATACAGAGGGGAATTAGACAAGTAGGCTATGAGATTTATTTTTATTTTTTGTCCTCCCCCCCTCCAGCGTTCTTCGCTTTTCGATGTGCGTGGAATTTAAGAATGCGCACCTGCGGAGAGTCTCTGCCTCCCTTGTTTTCTCTCCTCACTGAGAAGTCCGATTTGCGAGCTGTCGCAGCTATAGGCTACACTTTACTGGACTGGACAGTGGAGTGGGCATGAGGAGGCGAGAGGAGGGTTGAAGAGGAGAGAGAGAGAGAGAGTGTGTGTGTGTGTGTGTGTGTGTGTGTGTGTGTGTGTGTGTGTGTGTGTGTGTGTGTGTGTGTGTGTGTGTGTGTGTGTGTGTGTGTGTGGTGCCTGGATGAATTCATCTCTTTCCTCTGGCACTCCACAGGCGCTCACCCATTTATTCCAGCCTGACCGACGGACAGCATGCCAAACGCAGACTCCAGCGGAAGAGTTTGGTAAGTAAAGACATCCCTACTTTGTTTTTCATCTATTCCGTTCCTGCCCCTCTTCTTCGAGGAGTAGAGGCGGCTATCCCACAGAACGCGATCATGCCCCCACGTTTTTCCACTTCTCATCAGGAAACTGGAGTGAGACGTTCACACCTGCAGCCCCCCCGGGCAGGACCGGGCATCGTCCGCATCTCACGTCGGTGGAGGAGGAACCGACTCCCACTCGTTTCATGGGCCCCAAGCCTCGAGATTCCCCCGGGATGGCGTGTAGTGCGTGTTACTACCTGGTTATCAGCTCCACTCACCTGAGCAATGGACACTTTCGGCGAGTCAAGGGTGTTTTCAGAGGACCACTCTGTCCAACTGGGAGCAGTGACTCACCGGTAGGAGAGCATGCTGAGTGTGGGGGAATTTCCATGTTTCATTGTCTTGTTTGTGGGGAAACTTTTTTATGTCACTACTTGGGCATGTAAAGTACTCTAAAGTAAGTAAGTGAGGCTATTCTCTGAGTTTTCTTAAATTGGAGGGCTGAAAGATGGAAGTTTCATGGTAAGGATGAAATGAGCAAAAGTCGGGTTTCTAACATGCATTGAGGGGAAAAAATGGAAAGGTAACTGTACTTCTGACTTTGTGCCCTGTCCCGTTATCTAAATGTGCTGTCTATACATCCTTACAAGTTCTGCATTTCAGAAAAATATATCCAGAACTCAGACCACAGAAGTACTTCAATTACATTTAGTTGCATAATAAGTTTGCACTTTTGTTTCTTCATTGCTTCTTCCATCTATTTTTATTTTCATAAGCACTTTCCTACTTTTGAAATTGGGCTGGTCATAAAAAACATTTATGTATTATTATTATTATTATTATTATTATTATTATATTATTATTATTATTATTATTATTATAATTCAACCCAAAGTTTCTTTGTCATAAACAAAACTCTATATCCAAGTTTTGCCTGAATAGTTGGATTTCGATAGTTGGCTGAAACCTGAGATATACTATGAGAAAGCACTGAAGTTACATAGCCTAGGCATTGTAGCACAGAAATTATGGATTGAAAACCTTTGGGGAACTTATTTTTACCTAGTTATTCTACAAGTTAAGTCAAATTTATTAAATCAGTTCAGGTTACTTTTTGTCACTCGTATTGTTCTTAAACATGAACAATAATGGGGATTTAGAGACTGCTGTAAAAAATAGACTACATGCAAAGTTTGCTAAGAAACAAAAAAGATGAGGAAAAAGTATGTAATTTTGATGTAAAAAAAGACAAAGTTGTAGGATCCCCACAAGGGTGTCCTCATAAGAAATTCCTGAAGTTACCTGAAGGTAGGAGAGATAAAAATAAGAATAAAAAGCTCATCAGACCCAGTACCACTCTAATACAGCTGCAGGGTAAATGAGAATATTTTTTTGAGAACAGTAATAATTTCTTTTTCCGAGCAATAAAACAGCATTTTTTCCTCTTTTTTTTTCTCCCTTCCTTTGGGTGGAAAACAGAAGACTGGAATATTCTTATTTCAAAAAGAGGAAAAAGTGTGTAGTCGAGCATGAAGCGATTGTCCGCTGCAGTCCTTTTCCTGTCCTTTGGGAATTAAATGAGTCAAATCGCATTACTTCTGTGAGGAGGAAATGAGTTGAGCAGACAAAAATAGGCCTAATTACCTCTAGTCTATTGTTTTGGTCTGCATTGTTTGTCGAGTGTGTGCAAGAAAGAAACTCTTTTTGTGTCGACGGGGAATATTAGCCACCAAACTTGAGTGTGTCCAGCGTGCATGATATCTGTGGTCTAAATCTGGAGGAGTAAAGCCCGAAAGAAGGAAAAACACCTCTAAAAGATAGCAAGATATTTTGAACCGTGTATATTTAGGTGAGTTGTGTGTTTGCGTGAATGTATCTGGTACGTCACCAGCAGATCCAGGAGCTTCTCGGAGGGTCCTGGATAATCACACATTATTCATGAGCTCTTAATGTGAGATGAGACAAACTGGCACAGCTGATGACAAGTTTGATGAGAAAGGAGGAAAGAAGCAGCTGGTATGTGTGTAACTGCGCGTGTGCACGAGTATGTGCGCGGACACTCGAGTTATTACCAGTCTGTCATGTTCTGCCCGCATTGACTGTGTGATGGGAATGAGGCGAGCGGTGCAGACGCAGTCAGACTGACGGAGAGACACGCCAATAAGTCACATTCACAACCATCCCGGCAAACTTTAGCACACTCTCTCAAACATGCACACGCGCGCACGTAAAGTGAGAAAACGATATCTAGTTAGACCATCGGTGCATATCAAGTCTTTAGATGCACACTGCACAGTGCATATCTCACTTTCTGCAAATTAGGGCTCGTGTTTGAATTTCATCATTCCTATCACCTGTCTCAGGGCTCCTTCATCTACTGGAAAAACATCAAAAGCTTTTTTTTTTTGGCTGCTCCTGCAACAGTGTCTCCTCTCTGCCTAATTTATCAGAGAAAGTCAAATTTCTAAACACTTGTGGCTCAGTGGCACATCTAAATTTAGAGGAGGACGCAAAGTTTTCAAACAGTTTGCTAATTCCCAAGTTTATGGAAAAGTTGTTTGAAGCTTCTCGGTGCATCTCTGAGATGAGGATTCCCTTAAAATGTGCCACAGTTTCTGTCAAATATGTGCTCAGTTGCAGCAAAACAGGAATTACAAGGCCTGTTGCATTCAATTTCTGAAAGTGTCACTACACCATTATGTCCAACACTGTATAAAGAGTAGACGTTAAATATTGTATTTACATCAATCAGTTGGCAAAGCCTTCCTCTTTCGAGGGTTGTAAACATCAGATATCAAGTTTTGCCACAGGTTCTTTGACTAGACCATTCAAACTGAAAATAGTTCTTTGGTGAAGCTATTCTAAAAGTTGCTTTGACTGTACTGCACTGTATGTTTAGAGTTGTTTTCCTGCTGGAAGATGAAAGTTTGTTTGCATTAAGCCTTAAGGTCTTCCGCAATGTTTGCCCAGTATTTAGCTTCATCCATTTCCCCATGAACTCTGACTAGATTTCCTGCTCTTGCTTTCAGTAGCTACTGAAATAAATTAAAGTCGATAGTTCTATCATGACAACATTTGGAAATCTTACAGAAAACTCTCCCAGCTAACCCAGAGAATTATCTTTTCTGCCTTTTTTCAATACACAATTTAAAAAACAAATTGGCCATTAGTTTTTCAAAGAGCAATGAGAGTTATTTCAAATCTGTGACTTTTCAAGAACACATTTTAAAAATGTCCCAAAAATTAGTTAAGAAAATAAAATCTTAGCAAAGGCTGGCAAAAGGAGATTTTATATTGACAACCTTTGATTGTTTTTAACTCAAGTGTGCATAATATTTTCACTATGAAGAGTGTAAATTGTTAGATAGAAAACACAAAACATAAAAGTGGCATTCAAGCAAAACCATTGAATGATACTTAAAGAAGCCATGGATCTAAAGATTCTCTGTTCAAGGCTTGACCTTGCTTTGCTTTGCTTTGCTCGACAAAAATGCTGACATCCTTCAAGGGTATTGCAGACTCAACTGTATTTGACCTTAGAATGAAAATACAAATTTAAGCCACGTCTCATACAAATTGCTCACTCCAAGCTGTGTGTTTTTCAGGTGTTATTTGTTTTAGGAAACATCAAAAGACCTGTCAGAGCTAATGAAGCAAAAATGTAAATATGGGAAGTTTCCCTATTTGTAAAATGCCGACTCAGTAGGTATGGAAGGTCAAAAGGTAGAAGAAAAAAAGATGCTTTCAGATTTATCTGTATTAGCATAGACAAGGTGTGATATAGGAACCTGTCAACATGATGAACAGTCTGTGCTTGTGGTCGAGCAGTCGAAAGTGACCCCTTGTTTTAGGTGAAGTGAGGAGGAGTGATTTTAATGCATCTTTTCACAGCGGTTAAACGTGCTGAGTAGCGTCTTTTTTGCCACCGTGGCTCCAATTCTGGAAAATGCTACAACAAACAGTTGCTCTCTGATTTGTTGAAGTACAAAACATCTCACAGCTGGGATTTGTCAAGGATAACGTCTTGTGTTTTTGATAAGATATTGTAGAATGAAAAAAAAAACAATCCTGGACACTAATAAGTGCTGAACATCAGCCATTTTTCCAACTCCAGGACATATTCTCTTGTGTATGTTAAAAGTGCTATGTTATGTTATTTAGCTAGCCTCCCTGGAGTGTGCTCTTTTGTGTCAAGGGCAAGTTTTTTCTTTTTTTTTTTGCTCATGACTGCTTTATCACCACTAATTAGTAATTATTCTAGGTTTGTGCGACGTGTCTATATTTTGGATTCTGTATGTATATTATCACCTAATCATCACTAGCGAGTCATTCTTCAAACTCTCATTAACACTTTAAAGGAATTCTTTGTTCTTGGCGTCGGCATTAATGGACGACAGGAGGCGATAGTAGAGAAAAAGGTGTTGGAAAAGGGAATTGTTTCAGGTCCAATGGATTGCTAATTTCAGACAGATCCAACCTGATACGCAGCCAGCCATTTTCTGTCACCATTCTCTCTTTGGACCCTTTCTTCCGAGACAAAACCCACTTTTTCTTCTCTAAAAATGGGAACAATTACCAGCAGTAAATGGTTTAGAATATTGAACATTTCTTCATATATCAAAGCTCTTGGGAATTGTCACACATAATTGTCACATTCAGTTCAAATCAGTGTTGATGGAAACTAAGTCAATTGTTTCTTCACAGACGATATGTTTTTGTCAGTTGAACTCATAACTTTCAATGTTTTGTTGTCATATTTACATCAAGAATAGTGAAGCTAAAGCAGCACAGAAGATCTTGGCCACCAGAATGGACAAAGGTGCAATATGTTTCATAACAGATAAAATATGGTGGAGGAATTGAATTCTAAGCTAATATTTTGAATTGTTTAAAAGATTTAAACAGCCAGCAATTCACTGAATATGTATTTAATTTGAATATAATGAGCATTTTCTTACTTTTCCTATATTAGTCTATGCCCTTTGGTGGCATAAATGGAGAAATGCATTTGGCTAAAATCCACAGCTGTGTGTGTGTTTCAGTGTGTATTAGAAGTATTGAAAGGTGTGCAAATATCATGATGATTTTTCCCATTCACCTGTTTTTCTGTGACTTCATTTTTAAACACCTGACAGCTGAAAATGTCTACCTTTTGAGTATTCTTCACTCAGTAAAAGCGTCAACTCTGAACAGTATTGTCTGCATGACCTTAGACATTATTACTGATTAGATTTAACAAAGTGGGCCATCAAGGATAGGCACACTTTTCTGTCCTAAAGATGAATCAATGCCTCTAAGTCTGTGATGTGAAGATTTTCTGCCATATCCAAGTTGAGAGCTCGCTGCCTCAAGGAGAGCTAATATGGTGGCGCTCAGAGAAGAGATGCATTTATATAACCCAATCAAAGTGGTTTGGACACCTTATAAGGATGTTTTTGCAACATCTCCAGGCAGAGGTGTTTCTGACATGTCCCACACGGACGAGGCTACAGGATAGATCAAGGACCTAACTAAAGATTATGACTCAAGATTAACTTGGGATAAATAGTAGTTTAGTTGTCTCTTATAAAATAGTTCTGTCAGAGGGAATGGGTCAAAATACCAGCAAACTATTAGAAACTGTGTGGCTGGACACCCAAAACAATACTTATAAAATGTTTAAAAGGCTACAAAATACTAACCATGTTTATTTAAAGGTTTGTTAAATTCCCTCCTCTCATTTTTGTGGCATTACGTAAATAAGTCAATTTTCTATCTGACCTAAAAGGTCAGATTTAAGTTTAGAAAGTGGGGGGCGGGGGATTGTGTCTGTTCTCAGTGTAGCCAAAGGCTATGAGTAATTAGTTTTATATTGAATTGAGTTTCCGTTTAATGGCAGAAATCAGTAATCAAATCTAGCCATCGAGGTCTAATTTTTAAATTTGGCGAAACCAAAAACAATGCAAATAGAAGGACATTTAAATAATGCTTTTGCTAGAGATTAACATGATATATGAATCAACAGATCTTTTAGAAGTAACTCATTGTAATCACCAAAGTGTCTTAAAGTAGTTTAAAGTCTTCTCCAGAAACTTAAATGAGACATTTAGGTTGACGTGACACTTCCACCTGGACTACGACTTATCATTTTGACAATACACTCAGACATAAACAAAGTGATTGCAGCTTTTACATGCTACAGTCATATTCTTATTTTAAACACACTATGTGCTCCCACTAGGCATTTTGTAGTCAAAAGACTAAATTGGTATATTTCTTTGAGAGCTGGCTGGTCAAATAGTTTTGTGCTTTTCTGCATACAAAACCCTAACATACCATGTCGTTTTTCTTCAGTCAAATGAAGACCAGACTCCCTATTAGCATGCCTTGTGTCCACCCTGCCACCCCAGACCTGTTTGATGTACATTTTACTACAACTGCTTGAAGAGGAGGATTTCAATTCCTAATGTCATACAGTGTGAAAGCGAGTAGAAATGGGCTTGTGTGTGTACGTGTGTGTTTGTGTGTGTCTCCCCCCCCCTTTGCATTTCTCTGTTGTGTTCTTATTGGCTCCAGAGGGAGCTAAGCAATGTTTATGTAAATAAGGCTTCATTTGAACATATGCCCTAAACAATTACCTTGAAAAAAAACTATTCAGCAGCAAAAGAGACTACAATGTTCAGAGTGAGTCATGTTGTAAGCTACAAATATCAGGCCACTTATGAAGGAGCGGAAACAAGCAGAGCCAACTAGAGGGCCATTTGGCATGGCAGTCTGAGCATCTCATTGCCACTTTTAATTAAAATCATAATTATGAGTGATTGAGGATCAGTATCAAAAGGCTCTCAGCAGAAAACCTGGACATTCATTAAGTCTTGCTCCTGTTAGCGACAAAGTGAAAAAGTCTTGACTTGAAAGGTAGAAAATGTTTAAACCATAAAAGCCCAGAGACAGCTGCTAAATAATGAGTAGTTACTATTTCACAGTCAACACCTGTAATGCCGCACCACCTCACATTTATAAAGGCTAATGGCAATGCACTTACATGCTCACCAACTTGGCCAAAGGGCCCTGGAGGAACAGATTGAGAGAGCGCAGGTAAGTGCTACTGAATGCTAAAGTCCTGTGTGACTGCGCCGTTCCTGCTGACCGCTGCAAAGTGCTCCTGCTGATCGCGGCTAATGTCCTCCATCACCGCACACACTCAGCGCTTTGGAGATGGCGTGTAAGCAAGTGTGTGTTGGGGAGAAAGGTGGATAATTTGGACAGATGGGTGAGAGGGGATGATGAGAGGGGGGAGGGGATGGAGAGAGGGGGAGACAGTTGGCATCAGCATTAAAACCCTCTCAAGCTTTTATTGGCATTTCATTTAACTAATGAATTAATTAGTGCCTCATAGCATAATAACCTCTGCTTGATAAGGGAACTGGTTCCCCCATAGGAGAGGTGCTGTCTGTGATCTGTTGCTCCAGTTGTTTTCCCTTTGCTTACTTCTTGTCAGCTTTTTATTTTTCGCTTTGCTTTCTATTTTAGTATATTTTCACTTTGGCTACAAAGTTTTCTAACTGTTTGTTTGTGCTTCATTATATAACTTTTGAAAAAAAAAGTTGCTGTTTGAGGTGATGTAACCTGCAAGACTCTCAGCAACAACACAGCGTGCCCTGAGGCAGATGCTAGGTGTACAAACATCCTAAACATCATCCATGTAGAGTTGTATTTTTGAATCTAGATTGTTATAAAGATGGTGGTTGATCTCACTAAGGTTTACTGATAAACAAATCCATATTTATTTTTGTTAAACAATTCTCATCTCTATATAATTCTGTCTAAGCATACTGATATACTAAAAGGGAAAAGTATAATTTGTCCATGTTGATTTTGATATTCTGTTTTGTACTGTTCTTAGCAAATCAATCTGAGCTTGTTTCTCTTTTAGAGACAAAAGAGAAATGACTACTTTTTCCCTTCTTCATAAAAAGTCAGCATTTATATCATACTTGGAAACAGTGCTTATTGATACATTCAACATTTTGGATCTTAATTAAATTTTTGGCCACTCACGTCCAGCCACAAATCCTGTCTGCAGAGAGGAGGACGCACCTAGAGACGTCAATCTACAGAACATTACTAAAAATGTCAAGACTTGAATAGTCAGACTTGACTACTTCCTGTCAAGTCTGGTCTAAATGTAGCAAAAATTCACAACTGGAAGACAAACAACTGCTGAATTTATCAGCAGAGGACAGAGTTGAGGGAGGTCTGTCTGTCTGCAGGTGAAACTGGATCGAAGAACAAACCAAATTTCGGCTGCACCTGCGGCTTCAGGTGTGTTCCTCTATAGTAACAGAGCCGGTACCATTTGCTTATATCAAAGTGATGGAGGGGCTGCCTGACCCAGAATGGAGCGACAGATTTAGGCTGGATGTTTTCCCCTCTCTGCCAGCAGCACACCAAGCTTTTTATGGAGCAGCTTTATGAACACAGAGTCAAATGTTGCGTCAGTCACAGTGTAGCTGGTACAACTTGGGGGACACACACACAAGGGTATGCTTACTAACTGCAAGGGCAATTATGTATAAAATAACAATAAACATAATAAAAAGGTTGATGTAGCATTAATATTAGGCTAAATTTTTATTCCTGTACAAGCTTATTTTGGAGAAAAAAAATCTTGCCCATAATGATGGGAGATGTTAGATCTGGCTTTTTGTATTGTACTGTCTGTGATATAATGCCTATGTGATACTTTCTGGAACTTACATTTACTTTCCTTTTTCGTTTTTTTTTTTGCTCTTGGTTGTACTTTTCCTATAGTTATTTGGATAAAAAATATCTCTGGGAATCAATAAAGTAATCTAGATTTAATTTGATAGTTCTGAGTCCCACCCTCTCCTGTGGGCCCTGGACAACTGACCCTGCTGGCTCCCTAATCTGTTTTCCAGGGCTACTCTGACAAATTCAGGAATACGATGCACTTTAGTTCTTATAAGGTATAACATATCTTGATAAGTACGTTCACTGTTGTTTGTCCTGCAACTTAAAGTAAAATCAGAAAACTCTTGTTCTTGTGGATTGTGTGCAGGCCCAAAGTCTTAATTTGACGTAGCTTTAAATTAATCCCATATTTGCTAAATGTGCTTTGTTGAGAATGTTGTCAAACTCATGTTGTGATTCATATTTACTCTGTTTGACCCTCCAAAATAATTTGCATCGGGCATCAGATCTTCATATAAAGCTACTCTGACTATGACATTTTTTGAAATGTTCAGAAATTGTAGCATAGATGAAGATATTTTAGTCGTTATTGCAATATTCGTGCCAGAACTTGTTCTTACGACATAAAAATGTTAATAATTATGAAAAGCTTAGTTTATAAAATACTTTTAATTATGTTAAAAAATTACCTTTTCAATTTTTAATTGATTATTTTAAACTATGACAACACAAGCAGCTAAATCACCTCTGTTATACCCCCCCCCCCCCCCCCCCTTGCAAATAGTAACCACATAGCCGATGGCAATCTGTGGTGAAGCCCCTGATCAGAGAAATGAAAATCTCTCTTCATTTTTTTCCAAGTGCATTTTAGGCGATCGCTTTTAAGTGTTATTGTTAACCTTCCAAGATCAAGCCCCCCAGTATCTTTCTGACTTGTTGGAAATTCACACTTCTGTGGGTCTGTGGTCATCTAACCAGAGAATATAAGGATTTCCTCAGACCAGGGGAATTTGTACTGTCAATTGAGCCTTTCTCCAATAGTGGAGTTAATTTCCCTCTCTTTGTAACACTCTCAGTCTTAATTTCTTCACAAAGACGAAGCATACCTTTTTAATCAGAAATACAGAGCTTTTACACAATTGATTTTTTTAATGTCTTCTCTACAGTCTCGCCTCTTTGATGGTATCTTGATGCATTCTATTATTTTTTACTCTACATCACTTGTGTTGTGTGTTTTAAATCAGAGAAATCTGCTATAGTAAAGCAAAGTTACCTATTTAGGCTGAGTACATCTGTGTATATCCAGCTATGATCATCCACTTCATTTGTTATTATCTGTCAAAGCACAGAGTATTTCTTGCATGACTTTCTTACCCACTGCAGACTCTACAGTGCACAATGTTCAGTCTGAATATTCTTAATTTAGTTACCCTTTTGAAGATTGAGGTTGTAATATGCAATGCATTACCAGGGAGTTTCTTACTCAAGAACGTAATCTAAAAATATTGATGCAAGCCTAATCAAAGTATTTTTTGCCTGTAAATAATGAGAAATGTGGCTTTATGAATAAAAAATAGTAGTGACCTGTTTTATTTTTGCATGTGCACAGCATATTCCCAGGGAAGCTCTCTAATAACCAGCTTTATTGATCACTCAGGGGGCAAAAAAACTTGCAGTAGTTGCTACTCTGGTATCCTGAAAACATTACATATTCACGGTCGCTAACGTTATAGATAATTTATCAATTTACCCCTTGTAAAAATGCTTATAACATACATAGCTGTCGATTTTTATAGTTCAAACTCCCAATATAATTTAACATGCATTAAGCGGAAACCAACTCAGCTGACATGTACAAGCTTCCTTATTTCTGCTCTTAGGGGACACAACCAATCAGTGTCAAGTAAAACAAAAGTCGCTTCTTCAAATAATTTGAAGCCAGAGAACATTGAACTGCAAATAGTCGGGGTTACACTCTATTTAAAAGAGTTTATGTTGACATGCATTCTGAAAAGATTCTCAGGATCTATGGAAGCGAAACAGACCCACAACAACACAGATCCTCCACCGCACTTAGCAGCAATCAAAAGGTGCTGTTCCACATGTTCATCACATGTTCACGCCAGACCCCTCTGGAATGTCTATTACCAAAAAGTTCAATCTTATCCTCGTCTGCAAAACAAAAATATCCAGTCAAAGTCCCAGTGGAGTCCAGAAAATTTCATGTTTATGTTATGCCGGTGATGGTTAAGCAGGACAGACTTTAATTATGGAAAAACTCCTTAGCAACCAGTTGCCATCTAGACAGCATGTGATCCTTAGTGAGACTTTTGTGACCTTAGATTTCACAAGATTTTTTTTGTTTTTCTTTGCTTATTATTTATCTTTTGCTCCTCAGTGTGCATGGTGGCAAGATAAATTTGTGTCAAGAAGTCATTTAATTTTTTTCTCTGCTTTGCTAAACAAAAAAAACATGTCTTCTTCTCCTGAAGAAATGTATTCAAATATAAAACATTTATGACTCTTTTTTTGACATTATGATGCTTTATTGGGAGATTTTTTTTATCCAATCTGTTTTGAGATTTTTCATACCTCTCTTCCAAGTGGTCCAATGTGAGTGGAGGGTGATGCATAATGGCCACAAATATTCATGACAAGTTAAACCGACTTGCATTGACACAGAGTTTCTTCGTGCAAACTTGTTTGGAAGGACTGAGAGTTGGCTGGATTTTTCGACATGAAAACGTGAAGACAGCCTCAGCTGATTTAAATATTTCATCATGAAAGGTCCAAACATCTTCAAAGTTTTAGAAGTTGCATGAAGTACACGTCAGAGCTTTGTGGATAAAGTTTGTGGGACAGTTGATTACTGACAGCACCAGACCAGTGCAGTCACGGAAGCTAAAAACTGCACATGTATCGACAGGAAAGGTGAAAATAATCCATTTAAGCAATTCAAATATGGGACAAAATTAAAATCTACATTCAGGTTATTATCACTCCATGTTTTGAAGCCCTTTCTGTCATGATTCACAGTTGTGTTTAAGCTCTCCCTCATGTTTGCATTTAGATCAAGTTATTTTTTGGCTCTTTTTGTTGATTTTCTTAGGTTTTTCTTCTATAAAACTTCATGTGTTTTGGTTTATTTTCACAATGTCAGCCTTTAGCGTTTGGTTAGTTACATCCTCTGTGTTTCCATTCAAATTTTCCTGTAATTAGTCATTCATCCTTCCCACAGTTTCCTGCTGCTCTGCCTTCTGTTGCCTGTACTCACCTGGTGTCCATGTTACTCATTAGATCTCCACATTATTTCAGCTTCTTGGTTCTTTCTCTCACTGCTGGGTTCTACTGTTGCTCTGGGTCCCATGCTGATTTTCCTTTAGTCTCAGTAGGGTTCAAACTTTAAATCCTGCATCTGAAAATTGTGCGTCTGAAAACATCCTGCTGCCATTTTGGTCATTTCCTTCTCAACTTGCCTCCAAACACGAGGCTTTCTGGTGGGGAAAAATACAGAAGTTCAGGCTCTTTTCACAAGCCTGTAACACCTTAGTAAATCATAAATATAGTCATAATAAGTGTAGTCACTGTAACTGATGGAAGGTCAAAAACTAACTTCTACCTACTTATACAGTGGCGCAAAAAGTGGGTATGCAGGGTATGCAACGCATAGGGGCGCAGCACCAGAGGGGGCGCCAAAACCCCGTCTGGAGGGAGCGACCCACCGAGGATGTTTTCCCAAACACTTCAGCGCCTTTCGCTCCTTCACCTCGCGCACATAACGAGGTCGGAGGGTGGTGGGGGGGGGGGGGGGGGGAGGAGTGGCGTCGAGTCCTCGGGGGGGGGGGGGGGGGGAGGGACGTCGTCTCCTAACCCTGGGGGGGGGGGGGGGAGGGGGATTTATGTTTTCGCATCCACCTGAATAACGTGTAGTTGCGCCACTGTACTTATACATCAATTTTAATTTCAAATTAAAAACTGTATTTTAGATGAATGCGTTTTATTTTTCTGCTGACATCCTTGACAGGCTTTTGGCCTGTAGCAATGCCTCTTCCTCCAGACAGGGGGCATGCCAACCACCATCACTACTGATTATAGAAGAGTGCTTCAGTCAACCTCTTCAAATAATCCAACCTAAACTTTACAAAGTGTGCATTCCAGTGTTAGAGCTGTGGGTCGAGCGACACACAAGGTAACAAAAGACTCGCTCATGCACGCTCGCAGGCGGCAGGCGCAGCAGATGGCCAACCTCTCGTTTTGCACATCACCTCAGGACAGATGTTTGTCTGTGTGGTCATTAGTGATCACAGCATCAGATAATCACCTGGAGACACGCTGGCACATAAACACACACACACTCGCACACAATTAGTGAGTGTTTGATAATTACGGGATGCTCGATGAACCATCTGGAACACAAACTAAGGCAGAGATGAACTGACTTGCTCAAAAAAAAATTACAGGTCCAAAAAATCTGATGGCATCAAGAATATCTTTGAAATTAAGTAATCAGCTGAAATTAAGTAATAAAAAAATTCTGAAGAGCTTTTGTGTTCTTTTATTTTCATGAAGCCACTCGTCCCTGTACCCTGAACTGTGTAAATGTTTCTTTTTTGTTGCTTTTCTATCAAACTATCGTTTGCAGTTATCAACTATAATTTTCCACTTCCATTTCTCTAGCCAGAACCTTTGCTCTCACTTCTTTCTTCTGACACCTCTCTCACCGCTCTCCTTTCACTTTTCATCTCATCTCTGAAGCCCATTCATTTTTTAGCAGGTCAAAGGTGCAGCTGTTTAGGCCTTTGAATCATCTGTGTGTGTGTGTGTGTGTGTGTGTGTGTGTGTGTGTGTGTGTGTGTGTGTGTGTGTGTGTGTGTGTGTGTGTGTGTGTGTGTGTGTGTGTGTGTGTGTGTGTGTACAGTATGCCTGTTTGGGTGTGGGTGAGGAGACTAATATTGAAGTAGCAATATTGCAGAAAAGTCCTTGAAGGAATGAAAGGGAAGTCAGGGTGTGCTTTATTTGATGGTCAGTTTTCCCAGCTCTTCAATAACCTCAATTTTCACATCTCTATTCTGCTCCTTCTTCTTCCTCTTTTCGGTCCATCTGGATTCACGCCTTCACATGGTAACGGTTGTGGAGATTACATTTATAGCTCCATTAACCACAGCTTGCATATTTTGATGTGCCTTCATGCACACCCAGGTGTGTGCGTTGCGCATATTTGCACCTGTGTGTTTCCAGTGCCCACGTATCTCCACCGCTGACACCCAGGCCAGGGTTAAGAGCAGCTCAGACAAATTAATTATCTCTTCTCTGGAGGAGAGATGACTCACAGTGCCTTCTGGCAGAGCAGCAGCCCAGGAAATACTCCCAGCCTATCAGAGACCGAGGGGGGCTCCTTCTGAATAAAGCAGCTTGGATTTCTTTCCCGTCTCAATCTTCACATCACATTTTTCTTCCACTTTGGATGTGCATGAGGATTATTTATAAAAATGAATATGTCTGAGAGAAGTTGAGCAGGCACTGCATTTATAGATCAAAGCGGTGAAGGAATTTTAATGCATATGAACAAGTTTTACTTCTCTGAGACTGAGTTCGTTGACATAAGATCAAGGCTTTTATGTTCTGCATTGCTGTGCCTTGGATAGAATAGGCCGTTGAAGCAAGTATTACTGGATGCAGGGAAACTTGCACACAGGTAGCATTAAGTCAATCCAAATAAATGGAAATTACTTATTTACTAAATGTGGAAACTCTCATATCCTCTGCTAAAGCTTTGAATGCTGCAAATTTTCAGTTTAAGTTGCTCTGCAATGCTGAAATTATGTAAATAAGAAGCCTTCACCTATGCTCCACTGCAGTAAAATGTACTTAACCTCAACAAAAATGTCATATCAATAAGAAAATACACATTAACGTGATGTACTTTTAAGCTGTATAGACGCTCAGTCTGCACTGATGAAGATTTGGTCACCCTGGTGTCCCTTAATGTAGGGAATATCTACTTTATCAATTTCTTATCAATTATTTCTCTCTCTGTGTCTCTCTCCACACAGGTAGGCATCAACACACATATTTCATTTATGACATAGGACTTAATGTTCAACAAAATGCTTTTCATTTTTCCACATTAAGGTGAACCAAAATTCATGGCAACGCAAGAAACCATGAGGTAGCATTTTAATAAATTGAAAATAGCTTTATAAAATCTCATTTAAAAAAAAATCACAACATAATCTTTTAAGTTTTAGGACAGTTTTATAAATTAGTCTGAGATCATGTTATATACTTGATGTATTAAGAAGTTAAATTACGAGATAAACACATAAAATCCTCCTGAATAAGAGGTTCTTTCGAATTTATACATTTATTTATTACAGGGGATTTTTGCTGAATCATGAAGTAAAGCTTTTATGTTTCTGCTGCTTCAGCCGTATTCTTGTACTCAGGATGCTCCATATTCCTTTCTGACCCCTGACCAACTTCTTTGAGTAAAAATAGGTGCTGCGAAAGTCAAAGTGAGATTCAAGGATTCAATGCAATAAAATGGGCAAGACGGAACGGTTATGATTTGAAATCTAAGTCGATATTATTTACTTAATTTAAAACTGAAGAGGAAACAGAAAATAACACAAGCAGAGCAGATTTATATGTTGCATTATGATATTGCATGTGTTACCATGTACACTCGCTCTAGCATGTGCTCATTTTTATGTATCAAAGCAGATAGGACCTACTAGGACATTCTGATGGCAAAGGGCTGGTCATGCATCAGTAGAAATAAATCAAATTATAAAATTTTTTACCTCCACCAGCCTCGAGAGCCAAGATAACACTAATAATTCATGCTGTTTGCTTCCACCAGTCTTCATATTACCCACCATGGTAAAAAAAAAACAACCTGTTGCATTTACCATGAGATGCAGCGCTCCTATGTTTAGCAGATTGAAGATGCCAACAGCTCAGCTTAGGTTAGCGCTGTGCAGAAATGTCCTGGCTGCATGGTGCCAGGATGGCAGGATCACAGCGGTCTGCAAGCAGCCTCCAGCTACCAGCCACCAGTCCTTGGCAAACTCTTTTTGTATGGGCAGGGTGCCTGACTCTGCTGTCTGTTTGTGTATGTATGTTTGCAGTGATTGCATTTCTGCGATTTCTTTTTTTTTTTTCTTGCTCAAGTCTGGTTGGTGGCCTTCTTACCCTTGCTGTGAGGTATATTCTTAACCCTGTGGTACAGGATTAGTCATAACAGAGAATGGGAAGACATAGAAACAGCAGGAGGGAAGGGGGGGGGAGAAATAGCACAAAGATGAGAAGCAATGTGTGGGTGGATTCTGAGCAAAAGCATATGCATGGCATGGGTACTCATCAGTTTACCCGAGATTCCCTACTTTCCCACTTTTGCAAAAACCCAGAGGCATGGAGTATAAACACAAAGTCTAAGATTCTGCTTTTGTCTGCCTCTTTTTGTTTAACAAATAATATAATTCTACAAATGCAACACTTCTCCCATCTAAAGGGAAAAAGGAAAAAAAATATTGTAGCATTTTGACCTTCATGCATTATGTTGTAGCAGCTAAGTGCTTTTCATGTAAAAGTGCCAAAAACCCTTTAGTTTTTATGAAATTTGTTGTCATATAACCACAATCTTTGCATTCAGCTCCCCTGAGTCAACACTTTTTAGAACATTCATTGGAGTGAATACACTGTAGGTTTTTCAGTGTAATCATAGCATCTGAAATGTGATAGAAAAACATTAATGTCTATTCTTATTTGCAAAAAATATTAAAGATTTAGTGAGATGAGTGAACATGGCTTCTTTTTATAACAAAACTCCCTTAGTAGTTTTCTACCACTGTACAGATATTAATAGTGGGACAGATATTAAAATAGCAGTAAAACAGAATTTTGAAATAGGAAAAAAAATGTTCAAATCTACTAGCATACTTTGATTAAAATATGAAGTGAATTTTGTTCTTAATCAGAAGCTAAAAATTGTCAAGGTAAAAATGATGAAGGGGAAAAGTGGAAAATGTTGGAACCTGACCTCAGAATTTTATATGGACACCTTGCCTTTAAGAGTTAGAGATAACCACACAAAAATATGACTTGTATGTCCATAAATCTTTCACACACACACACACACACACAGCAGCAGTGCAGTGCCCTTTTCTGAACATGTTGCTAATGCATTTGATTATACAAAATATAAATAAATTATTAACTTGTATTAATAAGAGTGGGTACTTTTGTCGCATATGATCCAGCTGGTTTTAAAACCTGACTAGTTTTATACTGTTGTAAATCTTTACTTGACAAAGTTTTTATGTCAGATGGTAGACCGGTCTTCTGTGTGTGCCAGAAGACTAATTCTTTCCTAAACCTACATCCAGACTAAAGCAGAAACAAGGTGTTTTCAGTATGTGGCTTCTATTTGTCTGGAACTAGTTGATGAATATTTTTGGCTCTATGCACACTTTCAATGAGTTTTCAGAGGTATCACATTAACTTCGAGGCAGGGCAGCCAGTGTGTTCGCTTTTGAAAAAGTGGAAGTTACTCCTTTTACGGAATGATGAAAGAAAAATCTACGAGCTTTGCATGCATAGCCGAATGTGGGTGAGTGTTTGCGTTTATGCAGCGGCATGTGAAAAACAGCAGCGTGTGATTTATGTAAATGAGTGTCACCGGCCGAGAAAGGAGGAGGAGGCAGAATTCCCAGGCCTGATGAGTGGCTTAATGATTCATCAGCCCGGGCTGAGGCAGGCATCAATAATGGATGACAGAGTGGGTCATGCAGGATTGCTCGCCCGTTGATTAAAGCGCTCCACCGCTAAACGCCTCACTTCCTCCCTATTCTTACCTTCTTTCCATGGGGATAAATGCAGGAGATGTGCTGCACACGCACACCGTTGCACACCTGCACATCTGGTCACACACACACACACACGCCTTCTTCCTCAATCTTTGCCTGTACAGCCTAATGTCATCTCACCTCTCACATGCTTAATAGGCTCTCATCCCGTCCTCATCGCCTTACCCTGTTTCTTCAACCTTAATCCAATCTTATTAAACGTGAGACAGAAAGAGAGCAGCGAAAGTGGGTAAGGAGAACATCAAATGCATTTGGTCTAAACGAAGAAGGAACCTTTCTCCTTGGAGATAAGAAAGAAACACAAATGTTCATGGCCTCTTCTTCTCCCACCGACTGGAAAGAGTCATTCCTCCCCCGTGTCGAGCTGTAAGCTATATGTGGCTGTTAGTGCGACAGGACAAATCTCTGTCTATTAGGAGATATAAACCTCTAAACCCTGAGCTACACTGCCATACATACTAATGCTGCCATGCCGACCGACGGTTGGTGAGAAGTTAGAAGGATGGTAAAGGATCCAGGAAAAGAAACGCTGGCAGAGAACAGAGGAAGATTTAGATCTGAGAAAATCTGCGCACAGCACAAGATCCTATCCACCACAGAGCAGCAGAACAGCAGGAAAGCAAAAAAAAAACAGGCCCTATGAAGTTGGGACAAAAATTCATACAGTCTGCGTATGTGTGCCTGCAAACAGTTAATTTCCTCTTCAGAGGTGTTATTAGTCATCCATGCACTTGTGTAATCTGCCTGGAACAAGATCACTCACCTTTATTGGACACACTTGTGTTATCCCCCTGATAAGCACAAATGAACCACACAAAGAGAACAAGCACACAGGCACAAATGCTCACCCGCAACGCACCCGAAGGCTTCAAAAGAATCTGCAATCATAAAAGCTTGAAAGGGAGCAATCATTCCTCAATTCAGCGGCATCAGCAACCCATCGCTCGCTCTCATCCGTCCTCACCCCTCGTCTGTCAGTTTCCTAGTTACTGGGACTTATATGAGCTGTAATAGAACTGTGTGTAATCTTCGTTTGTTTTAGGTCTGCTCTTGAAAGCTGTGGCTGTCGCAAACTGATTACCTTTACTGCTTAACCTGTCTATTCCTCTAATCTCATAAAGCTCAAACTGTGCTGTGTACCCATGGTTACTTGGCTCACTTTAGTTCTGCTTTAGAAACTAACTTTGTAATTGTGGGGATGAAGCAATATTTTTGTTTAACATTTAGTCTGCATTATTATTTTAATAGAGAATTTAAAAAGAAATGAGAACTCAGATGTTTTTAGACTTGAAGAAAGGGAGCTCACTGCTGAAGAAACTAAAGTGTTATACACAGTCCAGTCACATTAATGTGACCACCACGTACTTTCCACTTCAGAGTTAAATAACCAATCACAGAAGGCAGGTGGCAGCACAGTGCAGTTGAGCGTATATAAAGGGTGTGTGTGGGCTTCGGAAAACATTTCAATCGTTGGCGTAATGCAGAAACGAAGCGATTTATCCGACGTCCAAAAGGGCATGATCATTGGCTTTCGGGCCAAGGGTGGAAGCATTTCCGAAACGGCTGAGTTTGTGAACTGTTCGCGTGCCGCCGTGGTAAAAGTGTACCGTGCATGGCAAAATGGGACTGTCCAAAATCAACGACGTGGCAAATGTGGTGCACCACGGGCCATAGATGACAGAGGCGAACGACGGTTGCGGAGATGCGTTCGGGCAGATAGACGGGCTACCGTTGAGCAACTGACCACTAAAATGAACCAAGGGGCTACCACAAGTGTCTCCCAAACCACTATTCAGCGAACATTGCTGCGTCTGGGCCTCCGAAGCAGACGCCTGGTTCGTGCACCTATGCTGACTGGTGTTCATCGACGACGAAGGCTAGAATTTGCACGCCAGTACAGCAGCTGGACGTCCACTGAGTGGCGACAGGTAGCGTTTTCAGATGAATCGCGTTTTATGCTCCATCGGACAGATGGACGTTGGCGTATAAGGCGTGAAACCTCTGAAAGGAACCACCCTGCAACCATTGCAGGAACGGTCCAAGCTGGAGGCGGGAGCATTATGGTCTGGGGAATGTTTTCCTGGCATTCTCTGGGTTCACTGATTATTGTGGAAGGCACGATGGATCAATACAAGTACGCATCTGTCCTTGCGGACCATGTCCACCCCTACATGCGCATTGTTTTTCCTCAGGATGATGGCATCTTCCAGCAGGACAATGCGAGGTGCCATACAGCTGCCAGTGTACGTGCGTGGTTCGAAGAGCACCAGGATGAGTTTACCGTCCTCCCCTGGCCAGCAAACTCACCTGACTTAAACCCAATCGAGCATCTGTGGGACCATCTCGATCGAGTTGTTCGCGCCATGGATCCTCAACCGCGTAATCTAGCGCAGCTGGCCACGGCATTAGAGTCGGCATGGCTCAACATCCCAGAGAAGACCTTCAGGGACCTAAGTGACTCTCTTCCTGCACGTCTCGTAGCAGTTCGCTCTGCGAAAGGTGGTTATTCTGGCTTTCGACAGATGGTCACATTAATGTGACTGGACTGTGTATTTAAATCATAGAAAAGTCAAAGTGTTAAATATAGCTGTATTCTGGAAACATAACTGCATAAGCAGAGCCACTTAAAGACGTTCTCACGGCATTCAATCATTGTTTGCTTCCAACACCCACTATAGCAGCCTAACAGCTAATGCTAAATTAATAAGCTTTTCGTTGAATGTCTGCAACATTCACTCTCTTACCAGATTGTACTGTTAGTGTTGTACCTGAAAGTCGATCTATACAGGGGAAAGCATCCAAAATAATAATACAAGGCATTTTACCTGATCCAGTTAGGTGTGACAAGATCTGTGACTATATTTTAAATACCATATTGTCAAAAGGATATCGTCAGTAAAATACTTCCAGAATCCCGTCCAAAAATGGAATGGAGAAACGGTTTGTTAGTGACAAGAAAGTAAAGTAATTAAAAATATGTCTACTGCTAAAACTAATGGCAATAATTCTAGCATTAGTATTAACTGGGACAAACTACAGTTCAGGCATGCATTTGAACAAACAAATTAAAATATGACCAGAACTGCTGTGGGTAAATTTTCACTTACTTCATTTTCAATAGCTTTGCTTTTCCATAGAGAAATCAGATGTAATCACACTTCTAACCATTTTTTCTTCATAAAATAAGGGACTGCAGCGTCTATTTGTGAACAACTCAAAGTTCTGAGAAATGCGTTGTGATGTGCTTGTTTTGCTCTTCACGGGTAGCCTTGTCACTGAGCAAAATGATTATCAAAAACTAATAATTTTCTGAACTGCATCTGGAACAAAGTTGAATTGGTTTGATCAAAGCTTTGATGTCATTGTAAGATTTAAGTTCCAGTGCTGAAATGGACCGCAGTAAAAGAGATAATTGGTTTGAGCTAGTTATAATCTCAGCTCCTAATGGAAACATTTAAAAGAGAAATGGACTTGAGAATATTGGGAAAGCCCTAATGTAAACTGAAGTGGGTAACAGTGAGCTGAACAAATTGCTAGTAACTTCAAAAGCAGCCCCTGCTCAGCAAAAAGGGGCAATACAGATATTGACTTTTTGACCCAAGTCATTTCAAATTTAGATTCTGTTATTTTGGGTAAAAGAAGAAGCAGATATTCATTTTTTTTAGATATTGTGTTGTATCTTAAACATCTGGTCGGTTTAGAGCGCCTTTTTCCATACAGTTGCTTGTGACATTTTTTAACGTACTTTCTTGTCTTTCCCCCATAAAGTTTGGATTTATAGAGCATCCATAATATCATCTGAGCTGTGGATCTCTGAAACCCTCCCAGATTTCCCATGGATCTCTTGTCTGTGTCTCTGCTTAATGCTCTTCTAATAAAGCCAGACAGTTTAACAAACAAATCTTGGCATATTTGCAGTTGGTGAAGTTTGAAGTTGTTCTCAACATCATCACTGATCTGTCAACCTTGGACTTCATGATGCTGTGTGTCCACTAATGTCTCCCAGCAAATCTCCAAGGCCTTCACAGAAGACAGTTAGCTACTTTAGATTTTATTAGAGGGGTCAGGGTAAAGAAATACTTTTATGTAAAAGTTTTTGAAACAATCCATTTTCTTTCACACAATACAGAGTTCCTTTGTACCACTCCATTAACCCCAGTAAAGCACAGTGAAACATACTTCAGCAAAACATGGAGCAGCAATTAGCATTTTCGTAAAATTGGGAAATAAAATGAATTAAAGTCAGAGTCATCTTACAGCCTCTCATTGAGGTAGTGCTTGAAGAGCTTAATGCTTCCTGAGAAGTTTGCAAATTAGCACTGCAGTCTTTTTCAATGCAATTTGTCAGACTACTCTGCGATGACTTATTGAAGCTGTCTTTGAGCTGCTTTTCTGGACAGACGGGAGAATGAGGTAACTCAACAATGCTCTAAGTTCTGTTACTGTATGTTCGCAGGGGTTTTCAATTGTGTCTGTAATTTAAATGTCAAGAGTGAATGCTCCATATACTCTTTTTTTTATCTGACAGCTGGGAGAGAAAACGTTTAATACATGAGGTGACATTTACCATGAACGAAGAGCGGCTCGATAGGCACTCAGATGGAAGGACACATAACTGACAAGTACTTTTAGAGCTCTAAAGAGAAAAGTGGATACGAATCAGAGAATGGGAGGAATCCGCAACATAATAAAAAGGTAAAAGTGGTAGAAAAAAAACACCTGAGGGAGTGGGAGGTTTTGTGATGGGAAAGACAAAAAGTGAAAGGATAATAGATGATCAAATACTATTAATATGTTCATCGAAGATTCTTCTTACTCATTCAGCCCTTTAGAGAATTTGTGTTAAGTCAGGGCAAAAGGTGGACTCCTGTCTGCAAGCTTCAGAAAATGTAGTGAAAAGCACAAAGTTCAACCCCACTTACAATAGTCCCACCATATTCCGATAAATAAGTGGTCGAAACTTAAACTTTAAAGAGAAAACAGAGGCCGCAGCCAGAGCAAGGTCACAGTTGAGTCGCCGTGGGATTTGCACAAACACATTCTTTTCTTTCACAAACCTATCCAGCACATTTCTTCCAGTAAATTAAAATGTCTTCAGGTATCTTTGTTTTTCTTTAAGCTATTCCCATTAAAATGACTTAACTTGTCCTACTCAGGCCAAACAGTCGACTCAAACTGTGTTCAGTATGGCAGGAACATGGGGACAGGAGAGAGCAGGGCATGTATGTCGAGTGGTGGGCATATTTTAAATGTGTCACAGGGTAGTTCGGTTGTCCAGTGCATGATTAACTCCGAGAAAACAAGTTAGCCCTATTGAGTTGAGAGGAGAAAGAGAGAAGGGGATGAAGGCAGCGATGTGTGGTGAGATCGGCACAGCGGCTCCTACGGCCTTGCAAGCGTGATGGACGGGGAATTAAATTTTGATTGCCTGCTGAGTGATCGTTTGGTCAGGCCTTGCGACAAATCCTAGATTTACGACTTCAGGTAGAATGCGGCGCAGTTTGTCGATGCTCCTGGCTTTCTGTTGTCACCTCCAAGCAAAAGCAGTCTCATTATTTTTGATGAGTATTCAATAGTTATTCTCATTTTCCTTTGTATTTGAATGCAATATGCTGCAGATTTTTATTCTTAATTGAAACTACGCAATGTATTAAATGCATTCAGACTTGATTTATACACTTTGTTTAATTAAAAATAAATGCAACACTTAACATGCAGTGTGTAAAGCTCCTGTCACATTGTTTCTTGTCTTTTATGTTGGAATCACTAAAAATACTTTATACATGGATCTAAAAAGGAGGGGAAAAAAGGATACTCTTGTGAACCATCCAGCCCTGCCACACTTTTGAAGTATGTTTTGATTGTATCACACATCAATTTTGTTTACTGGGATGAAGGATCCCAATGTCATATTTTTAACCACAGCCCTAGACTATTTTAATCAGGGTGTCCCAAATCCCTAGATTATTGCTTATTACTTTTGGGTTCAAAGCAACATTGTAAATTATTTACCCATGAGATCATCATTACTGTATCAACACTGAAGCTGAAAAAAATTGCCTGACTTTTCAAGAATCATGGAAAACATGTTTGAAAAATGTATCTCAGTGGCCAATGTTTAGGAAGAAAGCTTGAAATTCTGAAAACTGCAATGCATCTGTCTACTCAGCAACATCTTTATATTTTTTACATTTTACATCTATAAATAAAACAAGATCTTTCTGACGCAAGGCTGTTCAAATGTTAAGGTTACACTTTGTTGCATCCAGTGTTGCTGGAATCATAAAAGCAGCTTTGAGATAAATAAAGTTTTGAGAAAGTGAAGTTAGAAAACAGTATTTCACTATAAAATAAAAATAAATAGTATTAATTTGCTGATAAAGCTCTACCACTTAAGATATCCTCTCCAATCTGCAAGTATCCCCTTCAATTAGCTCTACCTTAGTCTGTGTAGCTTTTTTATTATTTGTGGCCTTGTGCTCTTGGCAGAGAAGCTCAAGAAAGCATCTGGAAATATAAAAACTATTTTTTTGAAATACTGACTTTTATGAAATAACATGCTCATTTCAGAAATTAGCAATGACTTAAAACTGCACAAAATATTCTCCTAGGTAGCCTCCAGTCAGGAAAGCTTCAACAACTGCATTGCTGTACAGTTGTTAAAACAAAACAAGGCTTAATCTGAAACCAGGACCCCATAAAGAAGTGAAACAGGCAAAGAACAGGCAGAGCTAGTCTATATTTACACGCTTAGCCAGCTGATGAGACACAGGTGAAGCTGAGCAATGCAGAAAAAGCAATTCAAATGAAATAAAAAGACACAAAGGGAGCAGGAAAACACTGGAGACACATAAACAGTGGTTTTTTTATATTGCAAACTTCCACTTTATTCACCTTTCCTTTGGAGGCAGCTGGATTCTCACTAGAATCACAATCACAACATGCTTACTGGGCAGTTGTCTGATTAATGGTCCTCAATGGCAGGAATCTTCCGATTTTGAAAAACAGCCAACAATGATGACTGTCTAAGACAGGGGTCAGCGATTCCAGTCCCCGGGTGCCATTGTCCTGCAACTTTGGATGCATATCGTCTCCAACACTCCTGAATCAAATTAATAGTTCGTGACCAGGCCTTTGTAAAACTTGATAATATGCCAAGTCAGCAGTTTTAGCCTCTTGATTCAGGTTTATTGAAGTAAGGAGGCATCCTAAAGTTGCAGGACAGTGGCACTTCAGAAACCTGTGTGAGAGATAATCATCAGTCACAGAAACACAAATGCTAGTGCTGATGTCCATCTCACTCTGTTTCTGAGAGGGACAATGATTGGTTTACAGTTAGGTCTAAAGAGCTTATTTTGTAGATGGAAAAGTACAAATACTGACAAAAAGTAAAACATTCAAAAGCTGTTACTTTTCTTCAGGTTGGGTTTTGTAAAGCTGTGGTTTGTCAACTTAATCAACTGTTAAATGTTCACTAATCTATCTCAATAAAGTTTGTTTTCATTAGCACTTTATCCATTCACTCGTATCATAGTTTCCTGAAGTGCTTTGGGATCCTATGGAAGAGTTATACAACCACAGACCATTTGCCATTCATTAAGTGCAACCCCCTTTCCCAAATATTTTCCATGAACAACTTTCCAGATGTTTCTGTGCATCACAGTAGCTACCCAGAGAAGGTACCTTCCTCCTCAAATGACCTAAAAACTGTTTATACTGCCATCACCGTCTGTCCTCAAAAATCCTTAAGAGCCTCATATGAAGACATAAAGACGAAAAGTGAGGAGGCCCCTGGAGAGTGAAGAAACAGAGACATATGCCTCTCACATCCTTGCTTGGAGATGCAACAAAGAAATGCAAATGAGAAGAGCAAGAAAATATGTTCACAATATTAAAAAAAACTCCAAAGGAAGGTTTTTATTTTTTTTTGTAGTGCTCTTTCCAACTTTGTGACTTTTCAACTCATCTGACCTGGAAACGTTTCTCTTTTTGCTTTTGGGAATGATTGTCGAGTTCCTCACCCCAAAGAGATGAGGACACCTGCAGCTTCCGTGGGAAACACAGGCGTACACTGCATGGTGGTCTTCTATCAACTGGCATGACATATAAATGGCACATTTCCACTGGCACCCATTTTTTTGTCACTTAAGAATGATGTGCTGGGACAGAGGATTTAATAATTTGACAGGTTTGGTTTCTCCATCTGCAGATCTCTCTTCGCTCACACACAAGCCGTTTTCAGGCATGAACACCAGGGACTTGCAGAGTATATGCAGAAGAAAAAGAGAATCTCTGTCTTCTCTGCAGTAGGTAGTTCCATATGCAGTCAATAAAACGAGATTCCCTGCTGGAGATGCATTCCCACAATTCTTCTGAGTGGCATCTGGGATAAAGTTCACAAGAAGCTGTTGCGTTTTGTTTACTATTTGTTGAGAATGGCAGCTGAGGCTCCCCAATGATTTTTTTGTCTTATGCATCCATCAACATCACATAAATCTGGACAAATTTACAATATCAGTAGCTTAGAGGAAGGCAACATTAGAACAGGGGAAACAGTGTGAAGCGGCAACTCCTATCAGCATGCACACTCACTCCTTCAATCCTCCTGAGGATTTTCAGCTGTATTCACCCATAGTCTTACTTGTTCAAATTCCAGGCTTCTCGCTTGGTAGTGCGCCATCCAATTTAACTGGGAGATGTCCAGAATGAATTCCTGGGAACTTGTGTTCATACATGCAGCTGGCTGGGAGGCTGTCACAAAAATTTTAGCTTTGCTTTGGATGTTTGATAATGGTTTTATTTAAGCTACTGTCACACTGATCCTTACTGTAGTATTTATGCTGGAGTAGCTAAAATCCATCTTACTCTGTGAGAAAAGAAAGAGCATGTTGTGCTGCCTCTTTTCGAGTCTAATGTTTATGCCTTTTAATGTGACTCCATTTTGTATATTGCAGATATATTGGGATAAAGTTTTATGTCAGAACATGGTATGTTACCTTTGCTTTGGTGTTAGTCTGAAAGGTTTTGTCCATGTTTCAGAATCTGGAGATAAGAGTTACAACAAAAAAGAAACAGAATATACATGTTCCCATGTGTTCAAATCATCTGGAGGTGAGTTGAACTTTTTGAAGTGCAGACAGAGCTCATGCATAGCATAGCATGAGATGGAGCAATGTTATTGTTGGGTCATTGCTGCAACAAAAGCTTTTCTGTAAGCCATATTTAGCACTATGTTCATGCTGGAAGAACATTCTGGTATCTCTACAAAATCTGTGGCAACCTGTCTTAGCTGGTGATTTTAGCTATTTTTTATGTGCTATTATTACTAAAGTATTTGAAATGATATGGTTCGCCAGATAAGACTGAAGATACTATAAGTAAGCAGTGTTTTTGACTTGTATCTAGATGCTAGAATCTTTTATCTTTTTTCAGATTGTAGCATTGTGGGGTTTTTTTTTTTACCTTTGTCATTAACCGCAGCATTATGTTTCATGTCTCCATGTATTTCTTCTTTTTTCTCTCTTTACTTTAAAAACAAAAAAAAAGTACATTCACCAAATTTCTAATTATGGTCACTGAATGCACTTACTTTGACCAAATTCCTAATTGAGTTAGTAAACTATCACACCCACACAGACACACAAACCCGACTAGACAGTTGCAAATAGACCAGAACACTGACTAGAGGATGCAGGAAGACGGATACAGATTCATCAGATGAAGAAAAGGGTTGGGCAGACCGCAGAGGCGTATTACAGGCAGCCGAGGGAGATGCATTAAGGCTGCAAATATCAGCTCATTAACACTCTGCTATCCTGCTTGGCACTCCGTGTCTGAGTGCGTGCATGAGTATGCCTGCCACAGACATCTTCAGGTTATTACAGTAACGAGCAATTTGGCCTGTGGGTCAACTGTCACTAGCTTCAAAAGAATAGCACGAAAGCTTGCTGCTCTGCCAGACTCCTGTGCTGTCACAGCCTCTCCACTTGCGTGAATAAATGTGTCTGACAGAAAGTATCAGAGGAACGCTTTAGAGGCAGGTGGGGGTGAAACAGCAAATGCGTTCGGAGACGGTTTTGTCGTCGCTTCAGATGGAGTTGTTTCTATTCATTACAGTGCTGAAGGTGGAGATAATTAAAGACTTAATTGAGCTTGATAAACAGTTGTGAATAGTTTATTGAATTGTTCTCAGAAGGCGTAGTGGTAATTAGAAGTTCTGTGAATTGACAAATGTCTCTTGTTTACAGGTTGTGTTTGTCAGACTCTTCTCATATTTTTTTCCTCGTTTCTTTCAGCTCAGTCTTGATTTACAAGATAATGAAAGACAGATTTTTCTATCCAAGGCAAAGTGACGTTATACTGTTAGTCAAAATGTCACCTGCTAAAGTGCCTGTTTCTGGGTCTGAATTTTTTTGAACGGTAATGATACACGAGCAGGTATGCAACCAGTCCCTATGCAGCAAATAAATGGGGTCAGTATATTCCATTTATTTAACAGCCAACTATTACAACAGCTCCCTGTAAACAGCTTATAGTCCAGCAGGCATTTGAATAAAAAGCTGCTAGGTGTCACTGCATCCTCACCATTTGGAAACTAACATCCCACCAACAGATTATTGCTAATGTGTCGAAGGAAACATTAACAATACCACAAAAATAAAGGGTTTGGGAGGAGCAAGCTTTTCATGACTGCTTTTGGTGAATTGACATTTAAATTGGTTCTTCTACATCTATGTCAACACTAGTGTACACCCCTCCCAAAAATGCATCCATACCATTTGGGACTTATGTTCTTGAATTATAATTGAACGAGTGGCAGTTAATTGTGCACTAACCACTAAGGTGAGCAAATAATTCATCTAAAGTATTTTTGCAATCTATTAGGAGAATTCCTGCAAATACCAACATGAACAGGTATCTTTGCAACACCTAGCCTTTCTGTAGCACTTGGATAGGTGATTAAAAGGGGCAGACAGAATTATACTTTAAATCTGACATTGTGAATTACAAGAAGATTGTGAATCTGACCGTAATGTGTTCTCGTAATTTGATGCCAGATTTATTGCATTCTACAACTAAAGCAACAGGGATGTTTGATTTATAGAAAGGGAATCCTGTATCATTAATCACCTGGCGCCAGCATTTTAGGAAAAGACAGGGATAAAGCTTGAAGCTAAAGCTGCTTTGAGGTCCAACTCAAAGTGTAAGTGGACTTTTTATCTGCTTAGGGGCCCTTCTTATTTTTAACAACAGTAATTATACATCACAATTCTGGCCATCTGACATAAAAAGAATAATAAAGATTCATAGAAAAAAATATTTGAAGCAACGGTTAATGAGAGTTTCAAACTTCTACTTTTATAACTCCCTGCCCTAACTGGCTGTGCTCCAATGTTAATGCTGGCTTGAGGTACAACAAGCTGTGTTTTATTCCTATTCTCCGGAAAAACAGTGTGGCTAACAAACTGCAAGCCCCTCCTAGGTGTTTCTCATTTCCCAGATTAATGAGCACTATTGAGGGGCATTAGTGTTAAGCTTTTAACACTAATGCTTAACACTAATGTTAAGCATTAATGTTAATGTTAAACAAACAAAAGAATATATATATAAAGTACACTTAAATGATACATTTAAATCTTAGATTGATACCATACCAAATCCACTTCAGGGTTGTTTACAGAGAGACATTGCAACTGCAGCTTAGTCTAAGAATAGTTTCTTCAAAAGTTGCAATGTTCATAAAGATCTTACTGTTTTCTTTTCTACCCCGTTTTAGAAGTTTTATTCAGTGGAAGTTTCTATATTTGAGCAGAGAGAATTTGTAACCATTGGCTGTGTTCTTCCAAACTCTGGATCTGCATTTATTATGCATGCATGAGTGTTGTTCTGTCCTATTTTTCACTAGTTCTGCTCTGTTTTGAATTTAACACTGAACCAAGAATGCAATTAAAACCCATGTTTGGGTGCTGTTAACAATTATACCATCTGATCAGTTACATCCCTGAATGTCCAAGCCAGCATATTTAATAAGCCTGGAGAGGCGCAAATCCACATCCTTCTAAAAAAATTGTTGTACTCACCACTTCTCTCTGACTATCTTTTTACTTGTAATGACACTCTAATGAGATTCTGTGTTTATCTAGAAATATCTTATCATGTAATTGGTGTAAATGTTGTTTTCTATTTGTCCTCCCTGCTCTCTTCATCAAATAAAACTGCTTCGCTCTTCTCAAGTCACATCTAATTTGCGTTAGGGAACGGTTTTAATGATGTTTCCCCATTCTGTGTCTCATCCAAACATCATCAAATTAAGGAGGCAAAATGCTCTCAAAATACAGTGCCGCAGTAACTATCTGTCATGTCAGACCCCAGAGCGAATCCTCACAGTTTTTCTAAGGTCGGTCCAGCAATCCATGAAAAATACTGTTCAATATTTAATTACAGCCAACAAGAGAGCATCCAGTGAGATGAGAGAAGCAATTTAACTCAAGAGTAGTTGGCTGGTGGGAGCCATGTTAATTGTTTATTTAGGCTTAATTGATTAAATCATAATTTATTCACTCAGTCATGTAGACTGGAAAGGAAAAGGTAACTCAACACTTTTTTTTCCTCACCGATATTGACTCGAAGGATGAATGTTAAACGCTTTTGTTTTAATATAAAGCCATGAGTTAAACTTTTTTACACAAAAAAGGAAATTAAGGAACAAAATTGGGGATGTTTATACTTTCTTGGCTCCAAAATCCTTAAAACTAACATGGCATAGCATAGTGTTTTAATGCTTCTAACATTTTACAAAGCTAGATTTAGCTTCCCAATCGTATTTTTTTGAGCTTGAACAACTCCTTTATATTTTATATTATTTAGAGTGAGCTATTTAAAAATAATCAGAAGAACTGATTGGATATTTTCAGGAAAGACAGGAAGTAAAAATAAAAGGTTACAATCTAAATTGCATCAGTTTTGTCAGTCAGTGTCAGATACTCTGTTTATGTAAATCTGTTCCTGTTCTCTGCTGAGGTCTGTTTTCTTAAAACACTCATTCACCAGGTTCCTTCTAAAACAACAACAACCATGACAGTACAGAATTATTAGTAATATTTTATATACAGGATTCGGGGGGGTAAGGCCTGTAGTTACATTCTTACTTTTAAAAGCCATTGATGACATCAAGGTAAACATCTTCTCTCTATTTATAATACAGAATGCTTAAGGCAGAAGGGATTGAAGCAGGGCCAGCAAATTCATAGAGCTTACTCATCCCCTAACCACAAATACACAGGTGTATTTCCTGGCACACTTCCTCTGAAACTTTCCCCAGTGAACAAAACTGTGAACTGACTTCCCAAAGGCTGCATTTAGTTAAGTCTGTATTATTGTTATTATATTCCTGTAAAATGTTCACTTGGGAATTGGTGGAGTCGGACATCTACAGTCGTATCTGTCAATAAGAGAAATGACGATTTTCAAACCCGACCCACAAAATAACAGCATTTCAAAAGTTGTGACCTTTGCTTTCTGTTCAATAAGCAATGTTAAAAATACAGTTGAGTAGAGGTGTCATGACAACACAAACAGCATTACTCTGCTGGGTTTTTTCTTCTTTGTTGTGTTGAGAATCATATAAAAATGCTTTTTTTATCTTTCTGGTTGATTTTTGAGGGAGATCTCAAAACCTACTTTTGGAACCAGAGATACAGCGAATTAATCATTAAGGATCAACCAAGCTTCTAAGCCATGTGTTCGTCTGTTTTGAGTTGTTGATTTTTCCATTTTCAATGTTGATTTTGAGTTCTTTTTAGGATTTCATTGAACAATTTCATCAAAAAAACTGCTGTCAGCACCAATTTAAGATATCTACAAGATGAGTTCACTACGAGGATAAAATGCAGTAGTTGGATGATTCTATAGACTCTTCAAAGCTTTTAAGATCTCTAACCTTAAAAGGTCAAAATTATGTTGAAGAGTTAGCTAAGATTAAATTTTAAAATGTAATTAGTTAAAAGTAAATGGATCAACCATCGGGAAACTGTAATAAAAGAGAGAAAAGAAGGAAATGTATTGGCTCTTTTTCAGCAGGTGAGGAACATTGAAGGAGAGGACGCAGCCAGAGCCAGAGCCACTGAAAGTCCTAACAATCCTGAAGGATAAGGCATTAGTATCAAGAGAACAGATGATTGCCACAGCATGGTTTTGCTCAGTGGGGCCCAAACAGGATCCCGCTCAATGGGGGATCTGAGCAGTGTAAGAACAAAGATGTCGAATTCAGAACCTGAGAGGGAATCTACAAACAGCTGCAATAAATTTCCATCAAACACTTTGATGGATTTGGTCATATCATGCTATGTGTGCTCAGAGTACAGAGACTGTCTATTTTCAGATAATCAGGATCATTTAATAGACGATACGGTACTTCAGCCTGGCAACATTTAAACTATTTTTCTAAACCATTCTCTGAAACATTGGGTGTTGCAAAGCATTTGATGTGTGATTCTGAGCCTGGAAGCATCCCTTTTATTAAGGCAATTTTATGTCAGTATAGGAAGGATGGATAGATGGATATTACAACTCTCAAGTATTTCTTTTTTAACAACCTTTAAATCTTTTTTATTTACCAACTGCATGTGACCTAAGAGATACTCATATATAAACCAGAGATATATTTAGTCAACTTTTGGATCGATGCCTAGACAAGCTTCCTGGATACTTCAGGAGACATTTGTGGAAATGAAAACCTGCCCTTTGGAGTTCAAACTGATACATTGCAGGCATTTAGCACATATCCTCTCTAAATGTTGATTATCAGCGCATTTGTGTTAACATGGTGAAAGAGCCATGTTCAAGATGCCTCTGGTGCCGATGAACCTACTGAGATAAGGAGGCGCATTTATCTCCCAAATGAAGCAAAGGTTTCTGGTTCTGATATGAGCTGGGGCTTTGAGATAAAAGAAGATGGTACTTCATGAGATGAATGACTTCGGTTTTGCCTGGAGGTTTCCCCAAGGACCCCTTTGGTAGGCAGAACACATAATACTGTGTATCCTTATCACAAACCTTTTTTTGTAAGTCCATGGGGTGGAAAGGAATAGGGATTACACCTCATCTTTACTTGTAAGGGCTTAGCGTACAGTGGTTCTTCACAGTTTGCAAACCTTTAAGGATTTACTGTTATATATTTGACCTAAAATATCACCAGTACTAAACACCTGAAAAGCAGAGAACATACCTCCAAAGGACAAAAATGTTATTCATTTATTTTTAATGCTGCTTTTATACTTTATTGTTTTTATTTGATTGTTGACTGTTTCTGCCACAGCTTAATATGACAGTTCAGATTACATTGAAATCAAGCTATAAAGTTATAATCTATAAATGTTCCCTAACCTTAGGCAGAAGGGTCTCATTACAGTTAATTTGTGGAAAATGTAAATTAAAACTCAGAGTGGTAGAAGGTATGAGCTCCCAGCTTTAGCTGATTTGATCAAATTTTAAAAAACTCAAACTGAAACTGCCAAACTACTAAAGTTGCCAAAGGTCATCCTTCCAAATCATTGAATTAACATGTTCCTATATCTCCCATGGCCACACACACAAACTGCTTCTACAAATATTTGCGAGAGACTGGCTTGCTCTCTGGGGGGTCAATGAATTCTAGCATACCATGTTAGGATGCCACCTTTAAAATATTCCCAGTCATAAAATTTCATTGCAAATAAACATCCCACCATGACCTTTTTTAGTGGTATAACAAAGTGGGAGCAACTTCATGTGGCCTTGAAATTACAGTATCTCAGGAAAGAAATTATCTCAGGAACAGTGTGTAGAGAGCTTGATGGAGTGCGTTACTATTGCCGAGCAACTGCATCCAAGACATACATCTCCAAGTGCAATGCAAAGTGACAGACAGAGGTGTAAAGCACACTGCCACTGGCCTCTAGAGCAGCAATCTATCTGGGAATCCAATAGATGTGTCTCTGGGCAGACTCATATTAAAGCCTTTGTAATAAAAATGGCAGGTCAAATAAAGTTCATGTATGTGGAAAGGCAAGTGACCCAGTGGTTTCTGTAATACATGATCTCTGTAAGGATCTAAACATTTATCCGTGCATACAAACAATGAAGTAGCCATAAAAAGCCTGTGTCCTACATGTTTCAGATAAGTCTCCTCTCCCACACAGCTGAGTTAAGGACTGAATTACCTTCTCTGTATGTCACCAAAATCTGCAGGGACCACATAATTAACCATTCATTTGATTCAGGTGCGTTAGCATCTAAAACAAGCATGCAGACTCTTACAGACTGGAGATAGACACGCTTGCCTGATATTTGCTTTATAAAATAAGAATGTGAAGAAAGCACATCTTGAATATAAGCAGTTAATTTTAATGATGTAACTTATAATTATTGTAGATAATAATCTCAAATGTTAAAACAGCCTCCCCTGACAACACCGGCATCAAATAAGCAACTGTAACCGAGGTGCTAATACTAAGTTGAAATTTGTCCTCAGCATGTTTTAAATACTGTCAAAACCTTTGCTAATGACCAACTATGATGGTTTTGTACTTTTCACTGCTGCTGAATTATCTTCCTAACCTCTCTAACAGCACAATTAATTTCTCATTTTTACTAAAAATCTTTTAGTTTCTGTTAAGTAGTTATATCCTGAACCACCATCACATCTCATAGTATTGAAAGATTACCAATCCTAAAAATTAAAATAAAATTGTACTTAATTTAGTTTAAATTAAATAAAATAGTGCTAATGCAATTGCAGTTATGAAAATTCCTGGAAATGCATCAGCTTATTTTTGTCTCTGTGAGCTGTTGAATAATATATTGTGTGTCATCAGTTTCCTGCCAACGCTTGCAATGACTGACTGATTATCTCAGTAAAACAAGCAGGAGCCGTTCTTTTACACATCACCTGGAAATATTAAATGACATGCATCTTTTCAGATACTTTGGTTAGGTTCAGTGATGACTCTTAGTCATGTTAGTTTCAGAAATTAAAGTGTCATTTCCTCAACAGACTTCAGATAAGAAAAAAAAAGCAAGTAATATTGAAGCAGATTAACATTCAGAAGCCTGCAAAAATAATCAGGAAACATGACACATTCGATGTCCATTCAAGCCTGCAAATATATCAATGTAGCTTAGATGAGAATAGATTTACACTAGTGAGGAAAATTGAGGTCAGAATTAATTTGGCTCTGGCATTTCAGGTTGACAGACTGTGTATTATTGGACAAGCTTCAGTGTGTGTTAGGATGCTCCTACTGCTGATGTAGTTCTATAAATGGGTTTAAACGCGCCAGCGTGCGGGGTAAGGGTTAGAAATCACAAGACGTTTGCGTCTTCAGAGCCAATTAAAGTTCTCATGTTTGATTCCGGTGTACACCAGAAAAATGGTTTTCCAGGGTGCCTCTGACACAAACAAATTACTCTTGAGTGCACACACACACATATACACACATTTCTGTTTTGATGCCTTCGCACCTTTTCTTTTTTTTTTTCCACGTGTGTACACTCCTCTCTATATTTCATTGTTAAAAGTAATTATCCTGACAGAATGCAGGGAAGTGAGAGGACAGTGTTAAAGTATATCCCGAGGAAAGGCCAGACCAAAAATACATCAATTCACGTACTTCTAGAAAGCACACAATGCATCTACACAATCGCATGCATTTTCATGCTCATCACTGCGTCTGTCACTCTGTGATTGGATCATTTCCTGAAGTGACTTAAGCTTTGCAGGTCAGATCAATATCGTGGCACACACATAAACACTTCAATAGAGATAAAGGATCGATATGTGTCAGTTCCACCAGGGTTGATTTCAGTCTGAAAGAGTCCTGTCAGTCCACCCCTTCTTTTCACCCATTATGTATGTAAGAAACTGACCGACAGCTTGATCCTTTCAAGGATCAAGCTGTCTTTACCATGATGTGTGCGTATTCGGTTAAAAAGAAATGAATAAAATATGTGTAGGTGTTCGTTTGTGGCAAAAAAAAAGAAAAAAAAAGGATTTTGTACTTAAGCTTTGTAGCTTTGCAGAATGTAATACATGAGAATTTAAGGTTTTAGAAAATTCTGTTCAACTTAATTCAGTTTATTTATACAGCACCAATTCATAACACATTATTTCAAGGCACTTCATTCAAAATGTAATTCTGCTCAATCATGTACATTCCAATTAATTGTACTTATCAAACGGTGTCTAAGTTCAGTTCATTATTCAAATTAGCTTAAAAAGTTTTCTGTCTAAGGAAACCCAGCAGTAGACAGTAGCAAATCGCTTGCATTATGTCACTAACTCTGTAGCAATTCCTCCTACCATGCATGTATGAAGCGACGGTAGAGAGGAAAACCTCACTGTTAAAAGCAAGAAACCTCCAGAAGGAGTTGCTGGGTGTGTACAAGGAGCCGTCTGCCATGATTGACTGAAGGTTTAAGAATACAGAGCAGAAAACTCAAAAAAGCAACAGATTGACAGACATAGTAGTTAATTCTATGTTAATGAAAGGTAAAAAGTTTATATAGGAGAGAGAATATTTAGTTGCTGGCAGCATTATTTCAGCCGATATAGCCTACTCCAACAGGAAAGGACCGCAGCCAAAACAGAATGCCAAACCAGCATAGCTTACATTAGAGACAAAAAAAACAGAAAACATAAAGTTCAACATATGTATTATCAGCAAATAATACAAATTGAAGAGTAGAAGGAAGTAGCAGAGTGAAGAAAAGTGATAAGTTGGTCTGCCAGCAGCCTAAGCTTATAGCAGCACAGCTACAGAGATAGCTCAGGATAATCTAACCCTTAGATTGAGCCGTGAGCCAGGCAGAGCCGCAGAGCACCATCTTTCTGAACTGCATCCACTTCCCCGCCAGATTGGATAGTTAGAATCATTAAGGTCGCAATGTCTTGCAGCAATCTCAATGTAATTTCAAAATTTTAAAAATCCCCATCTTGGGTAAAGGTTTTCCATAGTACTGATATTTCCAAATCTGTCATGATTTATGGCAGATGGAAAGTAAAATAAAAAATACTAAATAAAGCCACTTTCTGTCTTCTAGCAAGTTTAGAGAACTTTCACTACTCTATTTGCACAAAATGCATAGCGAACATCTGTCCTGTGTTTTGTCTGCAAGACACATTCTGCAGCTACAAATCGTCAACTCACTGCAGGCTGTCATAACTGACTCTGCATTAGTTTGAAAATTCGGTAATGCGTCAAATTTAAAAAATACATATTTCCATTTATGTCTTTGAAACATCAGATTATATAAATTTTAATTGCAACTATTTTTTGACTAATGGCTTAAACTTCCAGAGTATTCTGAGTTGAAACCTGAACAGTCGCATAACACAATGGAGTCCAGATTTGCAGGTAGATCAGTGGCCTCAGTCCAATATCCAATCCAAATATGACCTCAGTATCGAGTCTAAGACTGATATCCAATTGGATCAGCCCCATCTACAAATGCAACATAAGCTGTTTTGATTCATCCTCTTGAGGCGTTTAATCAGGTTGAGACAGAGACTCACACAGGACTACATCATAAACACAAGTTGTTTGAACACTCATACATGCTTCTCTACACACACACAAACCCATCTTACTCAGGCATTTTATTCTACAAGGTAACAAGGATTGCTTCACATGTACAAAATATTTTTGGTACATAACTGTGCCCAATTTCTGGAGTCTGAACTGGTGTTTACTGAAGTCAATTGGTGCCAAAAGAATCTCTCACTGAATGACCCAGGACTTCACAAACAGAAAAGAAGAGCACTAGAAGTAGGGAACATGGAAACAGAGCAAATAAAAGGGAGAGGTGAAGTAAAGAAAAAAATTAATTGACTGAAAGGAGGAGCATAAAAAGAAGAAGAAAAAAAGACTGGGGAATGTGAGGAGGAAGAGAATGGACAGAGGGAAGGAAAAGGGGCAGAATGAGAGAAAGAAGTGACAACCTCAAATTAAATTCCCATCATGTCAGTGTAGAACAGAATTCAATAGTGTTTATTGGCAGCCCCTAGCCTCAGGGAAATTACATTCTGAAGCAGAGCATGGCATGAATGCACACACACACACCTCAACACATGCATACACACTCAGACACAGCAGTACACAAACAAGTGCACACACCTATTGTACACAGACAGCACTGTGCAAGGTTCTGGATCCAAGAAGGCCTGCTGGCTGATGCGAGCATGCAGACAGGCAATTTATCCCCTCGGGTCCATATGCCATTTACACAGCACATGTGTGACTGTGTGTATGTCTCTGTCCTTGTGCTATTCTGCCTACCTATTTGTGTGCATTGAAACCTTTTTTCTTCATATCCAAGATTTTCCCGCTGAACAGAAGTCTAAATTGTACCATTCAGATGTCTATGCTTCCTGTCTTCCCAATGTTATTTCCTCCACAGTCGGACTCTCTGTATTTGCCATCACGGTACATACGGAGGTTTAATATTATTGTGGCTGTGTTAAATGTCTACCCCCAGGCTCAAGCTGCCATAAGCATGGGGATTCAGCGTCTTTGCTCAGCCTCCAGCAGTGCCAGTAAAGGCAACTCTCTCTAATAGGATGTCGTTTAACAGTTTTATGCAGAGCTCATGTAGAGGCTATTATTGCTGATGTCTCTGGGATGCAGATTCGCTGTAAATGGATAACAGTCTGCCATTCGCTCCACTTCTCGCTCTCTATGCCCCTCTAACCCCTTACGCTCTCATTTTGAACGTTTCTATCTTTCTCCCTCCAGGAGTGCACGGAAAGGGCTTTGGGTTGCTCGGTCGAGGATCTGAAATCGCTTTTCTACTGCGAACTGTGTGACAAGCAGTACCTGCGACATCAGGAGTTTGACAACCACATCAACTCCTACGACCATGCGCACAAGCAGGTACAGAAAGATGCACCTGGCAACACTTCCACTCGATCTGGCAACATATAGACAAACAAAGGGCATCTTTTTTTGATTTCCTAGAGTAGAATTTGGATGTGTTACTATAGCATTTTTACATGCTGATGGAAAGCTGTGCTATTATTACAATGACAGTCTGCCCAATTGGTTGTTTCCCAGCAGAAAGAGTGTAGTAACTGTAGCGCTTCTTTCTCTCTCATCTGCTATACAATGTGTTACAGAATTTATTCTTTGGATTCATATTTTAATACACCGATTGCTTCATTTTGTATTAATCAAGTAAAAGATTTGCTCTGATGAAAGAACCGAAAAGAATTAAGTATAAAGTAGTTGAGATGCATCAAAAACATACAGGACTTAAGCTTGCCATATCGGAAGTACTTTATAACTGTACTTTATTGAAATATTTTTGATAATTCAAATTTTCAACCCTTTAACAAAAAAAACCCATTAAGTTATTGCTTTATATAAACATTAATCCCCTTTAGGTCTAAAGCACATCATAATACAATCTTTAGTTTCCATCCATCCCTGCATCTCTTAATTGTTTACGTCTTTACGTAGTTATATGTCCATTCTATAGCCGCTTACAAAAAAGGGCAACTCCATTTTAGCACATTTTGCATAAATCCCAGTCTTATTTTATGAGCTGGCCCTTTAACTGAGATCCAGCTCTTCACCATCTTTCATAGTCACTCTGCTGGTTTGTCCCATTTCCTGCAGAACACAAAGAGAAAACTTTAGTCTTCTCTTGTGATGAGCTTGAGCTGGGAAAAAAAGAAGAGCACCAAAGAGGAAAATGTTAAAGTTGAATGAAAAATAGTTCAAGCAACGGACAAATAAACAGTTATCAGAACAACTGGAGTACAAAAATATAATTATATGTAAAGTTTTTGCCCAAATTTTAAAACAACTAATTGTTATGCATCTAGTACACAAGAATGCTTTTTATTTATTCTTCCCTCACTTTATGCTTTCTTGAAAAAACAAATAATCATTGTAAAGTATACCATGTTGTTAATTGTGGTTAAAGCATACCTTTGTTATTCTGATTTGGACAAGTTGAAGCCAGAGGACCATTAGACAAAGGTTTTCTCCTCTTTCTACATCCACTTCACCTCCAGTTTGGACTAACAAGCTGAAGGTTCTGCTGATAGCCCATTCTCCTAAAGCCATCTGTTGTCATTCCAAGACATATACTTGTGTGCTAAAGCGCTCAGACATGCACTTACCCTTGTACACTTGTCCGCAAACACAAGGCGATCTCTCAACCAAGCCAAAGCGCTTCCCACTTCTGAACGCCCACACTGTGCATCATGAAATAAACATTGAGTAGGGGCCGTTCCTCCTCTGTCATTGTTCTTTGGAAATGAATTGAGGCAACTGCAGGCCAATGTTAATGCTTTGTTTTAGCCGACGGCAGGCACATGAAACGAGCTGCATGCGGCACTGAGCTGACAGCAGCTAGGGGTGCTGTGTGAACACACACACGGACACGCACACCTCCACACACACACATGCAGAAATAAGAGGATGCATGTACACTCTGCCTGCAGAGCAGACAACAGATGAAATTCTAGTTGAAGACAGTTTCCCTGCAGGAGTATTGGCTCTGGTGAATGGAAGCTGATTGCGTTTGCTTTGTCTCCTTTTTCTAGTCATCGATTCCAGGGTAAATATGTCTGAATGCAGGGCTTTATCGGTCTCTACTGCTGATTATATGCATTGATCTTTTATACATTGCATTTATTTTTGGGGGGGAAAAAAGCAATCAGCCTATTAGCATGTCTCCTCTAATGCCTTCCAAAACCGTCACCCCTTGTGTTCTCCAAGTGGATTGGAACCAACTTTCACTCATCCATAGTTGAGCATTTCTTAAACGTGTTGACGCCACAAAACAAATACAAATTAACATAAACATAAAACATTAGTACATATCTAAAATTCTGGACCAGGAGAAGTATTTGAAATGAATTTGTCAAATTTGAAGTTTGATGATGCAAACAAATTCTTTGAGACAAAAACCAATAATATGTATGTGCCTAAATGGTTCCACTGTGTAATTATTGCCCAATCCTTTGAGTTCTATCACTGTGCTTATTAAATTATTTCAGAAGTCAGAAAGGTGACATACCTCAGCCATATGGCTAAAAGAAGTAATGAGATGGTTTTATTTTAGAGCAGTCTCAAAGTTAACCTTTAGAGTTATAGCAGCTACAAAACTAACATTTTTTTTCCAGTTGAGAAGTGAACAAAAAAAATAATGAGATACTAAAGATGTTGGAGATGTTGGAGCTCCACCTCCACAAAAACTCCTTAAGGTTCCCCATCAGTAGCTGCTTAAATGAACAAAGGTTTGTGCAATTAAGTGTATGATTATGCAAAGACTTTAACAAAAAAAGTACTCATTTGTCCTTACCACTTCCTGTAAATCTTGTGCATTTTTAAGTTGAGGAAAATTCCAGAAGGGCATTGCAAAAAACAGATTAACCAAAAGAAAAAAAAATAGAAATGTAGGCTTTATCTTCACATGTTGCATTGCACATAAGTCGTGACTAATTTTAATAATGTTGCTTTTAATATCTATATGCTTCTTTTATGAAAACAGCAGATGTTGGTTTTAAAACTGTCCATCAGCTGTAGGTTTTTAGTTTTTTCTTTAACCACCTTACTTTTTTCTCTTCTTTGTCTATTTTAGTTCTCAATAGACTTCATTGGATTCTACTGATTACTAAATGACTCCGCTTGCAAAGTACTAGTTTACATGCTTTGTTTTTATAAGAGAACAGCATTAGGCATTCGTCCTCACATATTTGTTAATTCGTAGGCTGGTCTGTTTAAATTACTGATGCTACAAACAGCATTAGTGCAGAAACTCCAACTTTTTCTTTCTCTTTTCTTGCTTCTTTTTTTTTAAAACCACAGTCGTTCATCATATACGCCTCTTTAATTCAGCATGATTAATAATACCCACAGAATAAGCCTGGCATCATAACCGCTCACAGACACACAAATGACGAACATGCGCACCACTAAGGCATCCACATGTATCAGAGATCTAAAACCCGCAGTCCTAGTGGCACACGCATACAGCTATCCTCACTGAGCACAGAGTGGGAGGTTAGGCATCACTCGATAATGTAAAAAGACACCAGCTTGTGTAAGACTCAGCTGAGATTAACCTGACAACTGTCAGCTCCTGCATTAGATCCAGCTTGCAAAAATGAGTGAGTATATAAATAAATCTGATGAGTGAGGAGCTAATCTGATGAGTGCATGTGTGCGACACGTATTGTATGGGCAGATAATAAGTGTAACACAATCTAAAAGTACATCAGGAGTAATCCTGTTTGAAATTACACCTCAACATTCAATTCACAAATATATGAGGTAAACAAACCCTGAGTTCACAGGGAAGAAAAAATAAAATATACTGGAAAGCAAGAGAAAAAGCAGTGCACCAGGTTGCATCTATTCCCAAACTCCTGAGTCGCATCCCTACCCTTCAAACGTACACCGAGACAAAAAGTCTGTGCACACACACACCTGCCAAGCATGGATAAAAGAAGGATTAAAGCATGTCAGAAAAGGAAACCGGAGTGAGGGGCATGAATCATTGTTTCCCTGGAAGAACCAGTGCACCCATTGCTACAACTTCACATAAATACCCTCACATAAACACACAATCTTGTAACACACAGTATCACCCACATAGATATGACCAAGTTAATGGATCTACCACATTAGAGAAAAAAAAAAACTTAATTTTGGCCCCTCACCCTCGCCAATCTCTTCACTCCCAAATGCCTGTTGCATTTGTTTTTATCTGTGTTTGACATTATCAAACAAGCAGAGATGATGCCTCATCTCACTCCCACATACAATGTTTACCAAGCCCTTTTGGTAAAACATTGTAAGTCACTTGTTCCCCTTTAGCACTTTTATTCAATGTGGAGGAATAATGAAGGAGTCTATTTTAAGCCCTTCACAATCCGTAAAAACCCTGAAAACCTGACGGCATAACATTTTAAGCAAGCATATCTTTTTTTTCCTCCTCTAAGAGCACTGAACAAATTATGTCTTCCCCTCCAAAAACAGTTTGGATTCTCTGATATGGCTTTAAAATGCATTATGGAGCATAGTGACCTTTTAGAGTTTCGCTACCTGATGTAGGCTGTCCGCGTGTGAAGGTAAACCATTTACTTTCTTTTTTTAGGTAAGCTAATCGTATAATGAGAATACTGTTCTCTCTTCAGGGGAAAAATGAAAGTAAGGAACTCTTTTCTTTATATCATTTGTCATATTATAGCCACAAACTTCAATGTATTTTGTTGGAATACAATTTTAAAGACCATCACAAAGTAGTTCTAATCAAAAAGCAGAAAAAATTATACATGCTTTTATTTATTTTTTTTACAAATAAAAATCTAATTAAACTTCAAGTATTCAAGACTTTGGCTTTGATACAATTTAGGGCAACCAGTTAGCTTTAGAAGTCAGTTATTTAGTATTTTTTATTTAATCTTAGCATAACTACAGTTGGTCTGTTGCCATTTGTGATTTCATGATAAAGTAGATTTGATTACATTGTGTTATATCTGATTTGATATGGAGTGTATGTAATTGGCTCTGCATCAAAAATTAAACATTAGTCTTCACCAAAAGAAAGTAATCATTTAACACCACCGTTAAATTATGGCCAACAGATCTACAATGTCTGTGTTGCGGTCAAAGTAAGGTGGCATTATGTAACAAAAAGCAATAAAGAAGCACACAGTGGAAAAGCCTCACAGCAGACCATCAAAAAGAAATTAATTTCTTAGAAAATAAAATACCAAAACTTGTCAAGACTTTAATCGAACAAAGCGCTGCTGTTCTGCTGTGCGCCTGCTGGATTACTTTACATCTGATTTAGCTTCAATTGAATGTCTTTTTTGTTCTGCTTTTTATAAATATTTTTTATTCTGGATTTGCCATCTATTTTTATTTTACAGTTGTGGACTTCTTCAATTGTCATTTTATTTAAATTTTTTTGATAGGCATTTTTGAGAGCAACTAACAAATATCTGAGGTTGTTTCCAAAGCAGTAATCAGTGGAGCAATTTTCTTAAACTAAGCTGCAAGGTGGCTGATTATTTCATGTAAAGTTGTACAGTGGGTTTAAAGTGAGTAAAATACAAATTAAAGTCGAAAAAAGGCCCAGAAACAGCATCAATGACTCCTTCTTGTGAAGTGCTTCTGTAGGGCACTCTTCGCTGTTTGGTAGTGTTTTGGGCTCAAGCTGTGTGTTAAAGGAAAAAAACATTTTTTTCCCCAAGCTGAATGAAGTTAACTGCCCATGAGCTTTGGGGAGAACATCTGCAAACAGAGCTCACTGACAGCTTTGAAAGACAGCTGCATGCAGAGAACCTCTAAAACTAATTTCTCTCGCACTCCTTTCCCTCTGTCATCTTCATTCCTCCCCTATCACCCACCCCCTTTATTTGTCCGCTTCCCGCAGAGGTTAAAGGAACTGCAGCACAGAGAGTTTGTTCGCAACGTGGCCTCAAAATCATGGAAGGACCAGCGCAAACAGGAGAAGGCTCTCAGGCGTCTTCACCAACTCGCACAGCTGCAGCAAGAAAGCCAGCGGTGAGCGGGAGGAATGTGCGTGTGTGTGTGTTTGTGTGTGTGTCCAACTGCAGCAGTCTGTGTGTAATGAGACCAGTGGCAGGAGTCCAGAGGGGTTAGAGTGCGTCACATCCAGTCAACGATTCTTAGACTTGATGGATGCAAGCGCAGATTTGAGAGCACTCAGCTGGCCTAGATAGGCCACAGGTGAAGTAAATATAACATAAAGACACATTCTTGCTGACACGTGGAGAGTGGATGATTTGTAGGTGAAGGAGATGCAGTTTTTTTTTTTAGAGGAGTGGAAAAACTTAAAATTAATTATATTGGCGAACAAAGTGTATAAATGAAACTTGCCTGCGGGTTTGAAAGTGTACGTTGCTTAATAATCATCTTGGTTGTGCTTATTTTGTTTGCTATTAAATTGGGGGGGGGGGTTCAGAAGCAGATGAAATACGTGGATAACATTGCTATGAAAGAAAAACTTTTTGTTTCACTTTTGTTTTTGTTATTCAAGTGGGATTAATCCCTTGAGATTTCATCAGTATCAGCCTCTGTGCTACAGTATTAGTACATACCATGCCACGTACACAATAATAGTGAAATGTTTGTCTTTATATTTCTGTCCATAACATGAATCATCTGGTGAGTCCGCTAGTGAAGGCTGGTAGATTTAGTCTGGGTTCAGAGCATATTTAAATTTTGTATTTGCATCTTTCATAGAGTCAAATTGCATTTCATTAGCGTAATAGCATAATCGCCTAAGTCTTATTTTTTTTAATTGGGACTTAGGCAATTATGCCATTAGGCTGACGATTTGTTAATACATGATATATCTGTAAATAACCGCAACTTTGGTTTAGATTTACTCACAAAAACTATCAACTATAACTGCCAAACCTGTAGATTCCCAAAATTATATAAAAGAAAAACCTGTCTTACAGCATGAAGTAGGCCAAAAGCAACACATCCTGCACAAATCTAAAACAAAAACAATTGAGACCCCATGAAAAATGAAATTACTATCAGTTTGGAGAAAGTTTTAAAAGGCATTTCTAAGGTTCTGGGACTGCACCACACCACAGTGAAAGCAATTGTCTGTAAATGGAGAAAATGTTGAACCTTGATTAGCCTTACCAGGAGCAGAGAGCATCAATTACTCATCCAAAAGATCATAAAATAACCCAGAACATCATCTAAATCATTGCAGATATTGTGCCATGGAATATTTCACCCCATTCACCACAAATACTACTAATTACTAAATACAACTAAATATTACTTTAGTAATTCACAAAGCTGAATCTTCAAACTTTTTTTAGTTTATACATTAATGGTTTGAGAATGTGAGAAAAACTGCAAACACTGCTATTTTTCTCTTTGGAATAAACTGCAGTGTTCCTCATGGATTTGCATGCTGGGAATTTTCCCTTTTTAAATGCACCATTTTCTTTTTAACACAACCGTATATCACAATTGAAAAGAGGATCTGCGTAATGTTGTGAACTTTTTCTACCTCACAAAAAAGCTCACAACATCTAATATATGAATTCTTATGTTTGTTCATGATTGAGTAAAGCAGGCCAAACATTAGCATGATTATTTCTCATGCGCCTCATAAATATAAATAACTTGGCAAGGGTGGCATTAGCTAAGCCTGTCCTGAAGTTGCAAGGGTGTGCTCTGGTTTGCTTTTGACATTTCACTTTGGATATTAATCACCTTATTACCTTCTAATTCAGTACCACAAAGAAATTAACTGGACTGCACCATCTTCCAGAGATTTTATCATTCCAAACTTCTGACTTAAAATAGTTCTCTGCTGTCATTTAATTCCATTTTATTGCAATGATTTTGTGCCTATAAAGCATTAAGTATCTGCCTAAGTCAATGACAAACAAAACTACCTTAAATAATTTCTTAGAAAGAATAATTCTTAAGAATTATTTCTAAGATTGCTGTGAAAGTTTTTTTCTGAGACCTCAGCTCCTGGGCATTTGTATCCCACTGCTTTTCTGCTGCAAATGTTTCACTTAAATGTTATACGAAAAACATTTACTGTCAAAGATGGGTCGGGGGGAGGGAGCTTTGTCTTTAAATGGGAAGTATTTTGTAAAATTGACTTTTTTTCAGCTTTACATCATTTTATGTTATTCCCACATGAAAGAAAATACCTGGAGTGTTTCTTTCATTATTTTATATTTGCTTGAGAAATGACTGAATCTCCTATAGCAGCCATTCAGGGGCTGCTTACTCTCACTGAGCACTCCTTTTCCACACAGCTCTTACTCTAAGCTGTAGTCTCCAAGTCGAGCTTCAGCCTCACCGAGCACCCTTACCCATCAACCCCACCACTCACCTCCTTCAGACTAGTGGCAGCAACAATTAGCAAACTCTTGTGCATCTGTTGAGTTTATCATAAGTACTTCAAAGTGCAACGCTCCTAATGACGTTGTAAATGGCTTAATGGACAAAATAAGAGCAGAAACTTCTTAAAGATACAGAGGCTCAAATTCCAGGCTTTAAATTGCAAAGTCAAATTTCTTTTGAGCTATGTTTGATACATACAGCCTTTTTACAACAAGTCAACGCAAAATAATTACTTGATATTAAATGGTACTATGTGCCTGGAAAATGCATAATACTGCCCCTCTGACTTAATGTGCATCAGGAATCGGGAATAGGAGCTGTGAGCATCAAGTAGTATTTTATTTAATTCAAGAGGCTCTTAGATTAGATTTTAAGCAACTGTTAAGTCATATATGTTGATAAAAAATGAAGCTGTAAATAACATCTTTTTCTGTTTTTTATCTTGTTGCAGAGTTCCAAGAAGGACTTATGGGTTAAGGCATGCAGTTAAAGCTGTTAGTCAGATGCAAGAAAAAGATGTGGACCAAAGAAGTTGCAACTCAGAGGACAATTCTAAGGCCTGTGACCAACTCCAGCAAATCGCTACTACAGACTCCGGGACTTTCAGCCATCAGTCTGATGATTCTTGCCAATCTCTTTCACAAATATCTTTAGCCACAGCTCTACGAGAGTCTCCACTGATCCGTTCACCATCTCACACAGACTCTCCAGCACTGCATCCACAGTCTTGCCACAGCTTTTGCCCCCAACTGCCTTCCCCTACACCAGGGCGGGTGGGAGGCAGGCTCGGAGTGTCCTTCTGTTTTTCTCGGAGAGGGCCCAGACTAGAGCCTTCTGCCTCCGTCTTTTCCGACCTGGAGGAGGAGGAGAGAGAGAAGAGAAAACTGATGAAGGAAAGGGTAAAGGCTATAATGGAAGATATCGGCAGGGAACTCGGGGAAGCAGATGAAAGTGAAAAGGACAAGTCCAGTTCTGACAGTGTCTTGCTAAGGGACATGCAGCCAATCCCCGGAGAGCTTGCAAGAAAAGAGGAACAGATGGAACGTTTTCCTATTTCTGCGGCAGCCAGTGATAATCACAGCCAGGACTTATTAGACTCACAGTCGCAGACCTCAAAGACCGTATGTGGCACTGCACTGGCAGTGTCTCACATGGACACCAAACAGAAAGACAGAGTTGCAGAAAGACACCAAGAGACACTGAGAAAAAGGGAGGGAGGTGATTTTCTATACGTGCAAGGCAAAGACGGTTCAACCCAACTGAGATGGCCTGTCAGTTTGCTTAAATTTACTAAGTCTCAACCACAAATCTCCTACAGCTGCAAGCCGCTCTGCACAAATCTTCGACCTACAGAAAGACTCAGTGAAGATCTGCAAGAGTCGCAACAAAAACTGTTGTGTGTTCTTTCAGGTGAATTAAATCCATTTGTACCATCTGTTCATACAGCAGATGCACATTCCTGTTTGCAAGGAGAAGAAAGACATGAGATTAGGACACACAGACAGGGAAAAAATGAGCAACATATCAATGTAGAGACAGAAGCACATCTGCTCCTTGAAAACAAAAACCTTCCATCACCTGAAACAGAATCAGACAAAGTAAGGTGCATGCTAAGTGAGGAAAATAGCGAGGGGGCAGCCCCCCATCCATTTGACCCTACTCAGAGTGACAGCTCTGACACAAACTCACAGAATCCTCCGGGAGGCAGATTAGAGGGTGCAGGAGGGATCAGGAAGAGAGCCATCTCAACCCTGAGCTGTAAATTAGAGTCTGTCACCCACCCTGGCACACAAGGGATGTGCATCAGCCCGTCCAGGTGTGAATGTGGGAGTGAGACAATACACAAGTCTGCCAGAGCACCAGAGTCACATGTGGGTGTCCCAAAAGTGTCACCCAGAAAGAAGAAGACCAACACAAAGAAACACAAACTGGTAAAGAAAAAGAAAAAGAAGGATAACAAAGAAAGGTCCTCAAACAACCAGCAATTAGCAAAGTGCAGAGTAAGGAGTGTTGTCTCTGCCGTTTGTAGAGCAGCAGACACTGAAGAGACATGGGCAAAGAAAAGGAGGCAAAGAAAAAAAAGGGTGGCTGGTGCAGGCAGCAACTGTCTCCTGGGGAGATGTGTGGCAGAGCCAGTATCTATCTCTGTCAGAAAGAGGAAGTCTCATAGGAGCCGCTGTGGTAAATTCAAGTCAGAGCTGGACACTGAGCAGAGAGAACCATACAGCGTCTTCACCAGGCTCACAGACACAGTAGGGGAGAGAGAGCGAGCAGGAGATACAGCCGCTTTTCCCTGGCGGTCCCACTTCTCCTTTCGTTCCTTCTCGCCGGGATGCAACTCAACACCGTTTTGGGAAAGGGGTCACCATGGCAACCCCAGGAGTTTCATTGACTTCTGTTACCCTGACAACAGCTGTGGTAGTGGCCCGATGAAAAAGAGAAAACTCTTCCACAGGGACAAAGAATTCATTCATGGTGAGAGCAGGAAATCAGGGAGGCGCTCAGGCTGCAGAGACAGAGGCCTGACTTCAGACCCCCAACAGAGGGAGTGGACAAGAGGTGCTTCTGCTGGAGGCAGTCAGGAGGGCAGGTTAAGGACTGGATGGAGCCCAAAAAATAAATCAGCTGAGTGGGATCATGAGAGAAGGCTTAAGCCAAGTCCCATTTGCTGGAGCAAGAGACATGAGAAGCCAGAGGATGTAGACTGGGACAGGAGCAGCATCGACAGGTGGACTTTTGGCAGCAGTGATAGCTGGGAAGACAAGGAAACAAGCAGGTCCATTTCATGCACCAAGTCAATTTGTGACAACAGAGACAGCCCATGTAACACATGGAGGTGTGCAGGCTCCAGGCGGTCAAGTTCAAGGCACCTCTCAAGCCCTGAGTGGTGGGCAAGCCAACATCCTTCCAGCTGCCAGATTGCAATAGGTGCACAGGGCAGTAGATGCCATAGCCCACGTTCCTGCAGCCCCTGTAGCAGTACCAGCTTGTCAGAGCTAAGCTGTGAGTGGAGCAAAAGCAGTACCTGCTCAGGAATCACTGTAGATAGGTTGTCTGTCAGCTCATGCAAAGCATCTTCAATGTTTACAGACACCTCTCTGGAGAAAAAGAAGCACAGCAACCCCACATTCACTCCCTCCATGTCAGTTTCCCAGTCATTCCCCCAGATATCACGGCTAAAAGGGCCAAACCTCAATTGTGACAGAAATTCCTTACTGCTAAAGGAGACAAATTCGCAGCTAGACCACTTACCCTCTGCTTCCGATGCAACTAGCATCTCAGACACAGCTTCTCCAGAGTTACATCCTAATAAGACTCTGCCACAGGTAGGGTCCAAGACATTGAATTTACCTCTCATTGGAAAACTTCCTGCAATCCAAAGAAAGGCAAAGGAGAAAAAGGATCTGCTGGAGAGGAGTCTGGAAAAGAAGAGAGAGGAGGAAGCTAAGATCCACGAGGCCCTTGGAACAGAGGGTGTCAGTTCAATATGTCCTCTGAACACTGCTGAGTCAAATCCCAGCAGTATCCAAAATTTCTGTCTGCAGGAGATTAGGACAGACGACAAACAGACAGGGGTAGAGTCCACTACACCAATCAGCTTTTCAGCAGAGGAGATGGACAAATATCGTGTCCTCCAGGAGCAAGCAAGAGAGCATATGCAGAAAGTCCTGGAAAAGATACAAGAAAGTCCAGATATTCACACACAGACAAGCTACACACATGGCACACGGACAGAGAGTTGTTTTATTTCACAAGAACAATACAAATCTGTCCCCCTGCACAGCCTGATGGAGCCTCAGTTGATTCATCCAGATTTGTTGCAAAGACAAGTTCAGCACTCATTCCATGTCAGTCTCCCACTCACACAGGAGAGCTTTACACACCCTGTGACTCTGGGTGTTCCTAACCCCAATCCGCTTCCACCTTCCCCTGCTCTCTCCAATCTTCATCATATCATTTTGCAACACACAGCTCTCTCTATGGACCCCCATGTAACCTCCACGTCCAGCACATCCACTTCTCTTCACCCACATTCTTCCCCACGCTCTCCTTCCCTTCCTCATCCTCTTCACTTTACTCCTTTCCCCATCACTTCCCTGCTTCCCTCAATCTTGTTTTCCCATCATCCCATTCCCCTCCTCTCACATGCCCCAGCTTTCCATGCATCCCCTCTCACTCCACTGTCACCAGTATCCCTGCAACCCTTGAACCCGCGGCCTTTCATAGACCAATCATGGCCAATGCCTTTTCAACAGAAGGCAATATGATTTTCACAGAGTTGCTGCCATGGTTATTAATCTCTCCTGGCAGCAAGAGGACAAGAGGGAATGCTTAAAAGTTTGAGATCTTTTTTATTTCAAATTAGGCCTTTGTTATTGGTTTCCTCGTATCAGTGCAAACTCTTACTCACATATGCCATCACACACACTTCTATGTGTGCATATACACCAACAAGTATTGACTGATTTCAAATGAAAATTTGTTTCTCCGGTTAGCCTCTGCTCTGCTGCTGCTGACAGTAGGAAAAAAACAGACTTTGATTCTGTGCTTTGACCATCATTTCTCATTCAGGCCCAGAATAAAAGGAAAAGGTACACCTGCTATTCAAAGACAAGCTGGGCTTGTGTCATCCTCTCTTTTTTCTCCAGAACTACAGGCAGACCAGCTGCCTTTTGAAGTACCCTTCAATCCAGGGACAGGGTGACAAGAAAAAGTGATAATACTCCCTGCTTATCTCCATTTCATACAGGTTATCTGGGTTAGGCTGTGTGACTTTCAACAAACAGATAACATACCAAGGACCAGAGGGAGATGTGACACAGCCATTTTAACCTTATGTGAGCTCTCTGTGAGATAGGAGTAATCCTGTCCAAAGACAAATTTACATCATGAAGGACAGATTTATATATTTGAAATCATTAAAATAAAATATCTTTATACCCTAATTAATCCCCACTTAATGCATTTGTTAATATATGTCCTCTTACAACTTAAAATCTGAGACATGGCGTTTTCTTTTTGTCACACTGCATTTAACAGTTCATGAAGCTGATGTTATATTAAAGTGTGAGTGACAATAAACGAACTTTCCTGCTTTTCCAAATTCTGTCTGACTCCTGTTGATCATGTCATGTTTTGCAACATCAATGTCATGTTTGCCCTCTAACACAAAAGTCCCAACAGTCTTATAACACACAGTAGCTAATGCTGTTCTCCATTTACTTCAGAAATTGGAAGTCTATTTGGCAGTACATCCAACTTTAGTATGTTTTGATTGCAAATCCAAAGAACCACAGGATTTGTTTATTCTTTTGCTTAGTGATTAGGGTAACACTCGTGACACAATATGCTAATCTTACATGGCTGCATTTAATGCACTTAAACACAGCAGTAACGTATTGAACTATAAATAAGAATCTGATCGGTATCCAATTAGAATCCTAATTAAGACATTTTTAAAGAACTGGAATAAAAGTCCTTGAAGCTCAACTCCACTTTGTTCCCTTAGTCTACTGTCTTAGATTTCATGTAAACTGTAACTACAGTAAGCTATGTGGTCACAATCTGCACACCAATTAAAAATAAATCAATATATTTTCACATGAACACCTTAGAACAGTGGTCCCCAACCCCCGGTCCGTGGACCGGTACCGGTCCGTGGACCAATTGGTACCGGTCCGCGGCGCAAGAAATAATTAAATAATTCCGTGTTACGTATTATTTGAGGCTGGAGCAACTTTTATTTTGAAAATCCTGCAACCGGATGCTCTCGGTTACTTGTGCACCAACAGCAAAGGGGGAACAGAGAGGAGAGACATCGGAATCGCCCCCCCCGGTCGGCGGAAAAATTTCACAGTCTCAACCGGTCCGCAGCACAAAAAGGGTTGGGGACCACTGCCTTAGAAGACTGAATTAAAGCCATGCCCACTATTGTGTTGATATACACATACTGTTTCCAACAAACAAAGAAAGCCTTGCAGAATCTGGCTCTGCAATGATATTAACAGTTGAAGAAGAGATCTGTTCCAAATGGTTTGCTCAGGTTTTTTTTTTTTGCAAAGGAGAACTATATAGTGTCAAGCGTTAAAGTGGATGGATGGATGGATGGATGGATGGATGGATGAGGGATTGGATGGGATGGATGGATGGATGGATGGGGATGGATGGATGGAAGAATTCTTTTGCTGCAAGTTGTCTGCATATTGCTAACTGAAACAGTACTGAAATGTGCCATGATCCAAATTATCAACAAGCTATATTAAAAGAGAGCATAAACATATCAGCATTAACCTACCATGTCAGCAACCATGAAAACATCAGCAGAGTCAAGGTATGAATTTACAGAAGACTGTGAATGTTGAATTAGATATATCTTGAGAAAGAAATTATGACTTTATTGATAAATTCTGGAGTATGGATTCTGGCTTAATTATCGATGTTTGAAATTTTGACACAACTTGGTGTTCCAACAGAATCACACAATACACATCAAAACTTGTTTTGAACTGGATGAAGCAGGTAAGAAGCTTGTGGAGTAGTTTTAACTTTAGAAACAAGTGATGAAGCAATCCACATTTTAGAAGATGTTGTAAGAAGAACAATATCTTACCTTTCTAAACGTAGCCTGTCTTGCAATGGAGCAGCAAATCAAAGCTGTCCTGCAGAAACTCCCAGTGGGACAACATGTCTCTAGCTGTCAATAAAAATGGACAAGAAAGACTGCAGTAACTGGGACGTCAGTGGTGGTGAGTAAACTAAATGGGACACAATCACAATAACGATGCAGAGCATGCAACACTGATGAAATGTGTTGCTTCATTGCATTTTAAAGCTGCTGAGGTTTCAAGCATATATGAAAATGATTTAAAGAAGTATCAGTCTGGGGCTCTGTATTACTAAATGACTGTTTATGATTTACCCAGATCTATATTGGGAACAAAATCTTTTGATGGGAGATAATACGCTGTGGTGAAACATGCTTAAAAAGCAACAAATGTGCAACATGCAAGGTTGTTATCACCCTTTATGTGCGAGTCAACCAACTTTTGGTTTTGTGTTTTTCATTTGAAGCAGTATTTTCCTCTGATACCTTGTCACAGGGTGAATGTGTATAGAGCCAACTACATTTGTATCATCCCTGGCAAAAAATAAAATAAATAAATACAGGCTGTATTGCAGTAGCATATCTTCCACTGAAAATTGTAGAATGATCCAACTTTTAAATTGAGTGAACTAAATCAATGAGGAAAAAAATCCATACAAGTAATAGTTTTTAAACAATCACTGTAGATACAATTATTGGCACCTTTCTGACAGTAGAAGCACTCAGTCCTCTCATAACATTTCACATTGTTGGAGTATATTGGAAACAGGATCTTTGGCATTCCTCTTTGGAGAATCTCTCTTAATCGTTCAGAACCCTGCATCCTATTTCATGATTTCTTCAGCTCTACTCAGCTTTCTTTAGTTCTGGGAACGGAAACTGCCATAAGAAAAGATTAATTTTGTGTCTTTTTGAAGTATTTCCGCACAGATTTGACAACATATTATAAATCAATATGACTACTAGCTTTTAGTTTTCAGACAGAATCCACCAGTGTTAGAATCTATTTCAACAAGGTTTCAAGGTCCTTTGAAAGGAAAACATGCCCAAAGCACAGCAGACCCTCAGTTGTACTTTACAAGCATTTTTGTATCCCAAGCATAAAAGAAGTCATGGATTACAAATTAGAAATTTGAAGCATACGGTTTAGCTATGTTACCCACCAACATTGGATGGGCTGAGGTTAAAGTATAAATTTTGTTTTTCAATGATTGACGCTGCGACATAGAAAAGATGAGACAGATGCGTTGAGATTCTTTTAGCATCCAAAAGGAAGGTTTATTTGTCTTCTGTGCAATGAACATAATCCATACAATACTTTATGTATCAAATACTTCAGGCATCACAGAGTAACTCTTTGATTCGGTACATCACAAATGGCTATCATATCCCTTTAAAGCAAACGCAAATGCTTTTAACACGCTCAATTTAATGATGTGAATTTTATGAAATGACAAAATCTATTTACAGATGGCTTTTAATTCCCAAAACAATATTAGCATTTTTAGTTAGTGGTTTAACTCCAATACTTTATCCTTGTTTCTCAGAATTGTTTGTATTTTTCAACTATAAAATTAAAAATACATGAATTTACTTAATAATTTTAAATAGCTTTTTCTACTTTTATTTTGCACAAATAAAACGTACTTTAACATTTAAGCATTTTAGCTTTTAATTGTATTAATTTTTTTAAAACAATAACAGTGTTATTTCTTACACAAAAACTATTCTTTAATCACAAAACTGAAAACTAATTCTCCTTTGAAAACAGTGTAATTCTTCTTTAATGTTGCATGGCTTTACAAAGATTCACATATAGACTATGGAGGACCAAAACCGACATAATAATAAATAAAATACATATATAAGTAAAAGAATAAATGTATAAATAAAAGAATAAATATATAAATAAAGGAATAAATAAAAGCATAAATATATATTCCAGGGTTTCCCCCAGTGTATTATAAGCATGGCGGCCCGCCAGGCTTAGCATTGCGCGTTTCAGCTGTTTGGGATTCCCATTTCCCCTCAGAAAGCAGGCGGAGAATCCGAGCTTTCTGATTGGCTGCCTGTCACATGCAGCGATTAGCTCCCAGTCGGGGAAAACCCCTGATTGAATCACCCCCCAGCCCCCCCTCCCCCCCACCCCACGCCCCGACCGCCAGGCTTAGCAGGATTTCTGGGGTAAACCCTGTATTCTGATAAGAAATAAAGCATAAATATTTAGTTTTTCCTTTTCCTTACACGAGTTTCTGTCAAGTAATGTATATTTTCTTTTTCATTTCCCCTAAACATGCATTTCTGTCAAGAAAAATAGATATTTTGCATTTTGCTTAGTCATTTTTTGGGGGGGGGAGGGGGGGAGACATACCCCTGTAGCTCCGCGCCTGGTCATAACTACATTGTTTTTCTGTTTGTTTTTTGTTTTTTTGCAATAACCCATAAAGAAGTGTTAATTTTACAAATAAAGACACTAAAACAATGTCCTTAGTGTGGAAACAGTCTTAAGAAGTACAAAACATAATACATTCAAAGTGAATTCAACAATCCCTCAGCTGCCCCTCGGCGAGCTCCCACACATACAAAGGCCTCTAACGTTAGAATTAATTAGCTTTCAGAAACATGTCCCATTTTGTACACAATACTAATCACAAAATTAACAACGAGACTCACTAGGTGACACTCGCTTTCATAACCTCTTCAACTCTTAAAAGATACCAATATATATGCATGAAAATACATTGTGACTGACCTGCGATAGAGAAAATATAAAACACACATTTTGAGCTTCCTGCAGCATCTAGGAAGGTTTATTCTTCTTCTGTGCTCGACCTTCTCTATGCCACTAATGCGACATACGCCACCTAACGGTCTTATGTGAAATCGCACTGAATAACTGAAATTACACTTAAGAAATTCAGGTTAGAAAAAGAAAATAATGTTGGGTTTCGTGTTTTCATACTTAGTGTTTTCATTTACTTATAGCTTGTTTTTACAGTTGCATATATTTTAAAGATATTAACAAGGCAATAACAATTGTAGCACCAGTGATTTTGATTTTATAATGTTAGGCCACTTTTATATGGAACTGTAGAATTGTGGAAATTATCAGGAAAAAGAAAAAGTATACATTCAGAAAATAGGTCAAGCACTGTATACACTTGTAAAAATTTTGATATTTTGGTACTAATGAATCATAAAGTTTCAATTTAGAAAGTTGTGGAACCTATTTTCTGTATTTAGATGCAAAGGACAACTCTGCCCTTTACAAACTAACACATTTTGTATATGGAATGCGTCTTATTGCCAAACATTAAAGTGATTTTCTCTAAAGAGAGATTTTTCCGGCCTTATTTCAAGCTGCTTTAGAACAGCAGAAAATACATTAAATGGTAGGAAAAAACCCAACCTTTTGCATCATTAATAAAATAGATGAGTTTAATTCTTGTATCTCTTGCCAAGGGTTATGGATGATGGTAACTGTTGCTATGCATTCAAGTCTGGTAATAAAGCTGCTTGCCAAATAGTTGATAGCTGCAGCGGCCGGCTCCCAGGGAACAGAACACAGACAAGAACAGAGCGGCATCCAGATGGCGTACGGACTCAGACTACCCAGAGTGCTTTGAGAAATTGAATTGATTTTCCCTCCATGATATCACTGCACACAGTTTTAGGGGTGGGTATAGCAGAGAGGGCGATATTAATGCAGACAAAAAGACAAGGCACAAAATATGTACTCCCTGCCTGGAGGTGGTGGCTAAAAGTATTGCAGAGATTCTGTAATTAGAGCCTAAGTCTGTTTTCTCCTCCTTGTGACCCTTTAAGTTTGAGACAGAGAGCCACTATCTCTCTCAATGGGACAAAAGATCAAACAGACTGCCTGAAATATAGAGCAGTAATAATTAGCATGTTTCAACATAAACCTCTCCATCATATATATATATATTCAACCCACTGTTCAGTCTCTCTGCAATAGTTTCATTTACAGATCTACCAGATTTGTGCTGCAACTTCTCTGCACTCTCAAACTGATAATAAGGAAGATGATACAAAATCAACTGAGTGCTTCTTTTTCCCCCTCTTCTCTACACTTCATACGAATTCAAATTACTGCAGCATTCTAACAGCAAATGTTGAGAAAAACAGTCGTATTAGCCAAAAAAAGGGTTCTTTAGAAGAAAATAATAAGGTGGCGCCGAGAACTTTTATTAAAGAAGAAAAAATCCAGCTCTCCCACACTCTCGCAATGCGGTCATGTGGAAATTAGTAATCACAATATCAGTGTACTTCCTGTCAGTGACTGATTAAACCATTACCTAAGCCCCAAGATTTGCCCCCTGGTGAGTTCATGTTTTGCTGCTATGTGTGCACGCTCCCAGAGAGCAGGTTGATTTATGATGGAGAGGAAGCAGTTTGCTCAATCAATCAGCTTCTGAGAACTAATGAGGAATAAAAACTAAATCTGGCACTCAGTCAGACACATCAGCAGCCCCAAAGAGCTCTCTGCTTGGGCAGAAATTCTTTTTATGGGCACCACATCTGACTGTTAGTCTGCAGTGTGGAACGCCACGGATTGTAATCAGGAGAAAGTGCCTTTCACTGTGACTGAGGCTATTTGCTTATCCAAACTTGCAATGTTAAACATGGTACAGCAAACATATTTCAAATCCTTTATACAGTTTTTAAATTGTATTTTATTTTGATTTTATGAAATGGACCAAAACAGTGTAACAGCTGCCAGACAAAACAGAACCTGTTCTGTTTTGTTCCTCAATTACAAAAAAAATGTCATTAAGGAACATTTTTTTCTTCTTTTCTTTATCATTTTTCTATAGCGCAAATCAAACCCAGAAGGTTTTCTCTTATTTTTATCTTGAGTGGATTTGTACATGAATATAATCATACAAATTGCTGGGAGAATTTTATTGTAACGTAGAAATTTTTCCTCTTCCATATTTTCCCTCGAAATTGTCTTCGATCTAAAATGATTCCGTTTTAAGAGTCATGAAAATTATTGCATTTTTTGATAACCAACGAAAATAGTTGACTTTTATACATGAAAGTCATCTAAGGTAGCTGATAGTTGTTTTAGTGCCACTACCATGTTTCACCATCGTGATGACAAGTTCACGGAGAATCCAGTGTTTGGATTTAGGGCAAAATATTCACATTTAACCAGACCCCATACATACAGCATGTTTGCTGAGTCCCCTATAAATCTCAAAGACAAATTGTTTATGGATTTTGCACGACAAAAGTTTAATAGAAGTCAATTATTTTGGTTAGGTACTGTATTTAAGGTTGTGTAACATCTCTGACTTACTTCCTCTCTGTATTTTCTATGGTTTGAATCTGAACCTCTTCTTTGATTCAGCCATTTCAGCAGGACTCTCACTGTGTTCTCTGGCTGTGCAAAAGAAAAGAAACCATCATCCTTTCAATGCGACTCATTCAAAACTGTTTAAATGCTGTTTTTACAGTACGGACTTGCAAAGCATATACAACATTGTCGCTGTTCGAAAAAAGCAAATTTTCTCCCACAGTGACGTTCATTAAAAGTTTTATTTAGTTCTGATGCAAAGAAAACACACTGTTCACACTGTTCAATTTAAATGTATCCCCTTTTTACTTCATCTTTGCAGCTGCACCAACAAGTGAGAATAAAAGTTCAAAAGAACCTGAATGGCAGGGTTAAAGCTGAAATTCTGGTCTCCGTTACCTTAACAGTCGGTGACCTCTTAGTTGGGTTGTTATTTTGAGTTGTTTTCTGCCTCTTCCGTGATTTCTTTTTCATGCATCACCTTGTTAACTCTTCCTGAGCTTTTGAACTTCCCCCTAAAAGTACAGTTCAAAGAGTAATCTGCCACCACTGATGTGTCAAGAGACACTGCTCTGCCTGCAGGTGCGATATGTGGAGAGATAATTGGATTCTGACTGTTTAGAGCTTTTACTTCAAAACAATGCATCACCATGTATAATTCAGAGCCAGAAAAAGCTCTGAATTATACCCTTATCCAACAGAAAAGAACAGAATAGCGATTGGATAAAAAACCTTGTTTTTTATCCAATCGCTATTTACACTGCTCTGCCGCTGAGCCAAAACATGTTTCTGTAAGACTTTTCTCTAATGTAGAAAGCAGTTATGTTGCCAAAGTTTTTGAGACACTTGTCTTTGCACACAAATTGAGTTGAATAATATCCCATTCTTAAACATTTAAGGTAATGTTGGATCAACAACCTTTAAAAGCCCCAGCTCCAAGATGTTTGTGGGAATATTTTGTCATTTTTCCAGGAGGGTTGTGACCTGCTGCTCAACTCAGGTAAGGTCAAAAGTCTACGCAGGCCACACGAATTCCTTCATACCAAACTTGCCCAACTAGGTCTATGTGCAATTTTTGTTCCTTTTTCCATGACTGACTTGTCACATGGAAGCAACGTTTGGGGGTAAAAGTGTTTATTTATAGTATGGGTGTAACTTTTGCCTTCTTTCGTAATACAGACACACCATACCCGAGTTTTGTTGCAATGATAATGAAGACATTCATTATTCTCAACGTTATGAATGCTGTGGTACTTGGGTGGTTAGGTTTCAGTTGGCTTTCACTTCTTATTAATTTATATTCAATGGCCTATTAGAATAATTTCTCTGTTCTGTTCAGAATTGTTAGAAACCTGTTGCCATATAAGTTGAATCCTTTTCATTTGGTTTCTTTGTTTAATCTTGTGTTCTGTTCTTTATTCTCATAGATTTGTGTTAGACTGTGTCCCTTGGTATGTAGTTCCATTTAAGTCTTAGTTCAGCTCCCTGTGTTGTTTCCATCTGCCACAGCTGCTCCACATCTTTTATGATTAGTTAATCTTGTTCCTCAGTAGTTCAGCACCTATTTTTTGTCTTTCTTTGCTGGATTCTTCCTTCACTCTGGCTGTGGTCAAGAACCTTCTTTTAAAAAGCCCCTAGGTGAAATAAATTGTCAAAAATGTACGGAAGCGCATTGCTATCACGCAGGAAAAAAAATTCGAGCGCTATCACGTTATAACGTGATACATATCTTGTTAAAACGTGATACTTATCACGTTATAACGTGATACATATCTTGTTAAAACGTGATACTTATCACGTTAAAACGTGATACGTATCTTGTTATAACGTGATACTATCACGTTAAAACGTGATACGTATCTTGTTAAAACGTGATACGTATCTTGTTATAACGTGATACTATCACGTTAAAACGTGATACGTATCTCGTTAAAACGTGATACGTATCTCGTTAAAACGTGATAATTTTATGTCCAGAAAGTGGCGGTGTTATGTTAGCCTATTACATTGGCTAACATGAATTGGTCAGGTTTCCCTTCATGTTTGGTCCACACGGATACGGAAGCTGCTTTGCACTGTGGTTAAAACCTTTAATAGCATGAACAGAATCCTAAACAGAACCGGATGCACAGAAGGAAACGTCAATTCGGTCCTCTAGCTGTGGGCCGTTCCTGACTGTTTGGGTCGAAGCTGCAGTTGACTTCAGATTGTAGCTTCTGATTCGGGAAATGGCTAAAGAGCGATTATAACCGAGGCTCAGATGGATTTGCTGAACATCTGATGTTCAGATTTTCTTTTTTAACAGTACACTTGCTGAACAACGGCAACAGCTGTTCGTAACCAAGCAACCGAAATCAACCGAAGGCTAGATAGTGGCAAAAGACAAAACTAGATCCTGTTAAGCATTCTTCAAAATAAAAGACTCGGGGCAGAAACCCCCAAACTGGAGCAGTGGCTAAAACAGATCCCAGGAACAACATCAGACATCTCAGTCCAGAAATGTGCAGTACTAGGCACAGCCAAGATACTGCGCAGAATCCTCAAGCTCCCAGGCCTCTGGTAGAGGACCCGAGCTCAGAGGATGAAAGAGAGAGAGAGAGACCACCCGCAGAGGGTGAGAAGGGAATTTTTTATATATATATTGATGGATAGATATAGATATATAATTACAAAAAGGTGACGTGCAAAATAATGAAATTCAAGCTTTATAATTTATTTTGGAAAGAGGAAGTCTTTTATTTTGAAGAATGCTTAACAGGATCTAGTTTTGTCTTTTGCCACTATCTAGCCTTCGGTTGATTTCGGTTGCTTGGTTACGAACAGCTGTTGCCGTTGTTCAGCAAGTGTACTGTTAAAAAAGAAAATCTGAACATCAGATGTTCAGCAAATCCATCTGAGCCTCGGTTATAATCGCTCTTTAGCCATTTCCCGAATCAGAAGCTACAATCTGAAGTCAACTGCAGCTTCGACCCAAACAGTCAGGAACGGCCCACAGCTAGAGGACCGAACTGATGTTTCCTTCTGCGCATCCGGTTCTGTTTAGGATTCTGTTCATGCTATTAAAGGTTTTAACCACAGTGCAAAGCAGCTTCTGTATCCGTGTGGACCAAACATGAAGGGAAACCTGACCAATTCATGCTACCCACTGTAATAGGCTAACATAACACCGCCACTTTCTGGACATAAAATTATCACGTTTTAAGGAGATATGTATCACGTTTTAACGTGATAGTATCACGTTATAACAAGACACGTATCACGTTTTAACGTGATAGTATAACGTGATACGTATCACGTTTTAAATGTGATACGTATCACGTTATAACAAGATACGTATCACGTTTTAACTGATAGTATCACGTTATAACGTGATAAGTATCGCGTTTTAACAAGATACGTATCACGTTATAACGTGATAGCGCTCGAATTTTTTTTTCCTGCGTGATAGCAATGCGCTTCCTTAAAAATGTCTTTATACTTTACAGAAAATGAATTATTTTCACAGAGATTAGGGGGCAAACCCAAAACCTGAAAAAAAACCCGTCTGTATCACAACCTCCAAGACAGGAATATTTAATGCTATTTGGGGACCTTCAGTAACAACTGAGCATTGCTTAAGCACTACAACCTTCCTTACTACTGTTTCTTACCATGTCCATCAAATTATAACTGCGTGGTTCTGATCTCTACTTCCAGCAGGACAGTTCACCATGTCACAAAGCTGCACTCATCTCAAACTGTTTTCTTCAACACAAGAATAAGCTGACTGTGCTATCCACAATCTCCAGATCTCCATTCAATAAAGCACCTTTAGGATATCGGCAAGTTTGTATCACAGATGTGCAGTTGAGAAATGTGCAGCAAATCCACGATGCTATCATGTTAATATCGATTAAAATTGCGAGGGATGTTTCCTGCATCTTGTAAAATCTAAATTAAGTTTCTGTTGCCAAAACACAGAGTCCAATCTGGTGCTCGCATGGTGAACCTAACAAACCGACCAGTGAGTGGAGTGCCCACAATGCATTTGCAGATTAGATGTAGCATGCTTGGCATGGTATTATTCTTAAACTTGGCATGGACCCACCCCCAAGGACATGACACTGTCAGCACATTGCTTCCACTCGTCTGCACAAACACAAAGGTGTAATAGAGGAGAATTAAGGAGGCTGTAATAGTGAGATGTGATGCTTGGTTGTAAGACAGCATGGCTAATTCCCTGGTTGTGTTATCTCTGAAAGACAGATGCTCCCAGCCAAGATTGTGGTGTGTGCACACAAAAGACAAAGAAGGAGAACAAAAAGGAAACTCACACACAAACTGGGAAAATGCAGAGATGTATGAACATAGAGAAATGCACAGTGGGACAGTTTAAAAATAGTTTTATTGACAAAAAAACAGAGATCAATGATTAAGATAACATTTCTGTGCATCATTAAAGGACACAATGTGTTTCTGCAGAGTAAACAAAAGAAAAATAACTATTATTCTTAAAGAAAGTTTTCCTTTCAGGACAAGGATTCACAGCAAAGGATACAGATCATTTGATACATGGCTTCACCCTGTGACTGTCAACCCCTAGGGTTAGATAACCATCCATCCTATCGTGTCATTAATTCAGTTAGAATGCATGGCCACATCCTGAAATACATCAATCTAGATGGACGAGACAAAGCTTCCTGTCAATGCACAAGTCAGGGGTGTCAATTTCATCCTCTGCATCCTCTTGTGCCGCTTGTCTAAATTTCTGTCTCCTTTCCAGGCTCTTTGTCACGTCTGAGAATATTCATAAACTGCTCCTGCAACCAAAGCGCAGTATCCATGATTCACAGAGCAGCCTTAACGGCCTCATTGAAAGGTTGGACAAATTGTTTATAGGCCTTGAAGCAAACGTGAGTGGTTGAGTGTGACTTCAAGGAGGCTTTTTTCCCACAAATGAACATATGAAAGTATGTACAAACATTAGAGCTGACTCTCATATTCCTGTTTTTTTTTTTGTCCTCTCAGCTCAGATTTCCCTCCTCCTGTTTCCGTTTAAACGGCTTCAGCTTTAAGTCTCCATATTCACATAATTTCCTCCTTAATCCCTTCAGAGGAGCTCCTCGCTTAACTTTCTAGTTAAGTCAGTGAGACACACTAATTCAGGATAAACAGCACACACACACACACACACACACACACACACACATGCACACACACGCACACTGTACATCTAGCAAATTTCACTTATCTGATGCAAGTACAACTGGTGGTTGCCTTGCTCAGCTGGTGTGTGTGTTTGAGTATGCTTATTGGCTGTATCAGGGAATTTCAATGATTAGGGTCCAATCAAGTTGTTGTTTTGAAACACGTGCATTTAAAGCCGTTAATCCAGGATTATTTCCGCTCTCCTCATTTTATTGCCGTCGATTACAAAGAGGGAAAAAAAGAGTCACATACACGAACCTACACACAAACAAACACTAATTAAGGTTTGGTTTCCCTGGAGAATGAGCATGAGCATACTGCCGAGGTCTCTAAACATAGCTCAACATGGCCTATAGGTTGAAAAAGACAAATTTGCTTTATGTTAGCACTGCAAGAAGATGTGTCTTTTAGTCCTTTTAGTCCGATCAGGTATTTACTTTGTATCCAGTTGTTGCCGGGTAATAGGTTTTTTGGTTTTTTTACAATGCGCAAATACAGGTTTATGGTATTTCTGGGCATTGAGAACCATTTTAACCTTAGGATAATTTAGGTTTCTGACAGTTTTCATTTAAAAACAAATGCATTGTTTTTGAGACGTACGTACGTACGTACGTACGTACGTACGTATGTATGTATGTATGTATGTATGTATGGACAAACAGGTAAACACAGATGTAGTCTAGATAGATGGGTAGGTTCTTCCATTTTATTTATAAAACATCCCATTTATCACTTGTTCTGTACTGCCTCTAGAAATAGGCTTATTCAGGAAACGTTAAGAGGTTTTTTAGAACATCAGCAACCTGGACTTTCAGTAAAAAATGTTTCGTAATTCACAATGTTCACATGACGACGCAGGTGTAGAAGCACAAATATTATTTCTTATTCCATTTTCTTGTTCCGTACTTATCAAGGTCAAAAAATAAATAAATTACACCAAATTTCATAATTTGAAGGAACCCTGGAAAAACAGATGCCTACCAGCACTGGCAAAACATCCTAGAAAAGAATGTGCATCCTTTTCCCCGTGACCTCTCAGCAAGTGAAAGTACCCCAGCAGTTCTAAAGCTGATGTACAGGTGAGATTATGTTGAAGGTTTTCTATATCACCTGAGGCTTTGTTTGTCCACAGAGGCCCCTCTCACACTGGGTCAGCTTAGAATGATCAGACATGGCTGACCGCCTGAGTTCACTCACCCCCACAGGAGTCATTAATCAGACGGTGTTGCGGATGAGCCATCCAGACACATGCCACAACACACAGGCGCAACCGCAAAAAATGCACAGACGCATTAGAGCCTGCTTTAATTAGAAAAAAAGAAAATGCTGGATGACAGAATGGCTTCAGGTAGTCATTCTTCAAGGCCTGCAGAGGTGCATCCCCGTACACTAACCACAGCAGACATGGATATGGGAGAAAAAAAAATCCAGTCCACAAATAAAGCATCTCATAAATGTGTAAAAACTTTTACAACATGGACACACACAAAACACACACACACACACACACACACACACACACACACACACACACACACACACACACACACACACACACACACACACACACCGAAAAAGAGAGAAAACATTGTATCTGCAATTTTTTCCCGTCCTGGGGCATATTTAATGCTCCATAAAAAAAAACAACAAAAAAAAACCGGAATCAGATCAAGGTATCAAACGGCTGCCAGGCCTCTCAGCTTGCAAGCAGGGTCACTATCTGCAACAGGATCTCTGATAACGTTTTTTTTTTTTTTACTAGGGTTGGGGGTTTTCAAAGACACCGCCCTGCTGTGGATGTTCATGGTGTGTTGTGTGTACAGACAGACATGGGATATGGAGAGATAACTAACTAAACAGACAAAAACTTACAAACACTCATTCATCATCATCATCATCATGTTGCTATATTAATCTAAGCCTTTTAATAATTTATTTTTGCAGTTCTTTAGTCGGGTATTATGATCAGGCAACCAACAACTTTAGAGAATTTTAAAAACAGGTTAATCTGAATTTATAGCAGATTATTTCTCTATTACAAAAAGAGGGAAACTAAAACATTTATGCATCCTGGTACTATTTGGTGAAATGTCTAAATAGTACCAGGGTCAGAGGAACCAGGCGTCTTCTAAGAACTTCCAATATAATACTGACTAAATATCAGAAATGATAATTATTTAAACATGAATGCTTTGCTGATGCACACAGGGCTTTTAGGAAATGTTTCCATATGTTCTGTTTGTTTATGCTATGGATAATTACAGAAGCATTTTTTTCTACATGCTCCATCCATTCCAAAAACGTCACATAGCAAACACTTCTGTCTACATTTCAAATATTTATATTGAGGGTCTAAGTTTTTCATACCTTTAAATGAGATCAAATGAGATAGGTATCTCTCAATACATAAAAAAGAGTATTTTTTTGTTGTTAAACTGTCTTTTATTTTTAAAAAAGGATGAAAAAATAAGTTACCGCTGTCTCTAAGATCCATGGAAAAATATTTAGTAGCATTTTAGGATTTACCAATTAAGATAAACATTTAATATAATTTTTTTTTTCAAAATCATTCTGTTTAGAAGTGATAAAATAAATCTGTTTTATTTGTCTATAAAGATTAAATAACCATTTCTTTACCAGAGTCATCAGTGCACTGAACTAGAAGGTGCAGTAACATTTTAAGTGGATCAGTTTCATCAATCTTGACACATTTTATAGTTTGTATCTTTATACTTTTATGAATCTGCTTTCACTGCCTTTTAACAGGTTATTTGTGAGCTGTGTCTCACGTTATCTTAAATAGTATGCGACTGTTCCTTTAGCATTCTGAAGCTGTAGCTCCAGTGACCAAATGCACACAGCGTCTGAGAAACGTTTTTCCATTCCGTTTGTCACATCACAGCTTCAAACCTTGAATGCATCGTTTGGAAATGCTTTCCTGCACCAGAATTGCATTATATATAGAAAATAATCAAGACAAGAATTGCATAAAAATCTAATGTAGTCTTGTTTAATTGCACTGTGTAGTCAATATATTTTAGGTCTAAATAGAGCAAAGGCAATTGTTCTCATTCATCTTTTAGATTTGAAGCCAGAAGTGGCTGTACAGCTTATAGAAGAGATTTGAAAACATTTCAGACTCATTTCTCTGTGCTGAAAGAGTAAATTGGTACACAGTCAATACTTCAATGCTTTAGTGCTGCTGGGGCCAAAGACATTCTCAAACACCTTTGGCCACAAACAGCAAACATATTTATAGGACTAAGCCCTTATATGGTTCTGCACAACATATTTCATACATTGTCAAACATAACTGTATGCCACAATGCAGATCCAGGCTTTTATGTCCTTAACACAGTGGGACTATTAAAAGGACGTTATGTGAAGACTTGTGTTAAAAAGCCAGTTGCTCGTTTCTCTGTTATGCAAGTCACTTTGAACACTCGAGCAACAACGGAGCGAGCGGAAGATGTACTCTGCATGAGTTAATGTCAGTTTCACTCTACTGTCTCAAGTTTTAACCGCGTTTAACCCCCAAAAATGAAAAATAAAAGAAAAAAAGACGGACGAAGCATAAACTAAATACCATAAAATTCAAGCATTTACATAAACACTGGGCATTAAAATCATAGCGCATTTAAAAATAGCATAAAGTGTTAATAACTGGGCTTCTCTGACAATGCTTAGAGGGGAAAGCAGTTCTGCATGTTGTGCTGAGGAAAAAAAAGAATAGAGTAATTAACATGCTTCTTTTGTGCTTTTGTTTTGTGTACGTGCGGTACATTCCCGCTCGTACAAAACTGTGTGGGTGTGCAGTGAAGGTAAAGCATTCGATGGCTGCTGGTGAGAATTAAACCTCTAAAAACTAATTTCTTTCATCGGCATCTGTCGAGAAGATTAGGGGAAGCATTACTCAAGTATGCACTTATTTCGACAAAAGCATTTAGCAACTTAACTGAAAGAGATTGAGTAGATTTTTAACAGCGCTCTGTTTGTGCAAATCAATTTAATCTTTGAAAAGCCAGTACAAAAAAAGGCACTTTGAAGAGGGCACGAAAACTCAAGGAAAACATGACGGGGTGCAGTCAGTGCTCCATGGGGGCCTCTGCTTCCTCTTCATCGTCGCTGCAAGGTTCGTAGTCGTCGTCCACGGCTGGGTCTTCGTCTTCTTCCTGGATTTCTCCTCCCAGTTCTCCCAGCAGCTGTTCTGCATGCTCCAGCATCGGCTGGTCGTCGCATCGCAGCTTACCGTACAGCTGCATAGGAGACAAAAGCAGATAATGTGAGTGCTTGAAGGATGGAAATTGCTGTGGAGCAGAAAAAAAGGGAATGTTTTCATACAGCTGCGTCTAATGAGTCAATTTATTTCAGCAGCCTTGTGGTCATGTTTGTAATTTAGAAGTGGTTCTCAAAGTGTTTACCTGGACACATCAAGGCTAAATAAAAAAAAAAAGAAAAGCTGAAATATTGAAGTGAAGCGACTAGTCATTTTCTGGTGTTAAGTTCTTATATGATATGATAAAAATATACCATGGTTTCTCTAGAGAGATAATAATATCAGTTTTCATAATAATAAACCAAAAAAGAGATGCGAGATGTGACGTCAAACCAACCCCAGAGCTCTGAGATAACTGGAACACAGCATGACACTTTACATCTAGAGAGGCTAAGGCAGCAGTATAGTAAAAGTAAGAAATACTGTCACCTGCAACTGGGAGTAGGCAGTGGCGATCTGTTGATTTTGCATGAGAAACTTTAGGGACCGGTTTATGAAATAGCCTCATTGCACAAATCTTTAACAGCAGCTAAAAGCTTACAGAAGCAGCCCTAATCACACCGCACCATTGTCTGATGGACCAACAACTGAAGGGAGGGGGGCAGTAAGTGTGCATTACAGGTCAGTCGTATGGGCTGCTTCTGTAATTGAAATGGACAAACTAGTGTGCCAAACCGTACCGACCTGTGCCGTACCGCTCAGTAGTTAGATTTAAGCTTTTCAGCATCAGGCTACTTGAAATACCCAGTCAATTCTGTGATCCGTCAGTTTGTGATCCTCAGCTTTGCTAAAGCCTTTTTGTCCTTCATTTGTCAAATTAGCACATTTGGATATACAGTTTTGCAGCACAAGAGACAGAAGAAATCCCCCATTTTTCTTCCTCTTGCCGTTGTGAGATGCATGCACTCCTATGCACACACAAAGACAGTAAAATGTGATTTGAAAGAAAAAAGAAAACAGAAACGCAAGGCTGTTCAAAACTGCCAGCAGATTTATCTCTGTAAAATAGCCTTCTTGTGTGTAATTACTGAACTCGGAAAAAGGGGCCTGGATGATGACATTGTGGTTTTGCGTGCACATTCCAAGTATGGAAAAACAAATGCAGTCATTTAAATCTAACTACCATTTCTAGAAACATGGAAAAACCACGGTGACCGTGTTCAATGCAGGGAATCTTATTTAGTTTTCAAAATGTGTAGCGCAGAGCACACACTTGCTTAAGCTCACGGACAATACACAGCCGAGCGCCATCATTCTTAGTAAAAGTGTAACGAGGCCAGGGGAGTGAGTGAGTGTGACTGCTTTGCCCCAGGACCAGTCTCTAAGCAACAGCAGGTCCTGACAGGAGACACGCAGTCCCATGGGAACTCATTTGGAGTGTTAAAATGTGTGCTCTGTGTGTGCGCGCGTGTGTGTAAATTTAAGCGGATGCTGTCTCTGCAGATCGGAGCTCCGGGGATGCAGAGCGTGACCCTGGTCCAGGCACAGAAACAGATACCAGGGGGGAGAGGTGACCCTGCCAGACTCTTTCAGAACACCACTGCTGCACACACACACACACACAGCCACACAAACCAAGGGATTTTCATTACAGCGTTGTCACTTTCAAATGCCTAGAGATGTATACCTGCAAAAAAAAGAAAAAAAGAGAGAGGCTTGCTTTACAATAGGGTTGGCAATAGGCTTGGCTCAGAGCAGAGAACACTTGCATGTCGCAGCCTTGGGCAAAAATAGAGTGGCGTATTTCACATGAGCTTCATTTGAGCAATAATGAAATACACGAGGCGAACATTTGCAAACTTTGACTGCTTTCTAAGCCACTAGATGCTCCCTGGAAATTCTATCTGCAGGTAGTAGATATTTTCTGCAAATCAATAGCACATTGTGTCTACGGGACGGGACGCGATTATTCTTTGTGAAGGTTTGAGAGGGGAAAACAAACAGGAGCTATTCTTTATGCATCCCACAATGAGCGCTGCTTAGATCAGCATGGCTGTCGCTAAAAAAAACCCTGAAAAGACAAAACACAGGCATTTCTCATTTAGAGCAGCCAGGTTTTTTTTTCTCTTCTCACTTTCACGGCCCAGAGAGCTGCCTACAGAGGGAGAGTGTGTGCGGGTGTGTGATCGTATAACTTTTTCATGCTTTTTCTTGCTCCACTTTAAAGTCATGGACCGAAGCGCACCTGACCACTACTATAACTGCTCTCGTGTTTCATGCAGTCGTACAGGTAGGAAGGCACGAACACAACCACTGTCGATATGTGCTCCTGCATTTTGAAGTGACTTTGGCTTTAACAAGTCGCAGCTTCTGTGCAATAAATATTGCCTCGGGTTACAGTTCTTGTCAGTTTTGGGCTTTGATTTAATGCTTTTGAACAATTTTTTCCATGGTATGATGATAATGTAACATAACTTTAATGATTTTAGGGAAAGGAAATTGACAAACAAGTCTGAATTTCTCTCTTATCCACACGAGGTTGAAATTATACATACAAGATTAAAAGCAGAGTGGTGTATCGCTCATATACTCTCACTAATATTGGTCCCATAAAGCTCTGGAGAAGTGGTTGAATTGATATAAATTTTAATTGATCAAAATGTTCTTTTCTTGAACCCCACTCTTAGGCTTAGTTTGTGGATTGCATTGAATTACAATAGATATTAGCCTGATTTTCTTATTCGGAAACCAGTTTTGGTGTGTGTTTTGGATCATTTTAGTCCTGGAAAACCCAGCTGGGTTCAACTTTCAAAAGTCAGTTAAGTCATTTTGAAGAAATAATTTTTGTTAGATGCAACACTAAAGTGCCAATAGCAATGGAACAAACCCTTAGAATGATGCAACCATTGCGGTTGCATCATTCTGATATCTTGACAGATGCACCTCAATTCCTCCAAACATGCAAAGCAAAATGCTTTCATTCACTGGTAGTTGGAAAATTTTCTCACTACCAAATATTAGAGAGTTAACTGTAAGTTCAGGCTTTGCCAGCAGAACTTTGCTTTGCTGAATGCGTTGTACTAAGTGTATGGTATGCTTGTTTTGTTCAGATTTGGACTTGATTCCTTACTTCCAGAGACAGGAACTCTTAATGTGATATTAAGATAGTAAGACATTTTAGACAATTGCAGCTGTATGAATAATAATTACCTGTCATCTGTTTCTGAAATAAGACAGTTATATACTCATTTGCTATAACCAGTTTTACATTGACACTTCTATTTCTTTGTACAGCGATCCACCTACATAATTTCCACTGTGTCTAAAGCCGAGTGTCTTTACTTTCAGCATTATAATAACTGTACAACACACAAAAGTGTTACAGAAATGGTCAAAATGAAAAATAAGTAAGTATATATATACAGTTTAGCAGCATATATTATAAGTATCATTTAACATATATGGATGATCTGGCAACTTAACAAAAGCAGATGCTAAAAAATTATAAATTGAGGGAAATTTGTAGAATACACAATGTAACCTCTGTAGGTAGATGGTGGGTTAGAATGCCCTTGCAGTCACTTTCTTCTTATTTTCAAATTTAAAATAGATTTTACCATACGAGTGAATAATATGTTTTTAATTATCTCCCCTTTTTATTTAATGCATTATAAAAGATCTGCATTGTCTCTGTATTATAACTCAGTATGAAGAAGAGAAATGTGTAAAAGCTACACACTATTCGACCCCGTGTCCAACAATGTACTCTTTTCCTTCCATTGCCTGGTAGGCAATTTCTTCAAATTGCCTACCAGGCATACGGTAGATAAAAGACAGGCTGATTATGTGGTAAAAGCCTAATCATTCCATCATTGTTCGCCCTCTGCTCCACACCTATGCTTAACTTCCACTTTCATTTCACCTTTTCTTTTATTTCATTTGCTAATACTGCTGCATTTCTCGTGTCCACTTTTTTCCTTTTCAGCTTTGCACTCTTATACTCCCCTTAGACGACCTTGCAGTCAAGGAGACGGATGTCTCTGCTCGCTCTCATCTATATATTTGTACAAAGAGCGCACAATCGTCTACCATTTTGGCAGAATAGTGCCAAGTTCTCTCAATGAACTCCTTAAGGTCTGAATATTTCTTCATTAGACAATTTTTTCCCCCTCCCAATTTATCTGCTATATCTGACTGTTTTATGAACACTTCTACACTGGCGAGGGTGTGACAGTGGGTGAGATTAGAGCTTCTGGAGTGTGAACAGGGCATGTTGCTGAAAATCTCCAGAGAGTTGACCGCAAAACTCACACAGACTCACATAACTTAACACCCCTCCAGTCACATCCTTGTAGAGGAAAAGCATTAAAATTACAGGACTAGCCCCCTGCCCACAATCTGTGCTCATGGGATACCCTTTCAACCACTTCAAATGGCTAAGCTTTTGACCTCTCTTTGCCCTAGCTTCCCTTGCTGCAAACCACACACACACACACACACACACACACCACACACACACACACACACACACACACACACACACACACCTTCACACAACCATACATAACACTGTCCCTGTGTGCATACACCGCAGATCCCTCCTCAAATCGCACCCTATCTCGAATTCCATTTCACGTCCGGTTTACTATTGATTTTACCCAGGCCCACTACTCACACCCCCTGCATCAACACACACACAAACACACACCTAGTCTAATTCATTCCCTTTCCTGGTCCCCCCCACTTCTCTCTTCTTTTGCTCTCCAACTCACTCTGCTGGTCATCTCCTACTCTTTTTTTCCCAATCAATTCTCCCCCATTGTTCTCTTTTGCAAAGCAGTTTGCACCTGATCCATTTGGCAAAAAACACACAGAAATTAAATACTGCAAACAATTCGGCAAATTTGAGCATACATGAATAAATACAGTGCTTTGCTCCACATTTTACCATGTTAAAATGTTAAAATTTTAACATGGTAAAATGTCAATTTTACATAAAATTGACATTTTATGTAGTGGAGATTATTGAATAATTGTACAAAAAAGATTTCCTCTTACTTCATAAACAAAAATCAGAAAGAAGTATGAAATTAATTTGTAATGAGACATTGTGAGTTAATCATTTATAGAGCTGCCATTTGCTTCTCTTCCAGCACCACGTCTATGTCTCTACCAGCTTTGCCCTGTCTAAATGTTTTTGACCCTCACTTGCAAAATAGATAAACCAACATTACATTGGATAGAAAACAGATGTGAACAACATTTTAGGTTGCAACCAGACAAGCTTGGCTGGACTTAGGTTTCTACTTTGTGCTATTCTAAAACATGAATATGCTTTGGTCTAAACAACAGTAGCTTTGATTGTAGTTGTCGAGTTTATGTCCTGCATACGGTGAAGCTAAACTCCAGTCTCACCATTTATCAGCCTCTAACAGGTTTTTTTGCTGTGTTAATTTTCCTCCACACATAGCATTTTGAGTATAGACTAAAAAATAACATTTTGATCTCATCTGACCTCTTATGTATTTGCTTTGACAAACTGCAAACAGACCTTTGTTTGGACTCATATTCAACAATAACTTTTATTTTACCTCTATTCAAGGTCAGATTTGCAGAGTACAAAACTAATTTTTGTCCTGTTGTTGGTAGTTTCTACCACCTGAGCTGTGGACCTCTGCAGCTTTTCCAGAGTTAACATGGGTCTCCTAGGTCAACTTGTCAATCTTGGTGATCATCATGTATTTGGAGGTATGCGTTTGATTGTTTTTAGATGATGGATTTATATTTTAGGTGCCTTCTATCAAACCTTGGGGCACCAAATTTTTATTAGCAGTGAATACGTGTGCATACCACACTTTTAAGATTCAATCGCTTCCTTCCATTTGATAAATATATGATAATTTGCTGGTTTATCGTAAAATTTGCAATGAAACACTTTAGCTATAACAAGACAAAATCTGGAAAGATGAGTACTTTTGCAAGATGTATGTGCATGTACCTGTCTCACATGACACCCCCTGCACACTTAACTTACCAGGCTCATAAAAAATGCAGAACAGAAGTGGACTAGTGCCAAAACCAGCCGCTGGGCTTTGTGGGCCTCATTTCCAAGTTGGAACCCATTTTAACTAGCAGAGAGACTTATCGTCAATAATTAAAACTCAAGCTGAGGCTTCGAAAAAAAGCTCAGATTCAATCTAGATCGCATTTAAACAATGGACGGACGTGCACACATGCAACGCTACACATCAGAATGTGCTGCGAGGGAGCCGGAACACATTCCACCTCACCTTTCCAAGGTCTTTGTGCTTTATCGTTCACCTTATTCTTTTTGCTCTCCTCGCCCTGCAGAGAAACCGCTATGCTGTTTATCCGTCACACTCTGACGTCTCGCACAATTCTTTCACAAGACTTTCAACCTATTTTCTTTGCCTTCTTTCTTGTCAAGCAACCCAGCTAAGTAATTAATTTATCCCGTTTCTTGTTGCATTTTTCCAATCGTCTCATACTCCCTGTTGCTGGCAACTATGATCAATATGCACAAGATTCCCATGCTCTCTTCCTCTTGCCTGCTGCAAACGTACTGCCTCTCTGTCTCAGTTGAAGACGCAGTCTAAAGATACTTAGGAGACAGTCAAGTCAATATACCGCCAGTCCAGGGAGAACAAACATCAATGTATTGTCACTAACCTGCCGCTACTCATTTCTAAGAGCACATTTTGGTGTGGCAGATGGGTAGAGAAGATGCATAACAGGAGGCAATGGCGGTGGAGGGAGTAAGAGAAAAAAATAGTAGGTGGGGCCTGCCATCCTTTAGCCCGGGCTGCCTGATTTACAAGGCTATTGGATTTTAGACTAACATGAATCACTGCTCCACAGAGGTATTACTCCCTGACAGAATGACAGAATAAACGAGATGCATCACTTGGTTTGTGTGTGTCTGTTTGTGGGAAAGAGGGAGGGAGGGAGGAGAGTGGGGGTGGGGGGGAGAGGCTTGGTGAAGGGAGCCGGGTGAAAACTTTAACATCTTTGAGATTCTGCACAGCTATTTCTGATGCAACAATGAAGCTTAGTGAGAATGGGCTCATGTTCATGGTGCTGCACAAGCTATTCCTCTGACAAGAACCGAGTCTTCGGAGAATAACCTATTGTGACGGCTTACTGGACTTTAACTATCTGCACTCACTGTTGATGCACATAATGGGGGAAAAACTGTGCTCAGTTCATGCTAATGTTGAGCACCATACATGCTGTGTATCGGTACATTTTTAAGAATAAACATGGTACAAAAATGTATTCATTTTCATATTTGGAGAAACTTTTTCTTGATATCTTAAGTGTTCAATGTGTGTGAATTATTATTTGTTTGGCTTTTGATCTGTTGGTTTTTCTCCTACAAGCACATTTGCATTGGCATTGAGTCAAAGTACTCTACTGATTCAAAACTTTAAGTTACAAAACATTGACATATTACTTTATTAAAATTGAACAAAGAGAATGATGTTGCAGATTTTTTTTGTCACAAAATTACCTTTTTAGCATTAGTCAGGTATGACCTTGCAGCTTCCTGTAAAGCCTTCCACTCCTCCTTAACCTCATCCGATGCCTCACTTCCTTCTCTTTCTTGGTGTTTTTTTGCCTTGTCCCACTGGAGGTAGCACACCCAGCCGGACAGATACCAAACCTAAGAGATACAGATTGAGAAAGGTAAGCTGGAGAGACTTCAGCTGCAAAAAGAAGCGCTCTTAATTTCAGTTCAATTTCTGCATTAAGACAGAGGGATTTCCAAACTGATGATACATGACAGAAAGGATACATTTTTCTTTGTTGTATGTACACCATTATCTGACTAAAAGCTGCAGCAACTAAGGCTCTTTTGTACCGGGGTAGTTTCTTAAAATATGTTACTGTCCAATAATTCCTCTTCTAAGCTTACAGGAGATGAACCTGCAGTCACCTTACTTGTATCCCAGTAAAAAAAAAAAGCTGTTGATTTGGATATTTTTCTCCTGAAATATTTAACTGACACAGAGTCAGAAACAAGCAGCAGATGCCAAAACAAACAGGAGCACATGCTGTTTTTGTATTTTCCTCGGAAATCAGAATTTGAAGCTCAGGATATGTATCACAGTTGAGCAGCAAACATTAAAAAACAACATTGTGTTCACCGTTGCACTTGTTGACCACCCCGACTATCAGTAGGCAGAGATAAAAAAGAAGGACAAAAAAAGAAGAAATAATGCTATTAATCAAAAAAGTTCAAACAGAGGTGGAATATTTTAACTCTAAGTATCTGCACCAAAATCATCTAGTTTTTTTTACTTCCAATAATCATGTTTCTTGCCTCTGGATAATCACATCAACTGAGCTGCACCACCTTTAAAAACAATCACGTCTAACTCACTCCAAACTCGGAGGTGTGTGCGCGCCTCTCATCGGAGGCCAAAGATCACCCACCCACTGTTCTTCAAGCACCAAGAAACAAATATTAGCTTTATTCATTATTCATTGAGGGTAGTGGCAGTGGGAGACCCAGCACCTTTGACAAATCAACCATTTAGCTAACAAACACATCGTGGCATGGCACGCTGAATCCAGAATTGTCGCCCAGCAGGCTGAGTAGGAGGCTGCCCCCGCCCCCTGCAGCTGTGCTTATCACAACAGCAGCAACGATACAGAAATAGGACTCTGGTGTTTTTCCTCATTGTGGCATTTACTTAGAATGCAAATCAGCAAAATAGCGTGAGAATATCATTGGAATAAATGACATTTGAATTAAAGTCCTAATTCAAACATTAGTCATCTTAAAAAAAAATTTAATTTTCATGACAGATTGTCCACTACGAGATACGGAAACAAAAACCACTGAACATCTATATGAATTTTTTTAAAAAGTGAGCTAATTAAGAACTTAGAGAAATCCATTCCCCGCTCAGCTACAGCTTCACACAAAAGCACACATGTTACAAGGGATTCTGAGTGCGTCAATCAAATCGCAGGCTCTGTTATAATTTTAAAGTCAAGTCGCATCTTAGCTCCCATATGGCGCCACCGAGGGAAGAACAAAGCAATCATGAATCAAGCGGATACCTTTGAAACAAGATTGGCAAAGCACCAGCTCGGTTGTTTGTGTAGACTTAATGTTATGTAAGTAGGGTTCCAAGCTTTGAGATGCAAGAGTGCAAGCAGGCAGATGTGGGAGCTCAACACTTATCAGATGCACAGAGGAGGAACTGACACAAGCAAGGAAGCACCAGGACGAGGGGGCTGAGTTACTACCGTGTTTAAATATGTCTCCCTTATGCATTTCTTATCTGTAAAATGAACAGAAAAAGAAAGCTGACCATTTGGACCAGTTTTTTGTTTGTTTGTCTGTTTGTGTGGCTTGGTGGAGGTCTGCTCAAATCAACTGTCTCAGGAGTGAGTTTAAAGGTTCAGCCCCCCCGATGGCTGCTCTCAATCTGGCTGTAGAGGGGTTTCAGTGGGAGGCTGAGCCTGAGGGTGGAGTGCAAGGGGGGTGGGGGGAGAGAGGAAGAGTGCTCTTCTGTGTAACGCTAAGCGACAAACTCCCATTTTCTGCTACTGATGGGATTTTTAGAGCAGATTGGCACATACTTTTTACTGAACCACAAAGAACACAACTATTTATGCTTCCATGGAATAGGTTCAGAAATCGAACCCAGGACCTTCTTGCTGCAAGGCAACAGTGCTACCAACTGTGCCACTGTGGAGCCCTCATTGTCATTATGAATGATGCCAACTCAAACAATAAATCTAGTCCTTTTTCTTTTGGTGAAGATTTTTATTCCCCCCCAAGATTCATGACAGTTTGCAGCAATACTTCTGTATCTGTGTGAGCATACTGCTCACATCATATGGCCTCAATTCCAGTCACCAATTGGCTCAGTTGATTCAACAATTTCAATAGATGGAGCTAAACTATTTTCCTTTAAAATTTCACTCATAACTGATAAGAGGCCTATTTTAGTTCATTTCTATTTCAATTTCATCATTTCCAGCATTATAAACTTAATCTCTATCTTGGGAAAGTGAAACACTCAAATCTAATCTTCAGTACACAGGGGTATAATATCAGTGTTCTGGATACATTTTTGCCTGTGTTCATTCACCCTCATATGGCTATAATTTATTATAACAAGGTGTGACATTAATACCTGCTTGTATTTCTGTTTTTCAATAAAACCAATCAGACCTTGTTTTATGTTGCTCTTCATATTTTTCCTACAAGTACCAAATGACTTAATCTAATGGTAATTATTTTTATTTTTTGTCGGATCAGTAATTGCAATAATCCTGTGCCTGTCAAGAAAGCCACTAACATTCAGAAAAAAGATTTTTTTTTTATCCAGGCCCTGCCTGAGGCAGCCTGCTCTTAGTTTGTACAATTTCTCTTCTATTGATCCTCTGAAGTTTAAAGTTGCCATTTTCCTCCCTACAATAGTAAATGAGGCCTCATAGCTGGATGTTATATAACAAGCTGTTCCTTTTCCACTGTCCCTTTGTGCAGTAACATGTATGATTGGGTCCTGCTTTTAAGTCTCTCTGAAAGACCCTGGAACTTTGTCTGAGACCTAGTTTTCAGACACGGGGGCACAAATTGTTCTAAATTGCAGTGTAATTGTCTGTCCTTACCATACCTTTGATACACTCAGTTCCTCCACTTGAACCAGCAATAAGTTGGGCAGTATGGGAAAAATTTCCACAAGTTTTGTATTTCAGTATGCCAGTCTTTTGATTTAAAGCTGCAGTAGGTAAACTTTTATAAAACTTGTTAAAACTGTCAGTATATCCTGACAGTACAGTGAGAGAGAGATACACAATAAAAAAATATATATAAATCATAAAGCTCCTCTGCCTCCTCCCTGTAGAGACATGCACAAACCAATCAGAGCCAGGAGGAGAGTCTTAGCACTGTTCAATACGCTTGTGTAAGCGCTTCTTCTTCGCTGCAGCTGTGCTATGGGAGGAGAAACAACTTACTGTTACAGGAAAACTGTTTATCCTCTCTCATTGGTGGCCATGTTTTCTAGCTGGTACATTTGTACCAGCTAGATACATTGTAAGGATACATCGTAAGGAAGGAGCTGTGGCAGCAGAGAGCAAAGGGAGGGTGTGATCAGTGCGTACATGTGCATGATTGACAATGCTAAGATCCCCCCCCTCCTGGCTCTGATGCGCCACATTCTCATAAACATACGCCGTCCATTATTATCCAGGAATCTTCTGGATATGGATCCTTATCCAATTTGGTGATAAATCATGTTTTCCAAGAAAGTTGAAGAACCGCATCACAAAGCAAAAGTGATAACTAAGTGGCTTAGGGATCCAGACAAGGACATTTCAGTATAGATCTTAATCCCAATAAAAGCCTGCAGTCATCCCTCAAAAAGAAACCGGACCAAAGAAAAAAGTGATTTCAAGCACTTATAGAGCAAGAATAGTTCACCATGTGCCAGGATTTGGCCCAGAGGTTGGCAAAATCTTCAAAACGAATAGCTGATATTGTAAATACAGAAGCTTTTGCTTAAAACTGATGTATTTATTAACAAAAGCATGTGACACTTCAAAAAGTTTATTATTAAATGGCAATATTCCCTACAAGCAAATCTAAGTCTAAAACCGGGTAACGGTGAAGCAGCAACATTTCTCATAAACTGAAGTAATTGTCACTCTCAAAATCTTTGGCAATGGCTAACGTCAAGTTAACATTACTGGATACTGAAATATCTCCTCTTTCAGTTCCCCAGTGTTAAGCAAACAGAAACACAACTGGTACTTTATTATAGTATAATCCACTATTAAAGTAAAATGTATGTTTTGTGAACATTGATAATAAATCATATTTGAGTCATCTTTTTGGAACCACATCTACTCCTACAAAACACTGCAAATATAAAGATGACAATAATTCTGAGAGTAAAGTTTTTTGAGATTGCACTACAGGTAGAAATGTTGATACTTTTAGACACAAACAACACCTCAGCTGAAAGAACTGAGCCTTTCACATTCTCCACTGACGCTATAAGTGAGGTAGTGTGATCCAGAAGTGGACACTGCATAAGGATAATGAGACTACAGTTTGCAGTATGACTCATAAAAATAGGTTTTTTAGTCCATTGGATTGACAAGTAATAAAACAAAAATATACTTTCTTTAGCAACCAGCTTGCTCAGCAGTCATAAGAGACAGATATGTTTTATTAGAGTGACTTTAACCACCTGAACCTTAAAAATTAATAGTCAGCGTTCTTGAAGTGAGGGAAAGTTATTGTTCATTTTTGCACCAAAAAATTATTTAAATCTGACAAAAGCTTTGACTGGTTGAGCTCTTGCAGCTCATTAAATAATAGCGTTGTAGTCATGAAAACTATGAACTATGAAGAATTTTTCGCGGGGTTGATGATCATTCTTAGCATACCTGGTGTTTGTCTAGCAGGTTGAATAATAGGTGGCACTTAAAAACATTAAGTCAATACATTATGACAGAGTCAAAGACACTAAATATCTCATTTAAAATAGCTTCTTTTGTCAAGTTGTCTGAGAGTCTTTTTGTGTCTGAATGATTCCTAGGCTGGAGTTATTTAGCCTAACAACAAGAAAAAAGAAAAAAACAAGTGAAAAAAGAGGCTAAAGTAAAAAGATGAATTAAGACTTTATGATCACAAGGTCTATGGAATTATAAAGTCCATCACAGATGTGATTAAATCACTCAAATCACTCATTGATCATTTCTAAAATATAATTACAATGGTTCCCAAAGGAAGTACCCCAGAAATGTCTGCTAAAAGTTGCAATTTAAACATAGAAACTGCAAAAACACCAGCAACAGGAAAGAGGATAAAACATATTAAGAAAGTTTTGCAACTTGCGAGAAAACTAGATGATTACTTGATGACTCAAGACCTTTACACAGTACCGTACATGTCTCAAATTCCCTTAAGCATATTTCATTTATTTCATAAATTCAATGCATTATTTACCTGAACAACTTCATCATCTTCTTCCAGAAGACCCTCCAATACGTCTACCGCCATCTAATAAAGGAACAAAAGAAAATAATGAAGCAGAATGAAAATAAAAAAAAACATTTCTATAAACAAATGCTCATTCAACAGAGAAATAAGCAAAATGTACTGTGAGGAATGGCTTTAAATACATTTGCAGTAACCAGTAACGTTGTTGGCGTTGCTGTGTATCTTCCAGGCAGCTCAATCAATGACAGTGATCAGAGGGTCTGATAAGCTTCTAAGGGGTCAGCGTCCCCATTCACAATGTCATCAATACCAACAAGTCAACAGACACGGCAGTCAATATACACACTCATGAGTGCTTATCGCACAGTCAATAATCACTGCAGACACCGTTTCCGAAGGCCCTTTTAATCATTTTACTGACAACCTGCTCATACCCTCCCTTCACCTCGTAGAGCAAGAGGCCCAAATAAATCTAAAGATCAACTTGACACGTTGTCCATATTCCCCCCCACCCTCACTTTCAGGGTATTTGTCTGATTCACTCTCTGTAGTGTCCTGGAGAGGCGGTCTGAGGTCTCAAAGGAGCCAAATGTTAGCTGACCTTTGTTGGAGCGTTGTCTGTGGGAAGTTTCCATTACAGAAATCAGAGCTCAACTAAAGTAGTCAGCGTGTTTGTTTAGCTCCGTCTCTCTCCATGTGGAACCTGTGGTTTGTGCTGCCTTTGTGAGTCTCTTTGTGTGTGTGTAAGGCCCCAGGTGATGATATATTGATTTTTGTCAACGTCAGGTTGGAGGCGACCGCTAGCCAATCACCCGTGGTGAAGGGCAAGAATAAAAGACCTGCACGCACCCCCGCAATTGCACATATAGACACACACACACCTGAAAGCAAATGCTCAACAAAAATGTGACTTCAACAAGCTGAACTTGTTTTTTTTTTTTTTTTTTTGCTAAGGCAGAATTATTAGCTGGAGAACTTCTCAGTTTTTTTCCCTCCTCCTCCTCCTCCTGCTGCTCTGTGGAGTTTCTTTTCATTAAGGCAACGTGGTTCCGGGGATGATAAAGAGGCCCGCCGCCTGCACAGACTGAGTGAGAGTCGGGTTAATTGAGAGTATCTCGTTAAGACTGCGCAAACGTGCATGTCAGAGAGTCAGATGATTGATTGCTAGACCAATTATGAGCAGAGAACCTATTGTCCTAAATTAATTAATGACTGATTAAAAGCACACAAAACAAAAACACCCAATCTCAACCGATGAGGGATGGATTTATGCCAAGCGCCACAATTATCTCCTCTACTTTCATTGTCTCACTGCAACACATGAGCACAAAGATAAAGTGCCGAGCGATAAATATTTACTGTTTCCATTCTGTGAATAGTTCGCAATCTGTTATGCAACAAGCACAAACTTTCATGAATTTGATTGAGCGTAAATGTCACGCACAAACTGAAACAAGTGCTTGTGAACTCTGAAATATTTTGTTTTTCAAAACCTTTGTTTTTTAAAACTGTCCATATTCGTATTCAGCCCTCTGAATTGTCAAGCCTCTAAATAATATCTAGTGAAACCAAATGCCTTCAAATACAAGCGAGAACACAGAAAGCACCTGGGTGTAATTTTTCAAAGTATAAATCCAGATGTTCTACGAAGGCCTGAGCGGTTTGTTAAAGAACATTCATGAACAAAGCATCATGAAGACAAAGAATCACATTAAACAGATCAGGAGTAAACATGTGGAGAGGTCTAAGTGAGGATTGGGTTACAGAACACCATCCAAAAACTGAAAACCTACCAAAATATTTTAGTCTTCCTAAATAAGTCAGCTATGGAAACCATTAATTAGAGAAGCAGCCAAGAGGCCCATTGCATCTCTGGAGGATCTACAGGGATCGGAGCTGGTGAGAAAATGTGTAACCAGGATCTATTAGAAGTTGTAAAACAACCGAGACAGGAACTGAGGTTCAACTTCTAGCACGACAATGAACATTAAACCACGGGATGGTTTACATCAAAGCACGTTCACGCGTGTGCCCAGATACACATGAACATTTTAATGATCTGAGATGCTTTCTGTCCAATCTGACTGAGCTTAAACTATTTTGCAAAAAGAAAAAGCAAATATGCCTGCCACTTAATAGCAGAAAACAGTAGTTCTACAAAGTAGCATTCAGTTTAGATCTCTATTCACACATATTCGCAACTGTTTTCTACTTTGTGTTACTCGAACAAATAAAATCTCAGTAAAAAACATGGAAATTTGTTGTTGTAACATGACAAAATATTGTAGAGTTCATTCTATTGGACAGGACAAAAGATCTGCTGGAGTATTAAACAACAACAGATAGAACAGACAGTTTTAGAGCAGTAAAAATAGAACAAGAAATATATCTGGAAGCGAGGACAAGTGAGCAATGATAACCATTATATCGTCTCCAACTTCTTAACTACGCTGGTCAGCCCAGGGGCAAGTGATTAAAGATTCAGAGTTTTTTTAAGCTGCTTCACGCTCTAAACAACAACAAGATTAATATTCCTGTGAAGATAAGAGAAAAATAGGGAGTGATACAAATTAAAAGAGGGAGAAAGTTGGAAAGGACAGGCAAGAAAAAAACAAAAAAAATAAACGAGATGCACATAAATACTAAAAACAATACAATCACGCTGTCCTCTTTATTTCAAGACTTCTACAGCAAAAAAATAAAAAATAAGCAGGACTCTGGGGAGGAAGTCATTTATAATGGTCGCTGTGCTCAAGTGCAGTTTGTGTGTTTGTGCGTCGTCTTCAGGCAATGCTGTTTAACAGAATCATTTTACTGGAGCGTGCAGCACAGACTGGGGAAAGACAAATCACTTTACAAGTGAGGGCGTGCCATAGCTCACACACATGCAGACACACACACACACACACACACACACACACAAAAACAGGGATAGCTACAGCGAAGTAAATTAATCTAGGAGAAGTCTATGCAAACTCTGCTCGCGAGCAATATGGGAGACACAAGCAGCACGAGAGTTTAAATTTAACGACAGAAGCGTTTAGTAAATAAATAAAAGTGAACACAAGTGACAAGGTGAGTAGGTGCAATACTATCCACCAGCTTGTGTGACAACTGCACTGAAAGATGCCTTAATGGCTGTCAGGGAAAGGTAGCTGCCCGTTTCCCCGTCTGCTGTGTGAAAAGTAAATCAGCAGCAATGACGGATGATGATGATGACGTTTGTGTGTTTGCGTGTGTGTGTCAATGTAAGTGAGAAAGAAGGGAGCTCTGCAGGACAAACAGAGAAACTAAACTCCCCCCCCCCAATTAACTTAAATGCAGGTCAGTTGGTCCTTAACAACTGTATTTGTCTTGGACTTGTGTTTATATAAAAATATATAAAACTGCTTATGAATTTTACCTGTGTTTGTTATGTAGGCTTTTATCCTGTACTGGATGTGATAACGTCTTTATGCACTTTTTCAGTCGGGTGTCTTGACTTTTTCCAACATGTTTTTTCCTTAAAAACTAATTCACTGTATGTTTATGAAATGATAGATTTTGAAGTCATAAATATGCAGTAAAACTATACCCCCATGAAAATTTCACACAGCTTTATTACTTTGAATCCAGTGATTAAAAGGCTGTAAATGCATTATTCGTTAAATTCTACACTTGTAGACCAAAAGCAAATGACTGAAACTAAAATGTAGACATTTAAAAAGATACGGTTGAAAACAATTATGAAAACAGCCACTTTATTTACTTTATAAAGATGGACTATTGAGCTGTCCGCAGTCTTTTTCACCCCTGGCAAAGATGTGAAACATGCCTTAAAATTGATGTTCTTTGCAAGAGCAGGACTGATGCAACTTCCTTAACATTCCCCAAACATCCGTGTCCAGCCTGTTTTTTTCAGTTTTGCTCACTTTAAACACTCTAATCATTGCTCTAACTCTACATGTAGGCTAACTTAGGAAATAACCTATTTTCGTGTTACCTTATTTTGATTTATGAATATCATCACACCTTTTGCCTTATTTAAATGATATGTTTTATTCTCTTGATGATTTTAAACTGTGCTTGTAAGACACAGACTTTGTCATTTGATTTTTAAATTCCAGGGAAAAAAAAAGACTACGGACAAACAACAAAAATGCTTTAGTTTGAATTATTCTACAGGAGTTTGTAGTGGTGCACATAAGTGTGGCAACTGTTATTTTGTTTGAAAAATATATTTCTTGGCATGCTTGTTTCTTTTGATAAGATGCTTAAATTAAATGTTTGATTTGTCTAAAATTATCAGCGTGAAAATACATGTTACTGCAATAAAATTTATTTTATGGCTTTTAACACATCTTTAACAGGGGTACTAATAAATGTAGATGGCTCTGTAATTATCTCTGAGCTCATATTCCATTAGCACTGTGAAAGATGACATTTCTGGCATGTATTCATGTTTTGAAATGAATCAAAAGGGGGGAACAGATTTGAAGAAGTATTTTTGGCTAATTTTCTTTCCCAAATTAAGTAAGAACGATCACAGAATGTGAAATCCACTGATGTGGGAGAACTTTTTTCTTGTTCATTTTCCATGTCACATTTTTGGAACAGCTAATTTCCAGGTCCAGCCGTCATTCAAATCCCTTGGTTATAAGATATTTACGATTTTTGGAGAGTTTTAATCTGTTGTCAACAGAAATAAGTAAAAGCCTCATCTTAAAATATATTTTTAAACCACCTTAAAAATTCTAACTGTTTCACGCTTCCTGGGTAAAAAAGGGAGAAAAAAATCTTTACCCTTGACAGCATTGCATTTAGCATTAGTTTTATTTAACACACCAGTTTTTATGTCTATAGCTGAATTAACTTTTTGTCTGGCTCTGGTATTTATGAGGATATAGTTAGTGTGCAGTGAGGAGTCTTCAGCAGATCTTAAATCTTCTTAATGGGGTTGAAGCAAGAGATCTTGGGTGGCCAATCAATGACTGAAAATTATGTTTTATCCTCCCTAAATGACTCTATAGATGTTTCAGCCAGTTGAATCCTGGCGTTCAATCATGCTCCTCTCTCAGTAAAATTGGCTTATTTTATATGTCTGCTTGATAGACGAGAACATTTTGAGCTAAGCAGAGAAGTAGTTTTTTTAAATACATATACCAGAAATACAGGATGTGTATCTTAACATTGCTTTTCAGGAATATGGTACGACTCATATCAATCACGTCAAAGAGCATCTCAATAAATTAAAATGTAGAAAAGGCTTGTTGTCTAGTGACCTGTCCAGGGTGTACCCTACCACATCCCTAATGGTTACTGGATGCAGGCATCAGGAAGATCTCAAAGAATCTGGCTGTTTACAAAGTGCTGCATCCAAGCATATTAATAGTAAGTTGAGTGGAAGGAAAATGTGTACAAGAAAAAGGTGCACAAACCAAGTCAGAACTGCATCTGGAGTCGGTGACCACACAGAGACGTATCTAGAGCAAGTGATGTCACCCTCCTTGTGTTAAGGCACACTAGAACACCATTGTTGGAAGTGTTTTAGTGGAGGCAAGGAGAAATAAAGTTTGAATTGTTGCTCAATGTATCAAAATCCTGTTTTAAGACAAAGTCAATCTTGTTTTTGACGATCAAGGTACCACAGCCCACAAGAGAAGTAGAGAGGTACAGAATTCAAGCTGCTTGATGTCCACTGTCTGGCTTCAAGTTAGGGATAATTTTGGGAACCATGTCATATGCTTATTTTGGTCCATTGGACTTTATGTCAGGATACTGGCCTGGCCTAAGCCCTCTAAAGTCTATAACATATACAGGTGCTGGTCATAAAATTAGAATATAATGAAAAAGTAGATTTATTTCAATAATTCCATTTAAAAAGTGAAACTTGTATATTATATTCATACATTACATACAAACTCATATATTTCAAATGTTTATTTCGTTTAATTTTGATGATTACAAATGACAACAAATGAAAATCTCAAATTCAGCATATCGGAAAATTAGAATCTTACTGAAGACCAATAAAAACAAAGGATCTATAGAAATGTTGGCCAACTGAAAAGTATGAGCATGTACAGCACTCAGTATTTAGTTGGGGCTCCTTTGGCCTGCAGCAATGCGGCGTGGCATGGAGTCGATCAGTCTGTGGCACTGCTCAGGTGCTATGATAGCCCAGGTTGCTCTAATAGTGGCTTTTAGCTCTTCTGAATTTTTGGGTCTGGTGTATCGCATCTTCTTCTTCACAATACAGGTCAGGAGAGTCAGGAGAGTTTGCTGGCCAATTAAGAACAGGGATACCATGGTCCTTCAACCAGGTACTGGTAGCTTTGGCACTGTGTGCAGGTGCCAAGTCCTGTTGGAAAATGAAATCTGCATCTCCAAAAGGTTGGTCAGCAGCAGGAAGCATGAAGTGCTCTAAAACTTCCTGGTATGTGGGTGCGTTGACCCTGGACCTCAGAAAACACAATGGAGCAACACCAGCAGATGACATGGCACCCCAAACCATCACTGACTGTGGAAACTTTACACTGGACTTCAAGCAACGTGGATGATTTAGGTCTTCATCACTACATCTGAAGTGCCTCTCTTCTTTTCCTCCAGACTCTGGGACCTTGATTTCCAAAGGAAATGCAAAATTTACTTTCATCAGAGACATAACTTTGGACCACTCACCAGCAGTCCAGTCCTGTTTCTCTTTAGCCCAGGCAAGACGCTTCTGACGCTGTCTGTGGTTCCAGAGTGGCTTGACACAAGGAATGCGACAGCAGAAACCCATGTCTTTCATACGTCTGTGTGTGGTGGTTCTTGAAGCACTCACTCCAGCTGCAGTCCACTCTTTGTGAATCTCCCCCACATTTTTGATTGGGTTTTGTTTCACAATCCTCTCCAGGATTATCTCTCTTGCTTGTACACTTTTTTCGACCACATCTTTTCCTTCCCTTCGCCTCTCTATTAATGTGCTTGGACACAGAGCTCTGTGAACAGCCAGCCTCTTTAGCGATGACCTTTTGTGTCTTGCCCTCCTTGTGCAAGGTGTCGATGGTCGTCTTTTGGACAACTGTCAAGTCAGCAGTCTTCCCCATGATTTGGGGAATCATGGGGAAATAGCCCATAGAACTAGACTTAAAGACCATTTAAAGGCCTTTGCAGGTGGTTTGAGTTAATTAGCTGATTAGAGTGGTACCAGGTGCCATCAATTTTGAACCTTTTCACAAGATCCTAATTTTCTGATATACTGAATTTGAGATTTTCATTTGTTGTCATTTGTAATCATCAAAATTAAATGAAATAAACATTTGAAATATATGCGTTTGTATGTAATGTATGAATATAATATACAAGTTTCACTTTTTAAATGGAATTACTGAAATAAATCTACTTTTTCATTATATTCTAATTTTATGACCAGCACCTGTAGTACAGATGATGAGAGACAGAATACCCAAAAATGCAGATGAGATGAAGGTTTTTATTATAGTAACTTATGCTCAACATCTCAGCAGAGCCAGATGGACAGTCTCATTGCCACACTCCATTGATGTAATATACACTCATATTTCACTGCTAGAGTCCAGAGGGTTGTGGGGGGGTCACCATACAGCTAGAGTGAGGGAAGGGGGGGGGTGGTGGTAGCATATTGCAAGAGGGGAGAGGAGGTCTGACTGTACAATAACCACCTCCGTCCCTCCCCCGCTCTCACAGTGGCAGCAACCTGCTAAAAGTTTCCCGTATTTTCAAATCCAAAACTTGACAGATATGCTATGTTATTTATACAAGTAATTTCCACTATAATGCGTCTACCAGAGGATTTCTCTGGTCATTATCTTTCATTAGAGCCTCATTGATGGCTGTATTTTGAAGCACTGAGGAGCTGGATTTATTTGAAGTTTGTATATCAGGTGTTGTCCAAGTGTGCCATTTGGAGACGCCAAATGGCACACTTGGACAACACCTGTACATCCTCATAAATAAACATGTCCAAAATTATATTTCTTTTTGTGCTATTTTGATCCATTTTGAAATCCATGAGTAGTATACTTTATTCTACAGATTTATTGTATTTTCCAGTCAATACATTCAACTCTCAATGGATTTGAGTGTTGAATGTATAGAACATTCAACACTCCAATATATATGTGGTATATATATTGCCAAGAGGGGGTTTATTTATAGAAATAAACCATATGAAATATAAATATATATGGTTTATTTCTTGTAAACCATATATATTGGTTTACCAATATATATATATATATATATATGGTTACAAGAAATAAAAATGAAAAATCTGGTTGAAGGAAAATGTTTTAATTTATTTTATTTAACAAACGTATTAGGTACAAACTACTTAGAGTTAAAGTATTTTTAACAGTAAAATTAGAAAATTTAGCTTGTCATCTACATGTACTCCAAATTGTTGAAGAACAGCAGCTGATTTAATTTAGGAATATCTCTTCAGCCGTTTTTGGTGATTTTGGTACTGCCAGTCAAGGGATTAAATTTAGGGTGTTCATTAGCTCTAACCAATACTCATGAAAATAAGCAAATAAGGGCCTGAAATATGTCACTCTGTAGTAAGTGTACACATTAAACAAGTTGCACATTTTAATTAAATTATACACAGTCCAGTCACATTAATGTGACCACCACGTACTTTCCACTTCAGAGTTAAATAACCAATCACAGAAGGCAGGTGGCAGCACAGTGCAGTTGAGCGTATATAAAGGGTGTGTGTGGGCTTCGGAAAACATTTCAATCGTTGGCGTAATGCAGAAACGAAGCGATTTATCCGACGTCCAAAAGGGCATGATCATTGGCTTTCGGGCCAAGGGTGGAAGCATTTCCGAAACGGCTGAGTTTGTGAACTGTTCGCGTGCCGCCGTGGTAAAAGTGTACCGTGCATGGCAAAATGGGACTGTCCAAAATCAACGACGTGGCAAATGTGGTGCACCACGGGCCATAGATGACAGAGGCGAACGACGGTTGCGGAGATGCGTTCGGGCAGATAGACGGGCTACCGTTGAGCAACTGACCACTAAAATGAACCAAGGGGCTACCACAAGTGTCTCCCAAACCACTATTCAGCGAACATTGCTGCGTCTGGGCCTCCGAAGCAGACGCCTGGTTCGTGCACCTATGCTGACTGGTGTTCATCGACGACGAAGGCTAGAATTTGCACGCCAGTACAGCAGCTGGACGTCCACTGAGTGGCGACAGGTAGCGTTTTCAGATGAATCGCGTTTTATGCTCCATCGGACAGATGGACGTTGGCGTATAAGGCGTGAAACCTCTGAAAGGAACCACCCTGCAACCATTGCAGGAACGGTCCAAGCTGGAGGCGGGAGCATTATGGTCTGGGGAATGTTTTCCTGGCATTCTCTGGGTTCACTGATTATTGTGGAAGGCACGATGGATCAATACAAGTACGCATCTGTCCTTGCGGACCATGTCCACCCCTACATGCGCATTGTTTTTCCTCAGGATGATGGCATCTTCCAGCAGGACAATGCGAGGTGCCATACAGCTGCCAGTGTACGTGCGTGGTTCGAAGAGCACCAGGATGAGTTTACCGTCCTCCCCTGGCCAGCAAACTCACCTGACTTAAACCCAATCGAGCATCTGTGGGACCATCTCGATCGAGTTGTTCGCGCCATGGATCCTCAACCGCGTAATCTAGCGCAGCTGGCCACGGCATTAGAGTCGGCATGGCTCAACATCCCAGAGAAGACCTTCAGGGACCTAAGTGACTCTCTTCCTGCACGTCTCGTAGCAGTTCGCTCTGCGAAAGGTGGTTATTCTGGCTTTCGACAGATGGTCACATTAATGTGACTGGACTGTGTAGAATTGGATCAAAGCACTTGTATAATAAGCGGGACTTTTTTTATCTATTTGGTGGACTGTTTTCTGTTTTTTTTCTGTTGGGCAGTATACAGCCTTAAAGGTAATGGCAGCAGAGGTGTTATTTTACTGGGCCAAAGGTCGGTGGTGTGTTAGCTTCTTGTTTAAACTGTCATCCACTGAAGAGTTCACAGCTGATGACGTGCTGTCTGACACCAACAGACAAGGGGGGCCGGGGGGAATCCTTTTTGGAGATTGAATCCATAGCTAGCGTGCAATACAGAAACACATTTCTCCCCTAACTTACTAACAAAAAAATATATTGCACAGGCAGAGATGATGTGGCACAAGCCATAACATGCAGGTTTTTTTTTAAACAACATAAGTGAGAATGTACAAAGTTAGAGTCTATTTATGAGCCAAAAAACGTGATAGTAAAACATGATTTTTAGACTAAACAACATCAGTAATATTGATCATAAGCCAAAAGGTTGTTGCAGCTTATTTGCATTTAAAGATGAGTTAACTTGGATTTAGGTCTTCATCACTACATCTGAAGATTGGAGAACCAATCAGATTTTAGACCAGAAGGAAACAGTTATTACAGACTGAAGTAAAAAAAAAAAAAAGAAAGTTATAATATAGAAGGAAGGATAACATGCAGATGGATTAAATAAACCAACAAATAGAACAAGGGGTGGATGGAGGAATGGACAAGCAGATCGAACTGGACTGACAGATAGATGGATGGACACGGATGGGATTAAAAACAGAGGAAGACAGATATATGAAGGTAAATGGAAATACAATATTTATTTATACTTGAAGTAAACTCTATACTTTTCCAGACTGTGTATGAACGCTTTAATAAAAGCACATCTACATGTTGCACAGCAAAAACATGACCCAATGAAAAAGCGTGTCCCCTCCTAATTCGTCCAAATCGAGTCTGGGACTTGACTCCTGAAAGAACATAAAGCTCAACCAACTTCAAAAAATTTCAGACTTCTGGTAGCCAAAGACTAATTTGGCTGAACAACACATTATCTTGGGATACATACCCATGTTGGCATATATGGTAAATTATGTGACATTATAGAGCTCTGAGCACAGCCCAGGCTCAGGTTTCAGGCTTGATGACACCAACAGGAGGATGAAGACAAATGACATGTCAGAAACTATGGACTGAAACGCTGTCATTTCACTGATGCACCTGACAGCACATCTCCCACTCCCACTTCCACTCCCACACACACACAAAGATGTAACTGCAGCTGAGCTGTTTGGGTGGAAGAGTAAAAAAAAAAACTTAAAAAAAAGGGACACTGCGCTCATTTCCTGTCAGTAATAACCATAAACCACCCAACAAGATTGACTAGAAATTAATCATTGGATCACAAGAGAAAATTGCTACACTGCTGTTGGTGTGGCAGTAATCATAGAAAATGACTTCAAGCGTTAATGATTGTTAGGAGGTTCAGTACCGAACTGAAGGCAGCGAGCCACTGAAATTGAGGCCATTTAAACTGGAAATTGATGAGTGATTTAGCAGATGAGTGTGCTGTTTCAAAGATATGGCAGCAATTCATCAAAACAGAGGTTCATTGTGATTTTTTTTCCTCCTCCATTCCTTCTCCTCCGTCTCCTCCCTCCTGCAGCCCTCCACCCCACCCCACCCCACCCCCACCCCACCCCGTCTCTGTAAATACCACTCTTCAATTATTGACACTAAACTCTGAAGGGCATAAAGACCAGGCATGGCCTTCCCACCTCCAGCGCTATTCAGCAGAAAGAAAAGCACACATACACACATAAAGAAATGCCAGGTCGGCCTCCTGCCGCGAATCACGCACCGACTGGCCAAAACAGAGCGTGCAAGCACAACACACTGCAAACACATTACCTCATACTCCTCTGACTCGATAAGCAGTTTGGCTGTGGTGATGCGAGACTCGTACGGAGGGATTTCATTCTGGAGGAAGAGAAAAAAGAAAAAAAAAACAACAGAAAATAATAATAAAGGACGAATTGACCACCTTTGGAGGAGTGTTTACACGAGAAAAATCAAACAGAGTTCTTCCTTCCTTTGTCTGATAATAACACGATCCAATTTCAGGCTGCAAAATGCTCCGCAGCTGCATGGCTGTTAATCTCAGTCAAAGTGTCAGCAGGCTGAGTTCGGATCAACCTGCAGGTGAAGATAAGAGTCATAACTGTGGAGTCACAGGGGGGTTTGTTCTACCAAATCATCACAAAACCCTTTCCTGCATCACATTATTCTTTTTTTGAAATGAACCCTGATGTAATTTATTTGTAGATATTAATATCTAGCACTGCAGCCATTGTCTTTCCCCATTAGAGTGACTCCTGGTGCTGCCTTTCATATCAGGTTTTTTTTCACGCACTTTGACTTAACAGCACACGTTTGTGAAGGGCTTGTCTCATCTTTTTTATTTTTAATGTTCGCCAGTTCATTATCTCCTACTTTTTTCTTCTTTTTTTTATCTCTGCTGATGTCCTTGACGTCCGCTGCAAGCACACTGTGACAGCCAGACTGGTTTAAAAAGGCTTTTTGAAATAAACCTGAATAAAGATGCGCCAATAAAATTGGATGGTGACAGAATATCGCCAGTTTTCCAGCTTAAACAGCGAGTCAGGAGCTCAGTTAAGACAGCACCCGAAGGCTGCAAGGACAAACGGGGAAAAACCATGACCGGTTTTAATACTTTATGTGATAAAAAGTTTAGATATCTGGATTTGTTTTTAAACATTGAGTAAAGACACCTTCGGTGGACACCTTCGGTGAGGGATGCTGTCAAGCTGAAGAAGGAGTCCTATGGGGTCTTTTTGGCCTGTGGGACTCCAGAAGCAGCTGATGGGTACCGGCGGGCGAAGCGGCATGCGGCTCGGGTGGTCGCTGAGGCCAAAACTCGGGCGTGGGAGGAGTTTGGAGAGGCCATGGAGAAAGACTTCCGTACGGCTTCGAGGCGATTCTGGTCCACCATCCGGCGTCTCAGGAGGGGGAAGCAGTGCAGCACCAACACTGTTTATAGTGGGGATGGTGTGCTGCTGACCTCGACTGGGGATGTTGTGGGTCGGTGGGCAGAATACTTCGAAGACCTCCTCAATCCCACCAACATGCCTTCTGTTGAAGAAGCTGAGCCTGTGGACTCTGGGTTGGGCTCTCCAATCTCTGGGGACGAAGTCGCCGAGGTGGTCAAAAAACTACTCGGTGGCAGGGCCCCGGGGGTGGATGAGATCCGCCCGGAGTTCCTTAAGGCTCTGGATGTTGTAGGGTTGTGTTGGCTCACGCGACTCTGCAATATCGCATGGACATCGGGGGCAGTTCCTCTGGATTGGCAGACCGGGGTGGTGGTCCCCCTGTTTAAAAAGGGGGACCGGAGGGTGTGCTCCAATTACAGAGGGGTCACACTCTTAAGCCTCCCTGGAAAGGTCTATTCAGGGGTCCTGGAGAGGAGGGTCCGTCGGATAGTCGAACCTCGGATTCAGGAAGAGCAGTGTGGTTTTCGTCCTGGTCGTGGAACACTGGACCAGCTCTACACCCTCAGCAGGGTCCTGGAGGGTGCATGGGAGTTCGCCCAACCAGTCTACATGTGTTTTGTGGACTTGGAGAAGGCGTTCGACCGTGTCCCTCGGGGGGCCTTGTGGGGGGTTCTCCGGGAGTATGGGGTACCGGGCCCTTTGATACGGGCTGTCAGGTCCCTGTATGACCGGTGTCAGAGTCTGGTCCGCATTGCCGGCAGTAAGTCGGGCTCGTTTCCGGTGAGAGTTGGACTCCGCCAAGGCTGCCCTTTGTCACCGATTCTGTTCATTACTTTCATGGACAGAATTTCTAGGCGCAGCCGAGGTGTTGAGGGGATCCGTTTTGGTGGCCTTAGGATCGCATCTCTGCTTTTTGCGGATGATGTGGTCCTGATGGCTTCATCAGATCGTGATCTGCGGCTCTCGCTGAAACGGTTCGCGGCCGAGTGTGAAGCGGCCGGGATGAGGCTCAGTGCCTCCAAATCCGAGGCCATGGTCTTGAGCCGGAAAAGGGTAGAGTGCCTTCTCCGGGTCAGGGGGGTCGTCCTGCCTCAAGTGGAGGAGTTTAAGTATCTGGGGATCTTGTTCACGAATGAGGGAAGAAGGGAGCGGGAGATCGACAGGCGGATTGGGGCGGCGTCTGCCGTGAAGCGGGCGCTGTACCGGTCCGTCGTGGTGAAGAGAGAGCTGAGTCAAAAGGCGAAGCTCTCGATTTACCGGTCGATCTACGTTCCCACCCTCATCTATGGTCATGAGCTTTGGGTCATGACCGAAAGAACGAGATCACGGATACAAGCGGCCGAAATGGGTTTCCTCCGCAGGGTGGCCGGGCTCTCCCTTAGAGATAGGGTGAGAAGCTCGGTCATCCGGGAGGGACTCAAAGTAGAGCCGCTGCTCCTCCACGTCGAGAGGAGCCAGTTGAGGCTCGGGCATCTGGTCAGGATGCCTCCTGGACGCCTCCCTGGTGAGGTGTTCCGGGCACGTCCCACCGGGAGGAGGCCCCGAGGAAGACCCAGGACACGCTGGAGGGACTATGTCTCTCGGCTGGCTTGGGAACGCCTGGGGGTTCCCCCGGAGGAGCTGGAAGAAGTGGCTGGGGAGAGGGAAGTCTGGGCCTCCCTTCTGAAGCTGCTGCCCCCGCGACCCGATCCCGGATAAGCGGAAGAAAATGGATGGATGGATGGATGGATGGAGTAAAGACAAAGCCATTTGTGATCATCTTATGGATTAACCTCCCCGTTTTAGATTATCCAAAAGAGACACAAGCAGATGGGAGTAAGCTTAAGTTGGGGGTGAAAACCGTCTCCATTATGGGGTCTAAAACTGTTGCACAGAAAATAATTTCTATGATAAGCACAGCAGACTGGCAGTTCCACCAGGTGTTTGCTAATTGCTGCTGCTGCTAGTTTGATGGAGTGGAGAAGACAAAGGGGAGAGGTGCTCTGTAAGATACAAAAAATTGTTTTGCTGTGGGCAGATATGCACGCAAAATTAAAGTTAAGCACACTTTGCATTCAATATATTTAACATCATCAAACCTTCATCACTTCATGTCGCTGGTGGTGCGTATTTCTGTGACGTCAATAGTCTTCTGCACTGGACTGAAATATGGGACCTCAAAAGTCCAAGGTTTTAGAAATGCGCAGTCCAATACTCATGCATAAAGCAGTGTGAGATGTTCATGTGATGGAGCAATAGCATAGATATTCTGAGCTTTACTTGCATAAAATTAGCTTAGTAAAGTTATGCTACAATATATAAGCTCTTGCTAAGGGACAAACATGCATGTTTAAATTATAGGTCTATTCCTTGTTATTCTAATAAATTCAATTTAATTCCTATGCAAACTTTCCAACTTTGAAACATCCCCAGAGTGAAAGAAAAAGTTAATGAATGAGTGAAGGAGGCTATCGAAAGATTTATGTTGTCTTGTAGAAATAATAATTAGAGCCATCGCAATATGCACACCAATAATGATGCAAAATTTTAATTTCCTTACACCGCCGCCAACAGCAACACTCTTTACTGTGGCTGCTGATAGTAAAGTTCAGAGGAACATGGAGCTTATTAAGACAAGTTTGAAGAGGTTAAGAGTGAAGCAAAATTCCTCTAGTTGATTATTTTGAGCTTTTAAACTTCTGGTGCTATGAATGATATTGGATTTGAAAGGTTTGGCAGCTTTTGGAAATCTTAGAGTTAAGCTAAACAACTGCATTGTCCAGGGAATAAACTAGAGTTTCTGTAAGGCTAAGTGTGCTAAGAGATGCTGTTGTCCTTTCAGCACTTCCCTCTAAGGGATTGCCACAGTACAGCAGCTGCCTCCACATTGACTTGGCAGATTTTTTTTAAAGACCGAATGCCATTCCCTACGCAAACCCCTGATTATCCCCAGGTAGGAACAGGATTCGAATGGGGAGCCTTTGGGGCCATGGCCACCTGCTCTACTCCCCGAATCACTGCCGCCTGCTAAGGGCCCCAAAAGTTCTGACTGCTAATAAAAGAAAAGTAAAGATGCTAAAGTTACATTAACAAGTGGCCTCTGTGATAATGCATTTTTCATCTTAAAGGCTGTGTTAATCCTAACACTTAAAATGTTAAGATTAACATCAAAGCCAGAGATCTGAACTTGGCCACATAATTCTGATCAGTGCATTTCTTAACCTGAATATTATTTGTGGCAGTGAGAGAAATAGCAGCCAGAAAACACGTTTACCTGTGTTTCTTCGTCTGTTGTGGAGGAAGCTGCAATTTGCTTCTGCGCAGGTAACCACATCCCAACACTTTTCAACAGGTATTCCTTCCCTTCCTAAAACCAAATGAAAGATCCATGTGATGATAACATTGTGTAAAATCTACAAACATAAACAGATGCAAATATTCTCGTATTACACACTGGTTAATTGATTCTCCATAGACATTAATGACCAATTATTATGATTTAATTTAATTATTTTAAATAATAATCAATGCAGCTTAGCTTAAAATAAATAAATAAATAAATAAATGTTGGTTTGAGGACGGATGAAAAAAACTGGGGCAAGCCTGACCCCTAAAGGCTTTATCTGGTACTGCATTTGTTGAACTCTTGACTACTTTCCAACAATTTAAAGATGAACGATCTGAGATCTTGTTGAAAACTTACTCAAACCTGTTGAATCTAGATCAAATTTGGAGCTCAAGGCCGTTTCCTGCTCTCGACACGGATAAATGAAACAACATAGTGAAAAAGCTACGTGAGCTATAATTAAAATGTTACTTTCATGCTTCGTTAAAACTCCATTAACTCAGAGGAATCCATCGTGACACAGATGGAAGATATAATGTAAAAGCTCCTCTTTAATCTTTATTGGTAATTTTAACCCATGATAACCCACAGTGATAACTAATCAACCTCCTGCTGCGGTCAAGAGTTTGTGATTTCAAAACATTAACGAAATGGGAATGTGTCTCGCCAGCGGTGGAGACGAAAGACTGTTTTCTGTAAATAAAGATAAGTTTTCACTCATTTAAAAGCTACAACACATTCAGTTTCTCTAACATGTGTTGTAGCTTTCAGTTTCTCTAGGAGTAAGGAAAAAAATGTTTTACCACCTACATCACTTAGGTGTAAAATAATCATGGATTATTCCTTACAATGTAACAAAAAATAAAGAGTTTGATTGATTTGGAATATGTTTAATATGTTTTAGTTTCAATCTATAAGATCAATGCATATGCTCACACATTTAAATATTAAAAAGATATCAAAGTAATGTGATTTTTTTTTATTCACAGAACGTACATCAATTAATAACTAATTAATAACTAACAATTTTTGGTCTATGATCGAATCAAAACGCAGAAAATAAACCCCATAAAGCTTAAGTTTGCATACTCTGATCGATACAGTTCCTGAATTTTCTTTTTAATTAACAAAAGATAGAAAAAGTGACTTACAGCACATTTTTGTTTCTCTTTGTTGCAAAACTATCTTTTGAAAATAAAATTATCAGATGGGTTACATTAAGCCTCAAAGAAAATCAGAAATTGTCACTAATCAGGAAGGCGTGAGCAGTGCATATCTACAAGCGTTTTATTGTACTTGTAGGTTTTTAGTAAAAAAAAATGCTACAAGTACATTTTCAAGAGATATTGTTTCAGCTATGTAACACAATATTTTCATGTATGAATAAAGAAATATTCAGTCAGTCAGACAAATGATATTGTTTCAATAATGTATGTTCACAATCAATTAATTTACAACACTGATTTATGAGTAAATAATATATTTATTAAATACCTCAAACTGCAGGAGGTCGGGTTATTACTATATTATTTTTAATAAATATATTTACGGGTCCATTTAGTTTGGACAAATCCTCCATGTTCTTCCAGGATAAAACTGTGAGGTTGATGTAGCAGCTTTCTCCGAATCCGAGTCCAACATGCTTCCTCATCTCTTCCAATTTATCAGATGACTACATGACCTCAATGATCTGCCCAGTAATTAACATTCCTATTGGCTTTACCCATCTGTGTGTGCGTGTTAATGTAAGTGTCCATCTGCTGATTAATGGCATACAATTCAATCTGCTCAGAATAATTAACTCTGTAGATTCCTGCTTTAATGTGGTGATAATTCATCTGGAGCCCCCGTGTGAGTGAGTGGACTGACCTGGTTTCTCTCTGTACTAAACAGGTAACTGGCCATAAGCTGGAGAGCCTCCGGGTTGTCATGGTGATACTGTAAAGCTTTTTCAATGAACTCTCGGCACTTGTCTGCAGCTCCCTCCTCCATGCTATGATGGGAGAAGAGGAAAGAGCCAAATATGCAGTTATCAGAAATGACTAAAACGTGAGAGAGTTTCTGGGTGTCAGCAGTACAAGTTGTTCTGTTCCGGTACCAGAGGTCTGTTAAGTAGATCTCAGCCAGGGAGCAGTAGGCCACGCTGGCATCCTTTCTTGAAGGGACCTCGTCGCCCTCATCCGTCATTCCGGCGGCTCCAGCCTGAGCCTGCAGATGAGCAGCACAAGGCCGACTTCCTGACTTAGAGATCATCATCTAAAGTATTTAAACTGAAAACATAATGAACAAGCAAGTGTTTTTTTTTTTACATCAATAGTTACATAACATTAGGAAACACTTGCCTACGCTCCCAGAGGAACTTCAGCTGAAGAGGCCATTTAGGCTGAAAACATGGTTGTGTCGAGCAGAAAAAAAATCTGAGTTATAAATGTGTAATTAACAAAAAAAAGCCCCAAATGCCCTCTTCTTATTCAGCGCAGCATATGCACATTCTGCAGAATGACTTATTTTAACAGAGATTTTTTTCTGTTAGTTCATCAGTTTTAATGGTGACATCTGCACTTTAGTAATTATCTGAAGAAAGACAAACACCCACTCAATTAAGAACTAATTCACTTCTAAAATTAGTTTTGAACAATTTAGTCTCAAACATTTTTTTTCCATAAAAATACCAAATAGCCTTTTTTTTTTTAGCATTTATTTAATCTGCTTTTAAGATTTGAAAAATACACTTTTCTGTCACAGTGTTTAGGATTTTTCAAGTGACTCCAGAAGATCTTAGTTAATTGCATCAAATATCAAACACATTTGTCCACATCATTGTTCAGGCCTTTAATTGTGAATGAGACATTTAGTTTATTTTATAAGAAATAGCACACATCTTTAACTAAACAAGTAAAAATTCTAGGTGAAGGAAACACGCTTGTGCTTCCTAAAGCTGATGATCACATGAAGACCCTTCAACGACATGCAACTTGTTTATAGAACCTATCCTTTATAGGAGTATTCTCAAACACAGCACCCTCTTCTGATCAAAACATGAAGTGTCTTAAATCTCAACTAGAATGAAATTTTTAGAATGTTCCTCTTAAAAATACACACACAAGATGCATCATTATAGGATCTATTTAGATACATTCCAGATAATCACATTTTGTAAACTATAACTACTGAATTGGATGTATTTTATTGGGAGTTTATATAATGTGAAAGTAGTGCAGAATTATCAAAACGTAGGGCATAAATTTGTATTCAGCTCTCTTAATTCTGATTCAAAAAATTCCAGAAGAGATTAAGGAGATTTTCCTTAGAAATAATTATTCAATAGAAGTTGGTTTGAAATTATTGGAGAACAAAGGCATAAGGTTGTGCAGACGTTTAACATCAGGATTAGATTTTTTTTTAATGATACATCTCTTAGTATTGTACTCTTCAAATCTAGAAATTGCACAACAGTGGCAAGGAAAAAGTCATCACTGACAAAAAAAAGCTTCACAGTTTGCAATTTCAGACAACATGTGGGAAACGTGGGACACGCGTAGAAACGGTTAACGCGGCCGTGCATTCGCACCCCGCCGAGTGCCTGGTCAGGATTTGCATTTGGTATCTGTTGCATCTTGAGTTACTGAAGCCTGTAATCTAAACAAGCATCTTCTTAGCAATGGACATTAATGCTATACAATTAAAGAGACTATAGTGTTCAAAATCAATCCATCATTTATACAAGCTTGTACATGCGGGGTCGTGGTGTGTTGCTTCCTATCGCCAGCAGTCATTAGACGACCCCAGGAAGGTCCCAGGTTCGTCACAGGGCAACACGCAAGACAAATAACCAAATAACCCGCACTCAGACTGAGGGTAACTTAGAGAAACAATTTAACCTAATAGTTATGTGCCTGAACTGTGGGAGGAAGTCCAAAGACCATGAGAAAACCCCATAATGCACTGGGAGAAAAATGCATCTCCATGGACAAGAGGCCAGGCTAGGATTTGAAAACAGGACCTTCTTACTACAAAGCAACAGAACAAACCATAGTGCCACGGTGCAGTCCAAGACTCAAATGGCTCGCTGTAATAAAATGTCTAGCTAGTAATCATTGTTAAGCTTTTATTAACACAAGTTTGTTGCCTAACTTAACCTTAGCTGGGAAAAATAACACACCTGTGTTCTGGTCAGATGAGACCAATTTAGAATATTTTTCTTATGTATGTACAACACTGTCTGTAGCACTGTCTATCCCCAAAAAACAATATTGTTATGATGACATATGATGGCGGCAGCATTCTGTGAGAATTCTTTACTTCACAGGTGGTCAGACCCCACTTGTTGGAGGTCAAGGAATATCCATCTGTTAGAAAGCCAGACCTAAATGTACTTGAGAAACTGGCAAGACAACATTGTTTAGTATATTAGTATGAGCTTTCTTGTGAGGATGAATTTGCAAAAAAAATGTTGTCTTTAGCTGTGCAAAGCTGGTAGACATATACACACAGAAGAGTGACAGCTGTTACTGCAGGACAAGATTTTTCTGCAAAGTCATCAATCAGATGACTTGTGACACGCTTTTGAAAACAAAAGCGTGTCACAAGTTTATTTTTTTATTTCTAAAATATTGTGTAAAGCATTTATTATTTTCTTTTTGTTTAGTAATTATACAATTATATAATTGCAATTAATATATAAATGTAGTTTGTAGTTGTCTAGTGACCAAATGTGGATAGGTTCAAAGGGTGTGAAGTTGTTCTCACTGACCTCTGCTTCCTGCTTCTCTAGAACAGATAGAAGAACTTGTATTCCTCTTGTGTAGTAGTCCACTGCCTCCTGGCCGGTGTGAATTTGTCCCAGATACATGTATTTGCTATGACCAACATCAGGGCTCAGGTCTATTGCACGGAGAAACACTTAGGACCTGGTAAAGGAAGCCCAAACTATTTCCATTTCAGGGCAGAATGAACAAAATACACAATGCTTTAGTGACTACTCAGTAGATAATGTATAAAGAAAATAAAGTCACAAAAGGATATTGATTTAGCTTTCTGCATGTCTCCTAATTCGGAGCAAATGTGTCCCAGCATGTCAAGAGCTTGTAGGTTGTTGGAGTCCACATCCAGAGCTCTCTGACAGAAAAGGCCAGCCATCTCAAAGTCAAAACTGTCCATGTACTCCTGAGTCTGAACACACAAGATAAGTAAATGTACACAGAATAAAACCTAGACACTTTCTACCGTGACACGTTTCATTTTTAAAGGTACCTTCTCTAGTAGTTGCTGTACTGAGTACTTTTCAGCTGTTTTCCTCTTGGCTTTCTCATGCATTCTGACTTTCATCCTTTCTTGAGGTGACAAACCAACAAATCCTGCATCTGTGGAAATGAAACATGGGCGCGAATGAAAAGCTGTGTCTCATTTAGTGATGAATGGCATGAACAATTTTTACATTGGATATAACAAACAAAAACAAAAACAAAAAAAAAACACAGCACAGCTGACCCATGTTTTGACGGTTGTCCTTCCTCTTGGGTTTATTTTTCTTCTTGTTCTTGGCCTGACCTCCCATATTGATAAATAACGTTCGTTACTCTTTTGGCCCTTAATAAAAAAAATCTTTTCCCAGATATACTTCACGCGTGCTAAAGAGCCGAACTGCAGGCGGCACGCAGCACGCATGCGGTAAGTGCTGAAGCTGGGTGCGCCCCATTTGCGACTTGACGAGGCAGTGGGGACGCCGTGTAGGAGTGGTTCGTACACAATCAATCTCAAACAGTGCATCTGTCGTGACATGTTCATATCTCAACCGGCATGCTCGGTTTCACTGTCATTGGTATTTAAGCATACTTCTAAATAAAGTTATTTGATCTGCAGATTTTGATTCCCACCCGGTTATGTATGCGTCAGGAGGTGAGCGTTGGTAAATTGTATGTAGTTTTTGGTTTTTGTTAACGGTTGTTTATATAATAATCTAGGATCGGTTTGACAGGTTGCCTCTGATTTCCTTTAGGCAAAACAAATATGCATAATTTGCCCTATATTTAAAAGGAAAATACTCTTCTCATCGCGATTTTTTCCACCCATGTCATTCACCGGCTGATTGCTAAGAAACGCATCCACAGTCACAGCTACGGAGAGCGATAATGAACAAAATACCAATCATACTCAATACGTTTCTAAAACTTAGCAAGTAGAAACGTAAATTATTTCAGATATAGTGTTATATTTGTTGTTGCAGAAATATTCTGAAAGCTATAAGAAAAAAAAATTAAGTCATAAATTGTGTTTTAAATTTACCAATCCATTTCTGAGGGTGCGCTAAACTTGATCGACAAGCTGATGAGCCAATCAGGCAATGCGTCGAGACAACGCCTTGTGACGCACGTGGAACTTTCTCGATTTCAACCAATGGTATAATACGTCAAATGGACGCAGCATTTTTTCTTCATTTTACAATTTGTTGTAAATAAACGGATGACAGAAATGCGCCTGGCGGTGAAATTGCTCAACAAAATACAGCCTATACAGACCCTCTAATACTCGAGTCTATTTTGAGGTAAGTGTAGAATATTTACGTCGAAATAATGATAAACTACAGCCTCTCTCGACCGTTATATCTGCCGCCGCCCTGGAGTGACAAGAAATTGAATGATAAAGCAATATACGGTTAGCTGAAAGGTGTTAATGCTAATGCTTGATGGTGGCAAGCAAAGTTACCTAATATTTAAACTTTTGCTTCGCCATATTGTATTAAAGAGTGAGCTGTTCGCTCGTTGTTAAATATTTCGTTGTTTTATCTTCCGTTGTAACCACCTGACGTTAACGAAGCCGCTAGCCTTTTAGCTTGGCTGCAGAGCGAGCAAGTGTTCAAATAACTATTAGCGCCAGGTTCTGTAAATACTTAAAATGTGATATGAACGACCATTGCGTATATGATGCAGCTTACAATTTTTATTTTTCATTTTGAAATGTGATTCAAGAACACTTACCAAGCTAAATTGTGTAATACAATTAGTAAACGCTCAAAAATGTTTCAGAATTTTTCTTCATAATTCATCAATGCTCATGTCAGTTTTGACAAAAGCTCAAGTTTTGCTTCTAGTTTTTTTTTTCCAACTGCAACATAGGAGGGAGAAGCCCAGAGATTACTTTGTGATGGCAAAGTAATCTTTGTGTCTTTCTGTTGTTTTTAAATGTAAAAGCTGTATATGAAGGGAAATAATTTTATTTCAAAGGGCAATAAAATATGATATAAGGTTTTTGGCTTAAACAAAGACAAAAAACAAAAATCTGAAAGCCTTTCCCTCATATGGTCAATTTTGTAAACTTAAATCACTGAATTACAATAAAATGTACAAAGGGGACTGTGATGGATATTAGAAAAATAAAAATAAATAAATAAAAATAGAAAAATAAATCATAATTTACCACAATTGCAGATACCCGTTATACAGAAATGTAAAACCCTTACTTAATTTAAACCACTTTTTAGAAATTATGATTTCTCTTTGAACAATGGTCTTTCAATTATCTTCCTTTTTCAGTGTTCAATGTGTATAGTCACATTTCTTGCTGTAGAATAATTTTTCAAAATTAAAAGCTGTGACAGAGAATATTATTTCACAAAACAAGTTTATGTAATGCTTTTTCATATTTTATTTGAAAAAAAAAAGTAAAATGTTCTACTAATTAACTGTAACTTGAAAACTGAAGAAAACAACTTGATCTCATCAGAAAGTGGCACCATCTTTTGTGGAACATTTTGTTTTCCCACGCATGATGGAAGATTATTTTTTGGGGATAAAAACATCATAAGCTACTTTTTTGAAGGCATGCAGAGAAGTCATCAAGACAAAAAAGGACTTTAATGGCTTAAACAAAAACAACAACAAAAAACCTTCTTTTTCAGAAAGCCTTTCCCTCATATGATCAATTTTGTTAACTTAAATTGCTGAATTAAAATAAAATGTACTCGGGTGGCTATGATGGATATTAGAAAAATAAATCATAATTTACCAAAACCAGAATCTGCTGGTCAAGCCTAGAAACATTTGTTTGGTAAATGTTTAGTACAGTGATCAGTTAGGTCATTACATAGCTCACTTTGACTGGAGGAAAGCAGTACTTTACAACACTTTGTTGAGAATATCAGTAAAGTACAAATCTGTGAATATCTGTCCAACTGTACAAAATCCAAGCTCTTCTGTTACTAAATATAACAGTTGTTTTGTCTGTTCTTGAGGTCACCTTAACCAAAGGCAAATCTGGATTTGTGTTTGTGTGCTGTTGCCTGGTAGATTGATGTCATACCTTCGCTCCATTTTGCTGACAGCCCCTGACCTCAGACGAAGTTGGACCACAGAAAGAAGTTGTGGCTAATGCCACAGGTACAGACTGCCCTGGGAAGTGGAGTGTTGCCATTTGGAAGAGACTGCATTAAGAACAAACAGCCTCTCTTGTCCCTGCATGAAGGTTGGACCGAAGAGGGCATTGCTAAGGATTTGAAGCCAATCATGTCAGAGTTAAATAAGGAGGTGGTTGATCTGGTTTGGGGAAAACCATCAGGGGGAGGAGTTTCCACTTCGATCTTTCGAAGATGGTCTCAAGGTACGGTTTTTGTTGTAATAATCACAGTGAGCTAATGTCAGTGTTTTCAGATGTTTAGAAATTGGCTAACATTTGAATGTCTCTTTCTGCCAGGCTAGACAGCCTAGAGTTTATCAAACTATTTTCCGCATTTTAAATCATCTTCTTTAATTTTTATGTATATGTCTGTTGTCAATCCTTCTTTTACTAAAGATCCAGCTGAAATGTTGTTTGTGTGCCTTAATAAGTATACAGGATAAATTATTGGCTCACTGTTGAATGAAGACTTCCCCTTTTCACAGGGTTTGTTTTTAGTGAGCATGAGCAAACGGCTCTGAAGCAGTTTGAAGGAGGACCATGTGCTGTGATTGCACCTGTTCAAGTAAGTTTCTCACTGCACAACAGCCTGAATATTAGCTCATTCAGTGGCAACAAGATAAGATAATTGAATATTAGATGCATAATTAACATGATATGTAGCTAAAATTCCAGTTGCTGTAAACCGAGTTTGTGTTTCTTTGCAGGCTTTCCTTCTAAAGAATATTCTTTTTAACAGAGAAAGTTCCACCTGGAGACAAATGTCAGGTAACTTCCCTAAAAAGATGATTATTGGGTTTTACTGTTTTCCTTATGTCTAACCAAAACAACTAATATTTTCGCGTTTGTCTCTGTTAGAAGAGGAGCAGAAGATGGCCTTGTGTTCAACACTGAGTGAAATCCTCGAGTCTGCCCGTGCCAGCCCCTCTACGGGGTTCTGTTTTGTGACCTGGGCCAAGGGACAGAGCCCTCATACTAGCACGCTTTCTAAGACCCAGACACAGTCTCAAACACAGGACATGCCAAGACCAGAGAGCAGTCAGTCGCCACAGGAACAGCAGCCAAGTTAGTCTTGTATCATCGCCCACTCACTGACTGCATCTTTGGCTGCCCAACTAAATGCATTTTACTGAAGTTTGACAGACTAACTCTGACAATCTGACGTTTTGCCTTGATGGTTTCTGTTATTGTGTTTTCTTTTGTCTAGCTGCTTTGGCTGCTGAGGACCTTGGCTTTGAGCAATTTCACAGTGTACTTCAGTAAGTGAAGATTATTTTTTATCAAATACCATAGTAATTCCTCTCATCATAAATACTTTTCCCAATATAGTCTGGTAAAATGATGAATATTCTGGAGGGAGGGATTTAAAACAAACAATGAGGTTGGACAATTGCCAAAGTGCAAGGATTTTTTATAGTCTGCTGCATTTTTCTCAGAAGCATGAGGAGCATGAAAAGGAGGTGACAATTTATCTGTCTTGACTTTTAAAGTGAACTTGCAATTTCGCTCTCCTTACAATTTGCCAACTCTCTGCTCTCATTGATTGCCTTGTTGAAAGAGCCCTTATCTGACACACAAGATGTCTGTTAAAAACACACCAGCAAATTAAATATAGGCACGGTTGAGCTTGCTGTGAGAAACATTGAAATTTCATCACAGAGCTCCCTGACAGCTTAGACTACAGTCAGCAAAACACAAAGCTTGCTCAAAGCAAAGAGTTGCATGTTAAATAAGACAGACGGCTTCACTGGTATTTTTTAATGAGCATTAGGATGAGAAGGATGGAGCGCTAATCCCTAGCGGTTTAATTTTTCTTTGTCCTGTTTTGTCTTGCGTCATTTTTTTTTTTTTTTATCTTTACACATTAAGGACTAGCAAACACAATCCATGTCCTGTGGACTTTTTACAACCTGACGCCCTTGGAATTAACTTTTTGTTGTTTCATTTTATTTTCTTAAGATTTTTATATATATTTGTGCGTCCCCACCTCTCCTTTATCCTGCAGTAAGCGAACTGTCCTGTCGGTGTCTGATCTCAGAGAGGAGGTGCTGTCTCTATACCAGTCCTGGAGGGGGTGCTGTGGGGTTTTGCTTTTCCTTTACTCTGTCATCCTCACTAAGGTAAGGGGAAAAATGTAGCAGGAAGAGATAAATGGTCATTTCAATTACTGATGGCGGTAATATGATTTCTGAGATTAAGTGGATTTAAAAATAAAGTTGATTTGGTACAAATCAAATATTAGGTTTTGTGTTTGGATACTTATCCAGAAATATGTTAATGTTCAAACTATGTGGAGGTTGCAGATATTTCTAAATGTTCAACAAATGTTTTCTTTTGCTCCTTTTTTTTGCAGGGCATAGAGAATATTAGAAATGAAATCCAGGACCCAACAGAGCCCCTGATAGACCCTATACATGGTCACGGAAGGTATACAAATCCATCTTCTTGTTTCTTCAGCATTAAGCTGACTTAAAATGATTATCATTCAAAGCTGTTTTAGTTTACATTATTAACACAAGTAATACAAAGTAGATTTTTGTTTTTATTATAATTCTATTGCTAATTAAAGACTTTGCTGTTCTTTTGTTCTTATGCAAAGCACTCCTTATTTTATCCACAAAGCACATATGTGCACAACAGATTTTCTTTCTTATATAAACACTGTTTTTCCTTGTCCCTTTCTCATTCAGTCAGAGCCTGGTGAACCTCCTTATAACCGGCCATGCCGTCTCTAATGTATGGGATGGAGACAGGGAATGCTCTGGCATGAGTAAGAGCTGGGCACTGATGTTATTGAAAAATAAATCTCATTAGCACATAGAGCAAGTAGTAATCCTAGACTTAACCATATTTCTCTGAGATTAGCCTTTGGTTTAATCTCATATCTTCACATATTAACTCAATCGTCCATTAGTATCAATTTTCACCTCTCTTTTTATTTTGTTTAATTTCTTGTAGAGTTGCATGGAATTCATAAGCAAGCATCTGTTGGCTTCCTCACGCTTATGGAGTCACTGCGCTACTGCAAGGTACAGACACATGCAGAAGATAAATGAGAAGCATAAGCAAACTGTCAAGTTCTTGCTAAGTGTGCTGAAAATGTGATTTTTTTGGGGGGTTAACTACAGTTTACTTTGATAGAGAATTCAAGATGAACACAGTTGGAGCTTCAGTCACCCAAGCAAAGACTTCAAAATTGTTGAAACCATCATGAATCTTGGGATTTTAACATATTGTTGCAACTTAAGTCACAAGGAGCTAAAATTTCGGTATGGATGTGCAAAAGAGAAATAAAGCCATCATAAAAATATGGAAGCCAGTCTTCAAATCGGCATAATGAACCTTTTTACAATGTGCACATGTTCCCATTCATACACAACATATATGTTGATCATTTTGATGAATATGAGTTTTTAATTTAACCTTGATGGTGTTTGTGGAGTTTATTTTTGTAACGTGTCTTTTCTGTTCAGTCAGTCAGTTCATTTCTCTAATGAAAAAGACATGTTTGATTAGAAGCAAATGCTAAATCATAGTGGTACCTGCCAAAAATAGATTATCTCCTTTTCTAATCTATTCCTTTTGCTGTTTCTTTCTTCTTTTTTTAGGTCGGGACATTCCTCAAATCTCCAAAGTTCCCTATTTGGATTCTTGGCAGTGAAACACATCTCTCTGTATTTTTCACCAAGGCAAGTTGAGTGCACTCATCCAGCACATATTTCACACACCGACAGAGAGTGTGCAACACAAGGCAGATATTTCTCAGCAGGTTAGAAAAACTAAAATAAAAAATGTGCTCAACAGATTTAGTTTTGTATAGATCAAATATCAGTGAGTGTGGAAAAACAGGTGAGGCAGAGATGGAGGGGGAAGGAATGTGAACACAGGAGATTGTCTTATATGGCAGGTGCTGCATGTTGGATTGTCACCAATCAAGTATCAAGTGGTGAAAAAGGGAGTTAAATAGTACATTTGTTATATTGTATGATGTAAAAGTCTGCTAGGCTTCAGTAAAAGACACCAGGTTTACCCTTGCTGTCAGGGCAATTATAACAAAGTGGATTGATGTTCCAGATTTTTTTTTCTTGGTAGAGTTTAGTCTCAAACACTCTCAGCATTCATATTTGACTTAATAGGTAAGCAAGAATGAGATAACGTAATATGAATAAATTATTTTTTGCTATTACTGTGTGGCTATTAATGTGGTGTAAATCACAAACCTGTTGAAAACTCAAGGGTCACATTAACAAAGATATTTAACTGAACATAACTTTTCTGCTGTGTTTGCACCCTTTGAAAACATGCAAACAGGTTTTTCATGGAAAATATATTTTCTTAATAAATCAATTTTAAAAATGCAGATTAAAAATATAATGGGTATTTGTAAGCAATTTAAATATGGAAATAATTGAATATGATGATGTAGAGGCCAACGTTTCACATAATCATTATCACAAATTGTGCGAGAAGCCAAAACAATACTATAAAGTTTTATGTTTTGTTTTGTATTTTCTGTGTGCGTGTGTATGTGTGTGTTTATGCTTATTTTTTCTCTATTTTTTTTTTCCTTGCATCTGGCTTACTTTGTCCTGTCTGTTTTGTCAAAACAGAGAAAGATGAGAGGCTAAAAAGTTCCAAAGAAAATATAAGGCTCTCTAGTCTGCCCCAACTTTAGTGATGCTTAGAATCTCCTTAAATGTTGGTGTCGTTAACACCTCCTGTCACGTCAGCATTATGCACTGCAGTGATTTTGACCTTAATCCTATAGTGTGTGTACTGATGGAGATTATTTAAAATTAGTTTTTACACCTCCCTTTACAGGATTTCTGCCGGTTTGTAAACCTAATAAATGTGAGAGATGAAATGCAGCCAAAACAGTTTCTGTTGAATCCCAGTTTTACAGGGGCAGAGGACAGAAACATAGTCTTGTTGTGAAAATACCATGTTTAAATGCTGTGGGTTTTCAGTAATAAAACTAATCAATGATTCTGTTGTAGCAATTACGCTTATTAACTTGCAAAATCATTACTTACTTACCGAGTTAAAGTTATACAATTTTAACAAACTTTGCTGCGCCGTTGTAATTTTACAGCTTTTAATCTCTTTCTGGACTGTCTTGTTGCCATAGCAGAGCTCTGTGTTCTTGGTTCACAAAACTCCAGCTGTTTGAAAAAACACAAGATCTAGACTTTTTCTGACTTTTTCTACTCGGTGTTTCAGAAATATTGTAACTGGTTAATCCCATATTACAGCTGAGACAATGATGGAACCTGCTACAGAAACCTGAGGAGAGTGCTGTCATGTGTGTTTTCCTTATACAGGTGTGTGTGTGAATGCATTCATCTTGTACTAAACCAGGTTATTGAGCTCATCAGTGAGACTGTAACAATATACAGCAAAAGACTGAATTAAATCAAGAGTCTAGGAAGTCCTCTCTATCATTACAACATGCCGTTAATATAAAATTGATTAAAAGCTCGGTTACATGACTAAAACTCCACCCAGCAGTCCTTGTGTATCAAATGTTGGATCTGTGATGAACCAATCATGTATGCGCTAATGAGTTACCGATTCACACAACTCCCCGGGGCTGGAGATATGTTTGTATGTATATACATTCACATTGCAGAGCAGAAGAAATTTGATCCTGATTAGCGTTAGTGGTGTGTGTGTGCGTGCGTGCATGCGTGTATGTGGATTTAGCCGGTTTGTGTATCCCAAGGGATGTGATTCCAAAGATTCAACAGAATGCATTTGTTTCACTGACATCCATTAACAAGCACACAAAAACTGGTCAAGATACACAGACAGGGCTACATGTTGATGCTAGTAGTCTGCTTCACAAGCTAAAGACCAACTGGAGAGAAACGTAGACATGCTGGAGCTACTTTGGTAAACCTGACAAGTTTCATTTCTACTCTCTTAAAAAGGAAATCTTTTACAAGCTAATTCGAAACTTATTTTCTATTCTTCGTTATACAAAACAAAACTATAGTTAATTATGATGCTTTTAACTCCAGCAAATTCTATAATTTGTATTACCCTGAGTGATTGTCAGTGTCTGACCATGGCTTTTAAATTGTCATCTTAATAGCATTTTTGTTTTTATTTAATCTGCAGACACAAAAAAAATATTTCCATTTCTGTTTCACATGCCAAGAGTCTATTTCCTGTATTAGGGTTAGTCTATGTGCTAGAAAAAGCCATAGTAACTGTATATTGGATTGTAATAAGCAGTACACTGACTTATTAGCGAGTTAATTGATTGGCACAGCTTTTCTTAAGTTTAGGAAATCGGTGATTGGCCAATACTTGGATATGAAACCAATCTCATCCTCTGATTGCATCGACCTCAGAAAATGTTTAAAAATCAACCACTGTCCTCTTCTGCTCTTTCATGAGAGAAGTTTGACGGATAAACCGGCCCACCAGGTCATGTCTTCACATTTACAGTTAACAATAGTGACCCCACTGTTGCCAACTCGGTGACTTTCTTGCTAGAGTTTCCGACCTTTCGAACTAAAAAATTGGCATTGGCCAATTCAGCAGGTCCGGTCTTTTAAAGATTGGTATTTGGTGATTGGAGTTGACTGGAGTTCTTAGTATGTAGGTAGAGGAGAACGATAAAAGCCAGTCATGTTCCAGAAAACCAGCCTACTTTTTTTTTAAGTTTCTTTCCCTTCCAGTTTTTAGAGATTAGGCTGCCCAACTGAAGGATCATCCTGCAAATCTTATTCTTTACCTTACTAGTCTCTCATGGGATGAAAAGGGGAGGAAAGGAAGTTGAGAGGAAGGATGCACTTAAAAAGGGCACTGCAGTGGTCACTCAGGAAAGGGGCTTAGGGGAGGGGGATCCTCTTGTGACATTTCTCATCAGTCTTTACTCTACCCTCACTGAGTGATGAGGTTCACAGGCTGTATCCGAACGTCTCCTGGGACTTGCGTGTGTGTGTTTGTGTGACTGTGTGTACAGTAGTTGTGCTCTGGGTCAGTGATTTACTTGAGGAGGTAGCAGCCGCTATGGTGCTCTCTGTCTTCTAAGACTTCCACCTCTGTCTGCACGCAAGACATCTTTTAAAGGCTAGTAAAAAAGAGGAAAGTGGGCTGACGGAGAAAGAAATAAGGATTTCCCTAGAAAATAATTGAATGATATGCTGCTATGCACAACCAACTTGTATTCATCTATGAAGGAAACTCAATAGATTTAGGCAATTGAAATATGGAACTAACTACTTCCTGGAGACTGGGCAACTTCCCTGCATTATTACAATGTAACCACTGGAAGAAAAGACGGGCCCGGGGACATAGCAATACGTCCGACATTTTAGGGCGTTTGGACCATCTTAGATTGGGACAAATCTGGACAGAACTGTTTTATAGGTATTCTTTAAAACCTAGTTTCATTTATGGAACATTTTTCTACTTAACACGAGAATATAAATGTATTGAGTGCAGAATAAGAGGCTTCTCTACAATGCCATTCTTGCCGGTACTGGTGCTGACCCATTACATAATTCCCAAAAGATGCAATAAAAAGATAAGAGGAAGATTTCTATAGAACACCACAGGCACATTTAAGGATCTTTTTTGCTCTAAACAGGATTGCTCCCTTGTTCATTTGATCAGTGGGTGCGGGTCATATGTAAACACAAAACAACAAAGCGGTGTACATTAACAGTCATTAATAACCTTTGGCAGGTCAGACCAAAGGTCATTGTAATGGGATAAAGGGTTGTCATCGGAAGTGTGTACTGCTGCTTTATTCTTCGTTCACCCCTGGGTATCTGTCAGTGTTATAGGAGCCATCAGTGTGTTATACAACTACTCACTGGTGTCTCATCTCTTTTCACAGAGACGCACTTTTGGTTATTGAAGATGCCTTCATAAATCACTGTTTTGTTCCGTCTGTCACACTCGAGGCTCATGCTCATACCCACAGACCTCCAGCAGAAACGGCACTTTTTTATGTGGCAAGAGAACAGCTTTTCATTGCTTCTTGTGATGGCGTGGGTCATATGCTTTTATATGACCTGAGTTTTTAGATGAACTAAAAACTATAAAGCACAAACACAGTAATGACCCATTTACATAGCAATCTCTTGCATGTTGACCTTCTCCTCAATCTGTCTTGTAGTAAGGCTATCTGTACCTGCTCTGAACAAGACTGGAGACATTATCCAAGACCTGTGCTTTGTTTTGAAACTGAGACCTTTAAATATACTCCATGTCCACTCACAGCCTCTCAGCACACACAATACCTCTTTAGGCGAACATGAGGGAAAGAAAGTGTAATTCTAGTAAAAGACTATGCCTACCTGTCTTACCTGGAGTAGCTACCTTGATGTGGAGATAAAGTCTGAATGGAAGAATGAACAAAAAGTGGAGGGCAGAAAGGGAGGAAATACTACAAAACTGAAGTACCTACTTATCCCAGGAAAAGGTAGCTAACAAGGGCAAGAGACAAAGTGAAAGGGGAAACTAGATGAGTGAGAGATCTTCTCTGCTTAAAGAACCCCCAAAAAATGCTGGTGAAGGTTTTACCCATTCACAGGCATTCCATGAAGTGACACAAGTGCTGAAAGGGTCAAATTACTTTCAGACAAGCTTTTGTGCTTTATCTAGCAGACCATGATGCAGGAAACCCAACCAGATTACAACAAAGGAAGATAACTTAGACAGTCAACAGCACTTCAAATCTATTGTAGGCCAGTCGAGATCTCTTGGTTAATAAATAAGGATCTTATACAATCTCAAAATGTGCTTAAGGTTATTGAAATGCATTTATATTTCCAAACTGTAGCCTGTGTCATTGTCTAAAGTTTTATACATTCCACCATTCATATGTCTGTCCTTTCGTCCATCCAGTTATTCTCTTGTATATCTACATATACAGTAGTATATACATGCCTGTCCATTTGCTATCTTAAAAACAATCCATCCGTTTGTACTAACTTATTACATTTCTCTGTTTGGCCCTTCTACTATCCATTTACAACACTGTGACATTTTTTTTGAAGGCAAATGTTCTTTCTAGTTGAATGCAAAAATATGATTAATTATAACATCCAGTTTTAAGTAGAGGACAATTCAACCCTTGTTTATAAAATTATATAATTTAAGTGTCACTTCGCTGTTTGGGCTGGCAGTAAACAAGATGACACTTATAAGTTTATATCCTTTGTGCAGTAGTACATTTGATTCAGTTATGTAAATTATTTCACTTTAATATTGCTTGTCATAGTGTGCCATTGTTAGCTTATGCAATTTTCCTTCAATTTTCATTAATGTACAAATTGGATTTTATACTCGTAAAAAATAAACAGGGTCTATTATATATATTAATAAATAATCTTTGACCGAAAACAAACCTATATCTAGTTCATGCAAAACCTATTACAAGCATAAACAAGATCCAACACTGGTTTGTTTTGTGGCTTGAGTATTTTATAGTCTACTAACCCTTGTGCTGATTAACATTTTCCTATTAACTCATACCACAGTAGAACAGAGTGTTGCGTGACTAGAATGTCGTGTGGTGCAGAACTGGTGGGCCACCGGATCTCCAGCCGATGCCCTGGGAAGCGCTTAAGATTATTTTTTTTGTCTTGACTTTCTGCGTCAGAGGAGAAAATTCCTCGTAGCGATGCTTTTGTGTTTGCCTTGTCAGCTTAAGAAGGCTGCATATTATGTTGTTTTGTTTTTTGGGGGGGGGAAATGTCCTCGCCGTGTTGTAATTTCTAGACAACTTCTAGAAGCAACCCATTGTTTTGGTAGGCATGTGCCTGCAGGGAGGGAGGGACTGAGCGTCTCTGTTTCTGCAGCTTTTCTACCAGAAGTGCCATAATTTGGGCAAATTAGAGAACAAATTAATTCTGTCCAATATTTTTTTTTATAGTTTTTTTAATAATTTTTTCTTTTGATATATCGACTATTTTGACAGCCCTATTTATATATTTCTTGTCTATCCATTTGCCCTCCGTCCCTCTGTTCACTACCCCTGGTTTCCATCTTCCTGTTTGTTCTCCTTCTCTCTCTCTGTTCTCTCCCCTTTCATTCTTCCATTTGCCCATAATCTTTATCCAACATCCATCTATCTATCTGTTCTCCCTTATGCCTTCATCTGTCCATTTTCCTAGTTTATTAGCATTCCTCTGTCCATTCACCCATTTATATGAATTTATTCTTCAATCTTTCTGTTTGTCCAACTTATTTCCTCTTTAAAAATTTGTCTACAACTTTTATTCTTGAAATGTATGGCTTTTAAATGTGAAAAAATTGGAAACTGACTAATCAAAAACACACTCACTCTCTTCATACTGCATAAAACTGTTAAATTAGTTCTTAAATACAGTCTTCTTTTTTGTTATCCCGTTTACTGATCCTTTGAGTTGGAGAAAATAATCCGACAGTGTAATTAGTTTTTTTAATCAGTCGGGAAGCGTGTATCTGTATGTTCATCCTTTACTCATTTGGGGTATATTATTGTTGCGTTGTCATGCAGGTCAAGGGTTTGTGCATAAGAGGTCAAACTGCAGAGTTTGGAATGTGCTCCTTGATTTCATTAGCCACACTTAAAGAGAGTTGGTCTTGGAGCTGCAGTGTGTGTCTCTGTGTTGTTTTGTGTGTTTGTAATGAGCTCTAAGCAGAAAAGAATGCAATGCTCCCGTATAAGCAAACATTTGGTATCAGGGGATGCAGAGTGTTTATTGCTCAGATTCTGTCTCTTACTAACATGTTCACGGTGGAGAAAGAAGAAACACCAAGTAGACAGGCGCACACTTCCAAACCTCCCTGCAGAGAGTGTTAGCTCCTTGACTTGTTTCCCAACTCAGCAGCATCTTCCTGAGGCCTCTAATAAAACACAGATCAAAGACAAGCAAGCAGACATGTCATCGCACACAGACACACACACACACACACACACACACACAGTTCTGTCATTTCTGCAGTCGTTATTAGTGTCTGTGCTTATCTGCACTATCTTTTGCAACAATGAGTCGCAATTGTCTCCGTTCCTTTCAACATGCTCATTTTGGTGGGTTTAAAAAGAAAAACACCATAAAGGCATGTCACTCTTAGTTCCCTGATGACCGATTTGTAAAGTTTATCCTCAGATAAAGCGAGTATCATGTTGCTATTGTTAGTAAACATGATCTACATGAAAACTGTTTTAGTTCATGAACTTTGAGTATAAAGTTTCCTAGTTTTTCTCTTTGGGAAGAGACTTGTTTTATTTCTTAGGAAATATAGTATAAAGTGGCTAGTAAAAGTATTCATACTCTATACTTTCCCAGATTTGGTCACATTAGATCTGCAAATAACAATTTATTTCAAATGTATTTCCTTTGCAAATGAAAATGGCCAATTACAGCAGCAGGAATGTTTTTCTTCTAGCTTTGCATATCTGGCAACTTCAACTACAGTCAATTCCTGTTGAAATAGCTCAAGCACTCAACTTGAACAGAGAAGATCTGTGGACATAATTTTTTAAGGCTTGACACAAAATTCCAATTGGGTTTATGTCTGGACTTTGACTAGACCATTCCAAAACATACATAATGTTTTAGTGTTATTTGCTCTAAAGTGAAACTCTGTTCTGCAGCCTGCAACAAATTGTCTTTCAGCGCATCCCTACATCTCGCTAAGGACTGCGCAATACATCGCTATTCACTGCACGCAATTAAAATGTTACATATACCTGTTTGGACTAAAAAAATATTAGCTTATGAGTACAACAGATTCAGGTTGTCAATGCAAGTAGTGTGCTTGGTTCCGTTTGCATCAGGAAATGTTTTAGGAGGACATAAAGGTACTCTCCTAAAGTCTAAGAAGCTTCAACTGTCTTGTTTCTTTGCCAAGAAAACAGATGGAGCCAGATGCAACTTTTTAAATTAAACTATGTTTAGATAGACGTTAGAAAAACTTTTTTTTTTTCTCTCCAGTAGATGGATGCATTACTCACGATCGTGGGCCTATGTTTGCAATAAACTTGAAGCACAAAGAAACCCTGTGTTTTAGTTACATGTTTGTTTGCTTTTCACAAGTTCTGATGTCATCTGGACGTGCAACACCATTACCAGATAGCTTTTTTTCCTGGTAATCTAGTTCCATCCATCTTCCCATAAACTCAGTTTACTGAAGCTGCCACCACTACATTTCAATATTGGGATTGTTGTAGTATTATTGTGCTCGTTTGCTGACATGCTGTATGTGCACCCTACAAAACGTGAGAAACAACTTTCTTTCAGCATCAGCTTTCTTTTTGTCTTTCTTCCTTTTGAAGTTCAGATATGGATAGTAAATTGGATACAAATGGACTCCATGGACCAGCTAGTTTTCTTGTCAAGGCAGTAGTCTCGAACAGATTTTCCTTAAGAATCAGAGTAAAAAGGACTGAACACAAATTGTTGTTTCTATTTAAATTCCAATTTGCCATAATATATTGAAGTATGCGGTTGTAGAAAAACAAAAGGGTACGATTACTTTTGTAGGTCATTGTAATTAAACTTGAATCTGATTTGTTTGTTTTTAGATCCTAAAGAGCTTTTCATCACTTTTCCTCCTCCTGCAAACCGTTGTCCACAATCATCAGCGCAACACTGACGTATTCTGCTCATGACAAAAATGCTGTCGGCTTTATGGAGCCTGTAATGTTAACATGTCGGCCCCCTTGTGATAGTTTGTGTGACAGAACGGTATGCGAGCATATATTCTCTGGCGTGTGACTGTTTTTCTTTACATTTGAAGAGCCAGCAGCTGGGAGTCATCTCTTCTTGAGGTGTCTGCCTTGAACGCCCCTCTCTCGCTGAGTAAGCCCCGAATACAGTAATAAGTGGAGTGTGCAACCCAAGCAGGCTGTGTGGATCTGAGGCTCTAGGTTTAATAAAGAGGCCAGCTAAAAGGAGATGAGCAGGGTTCATTTGTTCTCTCAAAACATTATGTGTTTGTCCAGCGATTTGTTGTCATAAATACTCGCCCTCCCACACTCAGGCAAGAACAGTGAGAGCCTTTCTGCTTTCATCTACAATTTTGGACGTGTTTTAGCTGGAATTAAAGAAAAAAGGCATATTTTAAAATGCTTAAAAGTTTATTCTCTGCATTTTCCGCTCTTCTCATCATGTTTTTAGGTTTTTATTTTTCATCTTGTGGCTTTCTCTGCTTTAATTTTTTTTTCTTGTAAGAACTCATTGGTGGTTGTTTTGTCAAGTTTCCAATAATCTTTCAAGCAAATCGGAATCTTAAATTTAAAAACAATTCAGATTTTTGTGAAAAAATAAGAAGTTCATTACCAAGAATAAAAACATTTACCTACTCTAGGCCTTAAAAAAAGTTGTTTTTTATTTACCTTGGTGTTTTTTCCTGTTGCAGCCAAATATTTGAATGTATTTTTGGAGGATTTGATGTGCTAGATCTAAACAGAATGCATAGTTTAATTTCATATAGTATTCAGTCTGCTTTTGAAGAGTCAACACACGGTAGAAACCATTTTCTCTGTAATTTCACCTCCAAGCCACCTGTATATGTTGCTACCAGCTATCAAATGCAGAGAGATATAATAGATTTGGGTAGACGGGGATCCCTGTGTAGCTCTTGCTGAATGTGATGTTTTGTTTAAAAATGTGAAGCAGCTCTCAACTTTTTTTTTTTTTTTTTTTTTTTTTTGCAGCCTCTACTTTTTCCCAGCCAAATAAAAACCATAGCCACAGCATGATGCATGTTTCACCATGGGGACACTGTGTCCAGTGAAACACGAAGTATCAGTTTTCTGCCCCATACAGAGTTTTGCATGTATCACAGATTTCAAATTTTGTCTCGGTGGACCAGTTCTTAAAATATGCATCCTTTTTCAACTTCAGTTATGTGAGATCTTTCCTATCATTTAAAATCCCAATGAGAAGTATTCAAGTTTTCTGTGTGTAACTTTGACTATATATACTTTCCCAAGGCAAATATGTACTGTAGATTGTAGGCCTGTCATTAAAGACATCAAAATGTGTAGATCAACAAACACATTTCACTTTTGTTCAATGATCTGCTTTACTGTAAAGCCCCTTCTTAGTCAACAAACACAGGGAAGTTTATCAGAGAACATGGTCTATATGTGTAAGGCTTGATTTCCTGATTGTGTGTTTGGACTGAAAACAAGCTGTCTAAGTTTATCAGCGGATCGGTTAATTACCCAGTACTCTGTGCTGATTGCTTCAGCCCCTTTCACTGCACAGATTTAGTCTATCACATCAAATACATGTTTAATATACATTATTGCTGCACCACAAAGTCACTAGTGACTGACAAAATATGCTGACCTCAGGTAATACTTATGTGTGGTTATATATTTTTTTCTTCTTAACCTTGGAAACCCAAAATTGTATAATTTAATTTTTGACAATGTTTTCTCTCTTTGTTCTACAATTCCTCCTGTTGTACAATTGTTGAAGCTCTTTTCTTTGAGAAACCAATTTAAAATCTGCTCCATTTTTTTGAGATCCGTCCCTCTCTCTCCTTCAATGTAGAGATTTAGTTCAAAATCGCTATACATTTCCTCCAGTTTGTTATCCAGAGCTTGTTTTTTTGTCTTTTTTAACTTTTGCTATCCTTCTCTCCCTTTGTTTCTTCCTTTTCTCTCCCTCTCTCGCCTATTTGGCTGTTTCCCAATAGGAGATGTCGTTGGTAGGTCCTGATTCTCCATCAGAACAAGCAAGAAGGGTTTTCCAGTCATTTGATCCGGAAGGTAAATAAGCAACAAGTGTTTGTATCATTTGCACTGCACATGTGATCATAATCTTGCACCCCACTCCCTGTGGGCTTTCTTTTTTCCTTATGTTTCAGATTAATTGAAAACTTCCCCTGTCCGTCTCTCCCTTCTCAGTCACTCTTTCCTTTTCTTCAACATGGGGAACAAAATGGCTCTCTGATCTCTGCTGTTATTGTTGAAGTTAGTCAGATCAGCCCCTCCAACAGCTGAGTCAACCATCCTGCCTCTTTCTTCTTTCCCCCTTTTTTCTTTCCCTTATTGCCTCTTCCAGCTAACGGGGGGTAGAAGGGAGTGGGAAGAATATGACTGATTTCTTTTATCTGCATTTTGAAGTTGAAAGTTAGTTTTTTGTTGTTGCTTTTTTTTCCCTCTCCGTGGTTAATTTGCATAAGATGTGACTGAAACGTCCTGTTTAGAGGACATATAATTTACAAACAGCTGTTCCTCCTTACAAAGAGAACATCTCTACAAATGCAGCCCAAAAGACATGAAGAAACAATCAGCCATAGGTCCTTTTTTATTTTTCACTTAGACAGCACATCTTGTTTTGTTTGCTTCTTCTGCCTAGATGATTTTTTCCATATCTACTTTATTTATTACATCCATGCACTATGTACCACACTGGTGTAGCATTTGTAGTAATGAACCAAAACAGCCTATTTATTTTCAGACTGGTTAATTTATTTCCGCCAAATACAGCTTACCTTTTTAAATAGTTTAGTTTTTTGTAATAATAAGGACAAATCAGGGAGAAAAGGTTCTGTCATTAAAAAAAGTTTTTTTAAGTTGTTTGACCATGTCAGACAAAGCCTGATCTGATCTAAGCTGAACTTGATAATTCTGTGCTTAATGAAAACTTTCAACTTTAAAATGTAGCTTGAAATTTATCCAGTTATTTTTATTCTGTTAAACACAAAAGGAAGCTTTTTTCCTTTCTTTTCTTTTTTTGTGTTAGGACTTGTGGGCCCACACTGCACAATATTTTCAGCACCAGCTCAAACTGACTACATTGCAGAGTTACGTATTCAAATCATGTTCTCTTACTGTACGACCAGAAGCTCAGATGTGAGTTGATTCCTCAAGCTGCACATCGAAGCAACACTTCAGAGTCTTCAATCTGGAGTTTCAAAGAGTGTACACCACATGATGCACGACGCAATTAAGGCGAAATTTGGCCCCATCCCAAAACTTGTCACACAAATGGTAAAATCAATTCAAAATAGGTCAGAAATTGCAGAGGTCATGTTCAGATCAACAAACATGAGAACTACACATTTATCAGTGCTGTCCTTCTCTTAATGAAGAGTCTGTAAATGTATGTTTTTGGTTTGTAAAATCTACACATTTTATGTGATTGCAAGTCTGTAATATCACAATTGTGAAGGGCTGTTTGGATCCAATGTATATTAAAATATTATTTGTCAAGTATCATGTTTTCACAGTTGGATGTGCCTTCAACACAAACTCCTGGTGTAATTATTTTAATTGCATCAGGAGTTAATTATTGTTTAATAATCAAACAAGAACATGAAAAGTGTAATCATATTGTCCCATTCAACAGTTTGGACACGGAACTGTTGTGTTCACATACATTTGTTTATACTGCGGAATGAAGCGCTTCATTCTCAGCTGCCTTAAGTAGCCCTGTTGACTTCCTGGCCCTTTGTGAGCACGTTCTGATTTGTGGACCTCATTCTGAACGTGCTTCCAGGACCTGCTGAGATTAACCCTTCCAGCTAGACGCAGTCCTGTCTGCTCAGAAAACCTCATCTATAGATCTGTAAACATAACTGTCATTTGTTCTTAGTTGCTCTTCATTTGTTCCTTCCTGTTGCACAGTACAGCAGCGCCGCTGTCATCTGCCAGCAGGTTCTGCGTACCATATGGTCTCCTCTCACGCACACGCGTGCACACAAGCACATGCTTTGTCTGCTGTCGGTGAACCCACGCGCTTAACGGCATATGTGCACACATGAAAAGAGAATACTGTACACAACACGCATATCCATGCAGCATACAGTTGAGCGCTGCGGTAAGGGATGTAAAACTGTCTGTCGCATGTAGAGTCAGCACAGCTCCTTTTGTTATGGGAAAAAAAAAACTCTGCCACACACAATTGCACACAACGCACTGACTCATAAGTCGTCTCAGAAATTCCCCGTCTCTGTCGCAGTCGAATATTAGTTTGTCATGTCCCTGCGCTGCGTTGTGTGTGCCTGCATCCTCTTACTTCACAGCCATTATCAGTTGTCGCTGTGGGAACGACATCTGGTTTTGGACCGAGAAGAAAAGAGCGGCTTGTGAGAGAGCAAGCTCCGTAATCGTCAATTAATCTCCACAACACAGTCAGGGAATATGCTAGAGTCTGAACAAGATAACCGACTAGCTCACAGTGACATAAACCTAGAAGTATCCAGCCAGAGAAAACGGGCAAAAACACATGTTTGCATTTAAAGTTACTGCTTTCAGGTAACACAATCATGCAGTTCCAATCAGAGCGAAAGAACCAAGAGTTTTTATATGAGAGTTGTCAGATGACTTCATTGCACAAGATCTGCAACTTGATGTGCCAATGTTTGTGTGTGTTTCTAAATGCTTTGCCCTGTCTCAACTTATTGTATGATGTACCAATGTCTCCTTATGCCTCCTTTTGTCTGTCTTTTCTAGATAATGGCTTCATACCAGAGTCTCTTTTGGAGGATGTAATGAAAGCTCTTGACCTTGTCTCAGAGCCTGAATAGTAAGTCCTCGCCTGTTCAAGGCTTAATGAAAGATTGCGTGTGTGTGTTTCGGGGGAGTGTTAGCTTGTGTGGTTGAACGTCGCACCTGTGGACCTTCTAAAGTTCTACCTCCTGAGTCAAGACCAGGCCAGGTCAGTGACCCTGGGCTCAGGTTTCGCTACCAGGCTGCCGTAAAGTAAAGCAAGAGAGAGCGTCACTATAAAAACCTAGGAGAAGGAGGAAAAAGTCAGAAACTGGCTTAGAGGGAGATCATTAACAGCAGGAACAAAGACAAAGAGATCGAAGAAATGCTTGAAAGCGCCGCTTGAAACAGAAGCACGTTTTCTCCCTCGGAGGAACAGTAAGCCCGAATGCTGCAGTCGGGGAGCTTTGCCAAATACTGGACCACCGATCAGGTCTGCAGACCCCCAGATGGCCAATAGATCACAACAAACGTAGCAAACAGGAGGAAAACTCCCAGTGCAAGGCACATTCATTCCCACTTATAGAGTTTGTGCACTGATTCATGCAGTTAAAAAAATGAATAGGGTAAATAATTTAACAGGATCATCTAGACTATTTTTCTTAATAAGAGGGTACTGTTTTTAAAGGGATCTGGAAATAACTTTTGACAGTCTAATTTTTAAACCAACTTTGTAGATGTAGATGGATTTATTCACTGTACAGTCACATAACTTTTTATTTGTTTATCTACAGCACCTTATTAGCAACCCTGGTTGCGATGCTGCAAGACACTTAAACAAATGCATTTTAAAGCATATCTTGTATCAACCTTCTAGACCACTCAGATATTTATGGTTCTGATCTGCTCTGCATCCCCAGAACCAGAACCAAACACGGAAAAAGCAGCATTCAGCTTCTTTGTACCACAAATCTGGAATAAACTTCAAACAAATTGATCCTGCATTGAAAATGTTCTAAAAACCCAACCTTTAAAAGCTGAGTGCAATTAGTTTGTTGGGAGAAATTGTAACTGATTTTAGTAAAAGTCCAATAATGATTGACAAATCTGCTATTAATACTTTGCACAGTCCTGTTTGTTAAGATGGCACTCTATTTTCTTCTATATTGCACTAGGCAACAAGGAGGGAGATCTTTATTTATTTATTGTTTTTTCTGTACAGTCTTCCTAGATTGTCTACAATTTTAAGTCAATTTCATTAGGATTAAAGTGATTATGAAAGGATGTTGAACAATATCTGTGTTGATTTGACCATATGTTTTAATGATTATTGTGTTTAAGCATCCAGTAATGACTCATTTTTTAGTTTTGTTTTGTATGACGCTATCTATTGAAGATCTCCTGGTGACATCCTCCACTCAATCTTATAATTGACCTGAGGTCATTTTTAGATTTTTATCCTTTGTATCTTGTCAAACCAACTACGATGGTTTTCTAAAAAAGTCTTGAGTGCCCAAAACACAAGATTCTAGCTGAAGTCATGCTGAGGGTCTTTGTGCAATCTGGTGGCTAATGTCTTTAAAAAATAGGACCATGTGTCAAATTTTGGATTTAATGATTGGAGGTTCCTGTTACCCTTATCAATTAATTTTGTTTGTGGTATTTTATGCTACTACTGGTGGAAAAGGTTAATTTGTTTTTAGGCTTTCTTGTATACATTTACTAGAGGTGCTGATAAATGTGACCTGCGATGTAATATCACTCTAACAGATGTAAGTATTTTGATGCTATAAATATCATCTGACTCCATTTAAGAACAAAACAAGCCACAGATCATTTAAAAAAAAAAGTGAGTGGTCCTGATAGTTTTGTTTTTTATTATTATTGTATTTATTATTATTGTATTTATATATACACAAATTGACTACAAATACTTCTCAAACTTTTCACAACCGTGGTTTTTTTAAATAAATGAATATTATAATTATTGTGATTGTTTATAGTTTTTTGATTGTTAAAACATTGCTAAACTATTGTCTTTCAGTGATATAAGAGAGAATAAAGATTTAAGAGCCTCTGTTGCTCTGTAGCAGCTTCGGCAGTAGTTTGAGGAATGATCTCTCCTCCGTGTGTGTCTGAGTAAAACACTCTCTTCCCTCTTTTCTCCCTTAAAAGGACAATCTGTTCAATTTTTTTATCGTAGTGGAGTAATAATAACACTGATCCAACACAGGAATGTCTGGAAAGAGGTATATTTAGTTGTACCACAGTATTTGTGAAAAACAGGCGCACACTGACCAAAACATGCATCTCAAATCCACACTGAGTGATGAGGTGATTGTAAGTTTGGCTCAGTTGTCATACACAAAGCTTGTTATTTTGTGCTGCACTGATGCATTCTTCCCACTTCCTCCTCCTCCTTTTTTTATATGCTTGTTGTTTCATTTTTCTGGTTCTGTTTTGTCTGCTGAGTTTTTGTTGATTTCACGACTCTGTCCTTCATGTCTGTGCCTTCTCAGCGTCAGCCTGGTGAAGAATAAGCTTGATCCAGAGAGCTTGGGCATAATTCTTCTGGGCCCTTTTCTCTTGGAGTTTTTCCCAGATCAGGTATGTGTGTGTGAGAGTGTGTCTGGAAATCAGCTTTCACTTCAAAAGATACAGTGTATGACGCATGCCTTCCACATATCACATGATCCATATCATGGCTAAAACATATTGAGAGAGGTCTGCATTTACAGCCCGTTGCCAAGGAGCTTTTCCTTTTTTTAAAAAAAAACTGTTTGACACATTTTCAAGTTAGAATCACTAACGTTGCTGTGTTTTATTGTAAATTGGTTATGTAGAGGGAAAAGGATGCTTGAGGACAGAGTTAGTCAATAATTTTAAAGCTTCATGATTCTTGCACATCTGCACATCCTGTGCAAACTTAGTCAGATTAGAAGGTTGAATTTTGAAGTCCTGCCACAGATTCTTTAGATTTAGGTCTGGACTTTGACTGGGCCAACATTTTATTGATTTTTACGTGGCTTTATTCATTTGACCAGCTTTCCTGTTCCTGCTGAAGAAAAGTGTCCCTCCAAAGTGTTTGCCCATTGGAATAATGTGTTTGTGATTAATTGAATTTAAAACCCTGTTAATCATGTGCATCTATTATATTAAAATGCATAAATATAAATAGCTAACATATCAACAAAAAAATGGAAAGATGCATACATTTTTAATTCCTTTTCTGCAGTCAAATGATAATTGTCTTATTTAAGTACATCAATCTTGTACTTGAATAAGTACAAGATAAATGTTATTTGCGCACATAAACCTCAGTTTACATATGCATAGTTATAGTTTTCCACTACATACAAAATTAGAGCTTTTTAATCAGTTTTTGGCTCCGTTTAATGTTCCCCTGCCTCTCCTATCAGATTAAACACAGGTTGACTGTATTTACTAATTAGAAGAGTTCTACTTTGTTGAACTGAATGTTGTTATAATAGTTGAGGCTTAGTAGAAATGCAATAAAAATATATGAAGTCTGGCCACTTAAGAGTTGTACCTTTTTTTTAAAAAAAAAAAAAAAAAAAAAAACCTATGCAACTTTTCTTAGATTTTACAATTATGCACTAGTTTGATTGAATACTACTTTGTTTTATTTGAAAATTAAAATCACAATAAAATACATTGGTGTTTAGTATCTGAATGTAAGCAAATGTGAAAAAGTTCCGGGAGGTTTACTACTTTTGGACAGATTCTGCACAGATGGATGGCACAAAGGCTCTTGTTGCCAAGCATAAGCATAGCGCTGCTTTAACAAATATTTCTGGACTTAAAACATTCCTGTGGCGTCTCATATGAAACGTGTGTGTGTTCACAATCATCTGAGATTACTTTTTGAGGAGCTCAGAAAACGCAGTAAGATGCTTTTATGAGGCAGAACTGGTAAAGAAGACGGAGGAGAAGAGATGGAGGGGAACTGTGTTAAAGTGATCAGGGCTTTAGGGAATCACCAGAGGAATGGTTCAGAGCCGCAAAGAAATTACACTACCATTAGCCAACTGGACCCACACACACTCAGACACACATGGGATTGTTGCAAGGGTTAGGGTTTCATATGTAGGCATACAAACACGAGAAGCTGGACAACACACCCCTGTAAGTCCTCTCTGCACCTTCAAACCAATTTCATGGGAAGTGTCTTTGCTTGCAGTCATTGTTTTCAGCTTTTGTAGTTGCTGGAGTTGAGTTAAACTTAAATGTGTTAAACCTAAACATATGTTTAGGTTTAACAAATGGGATTTACTATAAATCCTATTGCAGGCAAGATATGTGACTGTTTGACTTTTTGGTTTATGAATTTTATGCCCCTGCTAGTCTTCTCCTCTGTGTCTGTGAGAACAGTCTGCTTAGAGCCTCTTTTTGACAACCAATGTTTTTTACTCTTTGTTTCAGGATTCAGGAATCCCAGACTCATTTCCCATCTACCACTACAATGGACTTAAACAGTCCAACCACAAAGAGAGGGTAAGCCACTCTTATGGGTTTTTCCATTATAAGTAATGGTGGCGGTTCCTTTTAATATTCCCAGTTTCTCTCCCAATTACCTCTCTTCTTTTCCTGTCATCATTCATACACACTCGTACTCGTGCATACACACAGCCGGAGGCGGCCAGCCACTCCAGAATAAACAGTAGCTGTTGTGAGTCTAATGGCCTGTCCATCCATTCGAAGGCCCAGCTAAACCCTCCCGTTTCTTTGAGCCGGTTCAGTGCGAAGGCTACCGTCAGCAGACTTGCTTTGAAAAATGGTGGAACGCAAACTTATTATGCAGCCTCATTTTGATGGATGATTGTCAGCCGATGTAGTTGGTGGCTTTGCATAAACCTCGTACTCAGGAATATCAGTTTCCCCATTCATCAACACTGCCATGTCTCTGGAAGTTCTCCTTTTCTATCCTACTACCTCAAGTTGAAGAAATGGCACATCATGTGTGCCCCCACAAAGTCGCACACAATACACACACATGTAGTAGCAAGGCGCCTATAAGATTAGGATGTTAAAACCATTCCCACAGCTCAAGATGGAAACAGCAGACCCTCTGACAGCCGTCTCCTGCACATGTCTCTTTGAGAGGACCTGCTGTATATGTTGATGCATCCCTCTGACCCCTCCAGAGGAAATAACTGCTAGGAGATGAAGTGAATAGCTTTATTTGTTTTTGTTAGCTCTCTGTAGTGTGGTACAGATTAACCCAGAACAAGAAGCATTTCAAAAACTTGAGATCAAGCAGATTAAAACTGAATTCTGTCATGTTCATAGTTCAGCATGTGAGCATTCTGAACTACAGTCACAGCCCCAACATAACACATTATAACCTTTTTAAAGGTAAATATGTATATATAAAGTTGAAAAAGTTAGCAATAATGTCATCATGCAACAGTTGGCATACTGATTGTGTCATTGACTATCATTGCAGTTTTGCCTTTGTAAAACTGCAAGAATAGTCAATGACACAAATTGAGGGAGTTGATCTAAACTAATCCTGTTTAACTCGTTCCTGTTCCATTTGCTCACTTAAATTGTGTCTTTGTCAAGAGTCCTTGTCAAATGGCATTTTGACTAAAGTCCAAAGGGTTGGAGTCCCAGTTGATGGCGTCGCAACTAAATATTTACAGCTTTTATTTCTCTTTCTCACTGTTTATGTTTTAATGATGTAAAGCCCCCCGGAAAACGTGTTAGAGTTAAACAACATTTAACTGAAGTCCTAAAAGGGGTTTTAATGTTTTTTAAGTTTTCAAAATCTCTTTCGCTTTCTCACTGTTTATTACATGCTGTCTTTATTTTAATTATGTAAAGCACTTTGAAATCCCTTGCTGCTAAAATGTGCTAAACAAATAAAATAAATGAAATTTGATTACCTTAGATCCTCAATAGTAAGGCTCTACTTTACAGACTTTTCTGTTTGCATTTTCAATAGACTAAATAAGTCTGAAAAGTGACCCTTCAAGAATACATTTCAGGCCACATTGTAGTCAAACAGAGTTGTCCCTACTCCCATGTTTTGTTTGTGGTCTTCAGAGAGAGAAGCTCAAGGGAGGAGAGGGGAAAGATGTTTGGTTTGAGAATCTCATGTTCTTATCTTTGTTTTTTGTTTTTTGATAGTGTGATCTGTTCACATCGTCAAGCCATGAGTTGATATGTGTTGTCGATTTGAACAAAAGCACTACATAAATAAATTTAATGACACTCAGTTCATAGAGCAGAATGATATACCTCTCCTCCAAGTCTGAATCTTCTTATTATGTCATGTTCACAAGTAATTATGGGATGGAGCGAGAGATGGATAGTTTTGGAGCCTCTGGGGTAAGGCAGGAGCTGCTCTGGTCTATTGTGTTAAAACAAGAGCTGATTCAAAAACTAACTATGGTCATGACTGAAAGAACAAGATCCTGGACACAAGTAACTACATAAAGTCCTGTAGGGTAGTTTTGCACTCACTCTTGTAGAGCTTTCAGCTCATATCAAGTTTAAAGTGGGAGGAGAAGTATATCATCAGTAGCACATGCTCACAAAGCTAGATGTCTTGTCTTTCTAACGACCTGAACTTCAAACACACAGCCGTCGCCACATTCTCACCTTCAGGGGTAAATGTTGCAATATTGTTCTGTACACAGTTGCTAAAGTTTGTCCTGTGACTTTTTTTTTGTTTTTGTTTAAATAGTGTTTGTCACCAGAGAAAGTTGTTCTCACTTACATTGTGACATAGAAAACTCGGCATCAATAGATTGAAGTTAAATAAAAACAAACACATTGTTGACCACATTTTTGATTCTGCTCCTGAACACCCCTGACACTTTCTTCTAGGTTGAATATGTGGAGGGGTCAGCCCTGGTGCTTGGTTTCGAAGACCCGATGGTCCGGACCGACGACACGCCAGTGAAGCGCTGCCTGCAGACCAAGTGGCCCTACATTGAGCTGCTGTGGACCACCAACCTCTCACCGTCAATGAACTAGCACTGAAACATTTGCTGTGTCTTTGCATGTGGTCGGACCACTGCTGCCCCCCCCCCCACCCCCCGCCACATGGCCCTCCTCAGCTTCCCCTGTGCACACTGACCACAGAAGGTCAGCAGACCTCAGAGACTTGTGCACATGCAACAGAGACCTATAACAACAAAAGAAACCCAACGCACACAGGGGGCACAAACATGTTAATGGAAAAAGCACTCAAGCCTGGGATCCATTTCTTACATCTACATTCACACATTCCACATAAATGCAAACTCTGCTGTGCAGTCACCATTGATTGTATTTAAGACACAGGATGTTTGTGGTGAGGTCATCTCGAAAAAGAAAAGAATGATTTTCATAATAACTTCTGTTACAGTTTAGCAGCAGACATGTAAACACTGTTTAGAAAGCCGAATTTGGTTCAACAAGCGTGTTGTTAAAAGTCACACTGAACCACAAGATCCAGTCGACTGTGAAACCCTAATCTTACACCAGAGCTACAGAACTGTTCAAACTTACCAAAGCTTCCTCTAATGAGAACACAAACTCACACACCCGCCAACAGCCACTTCCACTGCTTGGAGTTTACAGCATTAAAGGGACCAACTCGAAAGGAGAATCCTAACTGGAGGTTTTCTGCATTTTAACCAAGTTCAAATTGGTTTAGGTGCTCTGTGGGAGCTTTGTGCATTACAGGATGGTGGTTAAGTGCTTGTATTTATTATCGCGCTCAAAGGTTCGGGAATAAACACTTGTTTTTCTCCTTTTGTTCAAATGCTGTGTGATGTTTTTGTGTAAGCTTTTACATGTTAAACAACCTCCTCCTAGAAACTTGTCTGTCCATTTGTCCATCATATTTTCTTCCTTTTGTTTGACCATCATCCATCCATCCATCTCAACAACCATCAATTCTCAATCAATTTCTCAATCTTTTTTCCAATTGCTTACCTATCATCAGTCTGTTTGTTCTTCAGCCATTTGTAGATCTGTTTCATTTGTCATTCGTCCATCTGTTTGTCCATCGTTCATCCATTCATTCTCTTGTCTGTTGTATATCCACCCATTTGACCTTTATCACTATCAATCCATCTGTCCATATATACAGTTTCTTCAATTTCTGTTGTGGTTGCAGAGGCAGGAGGCTGGAGAAGTATGAAATTTTAACATGGGAAAACATTGAGGAATCCTGTATAAATTTGTCATGACCCAACAGGAGATGACCGCTGGTTTCAAATGTCTAAGCTCCTTTTTGTAGCTTTGGTAGTAAATCAGCACAAACCTATGTTGTGTGTCCCAGAGAGAATCTAAATCACTATCTTAATAAATCCCCAAGACACTAATGGCGACTTAAGTGGTTCTCTGTAAACAGAAAGTAATCCCATTCAGACAGAGGATGGTGTTTGTCTAGCACCAAAACTTCCATAAAAAAAATACAAATCAAACTCTACACTTCAAACACAATGCCAAACTGTTGGCATGAAATAATTTCCATTTTCAACAATTGTAGGTTGGGGGTTAGTTTAATTACACTTATTAATGTATTAATTTGCAGAGAAGTGTTCTCCCACTGTCCATAAACACTAGTGTAGTAGTTTAGCCCGCATGTGTTTTAATGGAGAAAAAATGCAATTCAACGAGTTTATAAAGTTGGAAGAGGAGCAAGGGCTTGGTGTGAAAGAAACAAACCACTGCTGTTGCTGTGCTGTAATCAATCCAGAGTGACCTGCAGTAAATCTCTGACCATTGGACACTGGCAGACTGACGGGATGAAGCCTGAACAGTTAGTGTGTATTCCTGGTGATGCTGTAATGGGGGATTCTGCTAGACTTGAAGACGGATGTGAACGTGCGCACCAACACACTTCCACACTTAGACACCTGATAAATAGCATTGTGTCGTGGCTGCCTTAAAGCAAAACCATTGCACTGTTTTCACATTTGATCGTCCTCCTCGTCTCCCTTTTATTTCTCTAATGGTCACAAGGAGAAAAAATAAATAAAAAACATCATCTGCAGCTGATCCCGAAGTTCATGTTGTGCAGTTCTTTTTCTTCTCTTTGTTCATTTAGATTTTCAAAGAAACACCTGAGATAGACCAGACCCTCTTCTGTTACTTGTTGTAGTCTGACACCCTCTTTACTGCTCTGAAGGAGATAAACCAAGCCTATGTTAAATGAAAAAAAATGAGGACAGAATGAATGGTTTGGTGTGAAACATTTTGGGTTATATGAAGGTCTCCACTTGGCAGGTAAAAATTTGTCTTCTATCCTGGCCACTCTTTCCTGATTTTTTTTTTTTTTTTCGGGTGTTAATTTATAGGCAGACCTTGAACTTAATGATGGCCCCCTGGGGGACTAAAGGGGCTTTGAATGCACAAAAACCAAACTAAAAACTTATCCATGAATGTGTTTGAACCCTGTTAATACTTGCATAAGGTGGTTGGTGTCTATCTTTAGTGGTCACCATGGAGAATGTTATTGTTTAAAGGTGAGGTCATGGAGCGCTGGATGTGCGATTTGGTAACTTCAGGGCCACATCCTGACCTTTTGCAGATGATGTCATTGTGCTGGTGTCCTCAGGTTCAGCACACTGGAATAGTTGGTGGTTGGGATGAAAGTCAGTCTCACAGTCTGATTCATCATTTTCTAACTGGATAACTATCAGACGGGTTTTGTTCATGCAGAATTAAAAAATAATCAAGCCTAGATCATTTAAATGGCGCTTAGTTGCGTTGTTGCAGGCTTTTTACAGAGGGTGCAACAGTTTTTCCTCAACATAACAAAGATTTTACAAGACAAATGCTCCTAACTGTGCAAAACTAAATATGCTGGTGTGGCCTGTCACCTCTAGACGGCTTTTCACTGGAGGATATTATTTCCAACATGAAGGAAGTTTGTTACCTCAGCGGTCTAAGGGAGGGTGAAATCGCCTGGTGTTGAGTGAACCGGTGATGCGGAGGTGTGGTGGGGGCACAGCGGGCTACTTTAAAGTGTCCACAGCCTATAACTTGAGAGATTTCTGCTGTGAGCCGACCTAATAATTAGCGACATAATTACAAGAGATTATTCTCGACGGAAGGAAACGCGGCCCTGTTTTAGGGGGTATGGATGGCTTGTTAAAAAGGACCGAAAAGGTGTTTTAATTCACTAATTACGCGCGTGCGCGTCCACTATGTGCGCGTGCTGTCATCTGTGAACTGGTTTGTTACATAAATGTGACTTTAATACATTAATAAATTACTTCGGGATGGGGTTTATAAATTAGCTGCGCTGTAAATTGAGCGGTGACGCGCCAACCTCGCTTTGCGCGCTTGGAGTTTGTGGTTGTGCTGGTGTGTGTGTGTGTGTGTGTGTGTGTGTGTGTGTGTGTGTGTGTGTGTGTGTGTGTGTGTGTGGTGTGTGTTGATGGTGTGTGTGTGTGGTGGGGGGGGGGGGGGGTTACGTTTTTGTGTAGAGGGTGGGAGCGCGGCGGTGCAGCCTCGTGTAGCGGAGGCTCTGGCTAGATCTGGTGGTTTACGGGTGTCAAGAGGCGGATCTGAAGGAGTTGCAGGCAAGAGCGATAGTCACATTCTGGACAAACGCGTAAACTTCTCCCTCACCTGCACACAGGGGCAGCCCTCGGTATTTCTCCTGCTTTTCTGTGGAATCCCGCGCAGCCCTGCTGTCCTCCAGGATGGAGCGTGTGTGGGATTGCGCGTCCTCCGCCGGGATGTTTATGCTGGGGCTGCTCTCCGTGCTGTGGCCGGCGCCAAACCGCGTTTGGAGTTTTAACCTCTACGCAGAGCATCCCACGGTTTACAGCGGACCCGACGGGAGTTACTTCGGATATTCTGTTGACTTCTATCAAGCAAGCACTGAGAGGAACACGTGAGTGACCAAATCAGCAATAGACTCCTTAAAAGTTTTGTTCTGGATTTTTTTTTTTTCAATTATTCATTATAAAATGGTTAAATTGGGGAAAAAATATGATAGTGTTTGTATTATTCCCCTATACTGATCATGTTAACTTATCTATTAGCTGTTTCTGTCTTGTATGTGCCTTGTCCCCTTGTGCCCAACAGGATTAGTGTTCTGGTTGGGGCTCCTAAAGCCAACACCTCCCAGCCGGGCATCGTGGAGGCTGGAGCCGTTTATTACTGCCCCTGGCCCGGACGGCCCGACAGCTGCAGGCAGATTCCCTTTGATAATTCCAGTGAGTCGCCTGATGCATTTTCAAACTTTTTTTTTTTAGTTCTTTCGGATCGCAACAGGACAAACACTGACAGGTTTTGAATCATTCTGTTTAAAATCGGGACCGCGACTGTTCATTCAGACTGAATGTCTATCAGTTCGTAGACATGTTCATTAGAAATCCACCCATGAGGCTTTTCTTGGCCAATGCTGACTACAACTTTCTCTGAGGTCTGAACTTCTCAGAAATTTTGATCGGTTTGGATTTTTCCGCTATTTTAAGATCTTTAATATAAAATATATTTTTAAAAAAAGTGGTGGTGGGTGGTGGTGGGGGGGGGGCTCGAATAGAGACTGTAGTTTTTAATCTATCAGAAAATAAAGCAATTGCTCACTTTTGATTCAACACAAATGTCTCTATTCTTTATTTGATATTTAGTACAATTCAAAAGCCCTCCAAAGTGCAGAATGTTTATTGATGAGTTTTTTCTCTTTTGTATTTGGCCTGCTCATCAGTTTGGTCCATTTTGATATTTTCATTGCTTGCTTCTAATCTTCATGAGTTATCACACGTGTTGCTACATTGAAAAAAAGGACATGAAATATGTGGATCTCATGAATTTCTCCTGACAAAAAAAACAAAACAAATCAACCCACAAGTCTGCAGCATCATGTTCATACTGATATCCAATATATTATCATCAGTGTAAAATCTACGTCTCTGACGCACTGAATAGTAAAGTGTGTGTTCATGAACTAGAGGGAAAGAAGAGGGGGTTAAACTGTAAGCACATGGGAATTTGGTTCCCAGTCGAAAGACCGGGGGATTGGGTGAGGTCTGCTTTTTATTAGATCTTGAAAATGTACGCCTGTGTCCTTTCCACGCCCCTTGTCCCGCTCTGATTCTCCATCAGTCTGTCCCTCTCCTTCATGCTTTTTGAGATTACAAGAAGAGCTGCAGATTGAACTGAACGATAAAAGCAGTGGTTATTTCTTTTTAAGGAGAAATCACATGTTTTACAAATTCAAAAAAAGATTTTAAACTACACAGCACGTGGGACAGAAGGCAGTATTTAAATCTTTGACTTTTAAAGAGATAAGCTTTGGGCGGATGGAGAGTGAAACTGTGGGTTGTTAGGTTAGGGAGAATATGAAACTACATTCATAGTACGCCAAAAGTGGAAAAGTAGCCATTCATCCAGGTTGGGGATGAAGACTGGGACATGTTTAGAGATGGACACGGTTAAAAAAACAATACCCCAAGCTCCTGGTAACTCTGGAGGAGCTGCAGAGATCCATATTGAAGAAAGAATACAATGCACAGGTTGTGCACTTTTCACACTTCTTTCCTTCTTTTACGGAAAATTAGCTAAAAGGAAGCATCTTCTTGAAAGAAAGATATATGAATCCTACACTTGAAATAACTGAACTTAGTTAGAGGTAGAGTTGAAACCATGTCCATTTATTTCTACTTCAGTTATGCATCACTTTGTGTGTTGGTCTCTCACATAGGGTGCGTTCATACTGCAACCTGAAGTGACCCAATTTCGATTTTTTTGGCAATTCCGATTTTTTGTTTTTGCCAGGGCCGTTCACACTGCCAGTAAATGCGACCTATATGCTTCTGCAGTGTGAACGGACAAACGACCTGAAAGTGTCCCGCCTGCGCAGTAGAGGGCGCAATTGCGTCAGCGTTCTCAGTGATCTGCCAACCGCCATAAAAAGAAGAAGAGCTCAGTGTTTGCGGAAGTAAACATGGATGCTAACGGTGGAGCTTAGCTTACATATTTGAAGTTGTTGTCCGGTCGAAGCAGCATATTAACAACTTAATCATCATGTAGTCCGTCATAGTTGTTGTTTTTCTTCCCACTTGCGCTACCAGGACGCAGAATAGTGAGATTTGTTGAGAATCAGTGACGTTCAGTTCGGATGAATGCGGCCTGAACGTTATGGTCGCATTTGAATCGGATACGTGTCACATTCAAAAAAGAATCCGACCTGAGCTGTTCACACTGGCAAGAAAAGATCGGATACAGGTCGCAATATGTCAAAAAAAATCGGAATTGGGTCACTTCAGGCTGCAGTGTGAACTCACCCATAGAATCCCAATGATGTGCATTGAAATTAATATTTTTTATCTTATTTACCTTGACGATAATCATAAGAAGAGCTTATGTGTTCATGAAGAAGCTTGCAATGTGAATCAGCATTTCTCTTGAACTCACTAATAGAAGATGAAAGAAAACAAAAGCCTAATAGTGTTAAGTCAACCTGTACACCTGTTTGTCTGAAACCACTGTATTCCTGTAAATCACTGTGTGTGTGTGTTGTGTGTGTGTGTGTGTGTGTGTGTGTGTGTGTGTGTGTGTGGTGTGTGTGCTGCGTGCGTGCGTGCGTGCGTGCGTGCGTGTGTGTGTGCTAGAGCAGAGTGCTTAATGAGGAAGGGTCTGCGTGGGTCTGATGAGACCCAGCTGGTCTTTAAAAAAGGTTTTGGAAAATATCTTCATCAACTAAAACTCATACACCAAATAGGACATTTTATAGAGATTTCCAGTGTGGAATCTAAGCCGTCCTCCTTGTGATCTTGTCTCAGTCAGAATCGAGTTTCTTGAGTGTTACTTGTTTATGAGAGAGCTTTAACAGAAAAAACCAAGCCACCATATCCTGTCAAGTGTTAGTCTCAGGGGGGCAAATGGTGTTTTGCTGTGTGTGTGTTATAGGCCTGTTTACACTTGCTCATTAAGGACAAATGATCACAGACCACATTACCATGGTCTACGTCAGCTTTTACAGCAAGCACTTTGAAATCTCTGTTTTGTTGCCGTTTTTTGTGTTTATGCTTTTTTCCATCCTCCCATCTGTCCATCTACCTCTTCTTCTACCAGATAACAGAATGATTAAAGTAAACGGCACCAGAGAGCCTCTAGAGTTCAAGTCCCACCAGTGGTTTGGAGCATCAGTCAGGACGCACAAAGGAAAAGTGGTGGTGAGCGGACACGATGTCGACGTAACTCTTGGAAGTTTGGAGGTGTTGATAAAACGAAACTCAGAGATTTACTCTTTGCAGGCCTGTGCGCCTCTCTACCACTGGCGGACGGTAAAGAGAGACGGGGAGAAGGACCCCGTGGGAACCTGCTATGTTGCTGTCCAGAACTTCAGCGCTTATGCGGAGTACTCGCCCTGCAGAACCAGTAAGTAAAGCTGCAGTTTCATCTGCAAAAGCATTCATCTGCATGTTGCGCTTTTAGGTGTTTGGATTATAGTCAACCTTGGTTTATAAAAAGCGAATTGTCACAGAAATTATAGCTTGTATTTTGCTGTGCTTGTTTTGCAGCGGACATCAGAATTACTATTTTATGACTGAAAGAGACACATTTCAACCATGGTCTCAACAGTGGTGAAGAATTAGACCAGAAATAACGCCACTGAATAAAACATAGTATTGTGCAGAAACTTATCATTTTTTTGTAGGTTAAATGTACACATAATCTCCCACTGATATTTGGCAGCGACAGATTTCCAGGGGCCATCAGCAATGTCCTGGCAGAATCCTGGGTGAATATTTGACCACTCGTCAAATTGGAAATGACATAGTTCATTCGAATAGGCTGGTTGACATAGGCGGTACTGACTTTTAGGCACAGTCTACAAATTTCCAGCAGGTGGACAGGACTTTTCTAGAAGTTTAATGCTGCCCAGTCTCCATTCTTTACCCAGATTTGAGATAATTGTCTTGTTGGAAGACCCAGCTTCAAGACGAGATAGTCTGCAGTCATTTTGCAAGTGCAAATGACTGCAGAAGAGTGAAGAAAGAAATCCCTGGACAGCAAAAGTGATATTTCAAGTTCAGGAGCAATGTTTACTGATGGAGAGAGCTGCTCTGCTTGTTGGAAACCTTTTTATAACTGTAGACACTGATATTAGCTAGTTGGTTAGGTAGACCTTGCAATTGGCAGATGCCACTAGTATCTTGCCTACTGCTTTGCTAGAACAGTGTAAACTTATAAAAAAGTTATGGCTGGATCTTCTTAAGATTCAAGGTGTTAGTTCTTTGTGACGTAATTGTTTTAAATAGCTGTGTATTTGTTGTTGACATAAAATCAAGCAAAATCCTTATACTAACAGGTTTTTAAATATTTTTTAGTGTTTGCAAAACAAAGTAATTAATTAATTAACAAGGACTCCCAGAGCTTTTCGTTCTCTGACATTTTAAGACACAGGAACTGCATGGCAGTCATTTCTAGCCGTCCAGAGACCATAACCTTCTAAACCCGAGCATAACCTAATGCCTGTACCCAGCCAGTGCTCACACTGGTGATTATTTTCTCTCATGAGATCATTGTTAAGACATTGTATTTATTCTTTTCAAAGTTTAATGAGGGTACATGTGAGATACTTGAAAAATAAACAAATCAGCATGACTAGACAGAAACAAGAGGGCAATTTCTGTCTCTTCTTCCCCATAACAAATCACCTTGCCTGATCTTTTATAAGCCCCCATGGAAACCTAAAAAATAATCTCTTCATCAGCTAATCAGTCTCTCGCTCTCCTCAGCCCTCTTCCCTCTGTCATCACAACTGTACGTTAGATTTATGGCACCCCTCACACCCCCCCACCTCTTACCTGCACGTCTTCTTTTCATGCATCCAACCCTTTTCTGTCTCTTTCACCGTCTCCATGCGAGTTTCTAAAGTCTGTAAGTAAATAGGGCACACCGCCAAGATGTCACGATCTGACGAAGTGACGGCTAACAGGTGGTACGAAGTAAACAGCAGATAAAATCTCGCCCTTGGTGTGCCCTCCATCATGCTCACGCTTTTTATACACACGTCCTCTCTTTGGTAACTGGCTCGGTGTTGAGTATTTCAGTTTACGTTATTTATGTCTGCGCTGACTAATCAAGACATGAGTAATTGCACCGTAAACTCAGCAGTTCCCATAGGGGAATATTTTGAAGAGTTTTCAGGACCGGGCAACTTGAGTCTGCATTGTGTGCTGGAGGCAGCGTTTTCTGCCACCAGCTGTTTTTTTTTTCCCCCCTTCATATTAACATATTTTGGCGGCCGCTCAGACCTCTGCTGTAACTGACTTATTGTTTACTCTGTAAATGCTCTTGTATAGTCACACATCATTAAGTTTCACCTCAGGCTGCCAGGGAAATGAAGACAAATTTATGATGCACACGGTAAGTTTGGTGTGTTTATGTGCAGTTAGATTATATCATTTAGAACAGACAAAAAGATGATTAGTTTTTTTTTATGTGAGATTCAAGTTTCTCTTATTGTTGGGATGAGACATCATGTGTTACACTAAAACAGTCCAGCAGATTTACCAATTACACTGATTTTGTTTCACGTTTTTATGTCAGTACTTGCTCGCTTCACAGAAGATTTAGAACCAGCCGTAAAAATTGTAGCAGTGGTTTCGGTAAATTATGCTGTACTAGCCGGTAAAATGTGAAATCCCTTTTAAAAAATCATCATATCCAGTGAACTTTCCACATTTTCGATGGGATGTTTTTCAAAGCCGCCACAATGTAACATAATTGTTAAAGGTGTGTGTTTTCAAAATGTTTGATAAATGAAAATCAAATCACGGCGTCCTGTGTATTTAACCTCTTGAGTCAATTCTCTGAAGAAACTTTCTGTTCAGCTGCCAGAACGTGTCGACTATCCCTTCTCAGCTAGAGACTGAAATTATTTCAGCTTCTAACATGTCTTCTTCCAGAATATCCCTGTGTTTATTTCTGTATTTATCCAATTCCCTATTATCTCTGACTGTCTTCCCTACAGCATGATACTGCCACCACTGGGCGCCAGAGTGGTGATGGTGTGACTTGTCTAGTATTCTTTGATCCTCGTGAATGGCATTTATTGAACTTCACTCTTTGATTAGGTGACTCCAGTTGCATTAAATTATACTTGGTGGTAAAAAAAACAAAAGCGCCTGGACATCAACACTTTTTCCAGGAATTGCGGTAAAAATGAGTTGATCATCTGCAACCAGATGAAGGGATATTTTGTTGGTTCTTCACCTTGTTGCCAACATCTGGGTGTGCTTTAGATTTTCTGTTCATGAAAAGCAATCAAATCCCATTCAAAAAAATCTTTAGTGATAAACAGTCTTCCATACATTTCGCGTGTGTTTTCTGTCACTTTCAGATGATCCAGACCCAGAGGGACAGGGATTCTGCCAGGCTGGTTTCAGTGTGGATTTCACTAAGGTAAAAACCTGCAAGATGCATCACAAGTTTTCATTGGTATGATGCCCTGTATTATCAAATTGAAGACCTTCAGATTTATAGACGACGAGGCAGCTCTTTTCCCTGGAGAAGCCCCGCCTCCCAAAGTGACCCACTGCCTCTTAACATGCACTTAACATGCACACATTCTTTCACTGTAAAATCAATGTGAACCTTGACCTCTGCCTCATGGTCCAACTCTACCCTCCTGTACAGGAAGCTGTCATTCTCTGCAGGATGTCAAAAGGCATGACAGCAGAAAACATGTGTGGCACACACACACACACACACACACACACACACACACACACACACACACACACAATATGCACACACCTATAGCCTCCATGACAAAGCCAAAAAGTGTAACTCTTCTGTTTGCACAAAGATGTGCTGATTACTTCATAAATTATGGCAAACTGACATTTTTTTATCATTGCAGGAGGGAAGGCTTGTACTAGGAGGACCTGGAAGCTTTTACTGGCAAGGTAACTAAATCAGCAGTGTTGAAATGATAGAGAATGATCGGTATGAGATCTAGCAGTGAAGCCCAAATATGCACCCTGATGCACTTGCTGAATCGTTTCTTTAAAAGGTTTGAAATAGTTTCTCTCTCTGCCGCCTTTTTTCCCGCTTTTTCCTCCCTTGCTCCTTTGCTTAATGCCTCTCCCTGGCTGCGGTCGAACAGGAAGTGGGTGTTTAGGTGCTGTAATGAGCTGATCGGGGGTGAAATGGAGTGTGGAGGAGCTGCCCCTCTGCTCAGAAATATAACACAGGGTGGTTAGGGAAAGCCTCAGAGAAAGGGGGATAAAATAGGAGGAGAGAGAGTAAGCTAGAAACGAGCTTTACTGTGGTTGTGACAGATACATGGTTCTTCAGAGAGAAGGATGAGAAGTTAGGGAGTGTTCAGACAGTAAAACAGGGGAAAAAGACATGCATGGTTGATTAAAGCGGAGGGATAAAGTGTCCTAATAGGTGTAGCTGGAGTGTGACAGAGAAGCCGTTTGAGTGTGTCTGTACTCCTCCAGCTCCAGGTGCTTGAAGGTGTTTAGGAATGTGTGTGGCAGCCAGAAATAGACAAGATGTGCACCTGCTTCTTAGGAACATGGAGACAGTTATTGATCACTTGCCACACACTCCTTTCTGTGTTCTTTATTATCAAATTCCAAAACTTACTGCTGATTCTTTGGAGCTGGAGATGTACCAGGCTTACAGTTTTCTAGCTTGATTTACAGTGTTGTTAAAACTCACTTACTGATACCAAATTTGGGCATTTTTTTCTCTATCAGATTAATATTAATAAAAAAATTTTTTCTTTTTTTTAAATGACCTGGATATTTTACACAACATTCTAAAACAGCAGCAGGTCACAGTACTTTCTCTCTCTTTCTGGTATTGGCCGGGTGTTAGTGCAAACATTGAATTGGAATATAAAAACTTGATTATACGCTGCTTATAAACTCTTTACAATTTTATCTGTGTCATTTTTTTGACTTGAAGCTCAAAACTGCAGCATTATAATAAGAAATTAATATATTGTTTGGAGAAATTTACCAAAACGTATCACATCATGGTATGAGTAAAGCCTTTACTGTTTTAGGGAATCACAGCCAACAGAAAAGTTATTTGTTCTGCTTAATTCAACTTTAATCATCATATCAAAAGCATGTGTTGTTATTTTGGTACATAGATCTAAATAGAAGTATAGAATATCCATCCATCCATTTTCTTTACCTTCTTGTCCCTTACTGGGGTCGGGAGGGTTGCTGATGCCCATCTCCAGCGAACGTTCCGGGCGAGAGGTGGGGTCACCCTGGACAGGCTGCCAATCTGTCGCAGAGTATAGAATATACACCTCATAAATTTTGTAGTAGTTTTCAATTGAGCATTGTGAAAATTATCAACCTACCTTTTGTAGCTTTACCATTAAACTAAGCTGATATGATTTGGTTAATTCAGACTACATGCTCTAGTATCTATCCTTTAAAAAGCAGATATATTGTGAAACATGTAAGTATATTTTTATTTATGTCCTTCCTGATAAATAAAATATTCAAATGCATTATCAAAGTCACCCAAATAAGTAAAGTACTTTTGCAGATGGTGACTATATGTAAACGTCTGACATGCGCTGTCGTATTAATGCTGTCGCTGCTGCCAGATGTTAAATAATGAATGGTCCGACATACAAGACCCGTATTACACACGCAACATAAAAAGCTTAATGGATGGTTCCCTCTCTGTCTGCAGCGTAGCAAGGCAGGCTGCCTCCTGTTAAAACACTTCCTACAAATGTTTATAAAAGCACTCAGCCCGGATTTTTATGGCCTCTAATATACACTGATTATCTTTAGCCTTCGGCCTGATTCATCATAAAATAAGACTTAACATACAACCTTGTTATCGCCAGGTGTGAAGAACGTCTCACATCAGCAGCAGTGACTCATGCATCTGTGTTAACAGTTTGTCAGATTAATCTGAGGGAGGTTTAATATTGACTGGACGTGTTAGCTTGGGAGATAAACTCAAAGCACGGTGGGAGAGGGACGGGTGGGGGGGGTTAAGAGGGCACATTTTCCTTCCCGACAGTTCACTCGCACATAAAGGAGGATTTATGGAAGGTGGAGGACGACCACAGATAAAATCATTTGTTTGTTTAACCTCTTGTTGAACAGCAGAAGAAGGGTGTTGGTTGAGTGCGCGCCTATCATTTATAATCGTCTCTGCAGAGAGAAGTGGAGGATTTGTGATTTTTTTTTTACTTTTTTTTTTTCAGAGAAACATTGGGCTATTTTTTTTCTGCTCTTGCTTTACCAGGATTGTGTTACTTTTACTCTGGGAATGGTTCACATGGAGCGAGCAGCCCAGCCAAACTTTAGCAGCGGGGCTCCCCTACTAAGCTCCCATGTGGTTAAAAGCGCTGTCCATGAGCAGATGTCTCAAGGACTCTCTCTTCTTTCTGTTTGTTTTTTTTTCTCTAACAAGCTTGTGTGTGTTTATGTGTGTGTGTGAGTGCAGGTCAGGTGATGACAGCGGGGATAGCAGAGATACTGAATGGCTACTCTTTAAAGGCGGTCCTGAGACGAGTTCCAGGAGAGAAACAAACCGGAGCTGCTGAAGACACAAATGACGACAGTTACCTCGGTAACGCTCAGGAACGCACTCGTGCATGAATCATCAGCTTAATGATAACCAGCCTAATTATCAAGAATTGACAACATCATATAAAAAACCATTACTTTTTTTAAGATTAACTCCAACATTGTGTATCTCTTCAGGTTACTCTGTGGCAGTGGGAGAGTTTACAGGAGACTCAGAACAAGGTGAGCAGACGTATAACCAACTGCAGAGAAAACCTGATCAGAATTTCTAGGAATTATTAGTAATCAATGATTTTTAAACATAACACAGTGGACAGTTTCTCCTTTCCACCGGCTAAAAATCAATTGTTATCTTGCCACAATGTATGGAGAGCAAAGAAAGGGATCATTGATGACATTGAGACATCTCAGTCAGCATAACAGCAGATAGACTCTATATATATGTCAATGGATTGTTCTACATGCATGGCAGTAAAAAGCTTTTTCTGTCCTACCATCACAAACATAATCCATGTGCGGGTGTGTTAAGTTCTTCTGGGACTTTAGCTGTAACTACTGGCAAACTGGACTTAGACTGAGAACTGGATAACTAGCACTCCTGGTCTGTTTGTCTTGAAATAAAGTGGAAAAGTGTCTCATACTATTAAATACAGCAAATAAAACGTGGACCACCTTTGAGTCCTTGTTTGAGTTCATGGCATTGTAAATGCTTTGAAATGTCAGGTGAAATCTTTGAATAAAGCAAAAGGTCAGTCTTCAGCGACTTCTTTGACAGGATAAATTAATCTTCTTCCAAGACCTGAATCTAAATCCTGGAGAAAACATGTGGGATGAGCAAAATGGAGTAGAATATAAGCAATGAGCCAGAACTCAAGATGTTCTAGGGTGATTGTACAAAAATAAAAAAGATCCATCTCTCTGTGTAAGCTTCAATTTAGTGAAATGTTAAAAGAGAAGAGTCTATTTGCAAAAGAAAGTTTCACAGCATGGCTACAAGTAAATGTCACAAAGTTTGTCAATTTAAAAAAATAATCAACCAGAATTGCCATTAATTGAGGAAATGAGTGAGAGAAGATTTTACACAATAAAATGATTAATACAGTGATGGATAAGGAGTGGACAATGCTGTCTCGGCTCAGAAGTAGTAACAAGCAGTTGTCTCAAACCATCTGGGTCATGACCTAGGAGGGACAGGACTTTAGGAACCCCTGATAAAGGGATTTCCTGTCCACCGTTCTGACTGATTAAGATGATTGCTGACAGACTTCACAAACCTTTTCAGGTCAAGAGCTGATCCTGGCTTTCGTCTGAAGGTGATGAAATATGGGATGCAAAGAGATGCAGGCACGCACAAAAACAACAAAAAAAGAGAGATCTCGTTTCTGTGCTTACAGGCACAATCAGAGGAGTCCTCCAGGAAGAGACACATGGTTTTTTAGGTATGAGTTTCAGTCTGGGAAATCTATTGTTTGGAAGTGTTGGCTTAAAAGCAAACATTATCTGGCTCCAATCTTACCGAGACATTATTCCACAGAAGTTACACGATTTCCTGTGTTTGTTTGGCTCCAGCTAGTACACAAACATGGATTTTATGTTGGTATGGATGTGTGAAGTAGTTTCTAGGAGAGCAAACAGTTTTTTTTAGACCTAAAACTAGTATGTTGATAAAATTTTACACAGATGTACCAATATTTAAAGTAGATGTTTAGTATCTTACAGCTTAAACAACAAAGAATATATTTTTTTATTGAGATTTGATTCTGAGTTTGAACTTCTTAGCAATCTAAGATATAAGAATGTTTTACAGAGCCTTACAAAAGTGTTCGGATTCCTTCAAGCTTTTTTACGCTGTCACTCTGCAACCACAAATTGAAGTGCTATTTATTTAGGTTTTTCCATGAAGTAGGCAACTGTGAAGTGGAAGAAGAGAGACAGATGGTGAAAATATTTTTTTTACAAACAAAAAAAGTGGGAGGTACGTTTGTACTTTGCCCCCTGAGTAAATACAATGTAGAAGCAACCTTTCCCTGCAATTAGTCTTTTGGGGGTACGTGTCTACTAGTTTCGTACATCTTGAAATTACACATTTGCAGCTTCTAAAAGGTTTTTGTGGTAGAAGGCCTGTCACAGGTTTGTTTTTGTCAGTGTTTTGCTCAATCCTTCCTCTTATCATTTCTGACCAGCTTTCCTCTCCCCTGCTGAAGTAAAGCAATTTCTCAGCATGATTCTGGCAATTTCACATTTTACAGTAGGGATGGTCTGTTCAGGGTGATGGGCTCTGTGTTTCACCTGAGTTATAGATCTCTGCTGCTTATTCGGAGTTACCTTTAAAGCTGTCAGGTTTAAATGGACAGCAGGTTTGCATTTGTATTTTACTGTTTACATTTTAGATGATTGGCAGAGGCATTTTTCTGTGGGATATTTAGATTTTTGGATTTTGTTTCATAACTTAAACCTGTATTAAGCCCACATTGCAACTTTATCCCCAACATGTCTGGTGGGTTTGTTGGTGCCGTTTCTTCACTAGCAAAGCCATCAGGACATTCGCAGAACAGCTATAATTATATTTAGATTAATAAGACTTTTATGTAGGCTGATTGAACAGGATTTCATTTCAGGGTTTCGGAGTGGAGGGGAGTGATCTGTGTGATATATTTCAGTCTTCCATTTGCAAAACCTTTGTGAAAACTATATAGTTCTTCTTGTGCATAATGAGTTTAGTATTATTATTTTTTTCTGTGCATTTGAAGTCTGTGGTTGCAACGTGAGAAAATGTGAGAAAGTTCCTGGGCTGTAAATATTTTTTCAAAGCGCTGTACGTAGGAATGTGCAAGCTGTTTCGCTTTTCTTCTTTCAACCATTTTGGTTTCAACGTAAAGTTCTAAAGTTCATTTCATTGTTTTTTTTTCTGCAGTCCAAATAAAAAGCACAAGAAATTTCAGCACAAAAGCAGCTCTTTTTTTCTTATTGAAGACAAATCAGACCGAACACCACAATCATGATATTTTTCCACACAATTTATAGCTTTCTCTTCAAAGAGCATCACCACACAGTCTGTCAAAAATTTTAAGAGAGTTACTCCCCATTTTCTCAGCCATCTTTACCAATCAGCATTCAGTGGAAACTCTGTGGGACAGCTCTGCATTTGCATGCCCTCATACCAACCCTGCAGAGCCTCTGAACACCCTCAAGCTCAACACATGTCACAGAGTCTTAAAGTGACTCTAAAGAGGCAACACATGCTCACTGATGCGCTGTGTTGTGGTACAAAGTCCCTTGTGGTTGTGTTCTTTAAACCACTGTCAGACTGAAGAACTGGTTGTAACTGGGAGTTCAGAGCAAAGATGGAGCGGGGAATTAGTCTGGCGGTCGAGTCTGCTGGGTTCAAACCCACGAGGCAGGAAGTCGGGGCTCTATCTGCTCTCTCTGGGTGGGACCCTCTGATCATCCTCACAAGGTCAGAGCACTGCACTCATCAATCACTGTTAGGGAAGAGTCTGAGTGTCCAGTCGGTGGGGTTTGGCTGTCGGGCCGATGGGAAGGCGCCGCCCTCCTAGATAATGTTTTTTATCGGGATGTTTTCATTGACTGTGCATCATTTTCACACGAATTTAAATACGTCTTTATTCTCCTAGAGCTTATCACTGGAGTCCCAAGAGGAGCACAAAACTTTGGATATGTGAGTATGGACAGCAGAAAGCTTTGTGCCCAATAATTCAGTTAGTAAAATGTTATTTAAGTCAGATTGTTCACAATTCACAAATGTCAAACCGTCATTTTTACACCAAACTGAAACACCCACACGTATTGATCTTGTCCACCAGTAGTTATTCAGAACCGATATAAATACATACAGTTTTATATTTGCAGGCAATCTTTGTTTGAAATTGTATTCTTGCTATTGAGTTTTAATTTACTTTTTTATATCGTAGCCCCAAATATCTTATTTGATTTTTTTTAATGAAAGAAAATATAAGCAAATGTTAAAAATCATTCAGCTTTTTTCAGTTTTCTCTACCTGCTTTAGGGGACTGGTTACTTGTAAAATGAATTTTCCATGTGTTTTAATAATGGATTCCTCTGACATTTTGTCATAAGTCATTGTCCTGTTGGGTCAGCAAAGGTTGTCTGTGTGTTGGCTTTGTGTTTTTCCCCTTTGTGCTTTTTACCTGCCTTTAACCTGAGAGAAGAGAAAAAAATCTAATATATTCTCAGTATTCATTAGAATGCAGTTTAATTAATCTATTTTCATTTTATACCCCTGTTGCAGAAGGCACAGTATATAATACATAAATAATGCCTAGTGTGTAATATTGCAATGACAAATAATAACTTTAATGCAATGTTTGGTCTGCTATTATATTTAATGTGTGGTACATTCGTGGTCTCCATAGCAATGTAGATTAATGTAGATTAATCTAAAGAGAGTAAAACAATTAATATCGGAACTTGTATTTCTAGATTTATTACACACAGTGATATATTTAAACATTTTATTTCTGTTAGGGTTTTTAGGGCTCATTTTAAGGCTCAAGGGAAAACGAATTTCGGTATCTTAGAAAATTCCATCATTACATAAAACTAATAAAAAAATAGCTTTAATACACGAATGCCTACTGGAAAGTTTGTCCCTGCAGTCTAGGTCAAGGCTGCTTCTCTTTATGACTTTCTGCATCGATGGAGCGGAGCGTGGATGAGATCATCCATTGGTTCAGCTGAATAATCTTAAAGACGCCCCAGTTGTTTCAATGACAGCCTTCAGTTCATCTATACTGCTGGCGATGGTGTTTCTCATCTTTCTGGAAAATACCCTGTAGATTGTCTGTGACGGTTAGTTCAGGCCAGCTTGCTGACCCATCAGGCACAGTGATACCATCACTTCCACCGAAGCTTGGGATCTTGATCTTGGTTTCCTGCTATTTCTTGTCCAGGAGGGGCCTTTCACCAGTTGTGGCACATGACTTGGGTACATCTATGTGTGGTGGCCATTGGAGGTCTGACTCCTGCTGTAGTCCATGCTTTGAGCTTCTCCTGGAGTCTTTTGAACGGACTCTGCTTGACAGTCCTTTCAACCTGCATTAGCACATTTTCCCTCCACACCTTTTCCTTCCACTCAACTTTCCATTACTATGCTTGAACACAAGATTCTGCCCAAAGCTTGTAGTTAACCTTTTTGTAGAGGGCATCAGCAGTTGCCTGCCAGACAACTTTTCTCACTATTTCTCTCTAGAGAATTTTTAATTTCCAAAGAATACTTTTTTATTGGCCTTTGTGACATTGTAACATTCTTTTTTAGTGAGAAACTCAATTTTGGGTTTTAATAATATTCCCAAAGTTACAAATATAAAAGCTTAAAATAATGGACTGTCTCTCAAATGAATCTTTTGGGGGTTTTAAATTGAATTATTGAAATAAATTACTTGTCCATGATATTCAAATTTATTGTGAAGCACACAAACGTGAAGACTTAACTTAGTTGAAACATAGCAACGGCTTCTTAAAAACTGACTGCATTTGGCACAAAATACCGACAGTTTGGACATATTTGAATAAAAACACTGTTGTCACGTAGTTATTTTAATATCAAAATATTTCCCCAAAATGATGTTTGTCCAAATGATTGTAAGTCCTGATTGTTGTTATGTGTTAAATGGCTACACCGGCTCTGTTTGTGCATCTTCACTTTACAATATGTGTTTTCTTATGGGAACGTGTCCCCAGGGCCGACTGTGTCAATCCTCCTTAATGACATAGAGCTTCCGCTTTATTTAGAGGGCACTGACCCCACCTAACCCTCCTAACCCTGTTCTACACACACACACTCACAACTCCTTGACCTGCAGTGCAACCACAGGCCTCACCGCAAACAGAATGCCAGAACAATCTGCCCAGTACAAACATTTCTCTCTGTGCTCACACACAGCAGAGGCGGCTGTGTGCGAGCAGGTAAGCCGCGTTAGAGGCTTGCTGGCTCTGGAACGACTGTCGGGCCCGATCAGGTTTCCTCTGTGACCAATCCAACAATTGAGACCAAAGGGAAGTTAATTTTCAAGCTATTGATCCGGTGTTTGTGTTTGCGCACGATCATCTGTCCGTAAATTTCCGTAAGTCTGCACTTCTTTAGTTCATTTCTGGGAGATCAGTGATTGAGTTAACATGCATCCTCCTGCACACATGTGTGTGTGTGTGTGTGTGTGCGTGTGTGTGTGTGTCTGTGTGTGTGCGTAGCCTCTGGCTGTCTCCATGTGGTTGTTATTTTAGTTCTTATGAAGGAATTCTTAGCCTCCCCTTTCTGTCTTTCCCTGAAACTGGGGTTAGGATGGGGGTAGTAGAGAGACATGGGGGCAAGGAGGGGGGTTATTGCACAAAGAGAGGGGGAGCAGGGAGAAGAAACTTTCAGTTTTATAGAAGCTTTTTTATTACTTTTCTTGAATTAATGTCTGTCATGTGGTTTGTATGTTTGATCCTGAGAGGCAACAATGCTAAAGTCTGGTGTTTTTATGAGTCAAGTCATTTTTTTATATAACATCAATTCGCTGCAAATATCTCTTGCTGACCATTTTACAAGAAAGCTGGTCCAGTTCATGAACAGAAATATATGACAGGTCAATTAGAGCTGCACAATAAATTCAATGGCTGTCTTCATCAGTGTCAGCAATTTTACAACCACAAATCCTGTTTGAATGGTGACTCTTATATTCCTATTTGGACAGCTTCAAGTTGCGCTTGTTTTTCACACTTTCTGGTTTTAGTGACTAAAGATACTGAAATTCACAAAGTTTGGAGGGGACATTATGTTATGGTACAGAAAGAAAAACTATGTGTAAATTTAAACATTGTCATCAAAATGGTCAGTTGTTGTATTAAAATGATACATTTTCCTAATATTGTGCAGCTCTAGTATAAATCCAAAACATTATACACACACATTCAAATTCTATCCCTGATATAATAAATATAATACAATGCAGTCAAATACATTTTACAATGACAATTCATAAAAAGTTGCAGTCATTGACTCTACAGCAATTCCTCATCTTTCTCACAGTGGGCAGCTGGTAGCATCAAGATTAGCTTTGCAGCAATATCTGATCCCATGTAAGCATCACAGATTCTCACCTTTATGTCTGTTTGTTTCAGGTAGCAATGATCAACTCCACTAATCTCACCTTCATCCAGAACTTCACAGGAGAACAGGTGGGATCACCATCATCACATCCCCAGACCCAAGAACCTGTTATCCTTTTCCTAAAATTGAATTATTATAGGTTTTTGGTTTAAAACAAAATATTTGTTTCCTTGTCCATCTCTCAGATGGCCTCCTATTTTGGCTACTCGGTGGCCGTCACTGACTTGAACGGCGATGAGTAAGCAGAGAATTTCCTTTGTCATTTGAAACAAAGGTAATTTCACCGCCATCCTCGCCTCTGTTCTTGAAACCATTTGCTGTATGTCCACCTAGCACGGACGATATCCTGGTTGGAGCTCCCCTGTACATGGAGAGGGAGATGGAGAGCAAACCCAGAGAGGTGGGAAGGGTGTATCTGTACCTGCAGCTGGCTCCGCTCAGGTTCTCTGAGCCCATTGTTCTCAGTGGTACCTACACTTTTGGACGTTTTGGGACCGCAATAGCACCGCTGGGGGATGTCAACCAGGATGGATATAACGGTATGCAGAAAATATGCTTTCTGATGATGAAAAAAATAAGAGAAATAAAAAAAAAAAGGAATCCTATGAATATTTTTCTGTGTGCTGCTGCTACACATCTCTATGTGTGGTTTATGTTTTGCGGCGGTCTTCATAACGAACACCAGGTTTTTTTTCTGTGATCTTGTGACTGTCTGCCTGTTAGTTCTGTGACTAAGGAAATCCTGTCAGGCTCCTTAAATCCTTTCAGCCAATCAGGAAGTGCGGCGATGAAAGGTTCTGCGTGTGCAAACCTTGCTTCATCGTGTAACGACTGAGTTGAAGGCACATATGTTGTATGTATTGGGGGCTATTTTTACCTCACCAGATGTGGTCTGAGATAGAATCATCTGGGATTTCTTTTTGTGCTGCAGCCCAGAGTTCATTCCTCTTGGAAGTGTTTGTTTTATTCTCACGTTAATTAGACAATGACTGACACGCACAAAGCCTGGAGCCCAAACGTTAAGACCTGTGGATTGTGCCATTAAAGATGAATGAAGAGAGGTACATCTGGTCCTTGTATGACATCAGTCCTACTGATTTATCTTTAATTTACCCATGGGCAGCATGTGTTAAAGTGCATACCGTTCCTTTAAATCCCATTAACCAGCAGATCAATAACCGAGGGATCAATACTGACACTTTTCCTTGCTACAAACATAAATCACATCTGCTGCCTATCAGTCTGGGACACCAGGAGGATTTCTGGGAAATAGTTCAGATATGTGCAGGATTGTATAGTTCAGAATTATGGAGTCAACCTGGCAGATTGGTGATTTAGGATTTCTGAATTTTTATTTATTTTTTTGCTATTGTTAGACTACTGTGTTTATGTACAGTGCTTTTTCAAAAAAAGTATTCATTTTCAGATTTTACCACCTTACAATTTCATCAGGGTTCGTCTGGATTTTATCAGTCTGCAATTTAAATTCTGTATGAATCCAGATGTTCTGTTACGGCATCAGAGGTTTGTTAGAGAACATTAGTGAACAAACAGCATCATGAAGACCAAGGGACACCGCAGAGAAGTCAGGAATAAAGATATTGAGTGTTTAAGAGCAGGGTAAAGTCATAAAACAATGTTTCAAGCTTTGGAAATCTCACAGAGATTGTTCAACTCAAAGAGGTAGAGAATGGCCCAACTTAAGAGATCAGCAGTTCAGGTAAAAGACTTATTTAACAAGTGAACTATTTATCTGGCCAAGACGATGGTCATTGTTGAAAGAGAGACATAAAAAGTCATGAGAAGGACACAGCAAAACGTGACAAAATGTTCTCCTGCCAGATAAGACCAACATTTAACTCTTTCAAATACATATGAAGTGCCATGTGTGGAAGAAAGTGAACTATTCTTCCTACTTTGAGACATACAAGTAGCAGCAACATGCTGAAAGGGATGCTTTTCTCAAGCAAGGATGGGGAAGCTGGTCACAGATGATGGCTGTAATTAAATAAAAGGAAATACTGGGAGAAAATCTATTAGTTGTGAATTTGATTTTAGCTTCCTATATGAACATGTGGTCATCTGTGAGTATGTGACTACAAAATACATATATAAATTCAATTTTACCACTTACAGTCAAAATACTTGAGACTGTGGCAGGAGTTTGCATCCATAGTTGGACTTTTAATACTAAGCAGCTGAAGGGGCATAGCATATTCATATGTTACAATGGCCTAATCAAAGTCTAGACCTAAATCCAACAGATAATACCTTGCAAGATTGAAGTAAAATCTCAGTTCACTAACTTCATCCAATCTGACTGACCTTAAGCTGTTTTGGAAATAATGGCCAGAAACATAATACCACAGACGTAGTCCAAAAGACTTGCTGCTTCGAATGCTGATAAAGGTGGCTCTATAAAACATTGAGATCTTTTCTGAATTTATTTGTAAAACATATGAGACAACTATGTATAGTTTTTTCACACTTTATGTTGGTCTATCACCCAAGATCTCAATAAAATACATTGGATCTTATGATCGTAATAAGACAAAATGCGCCGAAAGTTCACAGGGTCACGTGTTCGTTTGCAAGGCACCGTTAAACCTGCCCTCTGATTTGACCATGATCGCAGACATTCTTTGTGAGATATGACGCTGATCTCCCTCCGTTTCCCACAGCAACCCCAAAATTCTTCTCGAAAACAGAACCATACCCGTCTCTGTCATATTTAACGATATTTTTCCCTCCCAAGTGTCAGCTGGTAAGCCCTTACAATTTAGCTAATGTAATTTGCCATGTGGCTCCACTTGTTTATAATTTTCATCCGACAACACCAGCTTTTCCTGTCATCATCGGGTACTGTATATCAGCCTGTTTCAGTCTGTGAGTAAGAGTCTCCTATAGTTTTGGTTTCAGTGATCGCACTGGGTGTTCTGCTGGATTGTCTGCATTGTGTGGGACACTGTTGAGCAATACCAATGAGTGACTTTCACATTATTTGAAGACTTTTTTTTAAAAGGAGCTTATTATTTTTGTACAACTATTCAATTATGTACACAATGGCTCACATAGACATGCAGACTCAGAACACATGAACACACATAGGTTCATTTATACACTTGCATACACACATGGTTGCATTTATCCTCTCTCTACCCCACAATCTGCTTCATGTGGAACCAGTTGTTTAGGCTACGAGAGAGGGGGTCCAGAGACAAACAGGATGTCTAGAGGGTTTTTGGACAGTTACAGTACTGATGGGTATTAAAATGTAGGACAGTGCGAAGGAATGGACACTAACAAGTTAAAGAATATATCCCAAAATCTGCTTGTATCCTAAAAATAATGCATTTTTATTTGAAACAGGTGCTTTTTTTTTCAACAATCAACATTTGGACAGTATTTCGTTTTCCTTGTATTAGATAACAGTAATATAACAGCGATGTAAATATTTTAGAGTTAAAGAACAGACTATCATCTTTACTTTGACTTTTTACGTCCAGGTTAGCTGAAGAATTTATCTTCCTTCAATATGTAGGCCTGCTATATTGTGGGCTCAAATTTATATTCAAATCAAACCTGCTTTATCTGAAGCATTGGGTATTTCTGCACTGTTTTTGTCATTGGTTAGTAAAGTTAGAGATTCAGAGCTGATTAAGGCATGTCTCAGTGCAAGTTGAATCTGTGACTCCAGGTAAATTTCTCTGACTCATATATCCATTTTGTACCAACACTTTCATTTATAGCCTGTAAAACATTTATTGATCACGTACTTAGACATAGAGTACATGACAGTGTACCAGTTTATAGTTCTAGTTTATTTTATTAATTCATTCTGGACAGAAAGTTATTGAATCTCATGTAAAAAGTTTTTTTTTTGCAATTTAAAAAAACCCCCACAGATAAAAACACATAAGAATTAAAACAAACTAACTAGAAGTAGAATGAAAACAGACAAGACAAAAAGATTACAATGTCAGGCTGTATGTAAATGCCAAAGAGTAAAAATGAGTTTTAAGGAGTGATTTGAAGTATTCAAAACTAAGAGCAGATCTAATGTTGAAGTTTTTTAATTAGGAGCCGTGAAGGCAAATGTCTGGTCATTTTGCAATCATTTTGACAGAGTTGCAATTATATTTTCTTACAGAAGACTGTAAGTAAATTACTGAGAAGTACTTTAGCTTATCTGTTGTCAAAGCAGGTAGGAAACATCCACCCAGCCAGTACAGACCAATCTACGACGGGTAAATAAAACAAACTGATAAAGTTTGAGGCAGATAAAACATACACTTGAGCTCAAAAATTTAAAATAACCCACTGAAATTTTCAGCAAAGACAGAAAGATCATCATATCTTCAAGATATTCATATTATAAACATTTCAAGAATGTAAATTCCAGTATTTGTTAGATAAAACGCCCATCCATTTCAACAGCATTTCAACTCTCTAGACAAGAAAGTAAGATCAGTCTGTGCCTGTGCTATGGAAAGGCAAAAGTATGCAGATCACTGGAATTGGAACGTGAACTGAAGCAACATCATCTGTAGAACATGTGTAGGCTTTGTGCCACATAGCATGCTTGGCTTTCCATGGCAAGGGGTCACTATTGCTTTTTAACGATTTCGGGGGGGAACGGTAGGCTGAATCCTGCAGCTCACAGCTTATAGTGAGCTCAGATTGAGCCAAGTGCAGAACATTTTGACTGGCAACTCCTTTACAGCTCCGCCTGACCTGAAGCATGCTTTGAAAGCGAAGCTGTGGTTTTTGAAGGTGAAGATGCGTCAATAAATCACCACGTTGGATTGCAGTCTGTCTGTTGAGAGGAAGAGAAAGACTAAGACACACAGAAACTAAGAGCTGGAAACATGAAATAAAGGCTTGGCACTGTTTCACAAAGGGAAATGGATTTTGTTTATGGCTCCAGAGAGTCGCTACTGACAATAACTTAGAACTCGGCGTTCGAGATGAACATTTAATTATTGAATTTGAATTTCTTTCTAAAACCATCCCTCAAAATTTTTTTGGGAAGCCTCTTAAGAATCCATTAGAGGTAATTTTGTTGAATGTGTTTAAAGTTGAGAAAGCTGCATTTTAAAGCCATGTCAATTTATAACCATTTAGATATCAAACATTTCTCTGTGTACAAATATCACAGACTTTCCCTGAAGTTTATGTTGAATACTGAAATCAACTGTTACAGCTGTGGCAGAGAAACTTAACAGACTGGCTGAGACTTGTTTCTTTTTAATATTTGGTGTCCTTACCAACTTTGCGTAGAAGTCGGAAAGTTCAGTTTTGATCAGAGCATCTATTCCCACCTGCTTGCTGGTGTCTCTGCCGTGGTTTGTAGCAAACTTGAAAACAGCACCTTCTTCTGACTATCGCTCAACAAAAACTTTCTTTTTCACAAATCTCTACAAAGGCCGTCTTTGTGGAGGGCACGAATAGTTCTCCTGTCAGTGGGTTCTGCTGGCTGAGATGAGGATTTCTCCATCTCCACTAGAGCTACATTTCCTTTTTGTTCAATAACAGCCCTCTAAGATCTTGACTGGACAGCTGTGTTTACACAGAGATTAATTTACACCCAGGTGGACCCTGTGAGTAATATTAGGTGTACGTATAATAGATGACTTCAGAAGGAATTTGGTTGCACTGAATTGTTTTAAGAAATATGAAAATAATTGGGGCTACAATTTGCAGATTTTTGTTTGTAATAATTTTGAAAAAAAAAATTCTACTTCCACCTATCAGTTGCGCTCATAAGCAGATAGAAAATCAGCCTCTGGTCAGATACAAAAGGTCAGAGCAAAGAATTTAATAACATGCAAAGCAAATAAACATTTGGTGAAGTAAGTAGCCATTCCAAAGTTTGAAAGGTCAAGTTTTTTTGTTTTCTTCTTTCCCTTTTCCTTTTCCTCCAACCTGAATGTTTTTTTTCTTCTCTTCTTGTCTCGGAGGAGCTCTTAACAGCCGCTGATGTCAAAAACATGCGTGCGTGTGTGTGTGTGTCACCCCTCAGACGTGGCAGTGGGCTGTCCATTCGGAGGCGAGGACCGCGGAGGCAGAGTGTTGATCTTTAACGGTAATAGAGACGCGTCCACACGAGGCCTGACCCTGAGCCAGGAGCTGCGAGCCTCCAGGACGCCCGGCGGCGGCGGCCTGCCAGGGTACGGCTTCACTCTGAGAGGAGGCCAGGACCTGGACGGCAACGAGTATCCTGGTAAACGTTCAACAATTCAATCCCTCTCCTTCTAATCAAAATTCCTCCTCCAGCTCACGTTCTTTTCACAGTTTCATCTTCCTCGCCTCCACGTTTCATGTCCATGTTCTCCCACTTTCTATCTGCTAAAGTCATCAGAAGGGAGTACAGGGATGTTTGCCACGAGCTGCTCCCGCATCCATGCTTTAGGGGAAAACAGGACTCAAGAAGGAGAGAAAGTAGAACAACACATTATCTGCATGTTCTGTCTGCCTGACATGCATCTGTGTGCAGAAAAGGCTGCATGCAGCAAAATTCATGCTTTATATGCCACCCACATCTTCACCTTCACAAATATGTAAAAAGGTTACACCCGATTTATAAAACTAACTAAGAAGTAGGTCATTTTCCCCAGCTATTTGTGTCCACAAGTTGCAGGCTCACAATAAAACGTACCCAAATAAAGCAGATCTGAAAAAAAATCAGCTTTACTGCGTTATTTTCCCCCTAATTTGGAGTCATTCTTCTCTCAGCATTACTTAAGCTGTGTTAGTCCCACTTTAACCCAATTTAGGCTGAAATGAAGAATTTGTTTAGCTTTTTTTCTCCCTTTTCCTTTTCTTTGCCCCCCACTTTCCTTCCTGCTTTTCCTTCCCATTTGCCTATGAAAACAGATTTTCTTCACTCCACAAACAGGATATTGGGGAGAAAACACACACACACACACACACTCACATTTACAAGTATCATTGGACTCACATGAGCGTTGAGCGTGTGCCAGGCAGCAAGTCCCAGTCAGACCTTCACAGGCCTACTGCAAATCAGATTCAAACTTTTGCTGGTGGAAACCCACCGGGAGAAATAAGCTGAAACTCACGGGTGGTGGAGCTTTGGGCCAACACACACACGCACACACACGCAAATACACAAACACACAATCATACACCTCATGCTCCGTCTGTCATTAGATAGATATTTAATGGAAGTGCGACACATGCACTCTTTGTGTCGCTTGCAGGAGAGTAAAGTACACACACACACACACACACACACACACACACACACGTTCAAAGGAGCTGGGGGTGTTTGATCAACGTCACAAGGGGCCTGCACAGGCGTCTGGGAGGCCTGCATGAGCCACCATATGCTCCCATCAACATTAAATGTCATTAGTTTACTGGAGAAGGAGACGGAAGTTGATGACTAAGCTCCACTTTTAGCTTTAATGGACTACGAATCCCCAAATTACATCATGCCTTTGAACTTGCAAAAAAACAACAACAAGAAGTGATCTGGCAGAAAAGGTAGCAGACAGAAGAAGACCGTGCGCTACTTCTGCGCACGGTCAATAGTACACTGACTACTTAGTAGTACACTGACTTAATAGAAAGCCTAATTACGAACCAAGATGAGGAGTTTTGAGTTGAATGTTGGTGGGGGTCGTGCCTCTTCGGTCCCAGGTAAAAGGTCAAAAACAAGCAGTGTATCACTTTCCAATCTCAACAGTTTGTTGAAAAGAGAACAGGCATACCAGATCATTTTTATTTGATGAGTATGGAGACAAGGGGTAAATCATCTGGCTGTTTAATTAGTTGCAAATGTTTTCACACCATTTAAAAAAAAGATCAAAACAAGACAACAAACTCCACTGCGTTGCATTTTCACCTTCCTAAAATAATGGCCTATGTCGTTTTTTTTGTCAGCAAAAAAAATAAGAAATTTTAGACAAAAAGATAAATAATTTTGGCAAAATTAACTTAGGCTATTATTTTAGCCCAAATTAGATGTATTATTTCCTACATTCGTAGGACTACATTTGCACTTTGTGCAAGCAGCTGTTGTCCATATTTTTCCCCCTCAAACAGCGAAAGCTCTGCCAAAATGAGTGGACAGCATCTGTGAGCAGCTCTACAGGAACGGGAACCCTGGTTTTAGATGTTTCCTCCAAGATTAATGAGTATTTAGCTCCATCCATCTTTGCTGCAGAAGAAAAACTTTTCCACCATGTTTCATTGTGAGGCTTTTACTTCATTCATTGCAATAATACAGTATTATACCAGATGGTTGCTTCATTAGCGTGTGTATTTTAGTCTTCCAGACAAAACAATCTTTAACTAAACCAGCCGTATAGTGTTACCCCTCTGTATAGTTTGTATCCAGCTTTTGAGGCTGAAATAGGTACTATACGTGACCAAAATATTTGAAAGGTTCGCAAATCCAAGAATAAAGAAATCATTAGCTTCTCTTTTTTTTAACCACTAAGGGCCGTCGGCCCTCGGTTTTCCCTCACCAAGGCCGTTCTCCCTGCAGCCAAACAGGCAGTTGCAGCAGACATCCAGTGACAGCTTGACAGTCTGTCTAAACTCAGGGAGGAAGATGTGTTTTTCTTAAGTCCAGGAAAGACACCATCAGCTAGAGCAGTCTAGTCATCCAGAATGATCCTCCTGTACCTGTCAGTTCTATAAAGGTGTCGCGTATCTGCGTCTGGAAATACAAGCTCAGTCGTAGAAACCCCATAAAAACAACAGCATTTGTGCAAGGACGCAGAATCTATAAAACAAGGAAACATGGAATTTGAGCCGATTTAGCTTTTCAATCATCCATGCGCACACTTAGGTTCTCTCACACACACTTAACCCCAAAACCAGTTTCATGTCATGCAGAGTTACATGAGCAAACATGAGAGTTAGATCAGGGAGAAAATACATCTGTCAAGTCGACATATTTGTGGCAGGAGTTGAGCTACGTGGTTTCAGAAGTACAACGGCAAGATGGACTGAGGTATTTGGATGATGAGGTGGTCTTCTTCCACACCTTACCTCTGATGACTTTAGCAGATTGTGGTTTTAAGGCAGAGTTTCGCTTTTGTTTTCCCGTCATTCCGCCCTCCTTCTCCTTCTGCTCTCCTACTCCCAGTTTTCTGAAAGCGCTGTAAAAATGAAAAACTCATACAAAACTTGAGGTTCTTAAAGCTGCTGTTTATCGTTTTTGAAAACAATTTAGTGTCAATTTCTGATGAAGGAGATGCAAGTTTTCCGAGTCTTCTCCGAACATTTGTTAGGAACATCAGTCCAGGTTGTACAGGTCAGCCACGGTCCAGTCCCAGACTGGGAAACAGCAAACGTCAAGCAAACGTAAACGTATAGTGCGTTAATACTATGGTTATTTCCTGCCCTAAATAGATGCTTTTCTGATAATTTAATTAAATGTAAAACATTTTTATTAATCCCAGAGGGAGAATAAATATTGTATCTCGTATTTGAAGTTTCTTCAAAGAGATGTTGTAGCTGTTGTAGCTGTCAAGAGGAAGGATCACCTGCAGCAGTCCATATTGCAGCTACTTTAAATAAGCTTCTGACTGAATACAGTGTTGCACAACAGTCTCAACATTCTCTGTAATCTTTATTTGATGAATCTCCAGAGATTCCAGAAGCAGTCTGCATTACAGGACCAGCCTTCTGCATCACCTTGTTTGGCCTTTTTATTTCACTGGCTCTGATAATGCACGATGATGTAGTGGCTTTTGTAGCCTAAAAATAGGCTAGGATGAAAAAAAGAAAAAACAATATAGACACACAGTTCATCGTGATAGCAGCTGACATAAAGTCGGCCACAGTGGACCAAAAACATGTATCGGAAGCGGAGATGATCAGAGACTTTCTGACCCTGACCAGATAACGTCAATCAGACCAGAACATTCCTGGCTCTAACATGCACACACACACACACACGCAGTCATAGAGTAACTGACATAGGAACATGGTGCACTCCAGGGGGAAAGGGACAAGGCCTTAATGTTTACTGTTGTGGTTTCAGGGGGACTCATTGACTGCAGCCAAAGGCAGAAACAGATGTGTTTCTCATAGATTCAATTAGTCTTGTTCCTTCTAATGCACAAAGGGAGAAGTCACAGCAATTGGCAAGCAAGGTCTGCAAGAGTACACTTTGACGCTCGCTCGCATCCTCCTGAGGAGCGTTGCTAAGAGGTTTTATGCTAAGAGTGTACAGATTTTAAATAATGAAATCACAAATACATGGCTTGCATTTCTTTTTCCAACAGAGGCAGTTTTAAAATATAATAAACTATTTGGTAACAAAATCACAGCTGATTTCTCCCGTGCAGCATAAAGTTGCGGTGTTTTTTCTCCGGATCACACAGCTTAACTTCCTGCTGCATCTGGCAGCGATGGCTTGTATCCATTAAGTGGCTCTTTTCTACTTTCACATTGTTTTAATCAGTACTTGTGTGTGTGTGTGCTTGTATGTGTGTGTGGCTTACATTGGTATGTGTCCCCTGACCACATCCATTAAATGCCGTCTCTATTTTAAACTTTGGGAGCCAATTAAAATCATGTGTTCATCACAAAGCCCATGAAAACAAATAAAAAATCACACATAGATGAGATCTGGTGCTGCTTACAATTTGGAGTCCTCGCAGCGCGGGATGTTGGGAAATGTTGTTGTTTAGCAAACTGATTGGGGCAAGTGAACCTGGGCCTGGTATGCAACATGCGGTCCTCATGTCATGTCTCGCAGTGAATCGTATTTTCGCTATTAAAATTAAAAAAAGAAATGCATGATCATTTTTTGTTTCATTATTGAGCTCTGTTTTTAAAAAAAGGGACCAAGAATGAAAGAAAATGTAAAATAATATCAAAGGGTCAGCTCTGCATCTCAGTTGGAGTGTGTGTGTGTGTTTAAATGTGTTTATTACACGCTGTGTCTGTGTTTGATGAAGATTGCTGGAGACCTTAGAATTAGTCCCATGTGTTGCATTCTTTGAAGCTTACTGTTTCCCCCCCTCTTCTTTCCTTGCTTTCCCTGTGTCTGTGTGAAGATCTGATCGTCGGGGCGTTTGGCGCGGGAGAAGTCTCGGTCTACAGGTACAGGTTTCAAAAACAAAAATGCTGCTTTGTCACGTTTGTGCTCCGTGTTTCGTCCTGCTGAAAATCTTTGCTTTGCACGGGTTCAGGTCTCGAGCTGTCGTGTCCGTGGAAGCTACGATGAGCCTGACGCCCAGAATCCTGAACCCTGATGACCGGCAGTGTCTCCTGCTTCAGACTAATAACATGGTTACCTGGTAAAATCACCTTCTGTGTTTCCATTTTATAATTTCACTAGCACATTTTCCTTTAATTATCTGCACCTGTGTAAATATATACAGAAAACGTATTCAGACTTTTTCACATTTTGTTAGATTGCAACCATAAACTTCCAGTGTATTTTAGTTTGCTAAAGTTTTTGCCCATTTTTCTTTGCAAAAAAAAGGGAAGACTATGGTTGCTTCTAACATTGCATGCCACACTTTTCAGATTTATATTAGCAAAACATTTTGAGACAATGTATCCTTGTCCTTCAACACCAAAATTATAATAAAATACATTGACACTTGTGTTTGTAACAGCAAAATCTGAAGCTAAAGGGGTAAAATGAAGAGCTTGAGTTGTCACACATTTAATGAAAAAAAAAACAAAAAAACCTTTGATTGCTACCTGATCAGCTAACTAACTTTTATTTGGGGAATTATTTCCTTACTCCTCTTCTGAATTGGCAATCAGCCACTCTTTAAGTTTATTCCCATTCCTGTTTTGTTTTATGTTGTTCCTTGTTATTTTGCACTCAATTTCATACATCCATCCATCCATCCATCCATTTTCTTGACACCCTTGTCCCTTGGTGGTTTCGGGAGGGTTCAATTTCATACAGTTTCATCCCATTTTATTTTAGTTGTAGTTTGGCAACAAAGGTCAAAATTCAATCTTTTGTTGGTATTAGTAACACTGAGAGGCTGCTGGACTCTCAGGAGAGACTAACAATATAGAAACACAGTCAAAGTTGCTAAACTTCGGTGTCATATGTAAATGCTAAATGTTTTTTTTCCAGTTCTTCAAGTTTACTTTAGCACAGATTAGGATTTCAGGTTCACCCTTTTGATCAGATAAAGTTAAGTTAAATTAGCTATTCAAGGCCAGAAAGCTTGTCAGTTCGAATGCCTTTTTATTTTTGAATATCTATTTATAAAGGTCTGTCCTTTTCTAAATACGCCCCACTGACAACTTCCTCAGGTTCTGCTTAACAAAACATCAGATGAATCAGGTTATTTTTGGGCTGCTCATTCTTGACAAAGACATTCTCTTCTGATTGACCTTTAAACATTGTTTAAAACAAAATTACCAAAAAGGAACTCTACACCAGCGTCACAATGCGGAAATACACAAACGCTGGTCATTACACAATGCTTTTTTCTTGGAGGAAATCAAAGCAAAGTGATTGTCCAGTGGTGCAGACAGGAACCTCTGTTGCATTGCTTTGTGGGCTCCACTGCACTCAGGTGGGGACATAATAAATTTACAACCGCCTAATGGAGAAAACAGCAGCAAACAAAAATGGTTGCTGTGCTGCAGCATAGCAACCGTTTTTATACTGATGAGGATTTTCAACAAGAGGAGGTCACTCAGTTGGAGTCTAATGTTTTTTTTTTTTGAAACAAAGTTTTTTTTCCCCTTCAGTTTATCTATTAAAAGAGACACAATGGACATGTAACCATGTCCAGTTTTAATACCCTCTGAAGCTAATCATGTGTGCGGAGGTAAAAAAAAGAGCTCAAATCCTAAAACAAATAGAAAGCTAATGAGCCCCAGTGCTGCACCGAAACTCATATCTGGTGCAGAAATCGTCCTGCTCGCACTGCACCCTAAAACGATACGCAGTATGAGATATACCCTTTCAAAAATCACACTCACATTGACAGATGTAACAAATATTTTACCCCTGGGCTCTAAACGTCTGCCATCACATCAAGCCAAAGACTGCTTGTCTAATTCTCCAATGCAATAACAAAGCAGCCCTCTGGATGGAGCAGGCTCATATATCCTGAAAACTCAGATTTATTGGACTCTGCAATTATTTTGAGACTGCATAATTCTGTTTTGAATATATCATTGTTCGTGTGGGTGGCAGACTGGCTCTTGAACACCCTTTGGCCTGAGTTTAGATTAAAGGAACCAGTCGAAATGCTCCCGCTGTTTGGCCACTGCCTGATGTTGGTCCTGAAGTACTGGCGCTGGAGCCGCTGAACGAGTGTTTGGACGAAAGACATTGGGCTTGGCTAGTTGCCACAGTGGTTTTTCTGTAGCGCTGTGTGAGTATTGGCAGCGAGTGGGAAAGGAACTGGGTTTGAGTTGGATCAACAAAAAGCGCTAAGCTGTGTAAATTTTGTCAAAATGAAATTGAGTCTCTTTAAATAAATTGCTATAGTCTTTATCAACTTGGGGACATTTCTGAGGACTTGAAGCCGCACAGTAAGAAATATCTGCCACATTGTAAAGCATATGATTTCCTGACAAGTTCAACTGTTTTTAACCCTGGAAGTCATTAAAACAAATGCTGGCTGCCGTTCTGTATATGTCAATGCACTTCTAAGGTTCTTTTAACCATTTTGGCAGGGAAATATCCCTTCTTTTTCTAGATTAAAGAGCAAAATGAGAACTTTTTTCTCCAGGAGAAGTCTGGCATTTTCCAGATAACTTACATCCTTTTGAAGACACATGGAAGCCATTGAAATGTTTTCATCTATTCAAAAGCAGGAGCATAATTTCACAAACTAAAAAAAAAAAATCCAATTTGTTAGTCCCGTACAGCCATGGACACGGCCTGTAATATGGCTTTACAAACTGTGCACTTAAAAATGCGTCATTATTTTTATAATATTACTCCCGTTAAAAGACAGCGTCCATTGGACTGACTGGTTTCGGAACCTGACAGGATATGGGACGGTGTCTGACGGCGACATCTACCAAGTTCCTCCTGATCGTCACGCTAAGACTGTGGGAGGGTTAAAGGGGGCCACTGTGGTTGCATGGCCGGCTGAGGGTGCGGCTGACAGCAGATCAAGATGTGTTGAGTTTACTCCGTGACTCTGGCACTGCTCATTAATTAGGACACTTTATTAGGAACATTTAAATTATTTTACAAGTTCCATTTTAAGCTGTTTTTCTGAGAAATATTGTGCTTTTCTGGAAAACTGCTTCACATTTCCAGCCAGTATTTTTCACATACTGACTGTGGCCAGGATTCAAACGCAAGATTTTTGCAAGTTCTCCACCAAAGAATACGTATTTGCAACACCAGCTTGAGAAGTGATGATTTCCTTCTCCTTTGTTTCAGAAAAATATATTGAGCTTCAAATTACACTTTTTACAAAACTGAGGACAATGCTTTGCTCGGTCATCTTAATATAATAGTTTGACATGGAGCTAAATGGAGAGATAAAAGTGGGCCGGCGAAAACGGAAATTGTTAAGTGAGTAATTACTTGAATTAGAGCCAGTTAAACTGGAAAAGAAATTGTTTGGTGCAATGCATTGTCTGGCCTCTTTAAGTATGAAAAGTGCATACACCTGCCAAATAACTGCACCCAAGGCCAAAGGAAATGCTGGACCTAATAAAGAGTGAGAGAGTCACAAAGCAACCAAAAGCACACTGAGAGAAAACAAAAACAAAACAAGACTAACCAAATCCATCTATATCTTTATTGACTAATGCGGCAACAATACGTCCTTGTCTGAGCAAAAAAATAGCTCTGTAATCCGATTTCATAATGATGTATGTATGTAGTTGTGTGTGTCGTCTAGAGCAGACTTGGCTCTGCAGAGATGGATTTAATCTGTAAAGACCAAGAGCCGTCTCGAATTGTGTAGGATGGTGAAGCGCAGATGCATTTCGGGGAAAATTGCATACAGTAATGACTAACCTGGGGGTCATTTTTGTGCAACATGCACTTAAATGTGACACACAGCCTTTATTAGAGTCACACACTCCCACAACTGAAACACACATTCATTTAGATAACACATGTTAAACAAAAACACAACCACCTGGATAGGTTTTTTTTTATTTTTTTAGAACCAATTTGACGTCTTTGTCACATTAACTCTCATTCACAACAAACTCATTTTAACAACTGATTGTCACCATTATTGTGTTATTGGAATGGAAACCCTAATTATCAGCAAAGACGCTCATATCCACAACATCTGCAACCTGGTTGTCCAAAACCTTCCCAACACTGAAACACACTCTCAGGTGCCAGTTCTGAAACAAAACCTGCATGAGGTCATCTGCTTCGTTGCAGCAAGTTACACCCTTGAGATCCTCCAGATTACTGCATATTAGCAGTGTAGATCCCCCCTGTGGGAGGCACTTTCCTGTTGTTGATTAAGGAGGTGATAACACACAAAAAAACACACTTACACATGGCTTTACAAACATTAGAAAGAGGAAATACAGAAATGTTTCCCAGTCTCCCATGTCTGCGTGTCTAATAGTAGGGCCTCCACGGTGATTCCTATTGAACCCTGGAGAAAGAAAGAAATAAATGACTTGTTTAGAAGCAGCTTATTTACTCAGTGCATTGCTTTTTCAATTCGCGTTATGCTAGAAACGTAAGAAATAAATTAAAGCACTCAATTTCTTTGAGCTCAGTACCTGCAGAAAGTTAGTTCTGATTTGAATAACTTGGAAGATTTCCTCAATTAATTCAAATCACATTTTTCTGTTCTTCCCTCCAGCCTGAAGGTGGATGTGTGTGCAGCAGTAAGTGGAATGGGGATTCCCAGCAATGTAGGTAAGCACCTGTACACAAGATTAAACTTTAGCAGTAAGGAAGAGCAATTGTCAGATCCGTTTTACTGAAGCAACTGCATCCATTCCAGTTTGATGGAGAAAAAGGCAAAATGGGAGTAAGATACACCCGAGACCCCTCTTTGATGTTGTAGTAATGTTTGATCCATCAGACAAAAACTGGAAATAGTTTAACTAGATTTACTTACTTGCTTACATTTTGTCACTTTGCAACAACAACTTTTAGTGTGTTTTAATTTGGACTTCATGTGACAGACCAACACAATTAGTTGGTCTAATTGTGTTCATCCTGTGTTCAGGATGAACACAATTATCATCCTGAATACATATCTATATGTTTATAAACGGTGATGGCAATATCATGCAGTGTGAAGCTTTTTCTCAAGCAGGATCAGAGAAGCTTGTCAGAATTCACAGAAAGAAGAAACAGACTCTATACGACAGAGACTCAATGAGACAGTTCCACCGGATACAAATACGGTGGAGGCGTTCCCCGAAAAACTTGTATTTGTGGTTGCAGTAAAAAAGTAGAGTTGTAATTTGTTTTCTGAAAGCACTGTGCACACTGTTCTTTTCAGGCTCTAATGTTTAAAAACATCTTCCATTAATATACACTACTTGTTTTGGTCCATTAAATAAAAATCCATCGACGTTTGTGGATGTAACATGACAAAGTGTGCAAACGTTGACAGGCATCCAACACGAACACATTGACAGTGAAGAGGTGTTTTTCTTTTACTGTAATAATATCTGTATGCACTAGTATTGTTGTGGTGTTGCTGTCATTAAGTCCATTTATCTGAGATCTGAATCCTTCCTCTTCTGTTGCCATCATCTGTTCAGATCTAAAAGCGGAGCTGCATCTGGATTGGCTGAAAGGCACGAGGGGCGGGGTTAAGAGAGTCCTCTTCTTAGACACCCAGCAGGCTCAGCACTCAGGGCTCGTCAGGCTCGGTCAAAGTCGCCCACGGGGATGTCTGAGCTACTGGATTTATCTGAAGGTGAGCAAATCCCACAGCAGCATGCACGTAGGATGTTACAGAATATTAAATTTACTAGTTTCACCGCTGCAGTGATCATTAAAGTTCATATTATTTTCAATTCTGTCGCTTTGCAGGAGGAGGACGAGTTCAGGGACAAGCTGACCCCCATTGCACTGGCCCTGAACTACAGCCTGGCTCCACCTTCTAGTGACAAAACTCTCCCTCCCATCCTCAACCAGTACAGCAGCACCTTCCTGCAGGAACATGTGGGTGGAGAATCTGCGGAGTAGCACAACATAAGGCTTTAGTTCAGGAAAAGCTTTCTGCTCTGCGGCCCACCAATTAAACTTTAGAGGATGATTAGAAAACCATTACCAGATGATCATCTGATTTTAAAATCAGATGATCATCTTGAATAGTTGGGTGTCCACACTAGTGGACAGCCAACTATGGTGGTGACATGCTTTTTTTTAAGATGCTCGTGAAATGATTTAGATTATAAAAACCCCGATGTGCCTGTTTTTTTATATTCTGAGTTCCAGCCTGTCGTGCAACACTTGAAATTATCCGCATCCACATAAAAATGCTGCCAAAATTACATGTCAACCAACTTTAAATGATAAAACAGCTCAAACCCGTTACTAATAGAATATATGATGGCTAAGGACACGATGAAGGCATGGCCTGCTGTGCAACAAAAGCAACAGGAGAAAATTTTAGACATGCAAGCTGATGAAATGTAAGCCCTCCTTTGATTGCTCTGTAACAAACTGTATGTGTTCAAATAAACACTGGGAGCTTCTACATTTTCCAGAGCCTGAGGTTTGGCGAGCAGATTTGATTGAACTTCTAAAGAATATTCATCCACCTGTTGATTACTTAATCTTAATTATTTGAAAAACACAGATTTCTCTATTTGTAGGTTGACTGTAATTTGCACGATTCTACCATCAATTATGTCTCGACTTTTTGTGTTTCACCCGCTGATGAAAGTTGCGAAGACTTTCTTAGCTTTTTACAAACAAATTAGTCAGATTGCCAAGTTGAAAGACAATCTGAGAACTCGACGTATCCATGTTCAGACATATCTCCAGAAATGATTTTGTCTACTTTTTGTTTCATGATAAAATCTAAAGAAACAGTTCTCATACATTATAAAGTACTGGGCATGTGTTTAAAAAAAATGCCATGAACTGTTCTTACAGTTTCTATTAAGTTTTGTATGTAAGGCAACCATATTGGATTGAAGTCAGGGTTGAAAGAAACCTCCAACTATTTCACTTATAATAGTGGAAACTTAGGGGAAATTTCTGTTAACGTTTTCATCTTTAAACTTGGAAATTTTTTAAGAAATACAAAACGTTACTGTAAATACCACTAAGTGTGTACCAAGAGACTAATATAGTTTTTTTTAACTTAGTAGTTTTATCTCTGTTAGCACATATTTGTTCAGTATGGTGATGCTTGACAATAGTCGGTGAGAAACGTTTGAGAACCACATGTCCAGAGTTACCTGAAACATTTTCCCATAACCTCTTCTTCCCAGGCTTACATCCTGCTGGACTGCGGCGATGACAACATATGCATCCCCGACCTGCAGCTCTCCGCCAGCATGTAAGGCTTTTAACAGTCACGCCCTCTGACCCCAGCCTGCAAACGCTCAACAGTTAGACATCCCAAGAACAGGCACACGAGAAAGACAAGCTAAAAGAAAAGACGGAATATCTGCTATTCCTCAGCCAACGAACAAAGTTTACATTGAACCTGCTCACATTTTGGTCCTTTTTAACCTGTGAGAGATTTTGCGTGCGCACGTGTGTGTGTGTGTGTGTGTGTGTGTGTGTGTGTGTGTGTGTGTGTGTGTGTGTGTGTGTGTGTGTGTGTGTGTGTGTGTGTGTGTGTGTGTGTTGTGTGTGTGTGTGTGTGTGTGTGTGTGTGTGTGTGTGTGAAACAGCCTTCTCTGTATAGTGTTTCCAGCTGTACGGCATCTCCATGGCAGCCTTATATAAATATCCCCTCACCGGCCAGTGACTAACATATACAGGCTCACGCACTGTTGGGGGTGGGGGGTGGCGGGGTGTTGCATTCCTTTGCAGCTGATTGCACATTAACTCCAGTCCTAAAAATGATAAATGCAGTAATTTGCTTCTTTTTGTTCGTTTTTGCTGTTGTCTCGACGCACAAATCCAGAGATCGCTCAGAGTTGGTGATTGGAGACGACAATCTGATCATGCTGACCATCACCGCAGCGAACAGCGGGGAGGGGGCCTACGAGAGCGAGCTGCACGCGCTGATACCACCAGAGGCCGACTACATCGGAGTGGAGCGCAGGGTGGAGGTATACGGGACTCGGGTTCAGAAGCTTACATACATACATACACTCATCGCAGATATGATGTTTTAATTTTGAACTGGGGGCACAAGTGAACACACACTTCTGTTGGGCCAAGCAAGTTGCAGAGAAGCCGGAAACTTGTTCTTTTTTTTTGTTGTTTTAGCAGTCACCGAGTTTCTGTCGCGTTTCAGGCTTGATCTCTGACCGGTCTTGTTCTTGGTTCAGATCTAGCTCTTGGAAGATTCTCCACAAATTGCTAATTATTCAGTTGAGTTCAGTTGGATGTTGTGTTAACCTGCTTTCAGTTCTAATGTTTGTTTGGTATACTTTTGTAACATCCAGTTGTTTCCATGTTTCGAACATTTAACTGTTTGTCTGAGGTAATGTCGAAGAATTTTGGAGGTAGAGAACCAAACCCTCGGCATGATGCTACCATCACCATGCCTTCTGTTAGAATTTTCTTAAGTTTAAAAATCTCAATCTCAATCATATTTTTGCTATGCTGGCCATATACCTTCATATTCATCTCATCTGACTCTAAAACCTTTTTCCAGAAGTTATTTTTCTCCATTTCCCTTCATTAGCAGTAATTTTGACGTCTCAACATATCAACAGAGCAGTGATCTGAAACACAGAATAAAGCAACTTTTTGAACACATAAATCAAACATTATGATTTCTGAAAAGGATCTATGATAAACTAAAATAAAAAAGATATATACTTTCTTTAAAAGTGGGTTCCATATCAAGAAACAAAAAAACAAGAATGAACTTTTCTGTCAAGAAGTTGGTTATGAAAAGTGTTTGATTTCTCATCAACTTGCTAATCTATATATTAAAATGACTTGTATGAATGTATGTGAGCCTCTATGTATGGTTTTAAACCTATGACAATAAGACACAATCACAACTAAAATGGAACTTGTGCACCCAGTTTTTCTTCTAAATATTCTCTGAATTAATCTTATCTCTCCTCTCTACTTAAAAAAAATAAAAAAATAAATAAATATAAGGTTCAAATGCATCCCTAAAAAATCTAATTTAACATGGCATTCATGCTGATGGAGAGTGTATGTAGACTAACTAACAGAGTTTTCTTATTGAGCCTCAGCCAAATATGAGTTAAGGAAGTGAGCTATTTGAGGCTGCAGTTAAGGTGCAGCATCACTTCCTGTTGTATCATTAAGTCATGCATTTGGCCTAATTACTGCGAGGCTATCAGCAGGATATGCTTTACTGGCATCAGCCCAAAAGCCCCTATTATGATTAACAGGCTGCATTAGGAACCATGGTAATGGATAGGGTCAGCTTGTGCGCGCGCGTGTGTGTTTACGTGCCCACGTGTGTGTATTTGTGCTAATGAGTGTGTAATGGAGCCATTTGATTGATTATATTGTTAGTGTCGGAGTATCCATCACTCTTCCTCGCCTGTCTCCTCCCCGCCCTCCGTCCTCTTGACTCTGATCTGATGGACTCTCTTACTTCCTTCTCTCTTTCCTCAACATGCTCAGTCTCATCTGTTTTTCTTCCCGCAGTCTCTCTCTCAGCTGAACTGCGAGTACAAGACAATCAACGAGTCCAGAATGGTGGTTTGTGACCTCGGGAACCCGATGGTGACAGGAACGGAGGTGAGTTGTGACTCCTCAAAAAGGATAAACACAAGACTCGGGCGCTTTAATAAAACATCCATGCTAGGAAATCCTCGCCTCCCCTTCAAGCCTAATTTGACAGATGGTTCCCAAAGTTTACCGATCATCACCCTGACCCTCATTCTTCACCCTCTGGCTCCCATGGTTGTGCTTGCGTCACGCTCAACTTGTGCATGCGTGCCACGGTAATAATCCATTAAGCTCCCGCGCGGCCGACACATGCAGGAAGCTGAGGCTTTGTAAGACAAAGAGCGGTTTCTACCTACGTGAAATTCTAGCACTCTGTTGCACACGCACTCCGCTAAAAAAAAAAAAAAAAAAGAGCATGTCGTACGAGGCTTTCTTTTAAAGATGTCAAGGCTGGCAGAGAGGTGCGTCAGCTCCTGGGAGTTGACACGGGGCATTCTGATAAATCAATTATGCGGTCATGTTTCACAGTTTGGAGGAGGGGGGCCATGTGTGTTTGTGTACTTGACAGCTGGCCAGATGTTTCCCATATTCAACTTTTCCCCTTGCCCTGTTGGACGCTCGGGAATCCATTAACTTATGCAGAACATACCTTTACACACACACTCCATACGAGCTCTCTGAGCACAAGTCGGACCAGTAGAGCTCATTGTTTGTGCCACATGACACAGCTGTGGAGGCTCAGAGCAGAGTGATTGGTGTCCAGGCCTGAGGAAATGCAGATTTCTACTCACTTCTCTGCCTCTATGCCTGAATTTTTTCTCTTTCTTTACTGTGAAGTCTTTAGTTCACTTAGTTTAACAGAACAGAAGAACACTCTTGCAATCTAATAAAGTGTTTTCTTAAATGGTTAATTGCAGATCTTCGTGTTGTCTATCACATTTGCTTTTGCATTTATTTGGTTTTGTTACTCATTTTTGTCAATGTTTGCCCACTGATGGCTTAAAATTGTGGACGGTGCACATTCTGTGTGTAAGACTGATATTTATGATAGTCTTAGGTAGAAATAACACAATATCATAGTATATATTAAATACTTAATATGGGCTAATTGCTTTTATTTAAAAGAGAAAACCAACATTTAATCCTAAAATAGTTTATAGAAGTTATATTGCTATATATAACATTTATGTATTGTTGTTTTTATTCTCATGCATATATTTAAGCAAAATACAAAAAGAGTAAACTGCTTAATCCAGCAGTAGTGTGCTTTCTGTCCTTGATGTGCAGAATATTATATATAAAAAAAATGATGTTCTACACTTTGTAATGAAACAACAAGCTAATATTAGTTGGTTTATAATTGCATTATGGATTTTTTTTAAATTGAGAAAAGTGTCAAAAGGTTTACTAAAAATTAACTTTTTTGTTTTCTTATGTACATAGCTTTTATTTAACCTACTATGTCTCATTGCGACTGAAAATTTCTTTTTAAAGAGAGATCTGCCCGACTTTAAGTAAAAAATGGGGAATTTACGACGACACTTGGTTTACTTCTTCAGTTTTAGTCTTATTGAGTCTTGTTATGTCTGATATTTCAAGAACTTTGATCACGTAGAGCTAAACCTTCGGTCGATGTCAGTATCTAGCTCTTTAGTAGGAGATTATTATTTTGCATCATGGAGGTCTCTGCATCTCAGCTGGAGGATGGGTTTTTTTTTTTTGTTAGTCCTTCACCGTAAATTACATTGCAGTTTTGACTTTTTTCTACCAGACTATTCATAGGAATTCAATATAAGATCATTATAAAATGTTCAAATCTCATGATATTATTGTTTCTCTCTTTCTGAATTTCATAAAAATATTTAACTATCTAGAAAATTAACCTGCTAATGCATGGTTCATAAAATTGGTACAAAATGGTGTGTGGAGCTTTTCTGTTCAAACTATCAGAAGACGCTCTGTTATTACTGATAAAACAATGAAATAAGAAGCCGTATTGATGACCGAAAATCAAATAAATGTGTACACTGGTTAGAATTTGCATAAAAGTAATTTTGTCATACTTTAGTTAACAGCAAATTAAAGCATTTATATCTCTAAGAAAAATATGGACACATTTCTGTAAGGAAAATCATTTTGAAATCTTTCAAAAACCTCAGTCACATTTAATGAGTTTGTGAAGAAATGGTTTTACACATATGTTGACATGTTACATTTTTAACAAGCTATCCAAAAACCTTTTTTTTATTTGCAATGCTGCAAACTTTAGACTGACAAAAGTACCAAAATACAAAGAAGTTCTCAAACTACTGCCTTAAACTGCTTTCCCCAATGTTGCTCTGAAGGACCATTGTTTTTCTGCATCATAGCTAAACCTAATGAGCCAAAGCTGAGCAGCCCCAGGACTGCTATACCCAAATGCAGAAGAAGTTTATTTACTTCACCTAAGTGAGTTTTGGACACACAGACAATTCAGATTGGCATGACAACTGCAAGCTCTTTTGGGAAAGTTAAAACAGGTGTCAAAGGCAGCTTCTTTTAGATACATCTTCACACACAAAATCAATTCTTTCAACAAACAAAAGAGAATCTTTTTGGCAACTCCCTGAACTTTCTGGTTTTCAACCAGCAGACCAGTAGCAGAGTTGACTGTGTTGCCCTTTATTTTCCCTGTCACCCATCCTCTCCGTTCAGCTGACGGAGGCTCGTTCCACATTTGATGCTCTGCCTCTTTAGATCATCCCCCTGTTTTTTTTTCCCCTTCCAAGTCTCCCTAACGTGTCCCGTAAAGACAGCTTGACTTTGTAGCCCCTCACCCCCTGGAGATATGGCTCTTGAAGTTTTTTAATACAAGTCTGCATGCTGTCATTCCCCCCACCCCCAACTCCTCTGCATCGGAGGCTCGTCCTGTTTTTCAGCGAAGATCACATGTGCATGTAAACACACACGCGCCACAGCAGTCGATGGCGTACCGAAGCCTCCACGTGTTTTGCGTTAGCCTGGAGGACAGGGAGATTTAAACAGAGGAGAGACGAGGAACTTGACTGTGGTTTTTAAGTATGTGTCTGTAGTCTGGCTTTTGTCAGTTTTAGGAAACTTGCTGTTATCAACACACGCATACACAATCCAGATATTGTGACTATGAAGTAACGAGGGGTGGTGGGGGACGGGATCCGGTTACAAGGATTTTACTGTCTGTTCAGCGCTGCCTTTGATGTACACATGCATCTAATTCCTCACCGTCTTCCTATAGGGTCCTCCTCATTCTGTCGTTTTTAATTCATTTTCTCTGTTTCTTGGGTCTCTTGATGTTCCTGAGCAGCTGTCTGTTGGTTTGAGGTTTTCGGTCCAAAGGCTGGAAGACTCCGGACCGAAAATCAGCTTTGAGCTACAAATCCACAGGTGACACAATCATGAGCTCTCACACACACACACACACATACACAACATACACACAGGGGAGTTGTTTGTCTTTCCTCCGATCTGTCCACATGTGTCCCGAGTCGGCGCTGATACCACTACTGTCTGTGGTCTCATGCGGCTGGCCGCAGGGACGGAGAGAGACAGATGGCCTGGAGGAGCTAGGGACAGGAGAAACACAATGCAAAATGTTTGTTTTATTGCACCATTTGTCATTTTGTGCATGCAGCTATTCACAAAGCGAACCTTTCAAGGAGTCAGCTGAAGATCATGCTATTTTTATTGTGACCGTCTTTGAGTTTTGTGACATTTTTGAGGTCGAGTAAAACAGCAGCTCTTTGTAATGAATGAGATGAATGCATGAACTGAAAGACATATAGTCCGGGTGGAAACTTCACATGCACTCATCATAAACATTCATTTTGAGATTTTATTGATTTATTTGAACTTTTCTTTGTCCTCCACTGTACAATAATAACACAACAAGAAACTTCAGTACACTCTATAAATATGAACATGAGTCTAAACTTTGAATTCACTGTGGGGTTTTTTTTTGTCTTTATAGTGACAATATTATACATGCATGTTAAAAAGAAAAGATGCACACACTCCCACTTATGTTGCTTGTTGCTTCCAACCAAGTTGTTTTTACAGCCATCAAAAAGCCTTTGGCGTAATTCTGACTGAGTATTGGTCTGGACATCTTGACAAAAATCACAGAGCTCTTTTAAAGTGACTGGCTTTAAAGGACGGCCCATCGTTCCCGAACGCACTCAGGTCAGGGCCGTTCCAGAAGCTTATGTTAGCATTTATACCAAAATCACTTTAAATATGTTTTTGAGATCACCGCTGGAACTCATTATCTCTTTTGATTAGAACAGCCGTGTCCCCCGTTATGAAATGGTTATTACATCATAGCATACAGATGCTTGTAATTGTCATTTCTGACTTTGTTTTCACCCTTTTGTCGGGCCGATCTTTCAAATACTCATCTTGCTTTCATTTTGTCATATGACAAATATCCATCTCTTTGAAAGGGGTTTATTAGTTAGTGTATTTAAAAGCAGATTTTACGGCATTTTTAAGCAGTTTTGCTTATTGTGCTTGTGATTTTTCCCTACAGCTCCAACAAGGACAACTCTGAAAGCAACATGGTCAGTCTGAATTTGACCGTTGCTGCTAAAGCTCAGCTTGATTTGCGCGGGTGAGTCCAGCGTGTCTGCAACTTTTTTGGTTGTTTGTAGGAAACGATGCTTGGATTTCTATACAACAGCGCATATTTATTGACAGATTCAAACCAAACTGTATGCATGCGGGGTTATTTGTCAGCTCCTCCACACTAATGCATACACACAGGCTCTCACACACACTTCAAAGCCTGGTGCCTGACATGCCGTTGTTTAGGTGCGGTCAGTGGAGAACACAAACGAAGACGTAGTGGGAGGAGAGCATGCCACACTTTGTCCTGTAAACTGCTCTGCTTCAAATGTTACATTTTAGTTGCATTTAAAGTACTGTTGTTGTAAATCATGATGGTGATTTTACTCTCAAGTCGAAATGAGATAATTAGCCTTGATCCTGGGGTGAGGCGTAGATAGTTTGATTGCACATCCATGCAGCTTGCAATCGCCACACTAAACATCTTCTTTTTTCCACTGAAGTTAATTAATTATAAACTCTACAAAATGCATCACAACAGTGATCAGATTGAAGGTCAACATATGTATCCCGCACTGATTTTATTTATTTATTTTTTCTTTGTATGAGATTTCAGAATTCCACATGGACGCTCCGTTAATCTGGTAAACCACGATTAAATCTGTTTGCAAAATCGTTTGAGTTTGCAAATGTTTTGCAAATTAAAAGTAGCCCCCATGGCTGAAAATGATACATTTTCAGCTATAATCTTCACAAAAGCAGAAAAAGCCACTGCGTAACAATGAACAATGTTTATATCATTGTCTTAACTTGTTCTCTACATGCATTGCCTGGCTTCCAGGTACTCCATGTTTCTTTCACAGTCCAGAATCATGTTTATCATGTTAATTATCCTCTCTTAAACTGCTCCAAGGTGTGAGTGTGTGTGTCCACGCGTGTTTGTTTGGCCTTTTTTTCTTTTTCTGTTTGTTGCCCTGTCTGTGTTTTCAGATAAAACTATGTGTTTACATCCAATCAATTCGTCCTTGCAGGGTGTCTCATCCCTCTCAGGTTGTGCTGCCGTTCCCAAACTGGGAACCCAAAAAGAATCCCGTTAAGGAGGATGACGTTGGTCCACAAGTAACACACATATATGAGGTACTTTTCAGATGCATATATGTCAAAATCGAAAGCAATTAGCTCTATTAGACAGAAAGATCAGCTGAAAACTACTTAGCCAGTTTTCTATTAAATGAAGTGGTGAGGTGTAGAGTGGGAAGAGGGGAAGGCGCATCAAACTCTGCTGCTCTTGTCCTTACTTTTGGTGATAAAGAAGGAAAAAAATGAGGGGATAGAATAGGTGTTTGACGTTGCGGTCAGGCTAAGAGGAGGCGAGAGCTCTTCGGGATAAAGTAAACAGCTACACTAAAACACACTCACAGTAAAACCAGTGGCTCTATAAAGAATTAGGATGTGGCTGATCAAAGGTTTCCAGCTCAGCGGTAATTACTGCTGCGAGGGTAGGAAGGCCTTAGAAGGAAGAGAAACAGAAGGGAATAAGGAGTTAAGTAATGAAGGAGGGAGGACAGTCACACGGAAACGCGTAATGAGTGAGTGTTGCAAATTCTAATTTTGAGATAACGACAGAAAAGGCAGAAGGAGTGAGAGCTGCAGCTGGATTACAGCTAGCCATTGTCAGTCTGCGCCGATTTCTTTTGTTTTGCTTTAGATGGCGCGTAGCTTCATTGAACCTGAGTGCAGCATTGTCTGGCCTGTCCTGCAGCTGATAATGATTTTCATTTGTGGTACTTTTCCCAGTGGGCAGCTGCTTCTAGTTAGAGGACTGAGTTTTTTCCCTCTTTTTTGAATTCTTGCCCTGCAGCACCAGGATAGGATCATGTCCTGTTTGGATGACTTGCTTCAGTATATTAGAGGTGGGGGGGTGATGGGAGATGTGCATCGGGGTGAGACGAAGACGGCAAGAAGAGGATTTATTAAATCGAGGGTCGGTTTAGGCTCATAACTCATTCCCACTAGTTTTGACAATGAACCTGGTGAAGTATTTTTGCTTGTCTTGCTTTTTCAATCCTCAGAGGATGAAGGCTGCATTAGCATTATCTCCATGAAAACACAGGTGGCCTGTCTCATTGTACCACAGTTATGATAACCTGATTACAGCCCTGGTCACATGAGACCTGCTAATAAGGCAGAAGAGGGTAAAACCTTGACAGCTCTGGGTTTTTGCTTCTCTCTCTCTCTCTCTCTCTTTCTCTCTCCCTCTCCAGCTCCATAACGCCGGTCCCAGTAGTATTGGGCAGGCTGAGCTTCAGGTCGGCTGGCCTGCCCGTTTCCGTGATGAGAACCTGCTGTACGCCATGGAGATTCAAACTGACGGCCCAATTAGCTGCCGGACAAACAGCAGCCTCAACCCACAGGGCCTCCAGGTACCATCAATGTTTTACAAGCTCATGCACTTGGACACGTAGTGCAAAACCAAAGCTTTTGGACTCATAGATATACTTGCTGTAATGAAAATCAATAAATATACATAAACCTGAAATATACATATGTTTGAAATATACTTCTGTTTGATTCATTTGACAAGTTATTTTTTTGTTGTTTTCAACACCATCTCCTGGTCAAGATGTGTTTTCATTGCAGTAGCATATGATCCTCCGGCGAATATCAAAAAAATGGTCTTTCTTTATTTGGATTCATTCAGTGAAGCAAAAATCCATTATGAAATAACATGGAATTGCACAGTGGTAGAGCAGTTGGTTGAGCTGTTGCCTTGCAGCAAGAAGGTTCTGGGTTCGATTCCCGGCCCCGGCCTTTCTGCATGGAGTTTGAATGTTCTCCCTGTTCATGCATTGGTTTCTACGGGTACTCTGGTTTCCTCCCACAGTCCAAAAACATGACTGTCAGGTTAATTGGCCTCTCCAAATTGTCCCTAGGTGTAAGTCTGTGTGTGCATGGTTGTTTGTCTCTGTGTTGCCCTGCGACAGACTGGCGACCTGTCCAGGGTGACCCCACCTCTCAACCAGAACGTTAGCTGGAGATTGGCACCAGGTAACGTTCTGGGTGAGAGGCGGAACGTTAGCTAGTGCTAACGTTCCGTTACACCCACTGAGAGACAAGGGTGTAAAGAAAATGGATGAAATATTATTTTAACAAAATCATGAGTGTAACACCGATTGCCCCCCCATATGACAATTCTTACTAAACAAATATACCTGAAGTATTTTTGTTTTTTTCTTTCTGGATAAAACGCTCATCACTCTTTGAAGTGAGGAGGACTGGAGAACTTCCCATTCAAATAATGCAGACATGTGTTGATTGTTGCAAGTCAGGACATGGCTGTAAAAAAATTTGCAACCCACCTTAAATTGCTCACATCTATAAAAGTTGACTTTTTAACAATGGTAACTGTGGCAAAAACAAAGCTGAATGAGGACCACAAACACAGTGAGTACGGTGGGAAGAGGCCTAAAACAAATTGTCAGAGCTTGATTCAGCGAAGATTGGCATCAAGTGATCACCAGGTCTCCATAGCAGTATTTTAATTTATTTGCCAAAAGTAATGTAAAGGCACTCGTGTCCTACCCACACAAACGTAAACATGTACAGTTTCCTAAACGCTTCGCTGACGACTTTATTAACTGAAATGAACGATCTGCTTCGGTCAGATGAGGCCAACTGAGCTGTTTAGACAACCAGTACTAGCAAATTGAGTTTGCCATGAAACCAATGTTGAATAATAGTAGAACATCTCTCCAAACGACTGGCATGTATGGTGGAGGATGTGTGAAGCCGTTTCTCTGTGAATGATTCTAAGGTGAACAGCATCATGAACTCTTTTGAAATCTGAAAATTAAAATAGAAATCTGACAGCATCTACCAGGAAATGAGTTGTCATTGAAATAAAACAAAAAGAAATAATGATAATAATCATAAAATGTTCACCAAGCACAAACTCAGCCTTCTCCAATAACGACGTAATCACGTTAGTCATATAGGTGTGGGACCTGTTTGATTTAGGAGAACCTTTAGGTTGAATTGATTTGCTTTCTCTGTAAAGCACTCAATATAAAAGGTTTACTTTTTCAGTGTGAAGGTCTACTCCTACCATAAATGGTTATTTTAAGGCTGTCTACAATGGCGTCAATAAATGTGAAAGACAAATATATCCCATTTTATATAAAATAATGTCCGCCATACAGTTCCTACTGTAACTCCAACAAGATCCTAAAGTAGGAAGAAAGGATCAGGCTTATTTCAGATGTTGGAAGAGTTTCCATCGCCAGTGGTCCCATCTTTCTTTTAACTTTAATACTGGTTTCTTTGTGTTCACTGGTTTGATTACAGTAGATTGTTCTTGAGCTGATATTTCTGAGATAACGCCGCAGAACCAGCCATTTAATCAAATCTACCAACTGTGGCATAAAATGTTCTCATTTATTCGTTAAAAAGTCTGTGGTTCTGTTTCTAACCACGGGGCTGGAGGAGGGGAAGAAAACAAATGGCATTCTGGTTCCAAAAATAGTTGGTCTGAGAAGAAAAAATAATCAATGTGTGCTCAGTGTGCTGGCTTTTTCAAATATTTAAATTAAAATATTAAATCAAGCTGTTCCCTCTGGCCTACCTCCAAAGCTGAGCTTCCAGAGCAGAAACAATAAAAATCTATCTGTGTTATCTGAAACTTGAGGACATGTGGGTTATTTTCTCCTGTCTATTTTTCCTCATTGTCAATGAGACGGTGTAACCGGGGGAAATTAAATCTTCTCTAATCCAACTTTATACCAGACATTCTTTGATCAGATTTTACACTTGTTTCTGCAGCTGGACGCTTTGTGGGATTTTATTACGCCTTCCAAATCGTAGGGTTTTACATGTCCTCTTCAGCGGTTGATAAGGCCACATCATGTGTCTCCCAGACGCTGATAAAATAAGCAGTTTGTGGCGGTCGTTGGGTTTCACTGTGGAATCGTCTTCAGAAAGCCCAAATACATGCCAAAGATATTCGAACATTGTTTTTATTGCTTCCTCCTCTGCTTATTTGCGATAGTCCTGCAAAATTGAAACTGCTCCACCGTATTTCTAATATTCTGTCGCCGTCTCCTTGTTTCAGGTCTCCTCTTTGCATGACATCCCGGAGCTGCTGGGTTTCCTGAGGAACACCACTGATCCTCCTCACCGCCACAAACGATCTGTCGGCACAGCTGAAAGTTATAGCAGCAAGACCTTGGTGAGTGCCTCCGTCTTCTCCCAAGAAAACAAGCCAGAAAAAACATTCATTAGTGATCCACAGGTGCTTCATGTCTGTCTTCCCACTTCCCACGTTCAGAACTGCACCAACATCTCCTGTCTAAGGATCATGTGTGTGGTTGGTCGGTTGGATCGAGGCCAGAGTGCTGTGCTTAAGATCCGATCGAGACTGTGGGCACATACGTTCCTACAGGTAGTAATTCTCACATTTCATAAATTATTTAAATATTGCGCTTTCAATATTTTCACACGGCGTATTTTGTCTTAAAGCGCCGTAACGACCCATATGTTCTCAACTCAACGGTATCCTTCACGGTCATATCAGTGCCTTATCGCATCCAGCCCCCTGCTCTGCCTCAACGCAGAATATCAGTAAGAAAGAAACAAAAAACAAATCACTGTGCATGTGCATTTGCATTCTCAGGCTGGAAAAAGACATTTGGCATCATTTGCATCTCTTTTTCTCCAGATGGGAACCCTGGTGCTGTGGGGGACTCCTGATGTGTCGTTTGCTGTTCCGCTCTGGGTCATCATTCTGGCTATACTGCTGGGCCTGCTGGTGCTGGCCGTGCTGACATTAGCGATGTGGAAGGTAAATAAGCAGAAGTAATTTTCACGGTATTGTGCAACACTCTTATTCTAATTCGGATTTTTAAAGATTTTGGTTCTAAAAGGGAAGAACATTCTTCTAGTCTGTGGCCCTCATCCATAGTTCCTCAGGCTACCATAAGCTTTTGAAAATTTTTCATTGGACTTGTCTTCTTTTCTGACATTTTCAGTCCTTTTACCGTACTATGTCAGCATAACATGCAGATATTTTTTATAGTTCTAAAAAAAAAGAATAATTCAGGGATTATTTTGTTCAGTTTGTAAGGATGTGACCAAAAATCCAGGTAAAAACGGGTTTCTTTTTTTTTATCACTCTTAGATGATCTCACTGAGAGTTGCTATAGGCTGCTGCTCACCCTGGCACCCTGTCCTTGTCTCATCACTAAATACAATGACAGGATGTCTTATTGGCTGTTTGATCAAAAATATTCAGCATTTTCAATATCTGCCTGGAGGACACAACTCCTTTTGTTAAGCCTACATGCACAGTTTGGAGGTGTGCGCACCCCCCCTTATAATCAGACACCAGTGCAAACTGATCTGTTAATCCAAGGCGACTGATCACAGCACTGTCATGATGTTCCAGGGTTGATCATATTAGCTGCTTGCTGAGATCCTTCAGGATGCTGCCAGAGCAGCGGCCGGGCGTCCTGCACACAGCGCAAGTTGTTGCAGCTGTGGCATGAGGCCTGAGGAGACGTGAGGTCATGCTGGTAGATGAAGGCTGTACCTCACGGAGAAGCAGCCTCTATTGTCATGTGGTTCCTCTTTGCAGTTGGAAACAGATATTTTGCCGCCTTGGCAGCAAAAGGCGTTGTGCTTGTTAAAGACTCTCACACCCCATTACAATAATAGGTACTGCAGTGATGTGCTGTGGAGAAAATCTTCAAGATCTATTTTTCAAAGTTATGCATTACGTGTTCAAAGCCCAAAGTTGTATCTTGTAAGCTTCTTTGCCCTGTTGAATAGACTTTCACTCCACTTAATATAAAGAAGTGTTGGAGAAACTGTGAGGACAGAAAACAAGAGCGAGGGAAAACAGATTGATCACAATTGGACAGAACAATTCCAAACTACGATTTCATATTTGATTTTCTAGAGTCTCACAGTCCTAGGGTGGAAATGGACATAAAACCCTGCCAAAGTCCAAAGAAAAACTTTGTAAGATCTTAAAGTGCATCCATTAATCAACATCTATTGACTCAGAACTTCAAACTTTGGCATGGTTTTCTAATACGGTTTCTTTAATATGTCTACGACAGCATCTTTGTTCTGTTGCATATTGACTTGTGAATGCGATTCCCTCAGTGTGGTTTCTTCGATCGAGCCCGGCTGCCAGCAGATGACGATGTCTCCGACCAGGAGAAGCTAACGTCTGATCAAACTGGGGATGCCTGAAGAAGACGAACGACAGCACTTGATTAAACGCTTGTGGTTTAGGAGGAAGCTGCACCTTCTGAATGACCTAATTCAGATCTGAGATCTGTAATATCTGGAAGCTCCTGTCCCTGTTTTCGAAGTCTTCTACCTTCATTTGTTTTAAAGAAACTGCCTAAAAAAAAAACTGCAGTGCCACAAACTCTGTGACCAGAACAAGTGAGGTCACAGCACACAAAGTGGGGGCAAAACAACACACAAGTCAGGCTAAATTACCTACACATGTCAATTGTTTATACGTTGCAATGAAGCACCACAACTGAAGGCCGAGTGGATTATGTTGAGAGGACAAAACTTCTTGTTTCTGTGCAGCACAAAGACAACTGAGCTCTGTGCACAAGTGCATTTAATGAGATTCAGTGAGTGTGTATGGATTCCTGCAAAACTGTGTGTAAGAAGTGCAGCTTATGAACTTAATTTCTCCCCGTTTCCTGCAAACCAAGCCGAATACCTTGCAGTTTACATTCACGTTCACTAAACACGCTACCACATGCATAGGGTTTAGAAAAGGGGCACAAAATGTCAAAGTGTATATTTATAAATGTACGTGCAATATTTGGGCGTTGTGTGATTCTGAAGCTTGTTGTTACACTGGCACTACTTTTTTTCAGAGCTTCATGTCTTCCTTGTATGTGTATATACTGTAAGATTGGTTGGTCGTTGTGTTAGATAAGTATTATTTCTAAAAGCAACACATTTTTAGACAAGTACCAACATGATGAAACTGTTACAAAATAAATAACTTATTGTCTTGTTGCAGCTCTGGGGTTTTATGTTTAAAGAAAAAGAGCACATCTCCACAGCTCAGGCTTCACACTGCTTGCTTAAGTTTGCAAACCTTTGAGTTTTTGTTTGGGTTTTTTTTCCTCTGGAGAAGATGAAACACATAGCAGTAAAAAAAAATAATTCACACATCAAATTATTCACGTGTTTTTAATGTGAATAAATGTCAGTCAGAAAGTACCTGGTTGACAGCAATGCTGTAATTAAAAAAAAAATGTAAGTTTAAGGTTTGAGCAAGAGTTGGTTTTTACATCAAATGTTTATCAGAATAAAACGTTGGTTATTAAAGGACTTTGGTGGTTTGCCTTAAATACGCAGGTACGTTTCACAGTGTTACTGCTGGTTTCTTCACCTCAGAGGAAGGACTCTTGCTCCCCCAAACGGTGCACTGAAAAATGCTAACTTTATTTCTGGCCCCGCAGAAAACAAATGAGACAACAGAAGCAGGACAGTGCCACCTTGTGGCTTTCAGCTGAGTAACCTTTCATGGTAGTTTCTGCTAACAAAAACAGTTGAGCTAGGAGCTGTCTCTCCAGCTTCAGCCATTTAAACACTTAATATCCCTGTGAACGTTTTATGCTTAAAATTGGACTCGGTTAAATTAGTTGAACTGTTAATTGACATGACGCTGTTGTCCTAAAGAAACAATAATGGATTAAAGTTTTCTCTGTGCATGATAAATCAGTTTTAATAGATTTAGGTCATTTGCTTTCTTTTTCATTCAGAACGTTTTCCGTACAGCAGCAGCTTGAAACAACACGAGCCGGTGTTGCGTCAATCCACGTTTCCCCATCAGATACGGTTCCCCTCCGCGTCTTCTCGCCACTCCGCCTTACCCACGCGGGAAAATACGCGCGTGCTCGTGATGAGCACTGAGAAAGCACGCGCGTAAGGAACTACGGACACCGTGAAAGCTCAAACAACATGTTTCGGCAAAGTTGTCACTTTCTTCACGTTTTTGCGGGAAACTAATAGTAATAATACTAACAATAATAATAATAAAAAAAATAATAATAATAACCGTAATAATAATAATAATCTCTTTGAAGAGAACGCATCTATTAAATGTGTTTATCATGTATTTTAATGGAAACTAATACATTTTATAAAACTAATGCATTAGGAATGAAATGACTTTTGAATACATCCTTGGAACAATCGTTTCTTTTTGTGTTCTAGTTTAGTTTTAGCTATTTCAAATTAGCATAATTTGCTTTATTTGCTAAAACGAAACCTTCGAGTTAAAATGTGCATGATCTAGATGTTTGTCTTAGCAACATGGCACTGGTTCTGCAAATGGACGTCTGGTGTGTGTTACCGTCTGTGCTCTGGAATGGGAAAGCTTTTTCTTGGAAATATCAACGCAAGAGAGAAAAAGATATTTTCAGGTCCAACTGAATTAAAACATTTGTCAATCTCACTGCTGGCAAACCACTTAGCATATTCAAAATATTGCCAAAGCACATTGTGTCTTCCTCCTTTCCAAAACCATGAACTCTGTGCCAGACTGTAATGTTGGTGTAAATTTAGCTCCTTGCAAAAGTTTTTACACCTTTTGAACTTTATGAAGTGCAATGTTCAAGTCCTGCAATTGAAAAGCATTTAGTAGTTAGTTGTCGGTGTAATTGGACAAACTGTGTAAATGTTTAAGTGGTGTGAATACTTTGCATAACGTCGTTTGAACCTCAGTACGAGTTATCATTGAGGAACCACCACACGCTGCGTTTTTCTTCAGACTCTTTATTTCCTTGAATATATGTGATAAAAATTCAAATCAAACATTTGAAGTAAGAATTGTAACAACAAATCTCAACACCATCAAAGTAAAGAAACATTATTGGTACTTACTACATACTGTATTGATAGGACACACTGCATCTTATACAGAAATTCATCCAGACTCTGATTACAAAATTTTATTTTTTTTTAAGTCTTTGACTCCCACTGTTTCCTGGGTTGTTTAAGCTGGTGCAAACAAAAACGTCTTAGGTAAAGCAACATCTTGTGTGTTATTCAACTGAACAGGGACAACTTAAATTGTTTCACAGGTCTGTACAAGGCGATGAGAGTTACTTCTCTTCAGAGGGAATAAGGACAGACCGACGTTATAATGGAAGACTTTGGCTATTTACAAATTGTTAAGATGTCTAACAGATAAACTGGTATTTTTCTAAGAGAGATTGTTTGTTGCTTCTATGCATTTGTCACACAGACATCCTCACTCTTAACACACCGATATGTCAAAGTGCAGTTTCAAAGATCTCCACAATGTGGCACTTTTATGCCGTTCTTAACATCACACAGACAAAACAGTGAAATTACTCATTTACAAGAGCCATCTTGAACCAAAATGGTTCCTTATTCATATTAAACCCTCAGATTAATGCTGGTGTCTGTTTTAAAGCCTCTTCACATCCGTGGCATCTGTACTCCCAACTTCTGAAATGATTTTTGTTCCGTCTTGTTCTACTCTACAGACTCTACAGCTGCTCATTTGTACTGCTCTGTTTAACCCACGGCTCAGCATGTGTGAAATTGTCTGCATCAGCAAGGTTCTTACGAATCAGCCTGGAGATAAAGTTCTGTTACTGATGGCACAACCCATCAGAAGACAGCAAGCATTTCTCTACATGTGAGTATCTGTTCCTGTTCGCATCTTCCCACCCCTAGTACAGATGAGTAAAAAAGCCCGAAATAAATGCATATTTTTAATCCAAACACCAAAACATAAATAAGTCCAATTTCTAATTTGAGTCCATTTTATTCAGGGGGGGGAGGGGCATCCAAATTAATTTTAAAAAAATGTTTGAACAAACTTATCAATGACACATTTATTAGAACCATGAACTATATAAGCATAATTAGTATTCATCTATTTTTAATTTAATGAGTGCATCCTGAAACTGTGACACATTATTAAGTTTTCATGATTACACGTCATGATAGAGATGCACATATCTTCTAATCAATCTTCAAAATAGCAAAGATGAGAGATTGTGCCATTGCAGCAAGTCAGACATGTTTATCTTCATTAGAAAGTTATGTTCTTAATGAAAGTTATTTCTTACTAAAATCAGCTTATTTTAACGGTTTAAGCAACAATTATTACGTTTTAAGAGACGGGAAATGTTACAAACAGGAATGGATGATGACACAAATTTAGCTTATCATCAAACACAGTGAGGAGAGAGTGGGGCGGGAGGTCAAATAAAAATCTCCCCATTAATAATTGCTACTTGGTTTTACCAAGTCTCTAAAAGAACCATTAATTTCCAGGCTTTTCCACACATCTTCATCAGGAGAGCCAATAATTGTGGAGGGTGTTGTAGGTCTCTAATGATTAAACAATTTTAAATACAGTGTACAGTTGAGGCCAAAATTAATCATACCTCTGGCAGATTTCACCTTAAGGTCATTTTTTAATTTAGCCAACATGACAGGGGTTCTGTCTTTCACCTTATGAAGACTCTGTGGAGGTAGCTAAAGATTAGGGTGATGGCAAGGAGGCTTTCAAACCTTAAACACTACAAAGATAAAATCTCTAAATACACAAATAAAATCAGTTAGTAATTATTAAAAGGCTTTGATTGCTGTAAAGATTTTTTATATTGATTATGTAGAACAGAATAGCATTTTTTTTAAACATGACATACTTTAATTCAAGTGTTTTTTTGCATAATTGTTAGGGTTTTATCATGTTTTGAGAGATACTTTTCTAATTTTCCATCAGAAAAAAAAACTTCTTGGTGGAAAGAAAAATGTTTTCAAATCTAAATCTGCCAGATATATTATTACAGGCTTAACTGTGCACACTCTGATGCCCAAGAATAATATGTTTTCTTTACATTTTCTTTGAGAACAGCTGTGACAATGTGATTTATTCTTGACAGATTGTGTATGTCCTCTCCAGATTTTATTGATCAGTCTGTTCAGAACATGTAACAGTGAAGATTAAACCACAATAAAAAAACTGGAATGTGTCTGAAAACCAAAATTTTTAAATTTTTAAGCATAGAGTAGAGTTTACTGTAGAGTTGTTGTAATTTTTTTCAAAACAATTAAAAATAAGACATCTGTAAACAGTTTATAAAGATTTGTATTACAGTTTAATGCAGGCGACAGCATAAAGTATGGATTTGTTGGCCATAAGAAAACTTCCAGTTGCCACAGACCAGGTAAAAAAGGTGAACGTAGCATCTTGATCCACAAACCAATTAAAAAACAGATAGGATAAAAAGCTCTGATTACTAAGACATTTTACTGTAAACCTGTATTAATAAAATAAAAAAACTGAATTTTCTATATATAGAAAACAGAAGATTTTTCACATAAGTCATTGTGAGTGCACTGGCTATGTCAAACACTTATTATTAGTGCAATTATTTCATAATACTACAAAGTTGCTTGAAGGAGAAATAAGGCAGAAACATCTTTGCTTTTTCATAATGAATTAAAAAAATAAACTAAAACTGCTATTTGTTTCCAGTTTGAAATATTCGTCAGTATTTCCTTCAATGTGTAATGATGCTAATGAGCGTCTTTCAGAACAAATTTCCTAAACAAGCAACATGCTCAGTTTCCTTGACGTTGAAGTATTGGTAATATAAATAGCAAGTGAACAAATCAGTGAACTTCCTGTAGTGGCCGGGTAGCTTTTTTTTTGTGTGTGAAATTTGAATGTGACGCCCAAAAACTGATTTTTTTTTTTCAGATGAAAATAAATCAGTTTTCTAACTCAGAGTTTCTGCTTTGAACAAAACTGATGTTTAACATGTATATTTGACTGATGTCAGTGTGTTTTAACTTGTCTGTAAATACATTAAGTTTTTTTTATTATTTTATAATTGTTTTCTATGAATAATAGACTTATAGTTCATGTTATTGCTTATTTTTTATTATTAGTTTTGAGACAATTTTTTCTGATTTAATTAATCAACTAGCCAAGTCTCTTATGGTTTGTTATCTATTGCAACAAAATTACTTTAAGTTTTATTTGCTCTTATGTCCAGGAAATAAGGGGCACCATTAACATCTAATTAGCAGAACCAGTCCATAGCTTGGCATCCACTCTGGTTTTCACATCAGGCCAGAAAATAAATATTCAAAAACGGGCCTGGTGCCCACATTCAAAGATGCAGAAAAAAAAACAATAAAACATTAATTTCCATGATGCTACATCCACTTCTTTTACATCAGTCTTTGGCCGTAACATTTCAATCAGAAATAAACTCCACATTTCATTAGTTGGTCTGTCTCATAAACATGTCAGCACTGTATTTAAAAAACAATTCACTTTGGAAAACTTCAAACGTGAGCCAAGTGAGGAGAAAGAAAATACCTATTAAGACAAACAGTAGTTCTACTTTGTAACAGTGAAGGATATAAGACCACATCATTGGAGGAGAACAGTCAGAGGGCAGTGTTTTTTTTTGTTTAGTTTTTTTTTTTTTTGAATAGCCTGAGCAGTCGCACACAAACAGAACAGTCTGATTTCTGGGTATACAATAAACACCTCTTAGGAGTTTAATGGCTATTAGAATAAACTGCAGTCCATTTTTCCACACAAACTAAACTTCGAGGAGCCTCAGCTACGCTGGTGTTCCCAAAAGAGACCTAAGCACATTCATGAACATTTGATCAAACCAGAGTCGAAACAAACAATAGCAGAACTTGTAGGTATTGGTGAGTCAATGGAATGATTGAAGAAGGAGGCTTTGTGGCACATACAGTACATTAAAAGGTTAGATTACACTCTGTACACTCTCTAAGATACAATTTCACTGTACATGATCAGCACAAGGTGGCTAGTTAGCTCTGCATCTCTTTTCTTTCTCTGAATAGTATTTTTATAAATCCTCAGAAAAATAAAATTTGCTTCATGTCCGTTTTACATTCTATATTGGTATCTCTCATTGACAAACCTGCAAAACATGTAAAGTGATAAGAAAACGTCACTTTTATTGTTATATCTAAAAACTGCAAGAGAGGTTCAACATTGCCAACAAGCTCCAACTGGATGCTCCATCAAAGTGCTGCTTTTCAACACACACACATACACACACTTGACTAATGACATGGGAATGCTATCTCAGGTCTTCACACATACACACACACACGCCACAACAAATACCATCTGTTCCCTAAGCTTTCTTCCTGAGTATGAACTGTAGAAGGTCTCCTTTTTCTAGAACAAAGATTTTGGTGTTTTAATCTTAACACCACCACTCTAATATATCAGGAACTGACCTGAGAGAGACAAACCAATGTTTAAGGTTTCAATGTAAAACCCGATGTACGGCTGTAAACTTGATACGTGCTAAATATCAAGACCTTGGTGTTTGTAAAATATGCAAAGTAGCAACAATGAGACCAGTCGCCCATAAACCTGAACCCTTTGCCATTACTTATAGATAGAAAGACAACTTTTCTTGGTGAGGGGCCTTTAGGTCAATTCTGGCGGGAAATCGAAACAAATCGTGGCAGTAGCATGTTGTATGCAATTAAAATCAGCAAAAGATGTACATTTGAACTTTTCACAGCTCAAGAGCGATACTAACCACTACTAATAAAGCAGTATCCTCAACTCACTTAATAAAATATTAATCTGGTTATGTAGTTTCCACATGACATGCAAATAAGGAAATAGGAACTCACCTTAATTCCCATTGGGAGTTTTGAACTAAATTTCAGTTGCAGCTAATTAGGCTTAATGTCAATGATGTTTTTTTTATTTACTTTTTTTTAAAATCAAAAGCCAGAAAAGAAATTGCTTGGTTTTACCACCAAACCTCTCCAAAATTCCAGTATAGCTGCCACTTAGATGTCTTGCGTAAAACTTTGCACATATTAGTTACTCACAAGTTACATTATAACCTCTGCCTTTAAACAGGTAGCTACAGTGACTAAATAAAACAAAAGGTTGATGAAAATGCATTGTCTGAGTTGTGCTCCTTTTGGTAATTAGGTTGTTCACCGATCTGTACAGGTTTTCTGACTTGCAACAAAATGTTAGGAGTGACTTTTGCAGACCCAACTAGCAAGATCCTAGCACATATACAAAAATAAAATAGCCTCTTTTTTTTTTTTTTGCTGGAGTCCTGACCCACCGCTTACTATACCTTTCATGTAATAACTTTTGGAAGTCTGAACACCTGCCTTTTCTAAATTTCTACAGCAGCTTGACGCTTCAGCCAGATTTTTCTAGTTGCATGTTGGAAAAATTACAGATATTTAAGCTTGCAGGTAGGATGTGGTGATGTTGGCGCACCTGTATCCTCAGATCCAAGTCTGCAGCTTAGCATGTGAACAGGAGGTAAAGAGTCAAGCAAGTTGTGTTTTTCTGAGCTTGTGTATACTAATACAAACAATTTATGAGTATGGGTACAATAATACAATATTTTTGCAGTTGCTTTATTTTTCTAGGAGTAAATCTTCTGTTGACTTAAACTGCTTTGTCCCTGAGCATCTATGAGAAGCTTAGTGGTCAGGGAGTAAATGGTAGAGTAAGCACTAGAAAAAGATTGATTACTGTCCACAGTTTCAATGATCAAGTTGTTTTTATGTTTTTCTTTTAAAAGAGTTTTTATCTTTAGTGGAGGCATGACTGCAAATGTTTTGTATTGAAGACCCTACGTATTTGTATCAAAGACCCTACCCAACAGTCTTTTTTATTTTTTTTAGAGAAGCGACTTTGTCACTGTAAAAACCTGCTGTGTTATCTGAATCTTGAGACTCTTTAGTGCTAGACTAGTCTGTGCACAACGGTTAAGATTCATGGGACATCATCTATGTAAGGGGTGGCAAAGTGTGTATTTTACAGGCACATACCGCCATTTTATAGCTCATTCAAGTAACTATGTTACCCTTAGTTGTTATAATAATGCTGCATATGTAGAACATAATTTGAAATGAATTTGTTTGTGCAATTTGATGCCTTGAAATTAGTCCTCTGTCTCTTTAAGAAGTTTCTTGCTCTTTCCAACCTTCCCCTTTCAGCACATCATCACAACACTGCTGCTCCATTGTGCTGTTTACAACTATTTGTAGGAGCACTGAGCTACAAAATAGTTTGCATGATAAGCTCAGCAAATTCGCATTTCCACCAGGTGTTTGTTAAATGCTGCTGCCGCCATTCTGGTGGAGCTGAGTGAGGAAGGCGCAGAGCAGGAGTGTTTTGTGAGGCTGAAGCATTGTATGAGCAATGCTCATGGACTATGGGAGATCTAAGGAGTTCTCAAGTATGCATGAAAAAATCAAAGCAACACTTCAGGTATGATAAATATCAGGGCAGAAATATCGGTGAAGCAACCAGTCCTCATACTTCAGTCCTGTTTTATTCTCCTGTTATACAGTTGCAATTTGTTAGCTTTTGCTCTCAATAATAAACTAATACAAATGCACTGAGACAGTTTGTGTGTGTCCAACAAAAGTAAGCAGAGTTAGTAGGCATATTTAATATTGTAGAAGGGCTCTCTTTATAGCTATGACGGAACTCATTTATTAACATTTCGTTGAAATGTTAACTTTTCATAATCTCCCGTGTTAAAAAGTCAATAAGCAGAAGCCATGAATAATGTACCCTGAAACATGCATTCCTTTAAGGAAAGTTTCAGGGTAGTGAACCGAGAAATATCACCATGGGAGTTAATCCACACAAAACTGTTTGAGACTAGCCTGTTGCAACAGCATTGCATCAGACTCTTAACCACATTCTCATTTTACACATCAGGCTGGTAACAAACAGCACATGCATGACTTGTTGAGTCATTATCAAGGGAATTATTACATTCAAGCCTTCTTAGTCATCATTTCCACGACTTGGACCGAGTTCGCAGCTCACAGTATCACCTCATATCCTCTGCTCCATTTGACAGCCACAGCAAAAGAAACAAAAAAAAAGGACATACACACCAACAACCAAACACAAACATTCACACAGAGGAACAAGGTCTCTCACTACAGCTCAGGCAGTCATGATGATGTGAAAGTTATAGATGATAGTACAAAAGTCAAATCAGACCAATGAGACAGAAAAGCTCTCAATCAACCCAATTAATCGTCGTCCTTAAAACACCAAATGTCTTTTACTCAACCTTCCACTCACACACTTCTTCAAACATGTCAACAGTGTCTGTGCTTCATTGTGTTAATAGAAAAATCATTCTAATCCCACATAAATCCCTCTTAGAACAGACGTCCACCATTCATGATCAACATTCACTTTGCATTCATTGTTGCTTTCAGCATTGATTGCACTGATCTTGTGTGTTACCACTTGTCAAGGTGCTCTACGTTACTTCTTCCTTGTGTGAAAGAAAACATGTATATCCTGCAAAATCTCAGGCTATATTACAGTAGTCATGATTGAGTGAAAAGAGAGAGAAGCTAAACACAAAGCTGACAATAGGTATTTTAAAATTCTCTTAACAGTCAGCTCTTTTCTTGAGGAATCTTTCGCCCCCAGCGCTCGAGTGGCCCTCTATGCTGATTTTGACTTCCTGGGGTAGAAAGGAGGGCTTAGGCAGAGTCACAGGTGGCTCTTCTTCAGCTTTCTCAGTCTGGTCTCGCTCTGGAGCTGACCAGCGTCTCTTGCGAACAAAAGGTCTCTCTGGATCAGAACAGAGGGCAGATAGGTCTGTTTTCAGTGGTTCCTGTCTTACTTCTGCCCCCCCAGAGCCTGCCAGCATTGGTCCACCTCTGAACATCCCCTCTGCCTGTTCTGGAGACGATGATGTCACAAGTCCACCGGTTTGTCCAGCTCCAAGTCCAGAAACATAAAGTTTCTCCATCCTGTTGGCAGTGGAAGCCTTCATGAGGAGACTACCGTTACTGCCAGGAGGGTTGGGATTGATGCTGTTCGTCACGGTAGGATCCACGCAGTGGGACAGGTCAGAGAGTGAACCCATCTTCAGCTTGGTCCCCAATGCTTGACTATCTGTCAGCGAACCATTCCTCAAACTGCGGAGGGTCAGTGACACACACACATCACCGACACATAGCTTGGCACATGACAACTCAAACAGTTGTGTGGTCCGGTCAGGACAGCAAGATGACCAGCCCTGGCCGAAAACAAAGAACGGATACTCCACCAGCACCTCTACGCTCACCTAGACAGGAGAATAAACACAAGAGACACGTATTAGTAAGACTCTTTTATCTTTTCTTTGAGTCTGAAATATTCCTGTTGTACATAAAGACTTGAGTTCTTCCATTTATGATTTTTTAGAAACAACATGGAATGCACTATAGATATTACTCAGAAATAATTTACCTGGGCTTTGAGCTCCCCCACAGAAAACTGAATGAGCACTGCATTGGGACTTTGCCCACAGTCTATGCGCTCCACAGTGCTGGAGTCAATCTTCAGCTCACTGCTGATCTCAGCACTCTGGATGAAGTCTTCTGTTTTGAGGTCCTCCACACGCTTTAGCTCCCCATCAGCCAGCTGGATGATAGAGCCTCGCATAAAGAAAGGAGGGAGGGCTACAGGAGAAGATGGGGAAGAGACAGAGGGAGAGGCTTGGACAGAGGACGGAGAAGGAGTGGGAGCAGGAGTGGGAGCTTGAGATGGAGCAGCCACCACTGCGGGAACTGGGTTTGAGGGCAATGCAGGCAAGGTTGCAGCCTGTGGTGGGGCAGAGTGCAGTTGATTTCCATCTGGGCCAAGAGCTTCACATTTAGATAGAGCTGTGGCCAGGTAGGCATGTGGCATGGCGGTGGAGATTTGAGGGGTAGTGGCAGTAATGGCACTGACAGTGCGACTGACCTCTATTTCTGTGCCATTGTTGGCACTGCTGACTGGTATGAGAAGGGACTGGCCACTTGGGATGACCAGGTGCTGTGGCAGTGCTGCATGGTAGCTGACAGTATGCTGGTTTGCACTGGTGATGTAGCCAATGATGGGAGGCTGTGTGGAGGAGTAGAGACTGACTGGTAGTTCTTCATGAGGCAGACTGGTTTGGATGACAGTATGAGGAACAGACTTGACGACTTCTGAGGAAGAAAGTGAAGTGAATGAAGAGGCTCTGGATACAGGCTTCCCTAAACAAATGCTTCCTTTCTCAGTCTGGACCAGGGAAATTTTATTTGAGCCAGCATCATGTTCCACTCCATGGTTTGGCTGGGCGACAAGCACCAAAGAGGTCTGCAGTCCTGCAGGGTTTTGGCCATAGTCAGCAGGTAGGAGGATATGCCTGGCCTCATAGCTCTGGACAGGCTGATGGTTGGCCCCAGAGACTTTGGCTTGTTTGACCACTTCCACTTCCCCATTCAGCACACTCTTAGCATGGCCTTCCAGTTTCTTTCCAGCTGGACCATCTGCATACTGAACCACAAGCTGTGATGGGGCAATTGTAAGCGTTTGTGGGAGAACAGCTGCATGAGGGTGGAGCTGAAGGTGAGCCGCAGGTGATGCGACAGCGTTTCCACTCACAGTCAAAGGTGTTCTATTGTCCAGATGGATGTACTGATTGGTTACTTGGGGAGAACTTGGAAGTGTGACAGGAGCCAACTCTGAAGGGGAGAGTCCAATTTGAAACTGCTGCTCCCCTTTGGTGCTGGGTGATATAAGGGCAGTGGTGTAACCATCTATCTGGGTGCGCTGTCCTACTAATGCAGAGCTATTAGGTGCAGAAGTAGCATTAGTTGGGATGATATGGGAGGAGATGTATCCAGCATAGGGCCCAGAGCTGATGAATTGCACATTGGGTCCCAGCTGGGTAAACTGGATTGTTCCAGCCTGTTGGGGAAGGGCTGCTGGATAAACTGCAGGCAGAGAGGCCAAGGGCACCGCAGAAAGAGTAGTTGCTGGGGAAGGGATAGATGTGGTAGGAGAAGAAGATGTAGAGGGAACAGGACATCTTGGACTTTCTGTCTCTCTGGACTTGCAGCGTTCACTGGCCACACTTGCAAGCCAGGCCAGGTTTTCTGTGTGGGGAGTGTCAGTGGGTACTGCAACAGGAGGTGTAGTTGCAGCTACTACAACTGGCCTCTGCTCCAGAGCCAAAATCTCACGCTTCTTAGGAGGCAGGCATCCATTGCTCCGCTCTTGATTGGCTTTCATTGTGCCCAAGATGTCTTAAAGCTCCTTTGTACTACTTCTCTGTACCTTTGAGAATATTTTCTCTGTGGTATTGTTCAGGGCCCTCCGTGTGCTCTCTTTGGCTTTGACTCGTTGTGTTCACTGATGGAGAACTCCAGCTGCCGCACAAGAGAAGATGGAGTCGTTCCAGCTCAAAAAATGAGCCCCGCAAACTTCATGAGGAATCATGTTTGACCAATCCGCCTCTTCCACAATTTTGACAAAAATCTGAAAGCAAAGTAGACTGAAATTAATACGTACATGCATCAATACGTACATTATTTACATAATAATGCTATTTTATTACTGAATATATATCCATCCATCCATCCATTTTCCTACACCCTTGTCCCTTAATGGGGTCGGGAGGTGCTGGTGCCTATCTCCAGCTGGCGTTCCGGGCGGGAGGCGGGTACGCCCTGGACAGGTCGCCAGTCTGTACTGAATATATATATATATATATATATATATATTATATATATATATATATATATATATATATATATATATATATATATATATATATAAATATTGCAAATATTTTCACATTTATATATGTAAATGTGTGTGTGCGTGTGTGTGTGTGTGTGTGTGTGTGTGTGTGTGTGTGTGGTACCTCAAAATATTACAAATGTGAAAATTGGTTTCCCAGTTTACCCAGTTAATTCTTTGCTCTGCCACTTGGTGGCACCAAGCATAAAGACAACATTTGACTCAATTTTTTTCATGCACCAGAATAAAGCTGTGATTATCCGAGAGTACTCTTTAGAGATTCCACCTACAGGATCTACAAGAACTTGTACTACAACAAAATCTTTTCCTTAAGGTGTTAATGTATAAGGAGAAACAGAGAGGAACAGTTTTGTACGTATTCAGCTGCTGAAAAAGTTACATTCAGTGGCTTCTTTAAGCAGTTCACGACTGTGATTTTTGTATCCACTGTCCTTGATACTACATAGCCATGGTTATTTTCCAGGATCTTATTTTCTAAAATGCCACAGTTTTTAAAAAATATTTGTAGAATCCCCTTCTTGTAATATTTGTATTTTGCAGTCTCAAAACATGTGTTGAGTCTTGCTTGAAATATGTAAGCGTCACACCCATCCGCATAAAGGTACTCTGGGTCAGTAAGTACTGGAAAAACAACTTACAGTTCTTTAAATTTGATTTTAAAGAATCCAGCCAGATCCATAAATGGGTATTTTTTTCTGCAGATATATTCTATTCTGCTGTACAATCTCTGAGCAGCCTTTCAAAGTATAAAAGAACACAGAACTTACAGCAAACAATGGATACGAACATTTTGGAGCTTAGCTTAATAAAAAGAAGACTAAATGAAAAGCGAAATATGTTCTTGGCACATCTGGGGAATTATGTTCACCGACACATAGAGGACATATTAAAGTACTGATTTACAATTGTTACAAAATGATATTCTGTTAAAGAATTGTGAGTATCTAATATCTGTAGAAGGTAACTCTATTTGTTTAGTGTAGAGTCAGAGTAGTTGGTCCAAGACGCTGAAACTAACAGCTAACTAGCTGTTAGCTGGCCACACTAATCTTGGTTGGCCAAGATCAGTGTGGTCTACCATCTTAAACAACTCTGATCTTGAAAACATCAACGGTATTTTATGAACTAACAATTATGTTTGCATTAGATGGTTATTTCCAACAAAGTTGAAAAATACTTAGAAAAGGAATGAAGAAAGAAGGTTTTTGATCACCAATTATCCTCCAGCATGAAACGTGAAAACCAAAGTGTTTCAGGCTAGGGCAATTCTGGGATGCGCAAGAACAGAGGGGTAAGCAGTAAACATGTCGAGTTTGTGCTGTTTTGTTAAGTTTTACCCAGCTTTGTTCCACTAATAGGAAGCTGATCTGACTGGATAAAACTTTTCATATTCTGTTTTCATGTTCTCATGTACAAGTTTCAGAGAGGAAGATCATTGATGGTGCTTTGTCTCCTACCTCTATTTTCCCTGTAAATAATTATCAACCTCCTTGCAAAATGCCTGAATGCAAATATAGCAGATGAAATGTTTAAAACATAGCCCTCTGCATAAACCGCTGTGATGTTTTCTGTTGTAGGTGATTCATTAACAGCTTATAACCTTTCAAGAGATCCGCACTTAAACAATCCTGAACTGTCCCTTTACAACGTAATTATTCTCATGTATACCTGTCTTCCTTTTTTTTAATTAAATTCAAACATTCATTTTCAATTTTTCATGAGCTTTCCTTTCACCGTTTCTTTGTCAGAGTTTCAGTTCCTTCCGGCTGGCTTATCTGTGGGTAAATCCACTGGACTCAAAGTTGTTTATTAGCCAGGAGCTCCAGTGAAATTAACTCTCCTTATAAACACACAAATACACATTCATTTTTCTTCCTGTGCATTGAATTTAGAGGACCTTCACTTCACCATTCAACCACACTAGAGTGTTTTTATGTCAGTGGTTCACTACAAAAGGCAACCACAGACATGTTACATAAAGACGGAGGGTGGGGAGGGGAAAAAAAACGAAAACGGAAGGCGACTTTGGACATGTTTTATTTGGAAGCTTCTACCTCTAGTGTCGGTTTCGACAAGGTCACTGCATCCACAAGCAGCGACGAGAACCTCCGCACAGTTTACAGCGGAGAAGATTCGGCAGATGTAACAAAGAAGGGGGGCAGCAGAGATAGAGCGAAACAGCCATAAAAAGAGAAGAGCAAATAGAAAGAAGAGGGGGGGAAAAGAGGCAAAAGATGCAGAGCTCTGTGGAAGTGTGTTGGGCATGGGTGAAGAACGAGAGGAAGGTGATAAGAAACGGGGAGGACATAGAGGAGAAGATATGAGTTCTGCTTTTCCCTGACCCACATTGAGCAGCGCCTGCAGCATCAAGAGCGCCATTGCCCCCTCTTTCCCCCCCACTCCCGCACCTCCTCCTTGCCGAGAGATCCCCGATCAGCAACGCAGCCGCCGCTACAGTCTGTCTGAGCTACACTGTGCAGCGCCGCTCTGCACTTTGGCAACAACCCCACCTCAGCAACACCGTGTCAACACTGTAATGACATCACATCTGAAGCGCAGGCATCTCCTGTGCTTCAAAGCAGCGCTGGCAGACAAAGCCAGCTGACACACCAACAGTTTGAACGGACCGAACGGCACACACAAAGCTCAGCAGCCAAAAAGCCTCTCCACATTTTCCTGTGTCAGGCTATAATTAGAGCGGTGACACCAACACGCATAAGGCTTAGATGTTACTATGGAGAACAAAGGCGAGCCTACAAGACTGTGAGCCACGCAGCATGGGAACCTTGACTCAGGACTGACACCTCTGAGATGAGTGTACAGAGGGATGACAACACAGTGGAGTGGAGGGGACAGGACATGCTCTGTTCAGTTCATCAATCAGACAGAGATAAATGGACCACCATCCCCAATGTGTGGTCCCTTTTCTCCACACCAGAATGGCGCATAAACCTGAGAGATGGGTTTGTGTGGCTGAGCCCCTTTCTCTGTGTTGTCTCCAGGTGAGTCTCCCTAGCAGGGTTGTATTGCTTCACTTCTGCTGCAGTTGCCAGTTCCTCCAATACCACCCACCCACCCCCCACCTCTTTCTTCTCTGCCACAGCCATGAGTCTTCTCTCATGCTCCCACTGAGTGTTTACTCCTTGCATTGATCCGTTGCTTCATAGCAATAACATTTCTCTGCAGGAGGGATTATGCAGTGGTGCATCGAGAAAGAAAAACACATCTTTCTTGATGGTGTACTGAAATGTATGGAAAGTGAGAGCAGACCAAAGGTCCCTGGGAGGGACATGCCAACTATACAATATTTGCCACCAGTCATAGAAACACAGTGATTACCCTGTCCAGCGAAAGGCTATATATAGAAAACAAAAACATCATTATCAATCTGAGCTCTGGCATGAACAGAGAGGGGAGGTACTGTGCAGGACAATATGTACAAGTGTTTTAACAGTCAATTGCTGCATATAGACAAGACGTCACCTTCTCTGGAGTACAAACAAATCAGCTTTCAGTGCCACAAAGCAGATCTGTAAAGTGTAACGCTTTTTTTCTAATATTTCAAACAGACATTTTCCTGTCTGGCTGTGCAACAGTGCCGCCTGCGCCTTTAAGAGGCGGACCGTCCGTGTGGCAGCGACAGTAAGAACAGGCAGTGGGGTTCAGGCTGTTTTGTCTTCACAATGACTCCAGAGTTCTGCATCACTGCTTGGCACACTCCAATCGCACCATGCAACAAGCAAAGGACGTGCGCACACACACGCATGCATGCAGGCAAGCAAACGTAAACAGGGTCAAATCCACCACTAGGGACTTTGGACAGATCAGAGGACAGATGCTGGGACTCCGGTCTCTGGGGGCTTAACAGTGAGAGCGCATGAGTGGAGTAGCAGGACAGAATTACTACTATGCCACAAATCAGGAAGAAAAAACACCCCCACCCACCCCCCAGTCTCCACCTCCCCCTCCCTGAGTAATAGTACTAAGAATAGCTCACCAGTCTGTCCACAGCCACTGCCTGCAGATCATGTCCAATGATTCTTCCTGTCAGTGTCAGTTTGTGTCTAAGTATCCCAGGATTCTTCTTCCTGATTCTGTCCTTTGTGCAGCTGTCTCTGTGGATTCCGGTTCGCAGGCTTACCTGCCCTTTGCAACAAGGGCCAGTGGTAAAAGGAAGTTCCCCAGTGCTGCAGACCCCACCAAGACCTGCGTGAAAGGCTGCTCCACTGAGTGTTATGCAAGGCCACCAGTCCGCCAGCTCCCTCTCTCCCTCTCTCTGCCTAGTTGCTTTTCTGTCTCCTGCTCTCTGTGTGAGTGAGTGTTTCTGCCTCCCTTCCTTTCCCTCCCCATTTCCCTCCCTCCATCCCTCCCTCCTCCTGTTTCTTTCTCTCTCAGTACTCTACTGACACAGCTCCTCCCCCAGCCAGCCTCATCAGCCGCATCAGGTATTCATTCAAAAAAACACACTCCACTTGGCTCGGCGCCCAGACTACGCTCACACTGAGAAGGAAGGGGCGGAGGGAGCAACAGACTGCGAGAGGAGGGAGAGACTGAGAGCTGGAGACTGAAATGCTTTGCTCAGACAGACGGGGTGCATGAATGTGAGCTACTGTGGGAGATTCGCATTGACATGTGCAAGCCCAGACGGTACACATGCATGCATGCATAGGATTAGAATGTTCTAAGTGTAATGCTCGCTCGCGTCCTTTTTCAAATATAATTTTTTCCCACTGAGGCAAATCTCTCTGTAATCTTCCATGTACAAGTGTGCCCTACCAAAGCTTTTTTTTTTTCTCAGCTACGGAGGGTTTCAAAAAAACCACCCAATGTCTTAAAGCTACAGAAATCTTTCCCCCCAAAGGTATTTCCTTCAGCAAATGGAGAAAATGGTGGTTAGACCTCTCCCCTCCGAATCCAATGCCTTTCTCCTTGATTATCTCAAGCTACTCACACAGCAAGGTCTGGGATGGGCACCTCTGAGACCGATCGTCATCTGACTACATTGAGATCAACAGCCGTCTCATTCTCCTGAAAGAAAACATTGACAGAAGAAGCAACTGCAAAAAGATTTATAAAAACTGTCCTTACATTAGTGATTTATACATGGTTCTTCACCTTCTGTGTCTGTGTCTTGTTCTAGGTAGGTTGCCAGTCAGTGATTGACTGGCAACCTACCTAGGGTAACCCACCATGTGTTGCCCATTCACCACTGGAGACAGGAACAAGCCTTCCCCCCCCACCCCCAGGGATAGAAAAGGATTTAATTGACTACAACAGGGAACTCAAACTTCAGCCTCTGAGGGTTGGATTCATGCGACTTTTAGTTGTGTTTCTGCCATTAAAATATTTGACAGAAATGATCAGTTCTTTAACAGATATATGAGGCAAGTTAACCATTTAATAAAACTCTTCTTTTAGCCACCTCCCTCCTCTCGTCTTCACCTAGCAGGCTTTCTCTGGCTGGGTCCTTGGTATGTCCCCATTGTCTCATGTTCCTTTCTCCTTATGTTTCTTTGTTTGGTTTATCCAAGTCGATCCCAGCGACTGTACTCTCCTGCTTATCATCAGTGGTTACAATGTCCAGTTGGATGGCCATTACCAATTTGCTAGTTTGTCTCTAGAAGTCACACGGTGTCTTAGTTCGGATATTTTTCACTACTTTGGTCGTAATTCCTAGTCTCTAGTTTGTATTGTACACAGATGTCTCTCTATTCTATTCCAGCTCCTTCTGTGTGGCAGTCTATGTATTTAATTTCCTGCCAACATCTTGGATACTGCATAGTGCGGTGAATAGTCCTCTATAGCTGTGCTTCTCAAGGCCTGCTACTGCACTGCCACAAACAGCACTTCTGCGTCTTACATCAGTATTGAAAGTTGTAGCCATTGGTCGAATGTGGATTTAAATGAAACTTCAGCTATATGTTGGTGGCACTGTAGCCCACATACCGGTTTGCTTTCACTCTTCATTACACAAAATAATACTTGTTAATAGGACGCAAGTCTCAGACCAGGGACTAATAATTAAGTCTGAAAGGGGACAAGTCTAAGTATAGTCTGATGTCTTTTGCTTTTGTGACTCGAGTCAGAGTTTAAAGCTTGAGCTGCCATCTCAGGAATGTGGCTCTGCCTCCAGCTGCAGTTCAAACCTCCAAGTGTTTCACAATCCTCCAAATGATGTTGTTATCCCCTTTGCTTGTGCTACCAATTTTGTTCTTCCACTCAACTTTTTATTCGTATGACTGGATACAGCACTCTGCCAACAGCCGGCTTCTTATTTTAATGACCTTTTGTAGTCAGTGACAACCTGTCGTGTCAACAGTTTCCCCTATGATTGTATGTCATAACATGGCCATAACATAATATTTCTGCATTAAAATTCCTAAATTCATTGGTCTTATGAAACATTCAATTTTTCCAGAAAACAGGCTTTTTTATTCACTTTAAGCCATAATTAATCAAAATCAGCAGACATAAATATTTGAAGCAATTAATCTACATTCTATATGAGTTTGACATTGTAAACTGAATTAGTAAAATAAATTAGGTTTTGTAAGATACTGTGTAAAACAACTGTTTTGTAGGAGCTGCTTGGAGGTGAAACACAAACGTCCATGGTGCTGGCACACAGATGTAGACCCTCATAATAATTGCTCATACTGTGTTTCCTCAGCTGTTCAACTTGACAAAAAATGTCCAGGGTGTTTTCACTGCCAAGCAGCTGCAGCTTCATTTTCTCCTGTGACTCATATTTCTTCAAGAAAAAAAAGTCACTTTAAAACAAAAAGACTGTTCAGAGCTATACCCAATATTTAGAGAATTGCAAGCACCTCCACCTCACCCTGCTGCATAAATATGTGGTCACTCTCAAGTGTCTCGAATAGCACATTGTAGGTGGACATAAATGTCATTTGGTGTGAGCAGAGCAGAACCAAAAAAAAAACTAGTTTGAGTTTAAGGCAGCAAAGAGTTGGCTCTGTGAAGAAGATGAGCAGTGAAGCTGAATGGAGGACAGAACTCTCTCGCTGTTTGAAGCTCAATAAAAGACTTAAGCATGGAGAAAAATGTCCATGTTTACATCTTTACTTATAGTGTTTACTGTTGTTCAACCAGACTGAGGAGTTTTGTTGGCCCAGATGAATGTATTCTTTTTTTATTTTGAGCACAGTCAACTGCAGACTTTCCAGCAAGTGCTACATTCCACATCGTGGTGCAAACAAAATGAGCAGGCCGTGAAAATTCAAAACAAGACTTGTGTCATCTTACAAATACTAGACAAAAACAACCCTGAACAGCACTGGGCTAGTAGGAGTAAGAGGGAAGAAGAAGTGGACTTTTTCATCTGTTAAATGTCTAATTATGCTTCCATTTAAAAAGCAAAAGTGGCTGTGTAAATGTAATCTTTATCCTTTCATATTTTTATGTTTTTGGAAAGCTGCTGTCTAAAAAAAATCAACTATGAAAACTAAAGCAACTTCTAGCAGCAGCAGTTAATGTCACTACAAGATTGTCAACTGCACTGCAACCATAAACAAAGGTTCATAATAACTGTAAATAGTCACAGAAAAGCTTTGCCAAAGTCTGATATAAATCCAAAGATATGGAGAATATTACCTTGAAATCACTGAGTCACACCGACAGTTATCCAAGCATATTTTCTGGCTCTGTGCACACTGCTTCCTTACCACCACTTACACAAAATAAATTGGGCCACCAACACTGCAGGAGACATGTCCAGACATGAAACACTGATCCCCATGCACATGGGACAGGAGAGGATGGCTGTTTCAGACAAATAGTTTCGTAGATGTGCTTCTTTTGAGGAACAAAACAAAACAAAGCTTTTCAAAATCAGTTTGCAATGTCATTACATAAATTTCGGCTAAAGTGTCATGTTAAGAATGACTCGGCTGCTGTATTTTAGATTAAAAAAAACACAGATATGTACTTGTGCAAAACAGTACATGAAATATGATAAGGCTTACTATATATTAACTAGGATTTTCTTTTTAACGATTTCTGATAGGCGGTATGTAAATCAGTCACTTATTTAGAACCAAATGAGCCATTTAGTTGTTTTTTTATTATTATTTGTTTTTTTCCAATAAAACTAGAGCCTTAGTTGCAGAAGGCTTCACATGGCAGCATACAACTCATACTTGTCTGCATTAACCACATTCACATAAACCTTCAGACATATTAAAAAATAAATTATATAAATATTTTAGGGCTAAACTATCTGTATAATTATATCATAGTAATAAAACATAACTGTTATTGTAAAAAATAAAAAATATATAAAAATAACAATGAGCAGTTATATCTGAATAATGAGATTTTAGTGTGTCATCCACTCCTCAGATAACTTGTTCAGAAAACATTGGCTAATGTAGATATTCCTTAGTTTAACTAAGCTAGCATGACAGACTGCTGGATCCTAGATGCACAAAGAATCATTACTGCAGATCATTCCTCCCAGCACCTGTCAGACTTTATGACCATCGAGACTCATTATAAGTGTTCACATTCATGCTGTTGTTTGCGCACTCCTGTTGGGTTTTTTATGCAAATATGCAGACATATTCATTTTGTACATTTTTCTGTCTTTTTCCAGTCCTACGCAACTCCACATTTCTTTTTGTATAAGTATGCTATTTTTAGTAACGGTACCATACTATTTTTTTCAGATGTTGGGAATTTTCCCCTTGTGCACAATTTTTATTCTTATTCTTATTTTTATTTAAAATTTGTTATAAACATGCACGCTCCGACTTACCTCAACTTGCTGCTGTTTCCCCACTGTGGGACAATATGACACTTCTTCTATATTCTGAAATTATAGTGGATTGGCATATTTTCGGAGGTAGATTAAAGTAAATGTAGGTGCTTTTTAAGCATATTGTATTTTTTGTATTTCCTTATTTAATAATGATAAGAATAAAATGATATGTTATAGCAAATAAACAAGTTTGACAAAAAGTAGCTGAGCGCTTCTTGTGACCATAGTGGCATATTGTTCTTTTTGGTCCAAATGTGCTCTCTACTTGTTTATACCTATGTATTCACCCAACTAAGAAATTACCTATCTAATAAACTTAAAAGCTATGTACAGTATGTGAGAGAAAAAAACAACTTCTGATATGTGAAAATGTCACTTTAGAACAAACGTCAAGACAAAAGAGCATCCAGGGAGAGACACTCATTAATAAGAAATGATAATAGAGAGTTTGGTGTGTGTTGTGGGCTTAGGGGGGGCTTTGTGGCCGACGATCTGAGGGGTAAATAACCTCAGCTCGCTCCTGTCTGAGTGCAGGTCCATCTCTGCCTCTGCATACTCCACACTATGTGGGGAGAATGTGAAAGCAGTTACTGCCATGGAAACAAGAGGCAGCTCCACAGCCTCCAGTCCCCATTAGGAAGGATGGGCGGCAACGTGGCTGCAGCTCAATGGTGGTGTAGCATGACACTCTGAAAGAACCTATTGAAGGCCAGTGAATTCAGTAGTTAATGAAAAGAGCAAAGGGACAGCAAATCCTGTAGGCAGGTGATACAGAAATCACCTTCCTTTGTTGAAATTGTGCTCCAATTATATTCATGAAAAACTGAATCTACTTTTAAGTTTCAAACGAATAGAAAGTTTGTTTGTAAACTTAGGTTTTTGTGGACTATTGTGAAAACTTGTGATGTCAAGAAGCAATCTGACATGTAAGAGCGTGTGTAGCTTCTTTTTTTTCTTTTTAACAATAAGCAGTAGCTTTGTCAGTATTCTGTTGATTTCAAGAAGTTGCCGCACTTACTGAGGCCTCAAAAATGATGTAATCTTCACATAATGATGTATTTCTTACCTCAGGGACTGAATCTTGCAAAACATGTATTAGTGCAAAAATGATTCATGCTGTAGTTGAGCAAATAAAACTTGATGTGGAGGAGTGGATCTGCAGAATTCTAATAAACCTTTAACAGAAGAATGATTATTAGTCTTTTTATTGTTTTCTGCAAATACCCTACAGACAAATGCCAGCAAACCACAAACCTTGACATTTTGACATTGTAATTTTTTTTTTTAAGTAATGATTCTCAGTCAAATACTAGCTGTGGTTTTACACTAGGATACCATTAGACTGGCTTCTTTAACTCTGTTTTATGTACTCTCCAAGTGGTGAGAGCCAAATTCAGCAGAACAAAACAGATTTCATCCTGAGTGCCAAGACTCTTTTCATTCAGCTGAAAATAGCAAGCCACTGCTTACGCACATCTCCAGAACATAGTTTAGGCAACTAAAGGATCGGGTGGGAGTGATTTGTGGAGGAGGAACACAGCCGCTGAAGGAACTCAGTAGGGTTGGTTTGAGCACATGAACCAAATGAATCAGACACGCACCAGATTGTGCAAAAGGAAAAAAAAAAGAGCAGAATGAGGAGCCAGGAAGCAAAGTTATTGTTGGCTTTTAATCATAGTTCTCAGAGATGTTCACATGAGATTTGGAAGATGGGTTATAGGAAAACATTTTCAGTAAACACATTCTGTTTTTATTCGGTAACATTATGTCATGACGAAGCGAACACAGCTTGTAATGAGGTTATGTGTTGGATGCGTTGTTAGAAATGCCACGTTTAGAGTTAGGTGCTGAGTTTAACTGTGACTGACTGAAATGGCCTCTGAGACCTCGGCCCAGCCCTGTTTTCCTTCACTCACCCAGCAGCTTCCATATGGGCTCAACAGAGGCTATTCTTCTCTCTCCTGTTACAGTTAGACCACAAAACATACATGCTTAATGAGTGTTATTCCTCTTTTTTTTTAAAAGGCCTTAATGTGGCCCTTATTTGATAGTGAATTGACAGAAAAGTGGATGAGAAGGGGAAAGACATGCCTCATGTGGGCTGTGCTTATCCCCTGTGCCATCAAAGCACAGGGGATAATTTGGGAATAGGACTATTCCCAAATAGTCCTATTCCTAAATAGTCAAACTTTATTTACAGTTAATCAGATTCACTATAACTAGAAGGGTGAATATTCAAACTGAGCCAAAAATATTCTTCAGAAACGTACTGCTCGGTTTCTCAGACGAGTTTTACAGAATGAATGGGAAAATGCTTTGACATTATTTATCATTGCACAATCACTTCAAAAATGAATACAACTGTGAATGAAAATTGCATTAAAATATTACTACATCAAGGTTTTTTACTTAAATCAGAAAAGTGTGGTGGGCATTTGTATTCAGTAAGCCTGAGGTAATAGTTTTTAGTTTTCTAAGTCACATTTTGCTACAATTTCAGTTGCATGCCTTTCTGGTTGTCTTTTTCCACCTTGCTCATCTAGAGATTGAGATTTTTGCCCATTTGTCTTTGAAAACCTAGGCAGTGTCTCACATCCAGAAATATGACTGTTAGGTTAATTGGTCTCTCTAAAAGAGCCCTTGGGCATCAATGTTTGGTTGGTGAAAGGTTGTTTATCCAATCTGTCTCTGTGTCTCCTTGTGATAGGCCATTGACCTGTCCAGTGTGTATCACTCCTCCTTCCCAATGACCGCTGGAAATGGGCAGCGGCCCCCATTTGTCCCTCCAAGGACAATCAGGTAAGAACAATATATCATTATATACCAGTGGTGTCCAAAGTCAGTCCTCAAGGGCAGATACCATGCATGTTTCAGTTTTTACCACACCTGAATCAAATCATGGTTCATTAGCAGGCATGTGCAGAACCTTGACATGCTAAGATGAGGTGGATTAGCAATACCTATACCAATAAATGATGGTGTCATCCAGGACACAACACATCTAGGTTACATAAAATTCTTTCTGCTTCCTGGATATTAAGTTGTTTGTACGTTTTGACTGTGACAAGACTGTTTTACAACAATAGTCTTCAGTCAGAGCCCTCAACGGATTTGTTGCAAGACTGACTGCTACTGGAGATCCTTTTTGCCCACAGCATCACTATTCACAAAGATTATTTGAAGACATTAGGATGATATAGGTAACAGGAAATTTATTTTTTCTTTGGGATCAATGAATGCATGTTTTAGTGGAGCTAAACATTGTGAAATTTGTTGGTTTTCTTACACGTAGATATTCTGTGATTTACAGGTTTTAATTTTGCCTCTGCCTGACTGCTTGATATTCAGCATCCTTAATTTTGTTGCAAAAACAATAATACTTTTGCAAGTTTTCTTCGAAGGGTTGCCATTGACTCTAACCAGCACTATGTTTCACACTGTGCAAGGTTTGGGCACACTCAATTTGTATGGAACAAATATATAAATAATATATGTTGGTCAAACATATCATCCTGAAATGGCTTTTGGCAAACTGAAAGAAGGTCTTCAACACAAATCATATTGCTCTAAATTGTGTTTCAGCATGTGAGAATGAACTATTACATCAATTAATGTTTAAAAAAAAATGGTAGATGCAACTGTGGCAGCCATTTTCCTCCTTTGTCACATATGTTTTGACAACTGGGTTAGTTGCAACTGAATGAATGTAACTATAGTGAAAAGCACAGTGGTCAGTATGAATCCAGCCTGTTTACTATTTGTGAGGGGGATCATTACATCAAAAGAAAAGTGCACTCCTATCATCACAACCTCGCATGAAAAGAAACTAAGCTGTGAACATTTAACATGAAAGTTTCCCTGGATCATAATTACAGAGGAAGCCCTAGGACAGATTCCAGCTTGATGCATGTGAAGTAGCTTTGTGAAACCACCACTGCAGAGTTTCAGGAGGTGGCGCTAATACTTGTGGAAGATTGCCTTGTGACAAGGTTGGCAACAAAGAAGTCTCTTCTGTCCAAGAAAAACACAGATGGTGTACAGAGTGATCATGCAGGAAGTACAGTGGCGGAATCACAGAAGACTGATGCAGAGTTATTTTTACTGATGGATCCTCCTTCCGATTCCTTTGAACATCTGGAAAATAATTTGACTGGAGGGGAAACAGTGAATATTCTCAAGAGGGGAGCGTCCCGTCAGCATGCAAGAGACAAGAAACTACTTACATTTTTGCCGAGAGCACTGCCATGCATACAAAAATTAGATCAATACATTCCCCAAAGACTAACTTTTTTTTAGCTACAAAGAATAAAAACGCTTCTGAAGTGAGAACTTGAATTTTCCCTTAAATTTTGATTTAAAAATGGACTGTAATATTGGTCTTTTTCCATTTCACTAGTACTGTCTGCTGTTTTCTGCAAGGAATATTTAAGAAGTGTTAAAGTGGAAGCCCGTCTGTGTGGTCTTGATGAGGAGAGGTAACATTTATCTCTTAAATGTAGCCAAGTGGATTTTTACATCCTCTATAAATCGCAATTTGGATCAAACGTACCCAACGTCTGCTTTTGGCCGTGCCTCATGAAACTAAAATAATACCATGTAAAGAGTAATTGTTGGATATCTCCACTGCTAATGCAGCATCCATGGTTGTCTTGACAACTCACACTAGTCACGGCCTCAAAGAGAAAAGCTACTGTACACTAAACCAGCCAGAAACCCATTGTTATGGCATGGGAAATGGTATAAATGTGCAGCCACACTTCAACGCCTTCGCTCAGTCTCTCTTTGTGCCTTTACACCAATCACCTCATATTCACATCTATTTTGTAACAACAAAATGAACAGGAGTGCAGGCAACGTTGTTCTATATAATAAGAAATTCTCTTCTTTTGCCACAGAGAAATTAAACCTATTTCATTCGTTATGTATTGCCATATAAGGGAGTGGAAAATTTTGGGGATTATATATTTTTAGCAAGGTCTTGGAAATTTGCTCAAGAATTCAATAATTGTGAAATCCTCTGATTAGGAATAAATGATCAAATTTAAAAAAAGTTGTTATTTGCAAATGCGATGTGCGTTGCATTGCAAAGGTTTTCATATCCCTCCTTCCGTTTTCCACATTTTGTCTGGTCATACCCACGCACTTCAACGAATCTAATTGGAATTGAAGAAAACCTTCTCCACAGTACAATGCTCCCACCACCAAAACCTCATGACAATAGCCACAGAGATATTTGATTACACACAGCCAGGTGCGCAATCCAATCTCAAACAGACCGGTGGAAATTTGTGAGCCAGCTATATTGGTCTATAGTGGAAACCTCACAGGTTTTACTTTCTACTTTGTTAAAAGTATCAGGGCGACAGATTTACTGAGGCATAAATGTCTACTGATCTTCCCAATAAGAGCCTGCACATAAATATTTTTTGAAAACCACTTCTTGTTATTTTCCTTTGCTCACAAACCACAAGGGTACGGATGCTGGGTGCCTTGAATATATCTTGATAACACTTTTGGATGACGGATTGTACACAGCCTCGTGAGATATTCAAGCAAATATACACATACATTTGTATTTGTTTGGCTTTTACAGTTATCACTTTATTGAACTTGATTGAACGTGATTATCTGGGATGGATGATAGAGTGGCCATGCCCCCACATTCCCTGATCCCACCTAGTGGGTAGCACTGCATATAAAACCCCAAAAATTAAACTGGTATTGCCGTATTGCTGGTCGAGACATGACCAAATGTCCGAGCAAGCAGGTCTCCTCTTTATCAGCAGCTCTATCCTCTCCAGCAGGACTCAGCCAGCCTGTCATTAGCAGCTCCACTTGAGAGGAATACCAACAGGCGCAGACACACCGAGTGAGCAACAAGCAGCAACAACAACAACCACAGGCAGTGTTTCCGCCCACGTCACCTTTCCAGCACTTCAAAAACACCTGGATCCTGCTGCTGCTGCTGCTGCTGGGAGGAAAAGCTGCACCCACCTGTTAATTCTGGAACAACCTAATCAAAACTAAATAACATCTCCAATGGGGAGTTCATCATCTCTCACAGAGAATATTTCGGGGCCAGACTGTTTCCCCCCCCCCGTGTCCCACACATGGCTGTCAGAGGAAGCTGTGAGCCCTCCATGCTGCGGGTGGATGACTCCGCTTGTTAAAAAAAAGGCAGAAAGCATGGCAGGAGCTCAAGCTGGACACTGCATCAGCTCCACACCGTATGCCAGGCCATGTGGCAGCAAGCTAGTGGGATTGTCAAGCAAAGCATCAGACACAGAATGACATATAGAAGATGCTGGAGAATTATGCCTACGCTTGCACAAAGTTGTAGCTCCTCATCTTTTCTTCTTTGTGATCTTATAATAACTTATGGCAGAGGACTTTTATTTATTTATTTATTTGACATTGTATTTGAGATTGCTTTAAATAATGAGCCCCGAACACCTCATCTGGTTTATACACAGATTATAAACAAAGACAGTTTGCAAGTCTGTCTCAGATTAAATTCTTCATCAATTCCCAGTGATGCAAGGTGGTTTAACCACATTTCTCTGTCCTCGGGAAGGAGCTTCTTGTCTTTGGGTTATATTACACCAGTTCCTGTGGCATGATGGCTGCCAGGGAGGGGGTCACTGTAATCTGGCAGCACCATCTGTGGCTGTCATCTGAAGCTGCCACTTACAGAACCAAACACAGTCCCTCATGTCAACACTCGCCACCAGCTCAACCTTCCCTCGCCTCCAGTAGAATATGCAACATCTCAGAAAACTCTGAAATATAAGGGAAATTATTAGCTGTGCTGAAATGTGGTTTAAGAAAACGGATGTCATGTCATCACATTTGTTTTTTGTTTTTTTAACCCAGGTGAAAAGTGAAACCTTGTACATCTTTCAGCCTAAAATGGAACACAGATGCTGCAGAGCACTTAACTTTTTCCCAGAAATATGTCAACACAAGATAAGTTTGATGTCAGCTTAAATGGTAAATGTACACTAGATGGAGCCAAACGCTAGGACAATGAAATAAATAACTAGCAGTTGGTTCTCGGTGTAGAAATACATGTCTGAATGCTGTAATTATGCAGCAAGTCACCCAGCTGCGAAGCATTCGCCTGATTTAAAAAAAACACAGAATACGCCAAAATCACCGAGGTAAATGTGATCATGGGCCACAAAACTTTAAAAATGAAAAACTATTTTACTAGAAACTTTCCAAAAATAAAAATAAAAACCCCACCAAAACAAACCATCTGTAAATTCTTGTAGCTGTATAACAAAAAAAATTACTCCCACATTTGTATTGAATTTCCTGAAGTCTGTTTATTCCCAACAACAGGATATGGGTCACTTTTTCTTCTAAAGTATTTGTTGTGTTTAGCTGAGGTTAATTAATTGGATGCAGCCAAATGCCTTTGAGTAAAAGTTGGTGGATGTTTCTCATTCTGTTTATTAACTAAGAAATGTGATCAATAAAAGATTTTTACTATGTATTTTACGTAACATTTTCCATCTTAAAACGATTCTAATTTGTTGTTATTTGTGCTGGTGGACACAAATAGTTTGTAGCTTTGATATACAGGTTTGCTACCTGAATCAGGACCATTGCTACACGACTTCATGTTCTGTCTGCAAACTGTGAATAGAAGCCACAAGTAAAGATCTTCCTAAAAGTCAAACTACAATTTATTACCCAATAAGGCTTGTTGCCATATGCATAGATTGACTGAACAATAGACCATCGTTCACGTCTTCTCTTTGTTTTGCTTAAGTGCTTTTTCTCATTTTCCTGAGTAGGTCCTGATTTACTTTACTGCTGTACACATTTAAGTATGTTCTTCAAAAGATGCAACTTTTGAGAAGTTTATTTGGCTTGTAAAATAAAAAAAATTGCAATGTGGTTGGCCATGTAGAGTAAGCCAATTCTGGGAACAGTTTGGTTTAAAAGTTTGATCTAAGAGTAATTAGAGACCAAAAAAAACTGTAAAAAGAAAAAAAAAACAACAAGACATCCAAGACATATGTAGAGTCTCGGAAACCCATGGAAAACATTCAACAAGTTTGAATAAAATTTGAGCTTAGATGTGAAATGTGTTTTTCAGAATTCATTTTTCTCTTTCTTTTAAATAATAGGCAAGGAATTCTGGAAACGTAAATATTTTTTCCATACTGCTCTAGACCTGGAAATCCTTACAAGCAAGTTCTTGACTGTCTTAAGTTACATTTAGTTTAGTGTTAAGAACACACATATTTATTGCCAGTGATTTTGCGACTAACAAATTAAAATAAATTCTTGAAACCCTAACCTTTTTTCTCTCCCCCTTTAATAAACAAACAAATATTTAATTCATCTATGTGAGCCACTGCAATGAAAGATGAATTTACTTTAAGGCTTTTTTTCTTTGCACATCTTTGCGATTAATGTCAAAACTTGTGCAGGATGTTGTAAATTTTTCATCTGCAGTTAATTAGCGAAAAAAAAGCGAAACAAAGGCTTCACAGAAAAACAATGAACTTTGGGTGATTTCATTTAATTTTCATAAATGCAAAAAAATAAAATAATAATCTAAGTCGCACCAAAGGAGTCATACCTCAGCTTCTTCACTGTGTACATGCAGCTAAAGCACAGATTGCTCAGATGAGCTGAGGTGAAGGTTTACATTTTCATTCAATACATCTTGTGATGTAAAACCAGAGCTTTTGTAATTGTAGAGTAAGCGCAGCGCATCACTCCCACAGTGTGAATCATCATTTGAACAGTCTGACCACAGAGCTGCTGAAGTAAATCTGTGGGACACAGTTTCCAATGAGACGCTATGTAATATATGAATACAGAATAAGACATTTGTTGGTTAATAACACATTTAAATACAACCCAAAATGGGTGCCGAGTTGTCGCGGCCGTCACAGGTTTGAGTCCCAACCTGATGACTTCTGCCATATGACTTCTCCCTCTCATTTCTGACCATTCTCTGAAAGCAAATACAAACCAGAGCATTTATACGATTAAGAACTAGTTTTCCGTCTGAAATTTTACAGATTAGATTTCAATGGAGCGTCCCAACTTAAAAGTAATCTGAATATGCACAGAAGAAAAGTGGAAATTCATACTGAGAAGCCCTAAGGAGGCACTGAGTTACACATTTGATACTTCAGTAGAAATTACTTCATCATCTTAAAACACTTCCAAAACCTTTTCTGGTATAAACTGATGAGTAGGCAGGAGAAAAGGTGGCCATGTAGGAAACGATTAAAGCTCAAACTCGTCATCAGGGAAGTGCAACTTCTAAATAAATCTTAAATGACAATACTGAGTGTTTAGTCCTGTTCAGCAACACTCTTAAACGGAATAAAATACCAGAACAGTGAGATGCAGAAATAAAACAAAAATCCTGTCTGGTTCATTTTTAAATGTCGCTGGCATCAAAAATACAATCAGCATACATTTTTCAAATAAAAAATAAAAAAAAAACATTTATACCAATACTTTTTTCAATTAATTATAGATTATAAATTAGTTTTTATATATATATATATATAATATATTTACATTTTAAGAAGCCTCACTTCGGGCTTTTGGATACGGAACTGTGATGCAAAGAGATACTTAGGAGTACAATGACATAAATGCATAATTCACAGTTCAAACACTGATCCATACATGGAATTCACCCTTAATAGGGGGGGCAATTACAAACAAGGCAAGCTTGTGTTAACAAGAAAATAATGCATTTACCTTCATCCCTCCTGTGTATAAAGCAGCAAACAGACACTGAGTGCAGAAATACACCAAACAATGAACCTAAAAAGTTCATACTGAAGTGTTTCAGACTCAGCACCGGTCCTAAATCCCTTCTCTTCACAGCAGTGTCACAGGTTTTTTCTTTCTTAAACATGTCATCTTGGTCCTGTTCAGAGCTTTTTTACTCCTGGACTCTCCGTCCAATATATACACTCTGTCAGCTTCAGTGTCATCTGATTCTGGAGCGCTTGACAACTATCGTACCAGCAACCATGTCGTAGACAGTCCTGTTGTGCTGAAAGAAGAGGAGCGTGATGAACGCTGGGAAAAAGAAGGCAATGGAGAAGTTCTTGTTCAGGGCTCGGACCGTTGACCTGCAGAGGAAGACATAAGGACAGGGTCAAGGTTTGAGGAAGAGTTGGGATAGATTTAAGAAGATAAAAAAAGAAAACGATGTAGAAAGTAAGTTGCTTACGCAGACAGGGAAACATTTGTTGCCGGCACTACAAGCACCCTATTGGGCAGAACCAGGACTGACGAATCGCACGTAACAACTCTGAGTCCGATGAGAAATTTCCCTGGAGTGGCTCCGCCAGCTCCCCAAATGCATACAATCTGAATGCAGGAGGGAGAGATGCACCTGCGTCACTTCCTGTCTGCAGGCTGCAGCTATATGCAGCTGGCGCCTGGGAAACTACGAAATACTATTCAAGCTTCTCACCTCATAAAAACAAACTAATATCCGATACACGAGAGCAACGAGCATCATTTTCTGCAACTCCTCCATCGATGTGTCTTCATCGATTTCCTCCACTATGAAATGCATGGCAAACTTGGAAACGTCTCTGAGAAGCAAAACAGATCCAGATGCAAACAGTTGAGGTTTTTCCACCTAAGAGTGCCTTTTTCACGTCATTTGTTGGAGCACACTTTAGCACAGTTAGGAATAGGTCTATTTTACTTAGGGGTATAAGACTAGAAGAGTTGAATAAAAAGAAAAACACCCCACACATTTCAGTTTTATTTGTAAAACAGTAAAATAAATTAAAGTTAAGTATTCAGTTCCTGTTACCACATAAACTACTTTGTGCTGGTCTGACACATAAAATCCCAAACAGTTGTGTAAGGCAGTGTATACATTTAACTTTCCAAATAGGATAATCAAAAAAAATCTGTCACCTTTCTCCAAGGTTAATAAAATCAACTCACTTAATTCCACTTAGGTGCATGATACTGATGATTATGGTTGCTTTGATGAAAAACAATATGAAGAAATCCACCATCTCTGCCATAAGTCTTTGGAGAGGTGAAGGAATGCTGTACTCTCGACCTGGTGGGAAGAAGTATGAAGATTAAAGATTTTTGCAGCCGTGTTTCAAAAGAGCATAACCTTCAAATCCACAGTATTCAAATGAAACGAGAAATTCATTTGCAATCTGGAAGGAAAGTTTTACCATTTCCTTCTGTACCTGAGAAATTGAAGATCTCAATAAATGCTTGAATTTCCTAGAAAGTAATTGAGTTTAAAAAATGAAAAAATGTCAGTCTCAAAAAACATTCCCTAATTAATGCCTTGTCATATTTGGAAGTATAGAATACAACAATGGCACCAGACACATATCACTTTTAAAAATTACAGTAGATATTACAGTAGAATCCAAACTGTAACAAAATATGTTGGGTAAATTATACAGAAGCTCAAGCAAATTTTAAAATAGCACATTTTAAAAAGCACAACCTGCTTAGCACACAAAGGTTGCACAGACCAGCAATAATATTTAAAACTTTCAAACACACACATAAGTTTTAGCTGTAGTTGAGAACATGTTTTTGTTTTATTTTGAAGCCTAGAATACGTTTTCAACTAAATGTTTGTACTATTCATACAAAATATTGGGGATTCTGTATTTCTGCATTTTGCTCAAAAGTTCTTTTAAAAAGTGTGACAGAAATAATCATAAACGCAAACCTACGGAACCCGTCAGGTGATATAGAAGAGAAAAAAACTCAAGTCCACGACTTGATTAATTCGTGGGCACGACTTAATAACTCGAGGCGGCGAATTAAACGTGATGGGCGATGAAATGTACGACTTACCTGGAGCTTTTAAACCAGACGAAAGTGCTGCTAAGAATCGCGTCCTGTCTAACTAGCAAGTTACAAGTCACCCAAAGATTAAAATAAAACGAAAATGAGATCGCATTTGTCCATTATTAATTATAATTATTAAGTCGTATCCACTAATTAAATAAGCCATGATTTCATTTGTACACAGCATAAAATCTGTTGCGTGTAAACAAAGGCGGTGAGGTCGGCAGCCGTTACCGTGTCTCTGTGGATCCCCATGATCCCGCTGCTGCTGCGGCTGCTGCGGCTGGGCGGCCGCTGGGGCCCCGACAGCCGCTTCCGAATTGACCGTCGTTGGATAAGGCAACAACGGGAGGCCAAAGGAAGCATTTTGCCAGTTGTGAGGATCAAAAACAAGAGCGGTGGCCGTTCCGCTGGGTGGCTGTAAACAGGGCGGGACGGTCATAGTTGAAGCTAGCAGCCAGCCTTGCCAGTTCACATATCCAGTGTAGTACTGCCACATCCAGGCCTGTAGCTTCTCACAGTACTCCACGGTCGAGCAGCTTTCCACGGACTTGTCTTTAGGCTCTGGACTCTTCTGCTCGTCTGTTCTGTTGGTAACGTCGTCAAGCAGCGCCTTAACTTGCTCAACGAAAGGCTTATTATTTCTCCTGTCCACTTCCATGACAGTGTTTTCTTGGTCTGCCATGTTTACAGGCGAACCATGACGTGCTGGGCGTAAGGTTGGATTAGTTCATCCCGGAAGAAGGCAAATAATTATGGTGACATTTTTTAATGGTCCTGCTAACCGAGAAACTGGTGTTGCGTAGTTTAGCCATCAGCTGCATTGTATATTCACAAGCTAATTTCGAATTATAAGAGGAATGTCCCCCCCCCCCTTCTCATTGCAGTAGTACCGTCCAATATTTACCTGTTATTACAAAAATCAGCCACAAGATGTCAGCGTTTCTGCAAGATAGAAACTAAATGAGAATCGGTGTTTTTTCATTTTTAAGAGACTCAAAGCATCTTTGCCCCTCTGGTAAAGACCCTTAATGATCTCTATAGTATTGATGTATGCTCACACATAATTGGTTAAATAATTTAGCCTTTAATACAAGTTCCTTCACCCATCCACTTTAAAAATTTCTTTTAATTTAACAAAAATCACTGGGGCTACAAATGTGAAAATGGATGGAGCAACACTTAGAAAACACCTGTTGAAAGAACTTCCCACTACAATGACTAAAGATTGAGTAAATGAACAGTTTCATTATGTTCAAGAAAGGCCCAAAGTTTAGACCTAATTAGAAAATCTATAGCACATTTACCCTTTGTACCCCAAATTCTTCAACCAGTTTGCTACTTGCTGAAAACTGGACTTTATAATTTTTATGAGATTTGTCTACAGCACTTTGATGTCCATTATGAGCCACACATAACTATGGCTAAACCCATCCTGAAGAGTTGACATTTACTAGGACAGTCTTAGCTAGACTCTTTATAACCAGAAGGAGCAGATAAGTAGATTTAGAACAATACATGAATTCAGCAGCCAATAGTATGATTGTGTTTAAGAGGGTAAAGCCAATTCAAAGTAGTCTGCTTCCTAAATCCTCCACCCCCCATCCACACAAAGCTTAATCCAGACTAATGGGGTTAAAGAAAAAAAGACCTAGTAAAATTTTCAATGGAAATGCACTTGACAAAATATGCTCATGCTCAGAGTTATTGTTGGCCCAAAGCCAATTCAAGCATTCAGCTGCAGCTTTTGTGGATTCATGAGTCGACCCAGTTTTAGAGAACCCGGCCCCCCCTCCCAATTAGGTGCTTGTTTCAATTTTCCCCATCTGTGCAAGATAAAAGGCCTCCTGCACAGAGAGGGATCCCAGTACCAACCGAAGCAGGGATTTTACCTCCCAAAGCCATGTCATAAGGAATGCAGTGTTGCTCGTCCGTCAGGCTAAGGCATCCCAGCAAACTAATGCTTTTTGCATTAAATGGTTTCAGCCAGCTGAATTACTTTAATTTAAAAAAAAAAAACGGTTAACAGGCGTGGTACCAAGTCCATGAAGCAATAAGATGCATTAGAGTCTCAAAGCTATTAGTCTTGGAAATCATCCCAGTTCAATCAGTCTTGTGCTGATAAGTAGCTTTGAAAGCTCAGAATTAAAAACTTGTACAGAGGGGGCAGAACATAAGCTCCACCCACAATTGTACTGCAGATTTACAGAGACCATTACATTTGAAGCCACTGGTGTAGAGCTCATCTTAATTAACCACAAGCACACAGAAAGTAGGATCATAGGTTTTATTTATAGCTTCATAAAGCTCAATTCATTAGCATCCGGTTCATCACAGGGAGGTTATGCTGCCTTTTCATAGGTCCGAACTGCAACGACATCGTCCATGATACATTTCTGTTGAGACAAACAAACCATGTCATTTTAAAATAGTCAATTTAAAGATTACTAAAATAATGGGATAGCTGTGATTTTTTTTCTCTTCACTTTTTACACCGATTTAGTTTCATTAGAATTAGTGAACTACATTTTAAAGCATCTCACTACTTCACTGACAAGCCATTAAAGTTTGTCAGGCATTTTTACTCACAGCCGTCAGTTTTCCATCTTGAACCTCTCTCTCCAGGGTCGTAGTCTTTCCTTCCCAGGATTGTTTCTGCATAAGTTTTCCATTCTCCAAGGTGAAGGTGGACTAATGAGGGATAGGAAAGGAGACTAGGTAAGCGTGGACGAGTTTGGATCGTAATGTAAATACACTTTAACGACAGACTGACCCCCCCACCTTTGCGTCGCGCCCGTCTGCTGTCGTCTCATCAAACTCTTCGTTCAGCTTGAACTGGATCGCGGTGGTCTTCAAGGTGCTCTCAGCCTTTATTGAAATGACCCCGTCATCCGCCACGCTGATGATCAGGTTGGGCTTTGCCAGGTTCCCCATCTGGCGAGTGGCAAAGCTCATACCTAGAGACAAAAAGAGTTTGTATGCAACTAAAACTCATCAGATCCATTTAAGGATTAGTAATAATAATGACTCTTACCGACTGCCTTCATGTATTCATCGAAGTTGTCGCTGGAGACTAGAGTCCACTTTCCTACAAACTGCTCGACCATGATGCCAGAGAAAGAGCTCAATCAGCACCACGAAACACTTCGCAGTCTAAAAGCCGGACACAGGCGATGTGACAAACTTCCCTATTTCAAGCCGGCGGATAATTCCCAACCACCAATCATCAGCAGGTGCCCCGTCGCTTTGGAAATGGCCAGATTAGGGGGCGTGGTCTCGAATAATTAAATAATAATAATAATTGAATCATGTGATGATCGCTTTTGGTTTTGGATCCGGCTTTACTGACTTCAGCATTGTTTAAGGCGAGCAGATAATCGTGTAATAGGATCACCTGATGTCTGCCTGACTGCATAAATGGAACAATACGCGCGCTTTTTGTGCTGTCCCTATGGACTTTATTTGAAATAATTTGTTTGTAAAAGATTTAATGCTTTTTATCTATGTAAAACTACTCTTGTCGTCATTAAATAACATATTATGTATTTTAGTTTAAAATTATTTGTATACTGTCTTTTTTTGTCCTTATCCTTGAAAATGAATTCCTCTGTTTCAGAAGGCCATTCAGGCAAACATACACTATAAAACTGCCAAACTCAGACGTATTTGAACAGCTAATTCATTTGTTCTTATATGCATTTTAAATTAAAATGCTCGTAAAGATATAGGCATTGACATTTAAATCTTTGAAACTTGTGGTAATTTAGATGTGAACCAGCAGATGGCGCCATTTGTAAAGCAATTCAAGTGTGAAGTGTCCAAACGACTTCAAATTATTTAGGGCACTTGGATAGAAGTAGCCCATGTGGCCCCCTATTCTTTGACACGGAGAAACATTTATTTATATCTGTTTTATGTTTTAGTACGTTAGATAGGGGAAACTTCTATTATAAGAATTTTTTTATAAATACACTGCCATAATTTTAAAGTTTTTTTTTTGAATGAACATATTTTTGGAAACATAAAGGTCCTCCTATCAATGCACTGATGGAAAAAAACAAAAATGTATTAAGTAAATAAATAAAATACATTAACATATAATAACAGATCTCTATGGGGAAATTGTATGTGATTTTTATATTGATATGATTATGAAAGGAAGGAACTTATGAGGATTTCATAGACACCCAGCAAATCAAAAAGAAAAAAATAAAATTATGAGATAATTAATTTCATTAAACCAAACTATGAAGCTACTAAGTAGCTAATCATTATCTTCTAAGTCTGTCTGAGAAATGTGTTACTACATTTGATCATCATTGGGGGGAAAGTATAATTACTGATTGAAAAACTTAACATGAATTTTTCTGTGCTGCACAGAATGCATTCCCAAAGATATGAAACCTTCATTCTATTTGAGAAAAAATAGAATAAAATGTTCTTTTCCTATTATTGGGGTTATGTTAAATTGCTGTTCAATCAAATATTGTTATTGCTTGCCTCTGTTTGCACCCCAACTAACATCAATATTCCTCCCTGCAGATGCAAAATGTACCTGGAGGGAGCTTCCTTGAGACCAAGCAATTCCCAGAAGAAAGATCTTTAACAACTTTGTGCCTTTACCTTCAAACAGGCTGGGTTTATGGTGCCAGAGTCTTCCCAAACTGGACCAGGCTAATCAAGGTCAGTGATGTGTAACTATGCAGATTACCAAATCACTTTTTCGCTAATCCCTCACTTGACAATTTTAGAGCCTTGGAAAACATAGGCCCAAGAATTAGACACTCAACATCTCCATCACATTAAGGTCGTTGTTCTATGGAGGGACTGTTTCTTATGTTTTTATGGATTATTTGGCTTGGAATTACTATGGAAATAGTAAAAACAAAAACATATTTCATTCTAAGCTCTCATGCTAAAGATCATTGGTTCAACACTTTGGAATTTGTTTTAAACACTTTTGACATTTTTGGAAATTTTCCAACAACATTAAACCAAAGAAAAAGAATGAATATGAACAATGTCACGCAACTTAAGGATTTCATTTAGTGTTTCGCATATATTAACTTTCATTGACAGTCATGATGTAAAGGATGCTTGGCTGCAATGTGTCTTGGGAGACTGTTTACCAATCCAATAAGCTGATTACTTGTTGTTCTGTCAGCCGGGGTTTCTCTGTGTACATACAGGTGCCGTCCAGCCTGTCTAATGAACATGAACTCTTGCTGGCATCCACAGAGGAGTCCCTTCCTTGTGGTTTTCATCAACACTTTCAGACCCCATTGATGGGAGAACAGTGGCCAGGAACAAAAGCTGCGTATACTGTACAAACACAGCTCTGAGCGGACGCACACTGACTCATTCTTCAGTGTGTGTGAGAACGGAGGGGGACCCCTTTCAGCCCCTTTGTGTCGGTGTCTGTCAACAGTGTAGTTGGAGGCAGAGCTCATTGTGGCGGCCAGTGTTGCGTATTGACACAGGGCCTCGTTTAGCTTGTTCCCAGGGTCCAACCTGAGCTCTCATGAATAATGGAGAGAGGATCCTCAGGGCCAAGGAGGAGCTTCTAGTGCCTGACTGAGCTTTTTGTAAACTGCAACTTTATGTGCCAGCAGGTAAAACTGGGTCATGGCTGATTATGCTTGGTACTGAACTTGGTGTGACATGGTGTGATTCTGGTTGGGGAGGCTGTGCATCAGAATAAAAGAAAAAACAAAAGAGAACACAAGACATCAAAATTCAAATATGCACATGTTTAATCAGTAGATAAAAACAAACTAACAATCCTAAAAAAATAGTAAAACAAAACAATTAGATCTAGATCTCATTTTCAAGAGGGACCTGGGCAGAAACTATATAAATACACAGTGTGACATGCTTCAAGTGTTTCTTTCTGTTAATTCTGATGATAATGGCTGGCAGCTCATAAAATCAAGCCGTGAAAATGATTTAGTTTATATATTATCAGGCTTTCTTCAGCACCTCTGACAAATTGTAACTAATCCACCTTCTAGTTATGTGCAATCCTTCTTAAAGGGGAAGCATTATGTAAAACAGTTTTGTTTTTGTTTTGGCTGTGCATCATGTTATAATTTATTCTCTCATCAAAAACATACCTGAACTGTTGCTTTGGTTCTTACATGCATGTCTGAGAAATCTTTTTATCTCCCATGGCAACCATTGTGTAAAAAGGATTGTTAGGACAGGAGTAGCAATTTCCAATCTTACAAGCAGATTCAGCTCCTCACAGCCAGCAGCAATTAGCAAACACCTAGTGGAGCCACCCATCTGCTGAGCTTATTGTGTAAGTTACCTCTGAGGGCAACGCTGGTAAAAAAAAAAAAAACAATGCTATTAAATTCTTAATACAAGAGCAATCTTCTGAAGGTGGAGTGCTTGGAAAGAGCAGCCTCAAAAGAGGCCTAAATAATTTCAGGGCATTAAATTGAAAAGTCAAACTCTTTTATGATATATACAATATTTTTTATCACAACTGATAGTAAGATAGTTGATTGTGCTATTAGATTTTGCTATGTGGCTGGGAAAACACGTCATACTGCCCCTTTAAGTGAAGAAAAATGTGACTTCAAGTTTGATGAGTGGCATTGAACAGGTGTGTGCTGCAGGTCTGGCACCAGCAGGGGGCATCAGTTCAGGTCAGGTTCCCAGCAGTTCCAAACTACCATCAGAGAGGCTCACACGACCTGAACGATGTGCCCTCTCCTCTTTGCCTTTTTCTGCAGCTGCAGGGAGAAGCATAGGGGCAGGCGCCAGGCCATGCTGCGTAGCCGGGGTGAAGAGTGTGTGTGTGTATGTGTGTGTGTGTGTGTGTGCGCGTGTGCGTATGTGTGTGTGTGTTTGTGACGAGGTCAGGGAGGTGCCTCTTGCTTGTGTGCTTTGAGCTTTTTCATGCTTCCTGCTTTGATCTTCCCTCTCATCCCTTTATCCCACACGCTCCCTGAGCCTCGGGCTGCTGGTTTGCAGCACACCGACGGTGGGGCTGCAAAGGGAGAGTTGAAGGAAAGAGGGTGAAGGGGGGCAAGGGAGGGGGTGAGGGGGGTCCCTTTCACAGTGAAGCTGCTTGTTCTGTCAATGAAGCGAGCTGTGTAGGGAGAGAGCTGTTCATGGGGTTCAGTCAGTGGGTGAGTGGGTGGGGGTCACCAGGAGCTAAACTGATGCACAAAGTACAGTTCCCTCGTCTTTTATCCATTCTCAGATCTCCAAACAGTGGGATGGAATTCCTCTGGCGCAGCGCTCAGAGGGTGGCCTCCTGACCCCTTGCAATATGGGAAAGTGCACCCCTCAGCTGGTAATTATATAAAGCCCACCAGAGTCATGAGAATCCTTGATAAATCACTCGGCTTGAGGCCACTCGTGTCTTTCTGCAGCTCACAAGGAGTGATTATTTTCCACAGGTCCTAAGTAGGCCCGGTTCAAAGTGACGCCACCTAATCGGTATGGCAAGAAGTTAGAGGATCATCATGCGAATATACAGTGTGTTAGGATGCACGCTTTTATCCTCCTCCCATGGCCCCGGTAATCCTGGTGTAACCTTGCATGCTCACACGCACACACACCTGCTGGTAGCAGACTGGGAAGCACGGATGCTTATGCGCAGCGCACAGCCCCCATAATTGAACACTAATTGGAAGGAGGGGAGTGCACTTATCTTTATTTAGACATGTGGTAAGTGTTGGGCAGAGGAAAGCAAGTCAACCATCTCTGCAGCTGACTGCACTGAATATTTTATGACAAGCTCATGAGGGTGTGTTTGTCATGCAGCTACCCAGCTAAAGAAATAATCAAATTAGTCCCTTTAAGTGAAAGGGACTAATTTGAGAAAAACACTTGAGAAAGTGTTTTTCTCAAGAAAAACACTTTACAAAAATGACACAATACTTGGGTTTTTGTTTTTTTTTTTACAATAAATATAGAGAGGATAATTTTTTTTAGTAGGTTTCTTATAAACGTTACTCTTAGAAATGTTAAGAAATCAACTTAATAGATCTAACGGTGGGACTTGCTTGGATTCCGCTTCATGTTTGTGTAAGAGTGAAGAGAAAAAGTAAAGGGGGCTGTGCTAACAGGGGCTTTCAGCAGATCACTGGCAGTTTGACTGCAGTGGAGAGTAATGGGGCTGGCAGGGCGGAATCAATTACTGGCCACAACAGATTTTCCCACAGGTCAGAGCTTGGGAAAGCACTACTTCACTGCAGAGCAGACAGCTGGCAGAGAGCATCCACTGGGAAAGGAGCCGGCTCTCTTTTTTTAAAAAGAGAAAGCTTTTTATGTATGCATAATAATAAACTCATCGCACAGCAAACTGACCCTTTTTTCTTTATTTATTCAGCCTGCATTTACAGTCACTTGCAAATTGTGAATGCTTTTGCATTTTGTCCCACAGCAGCCACAAATGTCAATATCTTGGATTGGTATTTTAATAGATAGATTGAAAAAGAGTGAAGTTTTGAAGTGGAGAAAAAAGGATTCATGTCTTTATTTATTTATTTTTTAATATTACGAATAAAAATCTGAATCAGAATATTTTGGAATATATTTGCATTCAGTTTCTTATACCCAACATTCTTTAAATGTAATATTTTTTTGTTCAACAGAGTGTACATCAACAGGGCATCAACAGGATGGCTCCTTGTCATGCATTCCATGAATCTGGCCTTTTTGGAAGAGGCAAAAAGACATTGTTGAAAAAAGGTCATAAAAAGTGTCATTTAAGGTTTGCCACTGGTTCTCATAGAGGACTCACAAAACAAGCAGAGGAAGGTGTTCCCATTAAATGAATCTGACATTGAATGTTTTGGTAGAACACAATGAGTGATAAAGAAAAATAAGAACACTGCACATTACCCTGAACATAACATCCCTGTGGTGAAATGTGACGGTGGCAGCATCATGCTTTCTAAACTCCTTCATCTCCCAGCAAGAAACATAAATACTTGATGCAGGGAAATGACTGAGGTCATTTCATACACTAAAAAAGGAGCTTGGTCTATTTTGGAGGAATTTCTTTTTAAATTGCAACTTCTAGATGAGCAAATACACATATACCTGATTGATACTCTATTGATATGAAAACTGTGTTCTTTCAGTGGGGACACAATGCATGGCCTTGCACTCCTGTCTCTGGACAGACATCATGCACTGTCTCCTGCTGTGCTTATTTAGTAATCGGTCTTGTGATCTGCCTTCCCACCATTGTGAGCTTGCAAAAAGATGAATGGCACCAAGTAGCTAATTATAAGGCCAGTGTACCTTTGTGAGGTAAAAAGACTGGCATATATTCCATTCAGCTATTTTTTTTGTCAAAAAAAATAAAAAATAAGATTTTTCATCTTGTGACTTAAGTAAAGAGGTTAGTGGCAGACAGTGTTCTAACCTGAGAGCTGACCATAGGGAAAAAAAGTGAATGAAACAAGAAACAAAACCCCATGCTAAACAAAGAAACAAGGAAGTCAACATATCCTTCTTGGCTTTACCTATCCAAAAAAGCACAAATAGAAAGGATGCCAACAAAGGCAGGAAAGTAAAGAATGAGAAGGCGGGTGTATTGTGGTTGAACAGTGGGAATGGATCTCAGGCCTGGTCTGTTCTCTGCCCGATATAGAGCCTGGGTGCTGACTGGAATAAGAGGGGACAGGCAGGAAGCTGTGGCCCATAGGATAACATTGTTGTACAGGGTCTGTCTTGGAGACATTTCCCCAAGTCAGACGGCTTATTTAGGACCAACTTGGGTGGCATTTTCCCTTCCTTACATAATATCATACCTCTTGCGTGCAACAAAGTTCAGGCTTTTTCCTTCGCCAACTCCCCTGCACCATTCCCCAGCTGAATAAAACATGAACAAGGAAATTATCTCACATGCTCAAGTGCCTTCCTGATGGCCCCCCTTCCCCACAGCACCCACAAAACACAAACCCCACTGCAGCAGTTGTTGAGTGGCAGGTATAAAATGTCAAGATGGTGTGCACACAGGATGCAGGCCCGGCTGTGAGCGCCGCTGCTGCCGACTGCCACGACGGTTGACATAGTAAATCAATCCTGATGGGAGGGTGTGAGGACAAGGCGGAGGGCGGGAGAGGAGGTGGGGGAAGCGAGGGCTAGACCTCCGTCAGACACACTCAGCCAGCTAGGGAGAGACTGTCGACGGGTGGGAGAACACTCGCCGGGAAGAGCTCACACGGAGATTGAGTTACCACGGAATTAGATCGGGGTTGTGGGAAACAGCAGCTTCAGAACACGCCCACACACTCTCATTCACGCAAACACACATAAACACACACACCACAGCGCACACTCGGGCCGCGCTCTCCCACACACACAAAAAAAGAGTCACCCAGGGAAACTTGAGGGAAGATTGAGGAAGGCAGCTGGGCACACGCCAGTTTCAAACAAATGCCTGCCTATACCTTTTAGCTTCCTGGCACACGGTCGGTTTTGAGAGCAGTTTCATCTACGAGCTGGTGCTAAATGAAGTGCGGCGGTCACCGGCCGAGCTGGCATGCTGCTGAGGTTGTTCAACTTAAAGATAACCTAGACAAATGCGGCAGTCATAAACAAATGAGCTGAAACTGAACAGGTTCAAACAGAATCGGGCCACTTATAATGTCCACCCAGCACAGTCCTAAAGAAAAGGTTTTGATGCCAGAGCCCAAAGGTCAAGGTTTTGGGGAAGCTAAATCATAAATTAGTGACCTTAAGGAGCCAGAGGACCTTGACAGTGAGGTGTGAATGGTTTGAGTATGCATAATGGAAACCACCCGAAAAATCCTGTCACAGTGGAGACCCATTACTATAATAAGATGATAAACAATATTAAAGTGATTCAAAACATCTTTAAGCTGTTATCTGTCAGTCAACAAATGTCATAAGAGATTATAAAAGATCTGATCAAAAGGGATAGTTTGTCTGAGTTGCTTTCTCCACCTCAACAAGATCTTTGATGTTTGAGATAGCTGAGTGCTACTTTATATATTTTATGAGCATAAAATATATAATTTTGAAGTATCTTCCAGTTAGGGCCAAGTGAATTTCATTTATTTTTTTTAATTTCTAGATCTATTATTTTTTTTAAGTTGCCTGTCAATGGCTGCACAGTGACGCAGTTGGTAGAGCTGTTGCCTTGCAGCAAGAAGGTTCTGGGTTCGATTCCCGGCCCCGGCCTTTCTGCATGGAGTTTGCATGTTCTCCCTGTGCATGCGTGGGTTTTCTCCGGGTACTCCGGTTTCCTCCCACAAAACATGACTGTTAGGTTAATTGGTCTCTCCAAATTGTCCCTAGGTGTGCATGGTTGTTTGTCCTGTGTGTCTCTGTGTTGCCCTGCGACAGATTGGCAACCTGTCCAGAGCGAACCCCACCCCTCGCCCGGAACGTTGGCTGGAGAGGCACCAGCAACCCTCCCAACCCCACCAAGGGACAAGGGTGTCAAGAAAATGGATGGATGGAAGTTGCCTGTCAATGTGATAAATCATTGAGCAGCACCAGCTTTTTTAATGTGTCCATCCATAAATTCATCCATCTCATCTGTGGGCAATAAAAAAATTAAGGCTGATGAAAAAAAACATTATAGTAATGGTAGTAATGACATTTGTTACTCAAATTTGTAGTGCACATTAATAGACATAAACAATCCAAATATACGCTCGCCATTGTTACAGTTCATTCATTGTTCTTTATTTGTTTCCTCATTTTGATAACATTTGAAATCTATTATCTTTGCAAGCCTTGATTTTTCATGTTCAAATGAAATGATCACGCTGACAAATGATAATGAATACTCAGTATCCATTCTTCACTACAGTCTGTGGTTTTTACAGGTTCACTCCTGAGGTCAGAAACTCAGGAAAGTTTTATGACAGTGGGAAGGAGGAAGCCTATATGGTGGTGCACTGTTGATGAGCTTCCATTTGCAACATGTACAGAACAACTGAGTCAACATTTCTGATCAGTGTAATGGCATGACTTAAAACTAAAGCAGCTTAAAACTAAAAAGAAATATCATAGTGGTTCAGCACATTACGTCTTACTGGAAATGTAGTTTTCAGATGTTTACTCTGACAAAGATTTTATTTTTTAAAATATTGACTGTCTTTGCATTATGCTATCTTCAAATGACACGAGAGATGTGCGATGCTCATCATCGCCCCTCACTTCATGCTGTACCTGACGTTATGGAGATATCTATGACCTGCTAAGAGCAGGAATTGTTGGTCTTACAGCAGTTGTTCACAGGAATCAAGATCTCATCTGCACTTGTCTCTCCCCAGTGCATGAACTTAACAACTGACCTGATGGAGCAGAAACAGCTGTGCCTCAACAAGGTAGTGGGTCTGTGAGACAGCCGGGGTGGAGAGCTGGGGGCGGGGAGGGACTTCCACTGATGGACTGTCAGGCTCAGAGCAGGAACCCTATAAGTGCAACATTTATCTAATCTAATTATAATTGCATTATTGCTTCTGTTTGGGAATAGAATAGAATAGAATAGAATAGAATAGAAAGTTAAAGTAAGTGAGAGCACACAAAGAAAAAAGAAAAATAAGAGACTGCGGCGTAAGGACAAATTCACAATTTAAAAAAACTGTAGAGTTACTAAAATATACTCAGGTATATATGAAACTGAACAGAATAATTTAAAGAAATAAATGTGCTTGTTAAAAGAAAGAAAAAATGGTCATAAAGAAAAGAACAAATTAAAGATTCAGCTTCAGAGTTTTGAAAATCTAAAAAAAAAAAGTTGAAAAAGAAACTAACAAGAAGTCTTTCACTGAGGCTCATCTGTTAGCTACTAACAGAAAATAAAGAACAAATGCTACTTTCTTCAAACCTTTCCAGTCATACCTTTATTTCTTAAATGAACACGTCATTTAGGTGTCAGCTTTGGTTGGAGCTCGCCAACGAGTTTAGTTGGGACCACTCCCACCTCAGTCATTAGGCCCCGCCCCCTTCCCGCGGTGTGAATGTAATCCCAGCAGGAGCAGATCTGATGTTCAAACTGTTGCTCGGACCCTGTGCAGCTGCAGCTCTCTGTGAAGCTAAAACCACTTTGATCCGTGTGAGTCTGGACATCAGAATGAAGCGAAGCCTCAACTACAGCTCATCGGACAGCGAGCTGGATGACAATGTGGAGGTGGAGAAGGACAGTGGCGACGAAAATGGGTAGGGTTTGTTTTTTTTCAATAACTATACATGGCATATTACATGTTGTATGTTAGAATTTACATTGTATATATTATATTTTATATCCTTTTTAGGTTAAAGATATATTGTGCCTACAAGTCATGTCATGTTTTACAAAGATTAAAAAAAAACAAAACATTGAGGCATATTTTCCTTTCAGTCAAGCTGACTCTCCAGGGTCGATGTCACCCTCCACCACCACTACACAAGTTCAAGCAAGAAAGAGGCGCAGAGGGGTATGCAGACATCTAGCACTGACTTTTTTAAACTTCCTTCCTCTAGTCACAATTATCATTATCCATTTTTAATTCATTTTATGTATTTATATTTTCAACCTATTTTCTGAGGGAATGTTTATGTGTCTTTATATTGAAATGTCTACAAATAGATAATAGAGAAAAGGAGACGTGACCGGATCAATAATAGCCTGTCAGAGCTGAGAAGACTGGTGCCGAGTGCCTTTGAGAAGCAGGTGAATTACTCTTCCCCTTATTACATCCTGAACCCAAACAGAGGATTTTTGCTTTTTTTATTTTTTATTTTTAATGCAGATTATAGCCAAATTCAGTTGAGACATGTGTAAAGTCACAATATTCATCGTCCTGCTTTTCAGGGATCAGCTAAATTGGAAAAAGCAGAAATTCTGCAGATGACAGTGGACCACCTGAAGATGCTTCACGCATCTGGAGGAAAAGGTGAATAATCCTCAGACGTTATAATGCAAGCCAGAACTTTCTGCTGTAGGTTGGACATTCCTGTTGTCTTACCTGACAGGTTCCTGTTGTCTTGCCTCACAGGTTACTTTGAGGCTCATGCTCTTGCTAAGGATTACCGCAGTCTGGGCTTCAGGGAGTGTCTGGCAGAGACGGCCCGTTACCTGAGCATCATGGAGGGCCGGGACAGCACAGACTCCCTGCGGGTCCGCTTGGTGTCCCACCTCAGCAACTACGCCTCTCAGAGGGAGGTTCACACTGGACTGGAACACTTTGCTTGGGGCTCGGCGTATGGAACAGCCCCGTCTCCTCTCCCCCACCATCTCCTTCTACAGCACCATCAGGGCAGGACACCTGCGCCCAGAACAAACAGTAGCCCACCCTCTTCCTGCTCCTCTTCTTCTTCTTCTTCTTCATCCTCGTCATCCGGTGAGGCTTCTGGAACGTCCAGACTCAGTATGCTGTCCCCTACAGAGTCTCTCAGGGTGCCTCCTAATGGCTCCTTACCCCTCAGTCTACCTGTGCCGACATCTAAGTTGTCCCCACCTCTCGTCTCGTCTCTCTCCTCGCTTTCGGCCTTCCCCCTCTCCTTTGGGGCCTTTCCTCTCATCTCCCCGACGGCCATCGGTACAGTGAGTCCCACCTCCACCATGTCGAAGCCTTACAGGCCGTGGGGCATGGAGATTGGGGCGTTCTGACGCTGAGCTCTGGACTCAAGGCAACAGCTGAGCTGTGCTCACCATCACCGACAAATCTTGCTTCAACGGTTCATATGGCAATAATCTAAAAGAAAATAAATCAAAATAACTTTATTTTGCTTAGAAATACGTTTGAGAAGTTGCAGGTGGACGTAATGCCCTTTTAGAATTTTACTTACTTCAAAGGCGATGTGTCATTAAAAAGCTTAATTTAGGTAATCTTTTTTCCCTCCAGGTTGAGGACTGATGTAAAAATATGAATGAGCCATGATAGATTGATTGATTATACAGATACAATTAAAAAACTGTTCAAACTGGCGACCACCAAGACTGGACACAGGAAGATATGGGCCCCTGGGCCAGAGTTTTGGTGCCCACTCAATTTTCTTTTACCTATCTATGCAAGTTATCATAAGTAAATATCATGAAAATTGCTTGTCCAAACCACTAAATAAAAAGAACCGAAAGTTTTTTTTAAACAAATAATAACTTTGTCATCTATTGATAACAATGAGACAAAAACATTATATCTATATGCCAGTCCTCTCTGTGGCTTTTTAACCAAGTCTCTGAAATACACCAAAAACAAAGGAGGCCTGGAAGATGTGCTTAAGGTTTGCTGTTGTTGCACCTGAATGTTTGGGGTTAGCTAGACTAAAAATGGGCCTATGACATCATCATTTACAAATAGTTGAATAGTGGTGTTTAACATGAAAATCCTGGCTTATAATTTTCATTTGAATGCCTGCAAAACATGTGTTTGCCAAATCTCCATTCATTGAAAGATAAAAGTTTGAGGTGAACAGCAACTTAAGTTACTGCCCCAGTTAGTCTGGCCCAGTTGACTGCAGATGTCTACATTTTAAATTTGTTTAATTTGTTCTGTGTTATTTAGCAATATTGCAACTATGTGCAAAATCATAAATTTAATGTTGTATGGACTACATTTGGAAAACACGTGTCTTGAAGCTTAAAAATGATTGTTTATGTATCGGTTATAATTGTTGTTACAAATAAAGTGGGTCCAAAACACATTTCTGGCATTTTTCTGTTTTATTTAATCCTCAACATATTTTTAATAAACTTATTCTTTTGAGAAATCTGATTATCTGATTATAGGCTTCTTCCCTAATCAGTATTTTGTGCTGCAGGTGTATTATAGCAGCAGCACCATGGAAGTTCATTATAAGTTAATAAGATCCAGATTATTAACTGGAAAGCAGGTCCTTTGCCATGTGCCAGGTTTGAGTAACAGAATCCAAAAGCATTGTTGCCCTTATGAATACCCAGGAAATCATTAAGAGCCAGAGGAAATCCTTTACAATGTTACCCTGACCTCACCAGCCTGGGCTGGTCTGGAACGGAGACAATAGTGTGAACAGGAACAGGACATTGGTGGAGAAAGAGTTATTAAGTATCACCAACGCAGAAGCAGACGGTCTCATAAATCACATCTTGACTCAAATGGGTTGTTTCTTGTTTGGTTTCTATAAATTGAGATTTTTAGAGGTTCATTGTTTTAGTGAGGCAGTTTTATCCTTCTAGAGCATCCAGGGGTAAAATGTGTTCTTAATTTGTTGTCTGCAGACTAAAGCCACACACTCAACTAAAATATATTAACGTTACTTAATTTATCATCTTCTAATAAGCAAAACTGTAGGTTGAAAACAAGGTCACAACGAAAGCCTAGGTGTTTATTTGTTTCCTTCTTTTTTAATTAAAACAGTGACATGCTTTGCAAATTGAGACTAAAGTCGGATACTGCCACCTGTTGGTAGAAGATCACTCTTACACTAATAGACTTTGAACAGCTGACACTTTTTGTGGAAACATGGAAAAGTTGTGTAAGCCAGGGCTAGTTCAAGGGTTTCAGGTCAACCTATTATTATTAATTATTATTATTATTATTATTATTATTATTTTATTATTATTATTATTATTTATTATTGAACATTTTTTAAAACAAGTGTCTTTATCTTTCATTGATTGTTTTTCTGTGCTATATAGACAATGTTAACTTTTTAATTAATTTGCAATTAACAATCGTTCTTGCTTCTTTATGTTTGTGATGAAATGTGCTCAATAGGAATGTTTGGAACTCACCATTCAGATCTATTTTGAATTGTTTTTGGATGATTATAAAACCAATCTGATTAATAGAGTTTGTCAGTGTGTTTGCTTGTAAAACATTTAGAAATAAAAATTTGGTTTCTATAAATATAAAATGCAAATTCCAAGCATGATGTACAGCTGTATTGGTTTGTCCGCTCTGTTTATATTAGTCTTACCATTGAAAACATTCATATGGTTTACTTGAAATGTATTACTTAGACTAAATGAAATTAAATAGAAAAATGGGTTTTTGCAGATTGCAGTTCTCAAGGTGTTATTAACTGGTTCTTTTATTTGGCAGTTTACAATTCCCCTTGTGTTTTATTACAGAAATGTAATAGATGGTGCATGCCATGTTCACAGAACTCCCAAACCTTTATTCAGCAAAGCTTTCACAGAGAAAAATATGAAGAGGAAAAAAACACAAGCAGCAGACTACGCAGGCAGATATCAGTGGTATTCTGAAAGTTAAAAAGAGACTACTTCAGTGTGCTGTATGTAAAGCTTCTTGCATCCATTATCTACCTAAACCTCTAAGGAGAAAAGATGCTAATTATGCCTAGTCGCCCACACAGACATACTTTAGGTTCACACTATCAAATATCAAGATGGGAGCAACAGCACATTCCACTGTCCAAGACACTGAGTACGACACCAGTTTGGTCTCATAACATTCATTCATTTTGTGAGACTTATCTCCAGAGATCCTAGAAGAGCTATTTATTTGGCAAATGACTGGTTGAAAAAAGGTGTGAATATGCAGATGTACAGTTACTCCCTTTAGGCAAATACATTCCTAACAACAATACAATTCATCTCAGAGGAAGTGGTCTGAATCTATGGGTATTGAGCATGAGTAGGCGGCATGGGGGAGATAACAGATGCACCCAAACCAGATTTACAGCGTACATATCGACTGTCACTCTTCACGAAACATACAAATATTTTATCAACATCATTGTCGTCATCGTCATGACATCATCAGAAAACACTGAAAATCCTCCATCTTCTGCCAACTTCCAACACAGAGGCCTTTCATATGATAAGAGTTGTGGCGTTAAACTTGAAGAACATAAACAGTCACTAACAAAAAGATAGAGAGCTAGCTAGCTAGATAAATAAATAAAATGTTGGCTATCAAGAAAGATTGATAAGTAGCTTTCTATCTATTTATCTAATTAGCTAGCTATTTTTGATAAAATGTTGGCCATGAAGAAATTTAGCCAAGTAGCTTTCAGTCTATTTATCTAGCTAGCTAGCAAGATAGCTAGACACAGAGAGAGAGAGAGAAATAGAGAGAGAGAGGAATCTATCTGGCTAGCTAGCTAAACAGATAGCTAACCCACTATCTATCTAATTTCTATCTAGTATCTAGATAGATAGATAGATAGATAGATAGATAGATAGATAGATAGATAGATAGATAGATAGATAGATAGATAGATAGATAGATAGATAGATAGATAGATAGATAGATAGATAGATAGATAGATAGATAGATAGATAGATAGATAGATAGATAGATAGTATTTACAAAATAAAAGTCATATGGTTGCACTTTTGCTAAATCAACAAATCTATTCAGTTGTAAAAGGAGTGTCATAGATGTCTGCATCACTGATAATACTGAGGGTTGTGGATAGTTGTGACAAGGTGTGCAGTGCTGTGGTGGTGAGTTTCTTGAGCCTCTCAGCCTTCACGGCAGAGTGTCTGTTTTGGAGAGGTTGAGGGCGGGGCAGGGATGGATGAATGGTTCCACAGACGGACCACAGGAATTGTGTGAAGCTCATGCTAGCTGCTCTTCCCTCAGCAGCTCTTTGTTCCTGCGCACAGCTGCGGCATGCTTCTCCTGAACACAGGGACACATAGTGACAATGATTAGTTTGAAAATTCTAAAACCCAGAGTGCAACACTGATTCTCACTGATAAATGCCTGAGTTTTTGCCACTCTGACCTTCTCCTGTAGGCGCTCCATCATGGCTGCCAGCTGGGCCTCGCGATTCTCCTTAATCTGCTCCATCTTAATCTGGAGCTTTTCCTCGGCCATCTTGCTAAAGTTGCTGTTCTCCTCCATGGCCTTTAGCAACACGTCCCTTTCATGCTCCCGCTTTTCCGCCAAAACCTTCAGCACCTGAGACTCTTGGTACTAAAAAAAAAACACATCCTGTTATTCATTTTGAAAAGCCTCTGCTATTTAGAACCCAAAGGTGATCGTCAGAAAGAAAATACCTTCCTTCGCTCTTCAGCTGCCTCCAGTTTCTTCTCAATCTCCTCCAGGGAGAGATCCCTCTTTGGGGGAGAGGGAAGGTTGTGGGCAATATCTGACACCGGAGACTGGGGCTTGAGAATTACCTCAAACGCTTGCCCTGAGGCCCGTTTGTCTATAGGTTTAACCTCCATGTCTGTAAATCAGAGAAATACAATGAGAGTGTTAAAGAAATCCATTAACATACCAGTTGATTAATTACTAATGCCTCTTCTTCCAGGGAAGAGAAAACATCCATTAGGGACTATTTGTTTGGTTGTAAAGAAAATCAATTTTTCAGATCCTTCATACCTTCAAACTCACAAATGAGCTTGTTACGAGTCTCTGGGTAGAAGCAGGAACAGATGAGGGAGAGGACGGACAACTCCTTCATCTTCTCTTTGTATGCTGTTGGGAAATAAAAATATAATTAAATCAGGTTAAACAATACACAACAAAAGTGCTTGCTCAATAATTAAGTTCTGAAATTAATACAAATATATATTGAGGTTGCTCAATAAACCATATAATGTTAATAAAGCATTTATAGCCCTTGAATTTTCCCACATTTTTCATGGTAGAGCCTCAACACGTAATCTATTTGGATGTCATGCAATACACCAGCAAATGCACCCTTGTGCTTAGTCCCCAAGAGTCTGAAATAAGCTGTTTCACTGTTGCTCTGGTTGTTCGTTTAAGGTTGATGTCCTACTGGTAAGGTAGGACTCTGACTAAGTCAGTCTCAGTCTCTCACAGATTTCATGCAAGAATGGGAAGAATGTATCTAGCTCCATCCATCTTCCTACCAACTTTGACCAGCTTATGGTTTTTTTCCAAAGAAAAAAATTCCCCACGGCATGATGTCAACGCCACTATGTTTCAGCATTGGTGTACAGTATTGAGGGTAATCTGCATTGTTTTCTGTCATACTTCTTGGCTAAAAGTAATCTTAGCGCATTTTATTGGGATTCAATCCAGCATAATCATGAAGTGAAAGAAAAACATCACATGATTTGACTTTCCTCTAGATGCTGACTGTCTTGGGTGGTTTTGTGGCAAACTGAAAATGAGATTTTTATGGTTATTACTACTTCTGCTTGAAAGCCAGATTTGATGAGTATAGTGCAATTGTACTGTCAATGGATCTTTCCACCTGAGCTAAGGATTTCAGCATCTCCTCGAGTAATTGATTCAATTAATCTGACTTGTCAGATGGACAGTCATACCTTGGCAGATTTGCATTTGTAACATACATTTTCTATTCTCTAGATGATAAATTAAATAGTGCTGTTAAATTTTAAGGTTTGGGTTATTGTTTTCTAACCTGACTCTGCTTTAAACTTCACCACAATATTATCCATGTCATGTCTGCTAATGTTCTCTAGAACAATCTCTGAATTCTTCACCTGAATTCATACTGATATTAAATAACATAAAGGTCGACACCATTTCCTAATAGAGCAATTTTCTTTTTAATGCTATCATTATAATTTGGGGGCATAAAATGAAAGGGCATTGAACACAACTTCACAACACACTCTTAAAATGTTTGTTTGTCATAATATGACCCTCAACCCTTTTCCTTCTACTTCACAATACTTCATGTTTCTCTATAATGTAAAACCGGTATAGGCTAATTAAAAATGTGTTCATACTTTAAGAGAATAGGTGAAAGTTCAAAGGGTATGGATAATTTTACGAGGTATTTTATCATTTAACTATTAAAGAATCGATAATGCATTTCAAGTCTTAAAGGTATGGAAGCATTGTGCTCCTCCATTAATAATTGAAGAGGAATTGATGTATCCAGTCTGGTGTGGTCACCATACATTTCTCTTTTAAAAGAAGCTAGGCATAAACACAAAATCACATTTGAATCTACCAAACTGGGCCTCCATGTACGTTCATCCAGTTTCCTTGTTAAATCTTTGTGCCAAAGCTTCCTCCGAGCTTATTTTGTTATCGAGACAGCAAGAACCGGCTGATTAATGACCTGCACTCCGTTTGCTTTCCTTCTTCACATTTTTGTGAAAGTGCCCACCTAGGTCCTCAGAGAGGACAACAGGGCTGCTGAGCCTTCTGTTCCAAAGGCCGGCGTGTGAAGCAGCTCTTTTGCTGCAGGGCTGGCCTGCCTCCCACCTTACAATACACTTATCTGCTTTAAGATGCTCTCCATAACAAGGCATGCAAACACACACAAAACAATCAAAATTGAATGATTAGATCAGGATATTGCTTTATAAAATGCACTAATTAAAACAAAAACTGCTGAGCAATTTGTCTCTCTGAAAAACTAATGTAGTGGGAAATATATACCCAATAATAAAAGCTGTAGCGTTTTAGTTTAAATCCCATCTATTATCATCATTGATGAATATATAAATAGTTCCTTTCTTGCTAGATGAATTGCAATATCTGGACTTTGAGGAAATAAGGCAAGCTAAAGAATGAAAAGGCTCAGTTCTCATTACGTTATTTAAAAAAATAAATAAACAAATAAATAAAATACGTAAACACAACAATTGAAGAATTACATCTCTATGCAAGCTTGATCATAATAAAAGACATGTAGAAAGAAGCCAGTGCGGGATAAATATGATTGTTTTGCTGTCGGCTGAATGATCGGCCGCTTAGCATCTTGGGTGGGGTCCGTCTGCATTATGCTGCATGTTGGGGGGCCGCGGCGGCCTGAAGCGGCGCAGGTGCAGCACTGCGAATAAAACTGTTTTAACAATTCACATTGTTTCCATCATGTGCTGCATTATGTGAAATGAAAATATCAATGCAACAATCAAATAAACGTTTCAGACAATGAAGAAGGAGGATTCTGGCCTTGTAAGCCCATCCATGCATTTTGCAGATTTCGACTGAGACAAACACATTCGAGTTCAGTAGAAGAGATCCGTGATTAAAAATGTTTTTTGGTTATTTTTAATCCTCCGCAATACAACGCCAGACGGTTTGCCGCACCTTTCTGGTAACAGAAATGATGCACCTGTCATGGGTCCATCCATCCATCCATCCATCCATCCATCCATCCATCCATCCATCCATCCATCCATCCTCCCGTCTTTTCAGAAAGGACCAGTCTCAACACACTCACCGGTTACAGTTTTAGCCATGGCTGATGTATTTCTCCGCAGAGGATGCTGAAGCTCTGTTCCGATGAACCGTGATGCTGCTTAAGGCACTGAGTCAGCGAATAGACCGGGGCTTGGACTGGGAAGCGGAGAGCAAGAGGAACGCGCAGAGGAGCGCGCATTCAGACCCTCCTCTTGCCTGTGACGCGCACGGCGGGTACGAGCGTCCCGCCGTTAGGCTGCAGCCTTCAACCTGTCGAGCTTGAGTCAGGAATGAAGTTATGCAAAACCTGACCCAAATCGGAATTGTTCACACAGACTTGCATGATTCTGCCACCATGTTGTCCCACCTGAGCTGTGAATCTGTGTACCTCTTCCAAAGTAACAATGGTTGCCATGGGTTACCTTATTGGTTACTTCTTTGATGAATGTTCTTTGTTTGACCTACAAGCGTAGGTTAAACATGTCTTGCCAAGTTTGCATATGTGAAAGTGTCTTCAATTTTAGATGATGGATTGCTCAGCTCTCTTAGAACCGATTCATCAAAAAAAACATCAAGATGCAATGGAATTTGAGTTTTATAACATGAGAAAAAGAAATAAAAAGATGAAGATTTTTGCAACAGCACTTTAAATACATTTTTCTTTTAAGTCAAGCCAGATATGCATAATTATTATAACAGCTAAAAAAAATTGGAAGCCATGTGAATAATTTACATAAAGTGGGTGATCTTCAAAGATAAGATGTATTTTGAGTGGTATAAAGGAAAAATCCCAATGATCTGATAAAATCATGCTCTGGAGCACTGATCTTTCATTACCTGCCAATACTTTTAACTGACGCATGCAACAAACATATCGTGGCGCATATCAAGAACACACAAGTACTGCCACGCTGCAAGGACAACTGTTTTAATTTATATAGTACATACAGACATATACATTTTTTTAATATATATATAATCTATATATTACATGCAGTTTTTTAGCACCAGTAGTTATTTCAAGTCATGAAAAATTGCATTTGTGTAATGTTAAGTTATATATAGAAAATAACACAACCTGAGATTATGAACAATAAACAGTCTAGACAAGATACAAGTGCTTTGGTTCATTTAAATGAAACAACATGGGACAAAATATTTGATATCGGTATCATTTACGTTGACACTTTAGGTAAAACCATTCAAAAGATATTATGTTAAAGCACAGGTGGAGTTGAAGTTTTAATGATCAGAAACGTAAATACATAAAAGTGCCTTAAATCAAAGATAATTAAAAACTATCATCTAAATCCATTCAATGTTCAGTTAAATCAAATTCAAAACTGAGATAAAGGGTAAAAAGTAAAAAAGGGCATGTGTGTCCCCTTAATACCAAACCACCGACAATGTATGAATACAAGGCATAATTTAAAAGGGGCTGTATTATGTATCAATTGACTGAGCTTTATTTCATGCCATAATGACATCATCAAAAGTAAACCATGAGTGTTGCTTTGATTCTTTCATACATGTTTGAGAAATCCTTGAATGGCAGCCATGTGGGGTTGCCTAAACGCCGGGTCTCTGGAAGAAAAACTACTTGAGTGAAACACTAGTAAAAACATTGTTAAAGGCTTAATAGGGAAAAGTTGTTGTCATGACTTGCTGAAGGCAGAATGCCGGAGAGAGTGGAAACTTCTCTTAAAAGAGACAATTTCAAGGTGTTAATTTGCAAAGTCCAATTTCTTTTGAGCCGTTGCTTTACATATACATCATGTATGACTAAAGGCTGCATGTGATATAAAATGGCACATAGTGGAAAATACATAATATTGCCCCTTCAAAAACTAATTAATGTGAAGACATATCAACTGCAACAGCAGCTTAAATATACTGTTGTAGATCATTTTCAGTGCTTGGTCATTTATAACCCATATGATACAAAATATTCACTCTTAACATTCATCTGTTCTCTGCTTTGGCCTTCAGCTGCTGCTTAATGTAGGAGCCAACCAGTATTTGAGGACGAAGCTGATAATTGTTAAGAACTTCATGAGAGCTGCTGAGCTGATCTCCTTTCAGCCGATCCAACAGTGTGACGCAGACAACAGCCGCTGCACAAAAACAATACGAGAACATGCAGGACAGTTAACAGAGAATCACACAAAATGTTGCTTTGAGTCGATGACATTTTTGGCAGTTATGTTATGATAGTGTTGTTGTGGGTTTTTTTTTTTTTACCTCGCAGACCGCTCAGTTTGCACATAGCAGCAAAAACGGATGATTCCATCTCGATGTTGCAGACTTGCGCCTCTTTGGCTTTTAGGAGGTATTCCTGTTTGTCTACCTCTGTATAGGAGCAGAAGGCGCCATCCAGGCGGGCTTGACCTTTGGATTTTATGTGACAGAGAGAAGGGAAAGAAATGTAAACACTGTACGTGTATTGCAAGTGAAAGAATATGTTATACCATCAGCACATTAGAGTTCACACCTTCATAAAAATCCAGTGTGCACATGGTGTTACCGATGACTGTCTCAAACTGGTTAAGCCCTTTGCTGCACTGCAACAGCTCCTGGGCCAGGTTTTGGTCCAGATCAGTGCTGCGCACCACCGTCTTTCCCAGGATCACCTGCTCAAACTTAGGCTGGAATGTGGCATCCACTGACTGTTTGGTAACGACAACCGTGCCAGGCTCAAGTCCTGACAAGCAAAACAAATTTGCAAGTGAGAAAAATAAGCTGTTGTGTAATCTGTCAAAATAAAAAAAATACACTGCTGACCTTTAACATCCAGTGGTCTAAAATATGGAATATATTTTGAGGTACATAATGATTTTGATTCCGGGATTTGGGTCTACACTACACAAAATCTTGATTTGACAGTCCCATTTTGTTTTTTCTAAAAATCTAGAGAAAAGTGCTACTTTTACATCTTTAGGTTTCCATGCTGACTGTGCCATAAAAATAATTGAGAACAGAAATACAGAAAAATGAGTAATACCTTGTTTAATTTTTAAATAATTAAAAGTCCATAATCCCCTAACTATAACATTACAAACAGTGGATTAAGGAGCCTGACACTGCACTAAAGTTGAACTCAACCTTACCTCCTTTATCAAACGTGTTGATCTTCCTCAAAACAAAGATCTCCATTTTTAAATACTCAAACCCTAAAAGCAATTTGTCAGCAAATGTGTCCATACCTAATTATCTTCTATTCAACATTGTAGGCAATTATTACAAAACGTTTTTCATATAGTCAGCTCTGAAAACAATCAGAACACGAAACAGGTCGAAACGGTGAGACTGAAGTTTAAAAATAAAAACAGTTTTTCTCTTCTATTTTTTTTCCATTTCCTGTTTTTCTTGTCACCAACTGTCGTCTTATTTAAAACAAGCCGCTCCCACCAGCTCCACATTCTACCCAGTTGCATCACTTATCGGGAGAAAAAAATTTCACAAAAAAAAAACAACAAATGTACCTATTCCTCCTGATGTCCCTATGCGTATGATTGTAACATCGGTGCAATGGGCATGATGAAGGAGCTTTATGAGTTCGTGTAACATTATCGCAATAGATGGAATGCCCATACCATGCTGTGAAAGACAAGCACAAACATGTCACACAAAAGTTAGCTAAACATAAACTAGACAGGAGAGGAAAACCTTAAAGGAAACAAGTCGATCCAAGCCGTGTTCGTACATACACTGACGGAGAGAACAGGGCCGACTTTGTACATGGCGTAACGATCCGTCCCAGCGCAGATGTTGGGATACTCAGATTTGGGGTCTTCCATTGCGAGCTCAGCTGCAATGAACTCGGTGAATGACTTCATCCTCCATGGACTCCCTCCGACACACACAAACTAAAATATGCATTTACACACAGAAGATTTTTGACAAAAATCGAACGTTATCAGATAATGTTGGGACATGACATGGTATTGTGACTTAAAAATACGCTCATTTACCAAAAACAAAGCATTGAGTTACACGTCAAGGATCACAATTAATCATAATTGCAACACTGATCATGTCTGTGAACCCAACTTTATTTCAGTGTAGAGGAAAAGTTTAAACCACTAAAGTTAAATAATGTAACACTTTCCCCCCACCAAAAAAAAGGTATTAAAATTCTTTACTTTGACATCACCAAACATGGCTGGTAGGTTATGACTTCCAGTTCCTAGACTGAAGTGATAGAGGATGTCATCTTTCAGAGCATCCAGATGTGGGTTGTGAACATAAATGGGGCTAAGAGAGGGAGAGAGGGCAGACATTCAACATTCAGGTTATTCAAACCAGGCTAAACCAATATCACTGTCGTAAATTAAATCTGTTCTTAAAAGATCAACTCTGAATTAAATATGTGTATAAAGACTTAAAGCCATCAAAGCATTTTAACAGGGCACAGAAGTTTGTTCTTTTCTATTTATTGTTACTTAAGAAGATCAGTGGCTAACACTTTGCTGTTAGACACAATGGCAGCCACAACACCAACACAGTATCGTATTTTAATACTAGGAAAGGTAAATGTGCTCAAACATGTTGGAGCACATTTGTTTTCCCATTTGTGGTTCGGACCAAAATTACTCATAGAACAAAAGGACATGAATGTACCACAGCTTCAGAACTAATGTTGCACAATAGTACATTGTAAATTCCTAAGCAACTGAACACTACGGTGAAACTGTAAAATAGACCAACTTGTTAGAAGAGCTTCATTAGAATCAAAATAAACAGAGGAGTTAATCTGTGTGAATGTGCTTACAATGTAGTTAAACTACTGTTTATTACTGTAGTACTCAACAAAAAAAAAGAAATCCGTCCTTACTCTGTGGGAAAAGGTCATAGTCCTTATATCCTGTCACACCCAACAGTTTCCTAACTTACATTCTGATTTGTTACAGTGAACTTCTGCTTAAACCAAAACCAAAAAAAAAAAAAATCACAGTTAGCCAATGTTAAGGGTAAATCCTCACCTGCTGCACTGGTCCTTTTGCTTTTCCTTCTGGTCCATGTCCATGGGGGGAAAAGCTGAGTTCATACAGTAAATGTTCAGCTACCGGTGGAGAAAAACAAAACAGAAGACACCTAACTTTAACAACACCTGTCAGGAACGTGTTCGAACCAGCTGCTTGTTTTGAATTTTTAAAAAAAAATCGCCGGGGGCGGCGGAAGTCATATATTGGTTGTATTTTGTAATAAAACTAACCGTCCTTGCAGTAAAGATTAGACATCCCGCACACAGAGCAATTCATCGCGGAGGGTGAAAAGAATGAATAAACTTCATATTTACCTTCAGGGTGAACGAACTGAACGATGACAAGTACCAAATAATCAACAAATAGGTATTGCACCTTGAACGGTTTATCTTCACAGCTGTTTCCTCCGACACGTAGAAATTAATTTCTCTCTCAACATCTGACGCCGCACCGCCGCAGTTGACATGAAACACCGGTGATGACGTACGAGATGAGTCACCTTAAACATGAGTTCTCATTGGCTGGGAGGTACAGGCTCTGTGTCACGTACAAAAGGGACAAACTACATATGCGCAATAATCCTCTATTACAGGAATCTGCAAAGTGGAAAAGCCCCAAACAAGAACGTAAGACTTCTAATGAGTATGTGAATTTGTTTACAATTGCCAAACATAATTCGTGGTGCAAGTCAACTGTGTTTTTGAGAAATAAAACAGAATGACACGATGAAAGACGGGTTTTCTGTTATGGAGAAATTATTTCCATGAGAAATGATGACATTGAATAATAAAAGGTGGTCAAATATAGTTAAAGATGTTGGAAATACAAACATAGGAGTTATTTAGCTAAACCAGATAGTTCAGCTTTAGATTTTTTTCAGTTCAGAAATTATTTTTGCTCCAAGAGGAAATGGTTGAACAAACATCCCGCAATCAAAGGGATTCCAATATATTCCGATGAGACTTTGTAATAATGTCCATAAACAAAATACTCCTCATATTCACCAACAGCCATCCTTGAAGGATTAGTTATTCAACTTGTCTCAGGGTTGTTTTGCTTCAGAGGTGATATTATAGGCAAAGGCTTCAAAGAACAGTCTGTTATCATTTCAAAGGCAAAACGGAAAAGCTTTCATTCATGCACAATCATTGACATGCAAAGACAACTTAAAAAGCGATACAAGTGTATACAACAAAGACGACACAAATAATATTTGATGCTGCACGCTTTAGGGGATTTTTTTGTGTTCTTTAATGCAAACAACAGTATTTTTGCATGTGTCATACATAAAGACAATATTAACGAATTACTTAATCCAATATTTTCTGCTGAATTACATGAAGTTCAAAAGCTACACTTTACTTCAGGTCAGAAAGAAATATTGGCAAATTTGACTTGCTGTTTAGAGCCTTTTTTGAAACAGACAAGATAAAACAAACATTTCACACAGCGAAAAGGCGTCAAAAAAAAAGCGTGAAAGTAACATGCTAACAGTAATGTTATAGGTTAAAATAAATTAAAGCAGAGAAGCAGTCAACACAGTGCAAAACCTATTTGCTGTAAACATCACTTGTGCAAGTTTCTCAAGATGTGGGAGGTCTTGCTGCCATCCTAACAAAAGAGAAATGTGAAAAGTTCTTTTTTTAAATCATTGCACAGCAAGATGATAATTTAAAAAGTGCTGGCCAAACTCTCAAACAGTGTTACAATAATTATCTGCAAACCCAGTTGGTCAGAATCTAAGCCTAATGGAAAAAGCACATTTGCACAGTTAAATAAATGTGTTTTCTCCATTAGGCTTAGATTCTGACACTACAATAGTGTCACAAAAAAACCAACTAAATTCTAGGAGGACTTGAGATTTGAGTGTGGTGTGTAGCTCATCATAAAAAACTAATGGAGCAATGGTCTTGCTACCCTTTCAGATGAAAGCAAATAGCGCCCCTTCTGGAGTTGATAAGAACTACATTTCTACTCTATTCCAAATAAATGGGGCATATATATAATGCTGATAAGGTACATACACATCAATGTATTTGAAAACCACTAACTGAGCATATAATTCAAGTTTGATTAGGGCTTTAGCTTCTTATTTGAATGAGCAACTATGTGCTGTTCTGGATGAGAATCTTCTAACCTTTTTAGCCTGGACATATCAATGCATTGGTAGCCTGAATTGCATTTGATGTGACATAGCTGCACAACGCAGCACATAATGTTTTGTTTTTTGTTTGTTCTCTGATTAATGCTCTCCTTGCCAAACCGGTTATAACAGTCATGTCCCTGTAAGGTTAGAGTTGTGCCATCCTCTTTAGATGTACAGATAATGGATTTAAACATTGCTTTGTTAGATGTGTGAAACTTGGGATATTGATTTACAACCTAGCTTTTCTTTACATGTCTCCACAACATTACCCCTGTTCTCTTCCTTGGTCTTCACGATGATACTAATGTTCTCCAGCAAACCTCAGAGGCATTCCCAAAGCAGCTACACTTATGTTGAAATTATATTACACACACACACATGAACACCATTTATTAATCTGGTGACCTTTTACTTATAACTAGGGCCATACTTTATACATTTTTTGGTTGTTTGTTTTCATAATAATTATACACTACTTTGTGGATCAAATAAAATCCAAATAAATACGTTGCAACTTCAGGTGATAAATTATTTAAATATTAAAGAGGTATGAATAATTTGCAAAGCACTTAATGTTGCACCCTGTAAATCCATGAGATGGTTTTGTGTCACCGTCTTGGGCTGCTTTGGTCAGACCAATTTACATTAAGTGAAAATATCCCATCAAAATTAATCTAAACATTATCCATATTCTAAATCCTCCAACTCTTACTTACTCATACATCTTCTTTTACACCATTCCACTGTGTTACTCCCAGCTCTTGCTGGCCTGGATCCCTCTGTCAAAATAATGTATAAAAGATCTAAAACCTGCGATTAACGGACGGGACAAGCATCAAGCTTTAAACTCGAGCTCGTCGACTTACTGCCTCGGGCAACACAATGGGGTGGTCTGGCAGGTATTCTGGCCTCTTCTTGGCTTCAGGGCAGCTGGCCAAACCAATTAAAAAGTCTCTCGTATAACATATTCTTTCTACTAAGACAAATGAAAACAAAATCTAATATTCAGACATCTTCTCTTTGAACCAAATTCAATGTCACAGGAGGAGGGAGCACTGTGTGAGAGCTGAGATGCACTAACACTTTGTTTCTTACCTTTTTTCTGTTTATGAAGGTTGAAAATCTTCAAGAACTGCTCTATGCCAACAGTACTCTGTCGAGTGCAAAGGTTAAGGAGTCAAGAGAATTTTTCATTTTAATGACAAAACAGGGTCTCTATGAGGAATACCTTTGAAATGGCAAGTAGACCATACATAAGTGCGAAAAGTAGTAAAAAAAATATTTAAAAAACTAATAACTTTTATATGCATTTTAACACATTAGTTTTACATCAATCCTGACATATGTTGCAACATTACACAATGACCGTCTCACCTCCTGCTCCATCAAGGGCTGTTCACCTGCTGCAGCATTTATTTGTGGCTCTATAAATATAGTGACAACCCGGTAAATTAAGGCCAACACTCTGATTTTCAGGTCGACACCTTGCAACTCACCAACATTAACATGGACGCAGCGGCGCAGGGGCCTCGCTGGCTCCAGGTGCCTCAGTAGGACTCTTCGACTTGATACCTCCATTCTGGTGTCAGTAAGTTTCAGATGTTTAAAACTTTCTACAACTTGTTTACAATTACTGAACTGAGAAGTGCAAAAATAGGTTAACAAATGTATGCTACCTTTGAAGACCATTCACCTTTTTGTAAATAAGAGAAAAGCTATTAAAGCCAAGTTGGCTAGAAAAGTTTCTTAAACATTTTAGGGGTCATAAAAATGTGTTTTGTGGCAGCTGTGAGGTGGCCATTTGTATTTCCGGGTTTCTTTTCTTCTTTAATAACTTTAAATCACAGCATGATGTGTTGGTTTTTCAGTTTTCTTCATTTTACATGAATAGAGTGATTAGTGAATTTTACTTTGGCCTCACAAAAAATGAGGTTAATAACAGCCAATTCATGATTTTACAGGGGGTCAGTTGGTTTTTCCACATAGGTCTGAATAGCAATTTGCCCTCTATCAACTTATTATCTGCTGATCTGAAATATGCAAATATCACAAAGGCAAAAACAAAAGATATTGGTCTTTTATTTTATTCAATATGTGGTGCATTCTAATGGCTATAATAAAATAATCAAACCAATCCAAATGACTAGTATTATTTTAGATTTTTTGCTGCATAACCACTTGAAAACTGTCAAAACATGCATAAGATTTGTGAATTAAAACTGTTGTAACAATTTGATGTCATTTTAAAAAACATCAACATTGTTTTAAAGGAGAAAATATAGATGTGTTTAAAAATATCTATAATCTGTTGTAAGTTGTCACATAAATCCTCTGTTGAAAAATGCTATTGTGATGGTCATCATGAGTAATGTGCATTTTTCCAGCTATTTTACTATAAATTATGCAGTTTGCAACGTGTACTTGTAATGCAACATAAAGTTACTGCAAATTTCTGCATACATGGCCAAACGATAAAACCATATGTCGGAGATAAGGGCAAAACAGTGGATGTCGAAGTCAAATCATTTTTAAAAACAACTATTATCACAGTTTTGCATGACAGAAACACACTTAAAAACTGAATCAGCGACGGCAAAATAACGGCAAAACGTCCCTGCTAGCAGTTGACTTCAACGTTTGGGCATCGGTGCGAATTTAACGGTCAAACTCCGGATTGTTTCAAATGGAGAAAAACAAATTGTGTTTCATAGCCTGAAAAGTTTGTAACTCAGTTCCTGTTAAATAATGTCAGGATTTTGGATTAGTTTCGTGGAATTTGTTGTAAAAATTGAGAAACCGGACTGCACTGGAAAAGACCTAAAAATAAGAACTGGTTATTTTACACTATAAACAAGATAACTCGTTTCAAACATTTACCTCTAACGTTGTGGATCTTTCCTGGCGTGGCTTTCCTCTTTTTTCACTCTTCTGTTTAAAGTGCCTACTCAGCTCACCGGCGTCATGCCTCCATGCTACTCAGGGACAAATTGCACTTCCGGTTTCTGACTTTCGCAATAAAAGCTTAACGTCCGGTGCTTGAAATGTCATACAGCCGAGAAATAAAAAGTTGACAACGCTTTGACCTGGGTTCCGAGTTGAAAAATAGACCCTGGTATTTTAGCACAAGTCGTGAAAGTAGGAGAAATAGATGTTTTTCTGAGGTTTTTAGTGTCACTAAATAATTAGCACATACAGTGTATAATGTAGCTCTCAATATTTTTTAACATTTACTAGCTCAGATGCTAGAAATGTTTGCTCTCTAAAAGCACTACAACAAACGTGTTCCTATTTGTTCATAGAAACATTTACCTTCAGAACATAACATTTCCCAGTTTAAGATTAAGAGCATATTTTTAAAGGTAAAACCAAGCAGCCGCTCCAAGAAATCATTAAGACCCATTTCAGATATTTTAAACATTTGGGCCCCTACAGGCTGCTTAAAAGAATTCAAGAAAATTCAGATTTTTGAAAAAAAAAAAAAGTTTATTGAATTCTTTTGTTTAAAAAAATGTATATCCATCTCCTTTAATTTTTCCTTGTATCATTAATGATATTTTCATATTACACTTTCCCAGCCATGCAATTGCAACCATACGTTTTTTCTATTTATCTGTTTTGTTTTACCTTGAGAAAAATGTACTTGTGCAATACATTTACTCAACTCGGCAGTTTTAGACGAAATTGGCCAGAAATAAGTGTCTCTAAGAACTCTTTATCCAAAAGGATACATTGAAGTGATGTAAAGGAGACTGCAGAAGACAATGCCCTCATTCAACCAACATCAAAATAGATATCCTAACCTGATCTAATCGATGTTGACACTTTGTTCTGTGTTCTTATATTGTATACATCACGTTACCTTTATGGAGCTGAGTGTATGTTTATATAATAAAGAAAAAAAATAACCTCAAAAAAAAAAAAAAAAACCTGATCTAATCGGTCTACAAGCACACTAGACAAAAGCAATCTTAAATTTGTCTTTGAGCTATCCTCTTAGTAACATTTATTAAGATTTTTATCTTCAAGGAAACAGATTTGGAAGAAAATGACAACTGAATCAATTGTTTTTAATTTTAAAAGCAATGTATGACATGTACAGGATATAAATTATGTTCCAAAACGTAAATACTTTTTAAAAACAAAAAACACCAACCGTTGAATAGAAAACCCAAAATAAACTCAAGTACTTCCTTGTAAACAAAAATGCACTAAAGAAAAAAAAAAAAATCATACAAGAGCTATATACCATATTGCCAGCTTTTCAAATAAACAAACTAAACGTTTTGCCTGTTACTTTGTCTAAAATGTGACCGTCACATTTTAGACAAATACAAATGTATTTCAAACAAGGAAGAGATGTATTTTTCTTGGACCAATCGGCCTCCCGTTCAGTTCCTCAATTGCAGTTAACGCTTCCTGATGAGACTCGAACACCAAAGTGGCAGAGCCTTTTGGTTTTCCGCTGGGCTCATACTGAAGTGAGACAGATCCAGGTATGATGCGATATCCATAACAGAAATCATAGACTTCCTCACTTCTAATTTGGAATGGCAAGTTAATCAACTGCACACAAGTGGGACCATCGTAGCGTTGACCAGGTGGACCAAACCTCCCATGTCCTCCACTGCCCCTATCCCGCGGAGAACGAGGTCTTACCCCACGATATCCATAGTCCTGACCTCCATGGATGCGTTCCTCTTTAATAGGCAAATTACCATCCCTGGGTTTCCTTGTATCAAAAAAGGAAGTAACACAACTAGGTCCACCGAAAGGCTCATTGTTCCTGCCTGAGAAGTGCCCCTCTTTTGGCAAGACATCTTGCATTGATGGTGACTCAGCAGTCAACTGATCCATCTGAGCATGTGTAACACACTTCACTCCAACTTCAGACCCCAGAAACCGCCGTCCATTGAGAGAAAGTGCCTCCATGGCCTCTGCCTCAGACCCAAAGAGAACCAGAGCCTGTCCGACCCCATTACCTTTATGATCATGCAGAACCCGTACCCTGTCCTCGGTGACATTAAACCCATGAAAAAAGTCAATTATCTCAACTTTTCTCACATCAAATGGGAGATTCCTCACAAACGCACAGATTTTCTCAGAGTCATAAGAATCTGTTGAGAAAGACAAGGGTCTTTCCTGATGCCTTTCTGAGTTTCCTGGAGGCCCAGTAGGGTCATTCTGAGATTCCAGAAGCCTGAGCATGTTCTCTCTTGAGACAGGTCGGATATGAATCCATCGGTTGAGGAAATGTCTTTTCTCCTGACTTATAGCATCACAATAGTCACGCATGTTCTTAAAGAGTACAAAGGCCGACCTGGTTCTTCTGCCATAATCATCAGTTAGAAACAGAATCTGGTCATTCTCAAGCTTCGAGTTCTGAAAAAAGTGCTTCAAGTCACCTTTTTCCATTGCAAAAGAAAGATTGTCCAACAGCACACAGTATTCTTCATCTGTAGGAGCAACAGGTCTCTGGGGCACAGGTGATCGAGACCTTGCTTCATACTGGGGGTTTCTCTGACTTCGAACAGGTGCTCTTCCCCTTTCAAAGTTCTCAATCGTCTTGACAGCTGCTGGAATGCTACCACCAGCTCGTATCCAATAGTCAGCTGTTGTTGTGCGAACATCGATATACCTTGACCCAATATATTTCCCATCTCTCTTTAAGGCTTCCAATGCATCCTCCTTTGTTGCAAATCTGGCAAAGCCTTTTCCATTGTTTTGCCCTGTATCTTTCTTACACACAACAATTTCATCAATGTGTAAACCATGAAAAAATTCATGTATTTCTCTTTCAGTCACAGAGAAAGGCAAACCGTTGAGAAACACAACATAGGGGTCATCGGTGTCTGCCGGTCGTTGGTGATGGGGAGGAGGGCTATAACCAGATCGGCTACTTGATCTTCTGCCGACCTCACGGTCCATGGATCTTTGAGCGGTTCTTCCATTGCCCTCAGACCGCCTAATCTCATCCAGCTCCGCCTTTTGCGTTGTTCTTTCAAGTACATTCTGCATCTCTTGCTTGCTGCTCAGTAGTAATCTTACAGGTGACCCATTTATGAATCCCCCTGACCGTGCCATGGCTCTTCTGGCATCTTCATCTGAAGCAAAGATAATGAAAGCTTCATCTAGTTCTCCACCAATGATATGCACGCCTCCATCTGGAATATGAAGGCCCGTGAAGAACCTGCGAATATCCGCAGAACCTGCCGTGACACTCAGTCCCTGTAAACGGATGACGACCGCCATGATGAAGCACAAACAACGCCACCTGTAGACAAAGGGGTACAGAATATTATTACTGCCTTCAGAGCCTCACCTGCTCTGTAAAAATATTCCCACATTCTGTCGATCATAAAGGCTAAATAAATATGGAAAGAAATGCACGAGTTGAAAAAACATTTTTCCTTATGGCCACAAACGCCACCTGAAAAACAAACACGGCTGAAAAGTGAAGGGTTGAAGTGATCCACATGAAATATTTGACTTATTTCACAGAGTACTTTTCCTTACATGACCAAAAAAAATTGGCTCAACAAAGGGGACTTCCACAATGAGATTCTTTGTTCCATTATAGGTCCAGTCCGAAAATTCTGTATGGGTTTCAAATACATTGTATTTTTAAATCATCAGTTATTAAACTAGTTCATTTTCCATAAGAGCACCAGAGGAAATGCTTCATCTAGTCCTTTAAGCACTCAAGACTCCATCTCCACCAAACCAAACTAATGCACTATGCCAGTCTCCCACAGTCCCATTGTAGCTAAAAAAAAAAAAAAAGGCTTTTGTAACAATGGTCAATCTGAAAACTAGCCTCTCTTCATTCAAGTTAACAAAAACTTACCCAAAACTCCAAAGCAAAACACTAAACATGCACCAATTCGGTCGACCAGGCCTTTTTTCCCCAAACCAATTGTTTTTGGTAGTGACATTTAACCCAATACTTTTTTCTTCCACATTTTAAACTGCATAATGACAGAATTACCTCTTACAAATACATAAATCCTAAAAGTTGACTAAATCCTTACTTTCTAAAACAAATCTACAGAAATGACAGAACTTTGCTGCTTCATGTCTTAAAATGACTACAATCGCAATGACTCTGAAAATGTATTTGTAGCTTTACCTACTTTATCTCACAGACTGCAAAGACATTTACTTTCTAGGTTCCATGTGAGCTCTCATCTCACAGATCACCACTGTTATTTTCCCAGAGAAATGTAGTACAATGCAAGTTCAACAGGCCAGGCTCTCTTTGTCTCAGCAGGTTTGACACAACAAAAAAACGTCCATTCAGAGAAAACACGTGCTATTACAGCGATTAGGAAGGTCAGTATGTCAGGCTTTTATGTTCAGGATCTAAATCGGCATAAACACAGGGTGTCTAAGGCATCCTGGTTCTTTCACACAAAATGCACATAGCATCCAGAAAATATTATATATGCTATATTAAAAAGCTGATAATCTCACTCATTAAATCGTTTTTAATACTGCCTCGGATCTAAACATGAACAAAATTTACAATTAGAAAAAATTAAGCACAAGTCTTCAACACATTTTGTGGTCCTTACTGTAAGACGACAGAATTATAAGGCATTTATTGACTGATTAAACTACACCAGGTTGCAAGTGGATCTTTACTAATTCCCCTTGTGAGAACCAAGTAAATCATTAATTGAAAGTTAAGTTCAGCTCAAAACTAAATTGATAACTCATTAAATTACTGTATCAACAATGTATTGTGGCGAGATTAACCATGTAAAATGTCCATTTGATTCACATTTACATGTAGCACACAAAGTTGTCATTTAGCTAAACAACAAATTTCAGGATCATTAAAACACTAATTTATGGATGGCTTGAAAGATCAAGTGAAACAAACTGATAGACCACATATTGGTGGAAAAAATTTAGGACAATGGAAAACAAAAATTCAACTGAGTAATTTTAAACAAAGTTGCAGTTACTAAAAATAAGAATTTGCATCCATCTGAGACATGCCAATTCTAGCAGTAGTCGAATAATTGGTGCATGTTTATACAACTTAGTGGATCTCCAGTAAGTTACATTATTGCATAGCTTATCAAGTAATATCCCATGCCCGAGGCCAATAACTCAGCCATCCAATTCTTCTATAATCAGACAATTGCTGGTTTATAAGCAGGTAGTTAAAGTTTTGCAGTTGTCATTTCTGGTATTATTTCCATGGTGTACATTCCACTCCCTCTGTTTCCAATTTCATTTACCAGAGATTTCTTTCAAGTCAACAAAAGAATAATCTATCCATCTTCCAGGCTCCTCCATTCCCTTGCTTTAGATTTATCACCAGTGATATCAAAGTTCTCCATTCACCAACAAGAAACTTTGCTGGATTCCCAAAATATTCCTTGTATCCAAGTTCGCATCAGATCCAACTCATCTTAAGTGATAACGAAAAGTTTTATGAATCTCGCCAATAACTGAACCATTGTCCGTGTATCGAATTAAAGCAAGTGACATCAATTTTATTCAGAAGAGCAGGTGCATCGTCTGAAAAGTGCAAATATGAAAGATTCAGGCTTACGGCTCAAAACCCAGATCAACACAGAAGCTACAGTTAGCGAGCCACCGCGTCATCATCCAGCTAACAATGTGCAGGTTCAGTTTGCGCCGTGCGGATCCACGTCTGCGGCCACTTCATGGTTACAGGAAATCTTGAACCGGCACAATTCATCCGCACTCATCAACCAACACCAACACGCGAAACCACATAATGTTACATCTCCATATGTTGGCTATCCGCCATAAAGTCAAAGCTGTACGGAAGAAAGCCCGCGGAACAAAATGGAAAAGTAAATCCACGCCGTAGCAACACATGCCAGAACAAGACGACAATAAAACAATCCGAGAACAGTTTCACACTCTAAAAAGCCCGAGGAGGTTCTTAGAGTTGAGGGAAATATGAAAGCAGGCTAACGTTAGCTCGCTTCCCTGCTAGGCCTGACCGCCTGCAGCTTCAGCTCCCGTGACTGTCATCACTGCGCCGATGACGAAAACATGCCCCAAAACCAGCTTAAACAGCGGGTAAACTTACACAGATAACAACCCACAGCCCTCACAAAACCGAGAGTCAAGAGGAATATGGCAGAAATATTAAGGTGGGTCGTCGACCTCAAGTCGCTCGCCTTGTTCCGAGAAATGTGGAAGCTTCCTCTTTTGTCGTGGACAAAGAGGGAGGCGAATGTAACAGCATTGAAAATGACACACCGCCACCTGCTGTACCGGCATGCAAAGTGTCACGACCTTAGGTGGAGGTCAGGTCAATTATTAAAGCTGAGCACCTTCGCAGAAATAGGAACTTTTAAAGGTACTTGAAAGGATATGCTCCATCTAAAAATATATATAGTTAATTTTATCGTATGCCCTTGTCTCTGTCTTGTTTTATTTTACGATTTTTGCTAATTTTTTTTTTATGTTTGTGCTACTTGATCTTCGTCTTGGATAGTTCGGTATTGTAAATAAGAATTTGTCTTTATTAATTCACCTGGTTAAATAAAAGCAAAATTACAACAACAAAAAACCTGGACAGTAGAAAACAATTAACGTTGTTATGTATGATCATTCTTTAAAAGGTTAATTTTATGTGTTTTCCTCCCTTCTTTTGACCTTTAAGAATTTTTTTAAAAATCACATATTTTTACTACTAATATGTTTTATAGAATTTTTACTCACCATTTCATAATTTTTGCTCAACTCACCTTAATTTAACATGAAAGTAAAGAAACGGAGTTGTTTGAACATGTCTCTGAGCAAATTGTTTAAAAACAGGAAATGTTTGAATTGGCTGTCGAATGATTAATCTACCATTAATACACGTTTGCAACCTTAGCAATACACAATGTTCCAACATTGTGTATATTTTATCAGAAGATTCTGACACTGGATAATTATTATTTTCCTAATTGAATCTAAGCATAGAAGGTCATATGTTTTAAGGAATGTCTCATGAATGGATTAAAACTTGGTTTGAAAACACTTGACATTTCTAACAGACTTATGACTAGTGGATGTTATTGGCTTCATTTTACTTCTAAACATATCTAATTGTTTTGCATTACAAAGGTAATTTATTTCAGTAATTTGCTTGAAAACGTAAAACTCACAAGTAACAATGATCCTCCACAAACGCAGAGATATATTTCAAAAGTTTATTTCTAATTTTTATTGATACAGGAGAGTTCCTGCTAACAAAAACTCCAAATTCAGTCTCTCAAAAAATGTGAATATTAAATCAAACCAATAGAAATAGCTTCAGCATTAGTAAATGCATCCGTGTGGTATGGCAGCAATGAGGTTGTGCAACAGGTCATTCTGTTGCACAATGAGGTTGTGCAACAGGTTACTTTAATGGGCCTCCATTAAAGCAAGTTGGTCTCACCCTGTTTTTAAAAACACCTCATACCAGACTCTGTGGGCTTTATTCCAAGTGTGTTTTTCAACCAGTCTCAACCATAGCAATCATTTGAAACTGCCATGGAAACTTTTGGCCATGTGGTAGGTGCCAAGTCCTGCTAGTAAATCCATCCATTGATTTGCAATGTTTCAGGTCCAGGAAATCTAAGACCCTCCCCCGATTAATTCTCTCCCATTCATTCTGGGGGATCCTAGGTATTCCCAGGCCCCAAAGGAAATATATATAGCATGTTCTCATCTAAACAGCAGATCTCCAGTGGGGCATATGCCTGGAAAACCATACATAGGAATCATCCAGTTGCCTAAATCACCTTTCCTCATTTTAATGATATAGACTGGTGGCCCTATTCTAAGATATTATTATCTTATTCTCAGTCAGGGGTGTCCAAGACTGATTATCTATGCACCTGACCAAAAGAAGAATTTTAAATTAGGGAAAATTATTTTAGACAAATCATAATCTTACTATCATGGCGGGTCCATTTAGCATTTTTAGTCAGACACCAGTCTTTATTTGATGAATAAACTCCACCCATTCGGTTCGTCGCTGGAGCGTCGGTGTGTAAATAGTGCCGACCTAATAGCAGATCTTATTCACCTAGTTTGTGGTAAAAAAAAAAAAATCGGCCTCATTTTAGCTGATTTTCTGTGCAATGAAGAGAGTAAAAGCTGCAAGATGCCCACTAACTTGCTATCTGTCGTTAGTATGGTTGACTAAAAATATTCGGTAACCCTCTTCGGTCTCCGTTTTTCTCCTGGATTCGCGCCCCGCTTCTAATCATGTGACATTAAAGGCATCAGCCAGAGTCTGCAAACCATCTGTGAGGAACGGCTTCCTTAATAAAAACGACAGAAACGCATTTAAGGTTTACCCTAACGAATCTGTATGAAAACACGAATAACCAGATGAAACATTTGCGCTTATGCATGTCCTCATTCAACTTGTGTAGCGATCCGAGCACATGCTAGCTCGATTGAACCGACATTCTGCTCTGCTGAAGCTGGGGCGCAGCAGCAGCGCAGCAGCAGCGTAGGAGCCTCTGATCCGACGAATCCGATTCCGTGATGGATTTAACGCCTCCATGCTATAGCGTTGCCGCTTGATGCTTCACAAGGGGATGATCGCCAATTATCGTGAGGATGGGGGAACCTTGTGACCGTACAGACTTCGAGAAGTGAGTTATCTTATGAAGGATGTTAAGTTTAGTTAGGTTCGTTTTGACCAAACTGTGGGTACACAACAAAACATCCGTGGCTAGCATGTGAGCTAAGCCGGGTGGGCATTCATATAAGGGCCGGTTATAGCTTTATATTAAAATGTCCAAATGCAACTTTACATTGTGTATGCTATGATTTGCAGTGGGTGAGAAAAAAAAGCACGTCTGCTTGTTCATAATACGACAATTTAATTTCAAATATCGACGAAAACGACACAAAACGGTCTGTTAGCACACCGAGTGCTAATGCTATCTGTAGTACTAGATCTAGCCAGCATTGCTAGTGTTAGCCTCCGATGCGAGGAGATGTCGTCGAGCTGAGCTTTTGGTGAATGTTTTTAGATTCAGCAGATCTTAGTAAGTGAACCTCCCACACAATTTGTTTACAACTACACAATCGTTTACGTGGAAGTATTATCACGATATCACGACGCAAGATAATAAAAGGGTCACAACATGAGCTAACAAATTCTTCAAACATGGCTCCCGTCAGGTTGCTATGCTATTTTACTTAAGCTAGCCAAGCTTGTTTAGATTAATTTGCTTAAATGCATTCAGAAGTTAATAGCTAACTTAATTATCTGTATATACTAAACTACCATGTATGGCGTTTAGAGCGGCTAGAAACCTGTTTCTGACACAACTAATCATTTAGCAGCTCGTTATCACGTCGGAAACGTCGCTCCTTTTAAAGGCCATGTTTTGGCTGGATCCACTCCTCCATGCTGCCATTAGATTCCAAGTTTTGTTTTAAAACGATTTTTTGTCGAGTAGGATATTAATGTAGAAGTGCATTTTATAGGGACTAAGTTTAACCGTGTAAAGCCACTTGCTTGATTTCGAGAGTTCTGGTAATAAAATGCACGTTAACAACCAACGTTTTTGTGTATCGTCACTATTTTTAAAGATAACCGTGCATGCAGCCCCCGATCTGATTCGTGTTGTATTACTCCTACAGCATTGGAGACTACTGGCCCAGCGTGCTGGAAAAGGAAACACTTTGAGAAATGCAACACATGCTTCCACCTTTGTGCAGAGATGGCAGAAAGTGGAGAGCATACTGTATAATTTTCATTGCACATATTTAAATATTCTTACATTGCAAACATTTCAAGTAAGATTTATTTTCTAACAGGTGGGTCAAAAGTTATCAATCATTCATATTGTAAAGAAGAGACTTTTATGTTCCAAAACTGCATAGTATGATTTGTTGCTCAAATACATTACTACCTCTGAATAACATGAATTGATGGCCAACATATCATCAAAGGATTTCTTTTTAAAGGGATGTTCCATTGGTTCTTTGTGTTTTTTGGTTTGTTTTCTTTTAAGTCTTATGCACTGATTCTGACCTAGCAGAGTAAATGCGGCAGTTAGCATATGTCTACAGATCTGAAAAAGATTAGGTTCCGCATCTATGGGAACCTTTTTGTTTTCCTCCAAAACTGTTCCTTTTTGAAAACACCTGGATCCACACTGAACTGTTTTCAAAAATAATAATGTCTGTACACAGAACTGGCCAAAGCTCTGTTGTTTACTCTCCTAGACCTGTAAGGGATAAAATATTAGACATGTGCCAAAACCCTCCACATGAAATTTGTAAATGATACAAGAAAACAAGAATGGCGAAGAATAAAACGAGTGTGGAGTCTTTTGTAGAATGTTTCCAGCTGTTGCAGTATTGGGTTATAAGGTCAGGTTGGTTGAAGGTTGGGCTAATTCGTCAGTGTTTAAAAAAATAAATAAATTTTAATACGGTTTTGTTTTGGAACTTTTTAACGAGTTCCAGAGTGAATCCTCACTCTGGAACTCGTTTAAACTCCCCTGAAACTCTGCCTCCATTCAGTTTTTAGAGAATTTGTTACCATGTGGGTGGGCCCTTAGGTAACTTCTTTAAGCAACTGTTTAAGAAGCAGTCAAGAAATCTTTTATCACAACAAAGCTGCATCATATGAATTCATATAAAGTGCTTACCTGCCTGGTAAAAGCTTCGGCAACGAGAGAGTAACAACCTGATATTCTTTGATTTGAATCATATGTAGAAGAAAGTGGAAGAAGAGAATCCACCCCTGTTAGGACTATTTGACTTTTGTAATGTCAACAGACCCATTAGATAGAAATCTTATGGTAATTAGTGAGAAGAGCAGCTTGAATTGTTGACTTTTTTTCTGAGATTTACAAATGTATGTCATTTTGTGTTTCTTATTATTACCAAAAGTAGAGGGGACACATGAAGTAAATACATTTCTTGGAGCTTTGCTTAATCGTTCAGTATAGATTAGAGGTGTGCCGATCTATCGGTCACCGATCATAATTGGCCGATTTCCATGAAATCGGTGATGATCGGGATTGGTGATCATTGGCTCTGTTACCGATACCGATCACCTGCATCTCATTTCTCAGCCTGTCTGTCCAGCTGGTCTCGTCTTTCCTTCACTGCGCAAACGCGCAGCAACAAATGCTAAGCGATGTGTAACTATAAGCACTGAGTGAATGAGGACGTTTGCGTGTTGCAGCGGAAAATAGAAGCAGGTCAAAATGCATCAACACAATGAAGCTAATAGACATAAAACAATGACAGAGTTTGGCTACATCGAGCCTCAGTGCAGTAAAAAGACACGGAGGATCAGACAGCAGGTAAAGCAGCCAGCTACAAACACTCACCGGATTAGCATGACGGTCAGAAAGATAAACTAATAACCTGGTAAATGATTTAAGTCTTGGAGCTGCGATGTAAGACGCTGGTTGTGCTGTTGAACCGCTGCTCCGCTACAGGTAGTAATATTTAATATTTAGTCATATTTGACACGGAGCCGCTTCTGCTCCACCCTGGTAGCGACTCTCACACCGAACCTGTTTAAAGCTGCAGCATCTAAAAAAATACATTTTACATACGTATTAAAACTTTCTCTGTCCCAACATGAGACAGATAATCTTAAAAAATAATCGATCTCCTCCCTGTTACTCAGCTCAGTCAGAAACAGCCAATCAGAACTAGCAGTAACCAGCTAGCCGCCATGCTAACAGGAAGTTTTCATTCAGTAACTCTGGATTGTTTATCGCAATGGATCCTTTGTTTTCCTTTGAATGTTAAGTTTTATACTTGAAATTTTTGTCAATGTTGAGAGGTTTTATTTTAGCTCTTTGCATTATTTAGCCTCTTCAGAGCCTCATATGTTATCAGTCTGTTAAAGATAGTATTATTGATAGCAGTTCAATTTGCACAATGCCCGTTTTGTTTAGTTTTCTTCTTGGAAGTTATTGAAAACAGGTTTTTGTCTAAATTAAGGTGAATTCATGGTTCCTTTTTCTACATAATGCAACAGTAGTGTTTATGATAAAAAAAATAAATAATAATTATGTGATCGGTATCGGGGATCGGAATCGGCGATCGGCCCTCAGGGATGATCGGTATCGGGAGAAAAAAACCTGTTCGGCACATCCCTAGTATAAATGTATATTTCTCAGCCCCAGACTGTACCTCAACATTCAAGGGTGAGTTAGAAGATTTTATTGCATAATATTGTAAGAGTAATACGATGCTTGTCTTAGGGCTGACTTTGTAACCGTTCCAACTACTGATGTGACCTTTCCTGTTTCATTCACAGTTTTCACTCCACTCTCTGCTTTTTTATTTTGAAGTAGCTATGAGGTATAGTGGCAAAAGCTAAAACTGTGCAAGTTTTCTCAACAGGTTTTTTTTTTGCTAGGTAACCAAAGAGTAAGTGAGTTAGTTGACGCCACCCATCTTGCTTTGCTGGCCTTTTCCTCTGTTGCTCTGCTTACAGAGGAAAGGCTTTAGCAGTTTATGCTTTGCACAAAAAGAATCAAAAATTAAATTAATTTTTTTTCTTTTTATCAGAAAATTACTTCTAGCTGTTTTGACCAGTGAAGCCTATTTAATTTCAAAATTCTGTTTCTTCTTGTCAGATGTGGCGTCACTTTGGAGGTTCTCTGATTTGGATTATTGTCAGCCAGCAGCCTCTTCAGGCCGACTAACCATAGGCGTGTTTCTCCATGGACACTCTTCTGAAGTCAGAGCTCAGGTATTACACAGCAGCAACTGTTATTTCGGTGTGTATTTGTGCTACAATTTACGCACGTTCCCTATCGCACTCTGTTCTGGTAAAATGTTCACCTTAAAGTCTGAAGAGGTGCAAGATTTTGCTATAATTTCTAGGCTTTTGTTTTCAAATACTGTGGGCAGTTCATTATGTGCAATATTTTGCATTGTAGGCACTGCAAGATTGGTCAAACACATTTCTCTCCCTGTAGATGAACAACAAAGGAGTTTTCAAGCCATGAATAAAGCCCTTGGGCTTTTGTTCTTGAAGGAAGCACATAGTGCGGGTCTTCTATCCTCAGTCAGTCACAGTTGAAAACCGTCAGCAAACAGTTTTAGCTATTTGTTTACTTGAAGCAAAAAATAGTTTATGCCGAAGACAATGTTGTAAATGCATAAGATTCAATCTGCTGTAAATCTGAAGGCTTCGTGTACACTCTTTTTATTCTAACAGATTGTCCCTGCAGAAACATCTAATTTTAAAGGTCAGAGAGAGGGGGAATAAAAAGGAAAAAGAAAACTCAAGGGAATAAACGACCCAAATATTATTCAGTTATCATAAGCCCGGTCTAAGAAAAGCATGCACTTAATAGAACAGAAATCATATAGTCACACTGGCTGCTTAGGAATATCCGTTGCTGTTCCCAGCATTTCACAGTTAGTTGTGGTAATATGTTAGATTGGTGTTTTTAGTTACCTAAAAACCTTACAGATGCATCGAGTCACATCCCCAAGCTTCACACTGGGGCTTATTAGCATAGAAATGAAAAGAAGTTCAGGATTTACATTCTTTCTGCCAATTTGGTGAGAAAGGATTTGGACAATTAATTTCAACAGTTAACCTGGGAGCTCCTAGTTTTGTTTCATTATTAGGTCTTTGTTCTTCATGAATGAATTTTAAAGTGTATTATTATATACTGTCTGCTCAGATTAATCCAAATTCAGCGAAATTGAAGACAGTGCTTCACTGCAGATGAACAATGGCCTAACTGAAAAAGCAGTCTTGGAGTTTTCAAAGGTAAAGAGCTGAGATGTTCTGCGTTGGCTTTCTTATTAATCAGATCTGACCAAGTGGAAATTGACTTTCTGAAGGCAACGATCACGCACAGAAAGACACACTAACACTTAATTAAAGGCAGTCGACATTGGTGGAAGCTTGCAAAACAAATTTCAGCGTTCCTTCTCAATCTGGAATTTACGTGCCATGCAGCCCTTTGAAAGCAGAGAACAGTATTTGCTCTTCCAGACTTTATTTCAAAGCTGTCCATCCATCCAATTTTCATGTTTAAAAGCTGATAATTTTACAACTTTATTCTGAAAAAAATTGAATGAAATGAACTTAGAAAAATGTTTCTGGAAAATGTGGACTTTTGTTATTAAAAATGTATCGGATCCCTGAAGGTGCTGTTAAACTTTCACCATGAAGTGCTTCAGTTTCTCTTCTGGTCTGATGTCCTTACTCCAGTGTTGAAAGAGGAATTAAATGTGTTGACTTTAAGTGAATTAAAGCATGAAGCCCAAACTATGTGGCTGCACTGGGCTGAAAAGCTTCTCTATATGTTCTGGTTGGATGTCACTTCTCCTTTTCTTTGTGAATGGAAATATAGTAGAGATTGGGTTCAAAAATGGATTTTTATGTATATTTTTGAACCCTGATCTCCAAAACTAATTATTAATGTAATATACACATAGTTAAGGAAGAGGTATAATGTTTGAAATTTAAAATGTTTGTAGTGAAAAAAGTGGTTCATGCTAAGATTTGTTCAGATGCAAATCGCCGTTCGTTGGGTTATCTTGTAAAATGGTACAATCACTTTGGACCGGATAAAATTTTTATGCATAAGGTTTAACAAGGAATCTGTAAAACCACTTTTGCCTTTTTCTCTTGTTTCTTTATGTTCTCAATGAAACAGACAGGAAGGGAGTGCTGCTTCTGTAAGTTAATTTGGTAATACTCTACAGTTTTGAGAATTTCAGCGACTTGATTATTGATTTTTGTTGTTGTTGTGCATTCTTTTCCCTATAGGTGAAGGTGGAGGGTCTATCCACGTCAGCTCTGATTAAAAGCTTGTCTCCCCGAGTCATGCTGTCCAATCATCTTTTACCAAAAGGGACCATGAGAGTCAACCTGGAAGATCAGAGTCGTCAGAAAGTGTCCTTCAGCTTCTCGCAGACTAAAAAGCCGCTGCAGAGTTCGTTCTTCATATCTGCCAATCCTGATACGACTGTCACTGACCCTCTCAATGCTTCATCTCAGTCTATCTTAGACAAAGTGGGGAAGAATGCGGAAAGCCAAACGGAGCAAAAGCAGACAGCCGTGGCGCCGTCATCTACACCGGAGAAACGTTCTCAAACGTCAGCCTCGCCATCAACTCGACTCCAAAAAAACTTAGGAAAGATGCATTTTAAGAAGCAAATTATTAGCGTTTCTGTTACTGAAGAGAGTCCGAAGGCTGTTATGTCTGAGGAGGTGCACATCTCTGAATTAGAGGTTAACTCTCAGAGTGACACTGAAGCTCCAGCTCCCCCGCCTGAGAACGTCATTAATGACGGCTCCCCTAAAAATGTAACCACTGAATCCTCTGAGACAAAAGAAGATTCTAACCTCAAGAAATCAGCTTCCTCGTCCGGAAAAGATGGCGATAGTTCCAGTTGTACTGATCGGGATTCTAATGTGTACAAAAGGAAAACCAGGTCACAGTCAAACAGTGCTCCGCCTTGCTCTGAGTCTGACGGAGACTTGACCCACGTGTCTTCCAGCCGCAAATCAGAAGATTCAAAAAGCAAAACAAGCTCTGACAGCCGGGTCAAAGAGGCAAAAAGGTCTTCCTCTAATTCACATGCAGGGGAAAAGGAGAAAAATTCCTCCAAGCGCACAGAGACTCAAGAACGGTCTTCTAGTTACTCCAAGTCTGATCGTGATTCTAGGATGCCTTCCTCTCGCTCGTCTCGCTCGGACAAGGACCGCAGGAGATCCAGGACTAGATCACGTTCTAGATCAAGAGGCTCTCGGACAAGTTCGTCTCACTCCAGATCTGAGAGGTCCAGGTGTGACAGAGGTTCTCGCTCGGAGAGATCGTACTATCACGAATCTGATCGGCGGTCCCACAGGAGTTCTCCACGCAGGGAGAAAAGACGCTCCCGCTCTCGGACTGAAAGAACTCGGTACAGTTCTGACTCTGAGGATGACCACAGGAAAACGAGGACGTCCGGGTCCAGCAGGTCATCTAACTATTCTAGCTCGCATAAAGCATCACAGTCATCTTCCTACTCGAGGTCTGAGAAATCTTCAAAATCTTTAGAGTCTCCCCACCCCTCAGAGACTGACAAAAGGACACAGTCATCAAAGTCGGAAAGGACTTCAAAGCGTTCCTCAGACTCTGATTCTCAACATAGGTGCTCTCCTGATTTGGACTCCAGTTCCCGCAAATCTAGCAGTCATCACAGGTCTGACACCAGTACCAAATCATCTTCTTCCAGTACACATAGCAAGTCCCAATCGCTTGACAAGAACAGAAAAAACAGCTCTGGTGATTCCGAGGGAGAGCACAAAACAAAACCTCAGTCTTCTGAAGTAAATACAAGTTTGTTGGAGAACAGTAAAGACTCTCAAGAGAAAACCAGTAGATCAGATTCAAAGCAAGTAACTTCCTCCAGGTCCACCATAATATCCCCTAGACATCACACACAGTCAGATGACATGTTTCATAGTCCTGCCAAAGCGCCATCATGTGAAACCACGGCTGAATGTAGTCCTCAGATGGAAAGAGAAAAGTCAGATTCAGAACCAGGTGAGGATGCACAGGGCGGTCAGGGTGATGCAGAGAGGGTTTTATCTACTGAAAAGACTTTGCAAGAATGTTTAGGAAAGACGGAGCAAGTAAAACCAGTACTTGAACTAGAACCTGAAAATGCCTCAGCTACAACCTCGATCGAGAACCTAAAGCTTGTCGACGTTACTCTGGAAAACGTGTGCAATGTGAAGGCCAGCGAGTCGGAGTTGAGATTAACTCCAACTGTTTTAAATTCAGGTGAAAGCGAAGATAGTGTTATCATTGAAAAAGACGGCAAAGTGCCAAAACCCTCTTTCGATGCTACAGAAACAAACTTCACAGATGAGATCCAGCAAAACACTAATTTGGAGATTGTTGAACCAAATGACGTTTTGGCAGCCGAAAATCATTATGACCCACAAAAATCCGATTTGTCCTGTCTAGAAGCTGAAAGTCAGCTTTTGGAAGGACAGCAAAGTAAAGATGCTGCCATAAAGAGTACCTGCACTACCAGAAAGTCTCGCTGGGATATTGTTGGGCAAGACTCATGTGAAAATGATAATTCAAACAGGGCTGTTTGTGCAGAAAGCAATCTCAGCCCTAAAAAAGTGGTGTCCGTCAAAAGAATTGAATTCTCTCATGACGGTACTCAACATGACCTGGACAGTAAAGGTAGCATTCAGTCCAGAGATGCTAAACATTCCAACGTGGAGCAGGACGTCTCTTTAGTGACCTTTAAACATGAAGACCAAAGTGAGCCTTCGCAAGCAAGCACCAGCATTGACTGCTGTGATTTCAGTCGTACTACTCATAAACTGTATACAGATGAGCCTTCACACACGAACGATCAGGTATCCCAGATTCACTTAGCCAAGTTAGGAAACATCCAGAGTATTGATGCCTGTGAGAGTAAATTAAAGGAGAGCACACATAGGAATAAATCCGGTAAAAGAACAGCCGTCAACCAGGATATGCTAGCAACGCCCAGTGACGCCAGTGACAGCGACAACTCCGCGTACGATTCGGATTGCGATAATGCCATAAAGCAGTTTCACTCTGTGGTTGTAGTTCCCAAGCATTCCTCCCTGATAAAAAATGTGGAGGATGGACAAGCCTCTTCATACACCCCTTTACGTATTTCAGAACAGCCCAGCACCCAATCGGGAAAAACAAACCAAGTTAACGCACAGCAGACGCAAACCACGACAACTAGCTTTGTTGAGTCGCCTCATATCGGCGTACTCTGTCAGTCCCAGAGCAACATGATTGATAGCACCAGTCACTCAGAAGGTTCCAACGCCATCGGCGGTCAGCTTTTCAGAGCCAATCATCCCGGTGTCCAACAAAGTGCAACGGATTTAACCCCTTTGCTTGATCATTCCAGACAATGTGAACAAAGTTTGGAGCAACGTGAGATAAGCAGTCAAGGCGAGCAGGTGCACTTGCAGTACCAGCCCAACACTCTCTCTGACAATATCAACAGCAAGATGAGTTTCAGCTTGGGCTGGGATTTATCTCAACCAGAGCAGCCTACCAGTACATGCCAGCAGCCCGACAGCAGCCACGGACCACAGTTAAACACTAAAGCAACCGCAACAGATTCCAAGGAGCCAGAGCAAAGTATTAACTCCGGTACGCACCAGTCGCCAAACATGCAAACAATCAAAAGACCTTACCTCCATACGCACCACGAACATTATCAGGAACCTTTGAGTGAAATCCACCCGGACTCTCTTACGAATGACCATGATGACTACAGAGCGGAAAAGTCATCGAGTCATAATAAAGCACTAAACACTCCAGGGTCAGCGAGCTCAGTGCAAGGTCCCGAAATTAGCAGCAACAGCAGGGGCCCTGCTTTACTGGAGCCACCCAGAGAGGACAATCATAGACCCCACAGAAGCAGAGGACCGCCCAAGAAAAGGCGTCCGGAGATTGAGTCGGATTCGGACAACGAGGCAGAAGCTGGACCGTCTGGAAAAAGGGAGCGTCAAGAAGATGTTGCAGTTTCTAAGGAAGTAAAAGCCGAGGTGGACCGGCCATCGCTCACTCTACGCAACTTTCAAGATAGCGGCAGATGGAAAGACTTGGCCAAGATTAAAAAGATGCCCCCTTACTTTGACTTAATTGAGGAGAACAAGTACCTAACTGAGAGGTAAAGAGATGTCCAGTAAGCTTTTATATTGTCAGAGTAACAATTTAAATTTTTTTTTTGATTCTTTAGAGTTTAACTGATGAACTTTTTTTTAACATCTCTTGTAGAAAGAAAAGCAAATCTCATAGAGATATCAAGAGGATGCAATGCGAGTGTCCAGTGTTGTCGCGAGAGGACCGCGCAAAAGGAGTGATGGCGTGTGGAGAAGACTGTTTAAACCGACTCCTTATGATTGAATGGTAGGTCTCAAAGAAACTGTTTTGCAGCTTAAAAGAACTTTGCTTCAGAAGTGAACATTTTGTAAACCTCGAAATCCTCAGAAAGAAGCGAGTTGCTGAGGAAATAAGTCAATACTGTTTAAGCACAGGAGGTCTCGTATGTAACATCCTAAAACTGTTTAAAATCCCTGTTTTGCTTCCAGTGAGTCAAAATGAATTCTATATATATTTTCTATTTATCTTGGGGAAAATATTTTAAGGATTTCTGGAAATCTTTCAATTTTAGTACCTTGATATATTTGTTTTTATTGTAATTGTTAAGCTACATAGTGCTCTGGATGCTACTACTGCTAAGCTAGTGTAGATCACACTAAATCAGATTATTCTTTTAGTAAATATGTTGTTTTTATCTTCCTTGAGAAGAAAAAGTGAATCTGGTGTCTGAAGGCTTTTTGCACTGAATTGTAGTTAAATTAGCATTTGTATGTTGTTTTGGATTCAAAGCGGCTGCCTAAGGCACAAACAACAAGCCAAACTATATAACGTGCATATTTTCACATCGCTTTTATTGTTTTCTTTCTTCACAGCTCGTCACGGTGCTTGAATGGAGCATATTGCTCTAACCGTCGCTTCCAGATGAAGCAGCACGCGGACTTCGAGGTCATCCTCACTGAAGACAAAGGCTGGGGACTGCGTGCCGCTAGAGACTTGGCTCCGTAAGAGTTCTAGCTGTTGTCTTTGTTGGATATTATTATTCTCCTGCAAGATTTTTTTTATTTTTTTTAGCTCCGTCTCATTTTGCAAAGTATCAAAAAATATATAATTTCCTTTTTGAGTCATAATTTAATGAGATGTTTTGCTGTTGGTTGTTAAGGTCGTAGTTTGAGATCTGAACTATAACTGGTTCTGTTTTTTTTTTTTTTTTTGTAATTTCAGAAACACATTTGTCCTGGAGTACTGTGGTGAGGTATTGGACCACAAAGGGTTCAAATCAAGGGTGAAAGAATATGCTCGCAACAAGAACATCCACTACTACTTCATGGCACTAAAGAATAACGAGGTGAGCGAGGCTGTGATGGACTGTAAATGACCACCTGAATTAAATGACCACCTGAATGACCGAATGAATGAAACGGTAACCATCCTGTTGCCGCGTTGCGTCTCTGCAGATCATCGATGCGACATTGAAAGGTAACTGCTCGCGATTTATGAACCACAGCTGTGAGCCGAACTGTGAGACCCAAAAGGTACTGAGGCAGAAACAGCTTTTTAGCAATTTATTTCTAAAAGTTCTGTCGTCTGAAATGTATTCATTTCAAAAACGTTTCTCTAGTGGACGGTCAACGGCCAGCTCAGAGTCGGGTTCTTCACCACCACGGCCGTCACCACGGGAACTGAACTGACGTTCGATTACCAGTTTCAGAGATACGGGTGAGCTTTTCCTCCAGTTGTCTTTTATCCCTGAATTGCATTTGTGGCAGATTTTAAGTCATCATCGTAGAGAGCATATTTAAGAGGGCTTCACCTTTGCTTTTCCTTCTTGCTGTGCAGGAAAGAAGCGCAGAAATGCTTCTGTGGGGCCCCCAGCTGCAGAGGCTTCCTCGGTGGTGAGAACAGAGTCAGCGTTCGAGCGGCTGGAGGGAAGATGAAGAAAGACCGCAGCCGAAAGAACGCTCTCACCACGGTCAGTCTTAGCAGCGCCACGACGGCGGCATTTCTCCAATTATACTTTATTAGTACCTTTTGGAGATATGCATGTTCATTCCAAGAAAAAAAAAAATTTAGCAGTAGTTCAGTGGAACCATGTGTTTTTTTTGGGGTTTTTTTTGCACAGGTGGATGAGGAGCTGGAGGCGTTGCTGGAGAATGGAGAAGGCCTGTATGATGAGAAGCAGGTGGTGTCTCTGTGCAGACTGATGGTCCGAGTGGAAACCATGGAGCAGAAGCTCCTCTGCCTTAAGCTCATTCAAGTATGACCCCTCAATGCGGCTTCGCCTGCGCCGTTTGTGCCCGTCCCTGAAATCCTCCCGGTGTGTTTCATGTGTTTTTGTTGCTGCACAGGACACCCAGAACCCATCGTGCCTGAAGCAGTTCTTGGATCATCACGGCTTGTCGCTGCTGTGGATCTTTATGGTGGAGCTCTCTGAAGCTAAAGGCAACAGCGCCAATAACAACAAACTGCAGCTAGAGGTGAGATTTATGATAGGCGTTTGTAACCTACAGAAGACCATATGTCGCACAAAGACCAAAACCTTTACTCATTTTTTCATGTTATAACCATCAACTTTAATGTGTTTTATTGTGAAATTGTGAATATTTTTGAAAAAGGAATAAATGGTCCTCAAAATGTTTTACAAAAATAATAAAATCCTGGAAGGGTGGTGTACATTTTTATTCAGCCCCACTGCAACCAACGTCCGCTAGTCTCCAAGTTGGTTAACAGGGACCAACTTGGTGTAAAGGACCCATTGTGACTAGCAGTTGCTTAATATTCCTAATGAATGTCTACAGAGGATTAAGGCAGCAATGTACCAGTTGCTTTCTGGGATTTGTAGTATTTGCAAGTTTTGCCCGCCTTCAGGCCAGCTTTAGTAAACATTTGGAATATTTTGCATATATTCAATTACACACCAGCCCGCAATTTGACCTACGTTTGACCCACATGGCTAGATCAGAGCATAATAATGTAGATTTACATCCAATTGAAAATCATAAACTGAACACGAAAATTCACAGATGCTGCCTGACGGAGCTTGAGCTACTTTTTATCGAAGATTGGGCAAAAATGTCAATCCCTAGGCGTACAAAGCTTCTTGCTGGACCTGCAGCAAGATTTTCTTCCTAGTATGGACTCGGAGAGAATGAGACCACCCATCACATTTCTTTTGTAAGAATAATTAAAAGCCATGTTCCTCCCAGTACCGCACTAAGCACTATGTTTGATTTACTACGACAAAAGAAAAAAGAAAAAAATCTCACTAAGACACATAATATGCTATTATGTTGTCACAAAATAGCATAAATTCTTTTGCAATTGATGCTAGTCATGAAGCCCTTGCTGTATCTAATCTGCATGCCTATAATCTCTTCTTACAGATCATGAAGACCCTGGCTGTGCTCCCCATCTCGACCAAGAACATGCTTGAAGAGAGCAAAGTCCTGACCCTCATCCAGCGGTGGGCTCAGATCAAAACCCTCCCTCAGCAGGCGGAGATGGATGGCTACTCCAGCGAGAACACGTCCCGGGCCCAAACCCCCCTCAACACTCCCGACGGCTCCTCCGCCAAATTGGCTCCGGAGCTGGACGGCGACGCGTCCAAACCTGCCGTTTACAGGCGCCTCAAGATCATCAGCGAGAACAGCCTGGACAGCGCTCTGTCTGACGCCAGCAAGGCATCCGACGGGAAGGAGGACGAAGAGGAGGAGGAGGAAGCTGAGAACCTCAACACCGACCCTCCCGATGGAGCGAGCTTGAGGGAAGAACACCTGAGCGAAGCTGTGGAGCCAACAAAAGAATCCGGGGAGGGGTTTGAGAAAGAGTTGCCAAGACAGGACGAGTCGGAAACGAACTCAAGCAGTCAGCAGCAGCAGCAGCAGGATGTGGACATGAAAGATGAAGCCCAGTTAGATTCGGAGATTAAGGAGACAAACGAGTGTCTGACAAATGAAGCTGAGACTCCAAACGTTCCATGCGAGGAGGCGAGTGCAGAAAACTCAGAAAGCGAAAAAGCGCCAGAAAAGGTGGAGTCAGAAAGAGACCTGGCCTCTGTTAAAGTGGAGGAGCCAGAGAGTCAGTCCAACCAAACGCTTCCTGCAGATGTTCCGACCGAACAGCCGCCAGAGACGAAGGAGACGCGAAAGGAGGCGGAGGAGGAGGCGAGCACCGAGCCCCAGCTTGGCAAACCTGCCGCAGAAGGTCCACCGACCTCCGAGACCCCAGAGGCTCCTGTCCCCGCCGAGGGGACGGCAGCGCAGGTGGAACCGTCGGTGATAGGAACGCCGTCTCAGGACGAAGAGGAAGGCGTGTCGGACGTGGAGAGCGAGAGGAGTCAGGAGCCCCACCTCAGTGTTTTGGACATCAGTGGCATGGCGGCCAGACTTCTGGAGAGCTGGAAGGACCTGAAGGTCAGTGAAATCAAGCTGGTCAACTTTGTGTAAATGTTTTAAACGTTGCGGCCCGAGAGCTCAAATGAACTTTGTCCGTTCAGGAGGTCTACAGGATACCAAAGAAGACCCAAGTGGAAAAGGAAGCAAGAGGTAGGAGACATTGCAATATGTTTCTGAAATTTTGAGTTTGATTTAATGCATAAAAATGTCATGCAGATCGCAGCCGTGATCGTGACTTGGCTTTGACGCCACGCGCCGCCTCCGGCAGTCGAGAACGGGAGAGAGAGCGAGAGAAGGAAAGGGAGCGCGACAGAGAGAGAGACTACGACAGAGACAGAGACCGAGACCGGGATCGGGACCGAGAGCGAGAGCGGAGCCGGGACCGGGACCGAACCGCAGACAAAACCCCTCGCAACTCTGAGCGACGGAGAAGACGCTCACCGTCTCCGCCCCCCTTACCGTACGAGAGGAGCAGCCGGCGTAATGAAGAGCGGTAAAGCATTATTCACATTTTTGTCTTTTAATTATTTTAAATAAGGAAATTATGTCTAGCTTCCTATTTATTATGAAATAACATGCATTTCACAATATCAAATACATCTACAGTATTACCAGTGAAAATAGCTGTCAAATTCATTTTCATTTTGTCCTCAACGGGCTGGTGACTTGTGCTGAAAAGATTAAAGATCTTTCTCAATTAATACTTGGCAATACTCTGAAGTATGAAAACAGAATGTGGGGTTTTCATTAGCTGTGAGCCAGAATCATCAAGACTTCAAGAAATAAATGCTTGATCTATATCACTTTGTGTGTAATAAGTTTCTTTACTATAGAAGTTCCACTTTTACATAAAATAACTTTGCAGCGGTATTCTGTTTTATTGAGACGCACCTTTACAGCATCTGCTAGAGAAAAACACAATCTGTTTTCCTCAAATTTTTAAGGTTTGACACGCCGAGCAGCAAGACACAGAGAGGAGCTGGAGGAAAGGAGCGCAACAAACTGTCCACAGAGGAGCGCAGAAAACTGTTTGAACAGGAAGTTGCTCAGCAGGAAGCTCAGAAGCAACAGCAACTTCAGCAGCAGCAACAGCAACAACAGCAGCAGCAGCAGCTCCAGACTCTGACTTATGACCCTCTAGTCTATGCCTCCAGCCCCGGCTTCATCACCTACCCCCCTGGGTATCCCATGCAGACCTTTGTGGATCCCACCAACCCCAATGCTGGCAAAGTCCTCCTACCCACCCCTGCCGTTGACCCGGGCCTCAGCTACGAACAGACCCCTGCCTCAGACCTCAGCCTCCCCTCTCCGTCCTCCACATCCCAGGCCGCTCCGGTCTCCAACGTCTCCCAGCACATCACCACCACCAACCTCACCACAGCGAACCCACAGCTGTACACGCAGCCAGCCGTGGCAGCCCAGGAGGGAGGGGTGGCCGTGCTTTCTGTGCCACCGCCGCAGCCCCCCCAGGCGCAGGGTCAGCAGAGCTACGCCACGCTGTGGGACCCGGCCACTCAGCAGGCGGTGACGGTGCAGACGCAGCCGGCCCAGCAGTACGCTGCGGCTCCGGGGCCGCCGCAGACGCAGACGGCCATCTATTACCAGGGCCAACCGTGCCAGACCATCTACAGCATCCCCACCGCCTACCCTCAGGCCAACGCTCCGGTCATACAGGTAGACCTCCCAACGCCGAGCCTGTTCTGATCAGGACTTCACTGAGATCTTCTGATTTGCCCTAATGAAATCTTATTTTCTTATTCCAAAATGTGTAAAATCTGCAACAGATGTGTTACAAGGGCTTTTCTTTTCTTTTCTAGATCTGGAGCTTGAAAATATTCTAAGCTTGTTAGCTTAGTTCTGTAATCCGTTTGTTGAGATGCTAATATATTTATTTAACTAACAATTATTTTAGTTTACCATTTTGAGGTTTAATTGGATAAAAAAATTTGGCACATTTTGCACGTTTTTATTTAACAACTTAGAAAAAACAAAAAAAAAGTAAACATTTCAATTCCTTTTTCAAATAAACATTTTATTCCCTAAAATGCAACAGAACAACGTTCATTTACTGAACCCTTGATCATTAGGAAATGATGCATTCTGCTGATGGAAAAACCTTCTAACATCAACATGTGAACAGCTTAATCCCTTTGTGCTTGACTTGGCATCGAGGCGATCAGCCTAATCCGTTGAATAATTTTTTAGATTAACCAACGAATCGGAAAGCAAAAGTTACTTGGGAGATTTTATTTTGCACATAATCGTTTTAAGCCCTGAATATGTCGCACATCCCAGCTCAGTTTCAGTTTTAGTTGATTGCACCGGCTCGGTCCGCCTAGTTGAATCTGCTGTGTGTTTCCAGGCGTACACTGAGCCCACAGCCGGCTACCTGCACGGCCAGCCGGTGTATCCGGGTCATCAGCAGGGCGTCGTGGTGCAGCAAGGAGGCACAGTCACCACCATCGTCACATCCCAAACTGTGCAGCAGGTAACCACGACGACTCTGCTTAGTTTTGAATTTACAGACGCAGCCACCAGGCTTAGCAAGTTTTATTATAAAACTAAACGTTCACATTTTTAGAAATGTAAATTGTTCATACTTTCAGTGTGTTATGCTGTGAGAATGAGACCATTTGAAGATAATTGTGGCTTTTAAGAGCGAGCGTTTATATTTTAGGCCAACTTACTTCATGTCCCATTTAATCTAAAAATGATTACCAAATGTGTAGTTAGTTTGTTTCATTCCCAAAGAATGAATGTAATAAATAAATGAATGTTGCATTCTCAGGTGTAAAACTAAAACAAATTACTTACTACTTTGAATTAAATTTATTAACTTCTCCTTTTCAGGATTAAATATTTAAAACTCCAATATCTAGTATAACCACATGGGGGCAGTATATACCCAAGCATTCCTTTTCAACGAGATCATGCAATTACTAAGCTTTTTATTTCGTTTGAATTATTCTAATATCTGCTGTATATTTTTCATGTTTCCATTGCATGACTGCGGCGTATTATTAAACTGTGCTTGACGTTAATCACAAACAAATAAAAAACCATGTCGGAACATTATTGTTCGAAATTCAGCTGTGAGACTAGACCTGTGGCTGAGATCTGACCCGGTCATTTAGTTGTTTAAATAAAGGGGTATTCCGATTCGGCTGTTGTCAAGGCCTTTCAGTAAACAGAAGAAGGAGAAAGACAAAGAGCTGTGTGAGGAGAAAAGAATGAAAACAGTTGTCTGCTTTGTAAAAACGAGGAGAGACCACCAGACCACCTCCAGGCAGTCATTTGCTTGTCAATGCCGGCAGGTTGAAAGACCCTCAACAATGTAAATAAGGTTTTAAATCTTGTCCATATGAGAAACATTCTCACATTCTGAACCTTACATAGAAATCCCACTAAACTGATGAGTTCATCTTTTTATATATATATATATATATATATATATTGAGAAGAATTTATTAAAGGACAAAGCTGTTCTTTTTTAGTTCATTATTAGTTGCAGGCAAAAATTGTCCCACTTCCTGTATCTTTAAATTGAAACAGCATCCATTTGAGATTTTCGTCCTCACATGTATTTTTTTCTGTTCACCAGGAGATGATTGTACCCAACAATGTGATAGACCTGCCTCCCCCCTCTCCCCCGAAACCCAAAACGATCGTCCTACCTCCCAACTGGAAAGCAGCCCGGGACCCTGAAGGCAAGATCTACTACTACCACATTGTCACAAGGTAGGGGGTGTGTGTGTGTGTGTGTGTGTGTGTGTGTGTGTGTGTGTGTGTGTGTGTGTGTGTGTGTGTGTGTGTGTGTGTGTGTGTGTGTGTGTGTGTGTGTGTGTGTGTGTTGTGTGTGTGTGTGTGTGTGTGTGTGTCACATCTGTGTGTCACATCTGTGTTACTTGAGAAAAGTCCCGTCACACGTCTTGATCTCGATGTCATTTTGCCTCCAGGCAAACGCAGTGGGACCCCCCCACCTGGGAAGGCAGCAGCGACAGCACAAGCGTGGACCATGAATCAGAGATGGACCTGGGAACACCGACCTACGACGAGAACCCCTCTAAGGTATTTCATGAGGATCGGAGTGAAACGGGGAAAACCCGCCGCGTTTCTCGTGACGCCGCCGCTTCGTTTTTCCGTTTGGGTCCCAGGAACTTTGTGCGCTAGTGCCACAGAGCGTGATTATAGTGTTTGTGATTAAAGATGCAGCACCAGTGATTACTTTCAGCTGTTTCTCTCCAGGAAGAGGGGGGAGAAAAAAAAAATCCTTCTGCACCACATCATTCCCAGTTGACTCTTATAAACTTGCTGATGAGGTTCCCGTCACATCAGAACCAACACGGAGACCGAAATTCCAAGTGTGCCCACTCACTCCACTCCCCTCCCCCTTAGCCCGAAGGCCAACTTGGGGATGGGGGATGGGGGGAGGGGGGGGGGCTGAGCTTGTCTCCTCTTCCGCTACACCGTTTGTTTTCCCTCTTTGTTTTCATCCCGTCTCCAGCAGTAGTGGAAACCATCTGGAAAGTCTCGCTCTCATTTATTTGTGGCCTCTTGCTTCATGGTTTGGAGGAAACATGCTGCCGCCGTGTCCTTTTTGTCCTTTTTGTCTCATTTGAAATGGCACAGTAAGAAATTGAGGGAAAACAGCGGAGCATAATGAAAGCATAAACAGCATCTTTAGTCAGTCAGTGTAGATTCAGGACTCAAAGGCTGCCAGGACTCCCACGCAGTCTCGAAATTAATTTAAATATATTTTTGGATCAGAACCCATGTGGGGAAAATGTGATTGCTTACTTTTGGATTTATTCTCTCTCTCTTTCCTTAATCGTCCGTCCATCTTTTTATTTATTTTTTTGTCCCGCTGTTTATCGCCTTTGATTTTTTTTTTTTTGTTTTTTTTGTTGCTGATTTTGTAAATAAAAACTTGACTCCTGTAAGAGCTAAGCTTCATCGGTAACTCTTGTTTATAAGATATAAATAGGATCTACTGTGGCTTGAACCTGTTTCAATCTCCTCCTGGTAGATTGTGTTTTGTTCAGAGTGATTTCAATAAGCTATTGTTTTTAAAGGCTGGAGCCACAGATGGTTAATTGTGAAAGGATTTCCCTGATCTAAATTAGCTGATAAAAGAACCTTGAATTATAAACGTTGCTAAACAGCTGTTTGGTTTGGCTTATCAAACACAGAAAATATCTTCTAGGTTAATATAGTTATGCAATGAAATGGGACAAACACTCCAGTTTTGTTACTTCACCAACCTCCATGATTGTGATTGTCGCAGTTCTCCACAAAGACGGCCGAAGCAGACACTTCCAGTGAATTGGCTAAAAAAAGTAAAGAGACGTTTCGCAAAGAGGTGAGTTCCAGGTCTAGTCATTACCTCCACAGAGGTTCCGTCGGATATGTTCTTATGTTCCTTTTGTGTTGTTGACCAGATGTCCCAGTTCATTGTGCAATGCCTGAATCCGTACCGGAAGCCGGACTGCAAATCTGGACGCATCAGCAACACTGAGGATTTCAAGCACCTGGCTAGAAAGGTGAGCAGGAGCAAACCAATGATTGGGCAGGGCTCTAACGCAGCGTGGAAAAGTTTGAAATGTTTCTGGATAGGGACGGGAAAAATACATTAATAAAACCCAGATCTGTTCTTTAAAACTTGCATCCATCCATTAAGGGGTTTTGTGGGTTTTATTCATACTAGGGCTGGATGATAAAGTTTTAGTTTTTGAAGATTTAATTTTTGGAAAATCTGGATTGTTTTTTTTCCCACCAATGCATTCATTGGGTTTTCATCGTTCAGGGTGATGTCGGCAGGCCCAGAGCAGCCATCTTGTTTGACAAGCGTAAACTTTGAAATCAGGTCATCTGTAAGACGAAGTATTAGGTCTGGCCAAGATGGGTTTTTTTAAATATGAGAATAAAGTCATAATATTAGGAGAATTAAGTAATTATGTTATGAGAAATCCAATGCAAGATGTTCAAATGAGGAATATTGAGCATCTTGCAAATCAATCAATCAATCAATCTTTATTCCAGACCAAAAAGGTCCATAATAAAAAAGATAAAAACAAAAGTTATACTTTGTAAGTTATACTTGCAAAGTTATACTTTGGTATAAGTTTTGCATATCATATCAGCATCAAATTATTATCAGTAACAGGACTTTGAAACGGTCCTGCAAACTCCTGTGTGTATTTCACACGACCTGAGCCGGTCATGTCAGATCCACTAATCTTTTTTTCCCTCATTAAAACAATATTTAATATCTAATTTTAAGACATTTTTTCCTGGTAAAACGGTCTTTTTGTGCTAATCTGACTCTATGTTATAGAATTAAACAATAATTCTCACATCCTGACCCCTAATACTCCCTGGTACAACTCAAAGAAGGGATGGATGACTGAAATAAGCCACTTTTTGAATATTGAATATTGAATATTTTTTTTAAAAAAGAAATTAACAAAAAAAGAAGATCAGCTGTTATTTTCCATATTGCCTAGCAATAATTTATACTTGCATAAGCTGCCTCAGAACGCTTAAGAATGGTTTAATCCTGAAAAGAAATATGTTTCTTTGCTGTTGGTGTTTCAGTATCTTCCTTTCATTAGCCTCTGTTTAGTCACAACTTGACTAAAGTTAAGCTTCTATTTCCCAAGTCTCCCCTGATTCACAGTTTAATAGCTGACCTCCCTCGACGTCACGTCCTTGAGAGAAGCCATTCCATAACACGTTCCCGTCCCGTATCTTTGAACTCTTAAAGGGATCTTATCACTCATTTCCTCAAATAGTTGCGCGGCTCCTTGCGGTCGCGTAGATCGGCCACTGCAGTACATGGATAAGTTTGGCTTATCCCAAAGGAATTTGGTCTTCCCAAATTATAAAGAGCAGACCATCTACGAGGAGATTAACGATCGAACCGCTTCACCACGCTGCGTTGTAATTACGTGTCGTAATTGCGTGATTTACTGCAATCCCCGGTTTCGGACGACATCCGCTAACGGTTCTGTCTCTGCTTTGCGTCGCCAGCTAACTCACGGCGTCATGAACAAGGAGCTGAAAGCCTGCAAGAACCCCGAGGACCTCGAGTGCAATGAGAATGTGAAGCACAAGACTAAGGAGTACATCAAAAAGTACATGCAGCGGTTCGGCTCCGTGTACAGGCCCAAAGAGGACACGGACGTGTACTGACCGGACCGGACCGAGCCGCGGATCTTCCCGTTTGCCTCTGCGCTCGCTCACACTGGAGAAGCACAGTTTTGCCTTCCCTTTCACTCCACCGTGTATGTCCTGGACAGTGAAGTAGTTTCTTTTCTTTTTTTTTTTTTTTTATGTATTTATGTCAAAGAATTTGCACTGCTGCCCAAGAATCTCTCCTGGCTTCGTGAAACGCACAGAAGGCTCCACGATTTAAGACTTTTCAGGTGGCTCGTTTGAGCGCGATGACACAGAGGGGTGCTACAGAGACTAATGTGTTCACTGACTGCCTCACTTTTAGCTTTTTTTGTTGTTTTTTTGTTTGTTTCCCCCCTCCACTATTAGATGTTCCTGAGATGATCCCTCTCTTTTTAAAATCTTTCAGCCCTCGATCTGAAGTATTTAGTGAGATTTAAAAAAAAGAGTCAGCAGAGCTTTCCGCTGACCCTTTCTTGCCAGCCCCACTTCCACTGACTAAATATATCTGGTGCTGCTTTTATCTGGGCTGCCGAGGTCCGAGCTCTCTCACTGTCCGAACCCCGCTCACTTCACCAGAAAAGCCTGCAGCCGACAGGCCGAGGTCCGAGTGGCAACCTAATGGAAATTCCTAGCAATGTGCCCTCACTGGGAAATGAACTTTTACTTACAGTCCACTGAGGGATCAGCCAAGGACGAGCAGGTTGGGGAAGGGGTTGGAGCTCGAGCGTTACTTGATCTTTTATCAATTTACAACCTGAAACAGGGTTGAAAAGTTGTGTGCTGTTTAAACTGAGGAACAGTTTTTATTTCATCCGGCCCCTTCCCCAACCGTCGTCTTACAGGAATACAGAAAATATAAATAAATAAAAAAATGAAGTTTGTAGCATTGCAGTTTTAACATTTGCTAAAAAATGTGTGCTTTGGATATTTTTTAATAGCTAGTTCTCATACTGAAGACCTTTGGTTTGGTCAGCTTTCCTCCATGAAGTCATTAACTTCCCATGTTTTCCTTCTTTGTTTGTTTTTTTACTGTTGACAGTAAAGGTTTGTTCTTCTTAGCATTAGATCACGACTTCTTCACAGCCCATTCATTACATTGCATTAAACAAAGTTCCAACACATGTACATGGCTTTATATGTGAATATATTGAATAATAGTTTTTGGGAATGTTTAAATGAGCAAACACTTTGTAAAAGGACTATCATTTCTTGAATAAAGTGTAAATAATGTGTAAAAAATAATAATAATTACCAAAGCTGTAAGCAGGAGTGAAGGGCTCGCGGTCACAGTGAGCCCACCCATCCTCACCAGCTCAGTCCTCCTGATGCAGTTCCCACTTCAGCCTGTCTAACTCAGTTTTTCTTTATTTTATTTTATTTTCACTGGCCAGGGAGGTAAACATGTTTTCTTTGTTTATTGTTGGTGGCGTTTGTTTTGTTTTTTTTTTGTTATTTTTCTATGTACAAAAGTAAGTTCCACCCTACTCTACTGTAAGTATTGTGTAAGCACATTGTCATACCGAGTGTACAAACATTTTAAAAGATAATAAACCTTTTTTTTTGTAAGTTAAGGCCTATTTTTTTTGTGTTGTAAAAAATATTGTAGCTTGCAAATGGTAAAATCTTTAGTTTTTACAATTCAAAATCTGAAAAGTGTGGCATGCAATTGTATTTGGAATGTGCAGAGCATTCTTTGCTGGAGCTGGAACTGCCTGTGTGCGTTTGTTTTTTTTATTAAGGCCTTTCTACCAAATCTGCACATGCAGAGGTTAAAATAGTTCAGTAATAATGGAGACAAATCGAAAATATGCAGGGCAGGGACCAGGGTTGGGAACAAATAATTTTATTTATAATGCCATTTAAATATGAAATTTAAATATCAAATTATACATTCAAACACCGATGATGGCAAGCTACTGGATTGTAGCTACAGTGAGACTGCCGTTTTGCGTTATAAGTCCTTTTGATCAACACCAGCATGCAAGGCGAGTGAAGTGACTTGCCCCAGGAGACAAACGACGACGGCAGGTGGATCGAGAATCGAACCGGCGAACTCCTACCGCCATCCCCCGCCGCCTTACATGGTTTGCTGCGAGCCATTCAACACACCTGGATGGCTGGTTACCAGGTCTGTTCGGAGCTGAAGGACTGCTGGTGAGGAAATTCAGCCGTTTGATCCATCCCATTCTGTTGGAGTAAGGATGTGTCTAAAGGTTGCAGGGTGGTAGCTGTAGGTGAGTCCCGAAGTCATTTGTTTGCTCTGGACGTTGACACAATCTACTTGGAATTGTGTCAACAAGAACAACCACAAACACACGTTTGTGGTTGTTCTTGTGAAAAGTTTCAGCAGCTTTGAATATTTTTGCAAGGTATTTCCGCTAAGTATCAAATTACTTAAAGGTTTTTACTTTTTTTTTAATCTTTTAAAGTACCGTAACTTGCTGCATGATTAACATCTCGGTGCTCACCCAGTCCTGCTTTAAATCGTCTTGAGGCCTGTGGTGCACATGGCATGAACACAACTCTGGCACATGTTGCACAGTCTTCAGCCAGATGTTTGCCCCTGCAAAAGAGGGAAACGAGAAGTGATCAGGTGCCTTCATTAGCGATATCTGCTTTTTCTAAACACGGGAGTAGACCTGTTGATGAGCGGAGAGAGCCGGTTGCAGTGCTTTACTTCTCTTCCTCAAACCCATCCCCCTCTTATTTTTTTTTTTTTAAGTGTGTGCACATTCCGCACGCCCCAATGCCTGTGTGCTCCAGACCGCAGTTAAGCAGTCCCTTCTGGAGTGTGTGATGGCATGTAACGCAGCCTCGGGCCATGCGAGATGCCTGCTCCCCCTTAGAACTGAAGGCAGAGAGATCATTAACAGATCCGAGTTCAGCGAGACTGAGGTTTGACCCAAGCTGTTATTTTGAGTTCACACTCAAATTATTAAAAATTTTAAAAAATTGTTTCCCTCAAGGTTTTTGGACAGGAAGCGTCTTAATATTGTAAATCCCTTGATAAAGGCGTATTGCATTCCAAGCAGGTCCAAACATCCTCTTCCAAATCCAACAAGAGGGAAACAGGAATTGGTAAACAATCGCAGAAGGGAGGACAATGAGTTCAAAATAAAGTTACAGAAAGTAATACTGTATTTGGTGCCAAACAACACCGAGTTGATGTCATCAGTAAACCTGCCAAGCTGAGCCTGTGTAATTAAGGCTTTAACAAAGTACCTAAAATAACATTACATGGGCAAATTGTTTTAACTCAGGAGAGGTTTAAGAACTAGTTTTCTTGATTTTAATGTGGGTTTTTAAATAAACTGCTATGAATATTAATTAAAGCTATCACTTTTTGCTAAATATACCAGACAAACTGTCTGCTAAGGTAGCTTGGTATTTGCTGCCACAACCATGTTTCAAAGTGAAGATGATGTGTTTAGGGCAATGTGTAACAGAATTATGAAATGCAGTTGTATACGTAAAAATTACATACTTTATACATGCAGCATATTTCAAATATTTATTTTCCAATTTTAAAAAAAATCAATATTGGTCTTTCCCCCAATTTATAACTAGATCAAATTCAAATAAAATACACTGAAGTCTTTGCTTCTAAATGGACAAAATATAAAAAAATACCCATCTGCTAAAAATCTCAACAAACCAATTTTTTTTTATCACTTAATTATTAACATTTCAATGTTAGCAGCAGATTTTTGTTACACTTCATTTATTTGTTTTCTATGGTGGTTTTATTGGTGCTCTGTGGTGATGAAACCTTCACATCTTAAAGCTTTTATAAGGTAAAATCCAAATGGCAAGTCTATCATGGGATTAATGTAAGCAACCACAGGAAATCCAGCACACTGGAAAAACCATGAAAAACACCTAAATTTACCCATAATACATAAACATTTAGAAGTTTCTTGGAGGCAAATTAGAGACTATAAAGGGTCCCTATGTTTTTTTGGGGGGGTGTTGAGGGAGGGTTGTGTGTGGAAAAAGTTTAGCCTGGCAATAAAATTGTTGGCTAAAGTGACCTCGCTCTTAGGAAAGTGTAGAAAAGAAAAGGCTTTGATAGACCTACATTTCTGCTGCACAATATCCTTGAAACAAACTAAAAAAAAAAATAATAACAAAGAAAAGAAATAAAGACACTCAGAGACAGGCAGCTGCGGCAGGAAGAAAGCAAAAGACGCACAAAAGAAAAGTTGTCTAATAAGTGTATAAAACGCAGTCAACTGCAGTACAGACATGATTATTTAAAATGTACTTTATTTTTAAAAAGTATCTAAAGAAGAAACATGTTGAGCTACGGAGTTCAATATAAACAACTTTACATAGAAATATTCCTTTTTATGTAAAAGGTGAGATTTGATTTTTGTTCAAAAATACACATTTCTGCTCAACACAACACACTGCACGTCATTTTGCTTGTGAACTGAATATTTAGATTATTTGTGTGTCTATTCTAAATGGTTTTGTACTTAATGTGTAACGTTTAGAGGTGACATTGTTCTTAAATATGAAAGGATTGAATTCCTCTGACTCAGTACTGTGGGTGAAAGCAGCTATCAATGGGAACAAATCTGTCTGACACAACATCTCTATGAAAATGTATGGTTTCCCAATTGAATTAAGTATAATTAAAAACATTTTTTTGTCAATTTCAGTAAAAACATGAAGGTCTGATTTCTGACAAACATGTCAATGACTAAAAAGGAACCTATCTGACAACATGAAGTAGGCTATAGGATCTAAAATAAAAATAAAAACACACAAACCTTTGATTGAAAGAACATTTAAGAATAGATGAGAAATATTACATATTTCAGTTGTAAAACTGTAAAGTCATTTTAAGGCATTGAACCAAACTGAACAGTAATGAACCTTCACAGGAGCAGCTGACCGGCCATAACTCTTCAGAAAAAACATTTCTGACTCATCCAACTGAAAACCTCCAAACAGTTTCTCAGGCACTCCAGGCTTCACTTTCTAACCTCAACGGAAGAGTTTCAGCACCAAAGGGAAAAATATTCTGTGGTCTTAGGAGAGAAGAAAAGTGGAAATATTTGCAAGTTGTGTGTCCTGCTACATCTGGTGTAAACTAACTCCGCATTTCTGACAGACGCTAGTCAGACATGAAGGTGGTGTTGTGATAGTCTGGGCCTGCTTCGCCCCAGACAACTTGCAGAAATTAACAGCCGATAAGTAGCCCCACTTATGAGCAAAAGGTGTTGGAATGGCGAAAAACCTGAGTGAAATTAGGCTGCTTGACCTTAAACGGGCTACTTGTGCTCAAATACACTCCAGTGTAGCTGAATGCTGCAAAAGAATAAAAAAATTCCTCCACATTGATGCAAAAAAAAAATGAACCTCAAGCTGCAGCATATGCTTGAATTTATGGTGCCGTGCAGTTCCATTTCCTCAAAAGATCGGGTTAGATTAAAATATTTCCTTTTAATGAATAAAATCATCTTTTTTAAAAAGGCTTCTTGTAGTTACTTAGGTTGCCATCTTCTGACATAATCATTTTCTTTATATCTGAAACATGTAAATGTGATGTAAAAATTAAACATTAGAAATCTGTTTGGAGTAAATATTTTTTACAGCTATGAATATTCAGTCCAATAATCCCTGCACTGCCAGACAGACAAATCGGTTACCATACGGCCTCACAATCTTTCACACAGTTCAAATAAGCAACAAGTAATATATTTTTGGATGGTGTTTTAGGGAAACAAAAGGTCTATAAACAAAGTAATTTAAGAATGACTCCTTCAACCATAACAGAAGCGTTGAAAGCCGAGTGCCTCGCTTATCCCACCCCCCAACTCGAGTCTGTGATTGTCACTTGAGGGTCCGGCGAGATGGTCACACCACAGAAACACCCTGCTGCGTGCTGTTGAGGGCCGTCACCGCATCGGGTCTCTCGATGCGGTTTAGCGCCGAGCTCAGCAGTCCCAGAGTGGAGCCCTCTCTCTGGGCCCAGTTGGACAGGAGCGTGTGCGCCGGGGCCTCGCCGCGTCCAAACAGGTCCAGCTGTTCGGGTTCGTAGCCCAGCGCCGCACCAAGGTGCCTCCATCCGCGCCCGCTTGCCTCCTGCAGGAGGCGCTCCACCTCCTCCTGTTTGTGCGGAGGCAGGTTGATGTACAGGCGGTTGTCAAACTTGCTGTCTCTCTTGGTACCTGTTTGGAAAACAAGCTTAATGAGCTCAAGGTTTGGTGGGACTCCAGAGCCGGCTGATGTCACGATGTTTGTTTCATGTTTGGATTTCACTTTGAAACGTATATCGCTGAGAGCCATGCTTTAACCCACGGCTGTATGCTTTTTCTGCCCACCAGTGTTTATTCTTGTGCAGAAAGTAATGCCATCCCTGCTTGTTTACGGCAGTCTGTCTGCTGATGTTTCCCTGATTTCTGGTTGTTTAGCTGTACTTTGGTTGGATTTTGTTCCAGGACTCATTACTCCTTAGTGAGTTTTCAGAGAGGTCACACTGTTTAATCAGCAGCGTGACAGACCTCGGTCCTGAGGACTGCATTTATTGGCGGCCCTTGTGAAACAAACAAAAAAAGGAAAGATTTTTATTTTTTACTTTTAATAAAGTACCATAACTTCAAACTATAAAACAATCTCACCTGAAGAAAAAAAATATTATATATATATTTATCCAAATCAATGAAAATTAAACTGAAGCAATTTTTAAAAAAAATATTATGCTTCATTAAATAGTTTACTAAGCTGATCTACATTTTTCATCTGGGCACGGATACAAAGTGTCTCCATACCATTGTTCAAAATGGGAAATACCCAAAAACATGCCACTTAAATAAGTCAGACGCAGTGCTGCAGAGAGGAACAACATGTCTCGTACAGGTCTAGGGTCAGGAAAAGGGCAAGTGATATTTCATCATGGTCTCTGACTGCAAATCAGTCTGGGCTTAAAAAAATTCTGCAGTTGTATAGTAAGATAAGAGCATAACATATAATTCTACTAAACTATTATTACATTTGTTTCTTTCAATAGTTACATGAGAATTGTCCCTGGTATGAAAAAAGGCCAACAATGTGTTACTTTACAGCAGTAATTAGAGTAATTGTGGTTGTCCCTGTTCAACATGGGACAACAGAGACACGTTTTTCTCAGAGGGAGTTGGACGCCTGAGACAACGGCACAACTTAGCTGAGGAATGTGATGCTAACAGCGTAAAGAAAAATCTGATAATTGTTTCCTCACCAGTAAATCATCTTTAACACATGACCCAGTCAACCACTGAGTACTGCAGCAATCATTACTGGAATGGTGTTTATAGTCCAGACTCATCCACAAAACTGACAAACTTTATAGAGAGTAGAAGAGTGAAACTTTTATTTAGTTTGCCGAAAAAAGACCTCAAGCTGCTTCTAATATGTTCTGATCAATGAGAAACCAAACCATAAATCTTTAGTCTATTTGAAAACATAATAGATCATGTTATAAAGTCATTATTACACAGACAAAATATCTAAATAAATAATGGTTCAACAATATATCTGGGATATTCAAATTTAAATGAAGTTTTATTTGAATTTGGTATTTAAAGTGCAAATTAAACCTGGAATTCCACTAAACAACAACGTAAGTGGTGACCTATAAAATAAACCTGCATGAACCTAAAGGATTACAGCTGACATACACAAATTCAGCACAGCTTTCATTGGATTTAACACAAAAAAATCAAATCGATATTGTTAAAAAGTTAGTTTCATAAACTCACTTATCAAAAATAATGTTTTGGCATTAACACAGTCAATAATTATGAACTAATCTTTAAACATAAGTTGCTGTCTGTCATTGTTCCAGTAAATTTTCATTCTCCATGAAAACTTTGGTGCGAGCAGCTACCTTGGACTTGGAATAAACATGGCACGTTGGCACTTGCCACCTGTCGTACCTCCATTAACCACCAGAGGGCAGGAGACTCGTGTGGCATTTGATACAGCAGGTTTTTAAGGAATGATCTATTGTCAGAGGAGACAGCTTTGAAGTGTATCCCACTTTTAGTAAGAGCTCAGAAGGAAGTGTATAAAAAAACAAAGCATTTGCAATTGTAGAATTAAAGTCTGTGTTTTTTCCTTACCTTTACTGGGCTGGTTGTCCTGCAGGCTGTAAGAGTCCAGAAACACACCGCTGTCACTTTGGAGCTTTTCTCCTTCTGGAGACGTTGCCAGCTCTGCCACACGTGCCTTGGAGAGGGCCTTCTTCTGTTTGCACGACCTCCAACTGAGAAGGGACCGTGAAAGCGGTTTAAGTTTGCGCATGCCCAATCACGCTCACCTTATTACAGGACGCGGATGCAGTACAAACTCACCATTTATAAGCCACATAAACCAACAAGCCCAGCACCACAGCAGCCAGAACAGACACGTAGACGAGAATGTTGTTGCTGCCACCCTCATCCTGCGGTGTGAACTTGGACGGTTCTGGTGCGGGGCTGCCGTCTTCCTCCTCGTTTTTCTCCATCACTGCCCCGTTAGGAATATTTAAGGCCCCGTCGGCACCAGCAGGGCCAATGTGCAGCTTCTTATCTAGTAGACACAAAGACATGTCAAGAAGGAGCTGCACACATGCTCATCAGAACATATTTGGACCAGATGTGAAGATAACTTCTGTCACCCTGATCCCCTGGGGATTTTAACCTCCCATTGCCCCTGTTTTTTTGGCCCCTGCGGTCTTGCCTTTTTGGGATCAAACGGCACAAGATACGGCACCGACCTGTGCAGGGTCGAAAGGGTCATGACACATGGACTCTCAGTGAGTACAGATGACCCTCGACTTAGGGAGCAAGTGTAGCTATTTGAGGGCAAGATCAGTCATTGTCAGGGTCAGCTGCCTCTCTTTGCCTTCAGCAGCAGTTAACCTAAAGACATGTCAACCTTTTATCAATTAGACAATAACACTAAAGTGAGCTTTTGGACTTCTCGTGTTTCTTTGTGTTCAGAAACAGTGGAATCGGGTGCTGCCCACATGCTCAGAGACCCCAGTCCTTCCTACATATCACTCATTGTTTGTCTTTTATCTACTATTGTTGTGTCTTCCAGCGTCACGTGTTGAAAGATGAAAGCTGGCACTCTTTCGTAGTGCTGGTATTGGCTTTTTACAGAACTTCCCAGCTCCATAAATCTTTGAAAGAGGTTGATGTAATGCAAAGTAAACTAAACAAAGTAATGCCACAGGTTTTAGCCAGTACCACCAAAACCTAGAGGGTAGTTTGTGGGATCCTGCAGTGTTCATAGAATGAGACTATTTTATCTTAAGATGATAGTTTATTTAACCATCTTAGTCAACAAAAAATAGTCCGTAACATAGCGATGAGCTAATAGCCAAGGCAGATTTCTACAATATTAAAACAACTCCAGTTTTCAAGATGTTGTTGTAGTTGATGCAAATTCATTTTTAGGGAACTTGCTCAACTAACGGTAACCCCTTTAAGTATGGGTAATAAGTAAATCATTTTTTTATTGGAGTAGCATAATCTCACACTAAAGTCATTTAGAGTTTAGAGTCTTCTGTTTTAGGTAACATAACGACAGCTCAAATTGTCTCCACTGAATCCCTTTGTCCTTTCATAAATTCATCTGTTTTGTGGGGAATTCCATGTCAAATGGAAAAAAGTGGATTTCATCTCGTGATTTGATTATTCGCTTCCAGATAAAAAAAAAGACGTAGAAGAAATTTGATTTTGCAATTCAGTGCCATAAAATTGACCTGAATCTCTTTCTGACACTCTGCCTCCAGAATGTCATCTCAACATTATGCGATTATCAATTGTTCTTAGGCGCTTTGGACTTAGAAATAGATGAGCTCAGCAGCCTCACTGTTCCAACAGGTGTTTGGGGAAAGTGTGAGGCGGGCGTGGGGTGCCTCACAAAGGAAAACTATCCCCATGTAAATAGCTTTGCATGGCCAAGCATTTAGGCACCCCAAATCGCTACCAGGGAAAGATTCAAGAATTTCTCAAACATGCAACCTGTGATTTTACTGAGTGAATAACATTTTACCTAGCTTCCTCCTTCAAGAGTCGTTTGCAAAAATACCAAATAAATTAGATTTGTGTTTCACTAAGAAGAGTCTGTTTGCGTAAAAGCACTCACCCATGCAGAGTGTGTCAAAGTTGTGCATACAGGATTGGATCTCCACTTCGTCATCGGAGCACTGACTGCAAGCCTGGCACGGTTTGGTGCTGACATCCTCCTCTGAGAAGGTTCCCGGGCCACACTTCTGGCAAAGCGTGTCTCCTCGAGGACCGCACTCCCGGACGACCCCGTGACCCGTCCTGCACCTGGAACAGGGGGCGCATAGACCTAAGCCACTCAGAAAGTAGAAGCCAGTGTCGCACTCGCATTGCGTGTCCTGGGTTGTCGAACAGGACATCAGCATGGGGACACCAGGCGGACACGTGCTACATGGAAGGCAGGAGTCGAGGCCTTCGGATGGTGAAAATGTTCCTGGGAAAACAGGTTTAAACGAATAATTAGTGCATTCCAATTTTAAATACTGAAATGTTACCATATAATACAAAATAAATTTGACTTCTCTCAGATGTTTGGGAGAGAAATTATCTGAGCAGGACAGAATTACTGATTCTAATCAATTTCCACTTTTTGTTTAAAGTCATGAAAATGCTTCTTTTCACAAAAATGTTATGTCTCCAGCACATATCAAAAATATATCTGCCTGGTGGAAATTAATAATATGTGAAATTTTAGAAATGTCAATATCAGGTAATAAAGAAGCATCCTGTTGTAAAAAGAAACAAATTGTCAGTGCTTACCTGGCAGACATGGTTGACATTTGGTATTCTCCTTCCCACACGCTTCCACCAATCCATAACCAACCGGACACAAATTGCAACAATGTCCCGACTCGGTGTATTTCCCACTGGCACAACTCTTTCCAAGAGTAACCTAGAGTAAACATGAAGCATCAAGATAAATTCACAGCTTTTTAGGAAAGAGCAACAAATAAAAAAAGTGCTTATTTCATGGCATGTTTTTGCCTATTAACTTTTGATCAAATCACAGAAACCCTGCATAAGTCTTTCCTTTACAGCAAAAGACGATTTCATCATCATTTTGGAAGCAAATCCCACACTTCCCACCCTTTTGTGATCAAAGACACATGGAAAACGCCAAGCCCTCTTTTTTTTGCAATCTTTCCATCTGACTCTGTTAACTCTCCAAGTGCTCTGACATCGTATCTGTAAGTGGGTACTGGAGAGGCCCAGCTTAATCTGTGACACACACACAACAGCTTAGATGTTCTTCACAGCTTTCGCAGAAGAGCTTGAGATGATTATTGGGTTTTATGTCATTGAAGAAAAAAACTAAGACAAACAGAGATATTATGGTGCCCTGCTAAAGTATTTGCACTCTGAAACATTTCAATGATTCGTCTTGTTATAAACTCAAACTTCAAAGTGTTTTATTTGAGCGTTTTTACGTAACAGACAAGTGCAAAGTAGAGCTAATTTGTGAAATTAAAGGAAATGGATAGAAGGTTTTCACAATGTTTTGTGAGCAAAAATCAGAACAGCGTGTTACACATTTTCTATTCAGCCAGACTGAGACAATACTTTGGCAAACCAAATTGATTTACAATTACAGCTGAAAAACGTCACAAACCGTCTTGCAATAGGTCCAATCCAATAGGTAATTTTGAATAATTCAAATGGCGCAAAAATCTGTGAATAAGGATTTTTCTTTCCTGGCACAAATTTTCAATTCACTTCAAAACTGTTGTTTTGCATGTAGGATACTAGAAATGGTAGACATGGCACCTTCCTCCACGCGTTTGCCGTGTCCCCTGCATGGCAGGTGATAAACTAAACAAAACTCCGTAATACTTCTTTTTAATAAGGTATTTCTTATTGACACTCATTGCAGTTTGAGCTCTGGATTTCTGCAGTTCCTCCATAGTTATGATCCTTCAGGCTTTTCTACAAAAACACAAAATCCTACCAACCACTTGTAGTGCAAATATCTTAGTACACTTGAATTATTGTACTTGTATGTTAGATAAGATAAAACTAACTTATAAGTAAAGAATAGCAGCTTTTTAAAATAAATAATTCCTTAATATTGATGAAAAGGTTCTAGTACCACTGGTACCACTTACAAATTGTAAAGTGAAACAATCTGCCAGTGGAAGTAGTACGTTTTTGACTTAAAACAAGCTCCTGTATCTTGCTGAAAAGTTACTTGTAAGTTAGTTTTGGTCTTATTTCAAGGTCTAGTTTTGCCCCAGAAACTATGCCAAAATAACTAGTGGAACTTTGCCGTGCTGGCCATTAGTGGGTATTGAGTTATGTCTTAATACGTTGTAGTGTGGAGTCATAACTTCACAAAATCTATTACATTACTACCTTTGCAAGACACTGAAGGTCATAGAAGTTAACAAATCAAGAGGAGCTTCTATTCTGTTTCCACTCAATCCAAATCCAAAGTGAAGGACACTTTTCACAGCCAGCGCATGTGAAACAGAGTCAGGGGGGGAGGGGGGGAAATAATGAGACGGGTCCAGCCTTTGCCAAGGGTGTCAGTTAACCAAAGCCACCCAGCATGAGAGTGTTCAGATGAAGAGACACCTTTGAAGTCACCAAGCCCTCCAGGTGTGTCTGTGAAGATCAGTATTTCACCAATAACCCCCCCACCGCCTCTGCAGCCTCAATGCAACGGCATCTTAAATATGCACAGGGCGACTGGCCTTCTCCGCCTGGGGGCCTGACGAGAACAAACCGAGCAAACAGATGTCTAACAACTAACCTCCTGCTAAGGGGAAAAGCAACATCTAAACAGCCCAATGATGATTTTTTTCTTTGTCTCCTGAAGTCTGCCAAGAAGCTTAAGGGAGCATGTGTGGACCTGTAGGGCCTCTATTAAAACCCCACCAGCCACACACACACACACACACACACACACACACACACACACACACACACACAGAGTGCTGTGCTCCCAGTCAGAAAACACTAAAATGTTCCATGCTGATACTACGGCTTTCAAACTGGGCTCATGTCGTTCCAACAACAGTCAGTCTGACTGCGGTGCTTTACGGTGGAGCCGATGATATCTGAACGCCAGCCGCAGGGCCCAGATCACAAGAATTATGGTATCAGGGTGGTTGGACCCAGCAGGAATAAACCAGTCTGGACTTAGCATACAGAGTGGACTTGCAGCAAATAAAAAAAAGAAAAAAAAAGGCATCACAGCTGGTTCTCTTTTATGTGACAGATGAGGCTCTTCTCCAAACACTAGTGAACCTCTTTAGGTCCTAAACTTTGCTTTGATAAATATTTGATGATGGTCGCCCTGTTTTATTTTTACCTACAGCTTGGATTTCTGATTTTACAGTCGGCGTGAGCCTTGAGCTGCATCACCGCTGCCAGGTCGGGCTGGAAAATGGGACAGCAACTCAGCTGGAAAACAGGAAAGTTTGACACTTTCACAAAGAGAGGCCCTGAGTGCAATGGCAGATTTAATCCATGACACACTTGGAGGGGAGTGACACAATCTGTAATACTCACAAGGCCAAGCGTTACTATGTAGGGACAATATTTAAGATATGTGAGAAATTATCAGAGGCATGGATTAAAACTGACAAGTCAGAAAAACCTAGTTCAGCCTTGCTTTAAAAATTCCTGTAAAATGGCCCTAAAAGGGCAACAAAAACAGCCCTGATTTCATGTCTTTGCAGAAATATGAAGCTTTATTTGTTTTGTTTTTCTTTAATAAATTATCGCTGAATGCCAAGAGAAATTCCAACATTTCACCAGAAACCAGGAAGCTGCTTGAACGCCAATACATATGGGTCAATTATCCTCCATTTATGAGACCAGCAACGCGGACTGCTGGGTAATGACGGCAATAACATGACAAGTCAGTCAAGTGAGGAGCCTGAGGGGATCTAGTGACATAAAATATTATTCCTTTATAAGAAGATGCAATCATGTTCTCTAGCATGTAATCACAGCTTCCAGCTTCGATATTCACACTTAATGAGGCACAGATGAGTAAAGCTGCTATTGCAGAGCTGCAAATATATGATTCCTGTCAAACAAACAACTTACAGTTTGTGTGCAATTGTCAGAAAATATTACAGTTTTAGCTCCTAAAAAGACAACATGTTTTTGAACTCAAAGCAAATTTCCAGACAAGCAACTAAAGAGCTAAAAAAATATATAGACATTAAATAGTAGCCTAAATAATTAAAGGTATGAATATGTGAGAAAAATATTTTTCATGCATCATACTACGTTGTGCTAAAACTTTGAACTTTTAATTTCCTTTAAGAGTACCAGACTTTCTTGTAATATTCAAAGCTTCTGAAGGTCTTTCAAAGTCTCTCAGTGGCTTTTTCACTTATTTTCAACCAAACATTTTTGCAGGAATATTTTTCCCCTTGTTTGTCAGGCCTCCCAGATCTAACCAGTAAAACAGAGCAGTGGGTGCTTAATTAAAACCAGTTAAAAAGGATGTTCATATTTGTCAAAGTACAAAAGCAGCCAGTTATGTTATTATAGCAGCTTCCATGTTTTTCCAATTGTTCAAATTCTATCCTTATTTTTTTATTTATTTAAACGTATTGAAGAGTGCAGTTAATTTTAAACGAGGGCTTTTTTCCAGATGCAAGAGTCTCTCAAACAGGCATTTCAAATTAAGCAACCTATTTCAAATTGTACCAAAAGTGGATTATTTGTCATATTTCTTCGTGGCACGATTTGTAGATGCTGTTTATCTATTGGTAGTTTGCTTAGCTCTGACTCTTCTTCTTGTGTACTTCACATGTTCCCTTTGTCATTTTTCAACCACATGCCTTACTGGACAGGTACAAAATATGTGCAAAAATTATGTGGAAAAAAATCAGCAAAAACTCTTAGAGGAACTTTTTCTTAAAGCATTTTTGATCTCTGGGTTTATGAAAAAAAAAAACATCAGTTTAAAGATTTTGCACAGAATGATTTATTAAAGCCAAACAAACTTGCAAAAATCCAATAACTGAATCTCAAATGAATACAAGAACACTTTAAAAGATCATTGAGTAGTTAGTGCTGCAACCAGGGCATGAAGGGGTCTTAAGCTGAATTTGATTAGGGGCCCCTCTTCCTCTTGGGAACGTCTCCTCCACTCACACCACTAACTAACAATGTTTCAATGCAGATTTGGCGGAGATGAAGGCACGTTTAAAGGCTGTCGCACAAATAGTTATTTGATAAGATACATTTGTGAACAAGTTGTCTTAAACACAAAGAAAATTTTATCCTGGTAGAATCTGATTGTAGCTATATCAACACAAGTGATCAAACAAATATGATTCTCTGTACTGTATTGCAATGTAAAACCAACAAATCCTTTATATATTGCATTTTAAACAGCTAAAAATCTTTCATCTCGATAAACAATGACAAAAATTTCATCTTTATGGTCAAGCATGAGCCTTGGGGTTGGCTCTGGTGGCACCAAGCGATTTGTGCCCTGAAAGCAACTTGCTATTAGGGGACAGGCTTACTGTATCGCTAAAAGACTTTGTCATTATCCTCACAAATTAACTGGTCACAACCCCTCAGAGTATTTTTTTCTCTTATCTGTTGAATCGGGGCTCTAAAATCTGACGGAAAGGGAGCCGCAGTTGCTTTTGCCATTAAGGTAGTAAGCTTCAATCTGAAGGGATTCCCCAGTGAGACCAGGCGGACCACCATGGAGAGCTGCTTTCAATGGGCCTCTCAACTCCACGGCTGCCCGAGTCACTCAGTCAACGCGGATCAGACACACACACACACACACACACCTACACACACACAACGCCTTCTTAGCGCGTTAAAACATTTTCTGCCCCTCTCTGAAGTGAAAAGGTCCGGAGTTGCAACACATAATCTGATCCGCGGAAAAATAGACTCACAAAAGGATGCTCTCCCCCTTGGGAAAATGTTGATCCATGAGAATTTAAAGTCCGACCGAAGGTCTGGGAGCCAAGACAGCGTGGGCCAAGCGAGGCCGACTTTCAGCTCCACATCCCATCTGCATGGGTTTCTCCCAGGGGTGACAAATGAAAGGACATGCATTTCAATTTTTGTTTTCTGGGAAAAGAAATCACAGATGACCAAAGGTAGCATCGATAACAAACATCGATGCTACCTTTGCTTAATTACTAGCTTCAGCTATATTGCTGAAAGACTATCAAGGATTTAAAATGATGCGTATTCCTTCCAGCTGTATGAAAACGCCCACGTCGACTTTAGAGAATAAGATTTGCATTTCCCGCGTTTTCTCTCAGAGTTTCACTGGGAATAGCTGCAATCAGCAGATGCAGTGAGACGACAAATGCAATCCTGAGAATGGACAGCTTTAATCCGACAATTTTCTGCGCTTAATCATCTAATAAGAAAAGAGAGAGAGCCATGTGACAAGATGACAAGGAACATCTTAGATTTCACACACGCTCTTTGTTGACATCTTCCCCTCAGATCACAAAGAGATATCCATCTTCTTAAAAAGGTGAGGTGTTATCTAAATACTTAGATCTAACAAAAGTGCTGTGGCTGAGAAGAGCAAGTCTAGACAGGAACTCCATCGCTGTGAGCCTTGGACGAAAATGAGAGTCAGAGTATTGTCTGTTGCAGCAAAGGAAGGGGCTTTCTATTCACCCTGATCCTGGCTTTTTAATACGCCATCGAAACAACACCCAAACTATAATTTCTTCATAAAACAGATCATTTACTTTGTATGTGGTGGATAATCTTAAAAGTGCCCTCTTAGTGCCTCAGCACATAATGGTGGCATCTGTGTGTGAGTTGGAAATGATTACCGTCGTCCCAATTCAAACACACAACAACAATAAAAAAAGATTTTCACACGTTTTGCAGGATGATCTCTAACCACAGGGCTCTCCAGATTCTGAGGCGTTGCAGTAGCAAACCTGTAGAAGGTGCTCTAGAGCAGCAGAGTTTTATATTTAGTTTTTATCCCAAGTGAAAACTCAGCAGAGGGTTCTTTTCTTTTCTACCCTTCTCTAATTTGAACTTTTCCCTTTTTATTTGGTTTCTAACCAGATGCTTCTGGGTACAACACGGAGCCATCTGCCGTGAGTCATTTCCTACAGACCGAGTGTACATTTCATACATGCATACATGCTTTGACAACCAACGATTTAAAGTAATTTTATATAATCAGCTCGTAGTCTGGTAAAGGAAATGTGGTTTTCAGACTCACAAATCACATCTACCAGCAAGGCGGTTGCTCAGGGTTACGGTAGTTTGGTTTGATCAGCACTCATGATCTGTCATATGCTGTAAAGATTGAAATACAAAGTTTTCAGAAAATAATATTAAATTAGATGTTATGCTTATCTCCACAATTCATAAAATTATTCATCAAAACATAAAACTGATATGCAATGGTTTGAATTCATTGGTATGAAATGATTTGCTTAATATAAATGCAAATAAGTCCAAACAAATGATAAAGAATAGATACAAAATAGAGGAACGATATTGCAAAAGGGAAAACTGACATGAAACCATCAGCTGCTGTTATGCAAAAATAAACAGTGTAGCCAGCCTGTAAGGACTTTTCCGAATAAATGCACTCTACATTGCTGAGGTAAGGAGACATTTCTACTGCAAAAGTTATGCACAAAGTATCATTAACATTTAAAGATGTATGATGCAAAAGGAGATTTTAGTTGAGCTGTGGTAGCTGGAAGAGCCCAAAATCAAATTTTTCCTGTGGTCCCAAAGGATTTTTGGCAACTTGCCTCTCAAATTAAGGTAAAAATTAAGAACATAAAAGCAGCTGCTTAACGCCTCAAAACCTTTAGGGGGCATCCAAGAGCAAAAGTCAGCTTTACAAAGGTATAATTGTTTTAGGAGTCGATAGATCAATGGCTGGAGCTAACTTTGGTCTTTCACTATTGTGTACTTTTGAATTTTCACAATAGTCTGCCAAGAGAATATGGTTTCCTAACTATTATAAATCAGATCCACATGCAGAGTTACTCTTTGTTTAATGAGGGACTGTCATTTTATTTAATATTTAATATGACTCATCTACTTCTAACAGGAATAGGAACCAAAATAAATGGCTACCTGGTCCAAAAGAAAGCTGTCCAAAACTGTTGGACCCAAAATGACATGACATTTGTTATGATGTTAATCCACACCTGATGATACAACTAATAAGGAAAATAAACTGACATCCAGGGGCGTGAGATAGTTGAAGTACAAAACCTGTGGTTAGGAGTGAGGCGAGGGGAAACTCGGACAGTTTTTTTTTTCTTATACTTTTATGCTGCTAGCCTACCATTACCTGTAATCCGGAAGAAAAGAACAACTTCTAGAGATTGTTAAATGAAATGCATAACGCATTAAACATATAAACTTAATAAAGAAAAAAACCCGAATTCAAATTTTGTTTCGGGCCTTAAAGAATCTTGGACCGGCTCTGCATGCAGATGTAAAGCATATTGTACTTAGACCCTGGGGAACCAAACACACCGTATGACTTTAATCTTTCCATTACTATTTGGCAACAATAACACAACATGCAGAGCCTGAACCATCCATACGGCTCTGCGGTGTGAAACACGAATCCTCCGGGAACAATAGCTCCAATCTGGGTGGGACAAAAACTCCTCAGGTTTATATTAGGATAATATTCTCAATATGATATAAAAGAGACACACACGCACACGCAAAAACTAAATTAAAAAAACTCTTTGTCAAAGCAGAACAGGCAAAGATATCTTATCTTTTTGCTTACTTTCAACAGCAGAACCGCAGAGATGACAATCAATCTCATGTTTCCAGTTTCCACTGCTCCGTTTCCCTCCGGTCACGGCGGCGCGTCTCCCGGTCGCTAACAGCGCCTCGTTTCTGCCTCCGGCGCTCAATGAACGGCTTAAAACAGCCAGAAACCCCCAGAGAACAAAACGTAATTAAAAAACATGAACGCGCTGGTTCCGCCTTTCCGTCATGGACCTGTAAAGTTTGCTTTTTACGCGCAAAATAGAGACTTCCAGATGCGTAAAATCCGTAGATGTGATCCAGGGAAAACACAGAGAAGGCATTGGTTTTCTTTCAGCTCATTCCTCCGCGGAATAAGTGGCAACAGAGTTCTCTCTGTCTCGGGCTGCGGGATGTACTTTTGCAGCTTTCTCTCTCTCCTGCAGCTTTGCAACAGATGAGGCAAAGGGGAAAAAATAAAAACTCCTCCTGGATCTCCTGCCTGGACTTTTCTCCTCCCATCTCCTCAGCTTTCAGCCGGGCTCCGTGATTGGCTGCATCACTGAGACGCGGTGAAAGGACTCCGATCTCATTAACTTTAACACCACAGGATGTCTTATTCTTGTAAATTGTTGAATTGAAGACAAATTGTTAAATGCATGGATACCTGTCGGAAGTGATCTAATTATATGGGGTTCCATTTGTATCAAAAATAAGTAGAAGTCATATGTTAATGTGCATGAAGAAAGAAAAAATCTGGAAAACCCTCGAGTCTTTTACTGACATCTATTACTGTCTTGTTAGGTAGCTGTAAATGACTTCACAAGTCTATGGTAGACCCTGTTCTACACTACACAATGTTTACTGCCCTTTTAGTATTCTTACTTTTTATGTTTTGTCCAGTTACAGCAACAGGATAAAATTTCCTTTGATATGACGTAGCAGATTAACACAAAGCAAAGGAACAGAGGAGATTAACATATATAATGCAGGTTTTTCAACATTTTTACCCTCAGCTGCTCCAAAAACAGAAATTTTTACTACAAATTTAACCACCTTATCCATGAAGTCACCAATTTAATTCTGGTCATGTTAATATTTTTGATTTTTATGTAAAAACTGTGCGTGGTGGAAAAACACAGCACTACTGTGACTGAGAAGCACGGTGGTGGCAGCATCCTGCTGTGGGGATGTTTGAGCGGAGCTGGAGTAAAGATGGATGCAAATGCAGGATTTTTTCATCAATTGCCAGAATGCAATGAAGAAATCCTGTAGTTGGCTGCAAAAGAAACTTACAGCCGGAGTTGTAATGGATGAGTTTAGACAAAAAAGGTCTCTGTGTGTTGGGATGGTCCAGTCAAATCATATTTTTAGAAAACCCCAAGACATTTTTGCTGCATTTTTCCAGTAGAACTTGGTTCTACAGATGTTTTGACTCAGAGAGGACATCATTACTAAGAACATTTCTAAACCCATTAATTACTGACTTTCTACTTTACCTTTGACTTGTAGAAACTAGTATGACTCTCTAATTCCCAAAATATCCTCTACTGAAAAGTGAGCTTTGATATTTTCAGGATTTAAGCTTCGCAGTAAATATCCGTCTTCTGTTAAAACCTCTCATTGGTTGGAGGGGCTGGGGCATTGCTTTACAACCCCTTCAGGCATTCTTACACACAGCTGTGACCTGCTGTTATCTGACACAAAGAGGAACATGTGAATAACACAAGACCGCTCCTGAGGACTGCAGCGATGTTTGATCTTTGCAAGTCAAAAGATTAGAAACCAACGCAGGGTGAATTACACACCTTGTAAATTCTGCTGAGTGCATCCCAGGGGGGCAGAAGGACTTCAGAGAAAAACAAATGTGGGGGGAGATCTCTCAGACACAACATGACCTAAACTTCAAAGCTTGCTCAGGGAAGAGGAGAGAGCAGGAGGATGTTTCTGCTTGCATAAAAACTCTGATGAACTCACATCTATGGCAGCTGGTTTCTTTAACACAACATCGGAATTTAGCACATTTCTTTCTTTCTATTTTTTTCTTAAAACTTATGCTAAGAAGTGAAGATTTCTGCAAGGTCGACACTTTTAATACTGTCCTGTAATCTTGTAGACTTAAGAAAATATTAGCTGGAAAAGCAGAATGGAAATTTAAAAAAACCCAACATACATATTTTGGTATATTTCCGTGAGGCGACGAGACCTCGAACCAAAAAAAGTGTTTCAGGGTTCAGCTAAGCAAATCTGGACATTTTCCTCAAATTGAATAGATAATAAAGATCTTGAGGTAAATTCTGAGAAAGATTCAGTTCAGATGAGGCGTGAAATCCTGCCTAGTGAACTGGCTTCTATGATTGTCTAAAGTGGTACCATAAAAAACTAAATTTGAATGTATTTTAACCCTTTTCCTTTTCCAAGTACTCAAACCTTAACTGGGCCTTAATCAGCATTTCTATAAGGCTTTTCTGGCTGCTTTTAATTTAACCTACGCACCCTGACATATAAGGCTTTGAAGAAAAGATTGCAAAACTTAAGTCCTGTCACAAAGTTACAGTTTACATTCCTTTAGTTGAAAATCCTAATTATTTGTGCATTTTAAAAATGCCTATTTTAGCACAACCAACATCGTCTGGCAACAGAAGGATGATGCACCTCTCAGGTCTTGAACTATTGATAAAGAAGAGGAAAAAGTTACAAGACCATTTTGGGCCTTGGAGAAATGAAGGACGTTTAGTAAGCTCTTCATGTTTGGAGAAAAGCAGACCTTACTGGCAGAAGACGACTCTCACCGTTCCAGTTCGCAAGAATCTAATTTTACTCTGAAACCACAGGAAAACAAACAAGCAATTGATAATCAGAAATTCACATAAATCAGCAATTCCTGTCTTTATCATCTAATATTGTAAATCATCCAGCAGGAGCCAGGGCTCGTGTATTAATGAGAGGGCTGAGTTCCTCTGCAGTCTCAGTTGGGCGTGTGGTGAGCTGATAAGTCCGCTGCGAGAGAAAAAAAAAAGAGAGATAACTTAAACCGTGACCGACTAAAGGCCAAGACTAAATAATGGTATTTGGTGCAGTTCCAGCTGTCGGACTAGCTCCAAACTGTGGAGTTATCTGATGAATGAAGGTCTTTGGATGAAAAACAAGCTGACCATAATAAAGGTCAAAACAATGATGAAGTAAAAATGTCTACAAAAACGCATGTTTAAAATTTTATTTAAGAATCACAACTTTTCATGTAAGTACATTTATTCTGTGGTTAAAAAAAATCCACTTCATAAACGATGATTGCACAGCTGGTTCTGTTTTTAAAGATGCTGACTATGACATTTTTTGATCGGTAATCTGCTGCCTCAGGTTTTCTGGGGATATAAATATGACATTTGACACATGGATAATTTCTTTTAGCAAATGTTCAAAACAGGAAGGACAAATAAACATAAAATTTCAACAAGAGCATGTCTGCGCTGATCATCACAAGTCAGGAAACGGCTTCCTGTGTCTAAAGTCAGAGAAATAGTTTACATGACTGTGACAAACGAGGCTGGTTGAGGACCCAAGTTTATCTCACCAGAGGTGATAAAAACACCTCTGAATCTTATTGTGTTAAAGAATAGTGTGTGTGTGTGTGTGTGTGTGTGTTTTAGGGTCACCGGGCAAGAAGAGTCAGACTCCATCTAGATGGAGGCTCCTTGGAAACACAGTTTCTGTCCAAACTAACGCTAACTTTAACCCTGTAGAGTTTGATAAATGTCACCACACTGTATCCTTTAATATCTCATTAATTCACCCCCTCAGCCTGTTCCCCTCTGGTCTGGAGGAGAGGGCAGGGTGGGAGAGGGGAAGGCTGCTGGATCGATGAAAAACACACAGGGCCACAACTAAGAGAGAGGTGTCGATCCGTCCCCCTCCTCTGTCAGGGCGAGCACACCGACTCCTCACCCTCCTAATGCTTGATTGGGGGTCTAGTTTTACCACCCACTTCTGCTCCCCCATCCCATCCTCCCTCCACTGCAAATTGTTCCCCCACGGAGGTGTTTATGGGAAGGCTGACAGGATGTTCGGCCCATCAGGAAATCAAAGACCCCCCCCTCCCCCCTCCACGTCCACTCCATGCACGGCTTCTCCCCGTGACCTTTTCAACTCCAGTAAGGGTTAAAAATCGCAGGCATATGCAAAGCTGTGATTACAGTAGAGAAGCTGGATGATCTATGATTGAGGCAGTGGGATCAGTTCCCCCGTCCTCATGTAGCTCAAATAAAGGCTCAGGTTGGAGTAACAGGCCGCCTTCCTCAGGCAATCCACAAAGAAGAGGGGTATTAAGTATCAATGCCACACTCACTGCCTGTTTTTAACAGTTTTCGCAGAAAGAGGGAAATTTGGTTGAAGTGAAAACATTTCTTTGATCAGGTAGTACAGTTTTTATCTATGGTCAACATGTCCAGTGGTAAGACTTCATGGATTGTAAACAACAAATATCAAATAAAGAATCTAGCTTGGTTTAAACTGTCTCTGTTTTCCAATCTTGGATGGTCTCTAAACACCACCCACACACACAACACACACACACACACACACAACACACACACACACACACACACACACACAGTCCACTGTAAAAGTATTCACTCCCATTGAACTTCTCCACACGTCTTTTTCACATTATGACCACAAACCTCAACGCGTCTTAGTGGGGTTTTACGTGATGGACCAACACAAAGAAGCACATAGCTGTGAGGTGAACAGAAAATTATGGTTGTCAAAATTTTCTCCAAATAAAAATGTAAAAAGTTTGGCTGACATGGTATTCAGCTCCGCTGAGTCAGCAGTTAACTGTAACTACAGCTGCAAGAGTTTTGGGAGACATTTTTGCATAAATGTTCAAGCTCTGTAAGATTAGCTGGACAGCCATTTTAAAGTACTGCCACAGATTCTCAGTCAGGTTTATGTCAAGGTCATTCCGACATATCAACACGTTTTAATCTAAACCAATAGATTCTAACTCTATAAGCCCGGGCTCAGGTTTTCTACAACTTTTAACACCACCTTCCTCATATTTTCAGTTTCTCCTACACATCTTTTTTAATCAGATTTCTTTCAATACTGGCTTTATTTATTTTTTTGCCGCTCTCCTTTATATCAATCAATTCTCCCACCTGAGCTTTGGCCCCCTGCAGCCCCACCATCGGATCCTCTGCCGCTTTGGTGACCAATGGTCTCCCTGCATGGCCCGTCGTTTCAGTGGGTCTGCAGTTCTGCCATACACTCGCCATTTCCTAGTGCTGGAGCTGAGACGTTATAAACTTGAGGTTGTGTTTTACGACCAAACCCTGTTTTAAACTCCCCCACATGTTTATTCCTGATCCCTTTCAGGTGTTTCTTGGTCTTAATGTGTCACGTTAACCAAGTTTCTCTGGCTAACCTCTGGGGCCCGTTACAAAACGGCTGCACACGTACCGAGGTTAAATCACACACATACGGACTCCATATACCAACTGGGAAACTTCTTGAGACACTTAGGAGCAGATTTTATTTAGGGATATCAAAGCAAAGGTGGGCTGAATGCAGTCACACAAGGCACTTTTCAAACTTTTATTTGGAATCCGTTTTGAAAACCATGCGGCATCTTCCTCCCTTTTAACAGACACCTTGTGTTGATCTGTCTAAAAACATAAAGTCGGGGCACCGCGTAGCTCAGTGGCAGAGCAGCCGCACCAGATGTGGAGGTTGTACTTCAGCCAGATGTTTCTGGTTTGATTCCTGACCCCGGCTCACCTACTGCATGTCTTCCTCTCTGGTCTCTTCCTCCTGATAGGCTGCTAACGTTTTGCTGCAAGGATTTTGTGGCCCTTGATCACTAGTGGCCCAAATAAATATTAATTAAAAAACAAAAACACACCTGAAGGTTTGTGGCTGTATCGTCACAAAATGTTAGGATGCAAATACTTTTCAAGGCACTGTAATTTCCAACAGTAGGTTGTGTTTTCTTAATGTAGCTTCCCTTGTGTTTTTGTGAAAACAGCAGCTAATTTATGATCTTTTCTTTTTCTATCAACTAGACAATAAAAGAAAGAAAGAAACAAAGAAATAAAGAAAGAAAGACAGGAAGCAAATTCCCCCAGAGTTCCCTCACGGACTGCTTAACTTGCTGCAGAGTCATCACGCCATTCTTTAGATGTTCTCTCACTGCAAAGGCAACAGAGGCGAATAACTTCACTCAGATAATAGTTTACTCATGGCTTCATTCAGAACATCTCTTCCACATCTGAGTCACAGTGAAGCAGAAAAGTGTTACATCTTACAGTAAAATTATTGATTGGAATTCAGTGTTTATTACAAGGCCCGGGAGTGAAGGAGGAAAAAAGAAAAACAAAAGAAAAGGCACTTATTCGATAAAAATAAAACAAGGATATAGGCATGTGGCAAAATGCAAAAACGCTAAAACTGTTAAATTAAGCTGTTCATAAAGGCCGATTGTGTGTATAAGGCAACAGAAGGCTCTCTCTCTCTGTCATGAAAGATTAATTGTCATTTTTAAAACGTGAATATCTTTCACATACTCGACTATTAAAGCAGGGCTGCTTTAATTGTAACAGGTTTTAATTTCGCAGAGCCTAAAAAAGGAATGCAGACCCATAAACTGCTGCAAGTCGAAGCATCTGTCAAACACTAAAACCCACAACACAGCAAGGGTTCACAGGCTTTCTTTAACCCCCCTCCCTCCAAACGCTCCCCTCTTGTGGCATTCGCCAGTATTGCAACGTGGAAATCTCAAGCGACGTCTACTGCAGTTTCTTTTTTCTTTTTATGTGCCTCTTTCAAGTTTCCAGGAGTTTTAAGATCCTGTTGCCAATCAATGGCTTTAGGAAGTTGTTTTTTTTTTTCTTTAAAGAGTGCGGAGATCCCAGCTGTGGCTCTGACAACACAACAGTTGGAGTTGTGCACGGTGCTCGGGGTGGGGAGAGGTGAAGGTTGTGGTAATTTTCACAGCGTCACTTCTGTCTGAGTCCAAGTGTTCATCAAAGTGAGTCATTCCGCTGAAATGTGACTCAAAGAGTTCACGCGGTCCATCATGAGTTTACAGCCCGAAAGCCCCTCCCAGCCCCGAGCTCTTCCACCAGAAACGAGACAAACGAGGCCACTCTTTGGATTGATGCTGATTGAAAACAGCACACCTGCTAAAGGAATCTGCAATAAAATATAAAAACATTTAGGATTTTTTTTGTTGTTTTTTTTTTTAAAAGTGCTCAGTGTATAATTTCTCTCCCAGAGAGATATCAGTGGCTTATAAGTAAAGTTTCCCCAGTTTTTGTTGTTGTTTTTGTTTGTTTTTAAGGGAAGTCCTCACGCTGCCATTCCTCTTATTTGCCGACGTTCTCCGCAGGATTGTACTCTGTTTCCCCCGACGACACCTGAGAGATGCGGCGTGTGGAGCCCCACAGGCGACGGGAGAACTGTCCGGAGCGAACCTGAGAACAGGAGAGAACGTGAATTTGATTCACATGGGATCGGTTACACCAATTACACCGTTGTCTGACAAACTTGGTTCTCAACAAATGCTGTGCGTATAATTATCCTCCTCCCCCCCTTTGCCGCCTTTTCCATCTCACACACTCTAGAAGTTTGGCTTCTCACCTCTTCAGGCTTCCCTGCCCCCACCACTATTAGCTTCCCGTTCTCCAGTCCCACGAGTATGTGGCTGAACTCTTTAGTGACGGACACACTCCTCACAGGAACCCTCAAGGCCAGCGGCGTTATCAGAGAATCCAGGCTGCAAAACGGGGAGATGTTAGAGCCGACTTATCTTAAAGAGACCTTTGTGGAATTATTCAGTTAAATAGACCAAACAAAAAGTATCATAAGTAAATAAATACATATTAAAAAAAATATGTGCTGTGTGGATGCTTTTCTTCAGAGAGAGCAAACTTGGTCAGCCTGATTGAGCCTTTCAAATGGTTTTCTAAAACACAAATCTTTGAAAAAACATGCAGCATTTTACTTTCCATTTCACAATCACGTGTCAATTTTTGTTGGTTTATCATAAACTCCAAATAAAGACACACACTACTGTAATGAAACTACATGTGAAATGGGACTCTGAGTAACTTTTGAACATAAACGACTTATTTGAAAAGCCTCTACCTGAACAAATCCCGGACGTGGAGGCCGCCCTGCGCGGTCCCCAGGATGACGTATTCGGACACCAGGTGAAGCGCGGTCATCTGCTCCTCCATGGTGAAAGACGACATCAGGCAGCCGTTCACAGAGTAAACATGAACCGAATGCTTGCCCTGAAGGAATAAGCACCACATGAATACCAGTTGAACTGCACTGTTCTTCTTTAGTGCAGTAGTAAAAATGTATACATTTCCTTATGATTGCATGCGATAGACCAGCATAAAAGAAGCAGACATTTGCAGGAGAAAGATCATACAAGGTTTGCAAAACATCTGTAAAAAAAAAAAAAAAAAAAAAAAAAAAATCTGCAAGATATATTTGCATATTTGTACAGTTAGCGCTTGGATTTTTATTTCGACTCCCCAAAACCTGCATACTGCTGGTCTGTGTTTGTCCGTCACATAAAGTAAAGACAAAACAGATCAAAGCTCGAGGTTTAATCTGTGGCAAACTGCGAAAAGGCTCAAGGGGGAGTAATACTTTTCTTTACGCACCTTTCTGTGAGAGCGTTCCTCCTGAGACGTCTGCACCACGATGTGGCCTTCCATCCCGACCTGGAGCGCAGTGATGGGGGTGCTCACATTGCCGTCTCCGGGGGGTCGCAGAGTTCGGAGGTACTGTCCCCGTCGCACTGTGTGCACAATCACAGTCCCGTCCTGGGAAGGAAGCGAAGCAATAGGCAGAGAGGGTCAGGAAGCATGCAACACGCTGCTCACACAGATAGACCATTAAGAGCTTTCAACATGTGTGCAGACCTCAAAGGAAGTATAGTGACTCTTAATAGTTTTCTGTTTATCATTTTTAATTTGGTGGCGGTATTAAGAGACTTAAAGACTTAGGAATGCAGTGTAACCTGGTAACAGCCTCCCTCCTGATTGGGTTTCCTTCCTCCACCTCATAAACCTTCTTAGACTTCAAAGACGCACATTTTTGCCTAATCAGCCTTTATCTATCACTGAAAGGCTCCACTTTCTTTTCCTAATTTGGTCATTTCCCACCGTACGAAAACAAGATAGCGCACAGTCGCGAAACCAACGAGTGATGTCATGGTTACAGCACACGTCTCTTTTATACAGAGTCGTCTAGGATCGGAGGAGATCAGCTAAAAACGTCGCTTTTCTACATGTGTATATGCACTGAACAGCTAATGTGTTCAATGACTCACTACTGTCGTCTGAGTTGTTGGATTACGATGTTCCTGCTCGCGGTTCTGTCAGCTGTTGGTGTCTTAAAAGGTTCAGTGGAAAAGTCTGAAAACTCCAAGCTGTTCGTCTGGAGGTCAGGGTTCCTGAAGATCTCACATCCTAACATTGCTCACTTTTCCAGAGTTCTCAGTTCTGTTTTTACTATATTTTCCTAAATAAAAACAGTCTTTCAGGGAACAAAGGGAAGGACAGACTGATGGATGAAAGGATGGCATGCACATGTTCTTCTTTATTTGCTTAAATCTGGAAAATATTTAAATGCAATTACAGATTTTTTTCATACTGCCTGGGAACGCTGATGAGCAAACGCATACAAGCGTTGTATTTTTATTTTGTTATTTTTTTGCATGACACCTAATCTAATTTTAACGCAAGGCTGCTTTGGTCTCTAATCGACGAGCTGAAATGACCAAAGTCATTTTATCCAAGAAGTTGAGAAACATGTGCTGACGATTCGGTTTCTTGTGGCAGCAACTCGCACACGCAACGTGCACAGGAACATTTTCTGCTGCAGATGCTTTCCCAGAGTGAGTTACAAGACACTGGGGAACATCCATCTGGAGTACAGAGAGTGCAGGATGGGGTGTAGAAAGTACGCACCGAAACACGGTTTCTTTTTCATCAGTGTAAGAATATCTGGTGTAGCTCCTATTACATATTGCATATATTATGTGTTGACATTCATATATTATGTGTCCTAGAAAACAGAAAGGAAGGACCACCTATGTCAGCTTTAGCTGCGTCACAGAACAACTGGCATCTTGTTTGTTAGAGACCCTCCAAACTGCAGGAGGCGTATTGTAAATATTTAGCTCGAATAGACAAAGCTGTATTGTTAAACACTCCAGAAACCTGTTGTTGATGGAAAATAAAACCACAAGCAGGAAACGTATCGATGTGAAACCCAGCATTTCAGTCACGGCATCTTCTCGTGCCGAGACGTCACCATCTCTGACCTTTGACCCAGAGACAGCCATGTCCAGTTCGGTGCTGATAGCCACACAGGTCACCTCCTGGTCGTGTCCGCAGAGGATCTGCACAGGCCGAGGCGACAGGCCGCTGGAGAATCCGCCCTGTGGTACGATAAAAAAACAACAACAAACAAACAGTGAATACACGTTTGACGGCTTCGCTTTCAGTGCGAGTCTGTGTGGAGGGCGCGAAGATATTCACCTGCTGCAAAACCTGCCACACTATGCAGGACGTGTCCCTTGAACCAGAGATGAGGTAGATGCCACACAGATCCAGAGCCAAGCAGGTAACGACATCTTTACAAAATACACACAAAAATAAAAAATGACCTCATGCCAGCGAAGAAAAGAAAGAAACCTCTCTCTGCGTACTACGAGAAAAGCTCACCGATGTGCCGACAGATCCTGCCCACCAGCTTTCCTTTGCCCAGCTGAGTGACGCGAAGGCTGCAGTCCCAGTGTCCCCCGCTGAACAGCAGGCGGCCGTCGTTGGACACCACCAGCACCTGGGCACTGAGCTCCACTCCCGGAGAGAAAGGCCCCGCCAGGAAACGCTGAGTCCTACAGAAACAAAGACAGGTTGAAGCGAGCTTAAGACAAGAGACTCTGTTGGGATCTTAACGCGACCAGGATTCAGATTGGATGAAAGTAGAATCCATTGTTCAAAGTTCAATGAACGGGATTTGAATTTTTTTCCCACAATTACGTCCATGGAGGACTTCTGCTAGGCTTAGTGGGGCCAAGCTCAGGAGTCACATGAAAGGAGCAGCCAGTTTGTTGTCTGAAGCGGATCATGTTGAAGAAAATCCAACTGTCCATCAGGGAGGATATCAAATGTTCCCCTTTTCGTGGAGCACATCTGCAACCCACACTGCATGACAACCAGACAAAACAACAACATACAACATGCTTAAACTCACTCACTTTGGATTGGTCATCGTTGGATCTTTAGTGAAAGTGAAGTAGTTGGTGATGTTTTTGTCATATGGAAGCCAGCTGTGTGTCCCAATCAAGCCACTTGAACTTACAGTCACCTGTACAGAAGAAAGTGACTTGGCATCAGAACAATAATAATAATAATAATAATAAAAAAAGTCTTGTAAAATGATTAATGCTGTAGCCGAGCTTGGTTTGGACGTTACCAAGGTGTCTGAGCCTTGCATGATGGAGTGATTCTGATTCTTTGGTACCAGTGCTTGAACCAGAGGAAGTCCGTCACTAACCACCTGAGGCAGACGTGTAAATGAAAACAGTGCGACGTTCGACTATTGACATCAGTGGAGTCGGATGAGCAAACGAGTCCTCACCTCCACGAATGGCCGGAGTTTGCCGAGGTGTTCGAAGATGTTTGCCGGCAGAGTGTCCAGGCGGGCCTGCCGCCGTGATGCATTCTGGGCCGTCATTCGAGGAGGGTGAGGCTCCTGAATGGAGACAAAGATTACAGAGAAAACACTGTCATTTTCTGATGCAGAGTTACAGACGGATGCACTCCTAAAGCTGAAGTGATTCGAATCTCTAAAGAGCTGAAATTCGGATCTTTTTAAAAACCTGCAGAAGAATCACACCCGAAGAATGTTCATTTGGTTGGTTGAAACAATATGACTGGACTGTTAGGCTACATGATGCAATAATGCACAGCCATTATTAATTTGTAGATTAGGGCAGATTATATTTTAAAAAAAGGTTAACTAGAGCCTCGAAAAAGGGACATTTTCTATTTCCTCTTTCACTCAGCAAACCTTAAGCAGCTGACAGGGAGTCTGTCCAAAGTTGCTGATCATTCCTTCGAAGGCTTTTCGATCCGTTTCATTGGAAATGGCGTCCAGATCGACGGCACCTGCAACAGCCAATAAGACAAATATTAACCTTTTCCCAGAGAAACTTGAGATATTTAGGGCTCAGATACAACTTTTTCATAAGTTTATGTAAAGCAATTTTCAGACAAGAAGTCTTAAAATAAATCAATATGTAAAATCCTTACTGTTATTTATTATTTCAGAGATATATGCATGTATAATTACCCTACAAAAAGACTACAAAACAAGCAATTCAAAATGTATCTTGATCTTCAAAAGTAAAACAAAAAAAAAAAGCTACCGGCCTAAACAGTCAAGAGATGCAATTTAAAAACCTAAAGCAACGCAAACCAGACCCAGCTTTGTATCACCACCATGCACAGTGAGAGTCATTGCTGGAGATCTAAAAACGGCTGGGATATCAAAACAAATATTTACACGAAAGGCACTTTACACATGTTTAGAGTGTAATAGGTAACAAAAACATGGTTAAAGTTACATTTCAGTCTGAAAACGGGACACATAACAAAAACCCCTCAGAGTCGAAGCGCTCTCATAAAAGGTCGTATAAACATGTTAGCAAAAGATCAGCGGTGACATAAAACTTTGGATGAAAGTGGAATATAGTTTAAGGCCAACTGAATATTTCTCTGGTTTTAAGTGTAATTACAACAAAGCAAACAAGATTTTCTTTTTGATGTTTCTGCATTGTAACCGTTTGTCAGCTGAAATTGACGCAGCACTACCACACAACTCATTGTTTCCCTTAGCCATTTTTTTTTATTTTTATATCCCCATAAGTCCAAACGAACCCAACAAAGAGTTAAACTGAGCAAATTAGTCCTTTATTCACTTTGTTTGTTTAGCTCATACGTAATTTTCTGTTGTGAACCTAAATAAGCTCTTTCATGCACACAGAAACAACTAAATGCGCACATAAGAATAGGAACGATTTCCCTTTGCAGACTCTGGGAAAAAACACACTTCACATGTTTTCCTTTCCACTTAGCAAGGATCACCACAGAAAACACTGCAGTTTGTTCATTTATTTCCTCACAAAGTCCTGATTGCAGCCTTACCCTCATAAGTGCAGTAGTAGAAAACATTGAGCGCTTTCACTGCCTCCTCTCCTCTCTGCTTGCATCCAAAGATGAGGTCAATCCACTCATGGAGGTGGGAGGACACGTGTTCGGACTCCTGCAATGTTAAGAGTCGATTTCACGCTGTAACTCTGGCGGCAGATGCATGACTGAGTTTTATGGCTCTGTGTGTTGCCGGTGACTCACCAGGGCTTTCATGTGTTTCCTGATAAAGTCTTCCCTTGATGTCGCCCAGGGAGGCAGCAACACATCTGCCACCAGGTCCTGAGACAACTGCAAGCGGCCCAAGTCGAAGCCTAGCAAAGAATTTAAGTGGATCAACTTCCACGCCGCAGCGGACGTCCCGGAACGGCACAGGGTTTTGCCGCTGCTCACCGTTCATGTTCTGCAGGAACTCGGGGAAGTAGAAGAACTCCGGGATGAGCTCTTTGACGTCGGCCGGGCTCTCCATGCGAGCCTGCCAGGCCGCCGCCACCGAGTGGAACTGTCTGTCTGCGACGTCAAACCTGAACGGCGGGGCGACACGTGGCGCCGTGAGAACGCGCGACAGAGCTGGGAGATATCACACGCCGCAGTCCTCACCTGCCGCTCTGCAGCTGGATATGCAGGGTGGTGAACGGCTCCATGCGGATCATGTAGTGCATGACTCCTGCTGCGTTAGAGTAGTGTGTGCCATAGTGGAATTTCTCGGTGGTGCCTGATGGGTCTTCAAAGCTCTCGTACCTGAAAAAAATAAAGTAAAAAAATAAATGTGTTGGGCTTTATTAGCTAAAAAAAAATAATAAAAAGATAAAATTGCACAATTTTGTTATTGGGAATTCATTAAAGTAAGGCTGAAATGATCATGAACTGATTATTGAAATAATTTAGTAATCAATTAATGGTTCACCAGAGTATACATGCTCATAAAAAGACCATTTTATGGGAGAACAACAGGCTCAGAGCAGTAATTAAAACTAAATTGTACAAAAAATATATATACAGTTTGCAATTAAGATAAAATAAAACCTTTTTTCTGTAAATCTATTCCAACCAAAACTCATCAAGTGGCTCTTTTAGTTTCACCTGGTTCAAATTCTATTAAAAAATCCTTTTGCTGTGTTATTAATTATTAAAACATAATCAACACATCAGTCCTGCACTGTATTGATGTTAAATCAACCAGAAAGGGCTTTCTTAGGAATGCTATGTTATTGAATCTCAGTCAATAAAATGTTTATTTTCTTGTTTCTAAAAGGAATTTGTTTATTTTCATCTTTTAATGTGTTTAAAATATTGCATAAAAAAAGGTTTAAATTAAAAAAACTGCAGAATGTTCCATTTCCCCCTCGACCCCCAATTAATCATCAGAATAATCGATGACTAAAATAATCATTAATTGCATTTTCTTTTTTTTTTGCATTATCAGAGCCCCTTACTTTTCTTTGACGTTCTGCGCGTGACGTGGGTTGACCACACCTATAGGCTTAGACAGATCTCTGAAAACCGAGGGGTCCTCCAGATCCAGATGAGAAGACGTGTAGTCGCACAGAACCCAGGGGAACTGAAGAGAAACAGCCAACACAGACGTCTTGCTTACACTCCGAGTGCGACACCGGAAAAACAAAAAGCGCTACAGGTTGGCCGCAGAACGCACCACGGGGTACTGGGACAGGTCGTTGTACGTGCGCCCGGCGATGGTGTTCAGCTGCATCAGGTACTCAAAGTTTGAGATTTCTCTGTACACCCATTTCTGTTCAATTCAAGATGATGACGCCACGTTAAGGTGGGAAACATTGGAACCGTTTAGCGACGAATGAACAAAATGCATGTGGAAAACGTGATGTAAATAAAACACCTGAGTGAGGCCTGACGCTTTCAGCAGCTCCTGAGGGGAACGGGAGCCGAAGTAGAACAGGTTTGGAGGCCGTAGTCCGAGAATCCTTGAGTACACTTTGTTTCGTACCTGCACGGTGACAAATGTATCAATTTAGAGCTTCTAATGCTTATTTAACATCGTAGTATACTTTGGATAATACACAAGAACCTAAATATTTATAGGTTAACAAGTGTTTATGGTTTTAAAACCCATATTGTCACTGAAAACTGAAAGTGTTTTGGTAGAATAGATTTAAGATGAAAATCCTGACTCCTGACTGCAAGAGGGATTACAACCCTCTACCTAAAGACTTAATTTATGACAGTTTCATGGCAGCTAACCTTCTAAAACTTAATTAAAATTGCAATACTGTACACATCAATATTGTGAATTGCAATTTATTGTCATTCTAAATAAAGACTATAGAGAAACGTTTTCATTGTTACTTTTGCAAGAAGAAACTTCTGTTTTTAAACTACATTCTTAAATTTGACATATACAAGACCTTCTTTCTGAAGTTGATGAAGTAATGGGCCTGGTCAATGAAGAAAAGCTCCAACGCCGACCGTCGCAGGTTGTATCTCCTCAAATGGACTTCCCGAAGCTGAGACAGAGGTCTCTTGAAATCGAACCCGATTCCTGCAGGACAGGGGAGAAAAACTTATGACTCACTCGAGACAGAAACCTTTGAAGAACCATAACACAGAGAGGTGTAACTTTCAGAGGTACACGTTTCTTACCCTCCTCGGTCTCTTCTTTCTCACTGCTGCCATCATAGAAGTACAGATGATGCGTGGTGACCTCCAGCCGACCCGGCACCACAGCCACGATGGTGATGAGCTCACAGTCTTCAGACAGAACCAGCTTCTCTTTCTGATTCTCGTCTTCTCCTTCCCCTCTGAAATTCAACGTTTAAGGAAGCAGGCTTAATCTCCTCTAAATCTTTTGTGCTTTTTTGAATTACAAACACACACACACACACACACACACACACACACACACACACACACACACACACACACACACACACACACACACACACACACACACACACACACACACACACACACACACACACACACACACACACACACACACACACACACACACACACACACACACACACACACACACACACACACACACACACACACACACGAGGCTGACACTCTTGGTTTGAGAGGTTTAGACTTACTTGTTATCCAAAAAGTCCTCTTCTTCCAAGTGGTCATCCTCCATGTCGCTTACTTTCGCTTCCTTGGCAACAGCCAATGGGATCGGATCAGAGCTGCGAGGGCTTTCAGCTCCTGATGAGCACAACATTGACCTTTTTTTTTTAACAGTTTACAAAAAGATAAAACTTTTTTTTTTAATTAAATATTTTGATGATAAATAAGCTGCCGTCGTACCCATGTTGTCCCTCAGAGCGCTGGCCTCACTGTGGGAGTCGTAGTTGTAGTTGGGCACAAGTTTGAGTCGCATCTTTGAATACGTTTCCGCAGCGGACAGTTTCCATTTCACCTCTGGCTGAACTCTGACGTCAAGCGTGAGACAAACAAAACTCAGAGCAATCTGACTTGCAAAGGGAGAACAACGGACCGAGACGCGAGATGCGGTCGTACCTGTTGGCCCACGGCCCCCGCTCACAGGTGAACAGCCTGCGGAGAGCTCTCCAGTGCTGCCACACCACCCCCTGCTGGCTGGCGTTCTGCTTCTGCCACATCACATATCTGTTGTTCTCACTGCGAACTCGCTTCATGCAGGGGTCAATTATCACCTCCTGTTTGCACAGAGAGACACGTTAGCTAAAAAAAAAAACAAAAAAAAAAACAGAGGTCTTATGGGGAAGATGATGGAGTGTGTGGACATGTGGCATATTGTCATGTTGTACCTACTGTTTTTAATGCATTTTATTTCGGTTTTATAGGATAGAACAACGCAAAGGAGCTTTAATTTGGCTTTAATTTTTTTTTAGAAATAAAAGTCAGAACATTGTAGCATGTACACAGTCCAGTCACATTAATGTGACCATCTGTCAAAAGCCAGAATAACCACCTTTCGCAGAGCGAACTGCTACGAGACGTGCAGGAAGAGAGTCACTTAGGTCCCTGAAGGTCTTCTCTGGGATGTTGAGCCATGCCGACTCTAATGCCGTGGCCAGCTGCGCTAGATTACGCGGTTGAGGATCCATGGCGCGAACAACTCGATCGAGATGGTCCCACAGATGCTCGATTGGGTTTAAGTCAGGTGAGTTTGCTGGCCAGGGGAGGACGGTAAACTCATCCTGGTGCTCTTCGAACCACGCACGTACACTGGCAGCTGTATGGCACCTCGCATTGTCCTGCTGGAAGATGCCATCATCCTGAGGAAAAACAATGCGCATGTAGGGGTGGACATGGTCCGCAAGGACAGATGCGTACTTGTATTGATCCATCGTGCCTTCCACAATAATCAGTGAACCCAGAGAATGCCAGGAAAACATTCCCCAGACCATAATGCTCCCGCCTCCAGCTTGGACCGTTCCTGCAATGGTTGCAGGGTGGTTCCTTTCAGAGGTTTCACGCCTTATACGCCAACGTCCATCTGTCCGATGGAGCATAAAACGCGATTCATCTGAAAACGCTACCTGTCGCCACTCAGTGGACGTCCAGCTGCTGTACTGGCGTGCAAATTCTAGCCTTCGTCGTCGATGAACACCAGTCAGCATAGGTGCACGAACCAGGCGTCTGCTTCGGAGGCCCAGACGCAGCAATGTTCGCTGAATAGTGGTTTGGGAGACACTTGTGGTAGCCCCTTGGTTCATTTTAGTGGTCAGTTGCTCAACGGTAGCCCGTCTATCTGCCCGAACGCATCTCCGCAACCGTCGTTCGCCTCTGTCATCTATGGCCCGTGGTGCACCACATTTGCCACGTCGTGGATTTTGGACAGTCCCATTTTGCCATGCACGGTACACTTTTACCACGGCGGCACGCGAACAGTTCACAAACTCAGCCGTTTCGGAAATGCTTCCACCCTTGGCCCGAAAGCCAATGATCATGCCCTTTTGGACGTCGGATAAATCGCTTCGTTTCTGCATTACGCCAACGATTGAAATGTTTTCCGAAGCCCACACACACCCTTTATATACGCTCAACTGCACTGTGCTGCCACCTGCCTTCTGTGATGTGTTATTTAACTCTGAAGTGGAAAGTACGTGGTGGTCACATTAATGTGACTGGACTGTGTATTTTATATCTAGCAAACAGAGATAATGAGTGTGTGCAGCTGCAAGTTTTTTGGAGCTTTTCATGTCTAGAGATCCCCCCCCACATTTTGTTTTGACCATCGATTTTTTTAAGTTTTGCCCCAATTTGTTCATTAGGTTCAGGTCTGGACTTTGACTGGGCCAGTCTAAAACATTAATATGAACTGATCTAAACCATTCCTTTGTAGCTTTGGGTGCATTTTAGGCTGTGGGATCTTCACATCTGTTTTTATACTGATACTTAATAGCAGACGGATGGAAAACATTTATAGCTAAATATTTTTAAAAAAAGGAGGCTGGACAGATATGGACAGCAAAACTTTTGAGTTTTTTTAAAATAAAAAAAACACGTTGCTACTGCTGTGTGAAAATGTAGTTATGCATTTCTTTGTATTTGTCGATCTTGTAAACCTCCCAAGCCCCCCAAAAAATTAATTGAAGTTTGTTATTGTAATAAAGAAACCATTTTTTAAAGCTGTTGAATACTTTTGCATCAAACTGTAAAAGCGCAGTACCTGAAACTTTGACTTGCTGTCAGATCTGTCCTTTTCCCGTTTAAATGCTGTGCTCATTAGATCGTCAAAGCAGGAGTTCCAGAAATTGGACATGATATCATGACTACGCCCAAATGTGTCCAGTTCGTACTGCTCCATGGTGGGCAGAACCTGGAAAACGGACAGAAAACCAACATACCATGAATAATAGCCTGCAGTCACTACTACCTTTACTTCAATATATGTGATAATATACGTGATAGCCAAAAAGTGATGCTAAGCTACCGAGGTCCCATTGCAGTTAATAGAAACACACACATATGTCTAAAACAAACACAGCATCTACATAAATAAATCCTGAGAGGACAGTTTATATTCTCTCGCTGCACTTTTAAAAGTTGTTTTAAACATTTACAGCAGCCAAAGTTCTGCCACAGTGCGAAACATGCTGGAAGATCCGAACTCTGAGGAAAACTAAACAGAACGGATTTATGGGCAGGCGATGTCACACAGAGGCGTGATGGATCTGAGCTCGAGCGGAGCGGAGCGCGTCTGTTTGGCAGCGGCTTGTCTAGGGTTCGAGCATAAACCACTCCATAACTAACGCACTCTGAAGGAAAGCTTAAGGAATGTGACGTAGAGCAGCAAACGCCTTTTAAAAATGCTAAACTTTGCAGTAAATATCTCAGGAGGAATCTGGGGGGTAGCAGGTCAGACAGAATACAGGATTAGTAAAATATGTTATGTGTGCAGGAAGTTGACAAAGAACAGAGTTTGAAGTGTCTGAAAGACAGAGGAGCAGACTCCCTCGACTCCCTAAACACAAAGATAAATATAAGCCTTTTTTTTTTAATACACAAAGTCCGTCCAGACACAAACCTTCTGCTGGTAAAAGCTCTGCCACTCCAGCGCGTTACAGTAAAGCTTCAGGTCCTCGGCGAAGGTGGTGCTCCCGTTGGTGATGGGCAAGTTGGGCAAGTGGTTCTGGAGGGAGATGGGGTCTGCGTGCTGGGCCAGCAGGGTCCTCATGATGGGCACCAGCTGGGAGAAAGTCTCAGAGCAACTGACGTTTGAGTCTTCCGTTACGCCTTCTGGCCACAAGGGGGCGCCAAGCTTTCCCAGCAAGAAGCAGACCTCCTCCCAGCTCAGACACAGAACAGTCTGCAGGAGACTGTGGAGCTTCAAATAGGCCATCTCACACACCTGATGGTGAGCAAAGACACGTCCAGTCAAATTCAAACTACACATGTGAAGCGATGTAGATTTTTTATTTACTTTAGTGAACTATATACGTGATAAACACTGTTTAATACTAAAAAAAAGACGAATTTTAGCAAAGCTAAAAATATGTACAAAATTAGTTATTATAACAAAAGAAAAATCAAATATATGGTGCATCAAAGAAAAAATATATATATCCCACCAGTGAATTCAACATTAAATAAAAAATAAAGAGTTAGGAGAAATCCAACAAAATTAAACAATTTTCCTTTCCCTGTTTTCTTTCCATCTCATACGCTGACATGTTGTTCTCACTTCAGAGGGTTACACTATAAATCAAAGCACGGTTTCTTTGTGTCAGCTGCCTCAGCAAAAGCAATACAAGCTTCAATTTGAGACAAAGAACTCCTTCAATCATTCTTTGTTAACTCCGGTTTACCTTTCAAGCTTTGAACATAAAAAAACAAAACAAAACAAAAAAAACCCCCGTCTTGAATGAATAATTTATCAGCTCATCTGCAGCAAATACAGCCATCTCCCTGACCTTTCATTCAGGAATAACTGGTTGCTCGAATAAAGAGGTGTAAAGAATCTAAAAATAAACACAACTGCTGCGATTCAAACAGGAACGGTGGCAGAAATCAACAGTGTAACTTGTGACGTTAACAACTGTCATTTCAGCTGCAGCTCCATTAATAATGATGAGGCCCCAATATGCAAACAATAAACCATTGACTGGGTGTGACTAGATTTAATTGCTGTGATATAATCTGTATCTATGTTCACTTATGCTAATTTATTTTCTCATGTCTTTTATTTCCAGTATAAACAGGTTAAACTAGATTAAGGTGCACAAATTTGGAAGCTCTGATTTTAGGCCAAAAAGGACAACGATATTCCTCTACACCTTAGGCAGTTTTAGCAACCTTTTTAAAGTTGTGGTATTTAAATACAACAAAACAAATTAAGCTTGACTGGCAAAATACAGCTAAGAAAAAATAACTAGAAGAATAAAGATTATATAAACGTCTGAGACCTGCTTTGCAATATTTATGCACCAACCACATACTCGGAGAACGGAGTCTGTCCATTTTGTCTTGATCAGCCCTGATTGGTGATGGGCAGGCTAAATGCAATACTAACAACAGGCAAATATTGATTCTTTTTCCTTCATGAAATGCATCAAAGCGAAGGGCTGCCCATTATTTTTCGTCTATAAACGTGTCAGCCAACAGCATGCCCTTTGATATCCTTTATGAGTAGAATAAAACCGAGAGGATAAAAGGTTTCCTTGGAATTCCTTCATCTTCGTTCTATCCTAAATTACTGTCTCTATAAATAAACCTGCAGAAGATTTTCCCCACAGCAATGTGTCAGAATAACCAGACAGAAAAAAACCCCATATAAGTCAGTCATAATTAGATAAAAATGCAGTGTTTTGGTAACCAAAGATAAGGAATCGTTTTACTCGTCACATGAAATTTTAACATTAGGAGCTTTCTACAGAGCAAATATAAAATAGATTTCTGAGCAGAAGTTAAAATCGATCTCTTAAAGGTCCTAAATTCTGAACTTAAAACATCACACAAACAAATTTACTTCCTGTCAGCGTACTTTGAATGGATATCATAAGCACCGTTTCTCTCCTCACACTCCTCCATAAGACACTCAGCCGTGAGATAAACCAGCTTACAGATGAGCAGAGCAGCATCATATGTTGGAAACCCAAATGGCCGATTTAATTTACACACTCCTATAAGAGCAGATGTCATAACTCAGAGGGGAACTGCCCTTTCATGCTGAACACTCCCTAACAGGAATGACTGCAATGTCTTTTGCAAAGTGAGTCCTTACAAGGCTTGGTATTCAAACGGTCTCTTTATCTGAGCTCACTTATCAAGTTAAATAAGTTCCCTCGGACATTTTTCCACAGTATCTTCTGCTGATATCGATCTTGGAGGAGCTTAGGTTGCGAAAGCAGAGACGTTTTAGCGTCGGCGTGCTCCGCAGGTGGGATTGTGGGTGCAGCTGACCTGCGAGTTCTGCTGGTGGATGTATCCGGTGATGATACGCAGGCCGATCTGGGCCATCTCCTTCAGCTCTGTGTTTCCAGGGCTGCCGGGGGTGCTGTGCCAGGCCTGCAACCTGTCCAGCAGGTTCACCACCCCTTCAAAGATCTGCAGGAAAAACAACAGCTGTCAACAGAAAGACTCGGGGCAAAAAAAAAGGCCAGACCTGTTTCCACACCTTGCAGTAAGCCTTAACTACACCCCGAGCTGAATTAAAAGTCAAACTTGACTCTCTTGGCCTTTCTGTCGCACAAACAGTGGCATTTGAACTTTGTTTAACAGTGGCAACACCCAAAGGCTTCTCGTTTATTATGCTTTGTATTTACTGCTTTAGTCTAGGAAGAATAGAAATAATTTACTTAAATATGACCACAAAAATGAACCCACGACTTTGAAAAAAATGTTCATTTTTATTTTACTAAAACAGAATAATTAACTTTCAGAGAGAGTTAAATCTAATTTCATATTCAGTTCTAAGTTACATTTTGACTTAATTTATTAAGGGAAAACTCACCTAACCAAACCAACCTGCCCCAAAGTAAAAAACTAATTGCCCCTACGCCCAATAACTGGCAGAGCAGCTAATGGTGGCAACAACTGCAACCAAGAATTTACAATAAGTTTTCACAATTTAACATCCCTGGAGGCAATTATATTTTCACATAATGCCAGACTTGATTTTTGTCTCTTGATAAATAAACATCTGAAAACTATGTTTTGTGTTCACTCAGGTAATCATTAAAATATGGTTATAGAAAATTTAAGTTTGACAAAAAAAAAGCAAAAAGATCTATTAGATAGCAAATAGTTTTTCACTCATGTTTCAGAACACAACGTAGTTACCATTGGTCTCATTTAAAATCCTCATTTAAGTTAACTTGATCTTTATCGATCACCACCTTTGTGAGTCAAGATCTATTTATTAAAAGCCAAACAGATTGAAGAAATCATTTGTAAATTTAGCATCACTATTTAAACTTTCTTCTACATTTAACTGCATTCAAGTAGATAATCAAAGTCTGAAAATGAATCCCAAACAACTTAACTTGCAAATCGTAGTGAAAATGTTCACACCGTTATTATTTCAGATTTTTAGTTGACCCTTTCAATATCTTACATTAATTGATTGCAAATACTGGCAGCACTTTGAGAACAGAAAACATCTCCTTCTGTCAAGTTATGTTCATCTATCAAAATATTAATTTGTTCGTCAGTCAATTCATAGTAAAACATTGAATCTCTAGATAACATGGCGATAAGATTTTTCCACAAACTATAAATCTGACATCATATTTAGGTGACATCATGTACTTTTTGCTTTCTGATGTCAAGACAGCGATCAGGTGAAACCAATGGAAACTTGAACATAAGCTACCTTCTCACTCCACAGCGTTCGGTTGTCGTTGCCCTCGGCAAACAGGAAGTCCTGCAGCAGCCGGAGGAGCCGCACCAGACTGGGGCAGAAGGGCAGAGACACTCCCTGTGCGTCCCTCAGGTCCGACAAGGACGACTCCAGCATCATTTCCAGAAGACTGTCATGTGCAACGACGGAAATGCGTTTAACGTAGCATTGCCTAGCATTGTGTTGTTTATGAGAACAGGATCTCCAGTTCAAATCTGCATAACACACCTGCGTTTGATTTCATCAGGAGGGCGAACCAGCTGGCAGGAGGAGCCCAGTTTGGTGAGAACAGAAAACACCTGTCCTCTCTCCCTCCACACTGCGTCCCCGGACCCCTCGGCCCCACTCCCGCTCCACAGCACGGAGAAGACGATGTTTGTCAGCAGGTTGCACAGCTCCTCCTCGGGGGTCTGCTGAAGTAAAAACAAGATGCGTGTGAAAATGAAGAGCTGGTTTACGGAGCCTCTTCCACATTTTTGTGAGAGACCATCAAAAAGTAAAGGTTGTAGTTTCTTACTAATAAAAACAGATAAGAACAATGTGGCATGTCTTAATATTCACCGATACATCTAAATAAAATCCAGTGCGACCAATTGACTAATGGTTAGCAAGGAACACACCAGACCTATAGATGAAGGTATTGAGAAGTTTCAATGTTAGGATATAAAACATTATTCAAAGCATCTACAGCTCAGGTAATAACACCTGCTGGACAGCCATGGCATGCCATAAATACGGTCAGATGATACAAAATGCTAGGTTTGGAAGAAAACAAAACAAAACATCAACCTGCCTAAACTCAACCTCACCACAATGAAACATGGTGATCATATATTCGTCTGACAGGAAAGGTAGTCAGAGTTGGTAGAAAGAAAGATGCAGCTAAAGGCAGTGCTAGAAAAGGCTGTGAAATTTTCAGTCTTCTGATGTGTGAAACAGAAAGAATCACAAACAACAAAGTTTGCATCACAAACTGAAGTGAATGACCTTTGTACAAGCAGCCTCAATACAAATCCATGGCACGTTTTTCAGCTCAGGAGTGAAAAATCCCTGGATGTCATGAAAACCTTCACAATCAGGCACAATCCTCTGCTGGTCGTTCATATGAACTCAAATCTGAGTGGATGAAGGAGTTATACCTGAGGATTGGACGTGTTGGAGATGGTGTCTCCAGTAGGAGGATCTGTCCCATAGCTGGTGTCGTCCAGTACATTAGACAAACTGGAGCTCTTCCTCGGCCTTAGCGGTGGGAATGGTTTGGAGTGCTCCAGAGGAGACGGCGTGTTGGTCAGACTTCCTGCCGGCGTGTGTGTGCCAGTGTCCCCCATGCCTCCCAACTCCAAATCAAAGGGAGACGTGCCAAACGGGGAGAGCGGCTGGTAGTCTTTTCCCTCGTCGTCCGGCCGAGGCGACACGATGTCGACCGGATTGGAGGCGGAGGAGGAGTGGCTCCCCTGATCCACCGAATCAAACGACTTAAAATGAAGCGAGTCGCCGTAGTTCTTCAGCTGGCCTCCTCCTCCTCCACTGGGTGGCGACTGGGATAAGTCAGAAAACCCCTCGGAGATGTCCCGGGGACCGCAGTCGTCGTCCTCCTCCTCGTCGTCGATGTCCCTCGAGTTGCGGTAGTTCATGTAGATGTCGGTGCGCGAGTCCTCTGCGACCACAGACTGCTCTCGGCGCAGCGGTGGCCGGTAGCTCGGCGCGAAGGAAGCGTGGTTGCCAGACTCTGTGATGCTCACGGTTTGGGCTTCCAAGGACTCCTTTACGTAGAGCTTGGTCAGAACATCCTGCCAGCCCGGCTGCTTGGCGAGCTGCTTCACGTAATCCTCGTTGGAGTAGATCAGATGAAAGAGCTGCAGGGGATTTAAACAAAACACAGAGACAGCTTAGATTTGCTTATGATGAAAAGACGCAGACTTGAGGAGACCGACCTTGCGACAGACGTCCAGTCGGACTGTGAGCTCAGCTCGATGCGACAGACAGACCACAGCCAGCAGGTCTCTGAAATTAGGACTGGCATCTGTAGCAAACAGTAAAGCGTGTTTATGAATTTATTAATTAATTAAGGTATTTGAATGATATGAGCAACAAATAACATTCTTTTAATTTCTCTAGAACATTTCCAATTTTTAATAAATGGCAGAGAAGATGAAAACCACTTTTTAAAGACATTTTTTTAATAAAAACAAATAAATTTCTAAGTAACTGTTAAAGGAACAGCAAGAATAGAAAGTTAAAGTAAAAAGCTATTACCAATAGAAACTATTCGCAATTGTAGTTGTCAGACATTTATTTTTCACAACTACAACTTATCTGAGACTGTAAGTTACAGATAAAAGTGAACTTCTGCTTTTGGTGCATGCTGGGACCCCAAGTCGGGTTTCTTTATCTGAACTCGTCATTTCAGGGTCTCCAACAACATTTCTGCTGAACTCAGGTCAGGAGTTTCATCTGGCTGGTTCTTCCTAAAGTTTAGGGCCTCAACTTGTCGTAGTGGAATAAAATTTTGTGTCGATGCCTCCTGGGTTACAAGTCATTACAGATGTTTTAACGTAGATTCAAGGAATGACAGACCCACTACCGTGTTTCATTGAATAAGTAAGAAATTGTCTGTTAGGACGAATCTTTCTGTCCAATATATCGTACTAATTATCTACAAAATGTTTAGTTTAGTGTCCAGATTTTTGACCTCTCCAGGTGTTCATCAACAAAAAGGAAACGAATTCCAGCGATGTTCCCTGGAGAGCGTTGGCTTAGTTATTTTTCACACCCAGCTGAATTTCCTTGATTTACGATCAATAATGGCAAAAAGTTTCTTGAAATAATTCGGAGAAAATCTAATGAACTGACACCAAACAGGAACCTCAGCCTCTGTAATGTGTCCTAATGCTGTGAAACTAATTAAGAAACAAAGCGTTTGTCTTACCCGTAGCAAGGACCTGCTCATATAAACAGCGTACAGTTATCATGGACACAGGCATGTCTTCAAGAAAGCAAACCAGGCCGAGGTAACCAAAATCCTTCAGCTTGATTCGTTGCTTGTTGCGCTCCGACACTTTCTCACTCTTGAGGATTTTGTACAAAACCTGCAGCGACACAAACGTTTCGGTTTATGAAGAGCTCCGTCTCTGTAAGTTTAAGTGTCATCAAAAAGTGAATTTAATCCAGTAACTCAGTTCAAGAGGTGGATTTATTACACAGAGTGGAAAACCCAGAATTCATTACTAATTAAGATCAACTGAAAAAGGATTTGTTTGCAGGTTAAACAAAGAATGTGTCTATGCAGTGTCTGCATTCATTACTTTGTTTAGGCTTTGTCTGTTTACACGACTTAACAGCATTTCAAGGAAAGTTAAAAGAAGAAATTCGACTGCTGGCGCTTATATCTGGAATATATCTCTTACGATGGCACTTTTTCCTTCCACTCAATTATTTGTGTGAAAAATGTTGAGAAGCCTTTTCATTTTTCAATCTGTATATAATGATTACTTTTTAAATTGATTTATCGAAATAGATGAACTTTTCAATTCTGTTCTAATTTGTTGGGATACAACTCTACTTAAAAACAATTTCTTGCTATTAATATGTTATTTTTTTATCGGTTGTTCTCACCCTGAACACCCGCTCTCTGGCTTCGTCACCAAAGTTGGCTGTGAGCAGCAGGCTGTACAGCTGCTCCACGCCCCACTCCAGCAGCACCGCCTGCACCTGCTCCCGGGGAGGGCTGCTCCTCAGCAGCTCGTACAGCACATCCAAGGCCTTCACCACCTGACAGACGGGGAGAGCGGCTGACAAATTACAAAGAAATGCGGACAGGCGCTGGGCTAAGCTGTGTAAAAGGAGTATGAAATAAAAGATAAGCACAAAAAACAAAAGTAGAAGCCAAAGAAACAAAAAGCGGGAATTAAAGATGAATGTTTAGCTGGAAACTGGGAGTAAATCATCCCGGTGAAAAGGCCAAAAGATTGCAATATCAAACTGCTGGAAGAGAAACGAGCAATAAACATTTCAGTATTACCTGCTGCTCCGTTCCCACAGTCAGGACGTAGGCGAGGACGCTGTGAAGCTCCTCTGGTGTTGGAGACTTGAGGAACTCTTTCAGCAGCGAAAACAGAGACGTCTGAATCGTCTGTTTCTCATCAGACAGAGGGCTGCGATCCTGCTCCAACCTGCGACCAAACAGAAGAGTGAAGAGACTCTGATATTAGGCTTATGAATGGAGATGAAAGTCACGACTGAACCGAGCTGAAGCAGGCCACATTTGGTGCCTCGGTGTGTTTTACTCACCCGTAGTATGTCCGAATAGTATCCAGAATGTACTGGACCCCGTACTTCCTCTCAGTCGCTGCTTGCTTTTGTTTATCACAGAAGACAGGTATTGCACATGTGCTTTCAGAAGAGAGAAAAGACACACAGTCATCCCTCTGGCTGACATTTAGAAATGTCAAATCATGATGTAAGGTCGCAATGAGGCAGAGTTGTTACTTTAAGGTTATTAAAGTAATGCACCCTCAATCTTGACCCAACAGCCTGAACTCGAGAATTTAAAGTATTCTTCACCCACCCCTTTTCTGCTCCCCTGACTTTAACCCTCATTCCTGCTGTGTCAATACAGACAGCTTTGGCCTACACGCAAAGCCTCACAGGTTTTATTCAGCAAGAAGGAGTGGAGGCCACTGCTGCCTTACCCAAACAAACGGCAAAATGGCTTCTGGTCCAGATGCGGAAGTTAAACAGCAGGTGCTGGTAGAGATGCTGCAGCAGCTGGCTGTTGCCATCGTTGAAAACCTGCTCCAGCAGAAGCTGGCATGCCATGAGGACATTCATGTCCATCATAGTGCCTGGAACCTGCAGCAGACACAGAGAGATACCAGGTTTTAACTCAATCAGTTCACTACTATGCTCATTTTAACTCTGTGGCGTGTAAGTCGTTTTATTTCATCGTAAAGTTGATGAAGTGGCTCCACGTTCTAAAACAATGTAGTATGCATATTTGCACCCGAGGTAAAAAAACATATTTTTACATTGCAAAATTCACTAATGAAAAATGCTAAAAAATTTCAACCTTTAATTTATGTGTTTTTCAGAAAAAAAGGCTAAGAAATTCCAAATGGGGAGTAAGAGAACAAACCATTTAAGTAGAGCAGATGTGATTCAGCTTCATAATTCATAAAGATGCACCTGTATCAAGATTCAGGGCAATATATATATATAAAGTTTTAAACTGCTGGACGCATTACAAAAAAGACTGGACTAAGTTTACATAGCCAACCTGCATGTTAGGCAAGACTTACTAGGTAAAATACAAAATATATACATTTCCAAAGTTCAGTGAGAAAACCGCACCAGAATGTGGGATTTTGGGAACAACAAGTTTCCATAACAACCATTAGACATCGTGGACCTGCCCAACTGTTTGTTTTGTGGACATACCCAAAAAGACTTTCCTGAACAACCATCACAAAAAGAAACACGCTAGTGGCTCTTTAATCACCCCAAACACACTCAATGGGTCCATGAGGACACAGGTGTCATCATGGCAGCCAAGAGGTTAACTAGATCCATACACTTTGATCAGGCGAGAAGAAGATTGATGTTTTCAGGAACAAGCACTCCAGCTGGGTTTGCCTTCAAAACACAAGATCAATATGTGCGTTTGCAAAAGCTGATCATATTTTGCCGCTTTCACACCTTTACCAGGGTGCCATTAAAAGTAGGTAGAAGTGTGTGAGCATCTTTTCCACAGCCAAATGTGGTTGATGATTCTAAAGACAGAAAGTAGTCTCCTGACAGGATGCTCCACCTTCACAACATGGATTTCAACATTTCCTGTCTGTTTGCTTGAACATCTCAGCTGCATTAACACCAGGCCTGGTTGGCTTTAGTCATCCATGAGTCAAATCTGTGAAAAGTACAACCAACACTTTGTCCCTCCCAGCACACTGACCAGTCTCTACAAAAGTTCAACTTTTCACCATATCGAAACCGTCGCTTTTAAATCCTCTTATTTCCAGCCTATTTTTGCACAAAAATTAACTAGGGAAGCTCACATTTGTCACCTGCAGTTAAAGAAAATGTTTCACAATTACAAGCTTACAAAATGAGTGAAAAATATTACACCAAAGTCTGTTGTCATCTTGGTCCATTTTAAATTCTGCTTATGTTAACAGTTTTAACAAAAAAAACAACCCAAAACACTACTTTTACACTGCTGTGGTTGGCATCTCTTAGTCATAGTGAAACAATACAATGTCTGCATTAATTGTCCCACACATGCATTTCAAACAGTCATTCTGACAGACCACTGCTGTTTCAGCAACACCAAACCCATTTATTACAAAGCTATTATTCAGCAACAGCGCAGTGGAAAAGGTCAGATGTTCTCTTTCAGATGCTAATCAGCTCTTGCACTTAAGTTTCTGGAACAAGTTGCTGTGTGGGGGACCTACTTTGCTGAGCATGGCACCGATGATGCTGGGGCCGTGGCACTGCAGCAGACTCTCCTGATTGACGGGGTGGTGACGTATCAGGTTTTTCACCATCAGCAGGAAAGCAGCAATGCTGTTTCTCTCAAGTCTGCCTTCTGGGGGGGAAAAAATAGGGCTTTTATAAGATTTCCTGTGTAAGCCACAATGATATTTCTGCATTACGTCGCATCTCAACATGAGTCAGAAATCTGAGTTATGCATGTTTTACTTCTGTAGCGTTTTCGTAGAACGTATTCATGTGCACACACCACCCCCCTCGCCTTTTCACTTTCGAGATCTTGGCTTTAGAGTTTTAAAACTAAATTTATCAATCATTTCCTGTTTGTTATTGGATCATGTGGTTGTGCGCAGACCCAAGTTTACTCAATTCACAATGTTAAGTCTTTCCCAGAAGCAAAACGAAGTAGAAAAAAAGCAAAACTGCATATCTGTGATTAAGCTTTAGACACTGTGTGTTTTGTGACCAAAGTGCCCGAAGGTGCCACATTCCTCTTTTATAACACATGCATGCAAGTATAAACAGCGTGGGAATTACCGGCCGTCACATCATCCAGGAATGACGACTCGTGTTGTGGTGTGAAATATACATCAACCCCAGAACAAAAGCAACAGATCCTGTGAAGATGCTGGGTGAAGCTGGAAAGAGGGTGACCCCAAAAACAACAGAAAAGGGTTGTTTTGGGGGGTTTTGAGGATTAATAGTTTCCAATTATCCTCAGGGAGAAAGACCCTAAATTTAGGACTGGTCTTCTGATTTGATTACATTAAAATGGAAGTGTTTTCATGGAATGGCCATGAAACCTTTCAAGCTGCAAGCTGTGGGTTTGTTTCACTGTGGGAGGGACTGGTTGCATGCACCATTATAGACGTCATACTGAAGAAACCACATCATCTAGAAATATGTAGAAACTTCTCAAGTCATCAGCGAGGAAGCTACAGTTTTGACTAAAATCGGTCTTCGAAATGGACCCCACCCCTGAACATGTGATTCACCGTTATGGTGCTTTAGTGGCTAGGAGTAGTTTCTACAAATTGAGTCAGGAACAGTGGTCAAATATCCAGCCAGAATTATAATGCTGTTGAGTTTGTCAATGCCAGAAAAAGATATGATTTTCCCTCCCACTTGTTAAAGTAAACTTCATCAAATATTAGTGGGGTTGAATGCTTTTATTTGAGCCTATCTGCAACCACATGGTGTACCGAGGCGAAAAAAATAACAAAAAAACTGAAGAACCTTTGAACAAAGGACAAGCTCACCTGCAGATTTGTTAAGAGGCAGCAGCATAGCAGCGGGGCCTCGGGAGGAGGTGAGCTCTGGTCCCAGCAGGTCCGAAGTCTCCTGACCGCCGTTGTAAACCTGCTCGGCTTCACACACCTGCTCGAGCAGCGGCAGCAAAACCCCGATTCCTCCCATCACATTCACAACGTCCTGCATTAATGTAACCGAATAAATCAACGTAAAAATCCATTTCATGCAGCAAAAAGAGGAAAAGAGTGACAATGACAGGATGTAAATCCATGTGAATCTAGATTAGAGCTTCTACTAAATAATTTCTAAAATATTCACAGAAATGACAGAAAAATAACAGAAATCTCAGTTTGAAACAAACTGAAAAGAAAATAGATTAAATTCCAACCTTGGTGTCCCAGCTGACCACTCTGTGTCCTGTCAGTCTGCCATCATGCTGGTGATGAGGCGCCAGATCCAGACATATCTGACTCTTAAAAGCCTGAAAATACACGTAAGTATTAATATCTGGTAGAGTGTGTGTAACACAGGCGTGTGTTGATCTGAGCTTCATTTACCTGTGGAGTGTAGTACAGCAGCAGCTTGCTGTTGAGCTCTGACAACTCTCCGTCCGCTTTGAATAAGGGAACGTGATTGGGTCCTGTGACAGGGGGCGCAAAGTTAAAGGCCATGAAGAACATGCATGCAAACATCAGTCGATTAAAGTTTTGATTAATAACTAATGCTTCTAATATGTGGGACAACGGAGTGCGAAGAACCTGCAGCGTGCAGCGCTCGCGCCTGGGCAGGCTGCAGAGCCTCGTGGCAGATGAAGGCTGTGCCCAGCAGCCCGTCTAGAGATGTCGGCGATCCCCACTCCGTGTCCTGCAGTCCCGCTGAAATGGTGTGCACCGTGGAGTCTGCCATAGACCCCCACCGGCCTCCTGCAAAGGACGCTGGGAAGGATTGTGAGCGAAGGAGGGAAGGAGCGTGGGGCGGGAAGGCAAACTCTGGGGACGGGCAGGAGGTGAAAGACGAGGGAAGGTTCGGCGACGTGGTGGTGGTAGTGGTGCGGTGGCCTGCGGAGCCGATGCCGCAGTAGATAAACGGCTGCAGGGTCAAGCCAGGTGGTGACACAGAGAGTTAAAATATAAGAAACACTTCACTGAAGTCGACCAGGATTAGAACAAATATATTTTGTTTACCTCACTAAAAGATGGAAAACGAAGCTGAGCAGTTTTTTGTTGCTCTCCATCGATGTAGACCGTTACCAGGTTCTGACCAAAAGGTCGCCGACCTGGTATGTGGACTACGGCCACTGAATGCTGGGAGGAAGACAAAACAACAGGACTTTGAAAAAAATTTTATTTTTCTCTAAATTGTATCACATTAAAGACATTTCAGTGTAATCTTTTGTGTTTTTACACAACTGACTAACAAAAGCACTGAATAATTGTGAAGTGGAACAATATTAATACGTGGATTTTTAAATAAATATCAGTATGGTCGGCAATCGCAATCAGGTCCCCTTTTTTTGCTGATGCCTCTAGATACATTTCAGTGCAACTAATTGCCTTGGTTTCAATCTAAGTTGTTCTCTGAAACTATTGGAGAACAAACAGAATCGTAAGGAATCCGATGAAGGCTACAGCAGGATTGTGTAACAGAGAGAATCGATCAGAGAAGCAGCTAAGATGCCTGTGGTAACTCTGGAGGAGCTGCAGACGTCCACAGCTCTGTATAGCAGACACAGTCAGAGTTGAAATTTGGCACAGATATGAAAAAGACTCTAGGATTGTAAAAGTACCACTAATACGGCACACTGAATGAAATCTCTTCTAAACCTTGCTGGGCAACGACAAATACTTGTCCAAAACAAACGTCTGTGTTATGAGTGTTTATACTCACCCAGCGCGAGTCAACGAGCGGGTATTCAGGCAAAGCAACGGCCATGTAGTCCTTCTTAGTGCAAACAGCTACTACCAGCACACCCTCCATGGTGAAAAATGCCTCTAGGCCAGTTCCACTTGCTGTGAAGAAACTTTACACAAGAAGAAAAGCGTTAGTCGAAAACGTATGATAAAATCTGGGACCGAATTAACCTCAAAGCAATGTCCTCTTCACCTGTAGAGTTGCTTTCTGCGTGGCCCTTTTCCCATGTCATGCTGAGACCCCTTGTCAGTGTTGGAAGGATGCTTATTGTTATTAAAGAACTCGGAGTGATAAGGTGGGAAGTCCATGTTGAGGCAGAGCCAAGCGTGAAACGCAAACCCACTCCCTGGCCAGCGCTGGACCGTCGGGACCATAATCCCTGCCATAGGCGGTGTGAGATCAAAATATTGCAGAGCGCTGTCCCGGCCCTCTCTGGCTGCCATGGCTGAAAGCACGCATATCATACGGGTGCAATAAGGGTGTATCCTCCCTCCTACTGCACCGCTGTCCTGGTCCATCCTGAGGAGTCTAAGGAGGCTCTTCAGCTCCTCTGGTCTCATGCAGAGAGAACCCAGGTCCTGCAGGAGGCCCAGCAGGGCGTCGGCACACTGCCTGTCCAAACTCTGGGGCTGCGAGAGAACCTGCAGTAAGGCGCCCACCATGCCAGCCTCCACAGCCACGGTGCGGCACGACCTGGAGCCTCCGGACACGGCCGCCAGCCACTGGGCCACCAGCAGCTGGAGGTCCCTCTGACCGGACAGGTCGGGCAGCCACTGCAGGAGCAGCAGCAAGGGCTGGTCGTTGCTAATGCCGAGATGATGAGCGTGGATGTGCTCGCCCTCCACCGCCTGAGGTGAAGGCAAAAAAACAGAAGGTCAAACACAGACTGAGTAAAGCGGTCAAAGATCAAAACCAGATACGATTCTGATCAGGGTCTTTTCGAATGATCAACACGGGAGTCTGTGACTAAGATTTCAGTCAATTTACTTCAGCCTAAACTCAGTGATTCATTTGGCCTTTCTTCTGATGAACCCTGACTGTGGTAAATGGTAAATGGACTGAACTTAAATAGCGCTTTATCTAATCATTTTTTGACCACTCAAAGCGCTTTACACTAGAGCCACATTCACCCATTCGCACTCACAAACGCTCACACATTTATACACCGATACGCAGCTCGGTAGGCAATTTGGGGTTGGGTGCCTTGCCCAGGGGCACATCGACATGTGGCAGGAGGAAGCTGGAACTGAACCTACAACCTTCCAATCACAAGACGACTACTATATCCACAGAGCCAGCTGTTACTGACTGACTCAATAACAGCTGGAGAAATTCACAAAGTCCCATGCGTCTATAAACTGCTTATAGAAACGGATAGATGGCTTATACAGCTGCAATATATGAGATACAGGTTATAATTTAATTTAATTTAACAAATGTAACTTAATTCAATTCAATTTAAAAAATGTAACTTTTTCTTAAAAGTTTTCTTTCACCTCATGTAAAGGCACATATTGTCACATGACCTGTTATGCACAACATGCTCAGACAGCTGTCAGTGCACAGAGAAACATTCAATAGAAAGTACAAGATTCAAAGCAAATCCCCCGTTTAACAGGATACAAGTTGCTTTAGAAGTTTTGTTGTCACATGACTATCTACATATGCACTGAAACGGTTTCCAAACCTAATGATCAATGTGTAATATCAAAACCGAGAGGGAACATGCTAATGTCACATTAGCAAGCCAGGCAATCTTTTCGCAGGCAACATTTGCCAGAAGGACCACACATGTTTTGAAGACTGAGACAGCTATATATCTAGAAATAAACTAAACAATGCATGATTTGGGTGTCAACTCATAACACTGGTGAATTTTGAAACAAAGTTAAACCCAGATATGAGCAGTACATTTACGAATTCCTGCAAAAACTCCGCCTAGGGCAATTCATCTCTCATTTGCAAGAAAAACTGCATCGCCGCTGCTGCATCCAGAGCGAGTTACAAAGAAATACAATCAGACTAATGTAGATCATGTTATGCAAAGATTTTTTTTATTGCATATTAAATCTACTGAGCTTTTAAAAGACAATTGACACTTATTGTATTAACATTAGTATAGTAGCAGATTATGACTCAGAATCAGCAAATGCCTAATCTTAAGTGACTTGGATCGGAATTGGGGCACAAAAATAAAACAATTAAAAAAAAAAATCACGACTCTGTGCTAAAATAATTTTAAAAAAAATGCAGACTTTACCATGTTCATCAGCTCCTGCAGCAGCCGCTTGGAGGGTTGACCTTGACTCTTCAGCACATCAAACAGCTGGGAGTAGCCGATCCTCTCCTTGAAAACCTCCTGAGTGCACCAGAGACAGAAATAGGTTAGGGGGAAAAGAAAAGCTCAACAGAGACAATTATCTGGCACACTTCCATTACTGTTAGGAAACAAAATGAGCATGTGTGAACAGACAGCAACGTTCGTATTTTGATTCTTTGAAATCACCTTAGCAGAAGGTGAGTTGCTCATTATAGCTGTAAGGACCCCCAAGGCATGGACCGTTATACTGTCTGCTCCTTTCTCCAACACCTACATGATGAAGAGAGCTCAAAATGTACAGCATCCAACAGAGACCCCAAAAGTTCATTTAGTAATATCTTTCACCAATAACATTGTTCAGTGAGAGAAGGAAACCACAATTTATTGCAGCAGACGAAATAGAAATGAAGGCATCATCTCTACCAGCTGCCACACAATCACCTCTTTGTTGAGTAAAGACAGGCCCTCGCATGCAAAAAAGACCCAAAAATTCAAACCAAGCATCAAAAAGAAAAAAAAAAAAGAAATTAAGCAATCCCAAGCTACCGCTGGAAATTAGTCAACATCAAGATCCAGGACACGAGCCAGGCCTTTTTACACAACCCACAGCAGTCACATGTGAAAGCAGGAGGTAGAAGAGAAACATGGGAATACATTTAATTAAACACCATCCACTTCATGCACAAAGATGAGCACAACATGCCCTTTTAGGCCCGTGCTGGCAGCAGGGAATTCAGCCAACAACTGTCTTGATTTACGTCAATAAATTCAATCAGAGCTACAGATAAGATAAATAAATAAGAGTCAACCTGACGGCAGTTATCATATCCAGCCATACCTGTTTTATTTACAAGAGTATAAGCCTGACTTCCTGCCTGTAACTTCCTGTTTAAATAGCACAGAGACAAGCTGAGTTTCCTGCTGACAAGACCAAGAGCAACACTAAACACGCGCACACACACACACACACACACACACACACACACACACACACACACACACACAGGGGAAGCAGGGAGTACCTGGTCCGCTTTGACATCTGTGAGTAAATGTGTGGTGAGGTCACACACAACCTCACGCTCCGGCCTACACCTGTTGCTCTGAAAGAGCTTCAGGGCGCAAAAAAAAGAAGAAAAAAAAAGCATGCAGCAAACACACAAGAGATTGACAATTAGACCCAAAAACAAAATCATCTGAGAGAGGCTGCAGACTGGCAACGCAAGGAACGCTTGTGACATTTCAAAAAAAAAAAAAAAACTACAGACAGAAGTTAAAGCAGCAGTATTGTTGGAAGGGGAAGTGGACATGATATAATGAGAGTAGTGACAGAAGGACACAGGTGGGCAGCGAGTCGAACCTTGCTGTTCTGAATCAGTCTGAGGATGTGCTCAAAGCAGTTGTTGTTGAGGAAGACGGCCTGCAGGACGGGCCTGTCTGCGCACTGCAGGATCTCAGGAACAGCAGCTAAAATGAATAATGGCAAATGTTGACTTTTGACCTCTGGTGCAAATATCTCAATAAATTAGAATACCATTAAAAAGTTAACTAATTTCACTAATTCAAAAAGCTAAACTCGCACATAAACACAGTAAATTGAGTGACATATTTCAAGGATTTATTTACAGTATATAGCATCAATTCACAGCAAACCACGTCAAGGTACCCGAGCAAACAAGAATATGCTCCTATTTGATCCTGTGATAAATGCAATCAAGATTACTACGCCAGCTGGCAAAACAAGTTTTCTATCTACAGAAAGCCAGAGGATCACGAGTTGCCAACTTCGCTGCAACTGCAAAGTTGGTAACATGAATGTGGCAACAGGGGAGGTCTTTAAACAATAAACCTCCAGAGTGCTGATCACCAAATGGATGTTTAAGAGGACAGACCAAAACACACCAAACACAATTACTGGATCATAAGACGTGGCGCGTTTGTAATCCAGGTAGTTAGGACATTGCTAATTCTGAAACTCTTATTGGTTCAGGAGAGGCTTAATGATCCTGAAGCTAAGAAATGCAGCAGTTGCAGTCCATCTCCAGGACATCTGTGTGTGTGGTGGCTCTTGAAGCTCAGACTCCAGACAAAACCATGTGGTTGCAAAATTTGGTTATTTCTGTGGTTTGTGGTCCTTTTGTATTATGTTTTTTTCCCCTAAGGTTGCCATTAACATACTTGAATGCACCACTTAACATCTTGTATACCGATGATGACCTTGCATGACTTTAGACAATGCTAAGATGAGAGAAAAAAAAATTCCCAGCTGTTTTACCCGAGAATTATAATTTTGTGAGAAACTTAGTTTTTGATATTTAGTTATAATGATCTAAATGACCAAAACTGAAATCCTGAAATATTTTACTCTGCGTGTAATGACTCAGTGTAAGTGTTTCAATTTAAAATACTGAAATCAAAGTTTTTAATCAAAGTGATTGAGATTCACCACACACTTGGGATACAGCTATGCCACATAAATCTGCAGAAGCGATGCTCTTACTTAGCATTTGGCTCTGGAGCGATATCAGGCTCTCTTCCCAGCTCTTCCTGTCTTCCTGGTAGCTGCTGAGTGGACGGTTCCAGTTGAGGAGTTGGAAGTAGCTCTCCAGTATCGTCTTGATCTCCACCTGCCGGTCCACGGGACTGCTGGAATGCAGGAGGTGGATCATCGCTGTCAGGCACTGCAGAGTCAGGCGAGGGAGCTTTGTGTCTTTAGATTCGGCAGAGATCCGGCAGCACCACACCCGCAGGACAGAGAACAGGTCCTCAACAGACTGAGGACTGATGGAGAGGAGGCCATTTTTCTAGAAATAAATAAAATAAAAAAGGAAGTTAGATGAACTTTGCAACCCCTCCACTTGTTTTTAAAATAAGTAAATAAGACAGATTAGTTGATGACCTTTCCCCCACTGATGACAGCACCTTGGAGATGAACTAGTCTGAGTGTAAGGAACTCTGGGATATTTTCACTGTCCTGTAGACTCTCTGGATAAGGAAAATAAATCAACACAGTGCATTTAAGATGAGGCAGAAAAAACAAACGCAGGAAAAAAAAAGATTTCAGATGATTTTATACATATCCAAAACACCAAAATATTCAATTAGAGAATTAAATATTCAATGTAAATATTAGTGAGATAGAAAATAAGATTATTCAGTGAATGTACAAAAACATTTTTAACTATTAAGGACATGATTCACCTCTTTCATCTAAAACGTCAAGTTTAGCTAAAAACGCTCCACACTTGCACAACAATGTGGTTAACGTGTTTTATGACAGAGTGAACTAAATACATTTTGATGGTAACTAAGAAAAAAAAAGAAACACTGAAAGCTGCAAATAATAAAATTAAATATGCAGAAAAAGTCAGAGCCTTGGTTTAAGATTTATGCCTTTCGGCTGAGTCATTACTAAACTCAATAATGGAAAATTTTTTTTTTACAATAGTAACACTTGAGAAGCGCTTATCAAAATATTTTGTCCTATATCTGATCTACATATTTTTGCTTTCGGTTTTGTCTTTCAAGTGAGTATAACTTCTCTTTACGAACTTATTCAAAGTATTTTTCTGGTTCTAGTGCAATAAGTGATCATTGACCTTTTATGTTAGAAGCAGAGGAAACATCACACCATGTGACACGTTGTGGACTACTTTAAAACAAAGACAAAATGATTACATGGTGTACAGTTTATCATATTACATTAGAAATTTATCTTAAAACACCTTGCTGATGCTAAAAATAGCAAACGTTGAGTCATCTGACTGTCACAACATTCACAGCAAAATCTGGATTTTTGTGTTTCCAATCAAGAAATCACCCTTCAGTGGTGCTACTAAGCAGCGGTCACCTCTGCTGCATAATTTTTGCATCACTTTTGAGTATCTGCCGCTCCAATCCTCTCTACATAAGAAAACATTAGAATAAAACAGCTGGATCCTTGTAATAAAGCATTGAAATCCCAGCTCGGACCCTAAAACTACTGGTTTTCCTTTTCTTTTGTAAAAAATGCTCCTGCTGCGACTTCTTTCTCAAAAAGTAAACCCCCTTAATTGGTTAAACATTATATAAGTGGCCCTTAACATTTCCAATCAAAGCCTACCATTACAGCATAATCCTCTTAAAGACTTGTACATACTTAAACTGGCCCAAAATGAGCTTTCCCACATGGCTTACAGATCAGCACTTGCTAATCAAATGGAATTATGTAATGACAAACCTGATAAGTGGATGGAGGACAACTGAGTTTTAACCTGAACTGAACAATAACAGGTTGGGTCAGACCGGAACGGGCTTAACACGGTTTATAAAATATCAGGATATTTATTTATTTATTTTTTAATGTTAGATAGAAACAAGAAATGCAAGCATTTGAGCAAAAAACAACATTTTGAGATTTGTGAGGCATAGAT